>CM027123.1:49907354-52307354 GCA_015476505.1 Urochloa ruziziensis | reverse complement strand
TTACCTGATTTCTTTGGAAAAATGTCAAGTTTGACCATCGGTGCTGTTACACGTGCAGTTTACTGAAGGTGACAGTGCTGATATCTCATCTTTATCTTGGAGTCGTTCGGACATAATTGCTTCTGCTGCTAATACTGGAACCTCAATTTGGGATATAAATGTGAAACCATCTTTAATCAGGTATCTGTTCTTCTCAATAGCATGTCTTAGTTGTGAAATAGTTTTTGTTCATGTACTAAAAAGGGTGTCTCTTATAGGAAATTACCATGGACAACAAATGCTTCGACTGTGGAGTGGAGTCCTAGAAATGAAAATCAAATGGTTGTTGCTGGACATTACTATGATTTACCATCAGTTCAGGTAATTCTCCTTTCCTCCTGGATTTAGAACTAGTCCAAATGCCCAAATGCTCATATGTCGCTGTGGAAAAACATCTCTGTTGTAGAATATGTTTTTGGTGTATATTTGTTCTCGGAGACAAACATTAAACAGATTATATCACCAGCCCATTCCTTTTGGTGCTCTTATTTCAGTTCTGGTGCTCCCAGTTAGATATGACATAACTGTGTTTGAATAATGTAATCTGGTAATTGCTACCAACCATTCACTAGAGTTAATAATTAATACTATGGTGCGGATCCGTTAGAATTGCCATCAGAATATGCAAACAATAAATCAAAGGTAAACAGTAATACAATTGAGCTCGTCTTGATTACTTGATAGAACCCTTTTCTTTTCAAACTGATGAAGTTGACACCAAAATACTATCCCTTGAGATCAGCAGTTGAGACACCTACATGACAGATAACTGACACTGATTGTTATTCCGCAAAAGATAAGTGAATCCTTTTTCTTTAACTTAAACTGTTATTCTACTCAGCTTTGGGATATGAGGCAGCTTGGGAGGCCTGTGAAGAAATTCTGTGAAGATGCAAAAGGTGTTGTGGCAGTATCATGGTGTCCACTTAATGATTTCCTGCTAGCCTGTACTGGAAGCAACAAAATTGTATTGTTGGATATAAAGAAAGGAGAGGTCAGAAACCTTTTTACTTGTTTTAAGTTATCCTCTTTTCTACCAGTATATGGTTTCACATTTTCCCCCCCTCTTATAACCTACTACTAGGTTGTCTATGAGGTACCAGTGCCTGGCACTTGCTCGGACATTCGCTGGAGTAAAAAGTCTGAAGACCATTTTGCTTTGTCAGCTGGTGGAAGAGTGAGGCTATACCATATAGCTCCAGAGAACGAGGTAAGCACGATTTGTAAGCTGTAGCTTGTGACCTAGTCCAATATATCTGGGCACTAAATTTTTCATGTTGAGTTCTGGATGCAGCTCGGCATCTGAAGCCGGAGGTTGTCATCTGATGGGAGAGTGAAGTCCAGGTGTACAGGATAAAGTGATTGTATGGTCATGCTCATTGCATGGAGTTGGAAGTACTTAGTTTTGGCACAGATGTTGTTCAGTGCAGAGGCACAGTTTTGCTTAGGATCAGGGTATACAGATTTGCATATAACTGGCTTTGAATAGTTGGAGAGTTGAACATAAGTCAGAAAGGAAGGTGAAGTTTTGCAGAGATGGATATAGAGGCTCAGATGTTCGGTTTTACTGCTGTAATGTGTGAGGTCTGTTATGAGTGAAATATTGATCATTCTTTTTGCCAGAAATGTCGTTCATTTTGATACGTGTTTCCTTTGAACCGTGAGTTGGTCAAAGCGGTGCCAAATTTCAAATAAATTTGGAAAGTATCTTTTAATCGGGCACAACTTTTATGCTGTATATTCTAACAATGTGAGTTTCCGTCCTTGCTAATTTAACAAAGCAAATTTGAATGCTTGATGGAATGAACTAGTCTTGTACCTACGTGTATACACTACTACCTCCGTTTAAAATTATAATTCGTTTGACTTTTTCAACCTCAAATTTGACCACTCGTCTTATTTAAAAATTATATAAAAATACATTATATTTTTATTCTAATTTGCTTTATTAATAAAAGATGTTCAAGAATGATTTAAATTTGACTATGTTTGTATAAATTTTTTGAATAAGACAAGTGATCAAACTTGAGGTCTAAAAGTCAAACGAACTATAATTTGAACGGTGGTAGTATATGAGCGTACACGATCAATGTTCATTGGGCACAACCCACGTGTCATCACGACCCCACCTGTTACCGTACGACGGCACGTTCGCATCACCACCACCAGGAGAGCAATAGTGAAGCAGCGGCTCGCCGCCGGGAACGTCGTCGACTGGGAATGGCCGCGCGTCGGGCTCCGGCAGCGGCGCGAGGCTCGCCCTGTACACACACCGGCTCACGTTGCCGACGCCGCGGCTGTGGTCGACCTGGCTCAGCTCCCTCTTCCCCTCCACGTCGTACAGCACCACCCACCCGCCGCCGGCCACCACGAGCGCGCCGCCCTCGAGGACGCACACGGCCTCGTAGACCGGGTACCCCCCGGCGCGACGCCGTGGCCGGGGCAGGTCGCCGTCGATGCGGAGGAGGCAGGCCCACCTCGCCCCGCCGCCGCCGCCTTCGTCTTCGAGGGCCCACACGTCCATGCGCCGAGGATGCGCCTCCACCGCCGCCGACATGGCGAGCCTCCCGCCCATGTCGAACACCCTGAGGCGGTGGCTTGCGAGGCCGACCGCCGGAGGCATCGGGATCCGCCGGAACGCCTCCGCCGCCGTGTCGAAGGCGACCATGTCGGCGCCGCCGGTGTCCCCGGCCTCGGGATGGTACGACCAGTACAGTGTCCCGCGGATCGCCACGCAAGCGGAGGGGAACGGGTCCTTGATGTCCACCTCGGCGACCGCGCCGAGCCGCCGCGCGCAGCCGCCGCCGGCGGCGGTGGAGAGGATGTAGTAGAATGACCCGGCGTCCGGCGCCGCCTCGCCGGCGGCGGGCGACGGCAGCCTGCGGAACTTGCCGGACGGCGGGTCATACTCGAATACCGGCGGCGGCGGGATGTCGGCGATGCACAGCAGGCGGTGCTCGCCGGAGGGCCGGTGGAAGTAGAACCCCGACGGCAAGACAGGGGCGCACGGCCGTTTCGTCGTCGGAGACGGCAGTGCTGCCCACTGCCGCGTGGCCGGGTTGCAGACGAGGAAGCCCCTCTGCATTATCGCGAATAGGAGGAGGCCGTCGCAGGAGTCGACGAGGCGCAATGGCTCGTGGAACCGCAGGAGGCGGCGGCGGCAGGTGGTGTCGCCGGCGGCGAGGTCGACGGCGGCGAGCGCGTTCCTGGCGCGGTGCCCCATCATGTAGCCGTCCGGGTAGACGAGGAGCTCCGGCGGACGGCGACGGGAGTAGTCAACGATGAAGGAAGGGGAGGTGGTGACGCGGCGCCAGAGCTTGCACACGGCGCGGGAGCGGAGGACGGAGCCCGGCGGCAGCCGGAGGAGGATCTCGGCGAGCACGTCGTCATTGAGCAAATCAGCCGGCGATGGCATCGTGCGTGTTTGGGAAAACGAAACGACACGGCAAGCGCGCCCGTGACGCATACAATATGTGGAGAGACATGTACCGAGTGTGCCCGAGTCGGGGTTGAACTCGAACCTGGGCAGAGCCCAAAGCCGACGCTAACGACCGGATGGGGTGGTAGCATCACACGGCCCAAACAAGATACTCCATCCGTTCGCATTCTAACTTTTGTTAGAGAGCCAAACTTTTTCAACTTTGACCAAATTTATACAATAAAGTAGTAACATTTATGATATCAAATAAGTACCATTAGATTCTTTCTTAGATATATTTTTATAGTATAGCTATTCGGTATCATAAGTCTTTGAAGTCATCTCTATAATTTTGGTTAAAGATAAAACAGTTTGGCTCTCCAAAAATGTTAGAATGACTTGTATTTTGGAACGGAGGGAGTAGCATTCTGTTCCGACAGCCCAAACATGACGCAGTAGTATTCTGTTCCGACAGCCCAAACATGACACGGTAGTATTATGTTCCGACAGCCCTGCACGGCCAAACGGCCCAAGCTAACAGAAAACCACCATGCCAGCAGTTAAAACCGCTGCGTGCTTGGGGCCATCGCTCGGCTCCGCGACACGCGCCAACACCCGGCTGCCGCGCTGTTTTTTAACCGATTGCAGCACCGATGATGGGAGTACAGTGGTAGTGGGGAGCTCGCCACCGTGGAGCTCGCGCGGCCGCATCCACATACAAACAATACACGAAGCGCCACCGTCTCGTTTCGAATTCCAAACACACACGCGCGACGATGCCATCGCCGGCTGATCTGGTCGACGACGTGCTCACCGAGATCCTCCTCCGGCTGCCGCCCGGGTGCGTCCTCCGCTCCCGCGCCGTCAGCAAGCGCTGGCTCCGCATCACCACCTCCCCCTCCTTCATCGCAGACTACTCCCGCCGCCGCCCGCCGGAGCTCCTCGTCTACCCGGACGGCTACATGATGGGGCACCGCGCCAGGAACGCGCTCGCCGCCGTCGACCTCGCCGCTGGCGACACCACCTGCCGCCGCCGCCTCCTGCGGTTCCACGAGCCGCTGCGCCTCGTGGATTCCTGCGACGGCCTCCTGCTGTTCGCGATAATGCAGAGGGGCTTCCTCGTCTGCAACCCGGCCACGATGCAGTGGGCGGCACTGCCGTCTCCGACGACACGGCCGTGCGCCACTGTCTTGCCGTCCGGCTTCTACTTCCACCGGCCCTCCGGCGAGCGCCGCCTGCTGTGCATCGCCAAAATCCTGCCGACGCCGGTATTCGCGTACGATCCGCCATCCGGCAAGTACCGCAGGCTCCCGCCGCCCGCCGCCGCCGAGCCCCCGCCGGACGTCGGGTCGTTCTATTACATTCTGTCGACTGCCGGCGCCGGCGCGCGGCGGCTCGGCAAACGCACCGAGCGCGTCAACGACCCGTTCCCCTCCGCCTGCGTGGCGATCCGCGGGACACTGTACTGGACCTACCACCCCGAGGCCGGGGCCAGCGCCGGCGCAGACCACATGGTCGCCTTCGACACGGCGGCGGAGGCATTCCGGCTGATCCCGATGCCGCCTCCGCTGGCCCTGGCGAGCCCCCGCCGCCTCAGGGCGTTCGACATGGGCGGCGGGAGGCTCGCCGTGTCGGCGGCCGTGGTTGCGCGCCCCCGGAGCATGGACGTGTGGGCCCTCGAAGACGAAGGCGGCAGGGCGAGGTGGACCTGCCTCCTCCGCATCGACGGCGACCTGCCCCGGCCGCGGCGTCGCGCCGGGGGGTATCCGGTCTACGAGTCCGTGTGCGTCATCGAGGGCGGCGCGCTCGTTGTGGCCGGCGGCGGGTGGGTGGTGCTGTACGGCGTGGAGGGGAAGAGGGAGCTGAGCCGGGTCGACCACAGCCGCGGCGTCGGGAACGTGAGCCGGTGTGTGTACAGGGCGAGCCTCGCGCCGCTGCCGGAGCCCGACGCGCGGCCGTGCCCAGTCGACGACGTTCCCGGCGGCGAGCCGCTGCTTCACTATTGCTCTCCTGGTGGTGGTGATGCGAACGTGCCGTCGTGCGGGAACAGGTGGGGTCGTGATAACACGTGGGTTGTGCCCAATGAACATTGATCGATCGTGTGTGCAGACTCTT
Organism: Urochloa ruziziensis; assembly: GCA_015476505.1. Classification (NCBI taxonomy): domain Eukaryota; kingdom Viridiplantae; phylum Streptophyta; class Magnoliopsida; order Poales; family Poaceae; genus Urochloa; species Urochloa ruziziensis. The sequence continues at coordinate 52,301,782 of CM027123.1, read as the reverse complement.
ACCTTGTTGTTGTGCACATGGTGGACGGGCCAAAGTATGCTCGCTGATCAGATCGACGACGAGCTTAGCGGTGGGAAGCATGCAGGATCAAACGGCGGTTCAGGACGTGGTGGAGACGCGGTTCCGTTCCGGATAACCTGCCGGCGCTGTGCATTCACATGTATATTCGGTAGTGCATTTCTGGTTTCCAAATCTCTGGTACGTGTACGCGCGGCGCGGCAGGCCCCCCCAAACATGAATTGGTTTCCAAAAAGAAAGAAAAAAATCTATGGCCCCCCAAGCATAAACCGAATAGGACTCCGGCCGTCGCCTCCGGAGGGATAGTCGGTTTCACACTCCGATAAATTGGCCCCTACCTACCGAAAGGCCGCGGACGAATTTTGGGAAAAACGGGCGGAGTTTGGCGCATGAAATGACGCGTCAAAGGGGTGATTAGGGTATGTTTAAGGGGTCAAGGGCATAACCGTAATTAGTTGATGAGGATGAGGGGCTTATTTGTAAATACTCAGAACTGAGAAAGGACTGATTTGTATTATTATAAAAGATAGGATGGATTTAGAATGGACAGGGACTCATTTGTAATTAATTATAAGGAGTTAAGGGTCACTTTGAAGGAGTTAAAGGGCGCCAGGGGTTTTCTGAAATATTTCAATGGGTGGAGGGGTTTATTTGGAAATCTGGGAAGGTGGAGGGGTTTTGGGCAAAACTGCCCTTTCTTCTTCCTCTGTTTCATTTCGAAACAGAGAGGGGGAGGTAGGGGCGGCGGCCGGCCGGCCGTCCGGCGTCGATTCCCGGCGCGGCGGGCATGGCGGCGGCCGGGGAGAGGGGGAAAAGGGAGAGGGAAGCGAGGGGAATCCGTTTCCCCCCTCACCTTGGGCTGTGGCGGCGCGTGGAGGCGGGCCGGCGGCGGCGCACAGAGGGCGGCGGCGGCTCTGGTGGCGGCGGCGATTTGCAGCGGCGGCGGCGTGATTTGGAGTGGGGAGGGGCTCAGGGGGGTGGAGAAGATGGTGGTGGTGCCGGTGGGCGAGCGAGGGAGGGCGAGGGCGGCTTTTATAGGCGGCGCTAGGGGAGCTCGGCCGGCGGCCGTGGGGCCAGTCCGGCCGGCGGGTCGTCGCCGGGGCTGTGCTCCCGTCGTCCCGCACAGGGGCGGCGCGGACCGTGGCAGGGGGTGGCGTGGGCGGCCGGCGCCGACGCGGTGGGGCCGCGGCGCGGCTCGGTCGGCGGCTAGCGGCGGCAGGTGGGGCCGGCGGCGTGGGCGGCACGGCTGCCGGCGGGGCCGGGGTCGCCGCTGGCGCTGTGCGCTCGTCGCCGAGCACAGGCGCGCGCGCAGCAGCTGCTGGAGGAGCAGGGCGAGGGCGGCGGTGTGCTGAGCAGGGGGGAGGGCGGCGGTGTGCTGAGCAGGAAGGAGAAGGAGGAGGAAGAAGGAGAAGGAAGGAGGAGAAAAGAAAGAAAGGAAAAAGGAAAAAGAAAAAAAAAGAAAAAGGGGAAGAAAAAGGAGAAAAGGGAGGGGAAAGAGGGAGAGGCCGGCGGGGATTGCGGCGACGGTCGGGCACGCGCGACAGAGAGCCGTGCGGCGTGCGACACGACGTACTGAGGGACAGATAAAAGACGGGTGTCGGCTTCGGTGCCGGGACGGCAAAATTTGCCGGGAAGGGATTTGAGAGCTCAACAGCGAAAATACTTTTCGAAAACAAAATTTAGCGAGTGATTTCATTTGGTGAATTTTCCGGATGTTACAAGTGGACCCCGGGAAAGTACAAGAAGTCATGGATTGGGAAACTCCTGCCTCAGTCCCTCAAATCCGCAGTTTCCTTGGTCTCGCAGGGTATTATCGTCGCTTTATTCCTGACTTCTCCAAGATAGCTAAGCCTATGACTGAACTACTCAAGAAAGGAGCTAAGTTCAAGTGGACGGAGAAATGTGAAGAAGCTTTCCACACCTTGAGACAACTCCTTACTTCTGCCCCCGTTCTGGCACAGCCGGACAACACGAAGCCTTATGACATCTACTGCGATGCTTCAGGCACAGGGTTAGGATGTGTTCTCATGCAAGATAACAGAGTCATTGCTTATGCTTCGCGGGCACTTCGTCCACATGAGCTAAATTACCCTACTCACGATCTCGAGTTAGCAGCCGTGATTCATGCTCTAAAACTTTGGAGGCACCACCTCATGGGAGCACAGTGTAAAGTGTACACCGATCACAAAAGTCTCAAATATATCCTTACTCAGTCCGATCTGAATATGAGGCAACGTAGATGGTTGGAATTGGTTAAGGATTACGACTTGGAGATACTCTACCATCCGGGTAAAGCCAACGTTGTAGCCGACGCGTTGAGTCGGAAGGCACATTGTAACTGTCTCACCGCAGAAACCTACAACCAGACTTTATGCGCAGAAATGAGGAAACTTAGTCTGGAGATTGTTCCTCATGGCTCGTTAAATAACATTTCCTTAGAACCCACTCTCTACGACAAGATCGCTGCCGCTCAATCCCAAGATAAATGCATTAAGATCATTAAAGAAAGGCTTTCTGCAGGAGATGAGAAGTATCGTTGTTTCCGAGTGGATCCGAAAGAGGTCGTACATTTTGGGGAACGTCTAGTAGTACCTAAAAACCCGGAACTCCGAAAGGAAATTTTAGATGAGGCCCACCTCTCTAGATTTTCCATTCACCCGGGAAGCAGCAAAATGTACCAGGATTTGAGGCAAAACTTTTGGTGGACAAGGATGAAGAGAGACATTGCCACATACGTCTCAGAGTGCGACACGTGCCAGAGGATTAAGGCCAGTCACCTTAAGGTAGCTGGAACGCTACAACCCCTCCCAATACCATCTTGGAAATGGGATGACATAAGTATGGACTTCATTTCGGGATTGCCCCTCACTTCCCGAAAACATGATTCAATATGGGTTATCGTAGATCGGCTCACCAAGACCGCACATTTTATTCCAGTCCACACCAACTACACCGTCAAGGAGTATGCTGACATTTATTTCGACCAAATCTATCGTCTTCATGGCACGCCCAAGACCATCATATCGGATAGAGGTCCCCAGTTTACGGCTCGCTTTTGGAAACGACTACATGAATCTTTGGGAACCAAGTTAATCCACAGTTCTGCATACCACCCGCAAACAGACGGCCAGACTGAAAGGGTTAACCAGATAGTTGAAGACATGTTGAGAGCGTGTGTGCTACACTTCGACAAAAATTGGGACAAATGTTTACCCCTCGCTGAGTTTTCATACAACAATAGCTACCAGGCGAGTTTGAAGATGGCACCTTTTGAGGCACTGTATGGTAGGAGATGTCGAACTCCATTGAGTTGGTCCCAAACCGGTGAGAGACCGATGTTAGGCACTGACCTAGTGACCGAGGCAGAGGAGAAAGTGAAGGTAATACAGGCCAACCTTAAAGCTGCTCAATCTAGACAGAAAAGTTACTTTGACAAGAGAAAGAAACCCCTACAGTTCTTCGTCGGAGATCACGTCTATCTTCGAGTTTCCCCCACCAAGGGAGTACAAAGGTTCGGAGTAAAAGGAAAATTGGCACCTCGTTACATTGGGCCCTATGAGATCATAGAAGTCTGTGGACCCGTAGCATACCGAGTACAACTTCCCGAGAGGCTGTCAGCTGTCCACAATGTTTTCCACGTATCTCAACTTAAGAAGTGTGTTCGAGTTCCAGAGGTTGAGATTGTCGATCAAGACTTGGCATGGGTAGAACCAGACCTGGCTCTCGTGGAGCACCCTCTCCGAATTCTCGACCGCAAGGAAAGGGGAACAAGAAGGAAGATTATTAAAATGTACAAGATACAGTGGAATCATCACACAGAAGAAGAAGCCACATGGGAAACAGAGAATTATCTGAACAACAAGTTTCCGGGTTTTCTTCTACTACATGATCGTAAGCATTCCTGCACCCACTAGTTCTTTCTACACTCGAATCTCGGGTCGAGATTCTGTTTAAGGGGGGTAGGCTGTGACAATCTAGGTGTTTAATTAACTAAATCACCTGCTAAACCTTGTGTCTTAGCTTAATTAGGTGTAATTAAGCCCCACCTAGATTTTCACTTAAGAAAAATTCACCTAATTCCCTTTGCCACTTGGTGAATTTCTGACATCCCTCGGATGGCAAGGCCTAAATTTGAAATTTCACTTAAGAACATAAAAATCTGCCAATATAAAAGTTGTTCAACTTTTTGTGGGACACAACTTTGCTATTTGGCACTTTTCAAAATTCCAAGTGGAAGGCACCTCAAATCTCAGTCAAACTCAGTCAAACACAGAAGTTCATGGCTGAATGGCACTCAAGTTCATGCCTTGTTCACCACAAATTTCCCATCGATTTATAGACTTTTTCTATGGTCGACCTTTACAAAAGTTGTAGCCTACACTATGGGACACAACTTTTGTGTTTGGAGATTTTGAAGTTTAGTTCAACTTTTTGAAGGAATTCGTGTTTGAAACGACGCCCGTGAGGTGTTCGACGAAATGACGTTCATGCGTCGGCGCGCGCGTTCTAGCCCGACCGTGCCCGACCACGCCCGCCACGTGGCGCAGGGTCTCTGACCCGGACGTCGAGGTCGCCGCCTTGATGGCGAAGCGCCCCGTCCCCTCCTGTTCCCGACCAAGCCGCTCTGTCCCCGCTCGCGCTCCGACCGGACGCGACGCGCGCCGCGCGCGCGCGCCACGCGGCGTCACGCCGCCTGCGCCGCGGAGCTGCTGGCCAACCCGGCCGCGAGCTCGCCGACCGGCCGTGAACAGCGCCGCCCGGACCGCGTCTGCCCCGACCAAGCCTCCCCAACCGCGGGCGAGACGCCGCTCGCCGGCTGCCACGCGGCGCTCCGCCGCCGCCGCTGCCCGACCGGCCGCACGGCCGCGTTCCGACCACGACTTGACCTCCGCAACGCCCGCGCGATTCTCCAATCCTGCGCTCTTGCTTCGCCGTCACCGTCATGACCGCCCCTGCTCCGTTCCGACCGGCGGCCGACCGGCACGCCGTGTCGCCGTGGCTGCCTAGCTCCCGCGCCGCCCGAGCCTCCACGTGGCCGCTTCGCCACTCCAAACCGCCGTCCAAACCTCACCCCGGCCGCCTATAAAAGGCTCCACCCGTCCTCGCCGCAGAGCCCCTCCGCCCGCGCCCAACCTCGCCGCCAGGCTGCCTCGCCGGCGACCCAGCTGCTCCACCCAGCGCCTTCGCCTTCCACACGCTCCACCGCCCTCACGTCGCCCCACTTGAGCCCCCAGCCTCAGCCCAGCACCCCTGCCCCCGCAGTTCGCCGGAGCTCGGGAAGAAACCGAGCGCCGCCGCCCTGCTCCGCCGTCCGCCGTCGTTTCGCCACCTCCGGCCGAGCTTCCTGCACGAGATCGACTCGAGGTGAGGCGGTGAGCACTCCTGGCACGATCTCGTCCAGCCCCGTGGCCCCACATCGCCGGATTCCAGCCATCCCACCGCCGGCCTTGGTCTAAGGACCACATTGCTAGGATTTAGAAAGTTCCAGGGGTCTTAGCGCTAGTTTCAGGGACCTATCTGTTAGTTTAGAAAGTTTCAGGGGTCTGATCGCAATTAGATTCTTCCAGATCTAGGATTCAAATCCAGAAACTTTAAAAATCGATTAAAAATCATAGAAAAATCAGAAAAATGCAAACCCAATTTTGTTGTACTTCTGAAGTGATGCTCTACCTTTTCTAGAAAGCATGTATAGGTGTTTTCTGTGTAGTTTTCAAATTAGATTCAAATCTGTTCAAACATTAAATTTATGCATAGTTTGAAATCTATAGCTTTGTTTGTTCTGATTTTTGGATATGTTGTAGTTGATGAAATGTTTAGGCTCCTGTAAAAAGTTGGCACAAAGTTACACACTAGATTTTGAGTTATTAATTGTTTAGGCTGTCAGTGCATGTTTAGTTCAACAATTTTAATAGTTAATCTGTGTAGCTCCTGGGCTCAATATTTCTGCAGCATCTCTGTGGTAACTTGATGCATGTCTGGTAAATAGTAGGGCTTAGTTTGAGCTGGCTAACTTGCACTTTTAATTCACATCAGTTTAAATCTAATAAATTAAAACAGCAAGATCTTTTGATCTTTGGAAGCTATCCCTTGGCATGTGAGCTTGTTTAGACTAGTATAGGCTCTGGTAGAAATCTAAGGACAAATTAATGTTAGTGTGATTTATTAGGATTTATTCTTAATGCTAGTGTGATAAGCTTGTGTGATTTTTCCTGGTTGCTGTATAAATCTTTTTGATCTAAATTTTGGTCAGTAAATCTAGCAACACACCAAGAACACACTGGAATTTTCTCACATTTAATTGAAGTTCCAAACTGCCAGAATAATTTATGGAAGTTTCATGGCTTAAAAGAGAGGAATTAAGAATAAGTCTTTTCTTTAAAGTTATTAAATAAACTAAACACACCCCACACACACACTTGCTGTTTGGTGGTGAAGTCAAAGTTAAATAATTTTATATGTGTACACAATCACCATCAACCAACCCCAAGTGCTTTTGTGAGTAACTATCAATTTAATTAAAGAAAGGGAAGGTCAGACCAAAATTGTCCAGATGAATGTGTCACTAAGTACACCCCGGGTTTATCATTATGCAATTATGATGACTCGAAATAAGATCATGTTCTTATTTGCATGAACAATTCGTGTAGAACAAGTCCTCGCTGACGGAGACTACGAACTTGTCCCCGCTAGAGGAGAAGGCCAAGCTAACGGCGAGGTGAACGCCGTCCAGGTCGAGCAAGACCCGAACGTTGCTGCAGAGGAGTCCCAAGCTAACATCGTACCTGAAGGCAAGCCCCGGAGCATATCCCATGTTTCGAATCTTGCAACTATGTTTTGTACTCTATGTTTGTGCATTTACGTTCAGGAGTTGAATTGGAACCTTAGTTGCATGATCCTAGGTACCTATGCTTTGCAATACTAGTATGATAGGTCGATAGTTGCCTCGCTTTAAGGACACGGTAAAAGTCGAGTGATTTCCTGTCACTCGCGAGATATAGGAATCAACTGCTTTACTTATGTTGGAATCATAAGGATGACGGACGGGGATTGTGGTCATGTAGATGCCCCGTCTGTTTATGAAAAGTTGCTAAGGTCGAAGTGTGCCGGCGATGTTGGTCAAGTGTTTGAAAGCACTAAGCACTTGTTTGGGCATGGGACCGGTAAGTTTAGTACCTGTTCGGAAGGGGGCGTGGCCTTGTCCTGCTTTCCCTGGGATTTATTCCCCTGTCGCTGGCACGTGGCTCAAGACCGAAGCCGGCCGGCTACGGCCGCGAAGTATGACCGGCTAAGGCTTGTGTCCAAGGGGAGTGGGCTCGGATTAACAAACTCGGAAGACATGGGAACGGCCTGGTTAGTGTCGACCCTCGGGGTTGACGCTTTTCCGTGTGTTTAGTATCCACCTTGCAAGGTTAAAATCGGTTCGAACTGTCTGTTTCTCGCAGCTAATGAGACTACTTGATCTCTTGCCGCACCGAGTAATGAAAGCGAAACATGATGATGATAAACTTGCTGCTTGCTTAATTGCTTGCTCCACTTGCTTGGTTAGCATAGGTTGCTTATCTAGAAAGACTAAATTCGAACTAGAACTTGATGCTAAAATATTGAAAGCAAGGACCCACTCTTAGTCGCTCTTTGGCAAAACAAACCCACCAGCCAAAAGCCGTGCATGTCTAGAAGTTGGTGATGTAGCTGTCACCCGACGGTTAAGTCTTGCTGAGTATTAGTATACTCAGCCTTGCTTGTGGAATTGTTTTTCAGGTAGTACCCTTGAGGAGATGGTTGCAGGTCTCACCTGGCCAACCACCCTTCCTCCTGGCTGGACTGTCATGTGGGACGAGGATGCTTCCGAGTGATGTCACGATGGCTTCACGTGACGTCATTCCCTTCGAATAAATTAGTTTAATTCCGCTGCTTTCGAAAACTCTGGTTTAACTGTTGCTTTGTATTTGAACTCGGTTTGTAATAAATTACCTCAAGTGGGACCTATTTAATACTTGTGGATTGATGTAATCTCTGGGACCCACCTTCGAGTGGGCATTTGCATGACTCGTTTCGATCGAGGTAACTGTTCGTGGTTGCATCGGGCTTGACCCGACAGACGGTCAGATTACTCCGATTTAATTGCGTGACGACCAATGGAAGGTTGGCGCATTTAAGCCGGATTAATTTGGGCGGTTCTGCCACACAGGGTCTCACAATGATATCAATGTTCTCGATCATTCCCCACTCTTTGCAAAGATAGCTAGAGGGCAAGCTCCACATGTGAATTATATCATAAATGGACCCAACTATACAATGAGATATTACCTGGCAGATGGCATTTATCGTACATGGGCTACATTTGTGAAGTCAATGTCATCTCCATAAGGAATAAGAGGAAACATTTTAACAAGGCTCAGGAAGCAAAAAAACGGAAAGATGTTGAACAAGCTTTTGGAGTCCTACAATCTCGGTTTGCTATTGTTCGAGGACCATCTCCATTTTGGGATGAAAAAAACACTTAGAGACATTATGACAAGTTATATCATCATGCATAACATGATAATTGAAGATGAGGCGGGAGAAGAAGTTGACTACAATTACGATGGAGTTGGAAAAAAAAAGTGGTTCCTTCTCACAAGCCTACGCTTGAATTAGCACAGTTTATTGAAAAACTTAAATCCATCAAAGCACCTGATGTCCACTCAGCTTCAAGACGATCTAGTTGAGCACATATGGCAATCTTTGATGTTCAACAATGTATTTAGTATTCATGTTTACTCGACTCTTTGATGTTTACTTCTTAAATGCGTGAATGATAATGTATCTGATATTTATGTGCTTTAAAAATGTTTAAATTTTTAGCTGTTGAGAAAATTCGATACAGTCTAGCTGTTATAGATAATTTGAATTCTAACAACATATAGGACAATGAGTTTTGGAGGATGAGATCTGACAACTCTGCTGGAGGGCTGAGTAACGTAGAGAGAATCGTTTAGAGTGGATAGTCAAATAAAAATATGAAGGGTTAAATTTAATCAATCTGCCCCTAACTCGCCCGCTCTGAGTGTGACGAGGCACTGGCGCACGTGGCCAAATCGGCGGCGGCATGTTTTGGTGGCCCCCTGCGGCCTGCCTACCTCATTGCAGTCGTAATCACGAGGGCAGATTCGTCATTGGGGTCACTTCTCTTCCATCTTCCTCCCCATTCCTCCCTGCCGGGCTCCCATTGACCTCACACAACACAACCTTATCTTATCTGCTCTCTCCCTCCCCTCGCGACGTCTCCAATCCCTGCTCTGCCAAGTCCAAGAATCCAAAAATCCCAGATTTCCCATGGCCGCCGGCGATCTCCTTCCTGCTGAGGAGGCGGCGGCCGTGAAGGTGGCGCCGGCGCCGGCGGTGGAGGAGGGAGAGGACCTGATCGAGATCGTGGAGGAAGGTTCCGGCCGGCTGGACATCGTCCGGTACGTGGACCACGTCCGGGACCTGTCGGCCGGCGCCATCGCCACGTTCGAGGGCACGACGCGGGACCACTTCGCCGGGCGGCGCGTGGTGGAGCTCCGGTACGAGGCGTACGCGGCGATGGCGCGGCGGCGCCTGGCGGGAATCCTGGCGGAGGCGCGGTCCCGCCACGCGCTGCGGCGGCTGGCCGTGGCGCACCGCCTGGGCCCCGTGCCGGCCGGCGAGGCGAGCGTGTTCGTGGCGGCGTCCGCCACGCACCGCGCCGACGCCATGGAGGCGTGCCGCTACGTCATCGACGAGCTCAAGGCGTCCGTGCCCATCTGGAAGAAGGAGGTGTACGACGACGGCGAGGTATGGAAGGAGAACCGCGAGTTCCTCGACCGCCACTCCGGCGACGGCCCGGCTCCGGCGACGGCGAAGGCGGGTGGATGCTGCGGGAGCAAGGTCAGGGTCCAGGAGGAGGCCTGATGGGCGATGGAAGACGCCGGATCGCATCGCTCGGAAATTCTCTTCTCCGCTGTACTGGATCCATCTCCATGGGCCTTTTCTTTTTCAATTTTTGCCGAGACATACTTGCATTCGGAGACGAAAGGCAGATGTGCATGAAGAACACGAGGAAACTCTGTTTGTATTGTGATTGTGAAAACCCCACGGGGGGAAAAATAATGGAAACAATAAGCATTTGGTTGATACTTGCTTGATACTACTGAAGATATGAAGCACATGAAAAAAAAACCGTTTGCTGAACCTCTGATCCTTTTTCTGAAATACTTGTTATAACTTATAGGCTGAAACTGAATCTGAAACGGGTGGTGTGATTGATTTACCTCGTCCAGTTGATTTCAGTTGGATCGGCAGATTAGGACTGGACATTGTCATTGACATCAAGTGTCGCTCAAAAGTCCTCGAAATACTGCTGCCTCGTTTGAAGAAGCGAAGCTAAAAGTAAACAAATGCAGTCTTGATTGAGATACCTATACTTTGTTGGTTCAAGAATAAGTTAAATAATTTTCATGAGTGGAAGTAACAACAAAGTGGCTGTAGTTTAGTGGTGAGAATTCCACGTTGTGGCCGTGGAGACCTGGGCTCGAATCCCAGCAGCCACATTTTTTTCATTTTTCTTTCTTGTTTTATTTATATATTATAGGTTGTGCTAAGTTGTACTAATAACAACCGCGTATCTGGTTTTATCTGCTAACCACAGGTGGGTCCATAAAATTGATTAGCAAATTATTACTAGCATATCCCTACGAGTACATGTCTTCTACTCCTTAGATTACACTTAGCAAACTAAGTGTCGAAATTGAAATCTAACTGCACAATTGTATTTGTTACAATAAAATCCTCATAATTAGATTACACTTGTATGTTTAATAATCTTTTTACAAAGTGGATCAATCAAATTAAAATATATCATTCAAATTCATAAAAAATATCATAGTTTCCGGTATACATAAAGAGAAATGAAAAGGTATTATTCATTATGTTATTCAAACTCATGAAAATATCAATGCTACATGAAATGTCAAACGACAATAAAATTAAAAGATAGTAGCATCACACACACATGAAAAAAAATCAACACTATATGAAATGAAAGAGCAAATAAACGAGGGAAAAAAACGGATTCTTGGCTATCGTATTAGCCTGAATGGTAACTCTTGGCAATTATATCATTCAGCAGTGTATCCTTGCATTTGAATTTTTTATTATCCAATGTCCAGCATAACATCGTAACCATTTTTTAATAAGACGTGTTCTTCTATTCCTCCTTTGCACGTGCCCGGTTAGTAAAGCCTACACCTACTCCCTCCGTTCCAAAATAGATGTCATTCTCGCTTCTCGAGAAGTCAACGTTTTCAAAATGTCGGCAATTATATTTTAAAATATATAAATATTTATGTTAAGTAATTAGTATCATCGGAAAGATCTTTAAGTCTAGTTTTTTAACAAATTTATTTGAAAATATAAATGTTGCACGTTTCTTCTATAAATTTAGTCAAAATTGAAAAAGTTTGACCGGCACGCTTCCCATAACGTCATCGTTTTTTGAACGGAGGGAGTACTAGCTAGTCACGCCCGAGTAAACCAACTCACCTACTATGCCTTCTATGAAAAAGAAACCAACCACCATCTCAACCCACATAGTGGTCCAATAATGAAATCATATGTAGGGTAGTCTAGCTACTGATAGGCCCATTAGCATCTTTTCTCAGTTCCTCGTTGCTAGGAGACCTTCATATATGTACGGGTGATATGATTCATGTGGAAAATTGACTCGATCTTATTTACTTTTAGAACCATAATTTGTTGTATTTAAAAGTAACATAACAGTAGTGTAATACAATTCTAACCAGCATTTTGATCGTGAATGAAGAAATGACCCTGGTAATAATTAAGCAATTGATACAGAAGCATTAAGGAATGCATGCGTAGAAAGACTAACCTATATCGGTGTAAATTCATGGGAATAGACAATTGGGTACTACTTTGATTGCCCCACAGGTAGCCTTTGGATTTATTTAATTATGTAAAAGATAAAAATGCTTACAGTGACATTGAGAAAAGATATAAAACTTAAAATGTAAGAAACTCCATCACACGATGAACACGGTTTGTTGACACGCACCCGAAAAATAGATCAAAATGGACGCAGCCTTTTGCGTCAACCCTTTTGCACGGCGCCACAAGTGTGTATACTTGGTTAATTTATCGTCCCATTCATCATGCATGCACATCACATATCTAGAACGTACACAGCAAATTAAACTGGGAGCAAACGGATTCAGTTTTATTCATTCGAGCGACCGATCGAGGGGTACATGGTAGTTGCGGTAGGAACGAAACAAGTGCATACTAGATGCATATGCATACTCGATGCATGCATATATAGTAGGAACGAAACGACTACGGAGTACTAATTAACCTGGCCGTGTGCTTGCATTTAATTTCCCATGGAGTGAGCGAGAAATTCAAAGCAAACAAAGCGAGGCTAGCACGCGCGCGCGCTCACAGCTTGATGCCGCACTCCTCGAGTGCAATCACAAGGCACCTCCTAGTTGGGTCAGCAAAGCACTTGGAAGTATATTTGGTTCCGAGAACCTTTGGAAGGCCCCGGAGGAACCAACCAAGTGCGAAGAGCTCTGATTCCGAGTACCTTTGGAAGGCCCCGGAGGAAGTATATTTGGAAGTATATTTGGTTCCGAGTACCTTTGGAAGGCCCCGGAGGAACCAACCAAGTGCCAAAGTTACTCTAGCCTACTTGGTTAGAGGGGCTGAGGCATGGTCGCAACCAGTAGACCCAGGTTCGATTCCTCGTTGGAACGACTTTATGGGGCTGGTTTAAAAAAAATCCCCTCACCGGCTTGCCGAGGTTCGGGGATTTTTCTAGACCCGGGAGAGGTTTCTTCCGCTTAATGAAAAACCGTGGGGCTCTTCGCCCCATCGGGTCTAGTTTTTTGAAGAGCTCTGATTCGTCTTCGGCGCCCGACCACCGGCTGCACCAGCGCCAGCTCCACCAACACCACCGGCGGCATGGCCTCCAAGCTGCTGCTCGCGCTGGGCCAGCCCACCAGCAAGCTGCGGCTCCTGCTGGCCGGCGCCGCTGGCCAGCAGCAGGAGAAGGATTAGGTGATTAATAAAACCGGTCGATCGCTATTTGACCTAGTCGACCAGTCGATCCAATGTAGTCAAAAAATGGGAAATACATGCAAATCAAGAAGAAGCAGAGCACTTGATATGGGATTGTGATTTGGGGTCCAAGATTTAAAATCTAATGGAGGAGTGGTGGTATGAGAGATTGAGAGTCATGCACGGAAAATTGGCTCATCTTCGTCGACGACAGCCCGACAGCGCCGCGGGCAGAGGCGCACACGGGACGGCGTGAGGGAGGCGCTGGCGGGACGACGGGAGGAAGCCAGAGGCGCTAGCAGCGGCGCGCTGCATGCGGCAAGTGGGAGAGATGTGAATCGGAGGTAGGTCAAAATGTGTACGATACTGGTAGTATATGTTTGTGTTGTGGGCTCGCCAAGTGCTCAGGTGGGCCTTGAGTACTACTAGGTTGAACCGTTAAAGCCCATGTTAAAGTCAAGGACTAGTCGCTCTATCAAGTACCTCAACTGGCTGTAATTAATCACCGATTAGTCAATAAAATCGAATTGATTTACCAATTAGGTATTTTTCCAATTAATCAATGATTAATCGAGCGATTTGAAAACATTGTAGCTAACTGCGTTCGATTGTTGAGATTTCGGTTTTTGTTTTCCTTTCCAGGTCCCATCCAAGGTGACAAAAACCCCTACAAATTTGCTCAAGAGAATTGTATTTGTTATTTCTTTATCATCAGAGAACAACATATCATGGTGATTCAATAATAACTAATAGAGAGATATACGATCGACCATCCCACAATTCAACAAGGTACTTTCTCAAACTAAAAGCACCGCCATTAAAATATGCAAAAATTAAAGTTTTTTGTGAAATAAAAAGTAAAGCGTTTGTGACTTTATAGATTATTGTTTTGATCTATTTCAGATGACGTGTATTTTTTTTACCAACTGGCCGTCGTGTCGCACAGCTAACTACCACCCCAAGCCCGATCACGCAGCTAGCCTACCCGGTGACCACGCTACACAACTAAGTGCCTAGCAAATTAATGTTGGCATGTGTTCACGATTTGAACCCTGCCCCTGCTGGCAGTCTAGCTAGAGAGAGCAGATCCCATTCGAACACACAATCTCATGCATCGCGTTGATGGGTCGATGACGAAGTATCTGGTAGTGCTAGTTAAAATCGGTAGGTGCATTAAACTTCTAGAATCCAATATCTTCACCGAGATAGATGATGTTTTTAGTTAACTACTATTTTTTTTCTTGGATGACGTTTATTTCTCTATTTTCTATCACTAGCACAAAGGCACGTGCCGCAGACACGTGTTTTAAGAAAAAATATAGCGTAAAAAAGAGTCATGGTGGCTAATGTGTAGCACGAGAAAGAGTCTTGACTGCTCACGTACATGACCAATATAGCGTGAGAAAAAGTCCTAAGAGCTGACGTGTAGCATGAGAAAGAGTCATGACTGCTCACGTATATGATCCATGGGTCCACCCGTCAGATCAATGTGTCTTTCCGACGATCGATCATCGAAATTCTTGTAAAGATTCGAGGCCGCGTTTGATGGTTTCTAATAATTTGAGATGAATAGGCTAGACGATGAACCAATTACCCATCAAGTTAAGTTGTTGCTTACCTATCTATCTATTCTATATATTATAAAGAGTGAAAGATTTGACGGTCATACAAATCTTATTCTTATGCCTTCTACACTGTCGGATTTTATTTTATGATGATCGAACACTCTAGATTAACCTGAGAAGTCCATGGTGGCTATATGACTCCTACGCCGTTAGATTTTATGATCTGGATTAATCTAAAAATTGTCTTTAGTTGGTTAACATCCTTGTCGTGACCTTGGCGCACATCCTCGCAGTGCTTCTTGCCACCCGGTTAGTGCTAGTTATTTTGAAGCACAGCCCAAATCTTACTGCCGGCCGAAGCCCAATTCAAGCAGCGGGTTTGGCCCAACGCAATGCCATCGGCCCGGCCACCTGGCCAGCGGCGTCTTCCATTCCATTCTTCCACCTCCACCTGTCGTCGACTCGTCGTCCTCTGTGCTCGGCGACATCCTCCTCGCCATGGCGGCGCCTCCTCCCGCAGCCGCGGCCACCGGGCCGCACAGCGTCTTCGTGTACGGCACGTTGATGGCGGAGGAAGTGGTGCGGGTCCTCCTGGGCCGCGCCCCGCCCTCCTCCCCCGCGCTCCTCCCCGGCCACCGCAGGTTCAGCCTCAGGGGCCGCGTCTACCCGGCCATCCTCCCCGCCCCCGGCTACGCGGTCAGCGGAAAGGTCCGCCTCCCACCGATCCTCCCCGCCAGCCGCGGAACTCGCACGATCGATCCGCCTGCAAATACCGGTAGGATATGAACACCGAGAGATGGGATCGCCGTCTGAATCTGTTGCATCTGCTGCCTGCGCTCCCTTGCAGGTTTTCATGGGGCTCACTAACAGGGAACTCCATGTGTTCGACATGTTCGAGGACGAGGAGTATGTGAAGAAAACTGTCGAGGTCTCAATGGCCGTGAGTTACACTGGAAGAACTCCCTATCCCTGCACTACCTGATTTTGACTGCCCATCGCATTGCTGTGAACCTTATTTTTGCTATGTAAAGGGATGATTTTAGGGGTGGGTTTTGCAGGATACGTTGGAGAAATCGCTCGCCTACGCGTACATCTGGGGCAACGAGGGTGATCCTGACCTCTACGGCGAGTGGGATTACGAGGTACATACGGCTCTGAATGCTATCGAATGATGTTCATGTTTCTATATGTATGTTCTCAAATGGTATTAGGAGTATCCTATTTGTGGACTGTAGGAATGGAGGAAGGTGCACTTGAAGGATTATCTTGAGATGACGCAGGAATTCATGGACGAAATTGGGCAATTTTAAACAGATCTCCTGCCTTCTGATTTGGTTTGCAAACAATGTCCTTGCAAATACTACGTGTAACCTGTGTCATAGTAATAGCATAGCGTCTTGTGCTCATAGGCTTTACAGAGTGCAACTACACATTTGTTCTGTATTTTTGGAACAGACAGATGTTACCTTGAGCCATTTGGACGCAAAAAATATGACACTTCTCTTCTACCTGTTTATTGTTGTGCTGTGATTATAAGATTTCTTCTTCCTGGATGCCTGCCTACCAGTGACGTATACAGCTCTATTGATCGCCAATCGATTTGGATTTGGGATGTACTGAAATCTCCTCTCGTTAAACTTAGCCAAAATGCCAGTGCAATAAAACTTAGTTATTGTCAAAAAAAAAATACACCTAGAAATGGAGACGAACGAATTAGATATGTTTGTTGATTTTTCTGCAACACTTCCTCAAACTATAAAATTACGATAGCAAGCATGACCTGTACATGTACTCAAATGGGCCATTCATATTATACATACTAATATGTAGAACCTTTTATGCTATATCAATGAACGTTCAAAAAACTAATATGTAGAACCTTGTAAATCTGCCTCGGCGTTTTCAGAGCTGAGACTGATTATATTATATGGGTTTCAAGCAACCCAGCAGCAGTACAATACAAATGCTCTTCGCCAAAGTACTTTATCTTCAGATCTGCCTACCTCCTGAAGTTTAGATTTTGCCTAACCCTCTGTTTGAAGTCTAACACACGACACCTCTTGGTAGATGGTAAGTTTCATTCTCCTGCCTACATTGTTTCAACCGAGAAAGCTACACATATATCCAAAAATAACCTAATCTGAGGAACATTTTACCTCCCAGATATAAAAGACTAGACGTCTACCACATTCTGCACAACTCTTCCAGGTGATAATTTTGCTGATGGCTGAACACTGATGACTTTTTGCAGCCATAGTTCTCATCTGCCCATTTCTGAATTCATAATTGTGAAAGCTAATTCAACAACCAACACAGGAACGAATACAAATGCTGCAAGGGAACAATGTGTACGTACTTGTGATGATCAGGTCATTCAAATTGGTCATAGAAGCCCATGGAAGGGTTACCGGGGTTCTGGTCACAGCGAGGCCTCCATGCGTTCCCGCCATCTGAGCTGCTGCAAGCCTGATTGGAGAGGACATTGTTCCCCAGATCACCATCTAAGCTCATCTGTTGCACTTCTTGAGGGGATAGGATCCTAATGCATTTCACACAGTTCACAAACTCCCTGTATAATGCACATCACAATTTTATTGCAATGATAACCAATAAAATCCTTCTTTGGGCATTCATGATCAGTGCATTTACACACCCTAAAAGCTCCAGCATATGCTTGTCTATCCATACAAAAGACGACACAGGCACATTGATGTTCGCATTTGTACTTTTTTTTTGGTTATATAGTAACACTAATCGTATCCCACATTCCTAGGGACTTTTACATATTTATTCTCTTGAAAACTTTTGATAGTTGATCCAGAATTGATATAAGCACATGTAGAAAGGTAAACTTACTCCCATGGGTCATCACCAAGAAGCAGGATGTCATCTTCATGATCCTTATAGACTAGCTTCCAGCCTATTCTCTGTCGGTCCTCGAGCTGGCCCTCAATACCAAACATGCGGGCCAAAGCATGCTTCAATTCTTCATATCCAGAGAACCGACCGATGTCAATGGACCGGCCTACAGCACCACGTTTGTAGACCTACAAGATTTATGTTAGGGTCAGATTCAAAAGAATGAATGACTAGCAAATAAAGAACATGCTGAGAGTCGAGAGTTTATGGGTCCAGAGTATGCATGATCATAAGAGGTCCCAATTCCTAAGTGGTGAGTTGAGAAGCTTTTTTGTCCTTTAGAAGCTATTAAAGCTATACGTGGCCATCTCATCAACCATAATACATACAAGCATGCATTGATACCTCAATTGAATCGTGATTTTGAAATTGCTTCACAGCTAGCGGGCTACTCATATACTAGCACAACTAAAATCATAATAACTGCATGCTTGTATGGATTATGTTAGGGTCACCTTTTTTTGGTTATATAGTAAATACACCAACAAAAATATACTACTTTAATGTTATAACTTTTGGTGAGTTGAGAATGTAAAGGAGTGCAAACCTTAGTGAATGTCCGCATTCTCTGTGCTGGAGGTGCAGGGGGCCAAGAATTTCTGTTCAACAAGGCACCATCGTTGATAGCAGAATCGATGGAATTAAATGCTATATCAGACTGACCGAATGACTGAGAAACCATGGAGGTTGAAATCTCTTGCGGAGCATCCTTTTGTACTCGGTAATTGTTCTCAACATCAGTTGACATATGAGCCTGACACTTCACAGGATTAAGTGCACTTACCAACAAGCCTTCCGATTCCATAGGAAAGCCCAACGGACCATCATTGCTGATCCCAAAGAAGGCACTGTTAGTCGGATCCACATCTTGAATTTCTACATCTGGAAGTGCATCTTTGAACATTTGCTGCTGATTGAAGTTAGAAGTGGGGAAGCCTTGATGCAGAAGTCCATCTGTTTGGGTAGGCCATAATGAAGTTGCTGATGAAGCCGTTTCCAGGTTGTCTGTTGATGGTAAAATGTTCAAAAGATTGTCAGGACCAGTCCCACAAGTGGGTAACTTTGAGGTGATCACATTCTCCTTCACATTATGGTTCAACTTCGACAAATCCTTGGCCATCATCGGGGCTGCTGTTACAGCTTCAACAGATGTTGGAATTGACATCATAGCAGATGACTGAGGCACCTTCTCCATGTTGAGCCTGCAATGCTCATTCCTGCCAATGATTGGGTGTGTCAACTGATTTCCATTAGCTGTGGAAGGTGATGTTGAGCAAGAAGGAATTTCTTCTGTTAGCACAGATTGTGCAGCACCGGGAATCATCAGTGGGCTTCCACCTTTTGAGACGACATTGGTTGCTTTGATCGGAAAGGCAACATCTGACACATCTGCAAGTGGGACTTGTTTCTGTGAAATCTTCTTCTGCTGCTCTTGCTCTTGCTTCATTGGTGGTGGCGCTGATGATGCTTGCAGTGAAACTTTGCTATCCTGCTGAGGCATGACCCACTGCTGGGCAAGTGAACGAGAACTCGATAGCTGCTGCATGTCTAAAAGTAACTTCTGTGGTTCATGTACTAGCGGTAATCGTGAGAGTGTAACGGCTGGCTGTGATATGAGTGACTGTTGCTGTAGTTTCTGCAATAGCTGCAACTGATGTTCCTGGTCAGACAATTGAGTCTGCTGACCAGCCAGATTCACGATCTGACCAGGCAATTTATTTAGCTGTTGATTATGCTGCCGCTGCAGTTGCTGAAGTAAAAGCTGCTGTTGTTGCTGCAGTTGCAAATTCTGGTCCTGCTGTTGCTGGGAAAGAAGCAGATGTTGATCACTGGCCCCTTGATGGTTCTTAGTTGGGGACAGCTGTTGTTGTTGTTGTTGCTGCTGCTGCTGCTGCTGCTGCTGCATTTGATTCTGGATAATTACCTGGGCCTGTACAAGACTGGCTTGAGCCTGGCTTAAAGGAATTGCTTGGTTAACGGGCTGCTGTTGCCTCTGCTGGTTGCCAGCTTCTTGCTTCTGTTCTTGATTGGTGATAACATCGAGCTGATTAAATGATAGCACTCCCTTGGACAACTCATTGATAGGCTGCTGAGGGAGCTTGGAAGGATTGAGCTGTGCACTGTTTTGTTGCAGAAGATGGCTCTGCACATATAACTGCCTTGCAAGCTCAGTGGCGCCAAGGTTTTGCATGGCAGGGCTACTTAGAGATCGCAGGTACTCGGAGTGTATGCTTGTATTAGCTAATGATGAGCTCTGCTGTCTGTTCATATTCATCCATTGAACCAAGCTCAGACCAGGCATTGTGGTGTTCTGGCTCTGAGCATCCTTTACGCATATCTCCTCACCAAGCCAAGGCATTGCCCTCTTGAAAAGGTTTTCCATCTCTGACTCGTCATCTGTTTACTCAAATATAAAAGTGAACCATGTAAGCTATAAAAAGTGGTTACATATAGTGATATGCAGTTTCCATTGGCAATCTAATACTGAAAAATGAATTTTAAGGCTGTTTTACCTAATTGCCTAGGGCGCTTTACACCAAAGAAAGGCTGGGGGCATATGAAGAAAGGAGCAGCAATTGGTTCAATCTCCCACTTTGAAACTCTGTTCCGCCTTTCACCTGCTGCAGACTCATCCCAGCCAACCTGCCAAATAACATTAAATATGTGGATCAAATATGAACATAAAATGAAGAACACAAACAAAGATTCCCATCAACGATGTGGCTCAGCAATCCAACCTGTAAGTTGCGCCACTGGGAGTTTTTCCATCGAACAGGATCTAGATCACTTATTCCAGTTATCGTACCCATGTACCTGAAAACATTGAATCTTTTAATTAGTAATATACAATAGGCAACAAAAACATGGATATTGTTCCTAGTGTTAGAACAAAGAAATATAAATTGATTGCTTGTATTGTCAAGTAGATCTTATTAAGGTAAAATGAATGAGCCAGTGTACCTTCTCATCCCTAATTCCTCAGTCTCGAACATCATCCGGAATCGCATTCCTAAAGATATCTGGTTACTATACACTGCCTTCTGGTATTTGGCAAATGGGATAACAAATTCAGTAGGGCTAGCCCTGAAAGTCCATATTTCAGATAAAATCAGTTTGATAGCTACTGTTACATAAAAAGGCTATTTAGACTATGATGGTGGGAAAATACCAGTGTAAAAACTTACTCACCTTGGGTTGTAAAATATGGTAAATGGGCTACTGTTGGCAGCAGCATGGGCAGCTGCAGCTAGAACTCCTATGTGCATACTGTCACTTGAAAGTACTGAAGAAGATATATTAGTGGGTTGTCGGTTAGCCCGTCTGATTCCCAGTAGAAGTTGCTGCCTTTCGTCCCTAAATCATCATAAGACAAAATGTAAGATGACATTTACACTCCAACCAGGACAGGCTTTTGCATGAGGAAAAGGATCATGAAACTTACCTAACAAAGATGACAGAATCACCAGCAAATAGTCTCTTGCCGCCAACAAAAAGGCTCCAGCCAGTAGTTAATAAGTGTCTTTTGGGCTGGCCTGATTATAACCAAGTAAAAATGATTAAGTGTATTCAAAGTTGCATTTACAGTCTGAGGACATGTAATGTTATCGACAGTAACAGTCTTTTTGCAGACCGCCCAGAACATAAAAAAACGATGTGCAAGGTCTTCAAACTTGCATGAAAGGTGTGTTTGTGTGTGTGGGTTGGAAATATCCTAATCATACTGCCATATTGTAGCATAAAAGGTGCTATATTTTCCCCCACCTCGAAATATATGGCGAAATGTCCACACAGTGTCATGTATGTCTCTGGCTTGCAGTTCTTGAGCAGGAGGCTGCATATTGAAGTCCTATAGGGCAGAGCAGGAGAGTAAAAAAAATTACAACAGCACTATGAAGTTGATAATTAAACAGCAGGTATTTTGTTGCGGCAACAATAGATACTTGATGCCTGCATACCAGTGGAGGTAATATCTTCTCAGCAGCACGGCGAGGCACAGAGAAGCCTCCATGTGTACTTGTATCGCTTGCAGTAAGTGTCTTACAGAAGAACTCCATCTGTGGCCTTGCATGTTTCAGTGCAAGCTCAGATAGCTGCAAGGCCTCTTTTCCATACTAAACCAAAGTCAAAGCCATGGATTTAGGGCATTGGAATAAACAAAGGACTTTTGGGGAAACCACAAATTTTAGATGCTCACTGTGTTCACTGGCTGAAGAGTCATCTGAGCATACACCTCATCAGTGTCTGGATCTGCCTGAGAATGAAAGCGATATGACTCTTTGGACTTGGGTGATTGCAAGCTACATGTCAAAAAAGGATAGGAAAGGAACTGTATGTTACATGCAAAGTAACACTGTGAAGAAGACATATCAACTTCGAGGGAAGATTTGGATAGCTTGGCACATGCGCATCAATATCCTTTTGCATAGAAGCAGCAACCTGAATCAGAAACATACTAAGTTCAAATATATACACTCTTTTCTGAAGAAAGCAAGGAGTATTCATGTTGAATAAGATTCAAGGTAAATTCTTTTTCTTAATCTCAATGTATTAAGAAATTAAAAAATAGCAGCTAGATGAACCAAGCAGCAAGTAGGGGGACCTATATTCAGAAAAAAAAATTATTGATATTACCACTACTTTCTGTCTGTGTGTATGTATCACGTTAAAATCAGTCAGCACATGGCAAATATTTATCTGAGGTATTGTTATTCGAACTGCCCTATGGAGACTCATCACTCATCAGTACACTGTAGATTTTTGCAATAAAGGATCATTTCAAGAAATGATTAAGAAAGTACAGCCATTCAAACATGCTTCCCCTTTTGCAAACCCTTTCTGCAGTTTGACTAAAAAATGGAGTGAAAAGTAGTCTGCAGAGTGCAGACTAAAAGGAGCACGGCATGAGTAAACTTTTCCTTAGATAAACTCTTTCAGTACCCTGATCTCTACCATCATGTGCATCGCAACCAAATGTCATAGAAAACGAAAAGATTTAATTTCATACACTTTTCTTTGGAAACAGGAAAAAAGTTTATTTCTCATCAATTTAAAAAGATAGGCCTCCCCATGCTAGTTTTTGGATTTAAAACTGACTCTTTTTTTCTGTAAATAGAGCACCATATTAATAAAAAAATAAATCCTCGAAACATGCTATTCAAATGCCAAATCTTAGTAAGATGCAACAGAAATTAGTATCTGAGGACCATAAATGCAAGCAACCCAAATGTCCAGAAGACGCTTCATGTACACCAAACTCCTTAAAAGGAAATAGCACACAGCACACAGAAAACCAACAGAAGAAAGCCCAATAGTTCCATCCACTTTGGCAATTAGCCTAATATTAGCAGGTTCTTGCACTTGAAGGTATTGGCAACTAAGTAAATGTTCACACTTGTACCGAATAATGGGAATCCTCTTGTAGCAGAAGGATACGAATGAAAAAATTTCACCAAATATATGGTAGCAAAGCAGAATATGGGAAACCTACTATTCAGTTAGCTTGGCAGCAATTAGTAGGTTCCGCATTAATTAAATAATACTTTTTCTATTACTGCACTGATAGTGATTATGTCCCCTCTAACACTACTAAAGCATTTTAGCCAAAAACCTCAACATGAAGCAACTGCAACCAAAGAACTCTCGGGAAAATAGACACTTTCACCTGAAAACACAGAAATAAAACTACAAACTGTGTACAACAACCATGAGAATCAGCGAACGCAGACAAGAAATCGATAGCCCAATTCAAGATGCGATCACAAAATCCCTTCGAAGATGACGAAGGATCACCACATATTTACAACTACAGAGCACCCCTTTACAAGGAGAACTCGAGGAGAAGAAGCACGGAGTGGAGATAACGAGGAGGCTGCTCTGACCTGCTCGCTGTGGCCCTGCGGGAAGTAGACGACGAGGCTGCCCACCGGCGGCAGCGACACCAGCGGGCCCGCGCAGGCGTACCACAGGTCCGCGTTGATCGCCGGCGCCTTCCGCTCCCCTGCGCACACCGCAGCCGGCGTCAGAACGCCGGAAAAAAAGGAGGCGCCTTTCTGAACTCCGGCAGAACACGCGCTCAAATGCATAGTACGAATCCGCCGGGCGCTCCGCCTGTCGCCGCCAGCGACAGGCAGCGCGCGCAAGAGGAAGGTAAAAGGAAGTACCTTCGGATGGCGCCCCGCCGGCGGAGGCGGAGGCGGCCGCGGGGGCGACACCGGAGCTCGCTGGGGACTGCTTCATGGTTGGCGCGGCCACGCGGGAGCTTCTTCACTGCCCCTCAAGCATGGAGCAAGGCAGAGCCGCCGAGCGTCGCTCGCAGCCAGATGGCGGCGGCGGCCGGCCGGCCTGGTGGTCGTCGTTCTTGGCAGGAACCTGCTACTAGTACCAACTTGCTCGGGCGGCGGCGCTAGGTGCGCGGCGTGGCGGCGCCTCACCGACCACGCGGGCAGCCAGCACACGAAGACCAAGTGCCGTCCCAGAGAGAGAGAGAGAGGACAGTGGGGGAGGAGAGCCGAGGCTTGGGCTGGTGCTGGTTGGTGCGTTGCCTCGGGAGTTAAAACGAAACGCTCCTTGTTTCTCTCTTTTGCCTCGTCTTCTTGCGAGAGGGTGGAAGAGCGCTGCGCCGCTGCCTCAGCCTGCAGCTCTCGTCAGCTGCAAACGAGATCCTCTGCAGTTGACGTGTCTGCTGTTGAGTCACTGCTGTGTGGGCCGCACAATGATGGGACCCACCAGTCAGAGACTCAACTGCAGAGGGTGAACGGCAGAGGAACCCTCTCCGTCAGCTGAGGGGCCTCAGGCAGTCAGGACTCAGGCCCAGCCGCGCCTCTGACTTTTGTGGTGGTATATCTCTCGGCCTTGTTTAGTTCCAGAATCCAAAATCCGAAATTAATGTTTAGATACATGTATGGCGTACTAAATGTAGGTAAAAAACAAATCGCATTATATAGATGGACTGAAATTTGCGAGACGAATCTAATGAGTCTAATTAGGCCGTGATTAGGCACTAAATTGCTACAGTAATGGTACAGTAAACATGTGCTAATGACAGATTAATTAGGTTCATTAGGTTCGTCTCGTGAATTCCAAATGTAATCTGCAATTAGTTTTTTAATTAGTCTATGTTTAATGTTTCAAATGTGAAAAGATTCCCTTCCAAAATCTTTTCACCGCGGAACTAAACACGACCTAAAATGAAATGCTCCAGCATTATATTTTTCGTCACGGTAAAAACTCTCTTTCTATTTTCTCTCGTCACTAATATAAGTTCATCTAGGAACATACTAGGTTTATTAAAAGTTACGATTTTTAATATAATATTTATGTGTTATGAAAATAGTTCACATAAATAAATATAACAAAATAGAATTTAAATGTCGATGGTCGATTCATACAATAAGACTTGTGAAAAATATTAGATAGAGTTGTATTTCTAATCGGAGAAAATAAAAGAATAACTTTTTATACTTGTGTGTGTGCCACCCTCAATCCTTGGCAAATTTATTTTCATTGGATATGGCCAATAATATCTAAACCGTGTGTTACAGTGCCAATGACAGCGAGTTCACAGGTGCAGAAAGACACTGACAGCCCCCATGCCCCCATGTGCTCAAGAAGAAATGTTTGGATAATTTTGCACCATAAATATCAATGAGTAGGGCATATGATGGGAGTAGATTTTCCTCCAATTTAGTAGAGCCGAGAAATGTCTAAATAATAGAGTAGGCTGCCTCTCTCATACTGTAGGAGCAAATGGTCAACTCGTAGTGGTAAATGTCATCTGCTGTCACGACTCACGACGCATCCATCACTTGAAAAACCACACTTTAATTTAACAGTTTGGGCCAAGTAATAAAGAAATACTACTCTTGCAAGAAAAAGAGAGTATGGAAGTGAGACATTCGTTCGTTGATGGCGCCTGGATGCCACGTGAATTCTAGGAACACACGTTACTTTTGCATCGTCATTCTTTTTTTTCGAAACGAAACGGACACAAGAAACTGCCTACTTATATGTTAAATAGTGGGAATAAAGATAACTGACAGGCCAAAGTACAAAATAAAAGGGAAATGCTAAGCTACAAAGAAAAATGCTAGCGATAACAACTGCATCCATTTTTGTAAAAAAAAAAAACAACTGCATCCACACATAGACAAATATACACGTTTTGAAAACGGTAAAAATTTTTAAATTGAAGCGTCGCCCAACGCGTCACATTGGCACGTTGCCACCATCACAATTTTCATGTGATGATTTGCAATTATTTTTTCTATTTGAACTCATATGCTGGCGCATCCCTTTTTTTGGCAAGAAAATAGAAGGACTTTGCTTACAGTAATAGAGTTACATTTCTGAGTAACGAGCGGAGAACCTACTCATGACAGACACCAGAACGTGTAGTTTGTTTCAGCCATTGTGCGAGCTCATGACTCATGAGAGCAACCATGTTTCTCTCTTTTTTATCGTTTGGAATTGTTTGATGCGTAGTACTTGTTTATAAAAAAAATTATAATAATTAAATTCCAGCGCGTGTTTAGTGACAATCTCCTGCTTATACCGGGAGTGTTTAGTTCCTCCCTAAATTTTTTCCCACTCATCACATCAAAAATAACCTCACCATTTAGAAGTATTAAATTAAATTTGTTTACAAAACCTTTTGCACAAATGGTTGTAAATCGCGAGACGAATCTAAAGAGCCTACTATCCATGATTTGCAACAATGATGCTACAATAATCATCCGCTAATCATGGATTAAATACCCCTTATTAGATTCGTCCTGCGGTTTACAGGCGAGTTCTGTAATAAGTTTTATTATTAGCCTACATTTAATACCTTTAAATGATAAGATTATCTTTGATGTGACACCCCAAACTAAAACACCCATAGGAACATGCAACATTGATAAAATTACAGAGACTTTTTCACCCCTTTGGACACCATTTAAATGATGTCAGAATGGATATCATTACTCTATTTGTATGTCCATAAAATTTAACGCGGCAATAGCAAATTAGACTGTTTGCGGTCTGCCTTGGTGGTGTGCACATGCATGTTGCCAACAGAGAGCTCCCAAGAGATCCTTCCAAGAAAGGGAGAGGACCGGAGGAGGACCCATATCCAGGGTTAAAAATCCCGACCGCTACCGGTCCGGATACCGCGGTAACCGGTCAAACCGGTCCGGACCGGTAGCGGTACGGGTCGGTTTGCAACCGGCCAAATTTAAAAATTTCAAATTTGAATTTAAAAAATTGAAAAATTTAAAAAAATTCTTAAAAATACTTTAAGGTGAGTAGATTGTAATGGTGTCAAATTTTTCAAATATTAGTTCATTTAGTATTTTTTGTTTGTATCAGAAGTTCAAACAGCCTACTAAATGAACACGTTAAACTTCTAATGCGCTTAAACCGCTACTTAAACTTCTTAAAAATGTTCTCTTTTTGACACCATTAGATTCTACGCACCTTAAACTATTTTAGGAATTTTTTAGAAATTTTCTTTTATTTTTTATTTTTAATTAAAATTCAAAAATTTGTCAAATTGCTCAAACCGGCCGGCTAACCGCTCAAACCGGCCGGCTAACCGCTCAAACCGGCCGGCTAACCGTTCGAAACCGGTTGAACTGCGGATTTAATTTGATTTTTAAATTTGTCCGGTTTCTACCGGTTTCCGGTCAAACCGGTCCGGCTAACCGCTACCGGTGGGCGGCGGTTTGGCCAGACCGGTCGGGAAAAAAAACCCTGCCCATATCCCCAACCCATGCAAATTCAGATGAAATTCTTCACATGCATGTAAGGTGTGATCCGCATCATATCATGCACCCACCACTCGCCCTTTTCCGAGCCTTTTGTACTTTGTGACCTGTAGAATTAGGCAGGCTGACTTGGCATATGCGGATTAGCAGGGGCAGTAGCGTATGATTGCGTGGTTAGTTGGGATGTTTAAGGAACCATCAAGCGGCGGTGACAGAGGACATGTCCAGCTGCTTGAGCCTGTCAATACAGGGACAGCCCGCCGGCCCTCGGCAACCACCCGTTTCTGTGTTTGGAGTCTAGATCACTGTAGTGTCGAACTTGCGACTTGGGCTTGCAAGCAAATTAACCTGTCAAGCGATCGAATCCCGCTAAACTTCAGTAGGTGTCGTATCAAATTGTAAAAAGATGTTGGACAGTTTTGATTACCAATAAAAAAACAAATTACAGGTTCTATCAGTACTCCACGAGACAAATTAATTAAATATAATTAATACGGCATTAGCACAGGTTAATGTAGCACCACATTGTCAAATCATAGGCTAATTAGGCTTAAAAATCCGTCTCGTAAAATAGTCACAATCTGCATAATTAATTATTTTTAATTTATATTTAATACTTTATGAATATGTATTTTCGATGTGATAGGTGCTAAATTTTAGTAGTGGGAACCAAACACCCCCTAAAAGCAGAGGATAATGTGTGGGAGGAAAGCTAATAGTAGCACCTTTACCATTCAAGATGACTAGCGTATTATTATGGTGCAAGTTTTAAAGACGTTGAATTGTGCCAAATGGCGTTTATTTGCAGACCATCGTAAGCTAGAAAATGTACTTCATGAGCTAGAAAATCTTACCCAAGGCCCAAGGGTAGAGCTACCAAAAATTCGCCTAGTGTGTGTGCCCGTGTTGCGAACAAAAAGTCGACAGCAAGCCCAGTGCGCAGCCTGCTCGGGAGGGCCTGAACTGAGCCCCGTGTTTAGTTCGCGAAAACATTTCGTGAAAAGATTTCGGGTTTTGATTTTATCAATTTAGAAGTAGTAAATGTAGACAAAAAGGTGGAAAGTTATATGGATAGGTTAGAAATCTCGAGACAAATCTAACGATGGTAATTAGAGGGTAATTAATCCATAATTAGCGGATGATTACTGTAGCACTACTGTTGCAAATCATGAATTAAGTAGACTCATTAGATTCGTCTCGCGATTTACAGTCTATCTATATAACTTTTCACCTTTTTCGTTTACATTTAATACTTCATGCATCAAAGATTTTCCTTTGATGTGATGGATGAAAAAATTTTGGGTGGGAACTAAACATGGCCTGAGGAAGCCTTATGGATGGAAACGGATCGGATTCGCATGGAATCGGATTCGGATATCACCTTTTACCACATTTTAACTCGAATACGAATACGGATTCGAATGTTCTCGAATACGAATACAAAACGGATGTCTCGAATTCGAATACGCATCGGATATTGACACCAGTTGGAAAACAATATTTACTTATTTTCTTTATTAATAGTTTATATTATAAAATTATTATATAAAAGTAAAGACTAAAGTATGAGTACATAACAAGTCTAAACAAAGATCACTCATTAATAATATCACATTCATTAATAATTATTTTAATAATTAATCATACCATAAATAATAAAACTATTAATAAATACATATTTTATTTGTGTATGCAATATTTTTTATATTTAAATCAATATCATAATCATTAGTAATGGAGATAACTTTTTTAATTATACACTACCATTATTAATATTTAAATGGACATAATTTGTCATTAGTTATAGAAATAACTAACAATTTCATATGGTCGAATACGGATACTGCCGGATATTGCCGAATACGAATGTGGAATCGGATAGAGAAATTCAACGAAAACGAATTCGGATGTATCCATTTTATTACCACATTTGAATTCGAATACGAATACGGATATCCATATTTACGTTTTAGCGGATACGGATATCGGATAATTCGGATTCCATTTCCACATTTCCATCCTTAGGAAGCCTGAGCTGTGAGCAGCAGAGGACGCGCAGGCAGAGGGGGCGGGCGACAGGGAATGATTGACGCGACGCGTGTGGCAGGAGGCCCGCGTCCGACAGCATTTTCCGGCCGCCGCACTGCCGCCTCGCCGGGGGACACCACCCCCTGCCGGCCGGCTTTCCCGAGCCCCCTCTGTCTCTGTCTCTCTCTCTTCCTAGCCTGCTCCTGCTGGCCCAATCCTTCTTCGAGCTCGGGACGTCAGGCCGATCAGCCGCTGCCGCCGGCCCGTCGTCCTCGCCGGTCACCGGAAAAACCAAAAGCAATGGAATGGAAACGGCAGCCTCGTATCTCGAGGCAGGACGGGCGCTCGGGATGCAGGTACGGAATAGTTTAACGAGCGGGGAGCCTCGGAGTCCGCGCCGGCGTGCCCTGCTCCTGCTTGCCCGTGCGCCTCGGGGGCCGCGCTGCGCTCAGCGGCGGCCGCGGCTCGGAGGTCCCGGAGAAGAAAGCTGCCGTTGCGATGGGAAAAGGATGATTAGTACGAGTAAAATATAATAGGAAAACGAAATGGCTGCGGCTTCCCGTGCCCTAGTTCATTCGTTTTGACAATAACAACTAGGAGTAGTACGGAGTACAAGTGTGTGTTGCCATGATGATGATGAGGTCAACAGTCAGGTCAAACCAATTCGATGCGCTAGAGTACAAGGGTGATTAGGCAGGTTATTTAGCCAGTGCGAATTCGAACACGTCAGGGCAAAGTCCAAACTAGTGTTACGTGGAAAAATGGACTCGTCATCGATGTCACACGCTCGCACGCGTCTCTTTGGTTGAAAGTTGTCGAAGGTGAATCCAAATTCAGTCCATATTTAAAGGCTAACTTCTGACGGAGTGTAGCGGAGGCCCATCGCCGGAGGCTTGGGCTGGAGATTGATTCACTCTTATTCTTGTAAGCCGCCGCCGTTGGCGTTGTACTCAAACCCCGACATATTGAAGTTCTTGCTGGCTGGCGCCCGTGGCTTTTCCCTCTCACATCGGGAGGGTTTCCACGTTAAATCCCGTGTCCCTTTACTACTTTGATCGTTTATTTGCTGTCGCCTATAACAGAAAATCATCCCGTTAGCGAAGTGATGGATTGCTATTACCACCACTAGTGCTATAGAGACCTGTTTAGTTTGCAAAAAGTTTTTGCATTGAAAAACACGTTCCCTCTTTCGAGAGCACGTTTTCAATAAAAAAGTTTTCTTAAAGTTTAAAGAACCGAAGTAAACAGACAATCTAAGACCGGCACCTAACCAAGTGACCTAGCAGTACATTATTGGTTACACTAGACAAAGCCGTTGCCAATGATATCCTACGGAAATTGTCAGCAATGATCATGAACCGCCAACATCTTGCAAAATTCCTGGTGCAGATGGTGTTTAGGGATAATGGTGGTAGTAGGTTAAAGCTCGATCACCTTCTAATGACACCTAAGTACTGCAGAGCCTGTCCTGGAAGGGGAACACGAACTTGCTGCACACAAAGACACAGTGTCACACACTTTGGATGGGATGGGACTCCCTGTGGATTTGGCTTGTCCCTTGACACAGAGACAGCCAGCCCTGCTTCAATCAGAGTGAAACAAGTTAGCCCTTCCCACCCGAAATCTTTTCACCCATCACATCAAAGGAGAATTTTAGATGCATGAAGTATTAAATGTAGACGAAAAAGGTGAAAAGTTATATGGATGGGCTGTAAATCGCGAGACGAATCTAATGAGCCTACTTAATCCATGATTTGCAATAGTAATGCTACAGTAACCATCCGCTAATTATGGATTAATTACCCTCTAATTACCATCGTTAGATTCGTCTCGAGATTTCCAACCTATCCATATAACTTTCCACATTTTTCGTTCACATTTACTACTCCTAAATTGGTAAAATCAATACCTAAAATCTTTTCACCAAAAACTTTTCATCAACTAAACACGGGCTTAGTACTGCTAGTACCTGGCAATCCGTGTGTCACGGAGAGCAGCGGGAGCCAACGAGTAGCAGACGTGTGGCTCGGAAAACTTGAGTGCTTGCAACTGCAACGAGAGTGGTTTGAGACGAAATCATTTTCACCGTGTTAGGAACAAATATGATGAACTGAAAAGCTAGTTTACTTTAAATACTAATAAAGCGGTCTATTTTTCGTCAAAAAGAACTCTCAGGTTTCACAAAAAAAAAAAAAAAAAAAAAACTCTCCGGGCCCGTTAGTGCTTGTATGGACCCAGCCACTAAAATTTAGTAGCTGTCAATGTTTGATACTAATTAAAAGAACTAAACATGAGCTAATTATAAAACTAATTGCAAAAGTCGTGGCTAATTCACGAGACGAACTATTAAGCCTAATTAATCCATTATTAGCAGATGTTTACTGTAACACCATATTGTCGAATTATGGACTAATTAGACCTAATAGATTTGTCTCACAAATTAGTCTCAATTTGTGTAATTAGTTTTAAATTTAGTCTATACTTAATACTTTAAATTAATATCCAAACGTTCGATGTGATAGGGACTAAACTTAAGAGTGAGAACCAAATCGTTAGGCTTTACGTTAGGCTTTACTCCTCACATCTCTTTGTGCATTTTCCTTCTTCGATGCTACCAGTATTAAGAAAGATGCCATTCTGGGATTCAATGGCAATGAGAGCCTTCATCCGGACGAGGACGACCCGACATATCTCATGCATATAAACAAAGGTTCATGGTTTTTTTTTCACTCTTCAATTTTACACTTGCTTTCCATGGCCCTGTTTAGATGTTTCGCGAAATTTTTACCTGCCGGGACACTTGTCAGTTGTCACACCTCTACCGTTGGTATCATGTGGTTTCTACTATAGCCTCCTCCTTTTGGTAGTAAAAAGTGAGAGTAGTGGCAAAGCAGTGGTAATCTCTCTATCCTGAATTACTACTAGAAATCACGCATGAATTTCTTCTAAGTCAAACAATCTTAATTTTTACAAAAATTACAAAGAGAAGTAAACTATACAAACACATGTTTCGTAGTAGATCTAATTATGCTCATTTGGTACCATAAATATTATTATTATTTCCTATAAACTTGCTCACATTTAGAAAAGTAACCATTAATTAGAATAAATTCAGAATCACTTATATTTTAGAACGGCAGTACCAATAGCTCGATATTGATTTCTTATTTGCCAACTGTAAATTGGTATGTATTCTTGTATATATCCATATATATGTCTCTTAATGACGTGGAGCCCATCTATGTCGCTTGACAATGTCAAAATATAGAATCTTGCGAAATCGCAATGAGCACTGAAGGTACTCTGCCGACACGATCATGGAGCCGGCACGGCAAAAACACAGTGCGTAAACAAGGATGGCCCCCATCCTTATCTCTCCCCCAGCAGCTGGTGATAGATAACCAGTCAGTCGCCACTGCAGTCAAGTCACTGATAGCTGCCACAGCTTAGCATACGCACAGTACAGGGCACACAGTTCATGCTCATGAGGCAGACTTGTGTGACTGCCGAGCATCCCAGCTTGCATACAAGTGACAGCACGCTCGCTAATAACAGAACTACCACACAAGAATTCATGTCATGTCAACAGGTATTCTCGCTGCTGTGAGGCTCTAAATCCGTGCCGACACATGTCTGTAAATTGTAATATCTGAAGAACATGTTCCTGGATCAGCTGGATTATTCGTCACTGCACCGCTGATCTGTAGAGCACGCGTGTTGCAGATGACCCGTATCTTATCCCCCTAACTGAAAGAGATTTGGATAACCAACACAAGTAATGTTCACTTGGTTTTTCTTTTCTTGTATTGTTCTCTATCTTTGAAGGAAAAAAATTCTTTGTGAAGGAAGATTGGTGAGGTTGTAACAGCTAGCGGCAAAGCAGATCTCTTTAGCCCGAGTGGTGTCATCTCATGCTTGCCATTGCAACTACACTAGCTTCAAAGGGCTTTATTCTCCTTCACTTCACCAGGATATGATCTAAGTTTCTTTCGCCCCATCTATAACAGAATTGACTTTGCGCATATGTCCTCATTGGATGGTACCAACAAATCGACAAACCCGGAAAATCTACATAATTTGAAGGAAAAAAAATACTGCTAAACGAACAAGAAAAACAGCCCAGAGAGAGAGAGAGAGAGAGAGAGAGAGAGAGCTGCCAGTTGGCATTGAAACAGATGTTCTAGAAATGAATCACTGTGGAATATATTCCAGAATTTTGATAGCTAAGTATAGCAAGCCCAAGTGCATGCATATGCATATATGGTTATGGTACATAAGTGGCACTGGCTACCTAATGTGTTTTCTCTTTGGTAGCTTCTGTAACCTAACCAGAGGAGTGCTCTATGTCCAGCTTCAGAAGTTCAGAGCCTGGCTTCCATTGGTTTGTCAGGTTTCTTGAGATGGACACTCCATTGGGGAGGATGGCCCAGGTCCAATTAAGATGGCCCAGCCAATCACCAGATTCTGAAGGGCAGGAACAGTGAGCGAGCATAGTGGGGTCCCAATGGGCCTGGTCTGTGGTGGTTGAGCCCAACACAGTTTTGGTCAATCTGGACCTTGCAAAAGCTATTGCCTTCCCCAGCCCTTTTTGGTGGGGGGCTGAAACTGAAAGATTGTGGTATACTGTAATGTTTTCTGAAAGAGCAATTCAGTCAGGAAAAAGGTTGTACTTTTTCATAAAATAAAAACATATACGTATATATATATATATATATATATATATATATATATATATATATATATATATATATATATATATATATATCAATTTTGTTGTATATCTTTATCAACTTGTGACAACAGTGATTCCTTGCAACAGCCTCTAAATGCTACCTAATCAAGTGATCAATGTTGAACCAAAAAAAAGAGTCCAGATCGCAAACTGACATCCCTATGATCTTATCCACGATCGGTTGGGCTCATCAAATCATACAGCTGCAGCCTGCCACCGTGAAAGGATTGGTGCCTGACGTGTTTCCCTGCACCTTCAGATCTTTCCCGGCCTGCCGACTTGTGTTGTTGCTGTTGCGATGCCTGTTTGTTTGCATGATTGCATCTGCTCTGATGTCCGCATGGTTGCTTTGCAGCTAACAGTTGAAGTCGGTGGCTGGATACTGCATGTTCCATCAGAATTCAGAAATAGGAATGGCTGTGTTGGAGATGCCGCGCACACAAATCCGTGGCCACGAAAATGGCTCGCGTCTCGTCTCTGTCCGAGCAGTGCGTTATTAAGCACTCTTACTTCTCGAGGTGACCTGGTGTAAAAATCCCCTTGTTGTTTTTAGATTCTGGTTGCTAGATGCTATCAAGAATTGAAGCGCCTTGCTGACAGTTGAGCTTCAGGGTAACTACCTGAATATCTGAATAATATGAAACAATGCGATAGAAGAATAGAAGATACACAAGCGGAGTTTTTTTTCCCCCTTCTTTAGATGATATAAAGCATTTCATTAAACCATACTAGGTGCCGCAGAATCTCTGGCACACCATGATACGCGATGGTAAAGTCGAGTAGGATTGGATCAGGTATTGAGCTCCTACATGACAGCTGGCCGTTCTCTGTTCTTCAGAAGTGTTTTCTTAATCTCTGCCGTTAGACTTCGACACTGAAAGGCAGATTATTAGCAGCATCCCCCGCCATATTCCACAGCCAAAACTCTAATCTGGCTTTGTATTGGCATGCCTGCACACCCTGACATGCAATCCATAGGTTTTTTACTGCGCGCTTGCTCTATCCCACTCCCCCAAAGGCGCAGAAAAACTTAATGTGGGCAGCTGGGGTCCTTGTTTGGGTTGGGCCGGCTGGTAGGCCTCAGGCCCGTGAAACGCACTTATTTTCTGTGTTTGTTTTTTCGCGAACTTATTCAGCGCCTGGACTAGACGCAGACCAAGCCGCCGGATTAAAGTTTTGGCTGTGATGCCAATTCCCAGTCCAACTACTGAATCAGGAATTCAGGATCACGTTTGACCGTACGCAACTACAGATCCCACAGCTAGAGCGGCATCCAAGTGCCGCGAGAATTTATTTGGCAGTGCTACGTCCTCGTCTTTGTTCAATTATTAACATGCTGTTCGTGGCGCGATCAGAAACAACGTGTGGTATCAGGGGTCCTCCTCGACCAATAATGACGCTTTGCACAACCTATCCTACAGCCGAATCCTTCCTTTCTCGAGGTGGTTACGCGGATCGGCGCCGAATCTTGAGGTACCCAAACTTGACGGCGCCCGGAGAGGAGCCCTCGAAGACAATCGGTAGGTACCCTGTAGCCGCCTTGTACCTCCTCTGGATCTGAAAGGGACCCAACAGCAGGTTCATACGTTAGCACAACCGTGTGGATACGCGCTAACAACCGTGGGATGCGTATTTGGGATACATAAGAAAGCGCACCTCAAATATCTCCTCGCTGCTTCTCAGGCAGTTCTTGCCGATCACACAGACCGAGCCGCCGGACCCTCCGCCGGTGATCTTTGCGCCGAATAGGCTAGGGCCTCCACCTCGTGAGGTCTTCCTGTGCTGGATTTCTTGCACGAGATTGACCAGCCTGTCTGTGCCGTCGGAACCAAGCCCGCACGCATTGTAGCTGTAGTGGCACTGCCGTCAAACAGAAAATCAAAATATCAGCAATATGCCACGATGAATGAATTTTGCATTTACTTGACCGGTGAGTTTTCGTTATAGTTTGGTCTCAGAAAAAAATATGTTCAATATAGAGGTACGGATATGAATGAAAAAACGAAAAAGTACCGACAATGATAGAAGTGTACCTGGTACATAAGTTCTCCAAGGGCTGAAAGTTGCTCGTCTGTTTTGGCTGCTGTCAACAATGATTTGAAGGCCTACATACCAGAAGCATAAAACATGTCAGAGATAGAATTAGAAGGGAAACTTCTTATCAGACAGGCTGTTTTTAAGAGAAAAAAACGAGCTCAGTTAAAAGAAAATTCCCATAGCATGTCATGACCATCAAAGTTTATCTAAAGCTATTCCTGCAAACTTCAGATAAGATGGAAGTGACTATTGCACTGGATGACAGACTTTACAACTTTCTAACTGCTGCTAATTTATAAACTCCAAAAGAAAAGTTACTAAAAGGTTTAAAATTTTAGATTACTGAAGAGTGAAGTACTGAAGACATGATGGACACAAAAAAGAAACAATTTATGAATGAAGAAATAGGACAAGTGATGTTTCATGTCAGACCTCAACTCGGAAATTCTCATATATGGGATGTCTAGTAGGAGCCTTCACACAGTAAGACCGTTTTGGGTCAACTTGTGTTACAGCATCATTATGGTCTCCATACTTCTCCAAAAATGCAGCCCCAGTTATCACCTCCGGAATGTCTTTTGCATAAACAGCTTCATACCTGAAGCAGAAGTATAACCATAAGAAACTGTAGAACATGAAACATGCTATTATTCTGTCGATTTTAATAATGTGAGAGACCTATGAGGTGGTAAGTTGCATAAATACTCCATTGATGCTTCAGATTTCAGAAGATCTACACCATGTTCTTCATATTCTTCAGGATTTGGGTCGCCTGATTGCATAGGTACACATGAGGACAACGATTCTGAAAGTATATCAGATGCAGCACACTTGATCATCTTGCGACCCATGTAAGTGCCTACTCTTACAGACCCGTAATCAGTCCCACCAACACTGCAAAACTCAAGGGCAGTAAAATTAGTTCCAACCAATCCAAGCAGGAACATGGTCGAACAGATTATTCCAAACACAAAGCTCAATCAAGAATGTATCCACCTATGCCTTATCCCAGAGTCGAGACCCCAAAATCGTATATGAGTTGGAATGGTCACCAACTCCTTCACTTCTGCAGGCTGTAGCGAGATTTTGACCAATTAAATACAAAGGTTGCATAGAGCTGAACTGTAGGAATGATTGGATCTAGCAGCTACTGGAGCAGATAAATGCTTACTAACCTGGCAAACCATCGCAAGAAGTTTGTTAGCTTCTCCACAAGCAGATGTCATTTGGTCCATTACCCCGCAAGGAGCTCCAACAACACGATTCTCAACCTGCATAATTTTTCACCAACGAACTCACACTCCCTTGAGAATAGATGAAGTGATGAACGTAACGAAGTTTGACAGTGTACTGTACCTTTTGACAGAGTAAAGCAAGCTCTCTTGGGGCAATGTTTAAACCTACAAGCAAGAATAGCATGTGACCTAATGCCATTTTACATGTCTAAATGTAAGCTAAAATATCAAGAGAATTATTCTGAAGAACTTGAAAATGTCTTTTTTTAACAGAATTAGCTACTATAGCTATTTTGTTTTCAATGTAACATTGCTGTAAATCTGCTCTTGATATACTAACCATAGGCAGCAGCGATAGCAGACATAGAAGCTACCTCCACTGATGCAGAAGAGGAGACACCTTTGCCTTCAGGGACAGATGAAGAAACCTAAGTATTCAAAACAAAAATATCACCGGTGACTGATACAATTGTTACAGTTACAACTTTGTGACAAAGAGGTGGGAGCTAGACCAGTTAACAACACGTTATAAGAAAAAAATGTGAAATGCCAAGATTCCTGATGACTAATAATCAGCAAACATTAAAGGGAACAGGTGGGAGCTAGAATGGTTAACAAGGCGTTGAATAAAATGTGAAATGCCAAGATGCTTCATGAGTCATGACTAATTAATCAGCAAACATTAACCTTACATGCTAACTCTTACAAGCATATCTGGTATATCTCAATATGAGAAAGGTAACAAATAGATGCAGTTGTATATTATGAATTGTGATTGCATTCCAATAACAGGAAATAGAAAGGATCAATACTGACCAGAATGCTCATGCTGTCTGTGAAGCATACCCCTAGCTCAGTCATCAACACAAAAATAGTTCCAGCAACGTAAGCAGCCCATCTGAGATGGAAAAGTTTTGTCAACATCAATACACATGAAAAATTGTTGATTATAGAGGAAAATAAATATCTTACTTTTGGGATGGGTCCAGAGAAAAATATTCTTTGGCCTTATCATACGATATTGGTTTGTCACCGTCCATAAAATCAGAAAGATCCATGTCAAACGTTGGTGCACGGTTACTTAATTCAGAACCAAATGATACCTGTGCAAACATAATTAGAAAGAACACCCAGTTGCACAAGCTTATTAGACACCGTAATAAACATGTGGTATTATATGAACAGCAAATTATGAAATAAACAAAAATTAAAATATTTTTAAGAATGCAAGTTTTTGCTAAAAAAAGGTAAGGAGACATAGAAATTTAAGGATTATAACATACAATTTGTAACACTGGTACTGCTCCTCCATTTGCTAGTTGTCTAGCCTGTGTATGCTTCCATTGCTTCTGCTTGGTAGGGTCGCTTCTCTGAACAGCAACATGGCATGCCTCTCGGATGGGCATCTATATATCAATTATGCATGACAAAAAAAGAATAGCCATGTTACATTATTACTTCAGAAATCTACTGTATCAATTCCTTACACTCTTACAGGTACAATTTTACTATAGATAGCAAAACTCCATGCTCCTACAGTCCTAGCTACCAGGTAGCAATAATTCATGAGAGTATCATCAGCAATGACCAATTTGTTCTTCTCGAGAAAAAGTAGACCTAAACTAATCCTCCAAACAAAAGTTGAATATCTTGAACTGTGGTAAAGAAACTCAATAACAAATTATTAATTCATCTATATAAATAAATAAATAAATAAATGACAATACAACATTTGCATGCTAATATCCAGCATGTCACATTGAGCCCATGCAAATCCTTATGTGGAGAACAAAGTTAATGGCATGAATTGGTAACCAAAAAGGTTAGGAGGACGCAGAACGAAAATTTTGATAAATATTGGGGAAAAATCATTTGTACTATACTTGTAATTTAAACAAAATGGGAAGGCATATAAAACATGCTTTGCACATGTATCTGACATTTTATCACTAATATCCGAAACAAATAGCACTTGCTTTGGCAGTCAAACTAACCTGCAATACAAGACTTCCGGAATAATCTGCAATGCCCCCCATGACATCTAATCGTCCAGGTGCTCTTGCAACATAAATTTCCTCCTATAACAGAAAAAATCAGTTAACTCTAGATGTCATAGGAATCTTGTTCTTAATTCAATATTACACATGAATGTTGCTGAACAATATTCTTTCCATAACATATTCACAGGATTTCTCAAACAAAATGAAGGATGCTCAATCAAACTTGGCTAGTATAGACAAGAACAAGAACTTGGCACACCCTGTTAGAATTCACAACAGACTTTTTAGACACAACTGAGTACCTCCCAGTCAAACAGAACAGAAGCAGCAGCCCTCTCTCGAGTTTGCTTCTCAGGGCTTCTTGGGTCATTTCCAGCAAGTCCTGATAAACTCTTCAAAAAGGACATGGTATCAGTCAAGCCTTGCATATCGCCGTGGAGTATCTCAAAGTCTTCAAACGATCTGAAAAGGATGTTGAACATATTTGTATCAGAATGCAACAAAGTGCACTCTTGAAGAACTGCAGGTGGTACAAAGGGAAAGAAAGGTAAAAGCTTACGACTCTGCATTTCCATTCATATCATGAGATGTGTGTGCTGGACGAACACCGGTTTCTTTCTCAGAGAGAGAATACCAGTCAGGAATTCCTACATCTCTCCCAGGAGCCCTTTGTAGTTGATACCCAAGCACAATGGCATCACGCAAACGTCTTGCTCCGCTCAACTACAGTTGTTATAGCAAGTTGATTGATATAAAAAAATAATCATTTGGATTAAATGTTCCTAAGTAATAAACATGAATACGAAAAAAAATCACAAAAAACATAAATCACATTGAAAACTTTCCCTAGAGTGAAAGCATGAAGCAAACAAAAGAAAATATTTATTTAATAGAAAAGACAGTTATAACCCACTAATGACTGCAGAATTCAGAAGGCGAACATGGGGTAAATTTTGACTCAGCAATTTAATTATAGTGTGTTAACTCACCTTTCCAGAAATATACTTCTTCCCAACAGCAGTATCTTGGAGGATATGCGCAGCCACCTGAATGACCACCATTAGCTTGCCTAGTGAGTATTGCAAATGCAATCTAAACAACTAGTGAATCACATACACATTCCATTTATTTGGTTGAGGAAAACATGTGCTGGATATTAAGTTGCTGCTTCCTGACTTATTGGACGAACTAATTTCCCTGCAATTTAAATGCTTCTAAATATTTGGTCCTTAAAGATAACAAACAAATTCAAGTTATTCTGTAAAAATAGAAGCAAAACATGATTGCTAGATTGATTTGTCTAATAATATTCAAAATATTGTATCTAAGAATAGATGGGGATTTATGTTTCAAGAAAAAAAGTAGAGATATGGATTACCTCACCACCATTTATGGGGCCATCATAGCAGGGTTGAAGTGTGATAGCACGTAGTAGATAAGGCTTCCAATGCCCAGTAAGTAAATCCCTCCGTATCATCTCAATGCCACATTGATAATGCTGTTTTGTGATATAACACAGAACAGAGTCAGGCAGGGTACTTGAATAACAACAAAAACTTTAAATTAGCTTTAACATAGAGTATGGCCTAAGATGTTTCAACCTCAAGCATATTCCGCAAAAATGGTTCTTCATTGAAATAATCTCTTCGAACAAATACAAATGGCAGCTTGTAAGCTAAAGCCTCACTCACGGTGCCATATCCAATTTTCCCTACATTCAAGCAGGCAGAATTTTTGTATGTGTTAAGCAAGGGGTAAAAAAAACCCAAGATAATAAATAACCTTAAACACCAAAGGATATAAAAATTTCATTACCAAGCATGCAGTCAGAAGCTGCCATCAAATCAGGTGTGTAGGCATCCTTTGCAAGCTTAATGAAATTTGGAGGAAGCTCATGAGTATCAGATGCACCACATACCTTTCAGAATATATAAAATGTTAGTCAGCTGGATTGGTCAGGCACTAATGAGCGAGTGAAAATGCTGCATACAAAACATACCAAACAGAGCCATCCGTCAGGCAACCACTCTTTCTTCAGTTCCCATCCCGCAGGCTGGATAAGAAAATAGCAAAATCACAAAATTATTGATAATCACAACTGTCCTCAATAGAATAATTACATATCAGTAGAAGCAAAAAATAATTAAGTTTGAAAATAACTTTGATCTAATAACAAAAATCAGCCCCAAGAAAAGTAATAGACTAAGAAAACACAAAACAATTACAACTTATAATATAAAATAAATAAGTTATATTAACTTAAAACAATAAGAAACTATGAGAAGAATTGTGAATCATACGGATCAAGTAATCAATTTGTTACAAGGCAAATGGTCTAACTAACCACAAAACAAAGTAATAAATGAAGAAACTGTGACAGAACAACAGACAAGGTGCGCATCACAAAGCAAAATTCCAATTGTCTCCAATCTGACAGATTTTGTTGCAAAAGATCTGTCAACAGGTAAATAATATCCTGACTCACCTGCCCTCCGAAGTTGAAAATGACCACCTTAACATCATCTGCAATTCCGAGTTCCTTTCTCACCTGATGAATGAAAATTTAAGGAACTAAGAAAGCAAGAAGTGGGTTAAATTTGTAGGATATCAATCTCCGCCGGGATATACAAACCTCGGATCTAGATTTGTGCAATCTTCTGACCACAAGAGGAACATCAATGACATCACGGAAAGCGGGCACTGCAGAAAACAGATTTGAGAACTTGTTTATGGAACTGCACACTAGACCACCTGTAAATCATTATTCAGACTTAGTGACATACTAGGGCAGTATCCGGGGAGTCGGAGCAAGAATTCACAATGGGAGTAATCCTCTGCTATCTACAGTTGTTGTCAACATACACACATGGCTGATTAATAGACTGAATAATTATCAAATTGCATATAAATGCAGAGAACAGATGCTAAACAAGAACTTTGTACAATTCTTCTTCCAAGAAAATTGACTGCGAAATGGCTGTTGGAATTTAGCAGGATTAGTCAGTACTAGCTATCAATCAACGGTTGATTATGACATATCCAAGTTTTCAAGCTTATACCTACGGTTTAGTATATTTGTGCCGCTTGCTTTAGCCCCGCCAACCCATCTTTCTGTAAACTTAAGTGCCACGAGCTTGCCTAAGAAAGTTAAAGATCTGAGGTACCTGCCAAACAATTGAGCGATGGTGATGTCCAGCTACTACGACATACTCTGCATAAATGAAGTCCCAGCTGCAGAACATAAAGATATGTCAGGAAATTCAACTTGCATGTGCCGCGTATCTTTGTATTTATTAAGATGAAATGGGGGGTATGTTTAAAATAATCAAGTTTTTCAAGTCCAGAGCTAATTAAGTTGAGGCAAAGGTAACACACAGATACTGTATACGTAGTTGGCTGCAGACTGCAGTAAGGGCACATGGATCCCCAGATACCTACCAGTCATAAAGTTGAAGGGAAAAAAAAGGAAGGCATAA
The DNA here is from genome assembly GCA_015476505.1 of Urochloa ruziziensis. Classification (NCBI taxonomy): domain Eukaryota; kingdom Viridiplantae; phylum Streptophyta; class Magnoliopsida; order Poales; family Poaceae; genus Urochloa; species Urochloa ruziziensis. The sequence continues at coordinate 52,258,952 of CM027123.1, read as the reverse complement.
CTGATTCTAATGTTAGTACGGAGTATCTGTACAGCTTCATGCTCTTTTTAGCACCTGGAAAGGAGGAATCAAATGAACCACCAACCTGAAATTGGTGACGCACACGGATCGAATGCCGGCATCTGCAGCTGCCCTACACGCCACGGGGACAACATCTGAAACCTGCCAGCATTTGCTCAAGTGGGTTCAGTTCTGCTGTGCAGTATTCAGAGATGTTTCAGAGAGTAGTAGTAACAGCAAACTGCGAGTGATCATGGTACCATACCACTAGGTCGGCCTTGATCGAGTTGAGCCACTCCACTTCGGTCTTGAGGATCGCCTCCCGGGGCACCACGGCCGTCTGGTGATACTGCATTCCGCCACGCAAAAGGCAGGAGAGAAGTCAGCACGCAGCAGGCTCTGAGAGTCTGAGGCGGAAGCGAGGGGGAGCAGGAAGCGTGGCGGCGACGGAGTGGAGAAATTGGAAACGAACCTTTTCGAGCGAGGCAAGGCGGTCGACGGTGAGCGCGTCGGCTTGGACGGCGCCGCAGTCGAGCAGGACCTTGCGGATGTGGAGGCAGGGGGATGTGATCTCGGTGGTGAAGACGAACTCCGGCGCGGCGGTGACCACGTGGACATCGTGCCCCGCGGCGACAAGGTGCCTCACGACCTGCAGGAGAGGAGAGAGACAGAGAGAGAGGACGGGGTCACGCACACGGCACACGGGACGCGCGCCGCTACTAGGCGCAGGCGGGGTGGGGGCGGAGGCGGACCTCGAGGGCGCGCGTGGCGTGGCCGAAGCCGTGGCCGGTGATGTAGTAGGCGAACACGAGGTGCTGCGGCGGCGCTGTCACCTCGCCGACGCCGCCGTCGTCGCGAACCCTCATCCTCCGCGCGCTGCTGCCGCTGATCGAAGCGATCACTCTGTCTCGCCCGCTGCGACTTCACCTTTGAGAGTGGTGGACTCTCTCCCTCTCGGTCTCTCTCCTGGGACTCCTCGTCTGTTTTAAGTCGCCGTCGCGTCGCGTGGGAGGTTGGTTGGTCATATCCGATTTCGGCGCCGGCTTCAATGCGGCGAGCGTTGCGCCCATTCGCTTATCCACCCGCCAACTCAGCGATGAGATGCTAGTTTTTTTATAAAAAAAATTAAGATAAGAGACGCTAGAGTCTTGGAGTCTCAAGCAACAATTATGTAGTGTTCGGCATCATCTCACCAAGAACCAGCAACAGCAGAGGAGACACTTATCCCCGCCATCCGCAAGTAAACTTTAGTTCCGTTTTACGCGAATAACTAACTTCATACTTAGTACATAAACTTGGTGAGTGAATGAATTTCAGTTTAACATCTTTCAGATTGCTCATCTGATAGCAACAACTTAGCAAAATGGTGTGTTTTAGCACCTTTATCTTTAAAATTGCTCATTTCGAAACAACAACTTGGCATGAGGGTGCAGTTGGGTCATCAGGTGAGATGTGGGTGAAAAACACCATTTTAGCTGGTGATATAGTCGGTGTTCTTTTTCCTCAAACAAATCACTCTTCATCCTACAATCTAAATGAGTTCATGAACCGTCCTTTTCACATTTTGTTCCCATACTTTTTGCTAGAGAACGCTGTATATTTTCAAATATTGTAGTTTTAAGGAAAAAAAATAGACATGTTTGGGTCGTGAAATAAAATAAGATAAAGACTAAAGTATATTTTTCACGTCCATTTATGGCATCATATAAACATTGAATGTTGACATTTTGATCTGTAACTCAAATGAATGATCAAATACCGTATATAGATCTAATCAAATCTATTATGTTTGACTTTTCACTTGTAATTTAAGACTTGGACTATGAAATTATTATATATAATATTCAGACAGTAAAAATATCTTTAAAAAGAAAAATTCACCTTCATCATCTTCGAATGTCTATATCTCCCCTTCATGTTCACATAAACACGACTCTTTGGCAAAAAAAAAATTGTGCAAATTATTAATGAACATGGGCTATTTGTTAAATCACTAGTTATGGCCACATCGGCTATCCATTTCCTTATTAAGATGTCATTTTGGTGACTCGTCTGCACCACTTGTTAACTTGTTCCCATGGGCAATGAGATATACGTATGATGCACCTAAGTGGATTCTTCTGCATATTAAGGATGCATTTACTTCTCGTTTCAATTAGATTGCAGGATGAGCAATAACTACCCCCCCCCCCCCCCTAAAAAAAAGGGCTAACACGTCAGCAGCCAATATGGCATTTTTCCCTACGCTTCACCCCGTGACCCCATGTGCACCCACCTGTAAGTTGTTGTCCCTAAATGAACACTTCGAGAGGTGATGTACTTAAGCATGCCATGTTGCCAAGTCGTTCTCAAATGAGCAGTTCGATAGATAATGTACCCAAGCGCACCTTCACGTCAAGTTTGCGGAAAAAGCAATGGTGCATTTAACTCTACTTTAAATATAAGTACTTCATTAATCTTAAAAAATATTTTATTTTTTTAAATCATTCTAAATTTGATATAGTTTATGAAAGGAAGGACATAAAATGAGCACCGTTGTATCTAAAAAAATCCATTTTGCTATTAAGCAATCCGCTTTATACATTTGATCCCTGTCCTCTTAATTAAAATTGCCTGACCTCTGTGTATAAGTTGAGTTTAAATTTTAATTTTTGTCTAATTTAGTTATATAGTTTTGTCCTTTTCAGTTCTCTGTGTATAAGTTGAGTTTAAAATTTGAATTTTGTGAGATGATAGAGGATATGATTACGAGATTGTATTTTTTTTTTCTACCAAGCCTAGTGTTGTCAACGTATATAAGAATATCTTCAATGCATTCAATGTATAGAACAACTCCGATTCTTAGATGGGGCCCTTAATGATTTGATATCTCCGAACCGCAATATGCATAATGAGGATTGGATCTGTAAATTGACCCGTAACAATGCCATATTTAGCGGAGTCAGGATCTTATTGAACGTGTTTCCAGCGTGCACTTTCAAATTGCATTTTCACCTCTATTTTGTAACCTGTTTTTTTAGGGTGCCCTTTGGCTTTGATTCGATTTCAGAAGCCTTATAATGCCATAAAAAATGTTTTAGCTCAGAAATGACATCAAAAGCCTTAGCTCAGAAAATGATAAATCTAACGTGTTCATCAATTAATTGGATATCAACCTAACAAGGCTCTCCTGTAACAAGTAGTCTACAGACACTGACACTACTAGGAAGATCAGCATTCGTGTTACACTCTTGTTTTGTTTTCATGTGATCTAAAGTAGCAGCCAGCCACTTCCTACACAGCTCGTGGATGCCTATTAGAGGATTTCCTAATACAGAGTATACAAGGACTCCTGGACTCCCGGTTGTCACCTTGACCACATAACATGGGCTGATGGATTTGGTAATGACGGCAGGGTCATACAATGTTGCCACTGGTGAATGTTGTCGCCCTCGGAACCCCTGGCAGTTGCTTCAGGCGCTTCCTCAAAATCCATAGAAGTTACTTCAGTCTCATCAGCCTCCATAGGCACTTCAAAAGTTTGTGCGTTCTCTGGCTCAGAGGCAACCCAGTCAGATCTTATAGACATTTGTGGTGGTTTCCAAGGAACTAAAGCCAAGCTGTTGCTACGCTCCGGAGATTCATCCTCGAGCTCATGATAGTTCACTTGATTGAAAGCATGGGCTGAAAGGTAAAAAGAGAGAAGAAGCTGGTGAGCTGTAATGATTCAGAACACATTAAAGATATTAAAAGGAAACCAACAAATAAGCCCCACGAGGAGACAACATAATCAAACAAAAAAGAAGGAATAAGGTAAACACTGGCAAGTACATCAGCACAACTATAACACTAAAAAAAGAAAATCATATAAAGCACAACCGCGGTATCCACCCAAATTAGAATGTAAGCAGGCGCTGCTTTCCCTAAAACACTCATATCATGAACCTAGACCAATGGACATCATGCTTCCAAATATTCAACTACCAACTGCATGGCACAACTAAGTAGAGACTCTTTGATGCTCTGCGCCACTTGCTTAAAGTATTATGAAACAGATTTGGACATGTCATAGATATAAAAATTCACATAGCATTTAAATAGGTTAGTTCATATATTACACTTACATAATGTTAATACAAGGTCTTGGATTACATTAACTAGTAGCAAAGATTCAGGGGAAGACTAAATTTGTTTATAAGTGATAACTAAAATGGTTGGTCACAATATACTTACTCTTTAGACCACGTATCAAGTCTGAACTGACTATGAATGATGAGCTTGAAATGCCAGGGCCAAATGCTACAGAGTTATCTACTGGTTTGTATAAAACAAGTGCCTTGTCCTCACTAGGCGCATGACGTGACATTGCACCTTCCATCATGACTTCCAAACTGGGCATGTTAACATCACTATTGATTTTCTCTCCCAGCATCTGAAATGCCATGGAAGGAGATGGTGGTTCTTCTTCCATAATTGGTGGGAGCAAAGGGTCCTAAAAATAGTAAACAATACGTTATTCAGTGAGACATTACAGCCACAGTAAACATTTTGAATAAAGACTTCCAGTGAATGCAAACCACCTCTTCGGTGGAAACGTGAAAACCCCTCTAAAAATCATACTTATAAGTTATAAAAAAAATTGGAATGATGCGCATCTATAGTTTATTCAAAGATATGTTTTGTTGCAAAAGTTGAGATGCCAACTCGTTTTGTAAAAAATCATACGAAAATGACAAAGTTCAAGTGCATGTGCACTAGAATAGACATGTCCAGAAATTGTGTCTTCTAGTGCACATGCACTTCAAATTTGTTATTTCTGTACGGATGTTTTAACATTAAGTTTGCTTCTCAACTTTTGCAATATAGCAAATCTATAGATAGACAATGGATATGTATCATCTCAAAATTTTTGGAAACTTCTAAGTACGATTTTTAGAAGGGTTTTCATGTTTCCACCGAAGAGGTAGTTTGCACTGAATATTTTCCCAAATAAGATATGCAGAGCAGCAATGCTACTCATGTATAACTTTTTCCTCTTCACTTTAAGTCACCAACTCATCAAAGAGAAAGCAAGGAGCTCCTTTGCTAGATAATAAGACTGTCTCAACAATTGCATAGTAACTAAAGCAAGCTTATGGAATTGGTGTACAAATATGATGCCATAAGAACACCTTGGATATCACAGTCAGATAAACCAGGCTATATTTCTACACAAAAGAAGAACTTCAATGAAAACAATAACAAAATGATCAACTACCTGCATGTAAACAAAACATACATTCTCATGAAATAGGAGGACCTACAAAAAGGCTACTGATTCACTTGGTTGTATACAGTCCTTGCAGGAAAGAAAAACAGTTTCATGACCTAAATATTCAGTAGGAAGCTCCTGAAAGAGCAGATACTGGTGTGTAAACTCATATTTGGTTAATCCGAAATAAGAAAACGGCATAGAAACTAGACACAAAGTCGCTCAAATCTCTACTGAATATGTGCCAGTTGCATGAAGATGCTTTAAACAAATACTAGCCACTTATACAGTTCATGGGGAATCATGAAGCGCAAGAACAAACTGTGGCACAATCCTGGGATGGTGCGTTGCATTAAATTACTTCCCAGAATCTGAGACTATCTACCGCGACTGGAAGATTTATGAAGGCGACTGCGTACAACTTAACAAAAATGCATATTTTTTTTTAACATACTTCACATGAACTCTCCCTATAATCAACAAATCTAGCCAGGCGTCCACCAATCATAACTAACTGGAGAGTAGCAGCACAAAATTAGGACAAAAAGGGTAGGCTAGTAGACAGGAATCGCCAACTAAAACAGAAGGGGTAAAAATTGCACAAGCCGAGCTCACCAACTCACCAATCTGCGGCTCTTGACGGCGGGGCCGGAGAGGGAGAAGTCGGAGAGGCCGTCGACAACCTGCTCCAGCTCTTTCCTCTTCCCCGCGAACCCCACCATCGTCTCGTCCACCAGAACACGAGGCCCCGCCAAATCCCACCGCGGACTCCGCAGATTCCTTGAGAAACCCGCTCGAATCGAGGGCTGGGCGGCTGGCAGAGCTCCGGACTGCGGCGGCTGCTGCCCCGGCCGCGGCTCGCAAGTGCTGCCCGCGTGGGGTTCGCTTCGCGCGCCGCGGGACGGCGGGAGGGAATCCTTGGGGAAGGGGGGTTTTCGCGCTTCCGATTTCGCACGCTCCGCTCGTGTGCGGCGCCTCGGCCTGATTTGGTAAGGATGGTTGGTTCGCGCTGGAGAGATGCTTCTAGAAAAACGCGGTGGGCTCGAGTCTGGTCGCTTACAGGTGGGGCCGGACTTGCCCCACTGTTTTCCAGGGAAACGTTTATTTCCAGACTTGCCCTTTGAAACATGAGTCAATTCCTTACATGTCATTAAAAAAGTTCCCAATCTCCCTTCATGCCATTAAAAAAAATCTTGCTCCCTCTATGTCCTTAGCTCAACTTTTGTTGGACCTCTATGCCATTTCTGTCTATTCCGTCACCCCAAGTGGGTGTTAGAGCTTAAAAATGTCCAAAATACCCTCGTGCGGGCCCCGCTCTCCATCTCTCTCCCTCGCTTCTCTTCTCTATCCCGACCCCATCTCGATGGCTGGAGGCGTGCGCGGCGGGGGAGCTCCAGCTCCGGCCATGACGGGCGGAGGAGACCGGCTCAAGGAGGCCCTGGCGGGCGGAGGAGCCCGGGCTCCGGCATGGGCGGATACCGACGCGGGGCGCGGAGGTCCGGCGGCCGCGGCCGAGCTCGCCTGCTCGATGCCGGGAAAGGTGGATGGAGGAGCCCGAGCTCCGGGCGGCCATGGCGGGTGGAGGTTCGACGCGGCCGCACAACAATCCCCAAGGCCCGGCACGGGCAGATGCTAACGCAAAGGTCTGGCGGCCGCGGGCGAGCTCGCCTGCTCGATGCCGGGAAGGGTGGACGGAGGAGCCCGAGCTCTGGGCGGCCATGGCGGGCGGAGGTTCGACGCGGCCGCACAGCAATCCGCAAGGTCCGCGCGCGGGCAGATGCTAACGCAAAGGTCTGGCGGCCGCGGGCGAGCTCGCCTGCTCGATGCCGGGAAGGGTGGACGGAGGAGCCCGAGCTCCGGGCGGCCATGGCGGGCGGAGGTTCGACACGGCCGCACAAGCAATCCCCAAGGTCCGGCGCGGGCGGATGCTAACGCAAAGGTCTGGCGGCCGCGGCCGAGCTCGCCTGCTCGATGTCGTGGAAGGGCAGACGGTTCGCGGGCGGCGGCGGCGGCGGCATGGAGAGCAGGGCGCGGGCGGCGGCCAGGCCACACGGTGGCGGGGGCGAGCGGCCGCGACACGGGGAGAGCTCCGACTCCGAGCGGTGTCCTGGCCGGCCGGTGGCACGACGGCAAGCGAGATCTCACGGCAAGCTATTGTGGAGAGCTCCAGCACGACATTGATTTGATTGAGAGGGTAAAAAGGACATTTTGTGCCTCCGTTAGCTCATGTAACGTCTAAAATAGACGAAAATGGCATAGAAGTCCAACAAAAGTTGAGCCAAGGGCATGAAGGGAGCAACAACTTTTCTAATGGCATGGAGGGGATTGAGAACTTTTCTAGTGGCTTGTAAGGAATTGACTCTTGAAACATAGGATTCATGAAATTTTTTGTACGATTGGAATCCTATAAAAATATTTCTTATACGGCCATTTGAAACAAAAGATTCGTCATCCTAAAATCTTTCAAAATTTCTATGGAATGGCTCAATTCATAGAAATTTTGGAGAAAATCTAACATAAGGTCCAATCCCTTAGAAAGTTTCCTTTGTATCTATCTCTCTTATGATTATTTTATTTTTTCTATATTGTGTCCAAATGCTCTATTAGAGACTTTCCTTCATTCTCAATTCCTATAGGATTGAGTGTGGCATGTAACTCAATTCGATTTTCCTATTCCTACATTTGGAGAGCATCTCCAGCCGGGGAGACTATATGGACCTCTATACTTCGTTTTAGTCTCCCAAATGGAAAATGAACTCCAGGCGAGCCCCTAAATGAACTATTATTTTGTGGAGACTACCAAATTTTGGTCCAGGACCTCTAACATTGGAGGCCCTCTATTTCCTTCATCCTATTCAAAATTGATTTAGGGGCTTTCATTCGGTCGGCGGGCTGCAGTTCGAAGAGGATTTCAAACCCCTAAATTTTGTGGGCGGACCTAAAAAACAAAATAGGGGCTCAAATTTTGGATTTGCTATTCTCCGTACATGCAGGGAAAAAGCCACCGCCGCATACCCATCAGGCATCAGCTGCATGCAGCATGCTGCCGTGCTTGAGCCAGTGGGCCTCAAGCACCATCCCCACACAGTCACTTGCATGAGCTGCAATCCGTGCATATGTGGACCCCGGTAGTGCATGCAAGCATAGTATACAAAAAAACTCATATCTCTTGGACTTAAGGTTCAAATTAAAATTTGATTTTACCATTGTATTTTTCACGATGAGATCTTCGAAACTAGACTGCACCTAACTATATTTAGATGTCTTTTTTTGTTGGAACAATTTCTTTATTAAACTTGGAACATCTTATCGTGAAGCTGGAACAATTGCACCCTACTCACGGTTAATTTGTTCCAACCGTTGATGAAATTGTTCCATTTTTGTAAAAATATGTTCCAGAAAAAATCTAATCAAAATATAGTCAAGTGTGGTCTAGTTTTGTAGATCTATTTATAACAAATGCAGTGGTACAGTCCGAATTTAATTTGGGTACTCGGTTTATGAAATACGAATTGTTTTTCAAAATTTTCTCCCATGACACGATACATGAGTAGGACAAGAGGTGGGAAGGAGGTGCTTCTGTGCGTGGACCGTGCGGCCCCCAGTCTCTCCCCTCAAATTTGGTCTCCCAACTGAAGTTGCTCTGAGAATCCATTCCAAACAAGGCTTTATACATTTGTTGGCATGTCCACCGTATGCACTCTCTCTAAGATAGTTTTCTATCACTGACTCGGTAAATATTTACCCACGGTGTACTCCGTAAATTGTTATACCGAATCTATAATAAAGGATATATGCTGACATATGGCGCCACTGCACGCCCCACGATGATATGTTAAAAACCGTTGACACGCATCACTTGTGATAGCTACGATGAAAATCATCCTCAAACAAAACCAGGGTTATCGTGTTTGAATATTAATAGTTTATATGTCCAATATTGAGGTTTAAAGGTGATAAAAAAAAACTTGCTCCGACATTAAGTTCAAAAGTATAAATTAAACTTACTTATCTTGAACTTAAGGCTGTCACATAGTTTTTTTAAAATATACTTGATGGAATGATCTTGAAAAGTCTCTTGTAGAGAATTTAAAATATCCCTTGTAAATAAAAGTAATGAATTCCCAACAAATGTAGCTTTTAGTAAACTCGTTAACGACTTTGAGATTGTCCGAGCCTTAGAGATTCTTACCATTGCAATTTGCTGCACCCTGCTGGAATGATAATTCTTCTATGTGTGTGGAGCTCGTCGGCATGGTCGAATTAGGAGTTGCCTAGTCGAGCAAATCAAGCTGATAAAATTGAGGATATCCCTATCAAGGCTGTTACGATTGGCGCTAGTTCTATCCTTTTGCCATTGCTTACCTGTGTATACTCAATACTCCAGGTGCTGATTATTTCCGATTTCCACCGCAAACGATGGCCCGAAGTTGAGAATGATATTAACTTTACCGAAGAAACTAGGTGATTCCCCACACGTTGCTGCGGGATTTTAAAAAGTTTTTTTTATAAACTATGAATCACAATGATTATTTACATGCTCCTAAAAATAGTGCACCAATAGAGATTACCGCGAGAGCCATATGAACTATATGAACTATCTTTTGATGAAAATCATAATCTTTTATGTTACTTTTGAATGGATAAAAAAACAAATAAGACATACATATAATGAATAGAAAATGTGCACCAAGTTAGCCAGACAATCTCAAATGTGAACATAACTTAACGAAACTTGATACAAAAGAAAAAGGAAACGGGGAGCACCCAGACCTGCGTGTAGCATTGCGGATTGAAACCGAAGTGCTTCCCCTCCTCCTTCTCGTTCGTTGCGTGAGCAACCTACGTTGCCGACGCCAGTGCGACCACCTGCTGCAACGCCTCGTCGGCGGTAAAGTTATACCATGAGAGACCTGCGTTGCTAGCCCCTACAGCGATGCAAAGAGGCTTTGATGGTGCGAGCAGGGTTAAAAAAACCGTTTCAAACCGGTCCGGTAGCTAAATATGGCCGGTTACCGCTCAAAACCGACCCTACCAAACCGCTCCTACTGCAATTTCACCGGTTTACCGGACCGGTTTTTATTCAAAAAACTGCTACTGTCGCGGTTTTTTCAACCCTGGGTGCGAGTGCCTTGCTAAATAAGAGGAGGGAGGTGAGGAGGTGTGACTCTTGATCTATCTGCCGTGACTCTTGATACGTCGTGGTCTTTTGAATGCGTCTTAGTGGGATGATGACATGGCTTATTGAGGATTGAGAGAAATAATCTAGTGGGATTGTCTATAGAAGTTATATAGATATGATCTTTATTTTGGAACTGCATATTTCAATAAAGGTAAACTATTCTCCCGCAAAAATAAAAAATAATGGTAAACTATGGATTTTTGGAAAATTTGAAAAGATTATACATCAGCAGGTTTCACGAACATTAAAACTTCTTATTACCGTGATCCCATTCTCTCTCCTTTTATTTGTTTTTGGAAAATTCTCTCTATTTTTATAAAGTAGTTTTTTTAATTATTTTCTTGAGATGGGCTAAAGCCCAGACACGAAAAAGGGCAAATCTAAAAAGGCCCAACTCGGCATCTCCTCCATCTCCCCCTCCCCTGGTCCAACAACCCAGTCTCCACCTCGCCGCCCAAAACGGCAAAACCCACTCTCTCCAAAACCCTCCTTCCCGCGGCCGCCGCCGGTGACGACGGCGACGGCGACGGAGGCAGCTATGGCCACCCCCGCCACCCGAAGGATCGTTGGCACTGAGGTCCCCATACCCAGTTCCGACAAGCTGCGGTGGATCGACCTCACCGTCCCTTCCTCACCCGCGCCGGCGAGCCCCGCCGATCCCTTTGTCTGCGTGCCTCCGCGCTCCGCCTCGGGGTGCCACATCATACCTTCTGGAGATTCTCAGTATTACCTATCGTGGTACGTATTATGGCTTCTCCTCACTTATTCGAGCTCTATTGTTGCTCTGTTTGGATGAGTGCGGCATTGTCTTAGCTCATCATTCCCGCATATTAGATTTAGCTTGAATGATTTACGTCTTCGGAGTTGGTTGTTCTCGTGTTTCTGTGAGATGAATCCTTTCAGAACTAGAACCTAAGTGCACACTAAGTAATTGCAGTATTGCTGTGGTACTTGCCTCGTTCAGACAAACCCTAGGTTCATAGTAGTTGGGAATTTTCTGAAGGGAGCTTATGACTTCTGTCTTACAGGAGGATTCACGAGGAGAACCTAAATGTGCTAGAGGTCATCGAACTTGGCGCTTCCAAGGAGTTCCCTAGCTCTGGACTGCGGTTGGTCTTCCAAGAGGCGCTATGTCCATTTGCCTTTTTATGCAAACGAGAGGTTGGTTCATTCCTGATATCTTATTCCAGTTGTTAACTTTCTGGAACCTTAAGAGGATAGACTAATCCCTTCCATGGTAATGCAGGGTCGCAGGCGAGGGGAGCTTGTATATATGTTATATGTGCTTACTGTTTCCGGGGTTGCTCTCTTATGCCACTTACGCAGCCCATTTTCCTACATATCTGGTTCAGTACTTCATCAGGATGATATAGTTGAGTTTAGTCTCCAAACTCACACTCAGAGTGCAAAGGTTACAGCAGTAACAGCAAAGCCAGGATGTATAGTGATTGGTCGGCAAGATGGGTCTATCTGTTCTTACAGTCTCGGCAAGTTAGATCCAAACTCACCAGGCATGTCCTCTGATGTCAGTTCACAGCAGCAAATTCACCTTTCCAGATTTAATGTGTTCCAGATGATTGGACTTGGGGCCTTCTGTAGCTCTCCCCAAGGTTTCTGACAGTTATTGTCTCCTGTAGGCTTCTCGAATGAGCTGCGAGATGATGCTGGGATTGGGCGTTTATGGACTCTCATGTCGAGGTAATTATAATAGTCTACCAAGCAGTGAAAACATGATTCATAGTTAGCTACACGAGAATTGTTGCTAGAACATCTACTGTTTTCATGTTTGGCTAAGGCTGCTCTTCTCGGAAACTATCATAATCTAGGAAGTAGGAACTGCCCCTGCAATGTTCATATGCTGGACTCAATAGGCACTCCCATTTACTGTTTACCCCAAAAAAAAACTTGATCAGTGGGGAAGGACGTCCCCACTGACTTCAAGTAGCTGCGTAGCATGTTTTTTTTTATGTGAATGGAGTTCTTTAGTTGATCTACATTTCGTGTTACATATTTTGTTATTTTACCTAGTTGCATGAAATTTATCTACATTATTGCAGAACAAAGGCTGTAGGTCCTGTGCAGGATATAGTGGCAACTGTCGTAAATGAAAGGGACCTGTTATTTGTTCTTCATTTAGATGGACATTTGCGCATATGGGATAATCACACGAAACTTCTCAACTATAATGTTCACTCAAATGATATTGAAGGTAATGCCTATGTTCTCTTTACTCGCTACCCTCTTAATCTTGTCCTGAACTAGTGATTGTTGTGTTATGATTCTTTGTAAGCAATGTTGCTGTATTTACAATACATGCAATGCCGTTGTGACACTTGTGTAAGCCACAATCACAACCTTAAGTCAGTTGTGCTTCCAGCCTCATATCCAATCTGCTCAAGCTTCTGACATCCCATGTCTATACTAGTTACTGGATAACTGACAACATTTTTGTGGTGGGCTGATGATAGATTTATCTGTACATGGTTGTTTCAATAAGTTCAGTGACATTGCTTTGAATGTGGAAAAGAAGTGCAGCGAGGGGCCAATTATTATTAACATGTGGGCCAATTATAATTAACATGTCCAACAATTGAGTGTAGCAGAGATGCGTATGTTACGTTGGTCTTGTGGGCACACAAGAAGGGATAGAGTTCGGAACGAAGATATTCGGGATAGGGTCGGCGTAGCACCAATCGAGGAGAAACTGATGCAACATCGGTTGAGATGGTTTGGACATGTCCAACGGAAGCCTCCTGAGGCGCCAGTGCGTAGTGGGGTTTTAGAAAGGGTAGATAATGTAAAGAGAGGTAGAGGTCGACCTAAACTGACTTGGGACGAGTCGGTCAAGAGAGATCTTAGAGAGTGGAATATCTCCAAGGAATTAGCTATAGATAGAAGCGCTTGGAGACTAGCAATCAACGTGCCGGAACCGTGATCTTTGTTTCTTCTTTTCTTTACCCCTAACCTTACCTCTGGTCTTGTGCCGTTCTATGTTTTTCTTATCCTTTTTTCTTTTGGGTTTCATCTCTAGCCTACCCCAACTTGCTTGGGACAAAAGGCTATGTTGTTGTTGTTGTTGTTGATGTGGGCTTCATTTGTCTGCAATAGTTCTAAGAGTCAAGGGAAGGGTTTGGTTAAGCAATTTGAGATGCATAAAGATTAATGATTTCCATGAATAAACAACTGTAGGTGTGCTTTGTTGCTGCATCGCAATATAGCGTCTGCCTCTTCAATTCTGTCTTATGTTTGGTAACACTGTTGACAATTTCTCTTTATATCAGGCCATCTGTCCAGGCTATGGGTTGGTGAGTCTGATGATGATCAAGAGCTGATATCTTTGGCAGTTCTGCATCAGAACACTGTGGTATGCAAAGAATCATGTCTCACCTATTTACTTGCTCGTTTGCCGTTCACAAAATCTAAAAATCTATACAACATGAGAACAGAACCTACAGACTATAGTTGTAGATGGCACTAGTACTGGGTAACTCTACTGTTTCAAAATGGTAACAGAGTGTTCTATTCTAGGTTTATTGTGAATTGGAAGTGTATCCAATATACATACTATGAGCCAAGAACAAACTCCCAAGCTGTGCCTTGCCAGTGTCTTCTTACTTGATTGGACTAGCATCGTCGATTCGTTGTTAAGAGTATATCTGGTAGTTTAGATATATGTATCGTAGACTGTCATATAGCTTGTCCCCCTTGTTTTTATACTCTATATATACCAGCCAAGGCGCTCAATGCAATACAATGCATCCATTGTACACGGTCTATTCTTCTTACAACCATTGGCAAACCACATGATCTTAATGCTATTGAGAGTTAATAAAACCATTTGTTAACCTCATTGAACAAGAGGAGTTGGGCGGATGGCAGTTGTTGACTTAATTTCGAGCTTGCCTTGGTTGGTATAATATTAAGATTTAACTGGTGACATAATTACTGTGAAACATTGTTTTCCCCTCAGTTTATAGGATGGTGTTATTTACTAGCTGTGGATTATACATCATGACCTGGTGATTATCTTGTATTTGAATGCTGGATCTGTTGATATATGCTTGGCTTGCGCTCATGTTAGTCACTTCATTAAATCTAATTTTTCTGTTGTGGGCTGTTGTGATGAAAACTGCTATTTTCTGACTGGTTAACATTGTGACATATTGAAGGTTCAAGATTGTGATCATGTTGCTGTGTATGGCTTCAGTTTTTCTGGTGGGGAGAAGTTCCCGTTCTCTCCTGAACCTTCAATTTCTAATATACCTTTGCTGGAGGTAATGTGCCACTGTGGGTGATATGCTTTTGTTTTTATTTGGTTTATTGGCATTGGTATCAACATACTTTATTTTCGTATGATCCCCATCTACTTAACTAATTGGAAATGACAGCTAACCATAGTTATTCTGGAGTTTCAAACATTTAATATTTTTATGCATTCTTATAGAAAACAACATTGATGTATCGTCATTCCTTACATGTTAAAGACATATTCCCTCATTAGCTAATATTCCAATCTTCTTACTCAGGGAAAGCTTGTTGACTTGAAAATAGGCAAGGACAAGCTTTGGATACTTAAAGAATTTGGATCAATGCTTTACGAAATATTGCAGTACGACATCGAAGAGTAAGTCTTTTGTACCTCGTTGTTGTCACCATTCCATTGCGATTCTCTTAATTTGTTTCGTAACTTCTGTCGCACCATGAAATTTGAACTAATTATGTCCTATTTTAATGACCTTGATCATTATGTAAGTACATATCATTAACTGTGCATAAGGCTAGCTAACTAATATATATTAGTGCTGAAATACATGACAGTCTTTCTTTGTGTTTTCAACCCTTCTTTATATTACCTATATTAACAACTTTCTGCACAGAAATTTGTAAGCGTGCATGCAATAACTTATCTTACTTCCATAAATTATTGGGGGAATATTCATATGTGTCTGGAGGTCACTGGCTGTGTTCCCCTGTGTGGTGCTTCTGTACTCGGGGTCTGGACAGATGTGTGTACACTTTTTTCCACCTTAATGAAATGAACACACAGCTCTCCTGCGTAGTTTGAGAAAAAAGATTCAGATGTGCACATGTATAAACATGGTGCTGGTGTGAATTGGCCACCAAGCCCATATGTCAATTTCTCATATTAACCACTTTCGCTTGATTGTGGGCTTTTTTTGGTCCCACTTGATTGCATCATGATATAGTTGGATCTCTCACCTTCTATCATTTACTGCCATGCTTTTCTCAAATTATACAGTCAGTATTTGATTTCCTTTTCCTATGTAATTCTGGACACAGTGGTTGAATTATATCAAGTATAATGCTCATGGATTGGCCAAATTTTATTTACAATGTAAAATGTTGCAGTGAGAATATTTGCTCTTATGTGCTACAAGAAGATGTTATCAGTGAGCAATTGTTTCAAAGTTCTGACAATGCATTGGATGATTTGGTCTGGACAGCTGATTCAATGTTCTCCTCCTTGAAGGTAGCTGTAATTTCCTTATGATTTTGTTCACAATTCTAGTTTCATCTGGAACACACATATGTTCTCTGATGATTTTATCGTTTATGATAATGAATTATGTTCAACTTGAATCATGAGCGTGCTACTTTGCTTTGCTGTTGGGTTTTTGTTATCTTCTCTGGTAAATCGAGTGATCTACTGGTGGATGTTAATTCTAATACACTCCATCACTGAAACTCCAGAGATTCTTAGGCAATATGCTCTTTCTCAAGTGTCATACATTTCTCTTTATAATTGCATATTCATGGTAATTTTGTTGTTTTTTAATTTACGGATCGTATCCAATTTGATCCCTCCACTTTGCTTACTGGCTCTTTTTGATCTTATAAGTCAAAATGGTTACTTTTATTACAAATTTTGAACCTATCTTTTCAAGTGAAAGTCATATTATTCAGATGATAGCTCTATACTATTGCACAGTATATTGTTTAGCATTTCAGAGCTCTTCCATGCATTTTAGCTTTGCCTTCTATTTTTGGTGTGTTCTGTCACTGGAGAGTACTTCAATGTCCTTTAGCTATCTATACATCTTTGTTATCTGTAGGAACATGCTTTCACTTTTATTTCATCCATGTTTCTGCGGAGGCTACTTCAACCTGGAGTAAACCACTGTTCTGCTCTACGTGAAACCTTATTAGAGCACAAAAGGTTTCTATCAGATTCTGAGTTCCAGTCACTTACAGCTAATGGACTACGAAAAGAGATATTATCCATTATAGAACAAGAGGTGATCTTCCTTTTCTTTTTCCTTTTGCCATTTTGTTTGTACTTTTAAGGCTTCTAATTCTATTTCGTCTTTATAGCTGACTTTCCAGACTTAATTTGGTTTTAGGGAAGTTCACAGACAGCGAGTGCTACAGCTTATCACTGGAAAAAATTCTGTGCACGATATTTCCACAATTGGTGCTGGAACAATAGGCCATATGGGCTGTTTCTTGATACTACTAACAATGAAGTGTTTGGTTTGATAAGAAAGAGCTCATTTTCTCTGTTCCGTTGTTTGGAGGGTGTGGAGATGCTTATTTATGGTTGGTTTCTGTTCTAGTATTTTGCAATAAATTTTCATCTTATCTGTTGAGAATTATTGTGTAGTGCTAACTAGGCCAATGTTTCAGGTTCATCTGATGAACTGCGAATTGATGACGTAGGGATGAACTTAATGGATGATAGATCTGACTTGGAACTTCTCAATGAAGTCCTTAGATGCATGGGCCATATACACCATCTTCTGGGCAGATCTTCTACTGCAATATATTATGAGTCCCTAATCAGTTCTGTTATATCATCTGATGAAATTGCTTCGCAGATAGTAAAGATTCTAGAGACTGGTTTTAGTCCTCAATCATCCTCATCCCTCATTACATTACTTGGAACGGATGCTTATGTAGAAAGAAGGCAGGCAGCTCACAAAAATCAAAGGAAGTTTTCTGTTGAGATGTTACTATCTTTTCATAAGTTGCAATCAAGATCCACATCATGGTCGGTGGTATTCGATGTGATTGAGAAGTTTATGAAGTGTTTGAACACAAACATCAATGTACAAGACCATGAATCAAAGAGAGTTTGTAATGTAAATTCTGTGTTACTAGTTCAAGCTACTTCACAGGTTGCAAGGACAATGTTTGAGTGTGCTTTTGATCTGTTTCTGTTCCTCAGTTATCTGGTCGGTGTTGGTGGGCAGGTATGCTATACCTTTTTGACTTTTCATATTTCTGTCTGCTGTGTACCATAACTTCAACTTTGCTTCCTCTACCAAGTACTCACATGACTGCCACATAGCTAAAGATGCACATTTTTAGCCTTCATGAGCATGCTTGCCTCCTTGTCTTTGTTAAGTATATCAAGGCCCATGATACTGTAGGCCCATGTGGCCCATAGGGACTCTATATTTACCTATCATCCCTAATGGACAGTATCGTCTAAAATCTCCAAGGTTAGTAACATGGTATCAGAGTATGGTTTATGGTTACGATTAGACTAATCTTTTCCCACCAAAGGTTAGTAACAGTCTCAATCTCAACTGTAACTTGCAATAGCTGGTCAGAACTCTCAAGAACTTGTGCAAATACCGGGATGTTGGATTGCTTGTTGTGATATCGCAACTGGAAGGTTAAATAGCAATGAATTTTGGTCACTGAGTGCAGATACCATGTAGCTAACTACCAATAATTGCTATGGTCTAACAGTCATGTAGGTGAATATTGCTATTTACACACCCTTTCGGAATAACTTCATTGTAGTGGCTTTAGGCCTGTGGGCTAAATTTTTTTAACTCCATGACAATGTCTGTTTTTTTAATCTTACGGGTTGTAAAATTGTAAATTAGTGACTCTTCATCTTCATTGATACATTTGTTCGTCAATAGTATATACTATTTTTGTTTCTTTGGTAATAATAATTTCTGAATCAGGTCTCCTTGCTGCAAAGTGATGTCGCCAGAATAAAACTGAAGTTGTTCCCAATGATTCAAGACATATTGGGACAGTGGATTGTTCTCCACTTCGTAGGAATCTCACCAACCTCACCACCAACCATTGAAGATTTCAGCTACCAACTTTCTTCTCTTCAGCTTGGTAATGATTGCTAAAAGATATAACAATATTCTTACCTGTGGTGTTGATGTCGAATACTGTTATATTTTGAATGGGCACCCTGCCACTGCCTTCAGTGTCTTATTTTGCTCTGTTTTATGATGCTATAACGAGTCCATAGCAAAGGACACCGGATCTGTCATTTTAGTGTAATGGCATGCATAAGGTTTTGGCTATTGCATTTTAGGGGCACTTCTTTGTGATTACATCTTGTGATCTTTTGTACCTGTATTAACTAAGTACAAGCTCCTCCAGGGCCTCTAAACAGGTTTATATATTCCTGTGCAAGAGCTCAAAGAGTGGTTGTTTGCATTCACTCGTTTTTATTCCTTTATCTTTTCATTGAACGTAAGGTCTTTGGTGTCCAACTGCAAAAATATTGACAAGGGTATTGTGGTGTCTAGCCTATGATTGCAGTGGGCAGTATAGGTTAATTCAGAGCAAAGAGCCTAAATTTCAGTAGCTTATTGGCAACTGACTCTCACTACCCAGCTTGCCCCGATTTACTGTTCTGGGCAAATTACAGATATGTGTTGTTTTCTTGCCCTATCATGACTAAGCTATGATTTCTTTATTTCTAAGGGATAGCTAATTTGCCATCCTCCACTAGCAATCTAGGCAGGGGCGCGCAAGGAAAACAAACCGTCTAGAATTTGTGGTCCTGCACATGCAACTGGATACAGATTAGCTCTCTACGACAGCTTTACATACGAATTTAAATGGGCGAATGAATACAATTCCATATTTATGTACATGTTCTGGCAACTGCTTTCAAAGACATTTGAATAACTAATATCTTGTGTATCACAATTAATTTTGAGATATCTTGATGCATTAAGTCGTAAACCGTGTGGATAAATGTCTAAAAGAGTAGATGTGGAATTTTCTGTATCTCTGTCAGTCTGTACACTGTGCCTCCCCATTTTATGATTTTCTAGTAGCTGATTATGTTGTGCAAGTAGATACAATTGCTTATAACTCTCCATTTGTATTCTTTTATATAAATCTTTGAAGCTTGTTCACGCATGCTGTTCTAAAAAATGGTTTATTGTTACTTCTCTTTTTACAGGTAAAGTAGATGAGCTGTCTTTGCACAGAAAGCTTGGCTGCTCTGATTTTACATTGGCCTGTTTACTTGAATTTCCAAAATCTCCTGAAGGCGGGGATGTTATGTCACCTTGTTTTCCTAGTCCAACAGAAGTAATCAATCTCGTAAGGAGGTTTGGTAGTTTGATTATGTGTGGAAGAAATTTTGAGTGTGTACAGACTTTCTTGGGTTCCACAATTAATCTATCATCAGTTCTCATCCGCCATGGTCAATATGAAGCTGCTCAGGTATAATATTTGTTTTGTCTAAAATTCATTAGAAACAGCCTTTGGCTTTATTTGATGTTGCTTTAACATCTCTCCTTATCTTTATTTTCCTCTTTTATAGAATCTGCTGGGAATTCTGGAAACATACTTGAACAATGAGAAAGTATCTCATACTGGTCAGGATGCAGATACTGCATGTTCTGCATATCTTCATCTCAATGGATTTTGCCTTCTGATGCTTGCACATGATGAAGCAAATACAGTTTTGAGAGAATCCAAGGTTCATGATGCTATCCGATGCTTTTTTAGGTACTACCTTTTCACTATGCGAACTTGTGCATTGAGCCTTGTTGATTAACAAATGGCACATTTCTGGAAACTGTCTAGTGGCAATAATTTAATTTTCTTATCGTGATCCTGTACAAACAATTTGTTACATAAACATATATGTTACTGAGCCATTGAAAATAATAGTCTTGTATCAGTCTCACTGGCTGTTATTTAGCATTTTATTTTCTGTGCTTTGTAAAAGGGGATAACATGCTGCATTAGAAACGACAAGTAAATAAGCTTGCTTGGTAGTATCATCAGTTGCGGTATTGTCAAGCAAGCAATTCAATGATTTAAGCTAACATTTTTTGGTTAGAGTCACTTCATTTAATATTAAGTAGCTATTTCCCTGGGTTCTGTGAAATAAGTTCAGAACTGAGGCAGCACCATCTATTAGTTTCTGCTATCATATCACAGATATCCCGTTATTAAACTCACCTAATAATAAAAAGCTGGACGAGTGTTTTGGTTTTTTTGGGGTGTGTGTGTTAACTCATCAACAAAAGAAGGATTGAGTCCTGAAAAGCTAGAAAATCTACCGTTAAAACACTTGGGTTGCGCATACTTGTCCTATTGTCTGGTTCCTTTATGTATTGCTAGTTCTTTTGTAACAATAGGCTACCGGTTGGCTCTTTCTCTGATGTTACTTGACAATTACTTTGGAAAACAGAGCTGCATCCAGCCATGAAGCTCCAAATTCTCTACAGAAGTTCTCATTGGAAACAGGATTTCAAGTTTCAGGTGACATCATTTGCCTACTTATTCTTGTTGTATATATGCTCCATTCAATTTAATATTCTAACTGTTTTGCTTTTCTTCAGTTGAATGTAGATCTATTTCTTTGTGGAGACTTCATTACTATGAGTGGGCAATGCAAATTTTTGAGCAGCACTCCATGAACGAGGGGGCATGTCAGTTTGCTCTTGCTGCTCTTGAGCAAGTTGACAATATTGTTAATTTAGATAATGGAATTGAAGCCGAGAGCCTTCCGGAGACTGCAACAATGATTAAAGGACGACTATGGGCTAATGTATTCAAATACAGCTTGGATTTGAAACACTTTCGAGATGCATACTGCTCAATTATCTCAAACCCAGATGAAGATAGCAAATATATCTGTTTGAGGCGTTTCATCATAGTTCTTTGTGAGCTTGGGGAGACAAAGGTTTGGCATTTCAAGTTTCTTATTTGCCTTCTTGACCACATGCAATAGATGATATACCATTTTGTTTGGCTATGTTCATGACTTCATGTACGTCTTTAGTGTTCAAGCGTGGACTGTAGTGCCTAGGCAGTAATTGGGTGCTAGGTTGGTGGATGATACATGTTTATACGCCATGCATAGGATACTGTAGGACTTCTATCTTGGTTGTTGGCATGATCTAGCAGACTTGATTGTGTTCTACATTTTGGTATTCTTATATTGGGGGTTCGTGGAGTGCGGGATCTTGTCCACCAGGATTTGCTTTAAATTTTGTTAGAGAAAAAAATGGTAATCGTGCCATTTTCTGTGTTAGCTATTCAATCGTTTCTTTTCCATTGTATGCAATGTATTGTTAACGGATCAAGCTGGCTCCTCTAACTACCGTTGCCTAAAATCATGACCTGGATGTTTTTTTGTTGTGTTTGAGCGTTTTTTCCTTTCTTTATTTTATTGTATGGCATGTTGACGAATCTAGCAGGCTTTCCTCTTAACATCATGAGGTAAAAAGTTTAATTGTATGCAACACATGCTGATTACCTAGCAGGATTTCCTCTAGCCATCATGAACTAAAAACTGTATAAATGAAATGTTGTATGTGTGTGTTATCCAGTTGCTTTCCTTCTCATTTTATGCAAGCGATGTTCGCTGCTAGATTGGAGCTTAAAATTGCCCTTTGTCTGTGGCAATAGGTTCTTTGCAACGGAGAGATTCCATTCACTGGTTTGGTAGATAAAGTGGAGCAAGAGCTCTCCTGGAAGGTTCTCTCCCTCACTACTAACTCCCCCCTCCCTTATCAGAATAGCCCGATATTAGTGTCTATTGATTCCTTCCATCTCATTGTTACTTTTGGTTTTACAGGCTGAGCGCTCAGATCTATCTTCTAGGCCGAATCTCTACAAAGTGCTTTATTCATTTGAAGCGTATAGGAACAACTGGAGGAAGGCAGCTGCATACATGTACAGGTACTTTGTTAGATTGAACAGAGAGGGTAATGCAGGTGGCAGCCGCCAGCTTCCTCACGTGTTGCAAGAGAGGTTGCATGCTTTATCTGCTGCGATCAACGCATTGCAGCTTGTTGATCCCTCGTTTGCATGGCTCGATTCTGTTTGTGAAGCTGATGATCAAGTTTCTCCAAGTAAAAGGCCTCGGAATCTTTTGATGGAGAACTGTATGTTTTGTCGGGCTTTTTAACTGCTGTTTTGATTTGTGGCATTGCACAGCAATGTGCTTGTTTTGACTTTTATTTTCCATTTGCAGTGGCTTTTGGCACAGATTCTGAGCTTTCTCGATTGCAATTTTGTGTTGACATTGAAATCCTTGAAAAGGAATACACATTGACAAAAGCACAGTATATGCTCGGCACTGTGAAATCAACATTCAATTTTTCAGGTATGTCCAAAACTTCTCATATGACTTTATTACTTGAATTTATAAAGATCAATGTCTTAACAATATCTAAGAATTAACACCGAGATCTGTTTTTGTGTGACTGCAGACAGCCAATCTATTGAGTCCCTGATGGATATTCTTATCAATGAGAAATTGTATGACCTGGCCTTCACAATTGTCCTTAAATTTTGGAAGGAATCTGGAATGAAAAGGTGGATAGGATTTTCTTATTCCCCTTTTTTTGTAAACCTGTAGCCTTGGCTTGGTTTTTGTCATGCCCTAGTTCTGTGTCTCTGCATCAATCTGACTGTAGCTATTGTTTAATTGTATCGTTGTAGGGAACTGGAGCGTGTTTTTTCAGCCATTGCACAACAGTGCTGCCCAAATATATCAGATAAATCAGGGTATGTTGTGTATGGGTAGGTTATTGTACTAAGTAATAGTGTTAATTACTGAGGTGAGATGTTGCAACCTAATTACAGGAGAAATTTGACTGCCAATCAACAACTGCTACTGCTGCCTTCCTCTGAGGATGATGCATGGGATGGCAACATTGCTGTGACCCAACAGCTGCAGGGAAGCTGCCACTGGGAAACCCTTGAACTATTTATGGTATGTGCTTTTCTGTTTTTCCTCCGCTGTATGTTTGCGCATCATCAGTGCTTATTTGAATGGGCTTCTTTGATAACTTTGTCTAAGTTGGGAATCTCCAGGATTCTGTGTTAAACTATACTTTAGTCATTTAGTGTTGACCACATGAGACAGTTAGTTGGCAGCAGAGAAACTATGAAATGTACTGTTTTTTTCCCTGGTACTGGTTCTATAGGTGTGAGTCCTAACTTTTAGGGTCCTGCAACAGTTTTAACACTGTTTTATTAACAGTCTGTTTGTTCATCTTTATCTGATTAATCGATGCTTGCTACTTCCTGAGTAGCAGAGTAGACCTACTAGGTGCACGGCTTATGTGGCTGAGTCTGGGGACTGGCAGAGGCTCCAACTACTGGCCATTATTATTAGATTTTGATCAAATTAAAATAGTTCTTTCAGCGACCAAAATTATGCCGCACCAAGATTAGAGTTTGAATTTGAAGTTCTGAACTTCTACTGAAATTGAAGTTATATCCCTACTAGGTTTGGCTATATTTTGTGTACCCCTTTTTTCTACCTTAATGAAATGGCACGCAGCTCTCCTGCGTAGTTCGAGGAAAAAAAAGAAGAGAAAGTCTCGAAACTAGAGAGTCCAATGCTTTTTCTACAACTAGGATAGCCCACACATGTTCGACATGCTAGTCTGTACTCTAGCTGGTCTCCATGAATTGCACAAATAGTAGCTATTTTGCTGTGTCAATACTTTTATTCCCATTTGCAGGGGAAATACAATGATCTGCATCCTAGGTTGCCAGTCACTGTTGCTGAGACGCTTCTTTATACTGATCCCGAGATTGAGCTACCTCTTTGGTTGGTTCAGATGTTCAAGGTGACCTCCTGATAAATAGCATCTACTAGCTCTGTTGGTTAGTTGCATTAGGTTGCTGATCTGTTTGGCTGCTCTTTGTTTTCAGACTAACAAGGCAGGGAACAGGATCTCGTGGGGCATGTCTGGAAAAGAGGCAGATCCTGCTGCCTTATTCAGACTCTACATAAACTACGGCCGGCATGCAGAAGCAACCAACTTGCTGGTGGAGTACCTGGAGTCGTTCGCGTCATCGGTAATGCACCATCAGACTGAAATAACCGTATTCAGATCTCATCGAAGACAATCTTAACATATAAATCTCTGGAAACCATTTGTAGAGGCCGGCGGACATCCTCCACCGCAAAAAGATGTCGGCAGCGTGGTTCCCGTACACCGCCGTCGAGAGGCTGTGGTGCCAGCTCGGAGAGATGCAACGCGCTGGCCACAGCTTGGATCAGTGCGACCGGCTCAAGAAGATGCTGCAAGGAGCCCTGATGAGCCACCTGCAGCAGGTTAGTAGTGCTAGTGCCAACCATCCGAACGCAGACCGGGTCTCTGTTGCGCGTGTTGATGCTGATTGGCGCGTTCTCGTCGTTCGAACATTGCAGGTCGTTGTTGACTCGGAGGACGTGCTGTCGTCAGTCGGAGTTGGGCAGGGGATGGAGGGCCAGAGCAGCTGAGATCGTGGTGGTGTTGCTCCGTGATGTAGAGATTAGAGAACGATACGTCATCGCTGAATGTTGTACGTAATTGTTTGTATGGTTTGTTGTCCTGAGTGACCCATGTCTCGGAAGGAAAAAAAATGCTTGTGGTTAAACTTCGACATGGGAGTTACGATAACGCGTTCGAGTTCCATTTGTAGATCTAGTGACATTATTTTTTTGTAGACGGAGTTCTCTTGTGTGAATCATAAACCGATTCATCAGCTTCCACGTCACATGCAACGGCCACTGAAGAGTCCATTCCGGATGCATTGTTCAGAAATTTTAATGGCGAAGGATGCAATGGGATTGTGCCAATTGGAGCCTGCTCGATTTGTATCGTTTTTTATGCTAAAAAAAGATTTGTATCGTTTTGATACAAGTACAGCCGGCACGAGTAGAAAAACAACAGGGAAAGCTTCCACCTTCGAGTATGCTAGGTTACATCAGCTCACATGGCCACACGTGGCAAGGTGGCGCCACCTCTTGTCTGACAGCTGGGACCGTCTACGCGGGTCGCGCCTCGCGCGAACCACGGGCCGGCCGTTGTGTCGCGTTTCTTCCCCTGACCCCACCCGATTCAATTCGATTCCCCCCACCCCGAACCAAACCACATTCCGCTGGTGCGTGCGCGCGCGTCGCCTCCCACCTCTACCCCGCCTCGCCGCCTTCCCCTCCCGTCGCCGTCGGCGCGACGGGGAGGC
This sequence comes from Urochloa ruziziensis, assembly GCA_015476505.1. Taxonomy (NCBI): domain Eukaryota; kingdom Viridiplantae; phylum Streptophyta; class Magnoliopsida; order Poales; family Poaceae; genus Urochloa; species Urochloa ruziziensis. Next base: position 52,233,321 of record CM027123.1, on the reverse strand, counting down.
AGGCAGGTCGGAAGCGGCGGAGGAGATCGGCGGCGGCGGCGGCGCCCACTCGCACCAGCGCGCGCCCGCGAACTAGTCGCAGGTAATCCCCCTTTCTCCTCGCCTCGGCCCCGGGCGCCTGATCCGATCAGGCGGTGGTAGTGCCAGTTCGATTCGGCCTGTCCAGTGTCCACAGGCGGCGCGGGGTTGCTATTGCTAACACATTTCGCGCTCCTCCAACGGGCACGCTGCAGGCCGAGGCAGGGAGAGGGAGACGGCTGGGCGGGCGTGGGGTTTCCGGCGAGCAGCAGGAGGGTCGGGGAATAATGGGGCTCAACGGCGCGGTGTCGGGGGTGGTGTCGAGGAAGGTGCTGCCGGCGTGCGGCGGGCTCTGCTACCTTTGCCCTTCGCTGCGCCCCCGCTCCAGGCAGCCCGTCAAGCGCTACAAGAAGATCATCGCCGACATCTTCCCCTCGGCACAGGTTCGCGATTCCCTTCTTCCACCACGCCTGCTTGGGGCCTTGGATAAGCTCCGTGGTTCTGTTTATTCGCCAGCAACTGCATTCCCTGGTGGTTCTGCTTAGTTTCGCCTTGCATAGAAATCGGAGCAATGCGGCATTATTACCAGTTATGAGCTGCCTAGAGGCCCGGTTTGACTAACTATCCACAATAGTGAGATTGTTAATGGCTCACATTACTAGGCTCCCCCGGGTCAGTTCTCGTTGAAGATAGATACGTGGTGGTGGTTGATTATATCTGAAAGCCCCCGTTGACCCCTAAAAAAAATATATCTGAAAGCACGACTTGATTTCATCATGTGCTGCAGGACGATGAACCAAATGAGAGGAGGATTGGGAAACTGTGCGACTATGTTGCTAGAAACCCCCATCGTGTGCCAAAGGTGGGGTGTGTTCCACTAAGTGTCCTACAGATTGCACACAATGCATTGCTTAGTTGACTTGCTTTCTCTTGCATTACGTGTCTGTGCAGATCACAAATTACTTGGAGCAAAGGTGTTACAAGGAGTTAAGAAGAGAGCATTATGGCTATGCAAGAGTAGTTGCGCTAATATACCGCAGGCTGTTGGTCTCTTGTAAAGAACAGATGTGAGTCTTGATTTTTCACGTTCGGTTTACAATGTGCCAGATCTATCTCATCCTAAAGTAGAACAGCTTGATGTTTGGCTTTCAAAGTAGAATGTAACTTCTATATTTGCATGTTTGAAGTTCATTTCAAATGGTTGTAAATCTGAAAGTAAATTTTCTCAGTGCAGGCCATTACTTGCAAGTAGCTTATTAAGCATCATACAAACACTTTTGGATCAATCAAGGCAGGATGACATGCGCATCATTGGCTGTGAAACCTTGTTTGATTTTGTTGTCACTCAGGTAACCACTTTATTTACTGAGCAGTGGATGCCTTTCTATACTCAGGGCACTGCTTTCATCTTATCAGTTACTGAGTTCGGAGTTGGTTCCAGGTGGATGGTACATATCAGTTCGATTTGGAAGAACTTGTTCCAAGACTCTGCCAGCTTTCTCACGTAGTAAGGGAGGATGAGAAAGCTAATGCACTCCGTGCAGCTGCTTTGCAATCTCTTTCTGCTATGGTAAGTCACCTGCACAGTATTATTGTATACAATTCTCACCAAGCCATACCAGATGCTGTTTTAGTGCGGATAAAACAACATAAAGAAGTTGTCAGTGAAGCTAAGATTTGGCAAACTGCTTGCGATGTCAATTATAGCACAATGAAACTCACTGTGATGATTTAGGTGTGCTTCTTAAAACACTATCTAGAGCTGTTAGCTTAGCAAACTGTTCATGAGTATATAGTATATATCTCTTCCAAATCCACTCCCAAGGTCGGAAGGAAGTGGCTCCAATGAACGTTATAATGAGTATACATTATATATCTCTTATTACAATGCATATATAGTTATTAATCCAAAGCACTGCAAACTACAAACAAATATGCTCCAATGCTCATGTATTGTTCATTTTATATGTTCAACAGGTCTGGTTTATGGGTGAGCTTTCTCATATCTCGTCAGAGTTTGATAATGTAAGCACCCTGCAGTAGTTCTTGTGTATTCTGTGTCCTTGAAACTTCGGACCGTCAATATTTTCTCAATATTAGATGCTTGCTCATGTATTGCGGTCAGAATAGCACTGTACAACCTAGAAAAGAGGTTTTATTGCTCGTTTTCACAGCTGTAATACAATTGATTCCACCTATAATACTATAGTGCTATTTTTGCTTCATATTTTTAACGAATGCTATTTGTTTTGCTTGTGAGAGATTTTTCTTTGTGCAAATATATTGTGCTATCAGACTTTTATCCTTGATCTTTACTGCAATTGTCAGGTTGTCCAAGCAGTACTGGAAAGCTATGAACCTCAAAAGGCGCAGAATGACAATAGAGCCACTGAGAATCCAGGTGGTCAGTGGGTGGAAGAAGTCCTTAAAACAGAGGGTCATGCCTCTCCATCTCCTTTTACCATCTCTAGTATACCTTCTTGGAAGAGCATAATTAGTGATAGTGGAGGAATTCATCTGCCTATGTACGATAATCTTCTTTGAATTTCAATTTTTCATTGCCTGTCTTGTTATGCAGTTCTTAATTGACTCCTGTCTTGTAGGGAAGATGCCAAAGATCCTTGTTTTTGGTCAAGAATATGTGTGCATAACATGGCCACGCTGTCCAGGGAGGCAACCACATTCCGCCGTGTTATGGATTCCCTATTTCGCCACTTCGATAATACAAATTCATGGTCATCCAAGAATGGACTTGCACTTTGTGTTCTATTGGACATGCAAATGTTCATGGAAAACTCAGGTGCTCTATTCACATTTCATTAAATACAACTGAAACTAGACCTTTAACAATTGGCATTAATATGAATACTTCTTTTATCTGTAACTGGCTTTTGCAGGGCAACACATTAATCTGATGATATCAGTACTAGTAAAGCATCTTGAACACAAGGCCATACTGAAGCAACCTGAGATGCAACTCAGCATTGTGGAAGTGATATCTGCTCTTGCAGAACAATCAAGAGCTCAAGCCTCAGCAGCAAGTATTGGTGCTATAAGTGATCTTGTGAGGCATATGAAAAAGACACTGCATGTTGCTCTTGGCAGCAAAGATTTGGAGGTGGTAAAGTGGAATGACAAACTCCGGAAGGCTTTTGATGAATGCATAGTCCAGCTGTCAAATAAGGTCAATTTCCCTCCAATTTAAACTCACCAATGATGTGGCGCTTGCTGCTCTTTACCTTCCCTTCCCTTGAAGATTTGATGCCAATATAATACTTCTTACTTCTTAGCTTGATCTGCATATATTATTATGGTTAGCTTTACTTGCAACCAACCCTTATAGTTCATAGGGGCCCAAACTTAGCTGGTGTTGTTGATCAGGTAGGTGATGCTGGACCAGTTCTTGACATGATGTCGGTGATGCTAGAGAACATATCACGCACTCCTCTTGTTGCTATAGCAACTACCTCTGCTGTTTATCGCACGGCTCAAATAATCGCTTCTATACCAAATTTGTCATACAAGAACAAGGTATGCTGTTGGAGCTCAGACAAATTTTGAATTTATTTTTTTTATAAGGAATCCACTTTAGCAGCCACAATTAGTGTATGTTCTTTATAACAACTTATTTATGTCATACTTGTCAGGTATTTCCAGAAGCACTTTTTCATCAATTACTCTTAGCGATGGTTCACCCTGATCACGAAACCCGTGTTGCTGCACACCGCATATTTTCTGTTGTCATTGTCCCATCTTCTGTTTCTCCCTTTCCCAATTTGAAATCCCCGGATCAGCATAGAAAGCATGATATTCAGAGGACACTCTCGAGGGCTGTATCTGTTTTCTCATCTTCAGCTGCTTTGTTTGATAAGTTGAGATGGGAGAACTCCTTTAGAGAAATTATACATGAAGGAAGCATGAACAGAATTTTGCATGGTATTGATGATGAAACTGCTACTCCCAATGACTTGCAAGGCTCGCCAAGCTTTATAGACAGCCTCAAAATTTCTTCAGCGTCTCGAAAATATTCTTCTACATCCTTAAAGGAAAGCCAAAACTCATTGATTGAGTCAACCAAGGAAACGGTATGTTCTGCAATGTGCAACCTGTTCATTCCCCTCACAAAAAAGTCCAACATGTTGAACCTTGTGCTCAACAGTATACAGGCTAGTAACATTTGCGCAAAGCTTTGCTTCTATTCACACCCTTTTATGAACTTTTCGCTACTTTCAGGAATTGACTGTGTTAAGACTAAGTGGACATCAGGCCATACTTCTTCTCTCATCTATTTGGGCTCAAGCGATTTCTCCAAAAAATACTCCTCAAAATTATGAAGCTATCGCTCATACTTATAGTTTGCTTCTATTATTTCTGGGATCAAAGGTACTTCTATTTATGAGCTACCATCTGTTTTATGTGTATTCTTATCTGAGCTTGCAGAAAATTGCTATTTTCCTGCCAACTGTTTGTTTTATTTTTATCTTTTGTAAAAAGGAAGATATTGTTAGTATGATGCCCGATCATTCTCATACAGTTTATTCTTTACTCTTGTTTTTGGTAGTATCATTTATAACGTTATTCTCCACACTTCTAATACCATTCTCATACAGTTTATTGTTTACTCGTTTTGAATGGTCATCACTCAGAACATTATTTCTCTTTGTTTATTATTTCCCACCCATTTTCTCTTCCAGGCATCAATTTTTGAGGCTCTTGCTCCCAGTTTTCAGATTGCATTTTCTTTACTGAGCCATTCACTTGGAAGAACAGGTGAGGCTACCACTACTTATCGTTTACTTAGCAGTTACCAATTAGATATGAGTTTGGTTCTGTAATAATTACCTAACCATTTTATTCTTGTTTAGATTCATTGTCGCCATCTCGCCGTCGGTCCTTGTTTACTCTGGCTACATCCATGATTGTTTTTGCTTCAAAAGCTTTCAATGTGTCACCTCTTTTGCCAATCTGTAAATCAATGCTCAATGATGGAACAGTATGTCTATTCAAATTCCACTCCTTCACCTCTTCAATTCTTTTTCTTTTTGGTAGAGTCCAGCATATGATGTGTGTCGTGTATGTTAATACATAATGGGGGTAAACATCCATCTGTGCGAGGTTGGACAGTGATGACTTTGATGTAGAATGACCATGGGAAGGAGGACATTGATAGGGGGAGGGAAACTGCAGACTTAGAGACTGGTGTGATTCGGTTTATTCGTGCTTTTGCTCGATCAGATAATGAACGTTCTCTCCTCTTAAATAGACTCTGGCTCCTGATAATTCATTTTAAAAGACATCTTATTGACTAAAACTAACAGTTAAGGAGTTGAGGAAATAAATTTACAATCTAAAATAGATAAGGTTCTAAATGGACTAATTTATCTGCTGGCATGCAATAATGTGGCAAAATCATAGTTGATGCTGCATTAGCACACATGGCAAATACCACTGCACCTCTGCACATGACTAGCAGAATAATGCCCAAAAGTGAACATGTTTTCATAAAATGAACAAAAAAATTTATGGAGTTTTTTTAGTTCATTCACCAATTGCTTTCCAGTTGCACCAATTATTTTTGTTGCCGATGCAAAGCATAAAGTGGGTACATTAGACATTAATAAGTTAATTTTGTATTATTGTTCTTCAAGTCATTTTTTTGTTGCTTTCTGTGTTTCCTTTTTTAATTATTGTATAAACTGCTAACTTTTATATGTGGCAACTGTTGTAGAGGGACCCATTCCTTCGTTTAGTACATGAGAACAAACTTCAGGTTGTGAAGGATTATCTAGAAGACCCATCAAAATCCTATGGCTCAACAGAGGACAATGAAGATGCCTTGAGGTCTCTTTCAGCAGTAGAACTAACAGAGATAAACTCACGAGAATCCATGGTCTCTGCAATTATGAATTCCATAGCAGATATACCAGATGTAATTTTCCAACCATTCTATACAAGCATTTCTTATATTGTCTGAACATTCCACGCAATGTCTTGATGAGCTTACCCTGCAAATTTCAGTCAGAGTTAGAAAATATAAAAAGTCAACTGCTAAGTGACTTCTCCCCTGATGAAATGTGTCCAACTAGTGCCCACTTGTTTGAATCGCCTGGCAAAAATGCAGTGTCAAGGTCTGATGATGACACCGACTATCAAGAGGTATACACATATGACATATCACCTATATATTTCTCCCGGATTCTTTTTTCCATTCTAATGTACATGGAAATTTTGAGCAGGCCGAACTTATCGACATGACAAATAACAACTATACATCCGCGGAAGTCTGTGCAACTACACCAACGGCTATGGGCATTCCTGTTGTCACAACAAATCTTTTGAGTATTGATGAACTTCTAGAAACAGTATGTTCTCTCAATTCATTGTTCACCTCCTCTTTCTTTGTTTATTTAACTATTTGAGATGAGCATGTTTTATAGGCTGTGGCTTAAGCATGTGTTCAGTGAGTTAAAAGTTACATAGCTAAACTAGAACGAAGTATTGGCATCTTTATCTTTTAGCTTCGTTTACTCCAAATAACCCATTTCATTCCTGTACTAGTCAGGAGTACTCTGAATAGTGAGGAATTTTCTCTAGAAAGCAAACCAATAAAACCATTTGTCTGGTATGATTCCTGTGTCATTTTATACTGCCATCTATGTGCATATTACAGGTGGTCAATGGCACATCATCTCAGGCCCAAAGATGCTCAGTACCAGCGGCCCCAGACATCCCATTCCAGCAGATGACTAGCCACTGCGAGTCCCTTTCAATGGGAAAGCACCACAAGATGTCTGTCATCATGAGCTTCAAGCACAACAAGCAAGCAGCCATTGTGCCAAATAATCAGGTAAACCGCGTCGATTTACCTTACTGATGTGGATCAACTTGATTTCTAGCTCGCGATTTACCTTACTGATGCATGATAATTAATCGGGACCAAAAAAAACATCAGGTTATGCAATGGGCGAATGGAGTCTGACTGACTGTTGCCGTTTTGCTTTCAGAACACGAACCCTTTCCTCCAGCAGAGCCTGGATGGCTACCCGCAGAGCATGGCTGCTGCCGGCGTCCAGCAGGAGTTCCTGAGGCTGCCGGCGTCGAGCCCGTACGACAACTTCCTCAAGGCTGCTGGCTGCTGATTTTCGCGTGCAGAAACTCCGCCTTATAACTGAAGTTACATGTTAACAGACTAGTGTGGATACTGAGTTTACAGCTGCTGGGTCACAGGCCAAAGTGGCCATTCTGCTGCTGTATGGGTATGGGTACGACTGTATCCGTGTGACTTCAGAAAAAGGAAAGCGAAAAGGAAGAAGCACATCCAACCCACCGCGCGTTCAGTGTCGTGTCGTGTGCTGTATTTGTAAAAGAAAGCTGCCTGCCGCCTTTACAATCTAAAAAGAGCGTTACATGTGTTTTGTTTTTTTTATCAAATCATGCAAGATGGCCACCGATGCAGGTTTTGTTTTCTTGATGGGTCGATCACACATTTAATTGAAAATTAATTTGACGTCGTGCTGTCACCACTTGCGTCTATGATATCCAAATCCTTCTCCTTGAGAGACCAATTCAGAGGTCAATCGACGGCACGAAACGCTCTCTCTACTAGACAACGAATCAGCTGACTTGGAAGGATCAAGAATTGGGAAACGGTGCCGGATTTCCCGATAAAAATTAGGCTCGCTCGTCCAAGAAACAAGACGGGAGGAGATGGCCGGCCACGTACTCCTAGTGCCATCCGTACTCCGCGCGATCCTTGCGGCCGTACCGTGCCGTATGCCGAAAATTCCTTCTCGTTCTCTTCTTCCGGCCATCATGAATGTCATCGACGCTGGTACCTCCATCACCTCGCTACATTCGATAGATTTTAATTTTTTTAAGAAAAAACATTCGATAGGTTTTGTGCGTCGTTCTCGATAATCCTCGAGCGAGGACTCTCTTCTACTATGTGCTGTTTTGTTCATCTTCTTTTTGGGTACGTGTGGACCTCTGCATTAGTGCATTACCATCAGACAGGCATTGGACAACAATTAGACACTGACAACTGTATCCCACCGCCGTAGCGATGCTGGGGCCCACCTGCCAGCGAAAAAAACACATGTCTTCTGGAGCGGCACAATCTAATAGTAAACAATATATTTAGTTCAGACTAGTAATTTATATATGCAGTATTGGAAATTTTTCATACTCTGTTTTAGTGCCTGCAAGGAGACAGCTAATTTTTTTTTTTTTTTGAAGATAGACAGCTAATTAATAATCCAAGCATGCAGGCGCTCTCCACACAAGAAGGCGCGCGCGCCCGGGCCCAACCAACCCGGCGGCCATGATATACGCATGCTGCCCAGTGCAACCACACTCCGAGGCTTCACATGCTTTGATCCCTCCCCTCTCCTATCTTCTCTCCTCTCCTCAGTCTCACTCTCGCCACCAACAGAACACTCTGATTCCTGAGTGAGAAAGATCGATTCAGGCGATCTTGTTCTTCGATCAAACCGATGATGGTGGTGAAGGGCTACTTCCGTGCGCCGAGGCTCCACGGGAGGAAGCATCGGCAGCAGGAGGAGGCGGCGCAGCCCGGGGATCTCTACGGCGGCGAGGGCCCGAGCGCCGCGCTGCTCGACGCCGCCGGCGACGAGCTGCCGCCCAAGGGGTACTTCGCGGTGTACGTGGGCGCGGAGGCGCGGCGGTTCGTGGTGCCGACGAGCTACCTCCGGCAGCCGGCGTTCCGGAACCTCATGGAGCGCGCCGCAGAGGAGTTCGGCTTCGCGCACGCCGGTGGCATCCGCATCCCGTGCCGCCAGGAGGACTTCCAGGCCACCGTCGCCGCGCTCGAGGCCGCCGTTGCGGCGAGCCGGCGGCAGCGGCGGCGGCCGGGCAGAGCCGGCGCGGCGGCGGCGGTCAAATTGCCCAAGACCTGGTCGTTGTAGCAAGCTAGCGGCCCGGCAGGCGGGCATGCAGAATTGCAGTATTAATTGGAGATCATGAAGATGACAAAGGATTGGCAAAGATCTGCTGCTCTTGCAGTTTGCAGCGAGATATATTCTTTGAGCTGGCAGCACAGGATTACTGGGTGATGACGACGATGTGTCTATCTGTCACAATGCATGTGAAGAAGATCTCATGCTTTTGTGATCTTTTTTTCTTTCGAGAATACACAGGAGAGCTACGTATCTTTGTATTAAGAAGAAAACATTGTTTGTTTTACAACGCGGGCCAAGGATCTGGCGCACGCACCTCACGAGATTACATAGCGGACTATATGGCCAGAGAAACAACCTGAAGACTACTCTCTATCTAGACTTGGGGCATCAGCAAACACTATAATGCCGCCTCCGGCCCACCAGCACCTCGCCCTTCTTGGATGGTCGCACGCTGACATTCAGCGGCTGGTTGGCCACCCGCTCGCTCCGTCGCGTTCCCGGGGCAGCCGGCGTCGGAGTGACGGCTGGGGCGGCGCAGCGCCTCGGCGGCAGGTTGGCAAGCGGCGTTTGTAGAGCCTGGCTGAGGAAAGCAGCTGTTGCTGCCTTGGCTGCTTCCGCCTGTTGTCGCTTTTGTGATCTACGTAGCGCTCAAGCCATGTGTAACTGTACGGCATCTTTCTTTTGATCTGCTAGAACACAAGTCTGTCTGGGTAACATAGTCTAAGATTAAAGAATGTGATGTGGGATAGCAATAGCATCCCCTTGTTTAGGGAAATATGTAGCATCTCTTGTTAGTCGAGGGGATTAAGTAATCAAGGGAGTACATGTGTCAAGAGGCAATTTAGCAAGAGAGGTATACTAAGTTATAGTATCCAAAGGCACGTCACTCTCTTAGGTAAAAGCATTGACTTCACTCTACGATTATTCGAAGTCAGGCTGAACGTTTCTCTATTTCTTCAGCGCTGAACTAAATTGAATATTAGGATACGCACGAAGAACTTAATTAAGGATGACAGAATGACAGATGGGAGTAAGGCACGGTCGCCAAAAAAAAAAAAAAAACTGACAGATGAGAGTTGCCACCTCATCATTGCAAGCTGTTGAGCAGGAATGCATCAATTGTGTATATGTTGAAAATACAGAAGTAGGGTTTACTTCATCGAGTCACAAGTACATATTATACCATTCAAAATAACGCGCAAGAACATTGTTCAACTTCTGAACGATTAAGAAAAAAGTTAAAGTAGAAAGAACAAGGTGGAAAACGAATTCTTAGAAAGGAGACATTTACCCAATCTCCTTGGCCCAGATCCTTCATTTTAAAATCTTTACACAAAAAGAATGTGAATCCCTGCTTCATCCTTCCGTATAAGCTTGCAAATCCCGTCAATTTGCGGGCTCCTCCTCTCTTCTCCATGTAACCGCCAAGAACAAAGAATGGAAAAATAGGACAAGCTGAAAAAGAAACGCATCATCTGCACAAGATCCCAGGCTCTGAAGAACAGTAGCAGAATTCCTCTTCTTCCTTCCTGCCCACCAGCCTCAGGATGCCCTCAAACACCTCCACATCACAGGGGATCCTCAGAGCCCCCTCATGCCGGAACCCGAACTCCTCTTCTGCCTCCTTCAAGAGCTCCTCAAATGCCCAGTGGCCCAGGTACTCCGTGGGGATCACAAACCTCTTCATCTCCTCGCCGACGCACACCGCGAAGAACCCCTTGGGAACGCCATGGCCGCCGCTACTCTTGCCGGCTTTCGGTGAGAGTGCGAGCCGCTTCCACTTCTTGAGAAGCTGCTGCAGCCTCACAATGTCTCTGATCTTGTTGCTGCTTGACCTGCCTAGGCGTTGCTCCCCCATTGTCAGTCTAGGTACTAGGTATAGCGCTTCCTATTTCTGCCTCTGGTTTCTGCTCCCTTTGCTGGGTGCAACTGGCAATATATAGGAGGTTGGATCAGTGTCTAAGCACGGGTTAGCGTGTTCATCAGGTTAGTTTGAATGTACTAATCAGCGGCTTGATATGATTCTTTTTTTTAAGAATGAGAGCACTATTTTTTATGCTTCTGTTCTTGACATAATAAACAAAGGGGGAAAAGGCAACGATTAGCACCTGTGGCAGCAGCTGATGAGAGTATTCTGACTGTACAGTCCGGTTAAATAGTTAATACGTATAGCGTGGCATTCTGATTTCTGGATCTGAAGCCCCAATCTGCTTTCAGCAGTGATATGATGCTGTACTTCATTAGTTAGGAATGTGCTTACATAGAAGAACGTGGGAAACATACATTAATATCATCGTGCGGAGTTCAGAAGTATTTCCTGAAAAAGAAACAGAACAATATGCTAATAACCATTTAAGTGTAAATTGCTTAAAGATTCCCTGAATTTTATACACAGACATTGTACCATTTTTTCTAAAAAGAACTCGTTCTTTCCATGTCATGTCAAAAACCTGACTAACTTGTGAAGAATGGGAGTGCGATCCAACTGATGAAAGATTCCCCCACTCTGCTAATGATGAGCAAAGGGCCCAGATGTTTGCAATCAGCACCAACTCTACTCTGCTTATCTGAACAACTACCATGCATGATTTGCTTCAACCTCATCATTGCTGCAAACCAATTGACAGTTCATGGATTGGAGAAGGACGCCTCTAGTCCCAGCTTTAGGTAGCATCCCAAACTACCCCTGCAAGTTCTGGTGTTTGACTATGGAATGAAAGGTTCTCAGACAATTGTATATACACGGTTTCACATTTGTTTATTCCTAAGTTTTCTTTCTGGTACTAATCATTCGCAATGATACATTTTTTCTTCTTAAGATCATTTACTAATCTTTGATATCCTCTTTCTTTATTTGGGGGTTATTGGGTCAATATCAGTGCTCAAACCTTGGTTGTGCTTCATATCTCCCATGTCTGATCAGGTCCTGAAAGCACAGTTCTTGCTACCTCCACCTGTGAAAAGAATGTGTTAGTTCTGAATTTCATTTGTTGGGGAGAAAACGGAAATATGCCATAAGGACTATGACAATCATGTTTCAGGCAGTAGTAAACTATCTCAGTTCACTAATGATAAATGCTGCAAAGCTAAAGTAAGCATTGGTTCCCCTAATAAAAAAAAGTAACCATCGGTGTGACAAATTTCTTTCGGACAATAGACCAGAAAATTCATCTTTCAGTAGTGGACCAAGTCATAGATAGTGGACCTGCACCCCACATCCTGGTCCAAGGTGTGGTTATGCTTTGTGTATCTGGACCTTTTTATTCTCTCTTAATCAAAGATACGCAGCTCTCCCGCGTGTTCGAGAAAAGTAGTGGACCAAGTCATATCAGTACTATTTTCTTAAACTCTAAACTGATTACATGCATAGCCCTGTCTACATCAGAGGGCACTAAACAGAAAACAAATCACCAACTGCTATATCAGAGGTTCATGCACCTTGAGTTTCGGAATTAGAGCAATGTTGGCTCAGTCAGGAACACATCTTAAACCAAAAGAAAGTACAATCAGGACTCAGGATGCATCTTACAGAAAGAAAGCCGTTTGCGCCTGTGGCCAGAACTCAAGTTATTGGATCAGTGCATAAATGAAGTAACTGTTGCTCCCTTCTTCCTGACACATGAATCGCTCACATGGGTGCTGAAATTCTAGCAGCTGAGCAGATCAAGGCAGATATGAAGAACAGAACACCAGATATCAGGCTGCAAATGGTTGCACATGCCATGGCATCAGCTATAGCTAGCTGACACAAATTTCCAGGTCTGGCGTCATGGCCTCACGGGTGTGAAGCTGGCACATGCATACTCAGGGAAGCTTATGTCGTGCATTCTTCACATCCATGTTTTGGAAGATCATCACTGAAAGACTGCAAGATGAACGTAGGTGAATATAGAATTTACAGTTTTTGGAGGCAGTACAGACTGCAGATTTTTCCTTATGGCAGAACCTGAGTGTAGAACACAACATAAGAGTGGCAAATGAATTACTACCACCGGACCCGGAGCCATGGGTCACTGTACAGTAACTGATTAAGAATCTATCTGCTACTGAAGAATCAAGTTAACACTAATATACAAGGAACATAAGGACCTTTATAGCGCCTGCCCTTTCTGTCAGATATTCAACTCGTTGGGGTGTTTAGTTTCACCCGAAATCCAAAAAGTTTTCACCTAGAAAACCGTGTCAGTTTATTTTCTCTCTCTGCGCACACAACCCAATTTAAATAAATTTCACCTTTTTCACAAACTAAACAGCAACCCTAAGGCCTGAGTAGCTCAGCTGTCAGATAACTTGAAAAAACTATCATGCTCCCAGCCTCCCAGTGATAAAGGAGGAGTACTAGATGCCTCGAGGGAAATATGGTCACTTCGTGCAATCAAACATATCAAAATCTATGCAACCGACCGACCAGGAAAGTTCAGATCAGAAGATTTAGGGCACAGAATACATAAACCCAATGATTACCATGGTATGGACGTCACACTTGTTCAACGACATTTTTATTTAGTTCCATTCCATCCAAGCAGATACCCATTTTTTATTTGCGTGTCCTGACTACAAATCGACAACAATTCCAGCTAGAAAGCAGTGTCTGTACGCCATTCTCCATTGTAAAATATCAAAATGTCCTATCCTTTCAAATAATAATAATAATAAAAGGGTCCGATGAAGTCATAAAAGCGTAACGGGATATCAACCATGAGCTGTGAATCTCATAAAAGCCAGTGACCAGAAGGTCTAGGGTTCAAGCCCCAACCTCTACACATTTAACCCCGTATATTGCGTTGGCACTTACCAGCATGGTGTTTCTGATATGACTAACAAACTATGGACTCTATTCCAAATTTCCCGTGCAAGAATAACTAACTCACCTAGAGCATATATGAAGCATGATCTGTATTCAATACTAATTAATCATGGCTGTGGGATGACCTGTTACTAGCTGTTGGGAGTGAAGAAGATAAGAGTTTTACACTGTGACACACTATGCACGAGAGCGAAACCTTCATATTTTGCCTGCCCTGTATAATCTCGACAGAGAGTTCAGTTTAGCTCTTGCCATTGAACATAGATGAACCTGCCTAGAGCTAAACACGTTGGTGGCTTAAAGGAGAGTGGCATAAAATTAGCACGGTGTTGTGAGTAATAGTATATTGGTTACTGGATATACTACCCCCCCCCCCCCCCCCCCCCCCCCCTCAAATACATTCCCACAGGTGATGAACTTTATGTGTTTCCAAGAAGATAAATGTTTGAACTCAACATTAAGAGTTGGCGAACATAAGGAAAATAATAGTAGAGACTTAATATGGTCCATAAAACAATCTACTTCATATCTTGGAGAATCCTTGACAAATATAGAAAGAATGAATATGATAATTAGATGGCTAATTCAGCTTTAAGACTCTAACAGAATTGTAGCTCCATCCTAAATTCCTAATCATACGGACATTGAAATCATCAGACAAAAATGACCCCTAGTAAGAGTTTTATGGGCAAGGGCTAGGGTATCTTGCATGAACATCATTGATCTCAACAAGAATTTCCTCAGGGAGATGGACCCTAGTTGCCTGAAGAACTTCATGAAGCTGCCATAATTTTGTAGCCCCAAAAACAGCTGATGCCACAAGTGAGTGTCTCAATACAAATGCTGAAAGCAACAGAAGGAAAATGAAAGGATCAGTAGTTAATGGTCAAAGAATGCAATCTATTGAACAAATATGTTGAGATAACTTACCTATCGCTAAGGTTGCTGGAGAAATTCCATACTTTGCAGCAATTTGTGTGTATTCCTAAATAATAAAGTAGACTGATATGTAAGCAATTACAAAGAGGGTTCCACTCCAGACAAATCATATACACACCTTCACAGCTGCTTTCACTTTTGGGCTCTGAAGTTTGTATCGGGATTCGCCTTCAGAGTATCTCCCTACAACGCAGGGGGAACACTAATGAGTAATGAGATAGTGGAAGCTAAATAAAATAAAAGAGCGAGGAGCCAGGCTATGAAACTATTAACAATCAGAAATTAATACCTTTGAAAAGATTCATTCTTGCGTCAGGTGGACCAGATTCATCAGATGAGTGATACTTTCCTGAAAGTATACCCATTGCCATTGGACTGTAAGCCAGCAAACTGATTCTGCAAGTGCCATAGTTCAAGAACAGAAGTTCAGGAATAATTTGTACAGAATGAGTGAAAACTAAATACAATGTGGAAATATATTAATCAAGAGTAAATATTAAGATGTCAATGCCTTTTCTTTTCTGAAACTAAAGAAATGGAAACACTTGTCGGCTTGTCAGTTGTATAAATAGATTACTAAAGATACTGATCAGTCATTGGGATTTCGAACATGTTAGGAATACCTCTCATGATGGCAGCATTCTGCCAATCCAGAATCAAAACTTCGGCAGAGCAAGCTATATGAGTTCTGCAATAATACAGGAGAAGTATGAAGAGTGATTACAATACTGAACATAACATGTGAATTAGACCCCCATTATGCTACTTACCTGCACTGTCAGTAGCTTGGAATGCAACTGAAAATCCTTGCTCAGCTGAAGGAACTTCATCAGGCCATATGGTGTCTCATTGCTAAGGCCAATGTACCTGATCTAGCACCGGCAATTCATAAATTGACACTGTCTGAACATTTTCATTCAAATGGAAAGGAAATCAATACCTCTGTGACATACCTTGCCGGCATCTATGGCTCTTCCAAGAGCCTCCAGTTGCTGTTCCATTGGAACAGACGTGTACTGGCAGCTTGGGTCATACTCTATTTCCCCAAACATAGGAACATAACTGAGAGTAGAAGATAACCCAGATAAGACTTCAGGACGTGGAGAAACAAAACAAGCAAGAAAAGTCGGAGGTAAGAACACAATCTAAGCCACAAACCGATCGGGCCAGTGTATCTGGTAGAGGTCGATGTAATCCAAACCAAGCCTTCGTAAACTGCATACGACCACAAGAAACACGAAACACGATACACATTCAGATATCCGCATAAAGATCCTTCAACCACTGAGGTGAAACAATTCTTTCAAGAAAGAGAAAAACCCTCCACCATAGTTTCGTATATCATCATTCAATGACTACATACTTCTATTTAGCCAGAATCTCCTAATAAACAGTAAGGTCTAGTTAAACCAGATAATCGAGTAACCATTAGCAGTGACCAAGAAACCAAAATGAAAACCATACGAGGAAAAGAACAGAATGAAGTTTGCAGTAAAGTGCAGAGTGCAGACGAAAGCAAGTAAGTGATTAACCACCTATCGTCGATTGCCGCTGTGATGTTGTGTGAATCGAGAGACGTCGGCCCGCCACGAATCCACGTCATCTGCCCGGACGGCCCGGCGACCTGTCCTCCTCCCAACCAAGGCGCGGCAAGAAATGGCATGCAATTCAGTTCAGTGCTACTGCCACAACGCGAAGCAACACGCAGCGCGAGCCAGGAGAAGGGGAGGCATTGGCTGGCGGTTCACCTTTGTGGCGACGACGACATGGTCGCGTGGGGCACGGCGGGCCCGCAGCCAGCGGCCGAGGAGCTCCTCGCTGCGCCCGTGGGTCTCACGGCGCTGTGGGACCGGGTACATCTCGGCGGAGTCGAAGAAGTTGACTCCGGCGTCGAAAGCGGCGTCGAGGAGGTGCAGCGAGCTTGCCGCCCCGCTCTGCTCCCCCATCGTCATCGTCCCTGCAGCAGCAGCAGTCAGCGCACATCGGAGCAGATGAGAGAAGGTGATGGGAAGGAGGGCATTGAGGCGGGACCGAAGCAGAGGCGGGACACCGGCGGCAGGTCGGGAGCGAGGTGGAAGGTGGGCATGGCCATCATCTCCTCTTCCCTTTCTTCTTCCCCTGTTGCCTCCGCTCTGTTTTCCTCTACTCTGCCCCGGTGAGAGAAGAGAAGACAGACACCCTATCCGTAAGCTTCGCGCCAAGATTCGCGCGCGGCTGCCCAACCCAACAGCACACTCAGAATCCTATTCACATTTAACTCTGGTAATCCTTAGTACTGTTACAGTTTAATGTGTAAGCCTTGATTAGCAGCTATGAGTCCTTGAGTAAAATGCTCAAATTTGAGGCAAAGGCACAAAGCAATTCCATGGTGTTGGTATCACAAACACTGAATCCTGCAGGATCTGTAGGAATTTGGATTTATTATTATGCTTAAATAATGCTGTCAATAAGAACTATGGGGAGCCGGTTAACAAAAACTGTCAATGTCTATTGCTGCTTTTGAGCTACCATTAGAATTCACATGTGTCTCTAAAAGAGAACTACGAATTTTCAGAGTAACATCAGTTTAGTTTCAGCCGTAGTTTGTTACACTTAACAGGCGCATAAACCTTTTTTTAGGTGATGAAAACTGGGATAAAGCAAAAGCCTTTCAAACTGATAATATTTTGTGTCGTGGGCGATTTATAGTTACTTCATCTGGAATTGCCAAACAAAATATGCGCATCATTTAATTTGCTAATAATAATTCTTGGTAACTTCCTTAAAGCTACAGTTCAGATAAGAGACGCAACAACTGCACAGAAGTCGTCAAATAACTTTCAGAAGCATACTCACAAAGGTGCAAATCATAGGGGGGATACCATTGAAGAGACTACTTTATCCTTTTGTGGTCTTCTTTTAGTTGGGTACTTTACCTTCATAATGTCATAAAAAAATATGACAGCCTTATCAAAAGAAACTGATTGGCAGGTAATGCTCAAAACAAGAAAATATGTGTCAGAAGATTCACTAGACACAGAAATGTAGAAGTCCAAATATTACAAAATTGTCAATTATTCTGGTCTAATAACAAGCAAACATACATGATACCATTTTCTCACATAGCCCTTCAGCAGTTACAGTGAGCTAGAAACATCAACATATTGAACTCCTTCAACAGAAGATATTCCAGCACAAGCAATAAAAAAGCACAGACGCCGTCAGGCATATCTAACTGACAGAGCTAGTACTCCAGATCGCATAGCTCTTGTTTGCTTCAGCAATAATCCAGGAGATGAAATGAATCAGACTAATCATGAGGAAATCTTGCAAATGTCCTCATATTCAACAGACCTGAGAACCTTCCCATCATATAGGCCTTTCTCAACCTGCACTTTTGCACAGAATTTCTCTGTATCCACTGAGAGCAACCTGGCATTCGAACCCCGATAAGCCCCATTCACAATCCGCACCAGCCCACCTATCTGGGGGATCACAGTCTCAAGCTCATCTTGGTCGACCCTGAGAACATGCTTGCTCTCCAACATCTCAATCTCCCCAACATATTTATCGATCACTTTCTTCACCACTCCTTTCTGCTTGTAGTACCCCTTCTGTGCCAATGACTTGCTCATTACCTTGACCACAATCCCAGGGCAAAGCCAGTAGTCCTTTCTGTTGCTCCTCTCCTTGGCCTTCTCCTCCTCCTTCATCAGCTCATCCAATGCTGACCTCCTTGCCTCAGCTGCTTTCACATCCTTCCCCTTCTTATTGGCAACCTCATCCCCCTCCTTCCCTCGGGCACCAGAGTCCTCTTCATCAAAACCAAAATTCACCTTTGACTTCTCCTCGAAAGGATTAACCTTCGGCCCTGGCGCAGACTTTGAAGAGCAATCGCAATCTTCCCTGTTGCCTTGTTGGCCTCTTTTGACCCTTCCTCCTGTTCCTCACCATCATCCGTACCCGAATACTCTTCTTCGCTGCCGGACTCAGACTCGGACTCTCCCTCGGCAACATTACCTTCATCACCATCATTGGCTTTGGCTAGGGACTTCTGCGCACGCTCGATCTGGCGAGCGATCATGCGCTCCTGGCGCTCGTCCTCAGCCATGTCAGACTTGATCCTCTTGCGCTTGAGGCGCGCCTTGACGGCCTTCTCCGAGTCGCGGTCGATGTAGGTCATGAACCAGCCCTTGGGCGTGTCCTCGACCTTGCAATAGCCCTCGCGCCCCAGGAACTTGACGAACTCGGTGAGCGTGGCCCACTTGGTGGAGTTCATGTGGACGTGGTGGCGGTCGGCGATGTACTCGTTGTAGACTACGGTGGCGGCGACGCGGGAGTGGCGGTGCGCCCGGCGGATCAGGCCGAGGAAGGTGTCGAGGAACTCATCGGAGAAGCCCTCCACGACGCGGTCGGGCGCCATGCCGAACACCTGCATCTGCCGCTGGTGCGACTCCGACATGCAGTGGCACTTGAACCCGTTCTCGTCACGGCACTGCTTCTGGCACATCTGGCAGTACCACCGCAGCTTCTGCAGGCCCTTCGCCTTGATCCGGTTCGCGATCGCCTTCGGCGTCAGGAACTCGTTCTTCCCCATTGCGCCGCCGCTGCCCCTGCCGCCCTACCGGGGAAGGAGGGGAGCTCTGTGTAGATCTGTTTATTTGGAGGGGGGGGGGGGTTGACGAGAGGTGGGCCTTTTAGGATGGAAAGCGGCGGCGGCGGCGGCCGGAGAGGAGGGAGGCGGCGACGCCGGCGAGACCGGGGAGGCGTGACGGGATTGGGGATTGATTTGGATTGCGGACTTTGTTTGGAGACGTGGGGGGTTCGATGGGCTTATTTGAAAAAGGGGTCGGTGGCGGAGGTGAATTATATATTAACAATATAAAATTCTTCTAATAGAAACGGAAACGAAAATATTTTTTGTGACGCAAAATCGATTTTGACCTCGATTAAGTCGGTACCCGGTGAGCAAACCAACGGCTGTGATCGGGTTACGTATCGATCAACGGACGTGATCACTTCTAGGCGCCGGATTTATCAACTCCCCGCAAGTGAAGGACTCTCAACCTTGCTAGCCCCCTTCCCCCAATCCCGCATCTTCCATCTCGTCCACCCCCCAAACCCTAGCTCGCCCGCGCCGCCGCCATGGACGTCGACGCGGAGATCGCGCGCACGCAGGAGGAGCGGCGCAAGATGGAGGACGCGCTCGCGGCCGGGGCGCCCATGGCCGTCTCCTCCGTCACCTTCGACACCGACCTCTACGGCGGCGGGGGCGCGGACCCCAACCGCTTCGCTGGGTACGACACCTCCATCCCGGCCTCCGAGGACGACGCCGCGGAGGACGACACGGAGGCCGCCAACCCCGCGCCGCGCCGGCTCGCGGCGTACACGGGCCACGCCATCGCCGCCGCCGACCTCCCGCGCTCTGCCGACGACGACGTGCTGCCCAAGAGGTCCCAGCGCATCATCGACCGCGAGGACGACTACCGGCGCCGCCGCCTCAACCAGATCATCTCGCCGGAGCGCCATGACCCGTTCGCTTCCGGGGAGGCCACTCCGGACCCCTCGGTGCGGACCTACGCCGATGTCATGCGTGACGCGGCGCTTGCGAAGAAGAAGGAGGACCTGCTGCGGGAGATTGCGAAGAAGAAGAAGGAAGAGGAGGATAAGGAGAAGGAGAAGAAGGCTGCTGCGCCTGAGCAGCCCGCCGCTGCCGCCGCCACCAAGCGGCGCAACAGGTGGGATCAGTCGCAGGACAGCGATGCTGCTGCTGGGGCCAAGAAAGCGAAGACATCCTCGGACTGGGATGCCCCTGATGCAACTCCTGGGATTGGGCGCTGGGACGCAACACCTGGGCGTGTTGGAGATGCGACACCCTCTGTGCGAAGGAATAGATGGGATGAGACGCCAACTCCAGGGAGGATGGCTGATGCTGATGCAACGCCTGCTGGTGGTGCTACCCCGGGGGCAACTCCCTCTGGGGCTTGGGATGCTACTCCAAAGCTACCTGGTGGTGTCACACCGACCCCTGGTAAGAAGCAGAGATCAAGGTGGGATGAGACGCCAGCGAGTATGGGGAGTGCCACACCTGGTAGTCTTGGTGCTGCAACACCTGCTGGTTATACTCCTGGACCGACACCATTTGGTGCAGAGAACCTTGCCACACCGACGCCTAGCCAGATCGCTCGCGGCCCGATGACACCAGAGCAGTACCAGCTCATACGGTGGGAGCGGGACATTGAGGAGAGGAACAGGCCTCTCACTGACGAGGAGCTTGACGCCATGTTCCCACAGGAGGGGTACAAGATTCTTGAGCCGCCGGCTTCCTACCAGCCCATAAGGACCCCAGCAAGGAAGCTTCTTGCGACACCAACACCTCTGGGAACACCACTTTATGCTATTCCAGAGGAGAATCGTGGGCAGCAGTTTGATGTGCCCAAGGAGCTTGGTGGTGGTTTACCTCTCATGAAGCCAGAGGATTACCAGTACTTTGGAACGTTGCTGAATGAGGATGAGGAGGAGCAGCTATCGCCGGAGGAGCAGAAGGAGAGGAAAATCATGAAACTGTTGCTCAAAGTGAAGAATGGCACACCCCCGCAGCGTAAAACAGCACTTCGGCAGCTGACAGACAAAGCCCGTGAATTCGGTGCTGGACCACTGTTCAACAAAATCCTGCCCTTACTCATGCAGCCAACACTTGAGGACCAGGAGCGGCATCTTCTGGTGAAGGTCATTGATAGGGTGTTGTATAAGTTGGATGAGCTGGTCCGTCCATTTGTGCACAAGATTCTTGTGGTTATTGAGCCACTGCTGATTGATGAGGACTACTATGCTCGTGTTGAGGGCCGGGAGATTATCTCAAATCTTAGCAAAGCAGCTGGTCTTGCCACTATGATTGCTGCCATGCGCCCGGATATTGATAATATTGATGAGTATGTCAGAAACACCACCGCTAGGGCGTTCAGTGTGGTCGCGTCTGCTTTGGGTATCCCCGCACTTTTACCCTTCTTGAAGGCTGTCTGTCAGAGTAAGAAGTCTTGGCAGGCCCGGCACACTGGTATCAAAATTGTTCAGCAGATTGCTATTCTCATGGGCTGCGCTGTTCTTCCACATCTTAAGTCACTGGTTGAAATTATTGAGCATGGTCTTAGCGATGAGAACCAGAAAGTGCGGACCATTACTGCCCTTTCTCTTGCTGCACTAGCTGAGGCTGCTGCACCCTACGGTATAGAAAGTTTTGATACTGTTTTGAAGCCTTTGTGGAAGGGTATCAGATCTCACCGAGGGAAGGTCCTTGCTGCCTTCTTGAAGGCCATTGGTTTCATCATCCCTCTGATGGACGCTCTGTATGCTAGTTACTACACAAAGGAGGTGATGCAGGTCCTCATTAGGGAGTTCCAGTCACCAGATGAAGAGATGAAGAAGATTGTCCTCAAGGTCGTGAAGCAGTGTGTCAGTACAGAGGGTGTGGAGGCTGATTATATCCGGAATGACATCCTTCCAGATTTCTTCAAGCACTTCTGGGTTAGGAGAATGGCTCTAGATCGTAGGAACTATAAGCAGCTTGTGGAAACTACAGTGGAGATGGCGAATAAGGTTGGAGTTGCTGATATTGTTGGCAGGGTCGTTGAGGATCTGAAAGATGAAAGTGAGCCCTACAGAAGAATGGTGATGGAAACGATTGAGAAGGTGGTGGCCAACTTGGGTGCTTCAGATATTGATGCTCGTCTAGAGGAGCTGCTTATTGATGGTATTCTGTATGCTTTTCAAGAGCAGACAAGTGATGATGCAAATGTTATGCTTAATGGTTTTGGAGCTGTGGTTAATGCGCTTGGACAGAGGGTTAAGCCCTACCTTCCTCAGATTTGTGGTACCATTAAGTGGCGATTGAACAACAAGAGTGCAAAAGTTAGGCAGCAAGCTGCTGATCTGATCTCCCGGATAGCCATTGTCATGAAGCAGTGCCAGGAGGAGCAGCTCATGGGTCACTTGGGTGTTGTGCTGTATGAGTACTTGGGAGAGGAGTACCCTGAAGTGCTGGGTTCGATTCTTGGAGCATTGAAGGCTATTGTCAATGTCATTGGTATGACTAAAATGACTCCCCCAATCAAGGATCTTCTTCCTCGTCTGACCCCGATCTTGAAGAACAGGCATGAGAAGGTCCAAGAAAACTGCATTGATCTTGTTGGTAGGATTGCTGATCGTGGAGCAGAATTTGTTCCAGCAAGGGAATGGATGAGGATTTGTTTTGAGCTGCTTGAAATGTTGAAGGCTCACAAGAAGGGTATTAGGAGAGCCACTGTGAACACATTTGGTTATATTGCTAAGGCTATCGGGCCTCAGGATGTGTTGGCCACCCTATTGAATAACTTGAAGGTACAGGAGCGACAAAACCGCTGTTTGCACAACTGTAGCAATTGCTATAGTTGCTGAAACTTGCTCACCTTTCACAGTTTTGCCTGCCCTTATGAATGAGTACCGCGTCCCAGAGCTCAATGTCCAAAATGGTGTTCTGAAGTCCCTCTCTTTCCTCTTTGAGTATATTGGTGAGATGGGCAAAGATTACATATACGCTGTAACTCCCTTACTTGAAGATGCCCTCATGGATAGAGATCTGGTACACCGTCAGACTGCTGCCTCTGCTGTTAAGCACATGGCCCTTGGTGTTGCTGGCTTGGGTTGTGAGGATGCTCTTGTCCATCTGCTTAACTATGTGTGGCCCAACATTTTTGAGACATCTCCCCATGTCATAAATGCTGTCATGGAGGCGATCGAGGGGATGAGGGTTGCCCTAGGTGCAGCTGTGATTTTGAATTATTGCCTGCAAGGTCTCTTCCATCCAGCAAGAAAAGTGCGTGAAGTGTATTGGAAGATCTACAACTCTTTATACATTGGCGCACAGGATGCACTTGTTGCTGCTTATCCTGCCCTGGAGGATGATGCGGATAACATCTTTAGCCGTCCAGAGCTGGCAATGTTTGTCTGATTAACGTGAGTCTTGCTTACTCCAACATTCTGCATGCAATATTTATTAGAAGATCAATTTTCACTTACAAGTTTGTATCCTTAGATCATGTAGATGTAGATGCAGCTGGAATTTACTTGCTTAGATGCTATTTGTATTCTATAACCGATCTCTTTTTAGTTTGCTGCTATGCTTTAATTGATTTCTCATGTTACACTATTCAGTAGGTGATTCTGTTTTGGGTGATTATACTGTTATCTTTACTTGAAACACTGATAGCATTCTTATGACATTTCATTGTTCTGTGGACTGTCAATGCTATCAATATATGTGCATCACTAGCATATTTGTGATCCTTTCCCGTTGTGTGTTTAGCACCCAAAGTCTTGCTAGCATTTGAGCAGTTCAGTAGCAAGCAGTAGTTGGTCTGTGTCATGTTTCCCTCTTTGCATCTTCTTTTCCTGTATGGGTTTCTGCAAAAAAAGGATCTGATATGCAAACACATTGGCAGGCTGGATATACATGTCCATGTGTCATCATCCATATGCATTTGAAGGTTGAACTGGGTGGTATTTGAGCTAGAGATTGTACTTAAATTACTTAGTGTTACCTCTTGTGGTGCGTGTTATTGAAGTTGCATCTTTTTTGTACTTGCAGGATTGTTCCTTCTGAAGGGGGTGCAATGTTTATGAATTATTTTTTCCTGGTTTTATTGTCATTGGTTG
Organism: Urochloa ruziziensis; assembly: GCA_015476505.1. Classification (NCBI taxonomy): domain Eukaryota; kingdom Viridiplantae; phylum Streptophyta; class Magnoliopsida; order Poales; family Poaceae; genus Urochloa; species Urochloa ruziziensis. Next base: position 52,208,970 of record CM027123.1, on the reverse strand, counting down.
CCAAATTGCTGACACAATCTGATCTACTGACCATTTGGGAATTGCTTTGTTTTCAGGCTACTTTGGGTTCAGGCTGCTGAAGAGTTCCACCGGATGTAGGACCAGTACCAGGCACAGAATATCATATCCCTGCGGCATGTTTAGACTACATATATCCTATATTTTGAAGGAGAAATGACACTGCTAGTTTATTGTCGTCATGTTATGAATATTAGAAGATTGTGTTCGTAAACTTTGTATTGGTCCAAGATGTCATATACTTAGTAATGTGCTGTGAACCATGGAGATTGCGAGCTCCTTCGTGTTTTTGTTTGATCATTGTTAGAGAAGTCAAGAATGTCTGGTACAAGTTTGTTACGACTGGAGAAGTAGCTTGGCGTGTATGGTTGCATGCTCATGTAGCATGCCATCACCAGTCATCCAATGAGATGTATTTTGGTTGCTACAGGGCACACGTTTCTAAATAATGTGTACGAGTATCTTCTCATTTGTGTGCATACCATTAAACTTGCTCGTTTACATTCTGTCTGCGATATTCAAATCGGCTAAACTCTGAAGTACGACCTTTCGCTCGCGACTCCGCTTCTCACTTGTGTGCATACCCGTTGGCATTCTTGTTTGCTATAGTCGAATCATCTGAGCTTTTGTCCTTTGTGACTCTGCTCTGAGATTGAACAATGAGTGAGCTTATTAGTTTTTAAAAAATTTACAGCAAGAATAGATGGCTGTATAAGTTTTGAACATTTCGCTTGGAAACTAAAGTTTGACGGCAATGTAAGCGAATATGTTCCGGAATATGCTCTCCTGCCGAAGGGATGGAAAAACGTTCTATCGTTGGCGACACGCCACGCATCTCCGAAACGCGTGCAGCACAATTCTCAGCGCTACCTACTTTCCGTTGCATGCGTCCAAGATTTGGGTGCACGCGGATAATTCACAAATCACAACAAATCTGCTGAATTTGGGCTGTTTCTACAACGACTATAGTCGCTGAATTTGCAATCATCTTTGCATATCATAGTTGCCTCGTCATAGCCAATTCTCACATTATTTCGTCGCAAAACTCACCATGAGTGACATGAGTTTGAAATTAGAGTGACATGAGTTTGAAATTAGGATGCGTGTGATTTGAAACAAGCAATTCTATCACCAAAAATATATATGACAACCTAAATGAGTTCTTATATGTACACAATACTCCTACATCTACATGGTAAATGTACAAACGGTGAGATTGGTCATGTGGGTAGAATTTGGAACGCACACAGGCACGTGCTCCGGACGCGTCACGCGTGATACATTAGGATGGTCAAGTTGGTCACCAACTTCGACCGCGCCCAGCCAGCCGCCCACCACCACCTACCTACGAGAAAACACGCCGCGCCAGACCGGGACCGGACCAAAACCCGCCCCGCCGCGTTAGCGTAACGGGCCGACCAAAAGCCCATGGCCCGGTTCGCGCGCGCCACCGCGCCCCCCTCGCCGTCTCCCTCGCCGGCGACGGCGCTGCTCACCGGCGAGCGCCTCGTGGTCTTCCTCTTCGCAGCCCGCGTCGCGCTCGCGGCCCCGGCCAGCCTCGCCGCGCCGCTCGCGGTCCTCGCCGCCGCCGCCCTCGCCGTCGAGCTTGCCGCAGATGGCTCCGCCCCTGACCCCGCCACCCCGCTCCGCCGCTTCAGGACCAGGTGAGCGGCTGCTGCTTAACCCCTCCCGTTCCGTGCGATATCTCCCGTGCCCCCTGCTCAATTGGACTGGAAGTCTCCGCGATTTGGTTTGCTGTGGGGAGTATTACGGTGGGAATTGGGGCCGTGCTCGGTTCCCGCGTCCAGCGAGCTAGGTGCGCAGGAGCTCTGTCTTAGTGAATGGTAGTGCAGTGTCCTGCAAAGCTCCTTCCAGGTGGAGCTGGGAAACCTGTGGCCAATTCATGCGAATGATGGCCGGATGCAGGTTGCTTCAACGTGTGGGCTGTGATGCATGCGCAATTGGGGAATAATTGGGGGATTAGCAGATGCGCTGGAGATAGAGTTGGTGGCAGGAAATTATTGGGGAATTAGCAGATGCGCTGGAGATTGAGTTGGTGGTGGCCTAAGAGCTGAATCCATTGTGGACATGCAATGGAAATGCGGTGTACTCCACAGCAGACTAATTTGTTCAAGCTATGCTTTAGTGTCTATTGGGCTGACAGGAATGCCAAGGTCAGATTTGTCTGTTTATATCAACTAGGATTCTGTGATCCTCCAAGCCCACTTGCATGCTCTTTTCTGGCTGAACTTTCTGTAATTGGTCAACCATTAGATTGCCTTCTGTATTCTGTGTGACCTACCTAGTTTCTACTGTCCAGATGTTATCGTGTGTACCTAGTTTCTACTGTCCAGATGTTATTATGTGTGCTTCTACCAAGACTCATAAAACAGAAAACAATAAAAATGATGTATTATGTGCTTCAGGCCAGGAGCTTCATCAGGCATATTTCTTGGTGCCACTACTCTGCCCAGCGTCATGCTTTCTCGGTTAATCCAGCAGTCAAGGCTCTTATCAGCTGATCCTAATGGACATGAAGGTATATTTCTGTTTTGTTGTCTTCATCATGTTGGCTATTAAATAAGATTTTCCTGAATTCTATACATTGGAATTTCACAATTTAAAGTGTTTTTAAATTGTATTTATTATTATATATTTCGTTGTTGATTAGATTCTTATGTGGTGCATACAGTTTACTAATTACACACTGTATTTCTTTTGCCAGAATTTCAATACCTTGAAATGCAGTATTGGGCAGCATCAATCAGCTGTCTCAGTGTGCTAGCTTTCTTCCTTTGGCATCTACGACAGTCTCCGAGCAATGGAATTTCGAAATATTTGAAATGCGGCTCATTGTTGGTAGCTTTATATCCCATGACATACATCCTGTCCTTTCTACTGAAGACTGATGGGGGTAACATGCTTCTTTAATTGCAATTTAGGTCCAGCATACCCATGGAAGTTGTGAAAATAACCTATATGCTGTATTTATTGTAGGTCTGATGGTAGTGACCAATATGGTGTATATGCTCTGCCATGGAGTGGCTGCTGTTATCTTAATCAAGCATATTTTAGAGAAGTTTCCTTCATGTTCATCTTTTGGTTTGTATTTGAAGTCTAAGATGTAATTAGATCTTTATTTCTCTTCTTTTTTGTCATGTCTGGTTTCATATGCTACTAGAAATTCATAAACTTATAAATCTTATAGTTTATAGAAATCACGTTACCTTTTGTGGTTCTTTTTAGTTTCCTTAAACTATCAGAATATTTCTCAATTTCCTTGACCTGTTCCTCTTTCCCCCCTCATTATTTACACTTTTACATATTTCAGGGGAGGCACTTCTGGTGTCCAGTGGTCTTGTTCTTTACTTTGGTGATATGTTGTCCCATACTCTTTCAAAGGTGTGATTTATTCTACCAGCAAAAAAATAGTGGCAAAGCTGATTTATCTATTTATTTACTTAGTTATTTTATCTTGCTTTTTGGGATGACAGATGGATTTCTCCATATCATCAAAAGCATTCATTCACACACCTGGAACTAGAAGCGATATGACTACTATTATCCAGGTAGAGTTGCTTTTTATTTCCTGGCATGAGTGTCATGGCACATTTATCTTTACCCTTTTCTTTGGCAGGGAATTTTACTTGGCCTTTTTCTACTTCCGTTGCTGTACAAAAGTTCTCTTCAATTTTGGGGTTACTGTAGAAGAGAGGTGAAGCAAAGAACACATGCAGCTGAGGAACAAACGCAAAAAAGAATTAGTTCTGCTGTATTCTATATCTCGTTGTTGGTGGTGTTAATGTTTCTAGTGCCATCATGGACGCACCTTGTTCAAGGTCTCAAAGTGCATCCTTTTGTTTGGTAAGCATTGCAGTTCACATTTTCACGAAAAGAGCCTAACAAGCACGCATACAAACACGCCCTTCTTAATCATACACATCATTTTATTTGACAACGTTAAGTTAAATATCCATCTGTGTCCAAATATAATTGTTTGGCTATTAGGATTCCTCGTTTCAAAATATATTATCTTAGAACCGACAGCAAAGTTATTCTGTTTTTCATCATATATATCTATTGCTTCAAGTTTTTGAATTCTTGGTCTGTGTGAACAGGGTAGTTGGACAACATTTTCAGGATGTATTTACACTTTGTGAGATGTTATTGCTCATAAAATCTTTTAAGATGTTGACTTATGTTTGCTAAATGATTCATTGTTTCACAGGATTATTAACTACATGTTCACTGATTCACATGAACGTCTTGCTTTGTGTGCATACTGGATATGTGTGATATGTGTATCAGTTAGAAGGTTCTACAGCATATCAAAGGAAAGCAAAACAGAGAGGATTCTTTTGCGCAAGTATTATCATCTTGTCGCTGTTCTGATTTTCTCTCCTGCAGTTATATTTCAGGTGATTTTTGCATTTTTTTAGTTTCAATTTCCATCTGTGCTAAAATAAAGTTCAACTTGGTCTATCAGAATATTTAGCGGTTTGTTCTGGAAAAAAAAAATGTTCATGCTTTGCAGCCTGCTTTCTTGGACTTGGCATTTGGTGCAGCATTTGGAGCTTTCTTAACATTGGAGATGATACGGGTAAGAAACCTATCGTTTTGTCTTCCCTAGTTCATTTTACTTATTTTATTTTCTTTTAATTTGAGTAACATGTGTTCTTTGACCAACAAAATGTTAACCATACCTCAGATTTGGGAAATATACCCTCTTGGGCGTGTCGTGCATCAGTTTATGAATGCCTTTACTGATCATCGTGATTCTGATATTCTTATTGTTAGGTAGGCTTCATTTTCCCTCATTTCGTATCTCTCTTTTTTATGATGTCCTGTGGTATGAAAAACCTAATATTATTGGTGTTTTCAGTCATTTCTCACTTCTACTGGGCTGTGCACTTCCTAAATGGATGTCATCTGGATTAAATGACCGACCGCTTGCCCCTTTTGCTGGAATTCTCAGCTTGGGCATAGGTGATACCATGGTAAGTTCTATGTGTGATGTCTGTGATCTGTTAATTATTAGGGAAAAGTCCATTTTTGACCATCTAACTCTTGGCTCAGTTTGGTTTTGGCCATCGAACTCCAAAACCGGGTATGTTTAGCCATCCAACTATCAAAACCGTTCAAATTTGGCCATCGGGATGTTTTGATGGGTGGTTTCAATTTTTTTAATTTACAATTTAGTCCTTAGATCTTAAAATGATTATTACTTTTTGCTCGTACCTCTGATTTAGGTGATTCTTGCGGTCACGCATTCATAACGGTGAGCTTTATCTTTTAAAATGTTATTTATACTATTTTATCACTATTTCTTATATTATTCTTATGTTGTTGTGTATAAACAACAATATAAGAAAAGTAAAACAAACATTTACGAAATAATATGCCATGATTTTAAAAGATAAAGCTCATCGTTACGAACGTATGACCACAAGAATCACTTAAATCCGAGGTACGAGAAAAAAATAGTAATCATTTTAAGATCCGAGGACTATTTTGTCCTTGGACCTTAAAATGATTACTGTTTTTAGTCCTTGAATCTTAAAATGATCACTATTTTTTTCTTGTATCTCTGATTTAAGTGATTCTAGTGGTCATGCGTTTGTAACAATGAGCTTTATCTTTTAAAATGTTGTTCATATTATTTTGTAATTGTTTGTTTTGTTTTTATTATATTATTGTTTATACACAACAACATAAGAATAATATAACAAATAGTGATAAAATAGTATAAATAACATTTTAAAATATAAAGCTCACCGTTATGAATGTGTGACCGCAATAATCACCTAAATCAGAGGTACGAGCAAAAAGTAATAATCATTTTAAGATCTAAGGACTAAATTGTAAATTAAAAAAATTGAAACCACCCATCAAAACAGCCCGATGGCCAAATTTGAACGGTTTTGATAGTTGAATGGCTAAAGATACCCGGTTTTGGAGTTCGATGGCTAAAACCAAACTGAGGCAAGAGTTGGATGGTCAAAAATGGACTTTTTCCTAATTATTATCTTTGACCCATATGATGAATTCTCTTGTTTTCTTTCCTAGGCATCAATGATAGGGTACAAGTATGGCGTGTTACGATGGAGCAAGACAGGGAGTAAGTTTAGTTTCTTCTGTGTTTTGTCCTTCCACTCCTTGTTCTCTGAAATCTTATGCTTTGGTCTGTTTCTGAAATATTAGAGAAAACAATTGAAGGCACAGCAGCAGGCATAACTTCTGTGCTAGCAGCCTGCTCAATCCTGGTGTCACTCTTAGCTTCCAGTGGTTACATTCTGTCGCAGGTTAGACCCCATTCCTGATTTTGAGCTACTGGAAGTAAAACCAAAAAAGCAAGCACAACATCTTACTGACCATATTTTCCTTGCTGGCACAGAATTGGTTATCACTTTTGATAGCTGTAACATTGAGCGGATTATTGGAGGCATATACAGCACAGCTCGACAATGCTTTTATACCTCTCGTGTTCTATAGTCTTCTATGTCTATAGAACTAACCTTTTAGAAGTACATCAAACTGACCTTGAGGTCCTCTTTTTATTTGCTGATATATGATAGTATATAGTCCGATGTGTTACTTCAACACAACTCACTTGGTCTCCCCGGTGCATCAACTCCTGATTCAATAGATCACATTGTATGTAAAGTTCAAAAGCCGTGCTCATGGTTGAAACAGTCAGTATAGACATAGGAACAGAAGTAGGAAAAATAAATAAATGTATGTCGTTTTTGGCATAGTTGAGTGTACATAAAGTCTTATCTGAACCTGTCATTGGGATATACATGTTCCTGCAAACTATTTGTGGGCACGGTGTTTCTGTTACCTGCGTCGCCCACGGACAAGTATGTAGACATTATTGGGCAGCAGTGTGAGATTTTGATACTCAGATCCATATACATTGTGTTCTTGTAATCATCTTTCATACTGATCGATTTGAACTACTCCCTCCATTTCAAAATGTAGATCGTTTTGGCTTTTCTAAATTCATAGCTTTTGCCGGGACCCAGTTGAGCATGGAACTTGAAAGATGCCAGGACCCGGTCTTCCTCCCAAGCTATTCTTTTCAAAAAAAAAAAAACAGAAATTCCCGAGCTGTTGCCACGTAGGGATGAAAGCGGATCGGATCGGAGCGGATAATACCTTTTCCACATCCTCATCCATATTTCTTTGTCGGATATGGAGCGGAGCGGATATCTTGCGGATGCGGTTACGGATGCGAATTGTTTCGGATGTCGGAACTGGTGCGGAGTCGGAGCGGTTTCGGAGCGAATGCGGATTAATATAGTTGGATAATACATGCTTATATATAGTTTTTATAGTGACTAATAATTTCTAAACCAAACTATAATTTAGCAACACAACACGAAAAATACTCATCTTTATAGTTCATGAACCATAACATAATTTGTGGGTGTCTCGTTATTTGAGTTGAGCTTGATTTGTAGTGTGGTGACATGGTTAGCTCGTTAGATTAGTCGGATATCCTATTATAAGCCTCGGATAATCCGCGTTCAATTGTCGGATAATCCATATCCATCGGATTTCGTTTAAACCATATCCTACTCCGCATCCACACACAATCGGATTCGGATTATCCATATCCTCACGGATATCAAAAATGCTTTTCCATATCCGCAAAATTCGGATTCGAAGCGGATCGGATGCGGAAATTATCCTCACCATTTTCACCCCTATTGCCACGGCAGAGCACGACGTGCTGTGCGCGTTGGCTGCGCCCGTACGTGCAGGGCCGCGTCACGTCGCGTTGTCCCAGAGCTGGACGGAGTCGGCACGAGCGCAATTCACCGGCAGCTGCCTGCCACGCCCGGGCTCCTTGGCACCCAAGGAAACGAGACGGAGACCTCCCTCGATGGCCCCACACGTCATCGACACGCGGCCTAGGACGAAGGAAGCGCCCCGATATAGGGAAGGCGGCGGGGCGGCGTGGAGGACTGGAGGAAGAGAGGGGAAAAAACCTGGAAAGGAAAGGAAATAAAAGGCCCAGGACGCGGCGCGCACGGGCCCATCTCCGAAAACGAGCCAAGAGCAGCCCACCACGCGAGCACCAAACCCTACTGGGGCGTCCGCCACACACACCGGACGCAGCGAAGAGGGAGAGAGAGCCAGAGAGAGGAACGAGTCGAGCCGCGCCCCGCCTCCGTCGGAACCCCTTATAAGCCGCCTCCCCCTCCAAACCCTCCATTCCCCTAGTCCTCCCCTGTTCTCTGCCTCCTCCCCCGCACACGAACGAATCGAATCCGAGACGCCGATCTCGGATTCGCCGCCGCCGCCGTCTTCAGCTTCCAGCGTCCGTCCTCTTCGTCGCCGTCGTCACTCCTCCCCGCCGCTCGTCAGGTAACTTCCCGAGATCTGCCTTGTTCCGTGTGGTTCGCTGGCGCTCGATCTGGGTGGGGCGCGGTTCGATTGTGCCCGTTTCCGCGGGCGGTCGGATCTGTGTGCCTCCGCCGGTACCGGATCTGTGTTGATTCGGAGGGACCGGGTTTCTGGGCGTGGAGGCGCGATGCGAAAGGGTTTCGCGGCCTTCGCCGACCCCCCGCCCCGTGTGAGGGGTTTGAGAGATGCGCTGCGCGTGGGATTTGCCTGGTGGAAACGCTTGTAGGTCATGGATTCAGGAGGTGTCTAGGCGTTCCCTGCTGGTTTTATTGTTGTAGCTCTAGGCATGTTTGTTTTACTGTCACCAGCACGGTATTATTATCAGATTTTGTATGTTTTGGTTGAGTAAGAGGAATTTTAGTTTCGTCTTGCCTTCCAAGTTTGGACGCTGCAGTATCTGTGTCTCGTATGTGCTGTGAACCTCGCATCACGTGTTTGGTTAAGTGATGCTGATAAGCTTGAGCAGAAAATAAGGCGCAATGTTCCCTGAACTGTCATCAGCACGATAGTAGTATCTGATTTCGTATGTTTTGGTTGAGTAGAAAATTTGAGTTTCGCCTTGCCTTCTAGTTTGTACCATGCCCTGGCCTCATGTGTTGTTGTGAACCTCGTCTCACATGATTTTGGTTATTGTACAACCGGTGCTGATAAGCTTGAACAGAAAACTAGGTTGTACTGGCCTTTCATTGCCTGTGTATCACTTTGTAGTCATATCTCTGTGTGGTGTCGCTGTCTTAACAGTTTTTCATGATTACTGTTAGGCTAACATGCTTTTTCTTCTTTGCTGTACAGTCATGGCAGGATTGGCACCTGAGGGTTCCCAGTTTGACGGCAAGCAGTATGACAACAAGATGCAGGAGCTGCTGTAAGTCGTGTTACATCAGTTGTCTATTTAGCCACTTGACACTGTATGCCACTCTCTGTTTTCCCTCATCACTTTGTTCCACGTAGTTACAAATGTTGTTGACTTTTCTACCAGGACTGAGGAATTCTTCACCTCGTATGATGAAGTCTGTGAAAGCTTTGATAACATGGGTCTCCAAGAGAACCTTCTGAGAGGCATCTATGCCTATGGTATGTAAAATTCTGTTCTTCCTGATGTTTGTTCAATGGTTGGTAGTTTTGGTTTGCGTTATAAACATGTTACCTCATATGCAGGTTTTGAGAAACCATCAGCCATTCAGCAAAGGGGGATTGTTCCCTTCTGCAAGGGGCTTGATGTGATTCAGCAAGCTCAATCTGGAACAGGAAAGACAGCTACGTTCTGTTCTGGAATCCTGCAGCAGCTTGATTATGGACTGGTTGAGTGCCAGGCATTGGTTCTTGCTCCAACACGTGAGCTTGCCCAGCAGATTGAGAAGGTCATGCGTGCTCTTGGGGACTACTTGGGTGTCAAAGTGCATGCCTGTGTTGGTGGAACATCTGTCCGTGAGGACCAAAGGATCCTTGCTAGTGGTGTCCATGTTGTTGTGGGCACGCCAGGGCGTGTGTTTGATATGTTGCGCAGGCAGTCCTTACGCCCAGACAACATCAAGATGTTTGTGCTGGATGAAGCTGATGAGATGCTCTCTCGTGGTTTCAAGGATCAGGTTTGCTTCTTACTCCTTTATGTTACAACTTTGTTGCTAGGTCATTCATGCTTGATACTTGTGATGCTTCTACTTTTGGTCTCGCAATCAGCTGTGTGTTTTGTTATGTCACATGGACCTGCGGAATCCTGTTGTCTGCTGATTTGTCACGGAAGGTTGATGTGGAGTTTGACCAAAAACATATCTGATTGTTAGAGTTGCCTGATTATAGTTTTGCTAGTTCTCAGGTGGTTAATTGTACTTGGTATTCAGTGCTTGATTAAATTAATGCTACTGGCTTAGTCGAGCAGTACTGTAATTTTTACATGGTATTCAGTGCCTAGGACTGTAATATGCATCGAGAATGTTGCTGACCTGGCTGTGCTTAAATCTTCCTAAACCAGCTTTGGAATGTTCATGTTCTTTGACTGACGTATGGGCCATTTGCTGTGCAGATCTATGATATCTTCCAGCTTCTTCCATCAAAGATCCAGGTCGGTGTGTTCTCTGCTACCATGCCCCCTGAGGCCCTTGAGATTACCCGCAAGTTCATGAACAAGCCTGTCAGGATTCTCGTCAAGAGAGATGAGCTCACCCTTGAGGGTATCAAGCAGTTCTATGTCAATGTGGAGAAGGAAGATTGGAAGCTCGACACGCTCTGTGACCTGTATGAGACCCTGGCCATCACCCAGAGTGTCATCTTTGTGAACACCCGCCGCAAGGTGGACTGGCTCACAGACAAGATGAGGAGCAGGGACCACACAGTCTCTGCCACACATGGAGACATGGACCAGAACACCAGAGACATCATCATGAGGGAGTTCAGGTCTGGATCCTCCCGTGTGCTCATCACCACTGACCTGCTTGCCCGTGGTATTGATGTCCAGCAGGTCTCCCTGGTCATCAACTACGACCTGCCGACCCAGCCTGAGAACTACCTCCATCGCATTGGTCGTAGTGGTCGGTTTGGGAGGAAGGGTGTTGCCATCAACTTTGTCACCCGTGATGATGAGCGGATGCTGTTTGACATCCAGAGGTTCTACAACGTGACCATTGAGGAGCTGCCTGCCAACGTCGCTGACCTTCTCTAGATTGTGTCCTAGGTGTTTGCTAAGGGTGCTGGATAAAGAAGTCTGTTTTAGTTAAAAGTATCGCCAACTTTTCTATGTTCTGGAGAGGAGTGGTAATGAGTTCTGTTTGAATTGTGGCTAAGGATGGTTTCTAAGCTTTTCTTCTATGCAACGTTTGGAAAAAATTTTGTAGCGTGCAGGGTTGTGCTGTTGTGCCGCAGCCTGGACTAGCTGGGTGCTGAGACACTGCTGGAGCATTATTTTACCTTCATTGTTGAGCTATATGCCTATCCTGTGTTATTGCCTTTCTGTGCATGTTGGCTGCGTCTCATGCTGTTACAGGGTTTTGATTTCCTTTGGTCTAATCACAGGCGTTCCAATTGGGGCCGTGTTCTTAGAGCATTTGGGGCCGTGGCCGTGACGGCTATTGATTTTGACTTTTTGTCCAAATTCTCTTGTTGCTCCCTCCCCTTGACCTGATTACCATCCGTACATCCGGCATTCAGGTACATGTGCTAAACTGCTAATTCCAATTCACGTGGTGATTCACTGAGGATTGTCTTAGCGTTGGTTGCTTGTTTTGTCGCTGGATGTGGCGAGACGTGTCATATGCGTCATGCAGCTGCCTGGCAGCATCCTGACTCCCGAGGCTAAGAGCATCTCCAACAGTTTTCCTTTCCCCTTTTTCACCTTATAGAGGAATCCTCTTTCACAATTTAAGGGAGATAGGGTAAAATCAGTTCTCCCTTTCCTCCTTCTGACAAATGGGACCTACCTGCCATTGGCTCAAAAGAGTTTCTTCTTCCCCCCTCTCTCCCTTCCTTTCTTCCCTCTGCTTCTCCCCAGCTTCTCAACTGACAAATGAAAGATGTCTATTATTATCTCGCAAAATTTGAACTCAAAATTCCACTTGTACATGAGAAACAAAAAATGACAAATTATATTAAGGGGTAAGTTGAACCTAATGTTATAGTTTAGGGGGTAAATTGAACCAAAACATACTTTAGGGGGTTATCCGGACTTTGTTTATACTTGAAGGGAGTAATTTGGATTTTTTTTCTTTATTCAACGCCTTGTTAACCAGTCTAGCTCCCACTTGTTCCCTTTAATGTTTGCTGATTATTAGTCATCAGGCATCTTGGCATTTCACATTTTTTCTTATAACATGTTGTTAACCAGTCTAGCTCCCACCTCTTTGTCGCAAAGTTGTAACGGTAACAATTGTATCAGTCACTGACTCACTGGTGATATTTTTGTTTTGAATACTTAGGTTTCTTCATCTGTTCCTGAAGGCAAAGGTATCTCCTCTTCTGCATCAGTGGAGGACTGGAGGTAGCTTCTATGTCTGCTATCGCTGCTGCCTATGGTTAGTATATCAAGAGCAGATCTACAGCAGTGTTTGTTACATTGAAAAAAATAGCTATAGTAGCTAATTCTGTAAAAAAAAAAGACATTTTCAAGCTCTTCAGGAATAATTCTCTTGATATTTTAGCTTACATTTAGACATGTAAAATGGCATTAAGTCACATGCTATTCTTGCATATAGGTTTAAACATTGCCCCAAGAGAGCTTGCTTTACTCTGTCAAAAGGTACAGTACACTGTCAAACTTCGTTACGTTCATTTTTTTTTGAACGAACCGCACAAGATAGTGCGTGTTTCATTGATAAAGCAGAAAAAATACAAGTCTACAACCCTGGAAGGTTATAGCCAGGGAAACAAAAGAAAAAAGAAAAAACAACAAATTCCGACCGGTTGGATTGGGACGTCAACACGGTCGAAACAACTCCACTGTACAACGGAGCGCGGCGGCAACCGCCCAACCATGTAGCCACCATCCAAAGGACGCCCTCATGCCGATAGAGAAAAATTATGAAGGGAGTGTGAGTTGTTCGTTGGTGAAAAATTATGAAGGTTGAGAATCGTGTTGTCGGAGCTCCTTGCAGGGTAATGGACCAAATGACATCTGCTTGTGGAGAAGCTAACAAACTTCTTCTTCTTTTTTTTTTTGAACGAACGCACACGACGTGCTCGTTTCATTGATAGAGCAGAAAAAATACAAGGTTATGGCCCTGGGAGGCCATAATCAGGCAAAAAAGAGAAAGCTCTAAAAAAACTAAAGGAAACCAAAGGAAACCCGCGGGTCGGATTGGGACGTCGACCCGCGACACTCTGGTCGGTCGGATTGGGACATCGACTCAGACCGCAAACCCACACCCCTTTCAGACGCGGCAGCCACCCACATTCCTCCTATATATTCGTCGACAGACGCAGACGAGACCCTACGTCGAAAGAGAACCAGCAGAAGCAGACCGCACCGCACCGAAGGGCCACCGCCATGCAGGACCAATCGCTGAAGTACCGCTGCAAGTCGTCCACCACCTGACGGGGTGAGAAAACACCGAATCCGGAACTCACACAGGCTGTCTCGCGGCCGCCTCCGCGAGCACACAACGCACGGGGGCCTCGCCACTCCCGTCGTTGGACATCTCTCGTCGCCTGTGGAACACCTCACGCGGGGGCCTCGCCACGCCCGCCTCTGTCATCACGGATCCGTTTCTTAAGTCGCCGTCAAGGTGGCAGGCGAGGATGCCCTGCCGCCGGGGCACTATCAGACCGCCAAGCCGTCGACGCTAGTGAACCTTCTACCCTTGCATCACCCTTGGTCAAGTCTCCACCACTAAGTCAGCAAACCGGGGAAGTCGCTTGCGCCATCTCACGACGCTGAATCACACCGGATGGCCCAGCCAAGCTGAAACAATCCGCCGCAACTCGCTGCAAGCCAAGTCCTCCCACGATGCCGGTGCCGCAAGCGCCGTCCTCTAACGCAGTCCCACACCGCACTGACGTTGCCAAGCAAGAGTCAGCCGCCGCAGTCCGCTGCAAGCAGCTAAAGCCGACACCCATGGGAAGACCCCCGACTGCCACGATCGTCGTGAACACCTTCGCAAAGGCTCAACAACACCCATCTTGTAAGCCAGGGCCGCCCAAGACCAGAGAACCAGGGATGCCATGAGTATAGGTGGCTCTCTCGAAATGACGCCTCCAAGGAGGGTACGACGCCCATGGCGCCAGCGTCACTTGTCCAAGAATGGACAGGGTTTTCACCCAGAGAGAGACCCTGCACAGCCGGAGAGAAGCTCCAAATGACGCCCCCAGCAGGGCAACGACGCCCGAGGACGTCGTCGTCATCTCCGTCGGCTAGAGAGCCGACAATGGCTTTCGCCCAGAGTTTCTTCATCCAAGCTGCACGGCCACCACTCGACACCCTAGGTCTCGGTCCGGGACGGCGCCGCAGCTGCATCACCACACACCCAGCCGCGTCTCCACCACCTCCACTGCCCGCGAGGCCACCACGCACCGAACTTCGCTGCAGCAGGACGTACCACCATGGCACCATCGTAGTACACCGCTGCCACACCACTCTCCTGCAGCCCCCTTGCTGCCGCCGCGCCGCGACCCAATCACCACTGCTGGATAGCTGCTTGCTGCAGGCCGGAGCAGCTCATCGCAGCGGAAGGCTGGAAGCCGCACACCGCACCACCATGGCGCCGCGAAAACAGCCCCCGCACCGACCGCCGCCAGCAGCGCCTCCATGGCGTCGCCGGCGAGGCCAGGTGCAGGCCAACCTCGACCGCGGCACCACGCCGCCGCCGGTCTCCGCGCGGCAGTCGGCCACACGTCCCAGCAGTGCCGCCCAAAACCGACGGACGGAGCCGAAGTTCGCCGGCCGGACGAGGCGAGACAAGAGCCCCCGCGTCGCGAAGACACATGATCCGGCCAGGGGCCTGCCGGATCTGGTGTTCCTCAAGCTCCATCGACGCGGGAGGTCGCCGACGCCGGCGAGTCGCTTCCGGCGGTGTTGGCGGCTGCATCCGCCTAGAACCGCCGGAGGGAAGGGGAGGGGCCCCGCCACCACCCTCATTGCGAGCCGCGCGGGCTTCCGGTGGCTCGCTCAGAAGCGGCGCGGCGGGGAGGGGCGCCGGCGAAGGGGTGGCGGCGGCGCTTCGGGTGGCCGCCCGAGTCGCCCGATGCGGGTGACGACTCGGGGGATACAGATTTTTTTTTTTCGCTAACAAACTTCTTGCGATGGTTTGCCAGGTTACTAAGCATTTATCTGCTCCAGTATCTGCTAGATCCAATCATTCCTACAGTTCAGCTCTATGCAACCTTTGTATTTAATTGGTCAAAATCTCGCTACAGCCTGCAGAAGTGAAGGAGCTGGTAACCATTCCAACTCATACGATTTTGGGGTCTCGACTCTGGGATAAGGCATAGGTGGATACATTCCTGATTGAGCTTTGTGTTTGGAATAATCTGTTCGACCATATTCCTGCTTGGATTGGTTGGAACTAATTTTGCTGACCTTGAGTTTTGCAGTGTTGGTGGGACTGATTACGGGTCTGTAAGAGTAGGCACTTACATGGGTCGCAAGATGATCAAGTGTGCTGCATCTGACATACTTTCAGAATCGTTGTCCTCATGTGTACCTATGCACTCAGGCGACCCAAATCCTGAAGAATATGAAGAACATGGTGTAGATCTTCTGAAATCTGAAGCATCTGGAGTATTTATGCAACTTACCACCTCATAGGTCTCTCACGTTATTAAAATTGACAGAATACTAGCATGTTTCATGTTCTACAGTTTCTTACTTTCTTGTGGTTATACTTCTGCTTCAGGTATGAAGCTGTTTATGCAAAAGACCATTCCGGAGGTGATAACTGGGGCTGCATTTTTGGAGAAGTATGGAGACCATAATGATGCGGTGACACAAGTTGACCCAAAATGGTCTTACTGTGTGAAGGCTCCTACTAGACATCCCATATATGAGAATTTCCGAGTTGAGGTCTGACAAGAAACATTTTTTTTTGACGAGGAACCACAGGCATTACGCCGACCTGAAATAAAAATATGCAAGTTTTCCATACAGTAATTGCGAAAAGGTGGTGCTAAAAGGAAGAAGACATCAGAATGTAATTACACTTCTAATCTTATCACTCCAGCAGAAAAGAAGTCCTCTGTCTATCGCCTCCCTCGGGAGATGAGACCAAAGGAAGAGGTCATCTGCAGCTGACCGAAGAGTAGCGGCGGTGTTCATCGTAAGATCGTCGAAGGTCTTCCGATTCCGACTTTTCCAGATGTTCCAGAGAATGCAGGTGATGATCGTTGAGCGTATCATGTGTGGTAGGTTGCTGATAATTGGGTGCTGCCAGAGGTCGATGGCAGAGTAATGCTGTAAGTTGTCGCCTGGGCACAACATTGCCCAACAAGCTGCAGCCATCGGACAGGAGAAGAAAAGACGTTGTTGATCCTCAGGGGCTAGGCAGTTGGCACATGTTGCAGATTCCGTAATGTTCCTGCACTGTAGGAGATCTCTGGTGGGAAGTCTTTCCCTGAAGAGCAGCCAAAGGAACTGCTTGGCCTGTGGTGTAGCATGATTTGCCCAAACGTTTGGTGCCCAAATCACACTTGGTTGCGCGGGTGAGAGTGCTCTGAAATAAGCCGCAGTCGAGAAAGGGGTGAGGTTCTGTCTCAGTACCCTGATGTCCGGGTTGCTTGTCTGCAAGTTGACAGCTTGAAGTGCCTGTTGGAGCACATGAAGTTGCGCTGTAGCAGCCGAGGTCAATCGAGGCAGCAGGCGCAGATCCCAGGTGGTGTGTGAAGCTTTGTAAACTGAGATGTTGGGCTGGGTTGCATGAGAGTAGAGAGCCGGCAACATCCTTGCCAAAGAATCTGAACCCAGTCAATGATCATGCCAGAAGGAGGTCGTTTTCCCATCACCAAGCCGGACTGAGGTATGAGCTCTGAAGTTCGGCAGGAGAGAGAGCAAGGCTTTCCATGTTGGAGTGTCGAGGTGGTGATGATCCCTAGGTCATGTGTTGCTGTCCATCCATACTGCTCCTGGAACCATGCTTGCCATGGTGTTTGCGCCGGTTCATGGAGTTTGACCAAGGTTTTTGCAAGCAGACTCTCATTTTGTCGTTCAAGACTTCTGATTCCTAGACCTCCCTGTTCTTTTGTGAGACACACTGTCTCCCAGGCAACTTTGCACTGCCCTCCAGTAGCGCCTGGTGGTAGAAAGGCCCTGCACTGTTTTTCCATGACCTGAGTAGCGCCTGGTGGTAGAAGCATCGATAGCATAGCATGCACTGGCAGAGTGATGAGGACCGACTTGAGCATGGTAGTCCGCCCGCTCGGGGTGAGTAGACGCCCTTGCCAACCAGACATGTGAGAGCCAAAGTGATCAACAATAGGCTGCACATCAGAAGGTTTAAGCTTATAGATGGACAGAGGCAATCCAAGGCATGGTTGAGGGAACCCAGCGACTGTACAACCGAGAGTTGAGGCAGGTTGTTGGGCAGCGAGCTGATCAACATGGATAGGGACCAAAGTACTTTTTTCAAAATTGATGCTGAGGCCTGTGAAGTTGGAGAAGTCATCCAAAATGGTTTTTAGTGTGATCAACTGAGCTTGCACAGCCGGCAGAATAATGAGTGTGTCATCGGCATATTGCAGAACTGGGCACGGTTCTCCTCTAACTAGTGGATGTTCCAGGGCACCAAGATCGGCTGCTTGGGAGATCAATCTCTGTAGGAGGTCTGCCACTATGATAAACAGGTAGGGGGACAGGGGTTGTTAGATCAGGATATACGTGATTAACAATATATAAACCTCGGGATCCCTAGCCTAGATCTATATCACGCCTAACACATTAATCTGATGCGGAATTAGGTGGACTTAATACTTACCGGTACTTAATCTGTCCATGATGAAAGGTTGATGACGCTGTAGCAGATCCGTAGATGAAGTAGAGGAAGTAGATGTACAACAGGGACACCGAGTTTCCACGCCTTCCAGCACCTTAGTGATTGATAGGATTAGGGTTAACGATAACCCTAAAGGCTAACTCGTGATTAACTCACGGATTAGGGAAACTAGGGGTTTCCCCTTTGGTTATATAGTGCTGTAGGCGTGGGGCCGGGCCCTTAAATGGGCTGAGTTTGCCTTCCAATCAAAGGCAACTAACAGGGATTAGGATTGGGCCTGAAGGCCCAAATATACCTGACCGAGGTCAAATCCAACATTCTTCCCCTTGACCGATGGTCAACAACTTATTCTTATAATATTCAATTTCATTGATCACGTGAAGGTGGATAAACACAGATCAATAATCTCCCGCTTAATCGAACAATCTTAATCTTAAACTTACTTGCGTTCGCTTTATGTTCACACTCAATACAATAGCAAAACCCAGCGAATGAGTCATCGGCAGACATAACAAACATATCGGGACATCATTAACCAAAGTCCGCTATAGTATCTTGATAGAACACTTACTAACTTATTTGGGAGTTTATTAATTCGGCCTCATCCAGAATCATATTTGAGGTTAATCATCAAATCCATACTAATCTCGCAAAAATAGGATAAGAGACAAAACCTTCAATTAGTCATGTTGCTAGCAACTTACTTAAAGCATTAAATTGACTTGATCCTGGGACCCTTCTTTCATAACAATATATTTGTCAATGTACTTGACACCATCAACTATATGTCATTACTTGAAAGGAATACTGTAATCAAATACAGCAGCATTGATTTGAAATCAATGTTAATACATTAATAATACCGGAATATATCTCACATGCTTGCCTAAATCATGCCATACAAAATTAGCCTTGATTATGCTAATCTTGTTTTAGAGCTTTCTGCAGAATCGCTCAGATCTGTAAGAGTGAAGGACGTAAAATTAATGTGCACAATTACATCCATACACTTTTACAAAACTTTATCTGAATACTACTTAATTAAATAAGCATGATATTTGGTGCATTGATCTTTTATACATCTTTCTCCAGTGGACCTCCCCTGGACTAAGACTAGTAAAAATTTGTCAAGCATTCCGACTTGTCATGCTAAGTCAATCACTTATAGATCTTAGCATATAGCTTCTAATTGAAGCATTAGGAACGTCTTCCTATTTAATTAGACTTAACCTTTATACTTATGATAGAATTTGCTATATTACGGAAAGAAAACAGGCATAGCTGTGTATGCATTCACATTTTATCACTTCAGAGCATCTCCTAAAATTTGTCCTTTAGTGACTATTCTAATACTCATTTTGGTCCCATCTCAGTGTTATGCTCCCCTAGAACTTAATAGAGAGCTTCACCAAGATGCATCTTATGATACGATGAAAACTTTCTCCTATCTTGGAATGCAAACTTAATTGTGTTAGCTTATAGAGAAAACATTCACCTTAGAGTATTAGGATAATAATTAATCCACCTTAGCTTTACAGATGAACCATGGTTGCCCATGATACATACAAACTTATTGTGAGCTATGAACTTAGCATCTTAGTTTCTTTTGGAATCACTTTTAAAACTTGTAGACTCTTCATAGCCTACTGCTTTGACTCCATCAGAAAATTGCTATGAAAATAACTATACTTATGTTAAAGTTCACAGACTCCTTTATGACCTCTTTATTACAACTTAAAAGTAACTGAGGGTCTCACTTTTGTGCCTAATACTTATCTTATCATTAACCATTACATATCTCTGTTGTGGTTAGACAGCTAATGTACATCCTCAAACAGAGTTAGACAAAGAATGGAGAAAATACTTATGACACAATATAAATATATATGAGAAAATCATATATGCATATATATCTCATCTTAAATCATCAATATAGAGAAAACTTATCCTATATCTCATTAAGATTTTCTTCTCCCCCAC
Organism: Urochloa ruziziensis; assembly: GCA_015476505.1. Lineage (NCBI taxonomy): Eukaryota > Viridiplantae > Streptophyta > Magnoliopsida > Poales > Poaceae > Urochloa > Urochloa ruziziensis. The sequence continues at coordinate 52,189,153 of CM027123.1, read as the reverse complement.
TTCCTTCCTTCTTAGTGAACTTCCATTGAACTCTGAATAATCAGAATATTAAATGTGTCGGACCATAAACTTATCTAAAATAATTTACAATGGATGCTCTTTAACTTATTTATCTTTGGCACGACATTTATTATATCTTTCTTAGATACCACTGATGAACTTCCCTTGCTAATCTAGCCCACATCAGCGGTGGCCAGAAGATGAACTAGAGTATCAAAGCTATGATTAAATGTTCATAAAACAGCGATGGCCAGAATCATGAACATAAATCACACTTCAACCGTCTCTGATTCAATTTGAACTAATCCACAACAGCGGTGGCCAGAAAATGGATAGAACAACAGAATCTATGAAAATTACCCCGTACCCAGCGGTGGCCAGAATAAATAATAAAATCACACTGACTTATTTGAGGCAGTTGGTAATCGTGGAGTATAACTCCTATTACAATGGTATTATGACTCGCATTATAAACTTATTCTTAATTGAAGCAATGAGATGTAGCGAGTACCATGAAACTTTAATTTTGCCCTTAAAACTTATGGACAATGAAATATTATGGAGAGAAAGTTATAACTCTACTAGATGAGAGCAAATCTTAACTAGTATTATTAGCAGAAACATCTCAAAACTCGATGAGACATTCCATTCCCCCTTCGAATTTGTGGTCTAAACGTGAGTGTGCCACATATTCGACAAGGTCTCATCACTGCTTAACTTAATTAACTTAAATAACAGTCAAAAACAATTGCGACGAAAATTGATAATAAATGAACTTGATGATGTATTATTACTTATTGAGAAAATATCCAGAATTTCTCATCGCAGAAAACAAATATGTTCATTCTTAATCTAAAGTACATCACCAGCTTGAAAATAAAGCTAAACTAATGACTTAATTCTAATGCGAAGCTCCAGAGTCTTTGACTTTGATGAAGTCTTGTAGACTTTTCTCCCCAGAATCTCCCCTCCTTTAAGGTCCAAGAATACCTAAAGGAAGTTTAATATGTGCAAATGCACCTGAGTTATTCCACCGTAAATTAGTAGGAGCAAATAAACTTAATGAAAACTTATGAGACAACTGAAATACCTTTCTTCTGAAGCCATGCAATTAATCTGGGGCATCGCTCTTGCATGTGGTGGACTGACCTGCAAAAGTTGCAGATGACTTGAGCGTGCATTTCTTTATTAGCGCGCTTATCATAGTTCTCAGGAAGAGAATCCATGATGAATTGCGCAAGATAATCGCTCTGGATGTGTATCCCAAGCACTTTCAACTCTTCAGCTATGCTGACCATGCTCTTAATGTGTACGCTCAATGCACCTTGATTATTGTAACACGAGGTGATTAATTTCTTAACGAGAAAACTGGACAACTTATATTTATATGTTTTCTCAATTGAATACATTAACTCCTTAACTGATAATTCCTTACCTTTGATCTCAGTAGGAAAAGAACCTCTCAAGGCCTCAATGATGGTTTGTCTAACGACCATCTTTGCCAAGTCATTGGACCTCTCCCATTTTTCTAAATTTGAGTTGTACTCACTTATCGTATCAACATAATTTTGAGTTCCAACCGCCGGAGCAGTTGGCTTATCCTCATGTAACGCATAATCAAGATCTAAGGTCTTGAGAATGCCTAGCACATCCTGATTCCAACTAGGAAAGTTTGTGCCATCATAATACTCAATGGTGCTTAGCAAATTTTTATAATCAACTGAAAATTCATAAATAAAACATGTCTCAGTAATAGCAGCAACAAGATGCACATAAAAGCATGAAAATAACTCTACGGCGGTCTGATTAAAATCATGCAAACAAGTAACAACTTGCAATCACCGGTGGGGAAAACAAGCGAAACTTGACTTAAACTCGTAATTAAACAACGGTGGTTTGAATTAATCACAAGTTTACTCTAAATGAACTTCCCGGTGGTTCCATTCAAATAGAGGCATCTAAATGCACTTGGTGGAAAGAGAATAAACTTTTAGCTTAACTTATGTCAAAAACAAATAATGCAAAATTTAAACTTAACTTATATGAAAACAAGACAGAACTTATTCTTAATGTATACTTATCTAAAATAACATGCTAAAACAAAAGCATTTCATAAATAACTTATTCTGAATCTAAAACTTAAACTTAGAAAAATATACTTAAAGGCAAGGCAAAACAGTGCAAGAAAAATAAATAGATTGCACCATAAAGTTAGCTAGCTCATGAAAAACTTAAAACTTATTTAATGAGCGCATGAAAACTTAGGATTTCTTAATTGCATAATGGAAGCATGCAAAAGCACGACATAAAACTCTACTTAATAGCTCAAAACTTAATTTTGCAATTAAAAAATAAACTTGCATTGAAAATAATGAGCCACTAAAAACTGATAGCTCAAAAAACGTAAATATACATCTTAAATAAACAGTATAACTTAATGCTTAAAAATTTCCTTATGTAAGATATAATTTATACTTAATGCGGAAGCAGTAAACTTAAAAGGCAACTTACTAAAAATTCAAGTGAAATATAAAAGGACGTCAACCACTTAATAACAAAGTTGACTCATGCAATAATTAACTTAACATAGTGCTGAAATAAATGGTAGTCTTAAAAGAGAAGAGACTGAAAACTTAAATAAAAGATAAACTCAATTTCTGTGACTAAAATTCGGCCCATAGCCCAAAACAGCCCACTAACGCGCGCACAGTGACTTAGAAAAGCGCTCAGCCCGGTGCGGCCCATAATCGCACGAAGCGGCCCACGAACGGAAGGATAAAACGGCCACCGGCCCAGTCGCGCGCGCGCGGCTGAAGCGTGGCTCGCGGCTCGGCGCAGCCCAGCCAGTTGGCTAACGCGGCCCGCACGCTCTCTTAACGGGCCTGCAGCCCATCAGCCGACGGGCGGGCCGCCAAAGCGGCCCAGCCAGCATCGCCGCTCGCTCCGCTCGCATCTCAGTCGTCCATCCGATCGGGCAGCTGAGAGCGACCGGGCGCGGCTTAAATAGCCGAAAACGGCGGGGAGGGAGGAAACCCTAATGCATTTCTTCCTCCTCCCCCGAGCCAAACCTCCTTCCTCAGCGCCGCCGGCGGCGCGGCCGCTCTCCGCCCGCCGCCGCTTTCTCCCTCGTCTCCGGCGAGTGAAGCCCCAGATCAGAGAGACTCAGGGACGTCACTCCTCATGCGCTGCCTCGGCCGGTGCTCCATGGGCCCGCTCGGCACGCCGCGTGCGACACGCGCGCGGCTCGTTGAGGAGCGCCGCCGGGGCTCTGTGGCCGTCGGCGACCCGGACCTTATGAGCCGCCGCTTTCTTCCCCCATTCTCCGGTGAGCGAGAGACCAGATCCAGAGGACCCGGCTCTCGAGCACGCCGGAGCTCCGCCAAGCCAGAGCGCCGCGGGCCTCCTCTGCGGCGCTGCGTGCGTCACGCGCGCGGCCCGCCGAGTGGCTCCGCCGGTGCTTCAACGGCCTGCAGCGGCGGCCCGGATCTCATGCGCTGCCAGAGGTGAAGCCGCGGCCAAGGTTCCTGCTACGCCGTGACCTACTCATGTCACGTGTGCGAGCAGGCGCGAGGCTCGCCAGCGTGGAGGGCGGCGGTCGCGTGCGGCGAACTCATGCCACAAGCGGCCGCCGCCAGCTTTGGTAGGCCTCTGAGTAAAACTTAGGGTTAGCCTTTGGGGAACCCTAGATCTGAGATCTAGGGTTTGGGATTCGAGATCCCTTCTTTTTTTCTTTTTTTTTTTTGCACTGAGTTTTCCCTTCTTCTTAATGAGCTTGGGGTGGATCTGAGGTGTATTTTCCTTTTCCTTTGGGGATGGGCTGAGATGATGTAATCATTCGGGATGGGCTGAGATGACTTGAGCATGAATTTTCCTTAAAAAAAACCCGAATGAAAATGATGCACTGACTTATGGGAACCCTAGATCTCAATACGAAAACATGAACAGCATGAAAAAATTTCACTGAAGTAAAACGAGAAAAAGAACTCGATGTTCACTGTGTTTGAAACTAAACTGAGTAGTTCTAGTTGCATGAAGTTGACCCAAAACCAAAACATTTGGGCACTGAGTCGTAGAGAAACAAACATAAACTGACGCACAAGAAACCGAGACTGATCTTATGCTCTAGGCTCAAAATGTGAACTGTGCCCAGATCTTAAAACTTGAACAAAAACGCCTAAAACTTGAACTAGCATATGAAAAACTCTGGGATACTTCACTGATATCATGTTTAGGCATCGAAAAAGATCACTGACTTGAAGAAACTCAACTAAAACATGAAACTTAGAGGAACGTGAACATGAACAGAGCCTTAAAAGGCTTAGGGGATAAAGATTAGACTAGGTAGGTGACTGATACCAATTGTTAGATCAGGATAAACGTGATTAACAATATATAAACCTCAGGATCCCTAGCCTAGATCTATATCACGCCTAACACATTAATCTGATGCGGAATTAGGTGGACTTAATACTTACCGGTACTTAATCTGTCCATGATGAAAGGTTGATGACGCTGTAGCAGATCCGTAGATGAAGTAGAGGAAGTAGATGTACAACAGGGACACCGAGCTTCCACGCCTTCCAGCACCTTAGTGATTGATAGGATTAGGGTTAACGATAACCCTAAAGGCTAACTCGTGATTAACTCACGGATTAGTGCTGTAGGCGTGGGGCCGGGCCCTTAAATGGGCTGAGTTTGCCTTCCAATCAAAGGCAAGTAACAGGGATTAGGATTGGGCCTGAAAGCCCAAATATACCGGACCGAGGTCAAATCCAACAGGGGTCCCCCTGTCGTAGTCCCCTTGTGCATTTTATCCAAGTTCCTGGGACACCATTGAGTAAGACACACACTTGACTAGATTCATTGAGCCTTTGTACCCATTGACACCATTGAGCCGGGAAGCCTTTAGCTTGCAGAATGAGCATTAGAGCATCCCAATTTACTGAATCAAATGCCTTCTGAAAATCCAGTTTTATCATGACAGTAGGCACTCCCTTTTGTGGCAGCATTGTACAATTTCAGCAGCATAGATGAAATTTTTGGCAATGCACCTTCCTTTGATGAACCCTGTTTGATCAGCATGGACAAGAGTGTGAATATAGCGTTGTAATCTTGTTGTCATCCCTTTTGAGCAGATTTTGTTGGAGCAGTAATGTAGGGAGATGGGTCTAAAGTCTTTTGGATGTGAAGCAGTTGATTTTTTGGGCAGCAAGGTGATGAAAGCGGAGTTGATTCTTTTGAGGTCTGTCGTTCCTTGGTGAAAATCATGAGCAAAAGCCATGAGGTCCCAAGCTGTTTTATAGAATGCTGGCCCAAACCCGTCAGGCCCAGGAGCACTGTCTGATCTCATGGCAAAAACCACTGACTTGAGCTCACGGAGTGTGAAAGGTTGAGTGAGTTGCTCAGCTTGGAAGGAGTCTAGCTTTGTGGAGGCAAAGAGTTGATCAAGGCTGAATGGGGGCCCAACAAGTTCTTGTAGAAAGAGTGCAGTGCTTTTGCCTTATCCTGATGGGAGTCCAAAGTGGTGCCATCCACTACTAGGTGTTTGATTTTGTTGTTGCGCATTTGAACGGTGGCACACATGTGGTGGTATGCAGTGTTCTCATCGCCCAATTGGCATCGTTTTACCTTCCCCCGTTGTCTCCAATAGGCAGCGACCATGGCAGACTGCCGAACTGCACAGACTCGAACCAGAGAGCGTAGGCATTGCTCAGGTTGATAAAGTGGCCTAATGTCTTCAATTGCATCCAGCATGCTGATAACAATGTTGCAGTTGGTAAGAAACTGATCCGGTGCCCGTCTCGTCTTATTCCAAGCTTTCAGATCGGCCCTGGTGCGTTTGAGGCAGAGACACAATTTTGCCGTGGGAGACAGCCAAGGCAGCAGCATCCACACTAGTCCAAGAAGAGGCGACCAGTTGTTTGAACTGGGCCCTGTTTACATGTTTCGTGAAATTTTTTTCGAGTATGTTTCCTCACATGCATGACATATTAAATGTAGTCGAAAAAAATAACCCATTATATGGATGGAGTGTACTTCGCGAGACGAATCTAATGAGCCTAGTTAGGTCGTGATTAGACAATAAATTGCTACAGTAAACATGTGCTAATGATGGGTCAATTAGACTCATTAGGTTCGTCTTGCGATTTAGTGACAGAATCTGTAATTAGTTTTGTAATTAGTCTATATTTAATACTTCAAATGTGTGCCCGACATACTCGAAAAAAATTTCGCGAAACATATGTTACCCGGGGGTGCTGCGACCAGTGATTATTGAAGCGGAAGACACGGGATTTTGGTACTGTGGTCGAAGCAGTAAGCAGGATAGGTAGCCACAAGACAGGTGGAGCTTGTCTGTGGAAAGGTCTGACTCCAGGCAATGTTAAGAAAGAAACGATCGAGCTTGACTGTGACCGGCTGAGGTTGCATATTTGACCAGGTGTATCGTCTATTAGTGAAGCTGATTTCCTGAACCCCCCAATTGATAAACATCACTTTTCCTATTTCTCCATTCATAAATTGTTTCCCTTTTTGTCCGTCATGTCTTCAGTACTCTATCTTCACTCTTCAGTAATATAAAATTTTAAACCTTTTAGACATTTCTTTTGGAGTTTAGAAATTATCAGCAGTTACAAAGTCTGTCATCCAGTGCAATAGCCACTTCCATCTTATCTGAAGTTTGCATGACTAGCTTACATTTTTTTTTTTACATAAACTTCGATGGTCATGACATGCTATGGGAATTTTCTTTTAACTAAGCTCGTTTTTTTCCTTAAAAAGAGCCTGTCTGATAAGATGTGATGTTTCCCTTCTAATTCTATCTCTGACATGTTTTATGCTTCTGGTAAAAAAAATGTAGGCCTTCAAATCATTGTTGACAGCAGCCAAAACAGATGAGCAACTTTCAGCCCTTGTAGAACTTATGTACCAGGTAAACTTCTATAATTGTCGGTACTTTTTCGTTTTTCATTCATATATCCTTACCTCTATAAAAAAAAAGGCGTACCCAGTGCCGTAGGCTTCCGCACTATGCGGGGTCTGGGGGCAGGTTGTTTAGCACACAGCCTTTCCCGCATATAAATGTGCAGAGGCTGAGGCTTGAACCCTGGACCTTCCAGTCACGGGCGGTGAAGCTCTACCACTGCACCAAAGGCCGCCCTATAATGAACAATTTTTTTTTCTGAGAACAAAACTATAAAGAAAACTCACTGGTCAAGTAGATGTAAAATTCATTATTTTTGGCATATTGCTGACACTTCGGTTTTCTCTTTAATTGCAGTGCCACTACAGCTACAATGCTTGCGGGCTTGGTTCGGACGGCACGGACAGGCTGGCCAATCTTGTGCAAGAAATCCAGCACAGGAAGACCTCACGAGGTGGAGGCCCTAGCCTATTTGGCGCAAAGATAACCGGCGGAGGGTCCGGCTCGGTCTGTGTGAATATCGGCAAGAACTGCCTGAGAAGCAGCGAGGAGATATTTGAGGTGCGCTTTCTTATGTATCCCAAATACGCATCCCACGGTTGTTAGCGTATCCACACGGTTGAGCTAACGTATGAACTTGTTGTTGGGTCCCTTTCAGATCCAGAGGTGGTTCATCATCCCTAACGGTTTTGATCCATGGAAGACAAGCCGTGGCGATGAAGGGATGGACTTGCACAAGGCATCCTTCAGCATCGTCTTCACCTTGAGTGCAGTAAGAACAAGCAAATCCCTGCTTTTTGATATCCTTCCCAGACTTGGAACGTAAAACACATGCAAACTTGGAGAATAAATATTTCACATGCAGACTTGGTATAACACAGGCATATTCAAGGGCCAAGTGACACATCCACACAATGACACAATTAAAAGATTAGCAAAGTTGGGCACACGCCAAACTTCTTTTTTTGAAGAACCTACGGAACACACGATAAACTTATATACTATCTTATCCGTTCATACAGCATGAAAGTAGACCATAATTAAGATAGATGCTTCCAAGGCCACAACATGAAATAGCTCTTCCGTTTTGTTGACAAGCAGGCCTTCATTTTTGAGCATTTAGAGAACGCACAGCACACGTCGACTCAGTCTTCTTCCTGCAATAAAATAATACAGTGGCAAATTAAAAACAATCTTGATGGATGATGGTCAAATTAAACTTGCTTCTGTACTGTACTGTGACCAAGACAAGGTTTATCATGAAAAGGCCACTTGGTGAAGTAGTTGTCTACCTCCTTCCTTTTATATATGACGCTGAATAGTTCAAAGTAGAACTAAGCAACGTCATACATAAAAGGAAGGAGGGAGTACTTAGGAAAGAATTGCCAAGAATATGTTCCAATCAATAAGCTTAAAGGCTCAAATGTTTAGTAGGCAGCTACACTAGAATAGTCTGCAGGTTGGCGAAAGAGGCTACACCACAACATATGAAATGCCAACAATGCAAGATTAAAGCGATGGACACAACTTGCATATATATGGAACCGGCATAATCAGAATCTATCTATTGAGTAATAGTTGATAGAAGATTGGGCAGCAGCAATATTACATGCCTTGATAGGAACTTGGGGAACTCACAAGGGAGGAAGGGCATGGGAGACATGGACTTCCGTCCGATGAACTCACGGCTTGTTCGAATGTTGTGTCTCTGAAAACGAGCAAGATCTTCCAGAGTCTTGATGCATGGCATGTCAATGCAGAAGTCTTTCCTATCGATATACACAGAAAGAGACTCCACAGTCTTGGTGCTCATGTCAATGGCAACCACCCACATGTTCTTATTGACATGTCCAAACTCGATATAAAGAAAGTGCACTACATGTGGCCTGTCAATGTCGACTCGAGGGAACATGAGGATGCCGCGTGGGAGGCGGTCAGAGGTGTTGGCATCCCAGAGCTCATCAGAGGTGACTGTATAGTCCTTCTTCCACACCCTGCTGCATAACACGAGGGTGTGGCAGGTGATGGTGAAGCCTGTGCCGCGTTCAAGTGCTCCAAAGAAAATGCCATCTTGGCGGGCGATATTGACAAACTTGAGCTTACGGCCGTGGTTGACAACAGACACGCCACGGTACCAGCAGTTGCCTGTGGCTATGCGAGTGCTGGTAAGAGGGACCTTATCCAGAGGGAACTTGAGGAAGGAGACGGTAGGGGTGGGAACTTTGGACATGTTGCAGAAGAGGATGCCTTGGTTGTAGTCGATCCAGCACAGCCATTTGCGGAAGGGGATGATGGTTTCTGTTTGCCAGAAGGTGAGTTGCCTGAGATCATTGTCATCAGGGTCATCAGCGGACAGGATTTCCACACGCATGGACTTCCACTTCCATCTGCGGTCACATCGATTGCGAGATGAGGATGTGCAGGAGCTCAGCAAGCAGATATCTGCGAAGACCATAAAGTGGCTGCGGGGTCTGTAAAGAGACAGCTCTGCCACCACGAACTCGTTGCCTCGGCACCAGAGGCCGACAGATGCAGTATTGAGCAGGCGGGGAGTAGCATTAGGAGTAGCAGGACGACAAAGGAACTCGCCATCGGCGCGGGGGGTATCAAAGGCCGGCTCGGTACAAGGTGGGAGCACTATGAGTAAACAAGGATTCTCGTGGGCGCTGTAGATGAATAAGTCCTGAAACAAGGATTCTCGTGTAGGCGTGTGGGTATGGGTAGCGACGCGGAGAAGGGCGAGATGGCGGTGGGTCGCCAGGATGGCTAAGGGATACCCCTCGTTGGGACCTGGGAACCCCGGCACCGGCAGCTGCGCGTAGAGGCGGGAGATGAGCGGGGGCTCGGCGAGGGAGAAGGCGATGCTGAAGCGGGCGCCCCAGGACGTGATGCCGGAAGCCCTGATGGGCGCCTTGGTTTCGTCGGGGAAGGAATCATCGTCATCCCGGCGGGAAGACGAAGGGTTCCAGAAGCACCCACTTGGAGAAGTCGGCGGCGGCGTGTTAGCACTCCTGCGTCACAGGTTGAAGAACAAGCAGATGATGACCAAGCTCGTGGGCCTCGTCGTAGCGTTCGTGGACGTCGGCCCAACTCGCGTGTAGTGGGCCCAGAGTGGGTGGCGTAGAGTGCGTGCGTTGCGTGCGCGTGTATCGGCTGTTTAATACCTGGGGAGAAGGAGAGAGAGGGTATCATGTAATTGCTGAACAACTTGTTGCAGAAGAAGAGGAGACATCGTGATTCCCCTGCTTGCTTCTCCTTCCTTGCTCTGTTCTACCTTCTCAAATTCTCATCTAGATCGTATACCCTAACACCTGGTATCAGAGACACAGAATCCTGGATCGCTCCTCCTCCCACCACCACTACACTCGCCTCAATCGCAAACTCGGAGCCATGAATCCTGAAACCAAATTTATCCTCGATGAGATCCAGAAACAATTCTCCGAGCAGAAGAAGTTCCTCGCTGATAGCCTTCTCAGCCATGATGAGAAGTGGGAGAAGCGTCTCTCGGAGTTTGCTTCCGCCAAGGATGAGCGCCATCGGCTGAAAAGCAGGCTCTGCCTATTCTTGCTGAAGAGAAGTTGCTCTGTGATGGGAAATCTCCGGCTGAGAAATTGGCTACACTTAATGCCTTCAGAAGAGCGAAAGGCCTCTGTGTGCGCTGTGCTGAGAAATGGGGCCGTGGCCATAAATGTGCTCCTACTGTCCAGTTACATGTGGTTCAGGAGTTGCTTGAGTTGTTCAACATGGAGGAGGTGGAGCAGATTACTGTCCAATCTGATCAAGTTGAGCAGCTGTGCCTGGCCATTTCCCAGGAAGCGGTCACTGGTCAGGAAGGTCCGCGGACGATGCGTCTAACTGGCAGCATTCAAGGTCATTCAGTAACTATGTTGATTGATTCAGGGAGCACACATACTTTCATCAGCTCTAAGCTAGCGGCTTCTTTAGCTGGAATGCATCGGTTACCAAGGGAGGTCCGTGTGCAGGTAGCCAATGGGGAAGCTTTGCAATGTGAGGGCATTATTCCTCAAGCAGTCTGGTCTGTTGATGATTACAGCTTTTCTTCTGATCTGCGAGTATTACCTCTCCATCATTTTGATATGATTATTGGCATGGATTGGCTGGAGAAGTTTAGCCCTATGAAAGTACATTGGAAGCATAAGTGGATGGCAATTCCGTATCATGGGTCGACGGCTCTGTTGCAAGGTATTACTCCACACACGCCTGAAGAGGTGGTGGTTCATATTTGCAGTGTTGTGGAGTCTCCTGTTTCCTGTGATAAAGCGGTCAAACCTGAAGTGGCAGTCATTCTCGATGACTTTGCAATGGTTTTTGAGTCACCTTCCACTCTGCCTCCAGAACGGTCTTGTGACCATGTCATACCATTAATTCCAGAAGCTAAACCTGTACATATTCGGCCGTATAGGTATCCTCCTGCCCTCAAAGATGAGATAGAAAAGCAGGTAGCTGAGATGTTAGAGAAAGGTATTATTCAGCCTAGTGTCAGCTCATTTTCATCTCCAGTATTACTGGTTAGGAAGAAAGATGGTTCGTGGCGGTTCTGTGTCGATTACAGATATCTGAATGCCTTAACTGTCAAGAGCAAATTTCCTATACCAGTGTTTGATGAGTTGATGGATGAACTGGCCAAGGCCAAATGGTTCTCTACATTGGACCTCAACTCGGGGTATCATCAGGTGCGGTTAAAGCGGGGTGAGGAATTCAAGACAGCCTTTCAAACTCACTTCGGCCACTTCGAGTTTAAGGTCATGGCCTTTGGTTTGTGTGGCGCACCTGGTACCTTTCAGGGTGCAATGAACACTACGCTGGCTCCTCTGTTGCGGAAGTGTGTTTTAGTGTTCTTCGATGAAATCTTAGTGTACAGTACTTCACTAGAAGAGCATCTGATTCACCTCAGGCAGGTTTTACAGTTGTTGGCCACAGATAAATGGCAAGTCAAATTCTCCAAGTGTACCTTTGCACAGCAGCAACTATCTTACCTTGGGCACATCATCAGCGCGGCTGGTGTTGCTACTGACCCGGCTAAGGTGGAAGCAGTCAAGTCATGGCCTCAACCTGCTACTGTCAAGGAGCTGCGGAGTTTCCTGGGGCTAGCTGGCTATTATAGAAAATTTGTTAGACATTTCGCCGTCATTGCCAAGCCATTAACCAATTTGCTCAAGAAGCAAGTGTTATTTGTGTGGACCCAGGAGCATACCAATGCATTTGAGGTACTGAAGGCTGCCTTAATTAATGCCCCGGTATTGGCTATGCCCGATTTTGCTCATCCATTTTGTATAGAGACTGATGCTTCTAATGTTGGAGTGGGGGCTGTCTTAACTCAAAAAGGGCATCCCCTAGCCTTTATCAGTAAACCTTTGGGTCCGCGCACACAAGGTTTATCAACGTACGAGAAAGAATACATGGCAATTCTCACTGCTATTGATTACTGGCGATCTTACTTACAACAGGCAGAGTTTATCATTTATACTGATCAGAAGAGCCTAGTACATCTCAATGAACAGAGACTGAATACTCCTTGGCAGCAGAAGATGTTCACTAAGCTGATTGGCCTTCAATACAAAATTGTATATCGCAGAGGAGTGGATAATGCAGCAGCAGATGCTCTTTCTAGGCGTGTCCCTACTGAGATGCAGTTGTCAGCAGTTTCGGCTTGTACACCGAAGTGGGTTGAGGAAGTGGTAGCTAGTTATGAGCAGGATGCTGAGGCTACCAATCTTATTGCCAAGTTAGCTATAGATCCAGAAGCTGTTCCTGGTGTCACTTTCTCAGGAGGATTGCTGAGGTATAAGAAGAGAATCTGGGTAGGTGATGTTCCCTCTCTACGCACTAGAATCATAGAGGCTCTGCATAATTCACCTATTGGAGGTCATTCTGGAATTCCTGTTACCATGCGTAAGCTGCAGCAGTACTTTTACTGGAAGGGTATGAAGGCTTCAGTTCACTCCTTTGTGTCCTCTTGTATGGTCTGCAAACAAGCCAAGCCCGACAGAGCTAGATATCCTGGCCTTCTACAACCCCTTCCTGTTCCTAATGGGGCTTGGCAAATTATCTCAATGGATTTTGTAGAAGGGTTGCCTAAGTCGTCAGGGATGGATGTTATATTGGTTATTGTCGACAGGTTCTCCAAGTATAGTCACTTTCTTGCTCTGTCTCACCCTTTTACGGCAGCTGTGGTGGCTAAGACTTTTATGACCAATATATACAAGTTGCATGGACTTCCTGCTGCTATTGTATCTGATCGGGACAGAATTTTCCTCAGTCAATTGTGGCAGGAATTGTTCAAGCTAGCTGGTGTCACCTTGCTCATGAGCTCCGCATACCATCCTCAAACGGATGGGCAGACCGAAAGGGTCAATCAATGTATGGAAACATTCTTGCGCTGCTTTGTGCATTCTTGTCCTAAGCAGTGGCTTCAGTGGCTTCATTTGGCTGAGTTTTGGTATAATACAAGCTGGCATTCGGCTCTGGACAAATCTCCCTTTGAAGTTTTGTATGGTCACCCACCCAAGACCTTTGGGCTCCAGGCTGCTGATGCTTGTCCAGTAAAGGAAATCGATGATTGGCTTCAGGAGCGTGAAGTGATGCAGCAGTTGATTAAGCAGCACTTAGCAAGAGCTCGTGAGAGAATGAAGCGCCAGGCCGATAAGCACCGTTCAGAGCGCCAATTTAAGGTGGGAGATATCGTATTCTTAAAACTTCAACCATATGTTCAGACGTCTATTGCTGCACGATCCAACCAGAAGCTGGCTTTCAAATTTTTTGGGCCATTCCCAGTCATTGAGCGTATTGGCATGGTGGCGTACAAACTGCAGTTACCTGCTTCCTCTTCTATACACCCTGTCTTTCATGTCTCCCAGCTCAAGAGTGCTCCGCCTGCTAATCATCCAGTTACAACTTCTCTTCCTGACATGTCTGAAACCCATCAAGTTCCTGTCCGTATCTTGCAAAAGAGGATTTCATCTGATGGTCAGGTTACTCGTACGGAAGTCTTGGTGCATTGGTCTGGTATGCCTGCATCTTTGGCCACTTGGGAAAATCTGGATGATTTGAAGAGAAGGTTTCCAAAGTCACCTGCTTTGGGATTAGCAGGTTCTTTTGGAGGAGGGGGTGTTAGCACTCCTGCGTCACAGGTTGAAGAACAAGCAGATGATGACCAAGCTCGTGGGCCTCGTCGTAGCGTTCGTGGACGTCGGCCCAACTCGCGTGTAGTGGGCCCAGAGTGGGTGGCGTAGAGTGCGTGCGTTGCGTGCGCGTGTATCGGCTGTTTAATACCTGGGGAGAAGGAGAGAGAGAGGGTATCATGTAATTGCTGAACAACTTGTTGCAGAAGAAGAGGAGACATCGTGATTCCCCTGCTTGCTTCTCCTTCCTTGCTCTGTTCTACCTTCTCAAATTCTCATCTAGATCGTATACCCTAACACGGCGGACACGGCGACCTTGTTCTTCAGACAGCAGATTGAGAAAAATAAATTAGAAGGGCCGAGGCGAATCTAACCTCTGTGAGGACAAATCGGGGGATTTGTAAGGTGATGAGGTGCCTTACCGACGAAGAAGGAGACCCGCTCCCCGCGAGGAGATTGTAGGCGCGGGAGGTGAGGAGATTATAGGCGCGGGAGGCGAGGAGAATGTAGCCGCAGACGGCGTCGGAGCGGGCGACGGCCACAGGCTTGCGGGAGCGGCGGAGCGACCCGTCGTGTGCCATGTTCCTCCAGATACAGAGACCGAAGAAGATTTAGGGTTACGAGTTGGTGGGTGGCTGCCTTTTTTTTTTTTTTTTTTGAGAAACCGAGGTCTCATTTCATTCATAACATCTGATGATTACAGCCCAAATTACAAAGACACCTTTCAAAGAAAAGGAAATTACACACAGGTCCTTGTAAAATTCCGGTCGTCCTCGCCGCCGCCGGCCGGAGCTCCCAGCTTGAAGTGGTGGGTGGCTGCCTGGGTGGGTAGGACTCGCGACGTCCGCCCGCAGCCCATCCACAGCGTGCAGCCCACCTCGCATTGCATTGTTTCCTCGGCCCACAGTCTACGGCCCAACAAGCCTGGGCTCCTCGCATCGCATCGGCCCGGCCTCGTAGCACACATACTCCGAAACCACAATTGACAGCACTCTGCATCCGGCATCCCTATCCCTATCCCCTGCGGCGGCGGCGGCGGCGGCGGCGGCGGCTAGCGGTGCTCAGCGAGTCGGCGAATGGGGGCGCAGTGCTACGTAGACGTAGGTCCTAGCAGCGGCGACATTCGAGCAGGAAGCGAGACGAAGCTGCTGTCCGCATCCACCGACGTCGAGTGCTTCCGTCCGTGGAAGGACACGGTCTACCTGATTCCTGATTGGCCTGAAGCTCCGTCGCTCCATCCTGGAAGGAATTGAGATCTGCGTACATCTTCTACTCCTGCTAGCTTGTTGTTTAACAATTAAACTACTCAAATTTCTAATCTTTGTGCGTGTGTTGTAAGCTCGGATTTTTTTGGTGGAAACCGAATACCGAACCGAAACAAGCAACACCGAATTGGTCGGTTTTTGTTTTTCTCCAATACCGATCGGTCCTTCGTTTTTGAACACCGAAGTTCTTCAGCACTGAAAATACCGAACCGAACTATCGGTTTATACCGAATGCCCAGGCCTACCGGCAGGCGATGCAGCGAGGACTGAGGAGAGAAGGATGTCAGAGTGTCAGGGTCAGGGCGCTTTGGGTTTGGACAGTAGCGGAGCACGTTGCTAGCTGTTTGTTTAATTTCCTGCTTCTTTCTATACCCAGCATCACGAGCGGTCTCGTCTTTCTTGCCGGCCTCCGCTCCGGTCTTGATCTCTTCCTGTCTTGTATGCTCTTCGCTGGTCTCTCTGTAGGGCGCCGCATGCTGATGCAGTACAACTCTTCATCTCCTAGCTGCAAAAAGATGTGTGTGGCCTCGTCTAGTACCATGTCTCGTGCGTGCGTGCCTTCAGCTTTGTGAGGCGAGGCGTTGCCATGTTTGTTTTGCCGCCCACCCCCCTCATCTATTTGTTTCGTGCTTGTTAATTAGTTTCCATGGCGTGCCAATGCGTGTACCTGCTGCAGAAAGGAACAAAGTTTTTCTTTTTCTGATCAAACGCTTCCACTTCCAGCCTTTTACTAGTACTTTGTTTGGCCTATACATGTTGTAGTTTTGCACGTTTGTTCTTGGTTTAGTTGATCACATATAGCTCTAATGCCTAACTTTTATTAGCTACAAACCCCCCGATGGAATTTGAACCAATCGCAACTAGAGAAGTAGCTACGAACGGTCTATCAAAGGAATCAGAGATTACCCAAAACAGAACCTTCATAGCTTTTTTTTTTAAATTGACTATACCTTCAAATCTTAACAATCCTGATTTCCAGTTATACCATATGACGTCGCAAGATAATCTGCAATGCAACACACCGTGCATCACACCAATCATCTCAAACCTGAACTGCAAGAACCACCCTCCCATACGCGCGGGTCCCACATGCAGTGAGACAACGCTGCGCCAAAGCCCACCCAGCCGCTCCCTAACCTCGTCATCTTCCTTTGTCAAAAAAAAAAAAAAAAAAAAAAAAAAAAAAAAAAAACTCACCATCTTCTCCAGCGAACGCGGCCGTCGCCTCCTCCACCCTCCCAGAGCGCGCTCCTGCTTGCCCTGCAACCCTCTCCGGCTCTCCGCCGCCTCCTTCCACTCCCCCGTCACTCCCCTCTGCAGCCACCACCATGGCTGTCGCGACGAAGCTCAACCTGGCGGCGGCGCCAGCGCCATTCCCGGGGCGCCCCCACGCGCCGCTCCACCTCCTCGCCCCGCCGCCGTTCGCGCTCGCCGACGCCGCTTTCCCTCCCCAGTTCCCCTTCGTCACCTACTGCTGCTCCGCCGCGCCTCCCGCCGGCGGCCACATCGGCTTCTGCTTCCCCGCCGGCCACCCGCCCTCCTCCCCGCCGGCCCTCTGCAAGGGCGGCGCTCCCGCTGCGGCGGTGCCGCGGTGCACGGCCAACCGCCGCACAAGCTAATGGCGGCGTTCTCCGGCCTCGGCGGCGGCGCGGGGAAGCGGCAGGCCGCGAACCCGTGGAAGGCACCTGCACCCGCCGCCGCCGCGGCGCCTCTGCTGGTGCCGGCGCCGCCGCCGCGCAAGAACCGGGCGGCGCGGCGGAAGGCGGAGAGGAGCATGGCCACGCCCAAACCCAAGGGGAAGCCCAGGGCGCCCAGGCCCCGGAAGACGGCGGGTGGCGTAGCTGGAGAGCTCGCCGCCGCCGCAGCCTGTGTACACGACGCTGCGGCCGCGGTGGTGGACGAAGCTGCCGGATAGCCGGCGCTCCGCTGGCACACCCACACCGTCATGCTGCGTAACATCCCCAACAAGTTCAGGTACGCGAGCTTGGGCAGCAGCGATCATCTGCCATGGCGGCCGCACACACCAGCTGCAATCTTTTTCTTGTTCCTGACCTTAAAATTGTGTGTGCAGGGGCAGCCACATGATCGAGTTGCTCGACGAGCACAGCAAGTTCGCCAACGAGGCCGCCGGCAAGGTCGTCTCCGCGTACCATGGTGCTCTACCTGAAGATGGATTTCAAGTGATCTAAAACTATGCCAACATTTACTTGCTGCAATTAGCGTTGGGGCCTTGGGGGAAAGCACTACATGAAATTGTAAAGTCTAAAGAAAATCGGGTCACATAGTGTTCATTTCCCTTTTCTTCTTTTGGGACATACAAGAAATAGCAGGGTTCAGTTGTCCTTGTTCTGGAAAAGGCTATAAAATCAGGAAGTCAATTCCCTATATACCATCGAAAAATACAACCCATCCCTTATGTGCCATTGAAAAATAGCTCATCCCTTTTATGCCATTGGTTATAATTTTTTATCCTTATGTGCCATTGCCGTTAAAAGAGACTAACGGAACCGTTAAATGGAAGGGCAAAAAGACCATAATACCCCTAGCTAAAATGAAACATATTTGTGACCTTTCATTCTTGTCATGCCATTCCAATCAACAACAATAATGAAATAATTGAAACTATGTAAAATGGGTCATGCGGAGATATATAAAAATAAATAAAATTTATTGTTAGACCATAATAGAATGAAACATGTTTGTGACATTTTATCCTTGTCATGTCATTCCAATCACCAACAATAATGAGATAACACTGAAGTATGTAAAATGGATCACGAAGAGATATATAGCTGTTAGATTTGATGTGGCTAGCTACTCCGTAGGAGCAGGACTAGAGGAGTAGTACTCCGTAAACTTGCTTTGTTGTTAGATTTGATGTGATGTCTTTCATCACCTTTTGCTTCGTGATTGTTTAGTTCTCGAAATGTTTTCGATGAAAAAATTTCGGGTTTGATTTTATCGATTTAGGAGTAGTAAATGTAGACGAAAAAAGTGAAAAGTTCTGGAAATCTCGAGACGAATCTAACGATGGTAACTAGAGGGTAATTAATCCATAATTAGCGGATGGTTACTGTAGCATTAGTGTTGCAAAATCATGGATTAAGTAGGCTCATTAGATTCGTCTTGCGATATACAACCTATCCATGTAATATTTCATCTTTTTCGTTTATATTTAATACTTCATGCATCTAAAATTCTCCTTTGATGTGATGGGGTGAAAAAAAATTTATTTTGGAACTAAACAAGGGCATGCGCCTGTTTGGTTGACAGATGAATGGATGTGGCGCTGCTGCTGGTGCGCTATATGGATTGTTGTTGCTGTTGTGTGCGCGCAGGGCCACGCGAAGCTGGTGCATCACCTCTGGCAGCAGAAGCTGGAGTGCGACGAGGACTCCCAGCCGTCTTCTCGCCGCCGCCTCCACCACGAGAACAGATCTTCTCAAAACTCCGTGATGAGCTACTCTCCCTATTTCGCCACCACGCTGACGCTAACGAACCATCCTGCAGCGCCTCCCAATCCCGTCGCCCCAACCACCGTCCTCCACCGCCTCGGCCGGCGGCGCCCTCGCCGCCACCCCCAAACCCTTGAGGGTAGCTCACGGCGCACTGACCGCATCATTTACGCCCCCACCACCATCCACCGCCTCGGCAGCGACGGCGTCCTCCGTCGGCACCGGCGCCACTACCCAAGGCTAGCTACTGTGCTGTAGCCAGCGCGGCGCCAGCAACGGTGCAGTGAAGGCCGCGCCCTTGACCTCGGTGGTTCGAAGCCAAGCGAAGCACATGTATCGTATCGTGTCTGTTGTTCTGGTTATCGTATCGCGTCTGTCATTCTTGGTTGGTAGTGTGTCCCAGCAAGCACAGCCAATCCGAAGTCAGGCATGCCTTCCCCGTTCGTTCCTCTTCCTGTGCAAAAGAGAGGGCACGGTTCTCGTTGCGCGGCGGCCAGCGAGGAGGGGAATGCTGGGGGACTTTGGACGGTAGTAGCTGCGTGGTGCTCTTGTAATCTGATCGGATCTCTGTAGTCTGTGCCGTAGAGCGTGGCGGTAGTCTCTGTGTAATACTGCAGTGTGCGCAGCGCAGCATGTGTGTCCCATGTCATGTGTACGTACTCCGTACGGTGTAGCTGTTGTGTCTTGATGAATGATGAGCTAGGGCTGTCTAGGGTGTGGTAGGCAATGTGTGTGTCCCACTTTCGCTTTGGTGTGCTGCCTCGGCTGCTGCCGCCTGCCGGGGCTTCATCTTCATGGAACTGGTAGAATCTTGTGATATTAGCATGGTTACTTGCGGTGCGTTGCATGAATCCTAGAGAAGAATGGATCCCAGGCAGAGAATCAGGGCGTAATCCGAATCCGTGGCGAGGATTTGCGATTTTGCGGTCAAACAGTTGTCACTTCGGTGAAAACTGGGAACGGCTCGCCGGCACGGTCGCCGATCTTGGGGAGCGGCAGCCGGCAGCGACCTGAATTGCCCGGGCAGGAGCATGTTTGTCGGCACGCGCGCACCTTGGACCGTCGCCCGGCCCTGTCTGTCTCTTGCAGTTTCGTTTCGGTCAAGCCCGGTCTCTGGTCCTTGCGGGGGAACACACAGGCATCAAGCAGGCAAAGGACAAAAGGAAACCCACGCGTCCACGCCTCGTCCGCCCCCTATGTCCCAATGGCAACAGAAATGGTAATTTCTCTTGCTTTTTCGCAACTGCCCCACGATGCGGACAAAACCAAAGCCTGCCAGCCAGCTCCTATCCTGCCAAAGCAACCATGGCAGACTGCACTGCACCGCCTGACCCTCTGCTAGCTTTTCCCACATCACCCAGCCACCTTTCTGTCTTCCCCATCCCCCTCCTCTCCTCTCGTCTCTTCCTCTCCCATCACTTTACATCTCAAACCGGGATCGAAATTTCAAAACTCCAATCTCTTGATCGAAGCGTTGATCACGTACAGCACCGATTACAACCAGATCGCACAACAAATGCGAACCTCGACACGAAGAACGAGAACGATCTCTCAACACACGTAATCTCACATAGATGAATCTGTGAGGCATCTCCTTTCCCTGCTTTCTTGCCACAATTTTCACCTCACACGGAGAGGGGGTTTGCCAACAAACAAGCAGAGAACGTTGATGGCAGCGCGTCCAATACAATCACACCACACAGAAAACGCAACAACGGAGTGAAGAACAGAATAATGATTTCATGAACCGAGCAACAAAAGGACATTCAAATCAAAATAATCTGGGTTCCATAGATCCCTACTCCATTCCATTGACAGATACCTGATCAGATACATACCACCACTCCTTCCAAGCCACGAGAACAACTGCATCTGACGACGCGCGCGGCGCCGGTGCGCCTCGCCTAGCTCGTGTTGGGGTTGGGGCAGGTGCTGGATAACACTACGGGAAATCCCGTGTTTGCCGTGTGCCAGGGGCACACGGCAAAGCCATAAAAGCACACGGCAAAGGCTTTGCCGTGTGCTTTATGCTTTGCCGTGTGCAAAATGGCACACGGCAAACCCTACGACGGCGAAGCCTTCTTTGCCGTGTGCCAGATCTCGGGCACACGGCAAAGACCCGATCTGGCACACGGCAAAGAGAGACACACGGCAAAGTTTTGATCCCGAAAAAACGTAAAATAAAATAGCAAAACATTTTATTTTAATGGGGGAAGGACCCCATCGGCCATTGCCCATCGTCCCACGTCGCAAGTCGCGCATTTTTCGCGGAAAAATCGCACGCTCCGCGGCCGGCCGGGTTCGAACTCGGGACCTCCCCTTTGCGTGTAGCCTCCTTTACCACTGCACCAGTCGAGTCTTTGTGTCCATATCCCATTTTGATTACCCTCATATTACACTTTTTCCGAGTGTAAATTGTTTATTTGAGGCCCTAAATGACTTCAAATAAAAAAGTTGTGAACTACAAAGTTTCATAACTTTTCAAGATCAACAACTTTCGTTTTGGTCAAAAGTTCATCCGAGGTCGTTTATAGAATTTGAATTTCAAAATTGTTTGCCGTGTGCCCTGGATCTGGGCACACGGCAAAGAGTTGTTTGCCGTGTGCCGCCCCTGGGGCGCACGGCAAACATTTTCTGCCTAAACAAAAAAAATTTAAAAATATCAAACGGATTCAAAAAATAACCAAATTTGGGCATGAACCTGTCTAAGGTGTATGAAGACTATAATAATTGAGTTTTGTGGTAAAACAGAATTTGAATTGTCACGTTGCTTCAAATCACAACATATCATTCAAAACTATTAGGATCTTCTCCCGAGAAGCTTCGGTTTGTAAAGAGGCAATGCGTCAACTTTCTCGAAACCTTCTACATTTTTTACCATAGCCTCTACGTATGAAAACATGACATCACGCCAAAATTTATAAGTTTTTGACCTTTTTTGTATTTTATAAAATTTTTAAACGAACCGAGCCCAAATGCGGGCATACGGTAAGCGAACAATATATTCAAAATTGAAATTCCATCTAATGGACATGGCATCATATTAGTCTTAAGATTCCGAATAACATTTTTCCAAACATTACAATACATTATTCGAAACACTTACAGTTCAAATTTGCCGTATAGGCAAAATTGAAAATAATGATATAAAATGATTAAATATAGCAAACAGACCGGAAAACATGCACAAAACTAACATGGAATAATACATGGACAAAGAAGTTTGCAAAAAAAATTTAGAGGCAAAATTCAATTTTTTTGCAGCCTGTTTGCCGTGTGTCTGCCTGTGGCACACGGCAAACAGGGTACGTGGCAGGCACACGACAAACAGGCTTGTTTGACGTGTGCAACTTGTTTGCCGTGTGCCACGTGGCAGGCACACGGCAAACAGGCTTGTTTGCCGTGTGCCCGCGAGGTGGCACACGGCAAACAATTAGGCACACGGCAAATACGGGATTTCCCGTAGTGTAAGTGGTTGCCGCTGCAGTGGAAGCAAGCGCGGGTAACGGGGACAGGGCCAACGCCGACGGGGCCGCCACCGCTCCTCGGACAGTCCCCGGTCAGATGGTCCTCCGTGGTGCAGTGGACGCAGTATTCCTTTACCTTGCACTTCTTTGGGACGTGATCATCCTCCCCACACTTGTAGCAGCCACCGGCGGCGGTGCAGACGAGGTCGGTGTGCCCCTCCTCACCACACGTGTCGCACACGACGATAACGCCACCGCCGCGGCCTCCTCTCCCGTAGCTGCGGCCGCCACCGCCACCGGGTCCTCCGCCGCCACCGCCCCCGCGGCCGCTGACGAGGTATCTGCCGGTACCGCCCCCGCGGCCGCCGACGTGGTATCCGCCGCCACCGCCGCTGGGTCCTCCGCCGCCACCGCCCCCGCGGCCGCCGACGAGGTATCCGCCGCCCCCGCCGCTGGGTCCTCCGCCGCCACCGCCCCCGTGGCCGCCGACGAGGTATCCGCCGCCAGGCGCGGTGACGTCGAAGACCTTGACGCGACCTTTCCTGTCCGGGTTGAGCGTGTACTCCACGGGCTGGCCGTCGATGTTGGGGCAACCTTTGGCCTTGACGGACGTGTTGATGACATGGAGCTCATCATCTGGGCCGCCACCCTTGGGGGTGATGAAGCCGAACTGTTTGCTCCAGCTAAACCAGCTGATGGTGCCCTGCTGCCGCGCCGACATCTCCCCGCTTCCCTCGGAAAACCCACCCTCGCTGATCCTAGTTCGAAATCTAGACAAGACGGCTGTGCAGGAGGAGGTGAGGTGCGCGGAATGAGGTAGAAGAGAGCGACCGGGGTGGGATCCCCTTTTAAGCCAAATCCGAGGGGGCCGGGGCGTCGGGCCGGTGTGGGCTGGATCTAGATAAGCTCGAGGCGCGAGCTACTCGATTCGATCGGCCCACCTGAAAATCGACCCGAGCTCGACCCTGATTTTCTCCTAACTTCAACGAGCCGATGTTGAGCTATTCATCAAAGCTAGGTAGTTTTGCAACCCGCGCAAACCCCGCCTCCGCTACATTGCTGCAGCTAAAAAAAAATCCAAGCAGAAGTGAAGAGCCACATAGCTTTGCGGTTCTCAGCCAAAAGGGGTTTTTTTTTTGAAAATTAAAGGCAGAACATAGGAGCACGGCCACATCATTTAAGAAGAAGATGCCTCATACTAAGAGAAAAGAGACCAAACTATACACTGCTCAACTAATTAGGGAAAAACGAGCAAAAACCAAACACTCAGCAACACGCCACATCACCACACCCTGGGAGAGGATCCGATAAGAAACCATCAGCGCAAAGTGTCGTCGTCCCCGATGTCGTTGTGGCATGACGCTGCCCCGCTGCAAGCCTAAGTAGTTACCACAACTCCACCATGGCGCTACCATCATCATGTCACAAGCGCATAGTCGTCGATCCCACAACCACAACCTCACATCGGCAGAAGCAGAAAGAGAGCTCACCGTACCACCACGAAACAAAACCAAATCTTGGCCTTTCAAGACAACTCAACCGCGTGGGGGCCACCGTCTCATATCACAGAAGCAACACTCTGCCGCTGGACTTTGCTTCACCGCTGCCGCTCGAAGAGTTTCACCTCGGGATCACCATAGCACCACAAGCGCCGATACAAGCAGGCTTCCAGCAACCATGGATCCTCTGCACCTCGCCAACACAGATCCCGTGCACCTCCTCGACGCTGCGTGTGACATCTCTGATGTCTAATCACCTCATTAAGGCTTAATGGACAATTAAACTTGTGGTTATGACCAAAGTCAACGCCTGAAATAATGGATTAAAATTTCATGTACCGAACTTTTGGAGCTTGAATTGATTTGAATTCAAAATTTCGCTTAAAAACTTGAAAATCTGTCAATAAGAGAGTTGTCCCAAATTTTATAAGGAACAACTTTGTTAATTGGTGGTTTTCAAAATTTTGAGTGGAAGATGATCTAAATCGTGGTCAAACAGCAGTCAAACCTGTTTTTCAGCCAACACTTAGAAAATTTTCTAAGTCTGGACAGCAGCAGTTTTTCCCAAAAGTTGAGGCTTGCCATTTGGATTTCCATATATAAATTTTCATGAACTTCCCTCTAAGTTGAATCATTGATGTTTGGACTTGCCCTTGGTCATGTTCTCCATCAAGTATTCACACTAAGCATTTTAAATCTGCTTGGGAAGCGGGTTAAGTCGAATGAACTCCTGGCAACTCGGTGAACTTTGACCCTTCTCGGTTGGCATGGTTCAAATTCGAATTTTCACTTAAGAACTCAAAAATGTGCCAATACAAAAGTTGTTCACATTTTCATGGGACGCGACTTTGTCAATTGGAGCTCGATAAGATTTGGAGTATAGCCAGCCCAAAAACTCAGTCGAAGGCAGCCCAGCCGCAAAAGTTCACCCTGGCCGGCATCCCCGACAACCCCCGAGCACGCCGCGCTCGCCGCTGCCAAGTGGCGCCCCACGCCTGGGCACGCACGCCGAGGTTAGGCATCCACCAACCAAAACCCCAGCGGCACCGGGGTCCCACCCGCCGTCCAACCCGCGTGCCCGACCGGTCCCCGACCGGGCGACATCGTCGCCCAGCCGCAACGCCACGTGCCTGCCGGCCGTCCTCGACGTCGGCAGAGCCCTCCATGGTCCGCACGCCTTGGTTCCCTGGCAAGCGACACCGTCGCTCTTCGCCCGTTGGACCCTGCCACGCGGCACGCCGCCGCTCCGACCGGCCGCGCGCCCTCGCTCCCAACCGCGATGAGACGTCGCCCTTCCGCGCTGACCGCCAACCCGCCGCGTTTGCTTCGCGACCGCCCGCGGACAGGTCCTGCCCGAGCTCTGCTCGCCGCGACCAGTCGCCGACCGGCGGTCTTGTCCGCCGTGCACGCCAAGTCGCATACGCGCCCGAGCCACCACGTGGAGCTCCGCAGTGTCCGACCCTCCGTCCGGACCACGCCTCGGCTGCCTATAAAAGGCATCGCCCGCCCGTCCACGATCCCCCTGCTCCGCCGTGCCTTCCTGCCGCCAGGCCGCCGGCGTGAGCCCCCGTCCACTCCTCCTCGTCGCCTTCCAGGAGCTCAAGGGAGTCCCTTCCGCCCCACTCCACCTTCCCAAGCCGCCGTGTGGGAGGGAGCTGGAAAACCGCGACTGCTAGTCGCAGTCGAAGACCGCGACTGTAGGCGGTCTGAATCTGACCTGCGCCTCGAGCGCCAGGCGGGGGCGACGGTGGAGGAGGGGGGAGGGAGGGAGTCAGGAGTGGCCCAGTGGGGGGTTGTTTCTCCAGGGAAGGCGCGTCCCCTTTTGCTTTGCTATGCTTTGTTAAATCAATGCTACTCTAGATTGCTATTGCTTGGGAAACTTTTGATTTTGATAGTGTCTTTTAGGCTTGGATTGGAAGACGAGCCTGATTGGTTGGCTACCAAAATGTGACAAGTCAAAGCGCGGGCAAATTCATAAACTTCGGCATCCTCCGCAAGGACCAACCCGCCTTCGCCGCCGCCGCCGGCCACCCTCGGGCGCAGCGCCACCATGGTTTCCTCGCAGAGCATGACGGCGTTCTGCCTCTGCTCGGCGTACAGCGGCCACGCCACCATCGGCACCCCCGCCGCCACGGCCTCCAGCACCGAGTTCCACCCGCAGTGCGTCAGCATCGCCGCCACGGCGCGGTGGGCCAGCACCCTCGTCTGCGGGGCCCACGACGGGACCACGTGGCCCAGGCCCTTCGTCCTCTCCATGAACCCGGCCGGGAGGAAGCCCACCGGGTCGCCGGCCTTGCTTCGGCACCCGTCGTAGTAGCTCTCGCCGGGGTTGTCGCCGCCGGCGGCGGCGGCGGCAGCGTTGGTGGGGGCCCTCACCACCCACAGGAACCGGTGGCCGGCGAGCTCTAGCCCGCGCGCCAGCTCCCGCGTCTGCGCCAACGACAGCGCGCCGCCGCTCCCGAACGACACGAACAGCACCGACCCCTCCGGCTGCGCGTCGAGCCAGCCGATGCATCCGGTGGCGTCCTCGCCGGCGTCGCCGGCGGGATGGTGGTGCCGGATGACGGGGCCGATGGGGTACACGGGGGGCCTCCATGGTTCGGGGCTGCGGAGGGCAGCGGCGGCGGCGGGCTCGGCTGCGTCGAAGGTGTTCACGAGTATGCCGGCGGGGGCGTCGCGGTAGCGCTCGCCGTGGCGGACCATCCAGCGGTAGGCGTCGCTGGCCCTGTCCTGGAGCGGCTGGAGGATGTCGGCGCCGGGGACGGGGACGCGGCCGGGGAGGCGGACGGGCTCCGGCAAGTCGCGGAACTCGCCGGCGCCGAGGTCGGCGTCGAGGCGAGGGAGGTGGAGCATGAGGGAGAGCATGAGGAGGTTGGACGCGACGAAGAGGAAACCGGGAACGCCGCCGGCGTCGCGGGCGGCGCGGAGGGTGGCGGCGCCGAAGAGGTCGGCGACGAAGGCGACAAGGTTGGTGGTGGATTTGAGCTCGGAGAGGAAGGCGGTGATAGCGGGGACGGAGCGCTCGGCCTCCACGGAGAGGAGCGTCTCGATGGCGGCGGCGCCTGCGGGGAGGTCGCCGTCGCCGAGATGGACGGGCGGGAGGGTGGCGGCGCTGATGGCCGGAGGGAGGGAGGACAGGAAGGCGCGTTGCGTGGCGGAGTCGGAGCTCGCGTAGGTGAGCCGTGAGCACGGTGGCGGTGAACCCGTGCGCGTCGTGGAGGCGGCGGGCCAGCTCGGCCACCGGCGCCACGTGGCCCATGCCCGGGGACGAGAGCAGCACGACGTGCGGCGCCGCGGCCGTAGCTTCGGTGGTGATCTCGCCGCCGCACATCGTCAGATCCACTACCGGGTTCCTGACGGTGTTTAGCACCGTGATTCTCTTGTTTATCTTCTTTGTGTGGAGGAGATATTATATAATGCATTGCATATTGTCTGCATTTTCCTTTATATTATAAAGTGGAACTTGGAGCGTGTTCCTTAAGACAAGTGGAATTCCATCTTCTAAAACATGTACCTCTTCCCTATCTATAATAATAAAAAGAAGCTTTGGGCTATTCGTTTCGCTAATGTGCACTGAGAATCGCCGGCAGGTGGGCTTCTGAATCGCATGATCGTGGGGACGGGAGAAGAATGGTTGATGCAATTCGTGACCATAACCACAACTAGCAGAGGGTCAGGGGATCAATGCCGGCTGACGTGGTCGAGAGGAACGTCGCCACGATCGAGGATGAAGCACATCTTGACCTCCGGACGGCAATTGTGGCGCCATTTCAACACAAGCGGGCTATACAGCACGATGGACGCGAGCATGAAGTCATCAACAGGTTCATGGAGCCCGTGAGCACATCGACCTGCACACCGGAGAGAGCCCGTGAGCAGGATTGTTGGATAAGCTTTACGAATTTTCTAACCTATATGTTATGTGTAATTATATTTATATAATAATTATATTGCTTTATTATAGTCTTATTTTTGTTTAGTGAGTATCGGAGATTTCTTTCTACTAATATAAAATATTATTTTAGCCGCATCACACAAACGTCTATACATTAGAGTTGGTCATCCTGTGATGCCGCGTTACTCGTGACTGTGTTAATTTTAGAAACTTTAATTTTTAGATTAAATATTGTTGTCTGTATTTAATTTTATAATATTAATATTTTATCATGAAATCTGTGTATTTTTAGTACTCTTCCGTAGCAACGCACGATGCTAGTCAAACAAAAACTTGGAATGCAAACATGGTGTTTCTTTTCGGGTGCCAACCTGAGTTGTCACAGTTTAGAGGAATTAGCATGAAACATGCAAAACACCAATTAGATCTTACAACAGAAATGTTGACAACTTTGGCGAGAGGGGAGATAGAAGAGAAGAGGGGTGTTGGCACTTGGCAAGCGTACGTTGTGATAACATACTGACATGCTTACCAATTAGCTGGTTAGCAAAAACAAATATGCTATTATTATTTGTTTGCAAAAATACGAGGTTATTATTTAAAAAGGGCATATTATATTAGTGAGAAAATAGCCATGGAGGTATTGAATGGAGCAAGGAAACTACGCTTCTTTTTCAACGGAAAAAACAACCCTCCCTTTTATTAAAGGTATTTTTGATTTGTTAACACGATCCCTGCTTCGTTTGAGACTCAGCCTACTCCCAAACGAGCAGAGGAACTGTTCCTGATAACAAAACTACAATAGAACTGCAAATAAAAGGGTAAATAAAGACGCCATACCAAAGCGAGTCATAATTCAAAAATTCTACGTACTGTATTTTATCGTACCAACAAGTCATCCCTAAACATCCTCAGTAATTCCGGTACATAGATGCATACACCCGGTCTGCATACCATCTCACAACACAACCAAACATGCAATTAAATTAGCTACAACTTTGTGGAAAACTCCCTATTTGATGAACCACCAGGAAATGCCTAAGGGTCCTGGACCCTTGTTTTTGGCTTCTGTTGTTGCAGTGGCTTCGGTTGTTGCAGTGAAGGCAAGCCCACAAACAAGCATCATATCAGCTGCCTCACTCCTCGTGATATTCTGGGTTTTTCTTGAGAATTACAAAGCCCTCAAGCACTGGTGTCAGTGGAATGTATCTGCACATCACAAACCAACAGTAATTAGCTTTCGTAGGGTTATATAAAGATATGGGATGGTAATTAGTTCAAACTGCAGTATTACTTTTCGGTGGCTAGTTCCGCACGCTCTCCTGCAGCAAGCAAGACAGGTGTGGAATGTGTCTGGAAGCCCGTAATTGTTTTGGGCCTTCCTGCCTGACCAACAACATCAACAGCTTGACCAACCCGGACTGGAACAGGCAAGGGCTTCAGATCCTCATCCACTGTTAAAAGCATCCTAGGCTGTACAAGCAAAATAGATTTCAACCACGATATCGAACAGTTCTCTAGGACAATACTTGCATTCATAGATGTAGCAGCAATTGACTATTGAAACATACCTGCATTGCCAGGACGATAATGTAAAGGATGTAGTGATATTTCCCTAGGATGGTGGATTTCATATCAAGGCAGGCATGCAGAACAGTTACAAGCCCCCCAAGAGCCATCCTACAAAAATCAAAGGAAAACAGAAAAAAGATTGAAGTGTAATCCAGTGACATTCACAGGTGAATTGGCTGTTCAGAGATAGTCACTTACGGGGAAAGAAGAAATCGATCAGAATGGTATGGGGAAAGAGTCAACAAGCCCTTTCCAAGGTGAACAAGACCCTGAGCAATTCTTACCTGATAAACACAACAGAATTAATCAACTTATGCAACACAGCCAAGAAACCATTGTACTACATGGAGTAAGGACTAAATATGCCAAACAATCATTGTGGAGCTATATATACTTACACAAAACAGGTGGGCGGCTTCTTTGTAGTAATAACTTGAAAGGTTGCGAAGCATGCCGGCTATTCTGGCATTATTTGTCCCGGCACCAATCAAACCCAATGAGATGATTGCGGCCTGGAGAAAATTAACAAGGATGTAATAAGATATATAAGATAATAAAGGAATGACTAGGTACAAAAAGTTGAAAATACGAACCATTGATACATCAGCATCTGCATCATGACTCAATCTGCTCAGTGTGTCCATCACGTTTACCTGAGAAAGCAAGTATTAGAAATCAGAATGACGGATGGGGATACACAGTTTTGCAACATTATGCAACCTATTTGAATGAATGCACCACTGAACGGACTCAATGCAAAATCACCACATACACAAACCGGGTATTTTAGTGGTTTGAAAAAAGAATATGCAACAATAAACTGCGTAGTTCAAAATTAAGAGTCTTTTATAGGCATATATACAACAACAACAACAACAACATAGCCTTTTGTCCCAAGCAAGTTGGGGTAGGCTAGAGATGAAACCCAAAAGAAACAAGGATAAGAAAGACATAAAACGGCACAAGACCAAAGATAAGGTTAGGGGTAAATAAGAGAAGAAACAAAAAATCACGGTTCAGGCACGTTAATTGCAAGTCTCCAAGCGCATGTATCTATAGCTAATTCCTTAGAGATATTCCACTCTCTAAGATCCCTCTTGACCGACTCGTCCCAAGTCAGTTTAGGTCGACCTCTACCTCTCTTTACATTATCTACCCTTTCTAGAACCCCACTACGCACTGGCGCCTCAAGAGGCCTCCGTTGGACATGCTTTTATAGGCATATATAATGTAGATTATTTGGTTAACAATATATAAATTACAGTGGAAATAATCTGGACACACTTTCAATAATGATGGCACTATGCAAAATTTTCCATGAGCCAGTAATATCTGAATTGCTTTGATATGATTCATTTCTAATTTGGACTCCAAACCCTATTATTAACAGTATTAGGGAATGAAAAGGTTAAAATTATGAGAAGAAGCTAAGTTAGCTTACAATCTAAACTTTACTATATGGGTTTTACGGTCAACAATTTTCCAAAAGTTGTTTTCTTGTGTGCACTAGTGCATGTGCATCAAAAAGGTTAGCATTTCCATGCAGTAACTGATAATCAGCAGTGGGTTTGATTTATCATTTCTGAGAGATTTAATATGTAAGACAAGTTTATCCACATACCTTGGGATTAGATATGCAGAGTATACCAAGAGCAAGAGGAACTGCTCGTCTAATATTCTGCTCGCCATACTGCAAAAGACGCTCAAGTGAACGTACAGCCATTTCAGCTCCTAATTCTTCAGCCATAGCAATAAGAGCAATTCCAAGAACAGCTGGCCCTTGGTGTGTTTCGCCTTTCTCTAGATGCTGTGAGCAAATGCCAAGAAGTTTCTGAACCTGCAAACAGAGTTGGAAACATTTATTCAAACCAAACATTTCAAAATTTTACAAGTTTGAAGCTGCTAGGAACCTCATTTTCATCAAAAAAAATATTAAATACCTTAAGCACATTCCCTGTCCCCGCATACGCCAATGACATAAGAGTTACATCACAATACTTCCCTATCTTCTCGTCAAATGTTTTAGAGACCTCTGCAGTAGCCTCTACACTCTCCTGAAAGAGGAATTGGCTATCAGTATTCAGTGAGAGGAACAAATAGTACTCTAGATTGATATGCTTAATATTACCAAATTATTTCAAATACTTGAACCTACTCAACAAAATTGCAAATTTTGGAATCAGAATTTCAATCCAGGTTGCTAAATTTTACCTGTTTTCCAAGATATAGCAGGCCAAGAGCAACAGGAAGCAACCGTATAATGGGTTCTGCCAACTCGGCCTCACTACGCTCCATCAAGGCAAATATGATAGACTGTGCAATCTCTTCATTGCAAGAACCGACAAACACCAATCCCAAGGCAATGGCTGAGAAGACCAAGACCTCGAGAGGTGATTGTGAGTCTCCCAATACAGCAGATAGATGCATTTTAAGCTGAAATTTAAGAAACAATATCAATAAGAATCATATAGCCAATTCCATGAGCCAGCAAGACACTATCAGCACTAATTTCTCACCTCTTCTTTCTGGGAACCAGCATATGCGATTCCGAGACCCAATATTGCCCCGATACGAATGTTTGAGTCATCCTTGCCAATATACTCCATGAGAATAGCAAGTGCCTGGCAGAAAGGTTAGGGTATTAGGGAAAAAGATGGAGGTAGAGAGGAAGGGAGCAAGAGAAGCTAATAAAGTGGAGCACATACAGGATCGCAATCATTCTTCACGCCACAAGTGACAATTCCAATACCTAGCAAAGCTCCAGCAACAACATGAGTGTCGTTACTATGCAAATACTTGTCAAGCTGAGCAAGCCCAGAATCAGTATCCCACAGGAGAATCATTCCCTGGAAACAAAATGTAATTTAACTATTATTACATAGTTCAACAAAAACCAAGATATTCTGGTTAAAAACATAAAGAAAACTGTGAACATACCAGACTAGCTGCTGCGCTGGCTTTCCCGTGTTCCTTGTTCTTAAATAACCAGTTTCCAGAAGACCCACTGCTGGACGAATCAGATGGAGCGGTCATCAATTTGTCCTGCACAAAACAAAACAAAGAACATCATAAGATGCACTACTTTATCAAAAACCCACTAATCTGGTTGTCTCAAAAGCTAACCTGGCCAAACCCAGCATTCACGAATGCATTGACAAACGTTGCAGCCAAATTCTGTCTTGCAGAATCTAGACTTGAGCTGGCACCACGGCCATCAATCAAATGGACCTACAAATTGTAGAGCACAACCAAAATTATTATGGATGACTGAATTGTGCCACTACAAATAAGATAAGCAGTAAAATATGCACACCTTGTATATATCCTCAGGAGATTTTGGCTCCATGACCTCAATATCGCGAGCAAGAGTAAGGTATCCCTCACTCAGCTTAGTATTATTAACTATTTCTTGCAAAATCTCCTTGTCATTGTCATCAGCAGCTATCTCGTCATCGATCTCAAAAGCCAAACCCTTCAAAAGAAGAGAGATGATGGTTCAAAACCAGGGGAAATAAGGTCACAATGAGGTATCTCAGGGTTGTGTTTGCGGATAAACAGCTTGGCCAGTTGCGATAATAACTATGTAATCACAGATAGCAGAATGGGGTCGGAAGGGGGGCGTACATGGCGTGCGATGATGTATGAGAATTGTTTCTTGAGCAGAAAATCATCAGTTGTTGTGAAGACTTGTTTCACATATTGCATTGGCTACAGACATTTAAACATATGTCAGTCTGAATTCAGTTCTTAAACAAAGCAGAATGGCCTGAGCCAATCATTACTCACTTTGTCAAGTTGTAGAGCAATTCTCAGAGCGCTTGCAAGGTCTCCAAACTTCATGTAGATGGTATATGCTATGTCAAGTGCCAACATATCATCAGGTGCAGGAAGATATCTGAAAGTTTATAATTCAGGCACAGAAAAGTGTTAGTTTAATTTCACAGAAATTCAACTATATCTAAGTTCATCTATTCCAAAATAGAGGAGGGAAGCGGTAATACCACAGAAAAACATACAGTATGCGATAAAGAGACGCATGCTTACCTGGATGAACTAGAAAGGTACAAGCAAGCTCTTCGGTAGTTTGTAGTATCCACATGTTCAACTAGCAAATCAAGGTCTTCAACCTATCAAACAATAAAATTTTGCATCAGCAACACATTCACTTGCCATTGGGAGCACACTCTTAAGAAAAATGAAGTAATAAGGATTGAAGGTACCTCCATCAGAAGATCTACGGCTTCAGGTTCAGCATTATGCTATAGAAAAACAAAAGACAAAAAATTAGTATTACAAAAAAAATTGTTCAAGATGAATAGAATAAATAAACATTCAACCATGAACTGTAACCAGAACAAACCTTCATGTGAAATGAAACAATCTGCTGCACGAGCTCCATTAGGGCATCAATGGGCAAGTCATCATCCTGGAACAATAAGACTAGTATTAGAGGTTTGAAAGTTAAGCAATGTTCCAGAACAAACTGGGTCCATAAATTAATTCCGCTATTGCAGCCCAGAACCATGAAATGAAAAATAAAACAAAAATATTTTGCAGCAATTTGCACTGAATTTCGATAACCGCTAGATAATAAGGGAGAATAAATAAAATGAGACAGTAAGAAATGAAATGCAGCTGTTGTGTGCGATGCCAACTTATCAATTAAGACATATTTCAATTTTCAAGTATGGTTTGACTAGAAGCTCATGCAATTCAAAAGTCTAATGCGATAGGAAGTTAAGACAGAAACAGCCAAAGAATAAAGTTTAGAACACAAGTTACATAGGCACACTAAGTTATAGATAACAAAGATTCAAGAATTCTACTAGCATGAGTGAGAGGTCAACCTGACGCTTTTGGAACTCTTGTGCGATCTCACCGGCCAAATTTCTGTACATGAGACAGTTATTCATTTAGAATCCAATAAGTTTGAAACAAAAAGAGCATGTAAACAATACTATATCCAACCAATAGGAAAAGTAGTCTCATCTTAAGATATTGAAATAGTTGCAAATTGTTTCCTCTGAAATAAATAAAGAAAGCATAAACAGTGTATAATCATACCTCACATATTCGTGACCCCATGATCCGATGTCTCCTTCTGAGCCCAACAACCGATATTTCAGGCTCTCCTGAAAAAATGTTGGAAATCAAATTTAAGAGCAGCTTAAGATTTTTTACCACAGCAAAAAAACAACATCTTGTCTAGCAGGTACATACCCTTTCCCCTTCAACAGACATTGTCAATGCTAACACCGACAGTATGTCCGCCATGTATTTCTGCGAAACAGTAAGGTGTCATCAGCATCGTACCAAACCAATCTAAATCACAGCACAACTGTGTGATCAACACTTCGCACATACCTTCAGTTCCGATTCTGGCATGGTCTCAAAGTAGGACTTGAGGGTTCCATAGTGTGGGCGGAGAAACTTCAGCGGCTTCGGAACAGAAGTCATTGAGCTTGTGGCAGAACGTATCTCCTGCCTGAAACAGTAAGTGACAGCAAAAGGAGTTAAGCAGGCTGTCAGTTTGCACAAAACTACAACAGCAGCAAATCTATTCAGGGAACATGAAGCATCGCGAGAATTACATTTGGCACTATTGATGGTGTAAAGACTGATGCTGAGAAATACCAAAATGAAAGCCCAATTATTTTTCCCTAGTAAATGGATACTGAAGAATTCAACCTCCATTTGGTCTTTGGTTGTAGCTTCAATACTAGATGCTGGAACTACACTGTTATTATGGGAACATGAAGCATATGGCACGCTGAATTCAACCACACATCGCAAATATGACAAGTTTAAACCTAGAACAATGAGCTCACGCTACAAAAACTTTGCTGGGGGACAGATGGTAAATTAAAACCTAGAACAATGAGCTGGCACCACAAAAACGTTGTTACCAGGGGAATGACGGTAAATTAAACCTAGAACAATGAGCTCGCACCACAAAAACTATGCTACCGGGGGAAACGATGAAATTTAAACCTCGAACTAGTGAGCTCGAACCACAAAAAACCTTGCTAACTGGGGGAAAACGCAACCCTAGAACGGGCGATTACCTCATGCTTTGCAGAGCAAGCTTCTGCACGCCGGGATCCGTGTCCTGCGCCCGCACGACGTACAGCTCCAGCTGCTCCTTCAGCGCCAGATCCTCCTCCGACTGCACCACCGAGCACGTCAGGCGAAGGGGAGAGATCAGATCAAAGACGCAAAGGCGAGATTTCTGCGAGGACTCACCAGATCATCCTCCTCCTTCTTCTTCCCCTTCCCCTTGGCCGCCGCCGGCGCCGGGGGCTGCGAGTTCTCCGACGGCGCGGCGGGGTTCGGATGCTCCGGCGGCGCCATGGCGGCGGGCGGGCACTGGAGGTCGGCGGCGGACGGGTACTGACGAGGGTTTGGCGAGAGGCGGAAGTAGCAGAGGCCGAGGGCGGAGGAAAGGGATCCGCCCTTCTTTAGATGCGCGAGTCAGTCTCCGTTAGCCTGCTCGTCTTTCTTCTTTCTTGGATGAGAAGCTGAACTCTATCTCTGGGGTCAGCCCAGTTCAGCCGGCCCAGTTTTACCGGCCCAGTTCGGCCCGCCCAGTTCTTCGACTTTCCCCCAACCCCCGCAGCGGCCGTAGCGGACGAGGAGCGGCGGCGGCAACAACGGCGGCGCGCTGTGATCTCCCACGAAGGCAACTGGGAGCAACCGAGCGGTTAGCATGGGGGAGGAAGACGAGGACCCCGACTGGCTCACCGCGTTTCAGGTATCATCTCGCTTTGGAGTATCTCTTCTACCCTCGGTGGCTAAATCTTGGAGTGGCTAATGCTGGGGGCAAAGAGAAATTTCTCTTCGCTAGAGGGAGCCTGCTGTTCTGGATAACCTTCCGCTTCCGGTTGCTTGCGAAGTGTGGACTTCTCGCGAATTAGGTCGATGGGTGAAACGAGTTCTGCTCCTCCTGGTGCCAAGCTCTTGTTTAGTCATCCACATCGTGGTCAAAATTGAATGTGCGGCTTCAGATTCACGCATCAGAAGGAAACTAGTATCTAGGTAGCAATTGATCTGTGCATGCTGCCATTGGCACTTCCTGTGCCATTAACGGACCATGTCCTCCTCAATAAAGTTCTTGTTCTTGCTGTTCCTCGTAAGATTGAGCTGGAGGCTGTTTAGTTTCAAATTGCTATTTGTGCATTCGTATCAGAACAAGTATATATGCAGCTAATGGTTGTGTTTTCTGTTGAACAGTAGTTGTCCACCACTCCACCTATGATACCACCAAGCAATATCATGAACATGTCCTCTTATTCTTCAAAAAGAATGAACATGTCCTCTTATGGTAGTTTCTATGTTGCAAATTCGTGAAAATGGCTAAGATGTCCTCTTATGTTGCAAATTATTTTTCCCTTGGACGAAATTTAGCTTTGTGTCCCATACTATTATAGTGTAGTTCCAGCACCAAATATTGAAGCTACAACCAAAGAACAAATGGAGGTTGAATTTTTCAGTATCCAATTAAAAGGGAAAGTAATTGAGCTTCCATTTTTGGTAGTGCTCAGCATCTGTCTTTACGCCATCTGTAGTGCCAAATGTCGTTCTCTTGATGCTCAGCACCTTGTTCTTGCAGTATCCATTGGCTACTCTTACTTCTGTCTTTACATTAGCTTTCCTGTTTTTTTTCGTTCCAAATCATCTCTCTGTATAAGTTTCCAATGTAGCAATAAGCAGTTACTACATGTACTTGAATTATGTAGCAATAAGCAGTTGCTACATGGATTTGAACTTTCTTCTTCTTTTTTCTTTGGTATAGGCACCAAGTACGTCGCCGGTGATGCTTTCTTCTGGGTCGGATTCTTCTCCTGAAGCTAGTCCTACTAGAATCACTCCATCTAGAGAACAAGGAAATGGAGAAAAGGAGGCTAGTTCAGATCAAGCAGGTGATAGAGATGACCCTGCACAAAACAAGGGAAAAGCTCTGACATTTGCTCGAAGAAAAACCCTTAGTGGTAAAAAAGGTAGATCTGATTGGTGAGAGAAAATTATGGAGTAGTGATTGCTTGTAATTAAAATTTGGCTCCATTTGTTCCACATAGTTGCTTATAGATTCTTTTGGCAAATATGCAGAAGGACCAACCACAGATGAAAAACAAGATAACACTACTAGTCGCTCGGTATGACTTTAAATGTTGTTTTGAATTCCCTAACTTCAATTCATGCTATGTTGCTATCCAGGCTGTTTTTTTTTCTGCCTCCATCAGAATCAGAATGAAAAAGGATAAAGAAAATTCTCCCTCCATTCTCCATTTTTAAATATGACTTTTAGAACAAGCTAATTAGTTTAGCTTGTCCTTAAACATCATATATTTAAGGCTGGAGAGAGTAGGACTTTGTAAGCATCAAATGAACTATTAGAGGCTCTGGCTACTCTAAGATTTGCCATCAATTCGGTTGAGCATACATCTTTTTCATGCACAGATGGTCAGTGCCTGTTTGTGGCAACTATTGTTTTGGATTTTGTGGTGTTACTAGTAATCAGATATTGCAACTTTAATGTTTAATTTAACTTTATTACAACATACTAGGTGCATACACTACTGCTGTAGTTTTGCAATTAATTATTGTACCTATTTTTTTAATAGACTCCAAAGAAGGATATGGTTACACTTTCATCGGGTTCTGATGCTTCCCCTGGAAACAGCCCTTCAAGGGCTGCTGATGCTAATCATGAAGAGGACTCACTTAGCACTTCCAGGAGAAAAGGTGTTCAGCAAACTAAGAATAAAAAACAAAAGGTTGCGGGAACAAAATCTGATCCAGACCAAATAGGTGGTAAGACATTTTAGTGTGACTGCCATTTTAATTGCCAGCTTAAAAGTCAGATTTGTGGATAACATGTGCTTACTGTTTCATGGTCCAACATAGACACATTGGAACATCAAGAGGGAGTTGCTGAGGATGAAATGCAAGATAAACTTACAGGAAACTCTGTAAGATGTCTTACTCGCCCCCTTCTACTTT
Organism: Urochloa ruziziensis; assembly: GCA_015476505.1. Classification (NCBI taxonomy): domain Eukaryota; kingdom Viridiplantae; phylum Streptophyta; class Magnoliopsida; order Poales; family Poaceae; genus Urochloa; species Urochloa ruziziensis. Next base: position 52,150,936 of record CM027123.1, on the reverse strand, counting down.
ATGCGTTTTCAGCCCCCTGATATTTTGGATGATAAACTTTAGGGGCGTTTATCAAAGAAAAAAGAATAAAAGGACAAAAATCAGCTTGTACCTTTCTGTGTGATTATTTCAAATTATGATTCTGCAGCTTTTTGATTGAGTATATGTTTTTTTGTCCTAAAATGCCAGGTCTCCCAGAGGTTACCATTAATGTTTCCCGACAAAGTTCAACGTTCAAAGGTATGATCAACTCTTACACGAATTAGTGACGTGTGCCTTTGCCTATATGAAGATTGCTCATTAAAACTTTTATGCTTGCAACCAAATGCTATAAGCAAACCTGTTGTCCTCCCTCGCCCCTCTTCTTATATTTTCTTCATGGAAAAACTGTCTGCTTAGCAAATATATATTTAAAATCAACGGAGGTACGATCAGGAGATTTGGCATGGGTACTGTGTTTTTTTGTGATACTGTATATGTGTATGACTTGAGAACGAGAGCATGGTAGGTTAAAATATCTGAGTTGTGTACACGTGACTATGTTGTTTAGATGAAATATAAACAATTGGACTTCTAGAAAATAACTTGGTGAAGCTATTACCAGGAAACTCCTAGCTTTATATTATTCAACAATTTATTTTATTAATATCTGCTTTAGTTAATAATCCTTTGTTCTGTTTATTTGATTGTTTTTTCTAGGCATTGATTGAATGTGATGGTGACTCCATAGATTTGAGTGGAGATATTGGCGCTGTTGGGAGGATAGTAGTTTCAAATGGTCCTTCTGGAAGTCAGGATTTATTATTGGACCTGAAAGGTACCATCAAGTAACTTTCACGTTAGATTTCTGAATTCATACTATTGTAGGAAATCCCAGGCAAGATATCTGTACTAAAGCTCTGCTAAAGCATTTGAAAACCAGCTCTGTTTTGTCTTGATACATGCATATTCCAAGAGTTTACTTATTATTTCTTCTTTTTATACTCAAACAGGAACAATATACAAAACAACTATAGTTCCATCCAGGACATTTTGTGTTGTAAGTTATATCTCAAACTCAAGTACAATTTTATTATTGGAGTTGGTCTTTACTCCTCAGTGCATTTTCTCTTTCAGGTGAGTGTGGGGCAATCAGAAGCAAAGGTTTGTAAACTATTAAATAAATTTATAAGCATATTAGTTTACACGTGTCATAAATCCAAGTGTCTAATGTGCCATCTCCAACTCTTGTTTTTATGTATTCCAAAATTTCTAGGTCACCTTTATTCCAAGGCAACTGTTTACCATAATTCATCCCCTGTTTTTCCTGTGCAGATAGAGGCTATAATGAATGACTTCATTCAACTGGAACCACAGTCCAATTTATTTGAAGCGGAGACTATGATGGAAGGTTAGCATAATTATAGACGTTAGGCCAGATCATCTTTGCTGTACAAAGCTGCCTTGCAAGTTAATACGGCATGCTCCTACCATTATTTGATTGAGCTATTTAACGGTGCTTCTGCATTTGAGGAACAACCAATGTGCATAAAGTTATGGACCCATTGTTTATATGATGGCAGCCTGTTAACGGTGCTTCTGCATTTGAGGAACAACCAATGTGCATAAAGTTATGGACCCATTGTTTATATGATGGCAGCCTGTGTTTTGATTTTTCTACTCTAACATTATAGATCTATCTTCTGTATAGGTACCCTTGACGGATTCACATTTGAATCAGATGAGGAGGGTGATAAACTCCCTGAATCACAGCCTTATCAAAATGATCAGAATAATGAAGATGATGGTAAACCAAAGGCGAAAACCAAAAGAAAAGCTGAGAAACAAGTGGTACGTTTTCTTGCCTCCACTTTACTTGTTAAACCCAATCATGCGAGCGGTCAAGAAAAAAATAACCCAACTATCTCTAGCTGGTTTCTGGGATTTTGTTATGTACAGAAGATGGCCTAGTGTTCCAGACTTGTAGAGATCGGGAATTCTGAATTTGAGGTGTTTATTTCCATACTGCAATTTTATGAGGGGCACTTGAAGGCTTAATCATTAACATACTTGTGCATATCTTCTCATTATGTCCTTCGCTGCTGCTTTGTGGGTCAATATCAGGAAATTGCAACGATCCTTTAGCACTGTTCCCATGTTGTATCTTTTATGTAGTAATAACTTCACACTACCATTACCAAATATGTAGAAAATGTGCTACCTTGATATGTCATTTCAAAAAAAAAAAAAAGAAGTTTGCGATGAATCTGGATTAGGTAAGATGGCATTGAGTCCAGGTTTTGCTTGATGTATATCTTCCTTAGTGCTAGTGTGCTGCTATCTCATAGATTACCCATTATAGAAGTATGAAGCCATTCTTTAAATTTAATAGTGTGCATCGACATCAAAGGTGCTCCTGATGGATCTCCTAACTAATTCCTATGATATGCAGGGGAAGGCACCAAAGAAGGCGAAGGTTGCAGGTAAGGCCCCCAAAAAGGGTGCAAGGAAGACCCAGCCTGCGAAGAGAACTAGGAAGGCGAAGAAATGATGCATGTTGATTTGTTTGTGAAGGCAAGGCTTCTCATAACTTGAGATAGCTGGCGGCTGAGAATTCACTCTGAACAGACAGCTCTTGCTGAGACCAAATGTGATCCGGGTTCAACGGTTTAACATCATGTGATACTTCTAGCGAGGGAAAATGAGAACATGTAAAGATTGCAAAGACGATACTGTGTTTGTGTGTTACATTGCCCTATACTCCAGTAGAGTTTAGAAGGCTGCAAAGACGATACTGTCTTTTAGAAGGTGTAGCCTGTACAACTAATCCAAATTCCGGAGTTTGTGTAAAATGTTGGACCAGGTTCGGGCATTTTGTCTGTTATTTTAAATTTCACATTCGAACTATGTAATTCTGTTGGAGAGTTACTGCTCCGGCTTCGGCACGACTGATCCCCAGTTGTTCATTCCGAGCTCTGCTGCTCGTCCGCTCCGGCATATCTTCGGCCTCACTCGCTAAAAAATTGGGTCGCATTGACGAATTTCTCTTGATTTGGTTGAGTTTGCTTCAAATTAACAACGATTTCACCATCAAAGGAAAATAAATGTTTTTAATATCTCTCTTTTTTTAGTAGAAAATATTATTTCTTCGAATCCATCCTCGCCTGCCATTGACTGACGAGTGCCGGAGCAATAATTGTCGCAGCATCCAAGGTTGCTCCGGCCGTCGGATCGCCCGCTCCCGACCATCCCACCCGTCCACCCCCTGCCCCGGGCGTCAAACAGCCGTGGGGGCGCAGAGAAACAGAGGCGACGCGTCATTCCTGCGGGTCTGCCTCTCCCAACCTGGCCGCCTGCTCTGCTCCGCCTCCTCCATTTCCGTGTCCTCTTCAATTCGCTCGCGGCAGCAAGCCAACGCCGCCTCCGCCTCGGCCTCGCCGTTCACACCGGCGCTCCGCTCATCCCACCACCAGCAGCAGTCGCCGCCGCCATGCCCTAGAGCCGTCTTCTCCGCCCCGAGCTCCGTCGGCTGCCTCCAGCGCCAGCGGTGGCCGGCCGCGCTCCCCGCATCTGGGCGGGCGGGCTGGGCCGGTGGTCGGCGCGCCGCGCGTCATCGGTCTCCTCGCCGTCTGCGGCTCCGCGGCCGGTGCCATTGTACTTGTACGCGACAGGCTTGGGGTATCTCGACACCCCACTTCAGTGAGTCCACTCCCCCGCCTCTCTCGCTTGTTTAGCGACGTCTCTGCTCTGCTGCGATTTGGTTTTGCTGGTTGCTGCGTAGCTGGTTAGTGTTTCTGAGTAGGGGATCGATGGGTAGGTATCGTTTGGTTCTCCTCGGTGTTGTGGTCTTGTAGAGCCCAGATCTACTGCCTCGAGTGGATTTAGAGTCGGAGGTGTTGCTTCTCCATACAGTCGTCCCCATTTCGACTGTCGACTTGGAATATCCAGCTTAAAATTACCAGTTCTCTGTGCTTCGGACTGTCCGCTTGGGTTTGGTATGTGCAGAACGTGCAGCGCTCGCCTGTCCACCTGGTGACAGTTATTTGCACGGCTGGGAAGAATTAATACAGCACAGTACATCATCTGAAACAGTAGTGTATTATGTTTATGTCAAAGTTTAGTGATATGCTGTCCTTTTTTCCTGGGGGTTGAACTTGGTATACCATCAACTACTTTCAGTAGATGCTTCTGGTGTGGCCATTGGCCAGCTTTCTGTAGATGGCATGCCTAAGAAATAAGCAGTTGAGATCAGCATGACGCGTGCTAAACAATGCCTATTTCATTTTTAGCACGCATAGCCATCTATATATTTACCATATTTTCTTCCTGTTACTACTAATTTTTTTGGCACAGCTTCTTACTGTGTCTATCTTGAATTTAACACATCTTTTCATTGTATTAGGTCTTAATCGCCTGTGATAATCACCATCACTAGTGATGGGTTCTTCAGAAAATAAAGTGGTATGCTCCAACTCAGGAAGATCATCAAAAGGAGGAAAGAGACCTCTTCGGAGTTGGTTCCTGTATCAAACAGACCAAGTCGGCGTAATGCTTCCCGCCAGTGTAAATCTGGTTCTCCATTGAAGAGATCACCAAGGAAAGTTAGGAATGCTACTCTGGCAAAAAGCATAAAGAATAAATATCATTGTAGTCCTCTGAAACGGCGGAGGGGTTCGGATTCTGTTGCTGGAAAAATTGTAACAGGAATAGTTGCAAGGAGGAAGAAAAAAAGAAAAAGGCAAAGTGTTGATGAGGCAATTCGTTTGGAACGAAGAGCGAAATATTTTCTAATCAAGATAAAATTGGAGCAGAATTTACTAGATGCTTACTCTGGGGATGGATGGAATGGGCAAAGGTGCACTCTGCACTCTAACTGCTGTGATCTGCTAAAAATCAAATCTATGTATCCATCTAGAGTTACTGCATTTTCATTTAAAACGGTAACATGAATAATGTTATCGCGTGGGGATGTACTTTTCTGGGGGTAGGAAGCTCACAGAATGTAGTGTATCTTAGACTTTTAAGGCTCGAAGCCAACAAGGTGCCAGTTGGTTTGGAACTTATATACGTTAGATTTATGACCATATCTGCACGTGGACAATACGACAAAGATGCACTTTCAGTCAATTAAATTTGTTGCTGATTAATGTATCTTTTCATAGTCTAGTAATAATACTGATCTGCTATTTTGTCAGAAGTATACTTTTGGATTTATGTGATTTAAGTTTGTTTGATGAGACCTTCTGTTGCGATGGTCTAGTGAAAGTACTCTTATTTTCCTGCCTATTGTTTCACCATGATTGTGTTAACAGGTCATATTACTGTCGTTAAGTCAGTTCCACCATGATGCTGTTGTATAATTTCCTTGCTTATCTTGCTCAGTAGCTTTTACGTGTTTTGGTACAGTAAAAATAAGGTATGATAGTAAATGTACACTAATTAAGCGCATCTTTCCAAACAGCCGAGAGAAAATAAAACCAGAGAAGGAACTGCAGCGCGCCAAGAAACAAATCATTAAATGCAAAATTGCTATACGTGATGTTATTCGCCAACTTGATTTGTCTAATTCCACCGAGAGCGTTGATGACCCAGTGACGCCTCCAGTTGTGCCTACCAACCCAGAACATGTATGTATACCATCAATATCAGATGCTCTAATTCCACAGCATCTGTCAACTGATAAATAATGGATATTTGTTTTGCTAGGTCATGTGTTCAGCATGCAAGTCTCTTGAATCATGTCGCAGCAATAAAATCATCCTCTGCGAAGGGGCCTGCAAAAGGGCATATCATGAGAAATGTTCGGAACCTCCATTAGAAAAAAGTGGTAATTATTTCTTTCAAAATATATTGTTATGTATTTGTTTGACATGGCTGTTTGTTGACATTAATGAGATTAAGTACTCATTGATGGCAAACAATGCCTATTTTGTTGTTGATGAGTAATAGTTAGATGTCTCATGTTTCCCTAAAACCGGACAACCAGTATATTACTCAACATGTCTTATGTTAGATTTGTCCCTTACTAAAAAGAGTTATCTGTCATTCAGTCTAAATTCCAGGTTTACTTTTAAAAGCAGTGTTCAGTTTCGTTCTATTTCATGTACAATGAGGGTCCCTAGCATTCGCAGTTAAATGTTACATATTTTTTAGATTGGCTTCTCGCTGCCTAAACTTTTTAGTTCTGCTAATTTTCTTCCTTGTGTTACTTAGTGTATTAAAAAAGATTTAGTGTGGCTAGTTGAGACTATTGAGCTCTTCAGCTCTGTCTTTGATTGCCCACACAGACCATAGATGGTCAAGGCTCATAAAATCAGCTGCGATCTGCATACAAAAGTTTGCATTTTGAATGCACTTGTTACTGACGCTGCTAATGTTTAGTTTGCTTATCATGATTAACATATGCAAGACAAACATTTGATTGCCAATGAGCACAGACCCTAGCTAGCTGTGCCAATTGTCCAAATCAACTTGTGATATGAAAGAATTTGTTCAGAATAAACAACGATATTGCAATTTATGGAACTACAATCAGCAAAGTGGAGGTTACTAGGGACCAAAATTAACACTATTAGAGTTTAGGATCAAACTTTAATTAGCTAGTTTGAATTCGTGTAGTTTTTTCTTCTTTTATATGTAATGCTTGCATGTTGTGGTGCTGTTTGGTATGCCTTTGCTTTGGTTCTGCATGCAGTAGACTCCATTAATCGTTGAGTGGCATTCATTTCATAGGAACTGCTGCTTATTTTTTAAAGTTAGTGCTGTTGTTTCCTTACAATATCTTCTATTGCAACAGTTCCATGTAAACATTTCGCTCGGATAATTCAAAGTAATTGAGCGATTCTATGCACACAGCTTTTCAACTTTTAGCTTGTCATAATTATAATTACTTGAGCAGGGGTGGATATGTACCTAAAATCCTGTTCACCTTCGTCACGATGAAATTAAAAATGATGTAATTTAATGCCTAATCATATAATCTATGTTGCAATTGCCTGCATAAAACACATCTGAAATACACATTCTGCTTTGATGGTGTTGTACTTATTTCTGTTCCTGCTGTACACAGACTTGTTAGCCTTATTTTAAACAGATATTGCAGTACTAATTGTTTAACCATTAATACGTCTATGTGTCTTGTTCTTTTCCTCAGCACATGGATGGCTTTGCAAATTCTGTTTGTGCAAGGTGAAAATTTTAGAGGCTATTAATGCGCATCTAGGAACAAATTTTACGGTGAAGTGCTCTTTTGAAGTGAGTGTTCATCATTTCGACGCCTGCCTTATGATCATTTTACTTTAGTTATTCCATCATATTTGTGCCCATTGTCAAATCTACTTGCTTTCTATAGGATGTTTTCAAGGAAGCAACTGAACAAATAGACTCTGAGGATGCACTAGATGAAGATTGGCTTTCTGAGTATTCAGGTGATGAGGACTATGATCCTGAAGAAAATGAGGCCAGCAGCAGCTGCATGAACAGCGCGGAAGAAATTATGTCTGATGATTCCAATGGTTCAGGAAGTCCACTTTATTCTCCAAATGATGATATTCCGGACTTCATATCAGCAGACTTGAATGACGTTGAAGGGTTCTGTCCTGCCAATTTAGACTTAGGCATTGATTCTGGTGAGGATGATCGCACACAGGTCCTTACCTACCAAAGGCCAAGAAGAGATGTTGATTATAGAAGACTTAACGAGGTTTGTTTCACCAGTATAAAATATTTCTATCAGTACTGCAATTTAAAACATTTTGCTTGGAAATATTTTCTATAAGTTGCACCTTCATTAGGTATATTTTGATTTGCGGCATTAAGTTATCCCAACAGGCTGGAAGTTGAATACTTTTTACCCTGCACAGGAAATGTTTGGAAAAATAATTGAGACTGAAGAACAGAGTGAGGATGAAGATTGGGATCATGACATAAGAAAGAAAAGAAGAACGCGTGCAAGAGGTGTTGGGGATAATTCTATCGAGGGTTCCTTGAATGCTATATCAGAGGAAAAGATCCAGAAGCAGGGGAGAAAGCTTTTCAGGATTCCTCCCGCGGCACTCGAGGTAATTGATAGTTCTAACGACCTTTATAAATTGGTAGGCATCACTATATATGCATATTGTGATTCACATTTGTATTTGTCGTTATACAAGATGAGCTCATGGATGTAGTTGGATTTCAATCTGGCTTATTGTGCCTGCTACTGAAGCTGTCATTTTTTCTTGTTCACACTTGCTTGTCGTTTCTCATGAATATCCTCTGATCACTTTGCTAAATTAGGTGCTTCGCGAATCTTTTGCTCAAAATGAGCTTCCACCCCGTGATGTCAAAGAAAATCTCTCGAAAGAATTGGACATCTCTTTTGAAAAGGTGTGTAGTGTTTGATTGGATCAATTTTTACAGCTCTGTTAGTATGCGTTTTTCCACCTAGAAGTTTCTTTTTGCCGTTCAATTACCACATCGCACCTGACTATGTTCCACACTTCTTTTATAAGAGACCAACTTACTTTTTCTTAAAATGTCTTTAGCATTAGTAACCAATGTCTGATCCATTTGCAGATTGATAAATGGTTCAAAAATACTCGGTGTGCTGCTCTCAGAGATCGTAAGGCATGGATTTCTATCTCATGGTTATTCATATGATCTATGTAATTTCATTGAAAATAGTATTGCCTTGTGTCAAGTGTTGTCTTTGATTTTTGGTTTCTCCCCACTCTATAACTTGTTTTCTCTGTGCAAGCATTTGCTGTGAGGCCTGTTAGCAAAGTCCTAAAAATAATGATGCCAAATTGCCAATGCATTTATTCAAGTGAACATGTAATTTCTGTAGGTGCACAAGTTATTTTATACAGAATCATTCGTTGCCACAAACTAAATTGCACTTGAACTGTTATATTTCTATTATTCCATATGCTTTGATTCCATACGTAAAATTATTGAAGGATGCACAGAACCAAGTTCTAGTTTTCCACTCTGTATGTCTTGTTTTTATATACATTTCCAACATTATTGCTATCTTTCAGGCTGAAGGTAACAGCCATAATACCGCTCCCAGCAAAAGCTCAAGAAGTAAAGGAAAAACTGGAATCTCAGGCAAGGTTGATTCAGCAGACAATTTGTACTTTCTTTTTTCCCAAATGTCTGAAATGACCAATGTTTCTAGTTCCTACCCATATGCAGGCAGATGTTGAGAAGTGTTCCATTCTCAGTTGTCTGAAGTATTCATGTTGATTCTGGCAGTTATAATAATGCCATGCCCTAAAAGGAATTATAGTCATAGACTCGCAGTGTTTATTAGATACTTGAATCATTGATTTCTCTAACTGTAAGATAACACATCACCATAATCTTAATTTATTGAAGGATACAAAGTGTTCAGTTCAAATATTTATTCCGTTTTATCTCGCGGGTATTATATTCAACATACGTTGTTTATTAATGTCTCCTATGCCCCCTGCAGGCTGAAAGAAATGGTCATGTTACTGCTCCCTTCAATAACTTGAGAACAAATGAAGACAAAGCTGGTATCTCAGGCAAGGTTGATTCAGGAGACAATTCGTTCTTTGTTCCCTTGTCTGAAATCATCAATGTGCCTACACGATTACAACGAAATCATGAGAAGAGGAAGATGGAATCAACTAGCAGCCCTGTTAGTCTACACATTAAAGGAGCTTGTTCTCCAACAGGACAAGCCAAGGTAGAAAGTACACAAAGCTGATTGTGGATCTTGGCTAATTTGTGACTTGTTCTAGAGTAACATGGGCCTTAAAATGGATCTACTTGCGTTAGATTTGTTGTACTGATTGTGTAACCTCAACATGTTTGCAGGAGAGTATGTCACCTACAAGCAAGCCTTGTTCGAAGTCAGATTTGAGCCATCCAACAAATAATGAAGTCAGTGCTGAGGAGCAAGCTGTTCCTCCAATGGATACTGGTGCCTGCGCTGAAGAGCAAGCTGTTCCTCCAATGGATACTGGTGCCTGCGCTGAAGAGCAAGCCGTTCCTCCAATGGATACTGGTGCCTGTGCTGAAGAGCAAGCTGTTTCACAGATGGATACTGGTGCCCACGCTGAAGAGCAAGCTGCTCCTTGGGTGGATGATGGGGCCTCAGATTATCAGCCTTTCCTGGATGTGATCGATGAAATGTGCGGACTCGAGTGTAGGCTGCAGAGGCTGAAGAAGAACGTGCTGTCATCAGGAGCAGATGGCTGTGCTAATGGTGGGAGTGACATGAATAACCAAGCTGTGGTGCTTGTGCCATCGGCTGAGCTGAAGGAAAAGGCATAGCATGCCCGCTTTATTTGGGCACTGCCCATAGGTCTTATATAGCAAATATGAAATAACTGTATAGAGAAGCAAGAGAAAAAAAAAGAAACGAGAAAAGACAAATGCCGGCTTACATAACATACAGGCAGGGTGTCAGATAGTTTTCCTGGGGCCTGACATTACCACAGGTGTCAGGTAGTCTAAATATACTTTGGTGTCTTGGAAGTTTATATGTTATAGATCAGAGTTGGGCTTATTAGCAAAGCTGTAGCATCCAGGTCTAAATCTGGAGTGTGAACCTAGATTACAGTTATGCTTAGCAAGTGATGGTTGTACCAGGCACACTGATCACAACTAATCATTTGATTTTAAAAAGAACTTAACATGCATGATTCTCCTGTGGGATGCCGCGTAACAGATGTACTGTAAAAAATTCTGTTCTCTTACTGCTGTTAAAATCTAACTTCGCTGCAGCTGTTGTACTGCTGTTAGAATTTGCACCGAAAATTTTCCGGTGATACAGACCAAATAATATATCATGTAAATTTAATTTAAACGCGGCCGGGAATGATCCGATTACAGAAAATGTGTAACAACTTGTTCGTATATCACGTATCAGGGAGTGGATCCTGCTTTTTTTCTATACTAGGAAGAATGGATCATGTTTGATGTTGCCATACCATCACACTCACTCCGAGACCAGACAGCCCTAGAAAGGAGATATTTCCTCATTGAGATACTACATCCCTAGCTCCAAAATCTAGCCAAAATTACATGCCATTTTTGAAAGAGTCAAACCTTTTCTTTTGGCCCCAAAAAAAAGTCAAATTAGCTTGAGCAGAGAGAGAGAGAGAGAGAGAAGGCTTGTGGATAAGAGACGGAGAGGCGTTTGTTTCTGTGACGGGTTGGGAGCAGGAATCAGGCCATCCTTTTTTCACCCACCATCCGTGACCTCCTTGCGGCTTCTCACGCAGCAGCAGCAGCATCAACACGGGCAGACCTCCGTGGTTGCATTATCCGGAGGGAACGGAGGATGGTTCAGGGGTCCAAGTGTCTCCACCGCGCACCATGCGTTCCCCTCTGTTAGGGTTCTGGGACGTGGGGCTAGCTGACGGACAGGGTCGGGATAAGATGGGCAGGTCATGGGTGCAGTGTGTTCTGCCCGATGGGGACGGCAGATATGCTCGCTTGGAGCCTTGTCCATAATCGTATCGCAACGTTTAGCACTGCTCGCCGCGAGCGATTGGTGATGGATTTGATGTAATTTTTAGGGAGATCTTTGTTTTGGAAAGGAGGTGTCTTGGTTGGGAGTGATGTGTAATGTGGGGCCTGTCTGTCGTCTATACCGTGTGCAGTACGTGAACAGACTGACAAAGAGAGGCACGACCTATTTGAGCCCAGAGATTAAAGAGGTGTTTAGTTCGTCCAAATTTTGCAAAGTTTGTAAAAGGATTATGCACTGGGAAACGTACTCGAGAGAGAACACGTTTCCTAATGCAAAAGCTTTGTTGCAAACTTTGTGAATTTAAACAGTAAGAGCCCAGACGTGCAAAATATACAGCAAATCCAGCAATGTGTTGGGGTTGCAGTTGAGTTGCAGATGAACAGGACTTCATTCCCCTCCGTGGGATCTGAAACGTGCACGTCGAAAACACCACATTCCTGAAGCGAATTCAGAAATAGTACAGACCTGGGCCATGTTTACATGGAGGGTGAAAAATTTTTGAAGTATGTCGGATACACATTTGAAGTATTAAATATAGACTAATTACAAAACTAATTACAGATTCTATCAGTAAATCGCAAGACGAATCTAATGAGTCTAATTAATCCGTCATTAGCACATGTTTACTGTAGCAATTTATTGTCTAATCACGACTTAATTAGGCTCATTAGATTCGTCTCGCGACGTATACTCCGTCCATATAATGGGTTTTTTTACTACATTTAATATGTCATGCATGTGAGGGAACATGCTCAGAAAAAATTCGCAGCCGCATCTAAACACGGCCCTGAGTAAGGGACGAGAATGGCTAGCGGCTGCAGGCGACACAAAAAGAAGTGGCTAGCAGAGCAGAAATTACATGCGAATCTCGATCTGTTGCTAGTTTGTTTCTACTCAAAACGAAGAAATCACAACCAGATATTAGTTGTTCATGTAGGGGTGCTGTCGAAAGACCTACATTTCCTTTTTAAAAAGAAAAGGAAAAAAAAGACCTATATATCCTACAGAGCACACACATAATTAAATAAAAAGGAACCGTGTGTACTAGCTCGATGTGTATTCATGCATGTACGTGTATCGTATTGTCGACGTCGTCAATCCGAGGAATCAATCAATGGATGGGACTGAAATGATTTTTTTATACAAATTTGCGAGAACTACTTTTGAGGAATGAGACAGTGACTGGCCAAGCAATATACGAATTGAGTTATCTGCTCAAATTAACCTCGAACAAGCTCGAGTTATTGGCGGTAGCTAGGTTCATGCAGTACATTTACCCATCCATCAGTTTGAATTACCAGTGTGTGTACCGCTCTGTGCACGGTTCTGACCCGTGTGCAGTTGGCAAGCAAAAGCAGAGCGCGGTGGGACCCACCGGTCAGTGACCACTCTCCGCGCTGTCAGAGGCAACACGGGTCGGCCGGAATGCACGCACAGTGGTGTGTCGACGCTGGGGCGCCCTGGACCGCAAGAGTTTTGGGCTCATGTTTCTGCTCGCTCGCCTTCGTCTCTACTCTACTGATCAGCAGCAGGAGACGAAGCAACTCGACCGAGATGCCATCTCTCTCTCTGATCTCTGGGTCTTTTCCTGTGATGATATGCAGGAACTGTTGCTCAAAATCATAATGCATCTCGATCGGTCGGTCACATGCATGGATCGCAGCGAGCGTTTGGTTGCATCAGGGCAGTACGCACGCCCTTGGCCGCATGTGAATCATCATGTCATCGCCCCTCATCCAATCATCCAATCCAATTCCAAGAGACCCAAGGTAGCAATAAAGGAAAAAAAGCTTCACGCACGTACGTACGCGGTGTCCCTGCTGCGTGCTCTTGGATCTTTCCGGTAAATGGCAACCGGCAACTGGATCCTGTGCTCCAAAGACGGAGTGTAACTTCTAGAAATTTCTTACTGGCTTGCTGCTCTTGTTGTTCGCCACAAAAGCTTAATTCATCTGATGGGTAGTTCATCTGGAGTATCATTTCCCGGGTGCTTTTTGTGAATGCTAATTTTCTAAGTAGTTAAGGGGGTTTAAGGGCCTGATTGGTTGGAGGCCAAAAGTTGCCAAGTCAAAATGTGGGCAAGCCCATAAACTTTGGCATTCAATTGGTTAAAAGCCAAAAAAAAAATCTCAAAGTTCCTTAGCAAAGTGACAATGTTAAACTCGTTCATATTTTGACGCCAATCAATTCTCCACATGTTTATGGGCATAAATCATAGACATTAGCATTAGTATTTGACATCAAAGTTATTCGGTGACATAATTTGAACTATTGTATTTTGACATCAAATCGAGTGCTACTCTAAGATTCTGATCCAAGTTTTGGCCAAAAAAAATTGGCATGCCAACATTTTGACGTGCCCGCATTTTAGCTTGGCAACTTTTGGCCTCCAACCAATCAGGCTCTAACTACAGTTAAGACTTTTCCTAATAAGACTATCTAAGAAAGGGCAACCGGGTTCCTTGTGGTGGCAGACGAGAGGCCGGCCATTCTGAATTCTGAATTTCTGATCAGCTGAGCTGATGCAGTAGCAGTAGAGAAAAGAAGGTCAGCTGCCGCTTGCCAACTGAACCAAAGGCCAGCCACTTTCTCTTTCTGTATCGCAGACGAAGCCGCGGTACGGTGCAGCAGCGCTTGACATTTCCGGCAAGGGTGGATGGACGGGTGGACGGTCCATCGTCGTCTCATATGCATCATGCGGCCACGCCTGCCTTTTTTCCCCCCGCGACAGCCCCAGCTAGCAGAAAAAAGGATAACTGTCTGTCACAGCCAAGCACAGGCAGCGGCAAACCGCAAAGCAGAGAGCAGAGTGTTTTGGCGTTTGCACTGCAACAGCAAAAGCCAAAGGTCTCTCGCGCGTCAAAACTCTCAAAAGACATGCATCACCGCTCCAGCAGCAGCAGCCATTGCAGACCAGACTACTTGCATGGCTGCTGCTGCTAAAACCACCACTACTGCTACAGGAGCTAGCGTGTGTGACAAAACTGTGCAATTCCTTAAATGGAAATTCAAATTACAGAGAGTTACTTCTTTCAAAAAAACAATTACAGAGAGTTAGTAACTGATTATTAGCCACATTACCCTGCTCTTCTTATCACAGTGAAATTTAATTCCCGTTTCTTATCCTTCTCCTTTATTTTTTTCCATCCAAAAGAAAAGATCTACAGCAATAATTGATACTACACATAAGTACATATACATAATCCTCGGCACACACAGGTGGTGCTGGTATTATTAGGGTGGTCATCTCTCATCTCTGGCTCTTTTGCAGCGACGTTGTTTTCTTTGTCTGGCTGCATGCCTCTGGCGAACCCAAATCTGAATTCTGAACATCTCTACACCCCAGACATGGCCTCATTTCCCGCTTGGACCCATCCATCCTTGGTGGTACCACCATTGGGCAAGGGCTCGTGCCGCCATACACACCTTACACCGTCCACCATGCCACACGGATCTTAATTCGTTTGGCACTATAGCGACAACGGTCCAACCGCCATATATGCGTGCATATCGACCGCCATGATATTTTCCGTATGCATGAAATCTAGCTTCTAGCTTTGCTACCTATCTAGCTTGGAAATACCCAATCTAGATGGTCGTCAAATGCAGCAAGTTAATATCCACAACAAGTACATGTAGCCGTCCTTTGGATAAGCGCGTACGAACTTACCCTAAACGTGTGAGGGTATTCTTTTCCTTTTTCATCTTTCAATTTTTCAATGCATGCGTGCAACATTATTATTGGACATCGACGAAAGGGGCTTCAAATACGATATTGATTTCTCATTTTTCCTGCGGTGTAATTTATTTGTTTATTTTGTGAGGACAGTAGTGTGATGTATTTGTTGATTAAGCATAATAAAATACAGCAACATTAAGCTAGTTTATTATACATACATTCGATTCAAATATTCATAGAGGTGTTTGCACTAGTCTATGCTTTTCGATACAATTATCTTTTATGAGCATGCATGCGTATGATATGTACGGTACGGCCTACGTGTATATGGAGACTAAATGGAAAAAAAAAACTCGAAATGTTTCTCTTTCTCCTATCCATTTAAATTTTGTGGCACTTCGACAGGAAGATGTTCGCACATACGTCGACAGCAAAGGAGAGCCGTGAAACAAGCCTAGGTACAACCACTAGAAGCAGACAACCGCTCAAAATAGCTGGCCACAAATGAAACACACATCTGTTAGACAGTAGGTTCTAGCTGTTCTAGACACTGAGCTTGATGGATGAGCCTATCTGAATCACCGTGTACATGATTGGCTAGTACATCCTGACCATTCAGATGTGTAAGACAGCATGTTGTGTTGGAATTTTGGTGGCAACAGCTAATAAGATATTTATCTTCTGCCACAAAAATATCTCAAAAGATAACTAAAACCACTCTTGGTTGTGTGGGATAGATCAAATTATTTGGAAATCATATGCTCAATTTTTTAATATACAAAACGTATCTTGTCGATTTCTAATCAGCCGCTCTTGTTATATATTGTGCATGTTTTATCAATTATCATCAATATATTAAAATAGTTGGAAAAACGAACTGCCCGTGCTTATTCCACAATGCAATATTCAGTGACTCGATCTCTAGAAGAATTTCTAAAAATGAGCTACCAACCACAAAGGGACACTTTTTGATGTAAAAGTAAAATATCTTGCAAAAAAGATCCTGCAGCTAGTCCGGCCCTACCACAGTACCATGGGCACAGGAAAAACCTCATCCTAAACAAAGAGCCAAGATTAATTTGGTTGGCTGGAAACGGCTCAATTGGCCCCTCTCCTCTATCATTAGTGATTGAACCCAGGGGACACAACGTATGGGGCATCCAAGCCACACATCCTAACTCACAAATACATGGCAAAAGTCCAAAAAAGTAAGAAGTTAAGCTAGGTGCTATGCGCATATGAAGAAAACTCTGCTCATCACGGCACCACTGTCGCTGACAGAAAATAGCACCAAAACTCCTGGCTCTCACTGACAAAATCAACAGCATGAGCAGATACACAACTCGTGGCTCATTCGCAATCGAATGTTGTGACAAAAACTTTTGATATGTGGAGCTTATCCGAATTAAGAGGGACCCAAACATTTAACACAACCCCAAATTCTTGCATGAAATGCAAAATGAAGCTGCAAGAACCAAGAGCTAGGGCTTGTGTGTGCGTAGCACTGTGGCTCTTTGTACTGGACCAATCACCGTCAGCCATGCACGCAAACAAGCTTCCAAGATCCTGCGGGCCCCGCGCTTAGCTTCACGTGAAAAGGTTGCCGGGCCGATAATAAAGAGCTCGCCACGTAGGCCCGAGAATCCGGCGCAGCCAATGGGAGCACGCCATGTCAGCGGATAAGAGAAAATCATGGGCCTTTTCCGTTGGGGTGGATGGGGCATGGGCAATCAGGAGCTTAAAAGCGCCCTAGCTCGGCTGTTTACTAAACTGCCCCTCCTGGTTTGCTTTTGGTAGTTACAACTTACAACTCACAAAGGAGATGCATGCTTAGATTTTATAGGTAGGATATGAAGAACAAATGTTTTGTGCATCACAAGCTCAGAATCATTTGGTTCCTCAAAAATATTCTCACCTCTGAACTGATGAATAATGGCAACAAACTCAACACTACTTTCGGTTTGATTTATATGTTGTTTGGTACGATCTTCAAAATGTATGGTTTAAATATTATTTTTTCCTTGGTAAAAGTCACCAAAACTTAATTATGTTTAGACAATGTAGAATTACTTTTGATTGCGAGTCAACTTGTCTATTATTCCTAAAAAAGGCAAATGTTCTTTTAAAAATATATCGCGTGCCTTGATAAATGGAAAAGGGATTTAGATACCTCCCTTGAAAGAATCTATAAATGTATTTCATAAAAAAAGAATCTATAAAAGTAAGATGCCATCAGAATCTTGAATCTTATTTTCTGCACCTATTTTAAACTATCGACCGGGTTGGATCCCATATTGTTTTTTGTCCTCTAACCGAAAGAGAAAAAAATAAAAGAACTCATATATAATTACGTATACTTTCATCCAGGTTAGCGACATCCAGTACTAGATCTATCGATACAGTCGACCAAAAGCATGTACATACTTCGTACAAAATGCCAACAAACTAGTTTAAACAAATGTTATTACAATATAATTATACTAGCTAGTCCACTAGAGAAAGATCACAACAAAAAATAATAATACGATTATTACAATGGTATGCCGAATTAACATACTTTAACATCTGCACACACGCGCACACAGACATGGATGGAGGTCGCATGCATCAGGACAACAAAAGGGTGGCGCTTGACATTTCACCAAAAAAACATATGGGAGGAAAGCTTCAAACCTTTGCTTTTCATACAGCACAAGAGAGGCATGGCGACAAATTGTATTAGTCCAAAAGAGGATGCCATTGCCATTAAGTAATGCTGATTCCCATGTTTCATTGGCCAGTGCCGTCTCTAGAAGAAATATTATTCATCTCTCACATGGTTACCAATAGATAACCAAGAAACAAAAGGCCAAATAATAAGCTTGACAATAATTAAATATCTTCCTTTTATTTATTTTTTGTTCTAATTCTGAGCGAGAATCATGCCACGAAGCAGCTGTATATTTTAACCATATGTGGTTTATCACACTTTTTATGTATTTTTGTTCAATCAAAGCTGTACCAATTATATAAACCACACATGATTCTAGCTAGTACTAGTACCAAATGATTTCTTGAAGGCATACTTATGAGATAAGCTTACAGTACTTAGTTTGGTTTTTAAAGGCTTCACTAAATCTGAAACAAAATGCACTCAGTTAGCGAGTTCCTTTTTGAAAAGAATGGCCATACAATTTTGAGAACCCTACAAGCTAGGGCAAATTGGTCTGATTTTAGCCATTGCAAATCCCAGATGACCCAAGCAATCCCCAACACATGTACGACCTAGAGCCTAGGAAAAAAGAGCACAAGATGACTTGGGGCATGTTTAGATGGGAGGGTGAAAAGTTTTCGAGATGTCACATCAAAGAAAATTTATCATTTAGGAGTAGTAAATGTAAACTATTGGTAAAACTAATTACAGATCTAGCCAGCAAATCGTGAGACAAATCTAATGACGGGTAATTAGAGGGTAATTAATTAACAATTATCGGGACGATTACTGTAGCATTAATGTTGCACATCTTGGATTAAGTAGGCTCGTTAGATTCGTCTCGCGACACACACTCCATCCATGTGATGAATTATTTTTTTCGTCTACATTTAGTGATTTATGCATGTAAGATTCTCTTTTGAAAATTTTTCGCATGACAACTAAACACGGCCCTACATATACCATGGGTCCCACAGGCAGGAGGAGAGAAAGGGACCTGATGAGAGAGGGTGGCTTGTCTCATTGTCTGTTTCTGTTCCTCTGGCCTCCTCCTACCCCAAGCCCTCTAAAACCCCACCCTGTACCCCCTTCTCTTGAACCCTTTCTCTCCTCCCCCCCCCCCCCCCCCCCCTCCCCCTAGCGGCTGCAATTCCCCACACCCCCCTCTTTTTCTCTCTCCCCTCTCAAGGATCCAAGAACAAGAAGTATCATTACAGCAGCTATCTTTTCATCTATCTCCAATCCCAACACAACTCCTCTTCTCAGCTCAGGGAATTCCCCTGCTTCTGCTCTCGTGCTCTTGCAAGCTCTCTGTTCTGCTTCTTCACCTCTTCTTGCCACACAGTTGTCCAGCAGTCACAAAGACAGGATCTTTTCACTCCATCTTCTCCCAAAGTGTTGTTGTGCCCCAGGTGGAGGCAAAGTGTGTGGAATTTCAATTACCTTTCACTCTTGATTAGGTTTCTTAGGCATTTCTTGCTCCTGTGCTCTTGGGTTGATGGTTGTGAAATCAATCCAAGTCCAAGAATAGCTGGAGGTGTTCATTAATTTCTCCTTCCAAGACGATCGTTCGAGCAGTAGTTGCTGCTGTTGTTGAGGCGTTGCAATAATGTCGTCTTCGTGCATACCGACCGGCCTGCGGCTGGACCTGGAGATGGTGAAGGCGGCGGCGTCGCCGGGCGCGCACTCGTCGCCGCTGCGGTCGTCGCCGTCGTCGACGCTGTCGGAGGCGTCGAACGCGTCGTCGTCGTCGGCGACGTCGGTGTCGCTGAAGCGTGCCCGGGCGCCGCGGAAGCGCCCCAACCAGGCATACAACGAGGCCGCCGCCCTGCTCGCCTCCATCCACCCCTCCGTCTTCCCTGTCAAGAAGAGCCCCAAGATGGTGCCGCCGGCGGCGAGGCAGCAGCTCATCATCTCCGGCCTCGCGGCCGCCTTCTCCGGCGACGACCTCCTCCCGCCTCTCCCCGTCCTCGCCGACGCCGCATTCCTGCTCCGTGACATGCCGCCGGCGCCGCCGCCGCAGAGCCCGTCAGGCGGCAAGAACAATTGCTCGTCGCCGGCGCCGGTGAGCAGCGCGTTCCGGGACTTCCGCGACCCGGCGCCGTCGCCGGCGAGCCCCGACACGGTCGGCGCCGACGAGCTCGGCGAGATCGACTTCGACGCCGACGACGACGACGGCTTCGACGCCGAGTCCATCCTCGACGTCGACGCCGGCGCCGCTGCCGAGGGGCTCGACGGAATCATGGGCAGCCTCACCGTCGAGAGCAACGCCACCGCTTCCACCACCTCCGACGACTCCATCCTCTCCAGCTCCGGCATACACCCTTACCTCAGGAGCCTCATGGTGGTCGGCCTCGCCGGCAGGTTCGAGCTCGGCCTCGGGTTCCGGCACGGCGGCGGCGCTCGACCCAACCTCAACCGCGCGCTGAAGCGGCGAGACGACGACGGCGCATGGTGGATGTGGCCGGCCGTGCCGGTGAAGGACCTCACGGTCGCGCCACCGGCACTGGCACCACCGTCGGCAGCGGCGGACGCTGCAATGGCGCAAGCACCGGCGCCGGCGCTGGAGAAGAAGAAGAGCAAGAAGAAGAAGGTAGTGAAGATCGAGAAGGTCATGGCCAAGGGGAAAGAGGAGATGCCCAACGTGAAATGCAAGGACGGAAGCAGCCGACGGCTCTGTCGAGGCTGGTAATGGCGACGGCGGCGACGCTGACAGCACGCCGGCGGCGAAGGCGCCGAAGACCGGGCTGGGGCTGAAGCTGGACGCCGACGAGGTGCTCAAGGCGTGGTCCGACAAAGGGTCCATGTTCACTGAGGGCGGCGGGCCGGAGTCGCCGGCATCGGCCGCCGACGTGCGGGTAAGTAAATTGGCTACCATAATCTGCCTACGTTCCCCTTTCACTATTCTTCAGTGTAGCTTCTTTCCCCTAAAATGAAAAGAAAATAAGGTACTACTTGCAGAACGGGAAAGTAGTAGAGCACAATTTTGATGCTTCAGTGACTGAATTTTGCTATTTGAGATTGTCTTTAGATCAAATAGGATAGGATACTTTGGCGATTTTGTAGCTGAATTTTACCTGTTCATTACATATGCATATTAATAGGGCAAATTTCAGAAACTCTGAATGACTGAATATGATTTGTTGGTTGAAAGAATTATATCAAATTTGTAAGAAAGATCTCATCTTAGAATTTAATAAGAAAGAAGGGAGCTGTCAATTGGACAGTTGCTTTCTTCAAACAGTAAAGATGGACACTCAGGTAAAAACCACATTACAAGTCTCTAGTTAGGTACTGTTTATCCAAATGGATGGTCCCTCACACAAAGTACTGTTTAGTACTGCACTGCTACATATCTGCGAGTACGCGTCTTTACAGAATCTCAGTGGTACTGCAGTAACCCGTAGAATAAAATTATCCAGAAAAAATATTAAGTTTTTCTTTGTGGAAGAAATACAAAATAGTGTGTTTTTGAATTTTAGCGTTCTGTAAGCAGATATTCAAATCGTTTAAATTTGGTTTAAACTTGTGGGTGAAGACCTGTTAGAGAATTGGTAAATTCTATCTGGCTATGGTTTGTTAAACTCAATTATCCAACAGTGGACCACAGACAATAGATCCTTTAGGCCCTGAACATCTTATGCCAAGGATTATTCAAAAAAGAAATCTTATGGCAAGGATTACATGTCTGTCTTCTTGCAAAGGGGTTATTTGGGCTCAATTTTGGTGCCTTTTGGGCCAATGATAGAGCAGTTGCAACAAACGGCAGCCCCAATTCGATTGGCTTTTCTGCAATTTGCTGTTGCACATGCCAATATTTGCATCGGTCAGAAATGACAAAAATCATAATTATAGATACGCCCAGCATTTCATAATATGGACATATCATGATCATGACATGTATCTTCTACCTTCAGAGACTTTTCAGAGACAGTGTAATAAACCTGTAAATAACAACTGTCTCTATGGATTCTGAAGTATGAAAACTGGGGCTCTCGCAGTCTTACTGATGAAAATCGATCCTTGTTGCAGGCTAAACTTGCAGAGATTGAGCTCTTTCCGGAGAACGCTAGTGGTGGCATCAGGGAAGCCAGTGTGTTGAGGTACAAGGAGAAGAGGCGCACCCGGCTGTTCTCGAAGAAGATCCGGTACCAAGTGCGGAAGGTGAACGCCGACTGCCGGCCTCGGATGAAGGCAAGCACTAGAACTGATTAGAAAGCATAAAAGATCTGTTCGTAAGGCAAAAACTGCAACAACTCACTGTTCAATCACACCAAAAATACCCTGTGTTTAACCTGCAGAAGATGCAGTTAACCATAGCAAAGCTTCTGAAGTACTGACATACTGTTCTGGTTCTTGCAGGGAAGGTTTGTTAGGAGCCCATCTCTTCTTCAGCAAGCCCTGGAGGAAGAGAGCTAGATAGTGATACTTGCTAGTCTGTTTTTTATCAGCATATTTTTGTCCCTTTTAGTTTCTCATTAGCTAAGAGATGTGAGTGAGGATTTTCCCCGGGGTTTTTTTCGGAGTTTTGCTCTGGAGAGGATAGGATGCCTTTAGAGTGGATTGTCATGGTATGGTGGTCACATAGTTTGTCTCAGGTTTACAATTGTGAGGTAAAGGAAGGAAATAAAGTGATGTTAGAATATACAGTCACACAGCAAGCAGCATAGATGATGGGTGTCTATTTTACTTTTACTGCTCCAAAATTATCGGCTGAATGCCACATTGCTTTGGAACATCTATTGCAAAGGAAAAACGACTAGTGGAAATCGGCATGGATTATGTACTACCATTTCACAAATCACAACATCTTCTATTCATGCATTATGCTTTTCACCGTTTTAAGAGGGGAATTACCAACAGGCATGCAATGCAACATTGCAACTACATGAAACATGTAGTGCAGTCACTAGTAAATTAAGATAGAAAAAAAGAAACTGCACTACTGCAGAATCTTCATGGAACTTCAACACCACCTGAATAACTTTGCAATTTCACTAGGCGCGCGTCAGGTGTGGATTACAAACAGTAAATAAAGCAGCACGTGGTTGAAGCTCTCAGGCGGCACTGTCAGTATCTTTTCAATAGCAAAGCATGAAACAGAAGAACGAAATGATTGAACGCACAGAGGCCAGAGCCCTGCTCACTTATCCATGCCTGTAGCACAAAATTCCAATGGCATGAACAGCACGGCTAAATCTCGTTAGATGGCAACTCGTGGATCCATGACCTCCTATCTGTTCTATTCTACATGACATGCAGAGGAGACACCCTTGCAGGGCTGCAGATGCCGCCCTGCAATCTGCGTCGCTGATCAGCCAATCGGAAATTCTGCGCCGCACCCGCACTGCACGGACCGGCTGCGGACCTGAGGATGTTCAAAAAGCGGCGAGATTCCTCGCCGGCGCGCCGCCATTGCGGCGCCTCCGTGCGCGTCGATTTGGTGCGCGTGACGCCGCGGGAGGAGGAAGGGGAAATAATGGCGGAGGGGGTATCCTGGAAGATTCCCTCCCGTTATGCATCTCCCACTACGAATCGTGGCCGTTCAAATCAGATCCTACGTTCAAGAGGCCGTACGGGGTGGACGGTATTTCATTTACCGTCCACCCCCGGACGTTGTTTCATTTACCGTCCGCCTCCTGAGAACGCCATTTCCACTATTCCAGCGAATAAGCTTCGGAAGGAGGGTCCCTCTCGCGAGATGCCCCGCCTCCGGCTACCACCACGGCGGCGGCGGCGCACATCGGTGGCTGCCGTGAGGCCGTACGCCGAGGGCCTGCCTCTGAGATCCTGTCCTCGCAGGCTGTAATGTCAAGCGGCCGGCTAGGGAGCATCAGTTTCTGCCGAGAACTTTTTTTTAGATGAAGGAAACTGGGTGTGATTTTGCTGCTGATGATGGCCAATGGCTTGCTGATCATCTTTGTTTTGTTCCAGCTTCTTGAACTTGAGCAGATGTGTCTTCTCGTCTACAGGAGAGTCTCGCTCTCCAAATTCAGACATCCATTTTGGCATTTCAAGAATTTCCTCTCAGAAATGCACTCTGCTTCTTTTGATAATGTTGCGCTCTGCAGGCTGCAATATCAGCCCGTAGACTAGGGAGCGTCATGGCCTCATGGGCAATCGCTTGCTGTTGCCGATCATCTTCGTTCTGTTCCTGTTTCTTGATCTTTAACAGATGTGCGTTCGTTGTCTGCAGGAGTCTGGTTCTCCGAATTCAGATGTCCATTTTGGCATTCAAGAATTTCCTCTCAGAAATGCACTCTTCTTTCCTGATAATGTTATACTTGTTTCGTCCGGAAACAAAGAGAAATTAACGGCAGATCACCTCAGGATATCACCCCCGGGAAGAAAGCAATTGAGATCTGACTCTCAACCCATAAACAGTAATCTCATACTTGTTTTGTCCGGAAACAGAGATTTAAAAATTAGAACCATACCATCAAGACCTTGCTCACATATAAAACATGTGGCGACTCATACACAACCGTAATGATAGGTTCCTTGGAATGGAGATCCTATCACCCTTCGTGCACGCGAGGCACGGAAACCAGCGCACGTATAAAACACGTGGGCAAGGGTGTGCTGGGCAAGTCAGTCAGATATACCATATTTAGCAAGCCACCTGAAACAACCCGAAATTCCCTCTAGGGCTTCACGGTCTAGTTAATCCTTAACGATCCAACGAGTTTTCACAAAATACTAGTTGGTCAAGTTTTATTCTGAAATAAATGTGTTGGAACTGTGCGAACCTCTGGTGCACGACTTTTCGCTCTGATACCAGCTGTGGCAGAACCGCCCAAATTAATCCGGCTTAAATGCGCCAACCTTCCATTGGTCGTCACGCAATTAAATCGGAGTAATCTGACCGTCTGTCGGGTCAAGCCCGATGCAACCACGAACAGTTACCTCGATCGAAACGAGTCATGCAAATGCCCACTCGAAGGTGGGTCCCAGAGATTACATCAATCCACAAGTATTAAATAGGTCCCACTTGAGGTAATTTATTACAAACCGAGTTCAAATACAAAGCAACAGTTAAACCAGAGTTTTCGAAAGCAGCGGAATTAAACTAATTTATTCGAAGGGAATGACGTCACGTGAAGCCATCGTGACATCACTCGGAAGCATCCTCGTCCCACATGACAGTCCAGCCAGGAGGAAGGGTGGTTGGCCAGGTGAGACCTGCAACCATCTCCTCAAGGGTACTACCTGAAAAACAATTCCACAAGCAAGGCTGAGTATACTAATACTCAGCAAGACTTAACCGTCGGGTGACAGCTACATCACCAACTTCTAGACATGCACGGCTTTTGGCTGGTGGGTTTGTTTTGCCAAAGAGCGACTAAGAGTGGGTCCTTGCTTTCAATATTTTAGCATCAAGTTCTAGTTCGAATTTAGTCTTTCTAGATAAGCAACCTATGCTAACCAAGCAAGTGGAGCAAGCAATTAAGCAAGCAGCAAGTTTATCATCATCATGTTTCGCTTTCATTACTCGGTGCGGCAAGAGATCAAGTAGTCTCATTAGCTGCGAGAAACAGACAGTTCGAACCGATTTTAACCTTGCAAGGTGGATACTAAACACACGGAAAAGCGTCAACCCCGAGGGTCAACGCAAACCAGGCCGTTCCCAAGTCTTCCGAGTTTGTTAATCCGAGCCCACTCCCCTTGGACACAAGCCTTAGCCGGTCATACTTCGCGGCCGTAGCCGGCCGGCTTCGGTCTTGAGCCACGTGCCAGCGACAGGGGAATAAATCCCAGGGAAAGCAGGACAAGGCCACGCCCCCTTCCGAACAGGTACTAAACTTACCGGTCCCATGCCCAAACAAGTGCTTAGTGCTTTCAAACACTTGACCAACATCGCCGGCACACTTCGACCTTAGCAACTTTTCATAAACAGACGGGGCATCTACATGACCACAATCCCCGTCCGTCATCCTTATGATTCCAACATAAGTAAAGCAGTTGATTCCTATATCTCGCGAGTGACAGGAAACCACTCGACTTTTACCGTGTCCTTAAAGCGAGGCGACTATCGACCTATCATACTAGTATTGCAAAGCATAGGTACCTAGGATCATGCAACTAAGGTTCCAATTCAACTCCTGAACGTAAATGCACAAACATAGAGTACAAAACATAGTTGCAAGATTCGAAACATGGGATATGCTCCGGGGCTTGCCTTCAGGTACGATGTTAGCTTGGGACTCCTCTGCAGCAACGTTTGGGTCTTGCTCGACCTGGACGGCGTTCACCTCGCCGTTAGCTTGGTCTTCTCCTCTAGCGGGGACAAGTTCGTAGTCTCCGTCAGCGAGGACTTGTTCTACACGAATTGTTCATGCAAATAAGAACATGATCTTATTTCGAGTCATCATAATTGCATAATGATAAACCCGGGGTGTACTTAGTGACACATTCATCTGGACAATTTTGGTCTGACCTTCCCTTTCTTTAATTAAATTGATAGTTACTCACAAAAGCACTTGGGGTTGGTTGATGGTGATTGTGTACACATATAAAATTATTTAACTTTGACTTCACCACCAAACAGCAAGTGTGTGTGTGTGGGGTGTGTTTAGTTTATTTAATAACTTTAAAGAAAAGACTTATTCTTAATTCCTCTCTTTTAAGCCATGAAACTTCCATAAATTATTCTGGCAGTTTGGAACTTCAATTAAATGTGAGAAAATTCCAGTGTGCTCTTGGTGTGTTGCTAGATTTACTGACCAAAATTTAGATCAAAAAGATTTATACAGCAACCAGGAAAAATCACACAATCTTATCACACTAGCATTAAGAATAAATCCTAATAAATCACACTAACATTAATTTGTCCTTAGATTTCTACCAGAGCCTATACTAGTCTAAACAAGCTCACATGCCAAGGGATAGCTTCCAAAGATCAAAAGATCTTGCTGTTTTAATTTATTAGATTTAAACTGATGTGAATTAAAAGTGCAAGTTAGCTAGCTCAAACTAAGCCCTACTATTTACCAGACATGCATCGAGTTACCACAGAGATGCTGCAGAAATATTGAGCCCAGGAACTACACAGATTAACTATTAAAATTGTTGAACTAAACATGCACTGCCAGACTAAACAATTAATAACTCAAAATCTTGTGTGTAACTTTGTGCCAACTTTTTACAGGAGCCTAAACATTTCATCAACTACAACATATCCAAAAATCAGAACAAACAAAGCTATAGATTTCAAACTATGCATAAATTTAAGTTTGAACAGATTTGAATCTAATTTGAAAACCACACAGAAAACACCTATATATGCTTTCTAGAAAAGGTAGAGCATCACTTCAGAAGTACAACAAAATTGGGTTTGCATTTTTCTGATTTTTCTATGATTTTTAATCGATTTTTAAAGTTTCTGGATTTGAATCCTAGATCTGGAAGAATCTAATTGCGATCAGACCCCTGAAACTTTTTAAACTAACAGATAGGTCCCTGAAACTAGCGCTAAGACCCCTGGAACTTTCTAAATCCTAGCAATGTGGTCCTTAGACCAAGGCCGGCGGTGGGATGGCTGGAATCCGGCGAGGTGGGGTCACGGGGCTGGACGAGATCGTGCCAGGAGTGCTCACCGCCTCACCTCGAGTCGATCTCGTGCAGGAAGCTCGGCCGGAGGTGGCGAAACGACGGCGGACGGCGGAGCAGGGCGGCGGCGCTCGGTTTCTTCCCGAGCTCCGGCGAACTGCGGGGGCAGGGGTGCTGGGCTGAGGCTGGGGGCTCAAGTGGGGCGACGTGAGGGCGGTGGAGCGTGTGGAAGGCGAAGGCGCTGGGTGGAGCAGCTGGGTCGCCGGCGAGGCAGCCTGGCGGCGAGGTTGGGCGCGGGCGGAGGGGCTCTGCGGCGAGGACGGGTGGAGCCTTTTATAGGCGGCCGGGGTGAGGTTTGGACGGCGGTTTGGAGTGGCGAAGCGGCCACGTGGAGGCTCGGGCAGCGCGGGAGCTAGGCAGCCACGGCGACACGGCGTGTCGGTCGGCCGCCGGTCGGAACGGAGCAGGGGCAGTCATGACGGTGACGGCGAAGCAAGAGCGCAGGATTGGAGAATCGCGCGGGCGTTGCGGAGGTCAAGTCGTGGTCGGAACGCGGTCGTGCGGCCGGTCGGGCAGCGGCGGCGGCGGAGCGCCGCGTGGCAGCCGGCGAGCGGCGTCTCGCCCGCGGTTGGGGAGGCTTGGTCGGGGCAGACGCGGTCCGGGCGGCGCTGTTCACGGCCGGTCGGCGAGCTCGCGGCCGGGTTGGCCAGCAGCTCCGCGGCGCAGGCGGCGTGACGCCGCGTGGCGTGCGCGCGCGGCGCGCGTCGCGTCCGGTCGGAGCGCGAGCGGGGACAGAGCGGCTTGGTCGGGAACAGGAGGGGACGGGGCGCTTCGCCATCAAGGCGGCGACCTCGACGTCCGGGTCAGAGACCCTGCGCCACGTGGCGGGCGTGGTCGGGCACGGTCGGGCTAGAACGCGCGCGCCGACGCATGAACGTCATTTCGTCGAACACCTCACGGGCGTCGTTTCAAACACGAATTCCTTCAAAAAGTTGAACTAAACTTCAAAATCCCCAAACACAAAAGTTGTGTCCCATAGTGTAGGCTACAACTTTTGTAAAGGTCGACCATAGAAAAAGTCTATAAATCGATGGGAAATTTGTGGTGAACAAGGCATGAACTTGAGTGCCATTCAGCCATGAACTTCTGTGTTTGACTGAGTTTGACTGAGATTTGAGGTGCCTTCCACTTGGAATTTTGAAAAGTGCCAAATAGCAAAGTTGTGTCCCACAAAAAGTTGAACAACTTTTATATTGGCAGATTTTTATGTTCTTAAGTGAAATTTCAAATTTAGGCCTTGCCATCCGAGGGATGTCAGAAATTCACCACGTGGCAAAGGGAATTAGGTGAATTTTTCTTAAGTGAAAATCTAGGTGGGTCTTAATTACACCTAATTAAGCTAAGACACAAGGTTTAGCAGGTGATTTAGTTAATTAAACACCTAGATTGTCACACCCTGGTAGCCAAAAATGGGCATGCCATATCCAAAGATCATGCGAAGCGACAGCTTCAAGGATAATTGTGGGCTTGTGAACATGGCCTGTGTACCTACCTTGCCATGCCGAAGGACAATTTTTCCATTCCCAATGCATGCAATCTATACTCTCTAACATTCCTGGAAAACCTCTTTACTCTCCAATTGCAAGCAATCTAGCTGTATCATTTTCATTTGGAGATCTCAAGTACTCATCTCCAAAAATTTCAATAATAGCTTTCACAGAACTTTTAAGACTCTATGGCAGTACTTTCTCCAATACGAACATACTGATCAGTAGCATCCACTGGTATTCCATATACTAGTTGAAGAAATACAGCAACAATCTTCTGCAATGGAGATAGGCCTAATTGTCTTGCTGACTGTCTTTTCTGCACAAAATAGGAGTCATGTGCTTCTACAGCTTGTATAATATGCAAGAATAGAGACAGCGACATTCTAAAACTGCACAAACAAAGAATAATGAGCATATGAGAGTAATCTGAAAGAAAAAGACAAAAACAAACTGCTGAACATACTACAAACTTGCGTCTAAATAGAGTTGGGCCATAGGTCGGATCATCTGAAAATTAGTCTTGGAATATTCTAGCATGTCCTCCAATTCTATCACGATCAAGTTCCCCTTTCGTCCAGGCATAGAACCTCCATGGCGTGGAGTGCTTCTAAGCTGATACTTTCGATGTACTTGGTGCATTATAGCATCCAACACAAATTGCATGGCTGAGCTGCGACGACTCATTTCAGATTTTGGCAGAGTGACTAGAAAGAAAGAGAAAAAATGATTTGGAGCGAGGGAACGGAGTGGAGCACGCGGGAAGATGAGGGTCTAAGTGAACTTGATGTCTTGATCAGGAACTTGTAACCCAGCTGTTCCCTGGTGGGAGGATCCAAGTGTGTGTTGCGAGCAGCACAATGTGCTGGGGAAGACCATTGCCTGCTCATCTGGTTGTTGTCATGGGGACTCCGTGTTTTGATGGCCGTGAGAATGCTCACACTGATTATCCAAATACATATCTGCTCCAAATCATGGGTCATGCCAGCAGGCCACTTCAAGACAACTCAGGGAAATGTGTTATATTATGCCATGCACCTCGCAAAGAGTATTGGATCTCACCCGCAAAAAAAAGAGTACTGGATCTCTTGCAGTTTTCAAACTCTCAGCTGCAGGACATCATTGAATTCTTCAAGCAGTCCCGCAATATATGTTGAATTGCATGACATTTCCCTGAATTCTTCAAGCTGGGTTACGACGATGAATGATTGGCTTCTGAATTCCACCGTAGCACAACCACGTAGGACGGCCATGGCGGCTAGGGTTGGCCTAGGCCATTCCCTAGACAATTTCGAGGACTTGCGGCGGCCGTCGTCTCCCTCCGGTGTTTCCTTCTAGGTTTCACCGACTTTTGGTGAATGGATGATGCCCTCCTCTGGAAGATGGGCTGTTTATATAGCGGGGAAACCCTAGCTCGAAGTGGAGGCCGAACCGCCTCAAAAAAGGCTTGGGCAGTGCGGCCAAGGGCCTTTTTGCCCTCCTCGGGCCTATCTTTCGCGTGCAAGCTCCTTTGATGTTAAGTAGTTGATATTCCAATACTTGTCGGCTTTGGACGTCGGTGGCTCTGGAATATGGATGGGTCTTTACGTGTCCTCACAGTCTGCGCTGGATTTGCCTTGCACCGGCCTTATCTTCAATTAAGCCTTGTCTAGAGGTAGCCCGTTGGAGTAGAGCATGAACATGCTTCGGTTCCTTTGGGCTTCATTAGGGCTTTTAGCCTTCATCTTGCCGCGTTGTTGTTAGTTCTCAAATTCAGCCCATATTCGCTCCAAAATAGCCAAATACCCTGCGTAAACCAAAATGCTCCAAAAATATGTGCACAAGCGGAAATGGGGTTATTTCAGTGCCAAGTGGCGGGTTAGTATGAGGATTAGTCCAAAAACATAACATAGATGGCAATAAAAGTGTGTTATTTAACAATCCCTCCATGCTTAAACCTTACTCGTCCTCGAGTAAGCCCAGGAACATGCTTGAAGGGACCGTGACACCCTAAGAGGGGGGGTGAATTAGGGTAATCTAAAAACTACGGCTAGGAGCACATATAAAAACCTATTTCAATTTCTATCTAAATGTGCACTAGGTTTTTCTATGTGTTACTAACTCTACCGCTAAAAGTTTTGCACCCTAGGTTCCAATCCTAGCAACTACACATGGCAATTCTAGGAAAGGTAAAAGCGGAAAGTAGTGCAATAAGTAATGCGGAATGTAAAGAGATAGAGTAAGCAAACTCCCGACACGGCGATGTATCCCGAGGTGTCGGAAAGCCACGGCTTTCCTCTAGTCCTCGTTGTTGGAGCCCCTCTCAAAGGGAATGCCCGCGCAAGGGCATGAACTCCCCGGTCGAGTCACTCCGTAGGATAGCCTACGGGACTTCCCCACACGCGAGTGGGTCTCCGCTTGGCCTCTCCCGGATGCTCCTCGCCGCCTCCACTTGGTTGAGCTTCGGCAAATGCCTAGGACCTCACCTCCCTAGTACAAAGTAACGGCGGCCACTCCACAAACTCGGTTGGAGGGTCTCGCAAGACTTACAAGCCCCGATACTTACAACTCTTGGTGCGCGCAAGCACCGATAGAAAGAGGTGTGCAAACCTCGCCTAGCAATGCGCTAAAAGGTCTAACTAGCACTTAATCAAGCACTAAGCTCTATGCTAATCACCTAGATCTTCTATTAAGCGCTTTGGTGGAATGAGCACTTGCAAATGAGTAGAGCAACTCACAATAGCTTCCCCAAGTCTCAAGCACCTTCAAATGGCCGGCCAAGGGGGTATATATAGCCCCAAGTCCATGAACTAGCCGTTGCTCCAACGGCCAAGTTTCTGCGTGACCACCGACTCATTCGCTGAGCACCGACGCATTGCACCGGAGCAATTTTCCCAACTAGCCGTTGCACTGGCCGTTGGCTATGAACCTACCACCGACTGATTCGCTGCTGGTGCCAAGGTAGCATCGGATCAATCGATGCTATGCATATTTCTGCCAGAGCCGAATCTGAGCCGATCTCGAGCCGAGCCGACACCACCGACACATTCGCTGGTCCATGTCTTGTACCATCGAACTGTCCGGTGCTCCTTGTCCTTTGTAATGCATCTATGTCCTGCCACGTTCCACGATTCATCCGCTGGTAATCTTGACATAGCATCGGACCATCCTATGCTCCATTCAAACTTGACTTTGCCATCTCCCGCGCTGACCACCGATTCATTCGCTGGTCCATGACTCAACCATCGAATCATCCGGTGCTCTGTCCTTTCTTGGCCCTGCTGGCTTGACTGTGCTGACCACCGACTTATCTGATGCTCACCATCAATTGTGTCGGTGCTCCTCTGAGCAGGATTCTCTTGATCATCTTGCGGGATCTTGTGTCGACTACAACATACCATCACTTGAGTGTCTCAAAATAAGACTCTCTGGATTTTCAATATAGTTTGGATGGCTTAAATATCGTCACTTGGAACCTAAAAATACCTTCAAATATGCATCTTGACAAACATGTTAGTTCCAATGACTATGTTGGCATTAATCATCAAAATCATAAACATGGCCTAGGGCCATTTTCAATATAGTTTGGATGGCTTAAATATCGTCACTTGGAACCTAAAAATACCTTCAAATATGCATCTTGACAAACATGTTAGTTCCAATGACTATGTTGGCATTAATCACCAAAATCATAAACATGGCCTAGGGCCATTTTCCTTACAATCTCCCCCTTTTTGGTGATTGATGCCAACACGATCAAAGCAAGCAAAAAAATAATAAAAATTAAATAGCAACTACTTGCTAAGATGCAATGCAAGAGCAAGAACATATGATGATTAGAATATGCCAATGAAATCAAGTTGAAACCATACCTTGCTCTTACCAATTTGAAGACTTGAACTTTGAATCCCCCATGTGATCATTTGGTTATAAGGCTCCCCCTTACTCCAATGTCACTTTTCTCCCTTTCTTGGACCAAATTCTTGCAATCTCCCTCAAGCTTAAAAACTTACAATCTTCCTATGTTCAACTTGAGGTTCTTGCTTTTTTTGCATGCTCTCCCTTTAGGGCGGCTTCCCCTTAAGGTATACTTGCTTTGGTCACTAAAATTCTCCCCCTTTGGAATCAAACACCGAAAAGGAAGACATTAAAAGCACAAGGGAGAGTTTCATTGATCATAATCTTTTGGATGTGGAAGGCAATCAAGATCATAATCATGAAACCCACATAACATAGACTAAGCTCCCCCTAAGTGTGTGCATACATATGATGGATGGCAAAGCATATGCACAACTAGTCAATTAAGACAAGATGAGGAGTTTAATCTATATTATGCATGGAGATAGCTCTAAATGAATTTTAAAACATGATATCAATTGAGAACAAGAGATACCAATTTGAATGATAATCCAATTGAAATTAGATGCTTGCTTATCTCCGGGGATTTTTCTCGTGCAACATGAGACTACACACATGATAAACTTGCAAACATTGTTAGTCTCAATATCACAAACCATAAGGTAGCTCCCCCTAAATGTGTGCATACAAGTGTTTGAATTACTTGTGAGAGCCATGCACTAGTCAATAACGACATTGGGAGTATCTTTTGGCTTGTAAATTTGGCACAAAATATATAAAATAAAATCTAGTGCCTTTTTCCTACAACTAATAAACCATGTAGGTTGCTCACGGGTTAGAGAGAAACACAAGCAACCTACCATATGAAAGATTACTCTAGGCAATGCAATTGAATTAAATTATGCACATGCACTCCTAGACAAGCATAGGAACTAGATGCTAATTGAATTTGCATGAATTTAAATCTAGTTTCCTTAGCTATGCATGGGAGGATTCGGGTATGTGTTGAAATGATTTTCAACTTACACCAAATCTTGAGATATTTGGCTTTAGCTTGAAATGCTTTACTTTTGTAGCCAAGTCTCCAAATCCTCCCGAGTCCCGCGGGCTCTAAGTTGCCTTTGGAACCCAAACCTTTTTGGTGCCCTTCATGGTAGAGATGATATCCTTAGGCACCCAAATAGGTTTGTTCCACCCCTTGCCTTGCTTGTTGATCATGTGAGCCACCACCTTGTCATCTTTCTTCTTTAGTAGATAGGGTGTGCTCTTCTTCTTGTCAACCTTTAAGTAAGGCTTAGTGTTGGTGTTAGAGGTGACTTTCTTCTTCTCTTCCCCTTTCTTCTTGTTCTTGCACTCATAGGACTTGTGGCCTTCTTGATGGCATGAGTAGCAAGTCACGGTTTCGCCCTTCTCAAGCTTCTTCACCATCTTTGGACGGTTATCTTGAGGAGGTTGCTTCTTGCTACTCTTGCCATTTCCTTTCTTCTTAAGGCTTGACAAGTCCTTCTTGAGCTTCTCTACTTCTTGCTTGAGCTCATCATTTTCTTTAGCAATGAGATCATCACAATTTTCTATAACAACATTCTCATTGCAAGATGGTGAGCAAGATTCATCAATTAAATCAATGCAACAAGTAGATGCATTCATTTTAGGTTTTTCATCAAATAAAGATGTGGATGCAATGTGAGAGGTAGTTTTAGCATTTTCAAGGCTCTCAATTCTAGCTGTTAGCTCATCATTCTCATTTAAGATCATATCAAATTTTTCGGCCAATTCTTGATAATTGGTTGATGAGCTAGCCAACTTTTCTTTGAGGACCTTGTTTTGGGAAAGCAATTGGTTTATAGCTACCTCTTGACTACGAACAAGATCCGCAAGCTCATTAATGGAAGAAGAGGAGTCATCATCACTTACATCGCTATCACTCATACCTTTGGCCATAAGGCAAATATGCGATGAGCTTGATGATGGCAAGAAGGACCTTGACTTGCGCCGGTTGTCTTCATCACTTGAGCTAGGTGCATCCCAACCGGCATTCTTGTTGACTTGATCAAGTCCTATCCCAATGAGGGCCTCCTTGCTTTTCTTCTTCTTCTCCCTTCTTTCTTTTCTTTGTCGCTTGCGTCTCTCCTCCATGAGTGGGCAAAATTCAATGAAGTGGCCCTTCTCACGACATCCAAGACATCTATGTTTCTTGGTTTCCTTCATCTTGGAGTGGTGAGGAATCTTGCTCATGGAGATCCCATGCTTCTCTAGCTTCCGTAGTAGCTTTGTTACTCCTATCATGAGTTCTTTGACTTCTTCATCCGAGGGAGCACTACTACTAGCTTCATCTTCTTCTTCTTCTTCTTCATCCTTACTATCTTCATCACTTGAGCTTGAAGCATCACTTGAGCTTGAACTTGAACTGGATGCTTGCTCATGAGACTTCTTTCTTGATTTGGAAGATGCTTTCTTTTCTTCCTTGTCCTTCTTCTCTTCTTGGCTTGATGAGGCAACTTTTTGAGTTGAAGATGAAGATGGAGGGTCTTTGGTGATCTTCATAGTCATCTCATGAGCGGTGATCTTGTTCAACACCTTTGTAGGCTTCATCTCATCAAATTTTCCTTTGACATGAAGATAGGTGACAAGTTGAGCATATTTGTCCTTTGGAAGAACGGAGATGATCTTTCTTGTGACGTCACCTTCGGATAGCTTGGTCAATCCTAATGAATTGAGCTCATTGACAATAACATTTAATCGTGAGTACATGTCATTAGCTAATTCATAAGGAAACATTTTGAAATCATCAAACTCCTTTTTGAGCAAGCTATATTTTTGTTCTCTAACGTCACTTGAACCATCATGAAGCTCTTTAAGTGTGGTCCAAATTTCATGAGCGGTTTTAAGGTCATAAACTCTATTAAACACCTCCATGCTAAGAGATTCAAGAATTGAGTTTCTAGCAATGGCATTGAGGTGTAACTCACTCAAATCGGCCTTTGAGGGTTTGTCCGGCCGGGAAAGGGGCTTCATCCCTTTTTCCGTCACTCTCCAAACATCTAGCCCTCTAGCTTCTAGATAGCAAGACATACGTACTTGCCAATAGGGGTAGTTTGTGCCGTTAAAGTGTGGAGGCCTTCCTACATCACTCCCAATCTCTACGGATGTCATTTTGCTCGTTGGCGGTGAAGCCAATGGTCCAAATACGAGCCTCCGGCTCTGATACCAATTGAAGGGACCGTGACACCCTAAGGGGGGGGGGTGAATTAGGGTAATCTAAAAACTACGGCTAGGAGCACATATAAAAACCTATTTCAATTTCTATCTAAATGTGCACTAGGTTTTTCTATGTGTTACTAACTCTACCGCTAAAAGTTTTGCACCTTAGGTTCCAATCCTAGCAACTACACATGGCAATTCTAGGAAAGGTAAAAGCGGAAAGTAGTGCAATAAGTAATGCGGAATGTAAAGAGATAGAGTAAGCAAACTCCCGACACGGCGATGTATCCCGAGGTGTCGGAAAGCCACGGCTTTCCTCTAGTCCTCGTTGTTGGAGCCCCTCTCAAAGGGAATGCCCGCGCAAGGGCATGAACTCCCCGGTCGAGTCACTCCGTAGGATAGCCTACGGGACTTCCCCACACGCGAGTGGGTCTCCGCTTGGCCTCTCCCGGATGCTCCTCGCCGCCTCCACTTGGTTGAGCTTCGGCAAATGCCTAGGGCCTCACCTCCCTAGTACAAAGTAACGGCGGCCACTCCACAAACTCGGTTGGAGGGTCTCGCAAGACTTACAAGCCCCGATACTTACAACTCTTGGTGCGCGCAAGCACCGATAGAAAGAGGTGTGCAAACCTCGCCTAAACTTTAGGCTAACACCTAAAGCAATGCGCTAAAAGGTCTAACTAGCACTTAATCAAGCACTAAGCTCTATGCTAATCACCTAGATCTTCTATTAAGCGCTTTGGTGGAATGAGCACTTGCAAATGAGTAGAGCAACTCACAATAGCTTCCCCAAGTCTCAAGCACCTTCAAATGGCCGGCCAAGGGGGTATATATAGCCCCAAGTCCATGAACTAGCCGTTGCTCCAACGGCCAAGTTTCTGCGTGACCACCGACTCATTCGCTGAGCACCGACGCATTGCACCGGAGCAATTTTCCCAACTAGCCGTTGCACTGGCCGTTGGCTATGAACCTACCACCGACTGATTCGCTGCTGGTGCCAAGGTAGCATCGGATCAATCGATGCTATGCATATTTCTGCCAGAGCCGAATCTGAGCCGATCTCGAGCCGAGCCGACACCACCGACACATTCGCTGGTCCATGTCTTGTACCATCGAACTGTCCGGTGCTCCTTGTCCTTTGTAATGCATCTATGTCCTGCCACGTTCCACGATTCATCCGCTGGTAATCTTGACATAGCATCGGACCATCCTATGCTCCATTCAAACTTGACTTTGCCATCTCCCGCGCTGACCACCGATTCATTCGCTGGTCCATGACCCAACCATCGAATCATCCGGTGCTCTGTCCTTTCTTGGCCCTGCTGGCTTGACTGTGCTGACCACCGACTTATCTGATGCTCACCATCAATTGTGTCGGTGCTCCTCTGAGCAGGATTCTCTTGATCATCTTGCGGGATCTTGTGTCGACTACAACATACCATCACTTGAGTGTCTCAAAATAAGACTCTCTGGATTTTCAATATAGTTTGGATGGCTTAAATATCGTCACTTGGAACCTAAAAATACCTTCAAATATGCATCTTGACAAACATGTTAGTTCCAATGACTATGTTGGCATTAATCACCAAAATCATAAACATGGCCTTTTCAATATAGTTTGGATGGCTTAAATATCGTCACTTGGAACCTAAAAATACCTTCAAATATGCATCTTGACAAACATGTTAGTTCCAATGACTATGTTGGCATTAATCACCAAAATCATAAACATGGCCTAGGGCCATTTTCCTTACAATGCTTACCATAGAAATCAGCGTTGCCCTTCAATACCTTCCAGCTGTTGACACCGGATTTTAGTCGATAAAGTCCATGAGGATTAATGAAGGAAAAACAGATCGGCTAATATTGAAGAGTGCAATACTCGTACAAGACATGGAATTTAAATGAGCTTCATCGAATTAGTCAAGTAACAAGTGATTATAAGTAATATGGCAAGGATGAGCTTCATCGAATTAGTCAAGTAACAAGTGATTATAAGTAATATGACAAGGTGATTAACGTGCACGTACAAGGAAACGTGAAGCTTCAAGATTTGAGACAGGTCAAGCTACGGGAAGTATTCATATTAGGAATAGGTATGGCCGGCCTACACGATTAAATCAATGACACATCTTTTGGTGCGTGGAGTATTAAGATTAAAGAATACTTTATTGTTTAAACTTGTAGGATAGATACGTGATCTTTTTTGTTAACATGCGCACGCGTAAGAGTCTTATTTTGTAACGTCAAATTCCAGCGGCCCCTTATACACGGAGGGTACGGCAATTGTATTTTTTATCACACGATCACTACAACTTGGCGCATCGCCACCTTTTTTTTATCTTCTGTAATGTTTTTATTTTAATCATTGGTGGAGCTTTGGCCCTCAACACGGGGCTGCAATGTCTTGATCTATGGCCGGCGACGGGATAAGTCCAAAGTTTTACCAAGCTATCGAGTACCTTTGATCTTCGACCTATGGCGCATCGCTTCCGTCTTGATCTACGGTATTCACCAGTTACCCCGCCTTAATTAAGATTGCATTAGCTGTATCTATCGTCTTAATATTAAATTGGCTTCGATTAGCTTGTCTTATTGAAATAGACGATAGATTATTAAATAACTTGTTGCATCTTAATTTTAGTTACCGTGCTGTTGAGATCTAGTTTTATTGTGGATAGAATTATCTGCTAGTGAAGGTTAGATTGATGTCCTGCTACCAGTGCTTTTAGATTGCAACTTCCGGGCGCATCGCTGTCGTTTCACCTAGAATGATTGATGGTAGTATTAGTTTAATCTTTATTGGTTGATGGCTCTTGCTGCAATAAAATGAGAAACCCAACAGTGTCACGTCGTGTCGGCCCAGCATCCTGATTGTATTAACTTGCCGATACGACATCATCGTACACCTCGTCAGCTGAATGGTCAAGCTGACTGGCACGCCGCGCAGTACACCACGCGCACCAAAATTTTTTGCGTTAGCAAAATTGGCACGCCTGGTGGGACAGGATCGAAGTTTCAACAATTTTCTGACTATCAAATCTGTCTACTATTTATTACTAAGGTCACCCAACGACAATTCAAGCTCATATGGCTTTCAGATAAATATTCTATATTGCATCAGTGGCAACAATTACGGCGGCACGATTTCGGCAGCAATGGGCGATTCACCAATAGGTCCCTAATTGGTGGACCCAGAATTTTTTGTTTACAGTCGAGGACCGAAATTGATGTCGAGGCTAAGTTATAATTCAGGCTATCTCGTTTGTGAAGAGCCGATGGTGCAGAAGTCGGGTAGCAGCAATTATCTCGCCCATGTAAAGCTGTTGGGAGTGCGTACATGCATGTATGTGCTTGCGCACGTACGTGCTACAAGCAAGCTATCCATCAAGAGGAAAAAGTATGTGCATGCATCGCGCATTCATGCTATATATGAGTTCATCGCAAGCTACGTAGCTAGCTCGAGATCTCCCAAAAACAGTGTTTCTCGTGGCTGTTGCAGAGAGGCGTCGACCTGTTGAAATATAAGGAGCCGATGATGGTCCTGTTATTGTGCAGCCGATGGTCACCTAACAGTTAAATGATATGCAACTGATGGTCTAGTACGGCAATAGCCGATCGAAACTGTGTTGAGCCTACAAGGACTTGGAATTGAGGGCATTCCATATACAAAGCCGGAATAGGCACTGTCGCAAGATCGGGAGAGCTGCACTTTATTAATATCGGCAGACAAAATGATTGTTCTATTGGCTTACAGATTTTCATTGGCTCATCGAGGATAAGGATATTTGGTGAAATTAATACTATTTGGTTCCTAGAAGCATGTCAGAGTTACGGAGGAGCAAGTCAAAGATTTCA
Organism: Urochloa ruziziensis; assembly: GCA_015476505.1. Classification (NCBI taxonomy): domain Eukaryota; kingdom Viridiplantae; phylum Streptophyta; class Magnoliopsida; order Poales; family Poaceae; genus Urochloa; species Urochloa ruziziensis. Next base: position 52,111,127 of record CM027123.1, on the reverse strand, counting down.
ATTAGCCTACCACAATGAAGAAGCGGCTTTACTACGTGACCAGATCATCAGCTGAACGACAACAGAAGTAGCACCGGCTAAAGAAGATGGAGTGATCAAGCCAACAAGCCGACCAATGTTTCTCTAGGTATAAATGATTCGAAGCATGAAAAATCAATTCATACTTCGAACTGGGGGGCCTGCATGAGATGACAACAAAAGCTTGCTGGTTATTGCACCAAGTTTTGGTGTCAACAAACTGATTTATTGTTGCAACTGCCAGCGAAGTCATCGGCTGAAGACAAGCATCGGACCTCTATAATTAGTTTCGAAACATGAAACCTTCATACTCCGAAACTGGGGGGGGGGAGCTTGTGTTGACACCGAATTTTAGTTGATAAAGTCCATGAAGATTAATGAACGAAAGACAGATCGTCTAATATTGAAGAGTGCAATACTCGTACGAGACATGGAATTTAAATTGGCTTCATCAGATTAGTTAAGTAACAAGAGATTATTAAGTAATATGGCAAGGTGATTAACGTGCACGTTTCCTTGTCTTGTACGTGCAAAGCAAATATAGAAGGATCAAGCTACGGGAAGTATTCAGATTAGGAAAAGGTTTGGCCGGTCTACACGATTAAATCAATGACACATCTTTCGGTGCGTGGAGTATTAGGATTAAAGAACACTTTATTGTTTAAACTTGTAGGATAGATACGTGATCTTTTTTGTTAGCATGCACACACGTAAGAGTCTTATTTTGTAACGTCAAAGTCCAGCGGCCCGTTATATACGGAGGGTACAACAATTGTATTTTTTATCACACGGTCACTACAACTTGGCGTATCGTCGCTTTTTTTATCTTCTGTAATGTTTATATTTTAACTATTGGTGGAGCTTCGGCACTCAACGCAGGGCTGCAATGTCTTGATCTATGGCCGGTGAAGGGATAAGTCCAAAGTTTTACCAAGCTATCGAGTACCTTTGATCTTCGACCTATGGCGCATCGCTTCCGTCTTGATCTACGGTATTCACCAGTTACCCTGCCATGATTAAGATTGCATCGGCTGTATCTATCGTCTTAATATTAAATTGGCTTCGATTAGCTTGTCTTATTGAAATAGATGATAGATTATTTAATAGCTTGTTGCATCTTAATTTTGGTTACCGTGCTGTTGAGATCTAGTTTTATTGTGGATAGAATTATCTGCTAGTGAAGGTTAGATTAATGTCCTGCTACCAGTGCTTTTAGATTGCAACTTCCGGGCGGATCGCTGTCGTTTCGCCTAGAATGATTGGTGGTAGTATTAGTTTAATCTTTATTGGTTGATGGCTCTCGCTGCAATAAGATGAGAAACCCAACAGTGTCACGTCGTGTCGGCCCAACATCCTGATTGTATTAACCGACCGATACAACATCATCGTACACCTCGTCAGCTGAATGGTCAAGCTGACTGGCACGCCGCGCAGTACACCACGCGCGCCGAAATTTTTTGCGTTAGCGAAATTTTTGGTGTCAACAAACTGCACTTAGCCATACACAACAAGACACATTGCTCTCTCAAGTGTTTAGCATTTAAAGTTCAAGTTGTGACCGTCTACTTTTCTTTATGGAAGATAGACTAACAATAAAGCTCAACCCACAATTAAAATAAATATAATGCTCTCGAATTTAAGCGAACTTCAAACCTTTACCTTGTTCCATCGTGAGGAGTTTTCAAAATCATGCACATCAAACATAAGTGAGGTTCTCTTGCAAAAGTTCATAGAAACTCTCATCTTATCAAGTCGCTCAAGCCTGTACTAGATTATTCTCAACCTATTCTACTCATATATGAAAGTGGAAGGTTTATATGGAGCTTGGTAGGTCAAAACAATCCTAGCAAAACATTACATCTGAAATATTGTCCAACTAAAAGAGAAATCTAATGGATTTACCGAGACTCGTCAAAAAGGCCATGAAAAAATAAATGTTGGAGAAGGAGAGATGGAACACACACTTTTTGGATGTTGGACATGTGCAAATGGCAAAGGGTGACACCGAGGCACAAATGAAGTCCTCGTTATAGGATTGCACATGGTTTGAATAATTGAGTATTGAATAAATCTTTTAGGCACCAAGAATTTAATGAAACAAAAGGAACTAAGAAGCATTTTTATTTTTATTTTCTTTCTTTTCTTCATTTTTTCTTTGTTCTTCTTTCTTTTTCACTTTTTTCTTCTTTATTTTTCTTTGATGCTCCTTAGAACCTTTTGTAACATCATACTTACTCAGCAGTAGTCAGAGAAATGCGATGACTCCTTCCCCTCATGCTTGAACGATTGCTCGTCCTCGAGCAAATGAGTGGGAAATTAAATGACCGTTGAGTATAGTATAAATTTTTCTGATCTTGCAGAGACTGACTTGAATCTTCAGGAGAGACACCCACAAAAATTTTCGAGGTCAATAGGGGTGAAAATACCCCTAGCCGCGCGACCTAGAGGGTCTCTGGCCGTGCCGCCCTGACTGTTCTCGCCTCTGTTTCTTCTGATTTTTCTCCAGTATGCTTGTAGAGTCCTTCCAAATGTATATTCTTCGTTTGATGCCTATGTGTTGTCAGAATCTCTGTCGAAATAATTTTCCATACTCAATATTTGGGTTCTGATCAAAGAGGTAATCACAAAAAATATTTTGGTTAGAGTATCATTGTAGCGTACTAAGATCCATCGCAAGCGCACGGATCATTGTAGCTCTTCCCTAAGAGTATCCCCCAAGGTTTATCAATCCGTAGATCGACAGCGAACTACCTAGGGTTTTCCATCTAATCTAATGGATCTAATCCTAATGTGAAGCGTTGATTGCATATAAAGATAAACATAATAGATATGAATGTTGTAGATATGTTGATCACATCCCAAAACATAGGCAAAGCTAAAGATAAACCAAAGATTGACTAAGCCTAACGCCTTCTAGTTGTAGCTCTAGCCAAGAACGGTAAACACATCAAGCATCTTATTCGAAGCATCTTTAAATCAACACACCTTCGATCAAACCCCCGAGAACTACCACCCTATACAGGCCACTCCCTGTCATGACGCTCGATATTGGCATAGCAATTACAAGGGCACGTTCGAAGAACGTGTTGTACTCCTTGGTAGATCCGGTATGAACCCCTAGCCCCCATGGCTACAAGAACACCCCAAGCAATCTATATCGATTAATAGATTGAAAGCAAAGCAAACCCAAGCAAGCACAAGATCATAAAGGGAGGCACTTGATCGCTAGTGAATCGGATGACAAGATGATCATTACTCACATGAAGTATTCATTAAATCATCATCTCCGAGGCCATACCATGGACGATGAATGATTGGCTCCTGAACTCCACTTCAATGCATCTCCCTCCCAATAATTTTCTAACTTGAGTCCTTTTTCTTCCAATTTATCCTTCAAGCGACTAGCTCTTGTCATTATCTCCTTGGCAATGAATTCTTGCCCATGGTTGTGCTCTTCTTCAACTTGATCGATCCATTCTTCATCTTTTTCTTCTCCTTCTGCTTCAAACATTTTTTGGATCGATTCTCCACTCATCTCTTGATCAAATATATCTTCATTTATTTTCAGGACGCTTCGGTGTTCCTCATTCCTTCGGTAGTTGTTTAGGTGGCCAAAATCGATTGGAATCCAACCAAGTTGTTCGAATTCCACCAACGGTTTAGCGTTCTCCAAGGTTCGGCCTACATTCATGTTAGTTTCAACATTTTTAACACGTGGAATGACTTCTCTTACCTTAGGAAGTGGTTCGTCAATCTCCAGTGTGGTTGGTTCCTCTTCTTTGATCTTTGGTTCATCATTTTCAAAAATTTCAGCAAGTGTCTCGGACTTAATCTTGTCGTTTTGCTCCTCTCGACGGCGTCTTTCCCAATCTCGTTGTATTCTTTCTCCATTGCATACCCTTTGTAAGATTTGTGCAGCTTCTCCAATTGTTTTATCCATTATATCACCTCCTGCACACATACTTACAAAACGGGCAAAGTTAGGGGTTAGTGAAAAATAAAATGTATGCAACATCACATCACCGGAAAATCCTAAGTTCGGGCCTTGCTCGAGTAGTCCACTAAATCGGTCCCATGCTTCATCAATTCCTTCATCCTCACCTTGCTTGAAATTGATCATTTGCCTCCTTAGATGTTGTACTTTGCTTACGGGGAAGAACTTTAAGCAAAACTTCTTCACAAGCTCATCCCAATTTCCCTTCGCTTCAGTGGATGCAAGTGTGTGCCATCTACATGCTTCATCTTCAAGAGAGAATGGAAAAAGATTCCACTTGAACCAAGCGGCCGGAACTCCTTCTTGTTGCACTGTGTTGCATATCATCGTGAATCGCTCAATGTGTCTATATGGGTTGTCATCCTCCAATCCTCTAAAAGGTGTTGTCGCCACGAACTCGACGATTTCAGGCTTCAATGTGTATTGGGTTGTAGCAAGCGTCAAATCTGATTTTTGCAACTCAAGTTCCTCCATTGACAGCATCGCTAACTCCCTTAGCGACAGTTTTTCATTCTTCATTGTTGAGGTGAACCAATCCATCTAGGCACTAAAAATACAAAGAAAAACAAAAAAAAATTATACACAAAAGTTAAGTGTTAGCGGGTTAGCAAAACTAATACAAAGTTTAAGCACAACAAACTAACTTGTTCCCCGGCAATGGCGCGAGAAAAGCTTGTTGGCGGTGCAAACACACACCAAGATTGAACCGCAAGCGCACGGATCGTGTGTAGCTTTTCCCTTAGAGTACTCCCCCAAGGTTTATCAATCCGTGGAACAAGTGGGATGTTGGCTCTTACTTTATACTAATCTTACTAACGAAAGCGGGTGTATGAGTTGTGTAGAGAGACAAACTAAACTAGATTAATCTAAGCAACAAACGGTGGACACAAGAGAGCAAAGATTGGTACAAGAGAGAAACAAAGATAGATAAGTGTTCCCTCCCTAGGATCTAGGTTCATATGAATATGCATCTACTACACAGATAATGTTGCTTTCACTAGCATCATAGCGGTTATGTGGTCGCTCAGCCTTTTCCCTCTCGCATACTGTCACTACACAAGGGTAATCATCGCCTCGCTAACACATATATATATCAAAGCATCCGTAGAGTTAAGCTAATCACCACGATTACCACAAACCCTGCTAAGATCATGTGTTGTACAAGAGTAGAGATCTCACACATGTAAACGAAGCATTGCAAAGACATAGACCATGAAGTATTGATAGGCATAAAGTGCATGTAGAGGTTACATATCATAGATCCATACAACCCTAGGGATGAACAGAGGAATTACCCCATCATCTTACAGAGGTTGATGCACAAAGAGGTGATGGAGACTCTGAGGAACGTCGTCACCGAAGATGGCGGCAAGAGAGGAGAGGAACCCCCTAGGACGGCGCCCTAGGGTTCCTCGGCTTGAGGCCTTCCCTGATCTCCTAGCCCTCTGCCGGCGTTCATCGTCGCGGTGAACTTATCTAGTCTCTATTCCTCATCTTGTGGTGGATGGATCTGAATGGTGTATCAATCGTGTGTCTTGGGCGCCTAGAGGTTGTATATATACTCCTTGGGGAGCCTTGGGTCGTGCTCTTCCTTCCCATCCACGAAACCCTTGCTTAGGAGTTAGGCAAACTTGATTTCCATAAGATCTATCTCGTCCAGATTTTTCTGTTTCGCATCCCTTCCTTTCCGAGGTCATATCTCCCACGTCTGAACACCAAATAGGGCAAGTCAAGAGTATAAATTGTAAAGCACGAAATTCTCTACAACTTTGGTATTCATGACTTTCCTTGGAAACGAAGTTAAGATCCCAAAACCGTGTTGTAAGATAATCTGTCTGATTTCGGACTCCTCTGCGCATCATGTATTTCGGGGGCCATATCTCCTAGATCCTTATTCCTAATCATATGTTCCATAGGTCCAAATCAAAGAGCTCGATGATGCCAACAACTTTGGTACTCAACATTTTGTAATTTGAAGCCGTTTTAGTCTCCGAATATGCACCGGAAGATCACGCTGTCTTGGGCTGCGCGAATATCTCTGAGGTTGATTTGATCTCGTGGATAACTTTTCAAATCTCCAATTCCTTCATGCTTAAGTCTCCCAAGCCCAGGTTCATTGAATGTGGACACCTACGACCATTTGTTGGGCTATGAAAGCCCACATAGTCCATTAGTATGTCGGTCGGGCTTCCCCTTCTAGTATTGATTCCGTCGGCCTTGGTGTTGGTATTGGGCTTTGAATATAAATGCACCAAACTGGGCCCTTTTCCTATAAAAACACAATATGCTTCAAAATACAACACACATGTGGAAACAGGGTTATTTCGGTGCCAAGTGGCGAGTTAATATATGAATTAGTCCAAAAACTCCACTTAGATGGCACTAAAAGTGTGTCAATTAAGAGTGCCAACACTCGTGTCGACCGAAGGTAGTTTGATCTATTCATCCTACACACATGATTCACCTCTTTCATATGCAATCTATGCTTCATGTTAGGACTAGATCCATTTAGCTAGATAGAATACCCTAGGTAGTTCGCTGTCGATCCACGGATTGATAAACCTTAGGGGAATACTCTAAGGGAAGACTTACAATGATATGTGCGCTTGCGGTGGATCTTGGTGTGCGTTTGCGCCGCCAACAAGCTTAATTTTCTAGCTCGGATACGAAACAAAGCGGTGCATAATAAAACCGGTTAGAATGATTGCCCATTCTAAACGGTGCATTATATCCTGGCTAGAATGTTCGTTTACCGAAGCGGTTTATATTTGACCTGATTGCTTTGAGAATTTAAAATGCTTCTTTTTTTGACGAAACAGTAGGGAAGGTCCCTACTGACTCTTTTTTCATTTAAAGAATAGATATTTACAGGGTACAAAGGTCGTGGACCCAACAAAAGACCCTAACAAGGAAATAAAAGTTTACAGACTACTCAGCCAGAGATCAATGTTGCTCTTCAGGGAAGCTTTAGCTCTAATTTTTGCTTTATAAAGCTCCTCCCTGAAGCTGGTCTTCCACCTTGCAATAGATGTACTAGCCGTATAAAATTTATGATGGAGTTTCTATGACACCAGATGCACCAACAAGCTGTTATCATGACCTCTCGAAAACACTTATGCCCAAAGAATTCTCTAGCTTCAAGAACCATGTGAACTGGGTGCAAGTTAAGGTTCCAGTGTATACCCAATGATGTCCAGCATAGTTGACTGAATTGACACTCAAAGAAGAGGTGCATTAGCGTCTCCTCCTGATCATTAAGGCAGAAAACACAATTGTAGTCATCCAAAAACCTATTTTTCCTCCTCATAATGTTTCTAGTGTTTAATCTGTCTCGCAGGAGTAGTCAAAAAAAGAATTTGAGTCTGGGTCTGCAACTGCTCTTCCAAAGCCATTTAAAAAGAGGTATGGTCGGCTGAGATCCAATCAGAGACTGATAGGCTTTGTTACAAATGAACAGACTAGAACCCCAGCTATAAGTCCACTGATCAGCTTCCATGGGATTCAAGGTCAAAGCTTCCAGTAAAGTCTGCAGTTCTTGCAATTGATCATAAGCTTCTTCAGAAAGAGGGATGATGAAATTATCATCCACCACCCTGCTATTGAATTTGCAGAGAGAGTCCTTTTTGTGCCTGGCAAAGGAGTGAAGCTGAGGAAAACGCTCTCCGATACATCCAAGACTCCAATCATCATCCCAAAATAGAACAATGTCCCCTTTCATTGGTGTGCAGGCAGCTACGCTGCTAAAAGATCTGAAAGTTGATAAGACATCTCTCCACCAAAAGGAGCTCACCTGAGATCTTGCATGAGGAACTGTTGATCGACTATAATAGACCTTCCAGGTTAGAGTAACCCAAGGTGTGTTGTCTTTGTTATAAAACTTATGAAGATGCTTGAGTAACAAAGCTTCATTATGAGTTTTGAGATCTAAAATACCAGGCCACCTTGTTCTTTTGGCTTGCATGCATCAGTCCAAGCCACAAGACAACCACCTCTTTTATTTATGTCACCTCTATCCCACAGGCAATGCTTTCTGTAGGAGTCAATTTGTGTAATTACCCAAGCAGGGAACTTGAACAAGCCCATGTAGAAAGTAGGAGTGGTGCTCAGCAGAGAATCAACCATGATAAGTCTGCCTGAGTATGATAACAGTGGGTTGATGCCCATCATCCTTCTTTCAATCTTGTTTAAAAGAGGCACGTATTCACTGAAGGAAGGTCTGGTTGTTCCAAGGGGAAGACCAAGATAAGTGAAAGGCATAGTTGCAACTTTGCATCCAAGTGTTGCAGCTAGGTGATCAGCTTTAGGTGCAGAGACATTTATGGGCACTAGGAAGGATTTAGCAAAATTGACCTTGAGGCCAGTAGAATATGCAAAGCTTCTTAATAATCCTTTAAGGCAGAATAATTGCCCAGCATCAGCTGGCATGAGTAGAAGAGTGTCATCTGCATATTGAACAATTGGGAAATCTCCACCAAAAGAATCCCCAAGGGGATGTTTTATCAAATTTGCACTGGCTGCTTTGTTTATTATTGACAGCAAAAGATCTGCAGCTAGGACAAACAGAAGTGGAGAGAGGGGATCCCCTTGCCTGACACCTCTCAGACACTTAAAAACCTTACCAAGGACACCATTTAGAAGGACTAAAGAAGTGCCTGCACAAAGAATTGCTTTAATCCAACAAATCCACTTTTCAGTGAAACCTCTAGCTGTTAGAACCTGCAGAATGAACTCATGTTCTAATTTGTCAAAGGCCTTTTCAAAGTCTAACTTTAGCAGCACAATCTCCCTTTTTGATTGTTGGCAGGTATGAATGAATTGGAAAGCCCAAGCCAGGCAATCCTGTATCGATCGACCCTTTATGAATCCATATTGGTTAGCATGTACCACATCAGAGATGACTCGTTGCAATCTGTTTGCAACCAGTTTTGTTAACAGCTTGAGTGAGTAATTTAGCAGCGAGATAGGCCTATAGTCATTGACAGTTCTTGGGTTGTCTATCTTAGGGATCAGGGTGATGAAAGATCCATTAATGGGAGTTAGATCAGCTAAACCAGCAGCAAAACTTTGACACAGCTTGTACAGATCTTCAGAGATGATATTCCAACACTTTTTTATAAAGAACCCATTAAAACCATCTGGACCAGGAGCATGATTGCCAGGCATCTCTTTAACTGCAGCAACTATCTCTTCCTTTGTGAAGGCATCATCAAGAACTGGGAGGGGAACAGATTGCAATAGTGATGATAGATCATAATACATTTCAACAAACGCTTCTTGGAAGTTGAAGCGGACGTGCGAAACCAAAGATCTTCTTCATCTTGTGATACATGTTGAGCGCAACTGATCCATCGCAATATCTCTCTTCTATATTAATAGAAGGGAGAGAAGAGCTATCTCTTGATCAAGAGATAGTCTCATATAGGCACTTTGATATTACATGAGGATGACATGTTGGGTCATTCATATTATGAGCTATGTGCTAAGATCTAGATCATTGGAAGGATTGTCTCTTATAATGTTTAGAGTTAGTGTGCTAGCTCAACAATTGGAGAAGGCCTATGGGTCGGTGTGGTTACCGACCTTATTGGGAGAAGGAAACCAAATCGGTTAGCCCACGGCTTGCGCCAGACCTAAGGCTGTCTGCAATCGTCAACCTCTATAATCACTAATAATAGCATAACAGTACATAAACTAAGTTCATAACTTCATTGTTCAATAGATACTTCATAATCACTTAACAGTTAACAGTTAGCATAGTAATCCTAAATAGCGGCGCTATTCGGTATGCTACACTATGTCAAATAGCGGCGCTATTTTGCACTACAGTGCCGCTATAGCACACTATTCGCAAGAGACCATAGCCACCAAGGTTGGCCATGCGTGGTGAAGCCATGGTGAAGTTCCGGAGCCATGCCTTGGATCCATCAAGGCACATATACATTTGATGGTGATATAAATAATTTCTTGTCTCTACTTTGATGCATGCTTATTTATTCATATGTAAGGCCTTCATATGTTCTTAGAAAGATTAGATCTAATCATGGTGATTAGTCTATGTCTTGTGGATACATCATTGTAGTATGTGGGAAGTCGGCGGTTATTACTCTCGCGTGGTGACAACATGTGGGAGTGAAAAGGCCGAACGAGCATGTGATGTTGAGTCGGACCGATCATGAGTATTACGTTAGTCATTGTAGCGGCTATCAAGAGGAGGATTTTCGAGTAAGAGTGCTTGGTAGTCGTTTGAGGTAAATCGGCTGATTCTATTCCTAGGCGTTGACGTGCACATCGCAAGGGCGGTCATGTGAAAGTCTTAGGGATGTTTCTTTATCAATGTACGAGATTGGATTGGTTACCACACTTTGGCTGGAGTTAGAACTAGATAGTGTTACCTTTGATAGTGTTACCTCGTGTCGACCGGTTAGGATAAATTCATCCATCCACACTCGTTTTCACCCTTATATGAAATCTACACTTCACGTTAGGATTAGATTCATTTAGCCAGATGGAAAACCATAGTATGTTCGCTTCCGATCATTGGATTGACAAACCTTGGGGTGTACTATGAGAAAAAGGCTACACGATCCGTTTGTGGGCAAACTTGACGTGCTTAAGAGCCGCCAACAGCAGCATATTTATTCCACCGCACCGCCGTCACCGCCTAGAAACACATGATGCAGTGGATTGGACCTCTCCTCTTTCATTCGCAAACAGATGAAACTGAAGTATTCGCACGCTCGACAAATCCTAGCTCCACCATCAATTGCCGGCGAGCAAATCCTAGACCTAGAAAGTCACAAACCTAGTCTTTGCACATCCGCGCGTCGGTTCCCCGACCCTCGTCCCTCTCCGACCCCTATTCGGTCGCCGGAGAGGAATGGGGCCAGCAGAATCGTCGCCAGAACCCAAGTTTCGCCCTTTACAACTGCAGCTAGTGAAAGGGGAGAAGGAGCAAGAAGACGTCGAATGAGGCCTAACTTTGCCTGATCACACTTGAGCGTTGAAGACTGAGACACAGATCGGATGCACTGGTAACTACCATGCCAAGAGAAGCTCCATCTGAGCCATTCAACGGACAAGCAACGCTTTGGACTGAGGCTTTTGTTTTCTCCTACTCACCATCTATTAAATTCTCAAACATAAAACACATATCCACGAACTGAAAACGTCTTTCATGTGAGTCAATACTTCATTCAGCAATGAATAAAAGTCCCACATATATTTGATCCACCCTTTTGTCTTTCCTTTATCTTTAGCCAGCAACATGTGCAAATAGTTCAGGCAGAGCTAAATGATTATTGAATATTGGACTTTTCAGCATCAACATTAGGAGTTTCTAAGAAAGTTTCAGAGATGTGGTCAACTAATAATTGGCTATCATCTAGAGGTGATCAAGTAAGAAACTTTCTCTCCGAGCATTTGAGCTAGTTTGCATCAACACCAACGTCCTAGCAGCTTGCAATGGCACACGAAGATTAAGCAAAGACCAAATTGATTTGCTCATTTCAGCAGTAATTTAACTATGCAACGAACTTGCTGGAATAAGGAATGGACCTTGCAGGCAATTACTCGAGCAGCTGCTGAGTATCATCCATGGCGCCATCAACCGTGGCTGCTGGGGTGCTTGCCGGATCATTCGACGCCACGGGAGGTTGCACTTGGGCGTAGGGGTGCTGGCGTGCTGCACAACATTAGCCTTCTTCGTGCCTTGCTCAGCGCCAGCGCGGACGCCATGGCCGCATGGGTGCTTCCATGAGAAAATGTGGTCACTAAACTAGACGTGTTACACATGCATGAAGATTAAAAAAAAAACAATTGCAAAGTGGCAATGGCGTTCGCTTCGCCTGTTAGTCAAAATTAGTTAAAATCAATCAACTTTTCTTACTCACAAAACACTATTGAATAAGCCAAAATTAGCAGACTTTTCTACCAGCCGAATAGACTGAATGTGGCTTAGTAGCTCTTCTTTTTGGATCTGAACCCATCACAATCAAAGTTGTAAACATGGACCATTTTAGGCTTGAAATTTGGAAATCAGAATAACCGCCAACTGTTAGGTCGATCTCTCCACCATCACGGCCCAAAGGCCGTGACGGGCTCTCTCCTTGCGCCCTGATCGGGGGCGCCCAACCAATCAATGGTTGGTGGGCCCCCGTCGCACAGTGCTATAAAGATGGGGTGGGGGGCTAGGGCGCACCTCACGAGGTTGGCCGCGCCGCCAGCACCCCCACCTACAAACCCTACCGATCGAGGGAGCACTGGAGCGTCGGGAAGCTCCACCTCGACCGCCGCCGACGTCCGGGTGGTTGCGGCGCACACGGTGCCACCGCCCCGACCTCAACCGCATCGTCTCCTCCGCGCCAGCGCCTCCTCAACCCGCGGCCGCCCCTGTGACCGCCACCACCGCCATGGCCGCCGTCGACCCTGTCGCCACCACCAACGGTCTGCGCATCCCCTTTTTCTCCTCTAGATGTATATGTTCTAGATCTAAGTGTTTTACATGTTTAGCCATGTTTTAACCCTATTGTTCAAGTTATACCCGAGAGAATCTACTGCTAGTTGATCCTATTAATCTATCAATGGTATCAGTTAGCCTAATCTAGTAGTAGATTAGTACTCAGGGTAGTTTTTACACTCGTTTGTTCAAGTTTTACTCGCTGTTAGTTAAGACAGAGGGGAATAGAGTGTAGAAATCGAAAGAAAACGGAAGAAATCGATGAAAATCGATGAAATCCGAAGGAAAAAGAAGAGAAAATCGATGAAAATCGAAAAAGAAAAGGATCTCAGATCCAAAATCCCAAACCCTAACCTAACCCTAACCCTAGATCTACATCGAGAAGGCGCGGTGTGTGGGGAGGACTTACCTAGTCTTCTCCGCCGCCGGCCGACACCGCCGCTGGCGGGAAAGGACGCCGGAGCGGAACCGCTCGACGGCGGCGCGCTCGCCCTTGCGGGGAACGCGCGCGCTGGCGAGAGGCTCCGCCACGGCGCCGCTATGCAGGAGGGAGGAGATGTGCCGTGGCCTTGGGCCAGCGGTGCTCGCCTCGCCGTGCGCCGGCAAGACGCCGGGCATGGCCGGCCATGGGCCGTCTCACTCTCTCTCCGGATCTCATGGCTAAGGCTCGGGTCTGGGGGAGCTGGAGTAGGGGAAGGGAAGAGAAGGGGGTGCGCCGCGGCCATGGCCGACGGCGTGCTCGTCCCCGCCGTCGCCGGCGAAGACGCCGGCCATGGCCGCCGCCGCTGCGCGCGCGCCGCCGGATCGGGCGAGAAAGGCGCGGGGGAAGAAAGGAAAGTGAGCTGGGATTAGGGTTTCCCAGCCGGCGAAACGCGTTTTATACGCGCGAGAGACGCGCTCGGCCGTTGATCAGATCGGACGGCCGACATCGCGCCACGTCGCCTCAGCGCCGCGCGGGCCAGATTCAGCCCGTGAGGGAAGAGGGCGTGGGCCGCTTCGGCGGCCTAGCCGTTGGTTGCTGGGCTAAAGCCCACGCGGCCGGAGCGCGAGCGAGCCGGGCCGCGGAAGCGCGGCTGGGCTGGGCTGCTGAGGGCAAAGTCTGCGCGCCAAAGAGAGTCCAGGGGCCAAAAGCAGACTTATGCCGCGAGAGCGCGGCTGGGCCTCACGAGCGGCTGGGTCGCCGCTTGGCCGAATCGCGCGAGAGTTCTGTGCGCGCACGAATGGGCCGCTGGGCCGATTTTGTTTCGCGGGCCAAAATTGACGCCGTAAACAGTAACTTTTCAAAATTAAGTTTATTTATTTTCAGAAGCTATATTTGGTTGTTTTTGTGTTTATATGCATATTTTCAAGTAAATATCTATGTTTAAATTTTTGCATATAGTAATTATTTTTACAGAGAGTAGAATGCTTCTGAAAATTAATTTTTCTCATGATATTTGATGTTTTTCCACTGCGTAATTTATTCTCTAGTTAAATTGAACCAAAGGGATATTTAATTAGAGAAGTAGAAATATTTTATATTCAGTTTTATGATATTGTTATTTTCTGGCCAAAGCTGATAATTACAATATTATAAATATTCTTGTTCAAGTTATTATGCATTTATTCTATTTTCTGCCCAATGGTGATATAGAATTCATGTAGAAAGTATGTTGTATGTGTTGATTTTGACCAAAGTTAAATTAATACATACAATATTTAATTTTATTATTGTTCTCACCATTTTATGTCTAAATTTCAGGCCCAAATGCTATGAGCTACGTTGCTGGTATCCCTATGCTGGTTGGAAGCAACTATGGAGAATGGCGCACGCAGTTCAACCTGGCAGTGGTGATGACAGACATTGACACCGCCATGAACTACCCATATCCGGTACTCCCTGAGGCACCGGTGCGTGCACAAAATGAGTCTGATGAGGCATTCGCGGCACGAAAGCGTGACCACGCGCCCATTAGAGCAAATTATGATCTCGAGAAGAGAAAATGGGATATCTCAAACAAAAGTGTCTGCTGATCATGCGGACAAAGATGGCAGAGGCCATAAGGAACTCTATCCCAGAAAAGAATGCAGAGGGTGTTGCTCTCACTGCACCTGAGTATATGGCACTAGTGGAGACTCAGTTCACTGGGTCATCCAAGACTTATGCCAGGACGCTGATTGATCAGTTTCTGAACTCAAAGTATACAGGTGGAGGTGTGAGAGAGCACATCTTGAAGTTGAGCAACCTACATGAGAAGTTAGCTGGTTTGGACATGAAGCTGCCAGATGATTTTCTTGTCCATACAGTTTTTCGCTCAGTTCCACCCGCATTCTCCAACTTAGAGATCACTTATAATTCCTTAGAGGAAAAATGGGATATTCAGAAGCTCATAGCACGCTGTGTCCAAGATGAGGACAGGATGATTGCACAGAATGGTGGACAGGTAAACTATGTGCACCATCAGCAGAAGAAAAGAACTTCCCTAACAAGAACTTTAAAGCCAAGAACTAGTGGGAGAGTGGTCCTTCAAATGCTCCCAACAAAGACAAGGGCAAGGCACCAGTGCATTTTGATCGCTCAAACAAGCCACAAGACAAGAAAGAAGTTGGCAAAAATGAGTGCCTGCATTGTGGGAAGGCAGGACACTGGCAGAACAAGTGTCCTGAATGGCTTGAAATAATGTGGAAGAAGGGTGAGGATTTTATTACTTTTATAGATGAATCATTGTTTTTAAGTTATGATAAATCTACTTGGTGGATTGATTCAGGTGCAACTACTCACGTTGCTAATTCTATGCAGGGATTAAGTATGAGCCGGATGCTGCAAAGAGGAGAAAGAGGAGTTAAAGTTGCAAACGGCGTTGAAGCTGATGTGGAGGCGATAGGAGAACTCCCCATCAAGTTGAAAGACGGCTTCACGCTTCAGCTGCACGACGTTCTTTATGTTCCCTCTTTGAGCAGGAATTTAATTTCAGTTTCATGTTTATCAGACGATGGTTTTAAGTGTTTATTCGATAGCGAACGATGCTTAATCATGTTAATAAAGTTTATATGGGTCTTGCCTTCCGACAAGACAAACTTTATAAGTTATCTACTTATGATGATTTGTATGCATGTGAAGATGTGTATGCAAGTACTAAGATTGTGCATGAGATTGAAAATGTATCCTCGTCTACAAAAGTAACCAAGAAGCGGAAAAGAATTGATGACGTTTCATCGAAATTATGGCACTGTCGTTTATGCCACATTTCGAGGGAGAGAATGGAACGTTTAGTTAAAGGATCAATTCTTCCACCGCTACAATTCTCAGACTTAGAACAATGTATTGATTGCATCAAAGGCAAATACGTTAAGCAAGTAAACAAAGTAGCAAAACGAAGCACGGGAACCTTAGACATAATACATACAGACATCTGTGGTCCGTTTCCCGTAGCATCAGTGGATGATTTTGACTCGTTCATCACATTCACTGACGATTACTCTCGTTATGGTTATATTTATCCAATAAAACAAAAGTCAGAAGCGTTGGATAAATTTAAGATATTCAAAGCTGAGGTTGAGAATCAGCTTAATAAGAAAATAAAATTAGTAAGATCAGACCGTGGGAGGGAGTACTACGGTCGACACACCCCGTATGGCCAAATTCCAGGACCTTTTGCAAGGTACCTTCAGGAAAATGGCATAGTTGCCCAGTACAGTGCACCGGGTGATCCACAGCAAAATGGAGTAGCTGAAAGGAGAAACCGTACCTTGATGGATATGGTTAGAAGCATGATAAGCTATTCCACTTTACCAGTTAATTTGTGGATGGAGGCTTTGAAGACTGCCATTCACATCTTAAACAAAGTGCCTATCAAAGCAGTTCCTACAACACCTTATGAACTGTGGACGGGTAGAGAACCCTCTCTAAGATATATGCGTGTATGGGGCTGCCCCGCTGAGGCTAAGATTTTTAACCCAAATATTGGGAAGCTAGATCCCAAGACAGTCAGTTGCTATTTCATTGGCTATACTGAAAAGACAAAAGGGTATCGTTTCTATTGTCCTAACAGACACACAAAGTTTGTAGAAACGAGACATGCGGTTTTTCTGGAGAATGAAATGATCAGGGGGAGCATGATATTCGGGAGATAGATCTTGAGGAGAAGCGGGTCTTTGCACCTTGCCCAATGATTCAAGAACCTTTTTTCGAGTTACCTGTGTCAATTCCAACAGTGGAAGCCACTGTGACACCGGTACAAGCTCCTAGTCCTGTGGTGCCAGCAATGAATGAGAATGTGGAAAGTATTCCTCAAGTTGAACCAATTGTGGCACAAGATGTTGAACCAGTTGTTGCTCAAGAAATAGAACCTCAACAGCCTGTGGTTCCTGAAGTAACGGTTGTTGAGCCAGCTGCTGATCCAGCTGGAGGAGGACTGAGAAGGTCTACAAGAGTGAGACGCTCAGTCATTCCTGATTGCTATGAAGTTGGCAACTTAGAAGAATTTCAAATGGGGGGTGATCCCGTCACATTTGAAGAGGCTATGAGAAGCGCTCAGTCTGAAAAATGGCTTGATGCCATGCAAGAAGAAATCAAATCAATGAGTACCAACAGAGTTTGGGACTTAGAAATAATTCCTAAAGGAGCCAAATCAGTGGGCTGCAAATGGGTCTACAAAACAAAATGTGACTCCAAAGGGAATATTGAAAGATATAAAGCGCGACTCGTGGCCAAAGGGTTCACACAAAGAGAAGGAACAGATTACAATGAGACGTTTTCTCCAGTCTCGTGTAAAGATGCCTTTAGAATCATAATGGCATTAGTGGCACACTATGATTTAGAATTACATCAGATGGATGTAAAGACAGCGTTCTTAAACGGGGATCTGTTTGAAAACGTCTACATGACTCAACCTAAAGGTTTTGTTGTGGAAGGCAAAGAAAACATGGGATGCCGCCTAAGAGAATCCATTTATGGATTAAAACAAGCTTCTAGACAGTGGTACTTGAAGTTTGATGAGATAATTAAAAATTTGGGTTTAAGGCAAATATAGAGGACAATTGCATCTATGCAAAGTTTAAGAATGGAAAATACATTTTCCTAATCCTATATGTGGATGATATTCTGCTTGCTAGCAGTGATACAAGAATGTTGCAAGAAAAAAAAAATTTTGTCCTCTAATTTTGATATGAAAGATCTTGGTGAGGCTTCATATGTTCTAGGCATTGAAATTCACCGAGATAGAAGAAACGGGGTTTTAGGACTATCACAAAACACATATTTGGAGAAGATCCTAAAGAAATATAATATGCATGCGAGTAAAGCCACACCTGCACCGATAGTAAAGGGCGATAAGTTTGGGGATTTCCAACGCCCCAGGAACCAATATGAGATCGATCAAATGAAAATGGTTCCATATGCTTCAGCAGTTGGTAGCTTACAGTATGCACAAGTGTGCACTCGCCCTGATTTAGCATATATCACTGGAGTACTCGGTAGATATCAAGATAACCCAGGCATATAGCACTAGAAAATGGCAAAGAAAGCTTTGCTGTATGTGTAAGGCATAAAAGACCTCATGCTAATATATAGAAGATCTGATTCTCTAGAGATAAGAGGATATTCAGATGCAGATTTTGCAGGAGACAAGGATGATAGAAAATCCACGTCAGGTTTTGTATTCACTCTCGCAGGGGGAGCTATTTCGTGGAGAAGCTCTAAACAAACTCTGGTTGCATCATCTACGATGTTTGCAGAGTTTATAGCATGCTATGAGGCAACGTTGCAGGCCAAGTGGCTAAAGAAATTCATACCCGACTTGAAAGTGGTAGATTGTATTAATAGACCACTTAAGATGTACTGCGATAATGAGCCCGCGGTATTTTACGCTCACAACAACAAGTCGAGTAATGCTACCAAACCAATAGAAATAAAATTCTATGTTGTGAAAGATAAAATCCAGGATCACACTATAAGTCTGGAGCATATAAGTACGAAAAATATGCTAGCGGATCCGCTCACAAAAGGCTTACCACCCAGTGTGTTTAGAGAACACATTACCGGTATGGGTTTAAAGGAAAGCCTTATGATCACTGGATAATGGCCCGAGTTATGATCCTTCGTAATGGAGAAGTTTATTGTGGCTGATTAATCTGATTGAAATGACAATTTTGATGACTCATGCTCAATGTGCTTTTTTGTTATGAAGTGGATGTCAAGCAAAGAGCTTAAGGTTAGAAAAGACTTAAGGTGAGATCGAGAGAGAGATTGTTAGGTCGATCTCTCCACCATCACGGCCCAAAGGCCGTGACGGGCTCTCTCCTTGCGCCCTGATCGGGGGCGCCCAACCAATCAATGGTTGGTGGGCCTCCGTCGCACAGTGCTATAAAGATGGGGTGGGGGACTAGGGCGCACCTCACGAGGTTGGCCGCACCGCCAGCACCCCCACCTACAAACCCTACCGATCGAGGGAGCACTTGAGCGTCGGGAAGCTCCACCTCGACCGCCGCCGACGTCCGGGTGGGTGCGGCGCACACGGTGCCACCGCCCCGACCTCAACCGCATCGTCTCCTCCGCGCCAGCGCCTCCTCAACCCGCGGCCGCCCCTGCGACCGCCACCACCGCCATGGCCGCCGTCGACCCCGTCGCCACCACCAACGGTCTGCGCATCCCCTTTTTCCCCCTCTAGATGTATATGTTTTAGATCTAAGTGTTTTACATGTTTAGCCATGTTTTAACCCTATTGTTCAAGTTATACCCGAGAGAATCTACTGCTAGTTGATCCTATTAATCTATCACCAACTACTACAGTGCATGGCCAATAAATATCAGAGGTCAAAGAGATTTGCGGCCTGTCCCACCGGATGGCGCAGGCATGGCCAAAATGTGTGGGCCTCCGTCCATGTCCCAATAAGTTCGTTGCTGAGCGTGATCACGAACCAGGCAATACTTATCTGTGGCAATACTTTGTTGATGACGCAGGTAATACTTTTCAATAGTGTGATGTCTCCTGAGTGTGATGACCTATCTGTGGGCCGGGGCAGGATTGCTAGTCTGCGCGGCCGCACGGAACGAACCGTGCGCTTGCGCATGCGTCCAAAAAAAGGTGTAGGCCCACCGCCCCACGGTGTCCGACCTGTGCACCACGAACACCAACGCACGCGTTGGTGGGCCCCGCATGACCAGCGCACTTGCACCCCGACGACCACAGGTGGGCCACCGCAGCACGCATCGGCGGAAAAAAATTTGTGCAAGAACCTGCAAAAAAAATTGAGAAAAAATTAAAAATATTTCTAAAAAAATTAGAAAAGTTTTGCAAACAAAAAGAAAAGATTTTCAAAAAAGTTTTGCAAAAAAGACGAAAAAGTTTTTAGAAAAAATTTAGCAAAAATATTTTTAAAAAAAGAGAAAAGTTTTCAGAAAAGTTTTGCAAAAAAGACAAAAAAATTCCAAATTTTTTTGCAAAAAAATTTGAAAAACAAGAGAAAACATTTCAAAAAAATATAAAATTGTTTTAGGTAAAAAAGAAAAAAAAGGTCACCTACCTCTAGCCGCCGCCACCGTCGCGCCGCTGCTTGGCTCGCCGGCGAGGCCGCCGTCGCTGCTCCGACGCCTGACCAGGCCGCGTCACGGCCCCCGCGCCTCGACCGGCGCCGCTGCTCTGCTCGCCGGGGAGGCTGCCCCTCCAACGCCCAACCGGCCAGCGCCGCCGCCGCCCCGCGCAGCTTCTCAGCTCGCCGAGGAGGCTGCCGCTCCAGCGCCGCCCCTGCGCTCGACCGGCACCGCCGCCCCGCGCGGCTTCTCGTCTCGCCTGGGAGGCCGCCACCCCAACTTGATGGAGGATGAGAGCGGAAGAGAGAGGAGAAACGACGCAATGAGCGAGAGAGATGTGGGGGTTGCGGTGGGACGGGGCCCACACACGTGGAGCAGCCGAGCAGCTCGTGGACCGAGCCCGAGGAGGCCGGCCTCCATGCGGTCGGTGGTAAAATTAGGTTTTCCTCGGGTCGCCTACCAACATATGCGATCCGGATATATCCATGCATAGAAGATGTCCCACTATTCTATAGTATAAAGGATGAGCAAATTGAAACTGTTTTTCACCCAAAGAATTAATCCTATACCTCTTACAAAGGACCCACGAATCTATACTATAAAGAGTGTCACAGTTGAAACGGTTTCTCACCCAAAAAATTACCCTCCTAAACCTCACAGAGGACCCACAATTCAGAGCCAAAAGGTGGCCCCGGACAACCAGGGGGGTAGACGCGTTTGGTTGTCACCCCCCCCCCCCCCCCCCGTTCTTTGGCGCCTCGGCGCCATCCCGCCCCCCTATTCTTTCTCACCTTGGCATTTTTTATACCCGCTGCCTTTCTTTCCTGTTGATCGCGTTCTTTGTATGGTAATGCAATCAAGGCGCCTCTTTTTTTTCCTTTCTGTTCGTTGTATTCGTATGAAAAAAGATACGCTGGTTTCCTTCCAAAAAAACGCCCCTTTCCTTTCCTCCACCTTCCTTTGGAAATTCGCCTGCCTTCCTTTTCTTTTGATCACGTTCTTTGTATGGTAATGCAATCAAGGCGCCGCTTTCCTTTCCTTTATATTCATTGTATTCGTATGCAAAAAGATACGCTGGTTTCCTTAAAAAACACCCCTTTCCTTTCCTCCACCTTTCTTTGTAAATTCGCCTGCCTTTCTTTCCTTTTGATCGCGTTCTTTGTATGGTAATGCAATCAAGGTGCGACTTTCCTTTCCTTTCTATTCGTTGTATTCGTATGCAAAACGATACGCTAGTTTCCTTCCAAAAAACACCCCTTTCCTTTCCTCCACCTTCCTTTGTAAATTCGCCTGTCTTCCTTTCCTTTTGATCGCGTTCTTTGTATGGTAATGCAATCAAGGCGCCGCTTTCCTTTCCTTTCTATTCGTTGTATTCGTATGAAAAAGATACGCTGGTTTCGTTCCAAAAAAACACCATTTTCCTTTCCTCCACCTTTCTATGCAATTAGGGCGCCTACACCTTCCTTTTGAAATTCCTCGCTTTCCTTTCTTTATATGGTCGTGTGCATCAAGGAATTTGAATTCACTTCTTTCCTTTTGTAGATGACTAGCGTCCATATATGTGTTGTGTACCAGTCAAGGTTTCCTTTCAAAAAAAAGGAATGACATCTACGCAATCGGGTGTCTCCTTCCTTTTAAAACTTGATTACTTACCATAGTTGTGGGAGTCAATCAGGGAATCGATTACTTACCATAGTCGTGGGCGTACAGGTTCATCTCCTTAGCCCTCTTGCCCCCTATATAAGGCGCCCCTCCTTATTCTCAAAGCACACAATCTCTCGCTTCATTCTCATCATCTATTCAGAGTTCATATTTCTTTGCAAGGACGTCGGCGTTGAGCGCGGCGCAAGGGTGGCCATGACGCTCGTCGTGTCCAAACTCACCAGGTAGAAGCGGAACGTGCTCCGCGTTGTGACGGTGTCTGGTGCCGTTGAGTGTGTAGCGTCGTTGCTCCATGACACCGGCGACAAGGAGAGCAACCTTCTCGGCCTCCCTATCATCAAAAGGCTGGCTGCGGTGCCGAGTTGCTCATGGATACATGTATCGTGAATATTTTCTTTTATATATGTTGCTGATTGTTTAAGATTTAATTATACAAAACTTTCCTTCTGTTTTCGCCGGAGGCCCAAGCTTTCGATGTATGAATATATAATTTTTAATATGAGATGCTATTGAATAATTTTAATATGCGATCTAACAAAAGTATACATTATTTTACATACTTATTTTTAAAAGATTAAGATTTTTTTTAAATTTATGTTATTTTTATAACACGTGCCTGTGGCACGTGCCAACCTACTTCAGGAGTAAAAAGTGGACCCGGACGACCAAGGGGGACGGATTTGTCGTCCTCCCCCGTTGTTTTTGTCCCCGTCGCCTCCTCCCACCTCTTTTTTTTCACCGCGCGTTTTCTTATCCACCAATCGTATCCACACTCGATTACTTACCATAAAGCTGCACCCGATTGCTTACCATAAAGTCCGCCAATCAAGGATTAAGGTTTCCTTTCAAAAAAAGGAATGACATCTATGCAATTAGGTGTCTCCTTCCTTTTAACACTTGATTGCTTACCATAAAGTCTGTCAGTCAAGGTCTCCTTTCAGAAAAAAAAGAATGACATCTACGCAATCGTGTATCTCCTTCATTGTAAAACTTAATTGCTTGCCATAGTTGTGGACGCCAATTAAGGATTTGATTGTTTACCATAGTTGTGGGAGTCAATCAAGTAATTGATTACTTACCATAGTCGTGAGCGTTCAGGTTCATCTCCTTAGCCCTCATGCCCCTATATAAGGTGCCCCCTTCTCCTCCTCAAAACACAACATCTTTCTCTTCATTCATATTTCTTTGTGAGGGCACTGGCATCGAGTGCGACGCAAGGGTGATCGCGGCACTCGTGGTGTCCAAGCTCGTCAGGTAGAAGCAGAGCGTTCTTCGCGTTGTGGCGGTGCCCAACGCCGTCGAGTGCATGACGTCGTTGCTCCATGCTGTCGGCGACTCGGCGACGAGGAGAGCAACCTTCTCGGCCTCCTCATCGTCAAGAAATTGGTTGCGATGTCGAGATGCTCACGGATATCTATATTGTGAAAATTTCTTTCTGTATATGTTACTCATTGTTTAAAATTTGATACTACAAATTTCCCTTCTTTTTTCGCCGGAGCAGGCCCAAGACTTTTGATTTATTAATATATAATTTTTAATTTGTGATGCTACTAATAATTTTAATGTGTGATGTTATTTGTGAGAATTTGAATTAATGGTTTTAAATTTATTTCTTTTTAAATTCAATTTTTTTAATTTTTTTGTATTATGTGCCTGTGGCACGTGCGACCCTACTAGTTAGTTTTAGGAAATGTTGGTCCATGTTCCAAGAAACGTTCGCCCATTTCTAGGGCCATGTTCCAAGAAACTTTCGCCCATTTCTAGGAAATAAGTAAAGTAAATTGAACAGCCGGAGCGACGGGTCAAGCAAACACGAGTACACGACGCATGAGCAACGGCACGCACATGGCACAACCGCACAAGACCCATTTGGTGCATGCCCAATAAATCTGCTCGACGGTAGTATACTTAGAAAGGATTGCGCGCTAACGCCGCGCCAGTTATAGATTACTTGTCATGAATTTTTATATTATTTAATTCTGGTGATCAGCTGCATGGGACCCCTTAGTAAGTTCAGATAGCGGCAAACGCAGATGTTCTCGACCATAGAGAGTGTGACAGTGTTGATACAGAGTGCACACCTATGAGGGCCTTCTTCTATTGTTGCACTAGAGTTCCTACGAATTGAGGACCGGAACGACGCGTTGTGACATTAGTGGCCTGCTAGCTGGCGACAACAAAGAGAACTGAGAGGACAACTTGAGAGGAGGAACTACGGTCTAGCGAACGCATCGTCCAAAAAACGGTGGCAATGTGCTGCACACGTGAAGTTGATAAGCACGAGGAGGGTGGTGCCTCCTTCCACGGCAGCGACACCACCTCTGATCCGAGCAAAGGCTCTAGCAGGGGATAGATAAGGCGAGTTGACACGTGAGGGAGAAATTAGATGAGTAGCTGAGGAGGGCAATGTGTTGTATCTTGTTCTCAACTTCATGAGGAAGACAATCACGGCTCTCTAATGCGCAAGGGGCACCACAATTTTATTTGCCAACAATACAAAATATTAATACGTGGCGACCGAGAAATTGCATAATAGCGCAATGCTAGAAGCCTAGAACAACATGGCATGCCGAGATACCAGCATGCAAAGTGCAACAGTAAAAGTCTGAAACCACGTGAAAAAAAAGAAAAAAGAAAAGAAAAAAAGAAAAAAAGAAAAAAAAATAGGTACAGTAGCACGGACGCTGGGAGGCCACCGATCCTCCCAGCGATATAGAGATAGTTATATGATTGGTGCTCACTTTAGAGCGCTATGATTTAGCCAGCTGAAAACTGAATGCTATTGCCATGCCATACGAAAGTAGCATTAGGATGATCCCAGTGTAAGATTTCATGTTGATGTTTTTTAGGTAGCCACATACTTTCGCTCAAAGAAGCGTGATTCAATGCTGCGCTATTTCCGACAAGAAGGAAAAGATGATCCCACCTCCTGCTTCTGTGACAGATAAGAACGAATCTCCTTGACTCGACGGATATGCTGGATGGAGTGCCTATGGTACCGGTTCATATTTGGTTTCCCCTTTGGGAAGGGGGTTCCTTGATCCGATTTTTTGAGCAACTAGCGCGAAAGCCTTTGAGATAGGAATCCATCAATAAGAATAAAGAATAAAGATTAGAACTCTTGCCTCGTAGATCAGCATACTACACGTATAGACGCGAACCCCCCTTCCAAGCACCAAGGATATAAAATGGAGGTTAAAATTATCTCTCTCAAGACATATTACAAGTTGGTATCCGTGTGGATCGTAGATGAAACTAGTTTCATCTCTCTTCTTAAATGTGACGTCATGTCATCAGAAAATCCTACGTGGCAGCTATTTAATGTGCATGAAATCTTATGAAACTCATCACTGGGACTGGCCTTATAGCCTGTTGATTTTGACTTATTCAATAGTGTTTTGTGATAGAGAAAAATTAACTGATTTTAATTGATTCTGGTTGACAAGCAAAACAAATAGTAGGCTGATAGATTTAGGGAATTCATTTGTCTGGGTACACTGCTAAAAAAACTCGATCTCAACAGTATCACGTATGCCTCGTAGTCAAATAACTCCGCACACCTTCAGCCGCCTCCACATGCTGCAGCTACCATATAATACCACTACCATAGCTGATCCTCCTCGCTAGCGACGACGACACACGGCAGCGCGCTCCTGCTTCTTGCTCGCGCGCGCGCGCTCTCTCTCTCTCTACTTCTCATCTTCTTCTAGTAGCCATTGTTCAAAGAGGTAACCTCGCAATGTTGCATTTCACTCCCTTCAATTTGTTTCTTTTTATAGCACAAGCATGCACCACCGGCCGAATTATTTAAAATTGAGTCCAACCTTGAAAGTGTACCTTTAAGAGTCTGTAGATATGATGTGTTTATGGTTTTATTTTCTGTTATGGATGATATAATGTACGTGTAATAACTAATAAGCGACTTAATTGAACTGCGCCTTATACCTAAAGTAAGACTGGAGGGATCGAGCAGCACTGATCTTGAGGATGGTCTTTAATTTTGGAAGTTCTTTTGCTATACATATAGTACACAGGTTAATTAGCTAGCAGCATGTGGAGGCTGAAGGTGGCCGAGGGCGGCGGGCCATGGCTGCGGTCGACCAACGGCTTCCTGGGGCGGGCGGTGTGGGAGTTCGACCCCGACGGCGGCACGCCGGAGGAGCGCGCCGAGGTGGAGAGACTGCGCCGGGAGTTCACCGACCACCCAACGCGGTTAATCTCGGACTGGTGTTAGCTACCCCCCAGTTTCCCACGCCGGCGCGGAGCTCCGGCGAGACCCTAGCCTGCCGCGGCGGCCGACGTCCTCCCCCCTCCCCCCCTCCCCCTGCCGCCGTAGCCCCCGCCCCGGCCTTGCCCCGGCCCAACCGCCCTCCACCGCCGCCCGGCCGGCGGCGCATGCGCCGCCGTGCCTCAGCCGCCTCCGCGCCCGCCGCCTCCGCCGGGCCGGCCGGCCGCCGCCGCCGCCCTCCTCTAAATTCCGAAGCTCCGGAGTATACTCCGGCCAACTCATCCCCCAAACCCGAATCCCCTAACCCTAACCTCTCGCCGGAGATGAGCTCGAACGACCGCCAGCGAGGGAGAACACGGCGCCGCCGGCTGCCCACGTCATCCGCCACGTCACGCTGATGTCAGCACAACAAAACCCTAGCACGAATCTCAAAGAAGCAATCTATGGTGGATAACTGGGGTGGAAGCTAACCGGGGTCCCAGGAGAACAAAAACGACCGACCACCGCTTCCGGCGGAGGGAGTCTGCCGACCTCCTCATGCGCATGCAGGTACGGTATCTCAATCTCAATTCTCATCACACACTGCATCATGCATATGGCAAAATACTTAAGTGCATACTATGGAATAATCGAACCATGAATTCTCAGTAGGGATTCAAGTCTTTGCTTCAATTCACACTCGCTAGCTCATTGAATTGGATCGACAAACTTATTTATTGACTGAAACAACAATCCAGAATTCCAGATTCGAAATCAAAAATAAAGTGAACTAAAAGTGGACGTACGTACGTACTATATCAGGATTATTGCTGACTGAGACCTACCACACGATTCTTGTTTTATACTAGTACGAGCAGGCACCACATTTATAGCCAGTACGAACAGGGACCACATTTAGCGCACAAGTATTGGTACTCGCTCTTCCTTGCCACCAATTTCGCCATTCTTGTTCTCAGGACTCATGAAGAACCTCTTTGGATTCATTCATGAGTTCAAACTTTGATTCGCTGGTGTAGACTTCGGTTGAACTCGTGAGAATGGGGAGGCGGTCCGCCATTGGTCATCCCAAATGAAATTAGTTCCTTTTTGCGGAATAGTCAATCTCATCCTTGAACTATCGCTCAAGCTCAATTTCATCCCTGAACTACTAAAACGGTCATTTTTGTCCTCAATTTTTTCTCAATTGGCTCAAATTCATTCATCATCTGACGTGGCGTGACATGTTGGCTGGCCTCGTCATCTCCCAGTTAGCTACTTTCATAAAATACCCATTTTACCCTTGCCATTTCTTTTTGAGTTATTATCTTGATAAAATTTGTTCTATTGCCACACTTTTTACAATAGAATCTGCACAATCCAAACAATCTAAAAGAAAACGTGCAGCCTCATCTTCAAGTTAAGACCAAGCTGCCAGAAAGTTAAACGAATGATTCATCCTTTATTTCTCCTGGTTAGTAAATTTCAGTGAAGCGATATAAAAAAGATAAGTCAATTTCAGATCATTTTTGTGCTGGTGACCTCAATTTAAATTGGAAGGCATACCCTAACTAAGTAGCATTAAGTTAGTTGAGCGTCAGATGTTGTTTGTTCCTCAAGCACAGTGCACGCTGCTGCCGGCATTCAAGAAAGCCGAGCGCGACCAAGAATGGGGAGAGGTGGAGTGGGGGCGGCTGGAGGGGACGAAAGCCCTTTGAGCGGATGGAGAAATAGATGCGGTGAGAGTAGAAAGGGTATTTTAGCTGACGGAGCGATGACGAAGTAAGCCATCGTGTCACGCCACGTCAGATGAGGTGCGAATTTGAGTTGATTGAAAAAAATTGAGGACTAGAATGGCTATTTTAGCAGTTCAGGGATGAAATTAATTCTTGTGTCATAATTCAGGAATGAAATTGGCTATTCCGGTTTTTTAAGAAGGGTTGAATTTTATTGATAACGGCACAGAGAAGCACGCAGAATCCCAAATGAAATTAATTTTTTTGGGATGAAATCCCAAATGAAATTAGTGGGCAAATAAGGTCGGAAACTCATAAATTGGCTCCATGGGCCGATTCGTTAGATTTTTTTTTTCATCCCGTTGTCGTCGTCGTTGTATCTCCAACAAGGCCCAGTCTGCAGTGTCGGGTCCATGGGCCAGCGGGCGGCGAGTCTCGCGGCGGCGGAGGAATGTGTCGCCGGCGAGAGTGGCCGCCGCGGGGTAGGGGAGGTGAGGGCCTGGACCGTGAGCCTTGAGGGGACCGCGGAGGAGGCAGCGCGGGCGGGGGCTTTGCGCCGTGGCGGCGGGAGTGGCCATGGAAGCTGGTAGAGCGCGGCGCGGAAGGTGGAAACGCGCAAGGTCTCTCCGATGCCAGGCAGCTCGTTCTCGTCGATTTCCGCTCTTCCATTGTTTGATGATACTCTTACTCATATTTCTGGAGCTAACCTATGTCAGGCAATTCGCAACCCTTTTGACTGTTGCAGTGTGCAAGGAAAAGCAGCCACCGGCTGGACCTGCCACACATTAAGCTTCAGAAGGATGAGCAGGTCACTGAAGAAATTGCACTGAACTCCTTGAGACGAGCTCTGGATCAGTTCTCTTCACTGCAAGCGAGTGATGGGCACTGGCCCGGTGATTTCAGCGGGATCATGTTCATAATGCCCGGCTTGGTGCGCCTTTTCTACACACAACACCGTGTGCATGTTCCATTTTTTAAGGGCACCTCTGTGCAATTCTTTTTTTTTTACTCTCTCTTTTTGTTTAATTGAGTACTATTAGCTATTCCGTACAAACTGACGACGATAAAACATATGCGTGCATGTACTTGCAGATATTTGCTTTGCATGTCACAAATTCACTCAATGCTGTCATATCACCAGAACATCGCCGTGAGATATGCTGCTACATCTACAATCATCAGGTACGGGCTACGACATATTCTCTTGTTGGCCTATGACCCAAGCTATTTTATGGATTGGTCTGGAAATAATCCAATTTTCCCTGAACTATGGCTGGCTCCCCAGTTTCTGCCATTTCATCCAGGTATTTGTTCCTTCCTTGTAATGATACAATTCCAACCTGCAGGGTATAATACATTGGACGCATATATCTAAGCTCTGTTCTTGTAGGGAAGTTCTGGTGTTTAACCCGCATGGTGTATCTTCCAATGGCTTATCTTTACGGCAAGAAATTTGTTGGGCCGATTACACCAACTATACTGGCACTAAGAGAGGAGATTTATGTAACTTGGTATGTCAAGATTGATTGGAGCAAGGCCCGTAACGCCTGTGCAAAGGTCTGTCAAATTTCTTCCAGTTTTGCAGTTCCAGCAGTTCACTTTCTGCATACATGCCTTCAGTGATGAAAAATTGACAATTTGCCACTGCGTGAGATATGCCACAAAATTCTCAAGCGCCTAGTAACAGATTGATAAATCCTTGAAATTCCCTTTGAACTTTGATACATTAGTTTCTGTGGTAAACAAAGTAATGATTAATTGAGCTAGAAAAATCGCAAGGTAAAGATTAATTGGGCTAGGCAAATTGCCTGGATTATACCTGAGCATATGTGGGGCAGGATCTATTTGATGGACTGATTCTTGGTTTATGACTGGGTTGTGGTTTTGGATAGTCTGTCAGTGTAAAAAGGCTTGTTGCAGGACAGATGTGGATGTCAACATACTAGACTACTTGAGTATGATCGGCAAGCAACCCTAACATGCAAACACCTGTCCCTCCCTCCTTCCGCACGGACACGAGCTAAAGATAATTTATAGTTACATGCTTCTATCTAAACAATAAACCGGCAATATATTTTGCTTATTTGTCTTGTAAACTATCACTCAGTAAAACTATAAGAGAACCTTAAGTTGCTTTACTCGAAACAATGTTCTAGCTGTTATGAAGATCTTTTTCCTTAAGCCTTTTTTTTTCTGTCAATTCAGGAGGATCTCCTCTGTCCACGTACAGAGTTGCAGAATGCTGTTTGGACTTCACTCTACAGGTGTGTGGAACCAGTGTTGAGCAGTTGGCCTGTCAACAAGCTGAGAGAGAGAGCCCTGTGCAACGTCATGGAGCATATACATTATGAAGATGAGAACACTCAGTATGTTTGATATGCTCTGTGAACAAGGTAAACAACTGTAAAAGTTGATAACCTCACAACCTTCACTTTACCTTAGCTATACTGCAATTCTGTTGTGGTATTATCCAGTATATACTCTGTTGTAATGGTTCTTGTTAACTGTCATCTGCATCTTGGACTCCTGCCTGTTAATATTGTTACTTTGTTATTTAGGCTCTAAATATGGTCTGCTGCTGGGTAGAAAATCCAAATTCAGATGCATCCAAGCATCACCTTGCAAGGATACCTGATTTCTTGTGGCTTTCAGAAGATGGCATGAAGGCACAGGTATAAGTTTTCCCTGTTTCATGCACTCTTCTGGCACTTGCTAGCACTATCATACCGACATGATTAATACATGCACTATTGCTATCGTATTTCTTTTCCATTGGCTCGTTAATGTTGTCATTACTCCCAATTTTACAATGAATATTTAATGGTAAATTTACTTTCAACAGTGTTCATTGCACATGTTGTGAGTATGCCAGAACACACAGGAAAATTGCAGGGGATGATAAAGAATGACTGTCGATGTGCATCGTCTAACCATCAGATAGTAGACAGTAGAACATTTGATATGTTGTCATTTATAATTAGAGTAAAAATTTCTTGGTACGATGATAAGTTTGTTGTATTTATTGACTATATAACTTTATTTTGAGAACATCTGCTGTATTGTCGTGATAGGTATATGATGGCTTTCAGAGCTGGGAGACAGCATTTATAATTCAAGCATTTTGTGCTACAGATCTTGTCAATGAGCGTATTCCAACTATTCAGAGAGCCTATGAGTTCATGAAGCATTCACAGGTTTCTTTCTTCATCTTCAAATCATCCGTGTTCTGAATTAACTACTGCAGTATGTAAGACAACATGTATCCGTGTACTCACAGGTTCTGAGCAATCATCCTGGTGACCAAAGTTATTGGCATCGCCATAGATCAAAGGGTTCATGGACTCTTTCATCTGCAGACAACGGATGGGCTGTATCTGACACTGCAGGAGAAGCTCTTAAGGTAGTTAGATTCTTGTCCACATTTTATTCTGCCGCAATGTTGACAAGTAAAGCTAGTGATTTGATAGGTTACTGCGTACCACATAACCTAATCTTAATTAGTGAATGTAAAGTGTGTAAACAGCAATGTTATAAAATGCTCAGCTTTCTCTGTTGTTAATTTCCATACCTTATTCTGTCAATTTTTCCCCATACCTTCTCATTTGGTCTATACAAAAGGAACTTATTTAACTTTATTTACAGGCCGTACTGTTGCTGTCAAACATTGCAAGAAACCATATTGGCGATCAGATAGAAAGACAAAGGCTGCATGATGCTGTTGATTGCCTTTTATCTTTTGTGGTACGAGCTCTCTTAGATTGAGTCGTCTGAAATGATGTTTCAACTCGTGCATTCCTTCATGCCCCTGAGTATTGCTGTTTGGTAACTAAAGTGTATGGATATGGTGCACAATTTTTCTTGCCTTCCTGCGCATTTTTGAACACCTTTTAGGAGTCAGCCAAATAAATTCGAAATTTTATTAACTATGTTATGGATTATTGGACTTTATGGCCCTTGAAGATCGTCTTTAATGTCTAATCAGTATGCTGCAGAACAAAGATGGTACCTTTTCAACATACGAGTGCAAAAGAACTTCTTCTTGGATAGAGGTAAGTTTTTATGAGCTTCTGCTCATATATATCTTCTTGTTTCCCTTAGGAAGATGCATCAGTACTTTTTATTTGGTTATCTTGGCTTTTTATTTACATTTTACTGTTACCAGTTCCACTGTACTGATATATTTCTGTTAATTAACTAGATTCTAAATCCTTGTGAGAGTTTTCCCAATATGGTCGTCGATTATCCGTAAGTGATGCATACGACGTGTTGTTTAGCAAAAATCTCGTAACGAAATTTCCATTTTGGGTGAAGAAATGTACTAACAGTATACTACATTGGCAGGTACCCAGAATGTACTTCCTCTGTGCTTCAAGCTCTGATACTGTTCAAAGAGTTATACCCTAGTTATCGTACAGAAGAGATTAATAAATCTATCAGAAAGGCAGCAATATTTATTGAGAGCAGACAAAACAAAGATGGTTCATGGTTTGTCCTGATGAGTCATATGCTGACTTACCTTACTCATATAATTTTTACTTAAACAATTGATAACACATGTAGCTGTTTGGCAGGTTAGGCACTTGGGGTGTATGTTTTACCCATGGGGCCTTCTTTTCGATTAAAGGTTTAGTTGCTTCTGGAAGAACGTATGAGAACAGCTCTTCCATCAGGAAAGCTTGCCACTTTTTATTATCAAAGCAGCTCAGTACTGGTGGATGGGGAGAAAGCCATGTATCTAATGAAACGAAGGTATTCTTCATTTGTGTTCTCTAGATCCCCCTAACTCTGGTTTACCTTGCTGGTGACTACTGATAAGGATACAATTTTTTTTATTGGATTTTTGTTAAACATGCTACTAACAAATCGACACTTATGATACTCAATGGTGAATTTGAATAGTTAGAATTGTAGGAGTGCGTATAGCAGAAACCTCTCATCCTCTTATCTCTTTTCATCCTCTCACTGTTTCACGGTCAACAACACGCAAGCATATGTGAGAGGAATAGACAGTGGAGTCGAGAGGGTCCGGCGGATGGCGATGGAGGGGCTCGGTGGATCCAGCCGAAGGTGCCAGGGCGGGAGGGGCCACGGATCCTGTCTGGGCGGGCTGCTCCCCGGCGGGAACGGCCGCGGATCCCATCCGGGCAGAGGCGGCGGCGTCACGTGGCGGCGCTCGTCTCCGGCGACCGGCGGCGGATCCCCCACCGGATTCCATCAAGACGACGAGGGGCCTGCCGAGAGGGGCACTCCGCTCGTTGGAGGGGACGTCGCGAGGAGAGCGGGGGCGTCGCCATGGAGCGCATCGACGACGGGCGAAGCCAACACGCGGTGATCCCTGCTGCCACCACTGCAGCATGGGAAAGTACGCGCGTAGGCCGTGGCTGCCACCACGGCAGCACGGAACGGGGTTATCGACGACGGCTTCGATGGCGGATGATGAGGTACACCGCGATCTGCTTCTGCTTGACGCCGGACGGCGGCGGATTAGATCG
Source organism: Urochloa ruziziensis (assembly GCA_015476505.1). NCBI lineage: Eukaryota > Viridiplantae > Streptophyta > Magnoliopsida > Poales > Poaceae > Urochloa > Urochloa ruziziensis. The sequence continues at coordinate 52,078,056 of CM027123.1, read as the reverse complement.
ATCCGCCGCGCAGGAGGGCGCTGCCCCCGGCGGAGGTCATGGGCGACCTCCCCGGGGGCGCGCTAGGAGGCCGTCGAAGGGGCGCCCTTGGGTGCCGTGGGCGACGACCGGCGGCGCACAGGAAGAAGGCAGGGGTGCCGGCGGCGCCGGCGGCAGCGGAAGGATTAGCTTAGGATCTCAAACCCTAATCTCGTGATACCATGTAGGAGAGTGGAGAGATGCGTATAATGTTGTAGATGTATTGCATTGAGGCCTCGGCCGGTATATATGTGAGTACAAGACTTGGGGGTAAGGCAACCCCCCGGGATACATATGGCAGTCTATGATATTTCTATCTATACTACCAAATATACTCTAACAAGAATGGATTTGAGTCATTCATTCATTGGATTATTCTTTCTGCTTGGGACTTACTCTAACCTGCTCTTACTCAGTTTCTTTCGTAATAAGAATTCCTCCAGTTCCCGTATTTAATGCAGCAAGAGCAGAGCCTTTATTTAGCCCCAAGCTAGTTGGGCTAGGCACACTATTTGCATTGTCAAAGCCTATATTTCTGGAGTATCAAAATGTTTGCATTTTGTGTCTTAACATATTTTTCTTTTTCCATGTAACACTAAATAGGTTTATGTGAATATTGAAGGTAGCCATGCTCATGCAGTGAATACAGCTTGGGCGATGCTGGCTTTAATTTATGCTGGACAGGTAATTTTCTTGTACTTGATTTAAAATTTGACAACAATATGCATTTATCAATCTGCTTTAATTTATGCTGCACAGTTAATTTGCTTGTACTTGATTTAAACTTTGACAATAATATGCATTTATCAATCTAGTCACATATGTTTGTTTTAATACCAGTTTGAACGGGATCCAACACCACTGCATCATGCTGCATCAATATGCAGTTGGAGACAGGAGAGTTTCCCCAACAAGTAGGTTTCCACTCGTGTTCATACTTCATAATGGCAGCTTATATGAAGCGACCTTGTTGTGTTCCTCTTACTTTGAAGTTTGAACAGAAATTTTAATGGAATATAGTGTTGAGGACCACTTGAACACCATTCATATTGCATGAAATGCTCTTTTTTCTCATGTACGAATATGTGATCAAATGATATAACTGGGTGACTACTGACTAGATTATGTAACAGTTTGATATATTTTCAGTTTACATGCTCCCAAAAAAAAAAAAGCACCCCTATACATCTGACAGTACACAACTGCACATGCTCCCCAAAAAACATCCTCAGCCTATACAGTGCAATTCAGGTAGCGTACTCAAAACAGTATGAGGTGATGTTCAAGATATTATTGTAGTACGATAGGGGAACTTTTGATATAATATATTTGGCTATTTAATCAATGCATAATTTCACAGGCATTATTGTAGTTGTGAAGCCTGAACTATAATGGCTCTGTATTGCTAATGTGGTATCTTGGTTTTTTACTATCCAAGGTCCATCTGGTTTTCTGACTGTGCTTTCATTTTGATGTCAGGAACATGTCGGATGCTTCAACTGCTCCCTTTTCTTCAATTACCCAAACTACCGCAACATATTCCCCATTTGGGCTCTTGGGGAATATCGTCGTTGTCTTCGTGCAAACAAGAGTAGTGGGTCCATGGGAGCATATAGCATGGTGACGAACTAGTGCATGTCTGTGAACTATCAATTAGGATATAATAATATATACCTGAACTACTCTTCCAACATGGCCCTAAATAAATCCACAAGGTTGTATCTCCATGCAGAATAATGATACCTGCTTTCATGTATCAGCTAGCCTATAGCATGTAAAATGTGACTATGGATTACGGTGCTTGGTTAGCTACTTCATCTAGTACTGGGTGCAAATATAGAAATTAGTATAAGTTTCAGGCTACACAACAAGGTCTCTCAAGAACTAATATTTTGTAAAGAATTTTTCTAAGTTCAATTTGATTTCTCAAACAAGAACTATGAGGTTTTCACTATCATTTTTCCATTAACCAAGAAGCTATAATGGGGTTTATGTCGTTATTACCAAACACGATATTTGTCCCTGGGAGTACCCAATTCTTGCATGTGCATGAGTGTGATATATAGCATAAATGGCATCCCTAGTTACCGACAGCCAGGATGGAATCATATCGGATTTGCGTGGAATCAGATCTGGATAGAACATTTTACCACATTTTAACTCAAATACGAATATACCGATATAAAATGGATGTCTCGAAATTGGATACACGATTTAGAAGATGTCATTTACCTATTTTCTTTATTGATGTTTAGAACAACAAAATCTATACAAGTAAACACTAAAGTATGAGTCGATGGCACCGTGGCCACCACCCATCTTCCTCCCCCTGCTTCAACTCGGGGTCTGTGCTTGCCTCAAAAATGAGTCGATGTAGTTAGCTATTAAGATAAATAAACAATGGAGAAATATATATTTCAATAAAATATATAAAATATTTATTAAGAAATAATAAAAAACTATATAAAAATATTTCCATCAACAAATAGAGTATTTAAAATAAAATTAATCTTCATATATCTTTATCTAAAATTAATGACATTAATCATTAAAAGTAGAGATAACTTTTTAAATAGTTTTATGGATACAACATTAGCAATATTCACTCATTAATTAATCATTAGTTATGGAGATAAATTTTGAAGCGATATATTGTTATTATTAGCATTTAAATTAATATAGTTACAAGATAAGATAACTAAATGGTCGGATACGGATATTGTCGAATACGAATGTGGTACTAAAGTGGACATATCCAAAATTGCTTTTCACACCTACCAAATTTGGACTACTATATTCACATTTTCACACCTACCACAGCCCATGCATGCATGGGGGACCGGGGAGACGTGGTCTAGGGCGTGTTTAGTTTAAAGAAAGTCAAAAGTTTTTACCTAGAGAACCTTGTTAGTTTATTTTTTTCTCTATGCATGTGACCCAATGCAAAAAGTTTTTACCGTTTTACCCTCGTTTTGCCCATCTAAACACCCCCTAGCTGAATGCCTACAAAATACTTTTCTGAGACATGCATTGATCGAGGTGAAATAGGCAAACGTGCTCAGGCTTTATGAGGTTTGGTTTAGAGAAGACTTAGGAGGTGTTTGGGAGAGCTTCACCCCACAAAAATAGCTCCAGCTCTGCCATCTTCACATACGTTTCGCTAGGCTGGTCTGGAAAGCTGAGAGAAAAATAATCCGCTAGCCGACATTTAGGGTCAAAACAACAAAATAACTTGATTCACTTATAGAATAAATGCGCTTTTGGGATCTGGACATTTTTGGCGATGGTGATGGCATCGCGCGTGGAGGTGGAAACATCAACGTGGAATTTTTCATTAAAAAAACATCAACGTGGGTTTCGACAGCAGAACACAAGAAAGCGACTTGTACCAGCTCTCCGATCCGGCATTTTCCACAAGCTTCCCCACAGTATATTTTTTTTTCCTGTGGCTGATGGCCATGTTCCCCCGTACAGCATTTGGATCCCAAGTTGAGGCCGGCCTTGAGGGCCACGGGGATGGTATTTGTGTTTGGGACAGTATTACTCCACTATGGCTCCCACGGGGACAGTATTTTATTTATGTAGTACAAAATTTAAACTGTAAATATTTCTGAATAAGAATCTTGTAGTTTCTAACAGAGGAAAGCAGCACAAGAGGCATGCTGTGCAGAACAATGACTAGCTTAAACGAATTTATCTATGAATCTTTCCTTCACTGTTGATTTTCCACATTAGTTTAAAAGTTAATTAAGCGTAAGCAACGACAGAGTAACCCCAGCTTACGTATACTTTGCCAAGCCAGCTCAGCTGCTGTGGGGTCTAATCTTGTAGCGATGAGTAGCTGTAGCTGTAGCTGTAGCTGTAGCTCTTATAACGATGTTGACATCTAGCTAATCTCAGTTCATGCGCGCACCACCTATTATCAGGGTCAGTGCATCTGTACGGACCCATAGTTAAACAGGCTCCGAGTAATGTTTGTGGCACCCAAATCTACACTACTGGTCGATGAGTACGTAGTTACCGTTAGTGTTTTGAGCACAATTAAATTTAGTACTGCGCAGTGTGTTAGGGGGCCGTTCGGTTTGGGAGGGACGATTAAAGCGAAATGGAAAAATTTAGGAGGAATTAACGGTACCTTTTAATAAAGTTCAGGCTGGTATCCTTGCCCGCTGTAGTTCCATTCAAAAAATTAACCTACAGTCGTCTAGTACCACGATAGGGCTTGTTCTAGCACAGTTAACCGAGCAAGGCTTTAGGAATTATAATATAATCTTATGCTACCTGTTGGATATTTGGTTTGAACTCGGTCAACCAACGAGATAGAGAGAAACGGGACGTTCCGTTCCCGTGGATCTCGGGATATGATCTCGTTCCCAACGGATTAGAATCCGTTGCCTTGATCGGGAGGCAACAATAAGCCCGTAAACGGACTCGGCCCCGTGTCTACAACGCCTCTATATAAGAAAACAGGGAGACCCCGTGGCTCCTAATCAATCTAAGGGTTTTAGCCTAAACCGCTTTCCACCATCACCGATCGCTAAGGGCGCTGGAAGACTTGGAAGCTCGAGCCCGTCGCCAAGCAGGGCAGTGCCGCTGGCGCCCTGAAGGTCACCGCTACCCACCGAAGACGTTGAAGGAGCGCCTCCACTACATCCCTGATCGCGCTCTCACCGTCACTGCTACATCTACTCCAACCGGTGCCATGGACACCATTGCGACCGGTATAAACCGAACTATCCTCTATTTTCCGCATTGGCTTATGTTCTAGATGTGATCTATCATTGACTAGAGATCCTGAGTTTAAGGTTTATTCTAAGTACCTACTCCCTTTGATTCAAATAAATTCCGTCCAGAAATTTAATTGACATGGACGTTCTTTTGCTATGAGGTGAAGTTTTGACCAATGATTTCTATACAAAATATGATATTTAATTTCAGAGGAAGGTAAATGAACCTTTTGAAAGTGTGCTTTTAAATGGTGAATCTAGTAACACATGCATATATCTTATATTGTCAAATTGTATATATCTTATATGTTTGACCGGTAGGAGTAATCGTAAAATGAGACTTAGTTTGAATTAGAGGGAGTATCATCAATTAATGATGAAGTGCCACTAGTAGTTGACATGTGTGGAAAGGGATAGATGCAAGGGCAAATTCCTTATGTGCCACTAGTAAATTGAACATATTCCTTATGTGCCATTGAAAATATGGACTTCCCTTCGGTGCCATCAGATTAATTTTTTCTTTCCCTGTGTGCCATTGCCGTTACATGGCGGTTAGTTATGCTGTTAAGCGATGGTTAAAAGACTATTTTACCCCTGTATTTTCCTCCCTCTGTCTTCTACTACCCCTGGGGCCACACCGCTCACCGCCCGCACCCGCACGCTGTGCGGGTCGCCGGCCCGCGCCTCCGTCTTACCCCGCTCGCTGCTCGCGGCCTCATGCGCGTGGCCGGAGCCACCGTCCCTCCTCACGCCTTCGCCTCTCCTCGCACCGCCGCCCCTCCTCGCGCCGCCTCCTCCCTCGCGGCCGCAGCTTCCCATGCTGCCACTTGCGCCTGTCGTGGCCAACGGCACCGCCGCGGTCAACTCACGCGCCTAGGACAACAAGATGGAGGCACGTCGCAGGGCTTGAAATCATGAAGAAGAGAGCACACGCTCCAGGACAACTCGCCTAAAGAACGAGCTCTGCCGAAACAGAACCTTTCCACCCTGATTGCGTGAAGCAGATCGAGAAGCATAATGGAATCTGAGGTTTCACAGGCCGGACGTCGGTGCCATGAGATCGAGAAGCAGAGTGGAACCTGTTGCGCCGCTCGATCTCCTTCTCAGCGCGGCGCGGCTCTTCCACGAACTCGCGTGCCTCTCGTCGGGCCTCTCGCCGAGGTAAGCTGGTGGATGTTTGGCGCGGTGAGGGGGCACAGGCTCCACGCCATGCCTTTCCGCCGCCCGGCCGTCTGTGTGCCGCGCTCCGCATCGCCACCCGGCCGTCGCGACATCACGCTCCACCACCTGCCGCACCCTGCGTCGTGGCCTGCCGCCCAGTTGCCCACCACGCCCCGTGTCGCCTCTCAGCGCCTTGCCATCCTGATGCCGCTCCGTCATCCTGATGTGTTGTCCTGCTGGGCCGGTTAGACGGGGATGTGGAAGAAAGGGTGGCCAAACAACTGACACGTGAGGCCCACAACGCCGTTTGCCCCTCTCACGGCCACATCTAACGGCAATGGCACACAAGGTAAAGAAAAATTAAATTGATGGCACTGAAGGGAACTCCATATTTTTAATGGCACATAAAGGATAAGTTCAATTTTTCAATGGCACATAAGGAATTTGCTCTAGATGCAACGGTGCCATATCACAATCAAACAATAATGCCACTACTCCGTTAATAATTCATTCATAAGTTATAATAATAGATCCATACCATATCTTTCATTGTCACCACAATCATACGAGATATATAATTAATCTGTGGTTTGGTTTAAAGAAAACCTGGAATATTATTCATTATTTGAGTGTTTAATTATGTTTCTTTTAGCAAATAACATAGACTCATTCACGCACACGTATATATCACTCACGGCACCTAGTTCAATTTGGAATTAGACACATGCTCAACTACCAATTGGTGTTCTGTGGATCCTTTATTGTGCTCAAAGTCTCCGCATAACCGGCTAATTTGATGTCACTTACACCTCCTTTGGAACACAATTATTTATGAAAACACCCTCGAACTCCCATGGCGGCAGGCAGGCATATGTTCTTTTTTCCCTTGACCATATACGAGATTCTCGTACCATTACATCTTAGAACAACAAAATTTTCGTTTTCTCCGTCGTCATTTATATCCTACACAGTCAGATTTTATAATGATCGAACGCTCTAGATTAATCTAAAGAGTCTATTCTGACTACATCTGACCTTTGAGCCTACGCCGTCGGATTTTATGACGATCGAACGCTCTAGATTAATCTTAAGAGTCAATGTAGACTATATCTCTAAATTAGTAATTTTTTAAACACGTGCCCCTTCTGCTAGTTAAGAAAATATAAAGCACGACGAAATTTTCGTTTCGTCCGTCGTCTTTCGTTTCGTTCGTCGTCATCTATATCCCACATCGTCGGATTTTATGATGATCCGACGCTCTAAATTAATCTAAAGAGTCCATATTGACTACATCTCACCTTTGAGCCTACACCGTCGGATTTTATGATGATCGAACGCTCTAAATTAATCTAAAGAGTCCATGTAGATTACACATCTAAATGTATTTTTTTCCTAAAACATGTGCCGCAGGCACGTGCCCTTCTGCTAGTTAAGAAAAAGAAAGATCAAAATAGCTAGGTGAAAGTGACGTATATGTTCAAGGAAAAAGATTCGCCTACCAATCTTTCTTTTAGTAATAAGTGACATATGCTCCTTTTTGTATTTTCTCGAATCTTGCATGTTAATATGTAATTCCTAAATATTTTAATTTTAAACATAGAAAAAATCATAACGTGTTCATGGGTGGGGGAGCCTATGGTTAGGTCATCCACCGCACCATCCTTTGGGCCCACATGACCATTGCGACTCCGGCCCACATTATTTACGTAAGTATGATAATATATGTGTGGTATAAATACTAAACTACATTACAGATGAAGTTGGCCTGAAGAAATATATATATGCAGAATGCATCTATATGTATCTCCAAAAGATACGGTTGGTTGGATTCACTCTCGTGTATCTCATACACTGCACAATATAAGTATACGAATAATGTGAGATCTTTTTGCTGTACTCTCTCCGTCCCACAATGTAAGCATTTTTAGGTTCAAATTTTGTACCACAATATAAGCATTTACAAGGATAAGATAAAACTAAATGGGTTGGTGGGTGGGTGAAGAGTTGGTGGGTAGTGTAAAATGAGGGGTATAAATATCTTTTAACAGTTGAGATATTTTTTGCATTTGAAGATTCAAATGGTTACATTGCGAGACGGATAGAGTAGTTTGCTGTACCTACTACCAATCTCCTCCTCCAAGAATATTTGTAGTGGCGCAAGTTGGGTGGTTGCATCAGCAATGTTGTGACAGAGTTACAGAAGAACGGATGGTTACGGTAGGAATCAAATACTAGCATATCCGCGTCACATGAGCTTTAATTTCAGCCTTTATTTCATGACGTGGACGCTTTTTTGCGTAAAAGAAGATGTTCAGTACTTGTCAGTTCTACCTTCATGTATTTGACCTGTCATTATTCATGTTTTTCTACGACATACCCTTGCAGTTTGCAAGAATCATACAGTCCATAGTACTATTAGTTCAATAAAAAGTACACATATTTATACTATTAGCATTCTGCTACCACACTTTTTTTCTTTCTTTTGTCACGTGAACATCCCGTGCTTCAGGATGCTAGATGGTCCAACTCCATTCCTAAGGCCGTGTTCAGTTGATGAAAACTTTTTGGTAAAAAGATTTCGGGTATTGATTTTACCAATTTAGGAGTAGTAAATGTAGACGAAAAAGGTGGAAAGTTATATGGATATGTTGGAAATCTCGAGACGAATCTAACGACGGTAATTAGAGGGTAATTAATCCATAATTAGCGATGGTTACTGTAGCATTACCATTGCAAATCATGGATTAAGTATGCTCATTAGATTTGTCTCGCGATTTACAACCTATGCATATAACTTTTCACCTTTTTCGTCTACATTTAATACTCCGTGCATCTAAGATTCTCTTTTGACGTGATGGGTGAAAAGATTTCATTTTGGAACCTAAGGATGGGCCAAACGTGAAACGTTAAGCTCAGAAGTCAGACCAAACATTTTCAGGCTGCAGTGTCGTTGCCCTAACTGATGCCCATAAACCGTTTGACAACACCTTCTAATAATGCCGCCTTCGTGTCCGTTGATGGTCACGTTTCTCCACATAAATCTCCATGACCCTTTGTTCAAGGATCTCCACGTGTTTTTTTTTTTCAAAAACTCCACCACTTACATTTGGCATCACGTCACGTAACGGAGCGCCTAGGCCTAGTATTACGAGCGTGGCCGCACCAACCAAACCCAGACGCGGCGGCCAACGGGCGCGCGACGCGAACCCGCACGCCGACGTGGGCCACCCCTGGGAACGGGGGATTACTCGTGTCATCACGTGGGCCCCGCCCACGAGCGCCCCCCTGCGGCCGGCAGGCCCACCCACCACGATCCGCCACGACGCACGACGCGCACGGGCCGGCGGCTGGATCGAGCCAACAAAACGGCACCCTCCAGCTAGCTCTCTCTCTCCCTGCCTGCGAGTCTGCGACTGCGTAAACCCCACCCAAATCCCAAATCAAACACCACCCTGCTCTGCTCCGGCCAGCGCCAGCCTATCCCCTCCTCCTCCTCCCCATCTCGCCCTCACGAGCGCCCACCTCCTCACCTGACCAGCGGGGGGCGAAAGGGGAGCCACGCGCGCGTGAGGAGGGCCGCGGATCGGGATCTCGCGGCCGCCAGCACTGCCCCGCATTGCAGGGGGAGGAGGAGGCAGCAGGAGGAGGAAGGGATGTGGCGGCTGAAGATCGCGGAGGGGGGCGGGGACCCCTGGCTGCGCACGAAGAACGGCCACATCGGCCGCCAGGTCTGGGAATTCGACGCCGCCGCCGAGCCCGACCCCGCCGTCGACGCCGCGCGCCGGGCCTTCGCCGAGCGGAGGCACGACCTCAAGCACAGCGCCGACCTCCTCATGCGCATCCAGGTGCGCACCCACCACCCACTGTGGCCCCTCCCGCTCTACCACCTACTACTAGCAATGCCTGCGATGCGCGCGCCTGGTCGGTCCCTCCCCCGCTGACGCGCCGATGCGGCCGCGCCTCCGCGCTCGCCCGGCGTGCATGTCGCCGTCTCGGCCGATCGGTGGCGTGGCGTGGTCGCCCCCCCCCCCCCCCCCCCCCCCCCCCCCCGCCCGCCATGCGTTTGACTAGAGATCACGAGAACGAGCGGCGGAGGTTGCGTTGCTTGGCGGATTCACGTGGGGCCTACGGGACATGTCCCTCGAGTCCTTGACTTCGGCCAGCTTTCAATGCTGAGCGGGTGAACTAAAACTTGTGTTCTCGGGATTGCCGAAGGTTTTAATGCGCGGCATGTAAGCCGAGATGGGCTCTCGCAGGTCGCAGACTGATACTCCGTAGTAGGATCAGAGCCTTCCTCTTGTCTCAGTCCGGGGACGTCCTCCTTTAAGCCCCTTTATTAAGTGGGTGCCATTGTTCAGTTTGCAATTTGCAACCGTATGTACATGTACCATCGCACAGCACACGGCTGTCATGGGCTGTTTTATGGGGCACATTCAATCAGCTGCGCCTTTGCTCTGAAGTCTGAACTGTTTCTTTTACTTACAGTAACCTTTCACTGCCCACGGTAACATTCCTGTACCATGCAAAATGGCTAGAAATGGAGCGCTGGGTATCACTGACCATGATAATATTGGGCTACTTCAGTGTCAGCTATACTTGGTCTCTTCACTGCAGTAACCCTTTTTACTGTCCATGGAGATATTAGTACCACACAAAAGGGTTAACGTGTTTAATCAATTATACAATTCAATCTCGCTCAGCGATTTCTGTAAACCTTTTTGTATGAAAAACAAAGATGTTCTCTTATGCAGTCACTTTCAGTTCTCCACTCCCCTGTAAATAAAACATTTCTTCTCTTTTACGTACTGCAGTTCGCTAAAGAAAATCCTCTTAAGCTGGACCTTCCAGCAATCAAGCTGGATGAGCATGAAGATGTTACGGAGGAAGCCGTATCGACCACTTTGAAAAGGGCAATCAGCCGTTTTTCTACACTCCAGGCACATGATGGGCACTGGCCTGGTGATTATGGTGGTCCTATGTTCCTTATGCCAGGCTTGGTACTAGCTTGAACTCTGCAGTAATTGTTGAACTCTCTTACTTCACTTGGATATGCATTTCTACAAGTATGTGTTCAACCTTGCCATTTGGTTGAGAAGAAATTGATCTATTCTTCTTTCTCACTTGTTGTATCTCTTGTTGTATTTGAGATCAAATTTCTCTTCCGATTGAATGCGAGTGGCAATTTAATGCCTCCTAAATAAAATAGGAACGGGCAAACATCTCATTTCAGATTATAAGGAAAGCATGTTTCATGTTTATTGGTCTATATTAAAGCTACTCATTGTGTTTTATCCTTCACCCAGATCATAGCATTGTATGTGAGTGGAGCACTAAACACCGTCTTGTCATCAGAACACCAGAAGGAAATCCGCCGATACCTTTATAATCATCAGGTAAGGATTCATTCAGTTCTAAATCTATCAACCCTACAGTGGCTAAATGTAATCTAGTTTTTGCTCACTGCAAGTGTAGAATGAAGATGGCGGCTGGGGCTTGCACATAGAAGGTCCAAGCACCATGTTTGGCTCAGCACTGACCTATGTTAGTTTGAGATTGCTCGGAGAAGGACCAGATAGTGGAGATGGAGCCATGGAGAAAGGTCGAAACTGGATTTTAGACCATGGTGGAGCAACATATATAACATCATGGGGAAAGTTTTGGCTCTCGGTAGGGTATTTATTTATTTTATGAGCTACTTCCATCTTCTTGGATCTGTTTAATTCCTTCTAATTCCCTGGCTTATTTAAGGTACTTGGTGTGTTTGAATGGTCCGGTAACAACCCAGTGCCACCAGAAGTATGGCTGCTACCATATCTCCTGCCATTTCATCCAGGTTCTACTTTCATTTTCTCCATGTTCACAATTCCAGTGTTTATACACGTATAAATTCTATGACTCAGTGGTAAAGATGGCTAAGTTGATACTACTTACTGTAGTTCAGTGGTATTTCAATCTTAAAGGTTGTATACACTACACGGTATGCGTTGAAGATTGCACACAGATATTTTGACCCAAATTGAATATTACAATCGCCACTGATGTTGTACCATAAAATTTTTCATTTGACAATCAAACTACTTTGCATTACCTTGTTCTGAACAGTAGTGTATTCTTGGTTGCTATGTTGTTCCTTGCTGATACTCTATTGCGGTTTGCAATGTCTTGCAGGGAGGATGTGGTGTCATTGTCGGATGGTGTATCTGCCGATGTGTTACATTTATGGGAAGAGGTTTGTTGGCCGAATCACGCCACTTGTGCTGGAATTAAGAAAGGAGCTCTTCAAAGACCCTTACAGCGAGATTGATTGGGACAAGGCCCGCAATCAATGTGCTAAGGTTTGTTAACTTTATACTTAACCTTTCTTATAGGCATTGATTCATATGGGCCAAATCGTGGCACATGCTCTTTGCTTGAGGTGCCATGAAGTTTGTCTCAAAAAAGAAAAAAGAAAAAGAAAGAGGTGCCATGAAGCTATCTATTAGTTAGTCCCCAAGATGATCTTGTGAGGCCAAAGTTGTCCTTACTCCTTTTTAAGAAATCCCACTGCCAAATGAGTATGTTTTGTTGCTTACTCAACCTCATGGTAACCATGCTTGTACTAAATAATACATTTCAGAAATTTCTGTGGCAGAATGTTGCTTTGATCCATATTCATAGATCACTACTTGAATGTTCTCATACTTTGGATGACTCATCTGCAATGCTTGGTGGAGGAAATACTCCCTCCATTTACTTTGAATAGTAAACTCAAACTTGACAGTTATTTGAAAACTGTGGTGGCATTACTTCCTGAGATCATGTAATTTACTCCCTCCGTTTACGAGGCGTATTTCGTTTCATTCGGGCAAGGCTTTGACCAATTATTATTCTATTTTATATTTCGTTTATGTGATATAAAAGCATATATAATCTTAAGAAAGTATTTTTAATACAAATCTAGTGACATCAACTTTGTGTCACAGAAATTATGTATTGATAGAGTAATTGTTGGTCAAAAGATTGTCCTAACGATTAACGAAACAAAATAAGCCTTATAATTTCAAACGGAGGCAGTGATCTAGATCTGTAATAAGTTTAGATCCATCTTTTACAGTTGTGTTAGAAGTCACTTCTGTTCATAGCAGTCAATCAGTCATTAGTGTCAAGTGATGCTATTTGAAAAGTTGCTTAGTTCCGGAAGCTTATATGGACTTTCATGCTTATCTTCCTTTGTCTGTGAGAAGTCCATGTATGATCTTGTTTGTTTTCTGAAGGATTTTTTATATTCTTGTGCTGCAGGAAGATCTGTACTACCCACACCCATTCGTTCAAGATGTCTTATGGGCCACACTCCACAAATTTGTTGAACCAGTAATGTTGCATTGGCCTGGGAGCAAATTGAGGGAGAAATCTCTGGAAACTGTCATGCAGCATGTTCACTATGAAGATGAGAACACTCGATACATTTGCATTGGTCCTGTAAACAAGGTAAATTGAGGGCTATGATTGCTTGTTGAACCTTTACAAAAGGAAGGGTCTTCTTTTGTCTTATTTTACTGCAAGTATCTGTTAGTGCCTTGATGTATGAGTTGGATTCCTCAGTCATGAGCATAGTGTATTTCTGACTATGTCTGCCACTTCTGTTACTTAAATCACCTCTACAAATTTGATGATGTATGCTCTTAGATTATGAAACGGGAGTGTATACCTTGACTTCTGGATTAGTATAGCATTTATTTATTATTTCTTTTAAACGTTGTGCAACTGATCGCTGCAAGAAATCCTATGCAGGTATTAAATATGCTTGCTTGCTGGATTGAAGATCCAAACTCAGAGGCATTCAAACTCCACATCCCACGAGTCTATGATTACTTGTGGCTTGCTGAAGATGGCATGAAGATGCAGGTGATTATTGCTTGTCTGTGCCCCCATTTCCTTTTACTTAACTATCTTTCCATTAGGCAGTTACTGCAACAGCGAACCTGTCAACATAAAATACTTCACTGTCTCTTAATGGGATTGGCAAATTGTTTCGGCATGTTTAATCCAGTTAACTCTTTCCGCTGTAGGGTTATAATGGCAGCCAGCTTTGGGATACAGCTTTCACAGTTCAAGCCATTGTGGCTACCAACCTTATTGAAGAGTTTGGTCCCACGCTTAAACTAGCACACGACTACCTTAAGAATTCACAGGTACATTCTACATGCCTTTTCATCTATATGGTTCAGCATTAAGATCCATTTACAATACTGATAAATGTCTTTATTATTAAAGGTTCGTGACGACTGCCCTGGAAATCTGGACGACTGGTACCGCCACACATCTAAAGGTGCATGGCCATTCTCTACTGCTGACCATGGTTGGCCTATATCGGATTGCACTGCAGAAGGATTGAAGGTGATGTTATCATCAATATCAATGAGGAAATTTACTTAGAAATTCGATTTTTTCTCTTTTGAGATATACGATCCTTTATTCTTTTAACATCTCAACTCTTAGCTTTGTTCCTTATCATTTATGTTCCAGTATTCTTGAGAGTATAGTGCTACTGTTATAATTATTTGTTTTAAATATTTATGTTTTGTTTTCATTTACTCCAGGCCTCATTATTGTTATCAAAGATTTCTCCACAAATTGTTGGTGAATCACTGGATGCTGATCGATTTTATGATGCTGTCAGTTGTCTGATGTCTTATATGGTAAGTATCTTTTGAGTTTTTTTTACTGCATCTCTGGATTGTTGCTGTTGAACCAGTTTATGACACAATGGTCAATGTTAAAGTGTGAATATTCTTATTTAAATACTATATCAAACACTGAAATTGAACTTTTGTTTTCTGCACTCTCTTTGATCTCATTGTTTTTATGTACCTGTAATTTGAATAAATCACAAAGTCACATGCATGTTTTCTGTTGGATGGACCATGTCTCAAGTTTGTGTTTACCTTTACAGAATGATAATGGCGGTTTCGCGACATATGAACTCACACGGTCTTATGCCTGGTTGGAGGTAAGCTGCAACCCCCCCCCCCCCCCCCCCCCCCTCTCTTCCTCATTAATGTTTGCAATGGTTCCATCTGAAATGGGAGCTCTCTGACTCTTGTACTTTCTGAGGTAACTGGAATCATGTAACGCCAATCGGCAAGTTAATCAGGACACTTGTGAATTTTTTAGTTATTTCTGCTTGCCATTGAATAAAATACATGTTAATAAGATGCTTTGTTTGAACGGTAGAATGTTCATCATTCCTTCAGTCTTCATCTATGTTGACATTCTTTCTTAAATTATTCAGCTTATTAATCCTGCTGAGACCTTTGGGGACATTGTGATTGATTACCCGTAAGATACGATGACCTTTTGCTTTGCTGATTTTATGTATAAAACAAACTGAAAACAAATTAATACTCGTTTGGCAGGTACGTTGAATGTACATCAGCAGCAATTCAGGCCCTGACATCATTCAGAAAGCTCTACCCTGGGCACCGCAGGAAAGAGGTAGACAGCTGTATCAGCAAAGCTGCTAGTTTCATTGAAAGTATTCAGAAAAGCGACGGCTCATGGTCAGTATTTATCAGCAACTGTATATCATTTTATAAGGTGCCTCCAAATAGCTCTACATTGTTCTCTATTTGTTTCAACGTTTTTCAACAGGTATGGCTCTTGGGCTGTTTGTTTCACCTACGGCACTTGGTTTGGTGTGAAGGGATTAATTGCTGCTGGTAGAACATTTGAGAATAGTCCTGCAATCAGAAAGGCATGTGAATTTCTGTTATCAAAAGAGCTTCCTTCCGGTGGTTGGGGAGAAAGCTATTTGTCATCTCAAGACCAGGTAAATTCACTTCTAGCAGTTTTCTTTATAATTTAACAGCACTTACCCATTACCAGTATCATGGATATACTTGCAAGTTGCAATGCTGCTTGTTGCATTATGTTTGTTTATTCCAATTTTCATCATCTGTGCTCTATACTCAAGATTCTTTAGAGCAATCTGATTTGGCATTTAATGTACCAAGTTATGTAATAGTTGTCAGTGGACACTAAGCCCAAAGAACGCCTGTTTATAATTCGAGCACATTATTTACCTGAAAGTTTGGCACGAGTAAATAGCAGTTGAAATGCTTGACCTGCTAGTGAATGAAAACAGTGGTACAGTGATAATTCTTATGTGCATGTAGCCTTCTTGGAAATTGGAAAGATCTCTGCACTAATAATCTTTTAACTTGCACTCATTCAGGTTTACACCAATCTCAAAGGCAAGCGAGCTCATGCAGTGAACACTGGTTGGGCCATGCTGGCACTGATTGGTGCAGGACAGGTCTGCTTTGTTTTATTTAGCTTGTGGCTTTTGATATTCTGTACGATGTGCACATCCAGAATGGTACATAAATCTCGTCCATGCAGGCTGAGAGAGATCCAAAACCTATACACAGAGCAGCGAAGGTTTTGATCAACTTGCAATCAGAGGATGGAGAATTTCCTCAGCAAGTAAGTAACAATAGATCTACAGAAATCCTAGCACTAACGAATTATTCCATCTCACATATCATCAATTTAAAACTTTGCTTTAGAAGTAAAATGGTTGGAATATTCTGGATATATATGTTGCTGGTGTACCAATTGACGGCTCGCAATCTCCTCTTTTTTCTGGATATCTAAACCTCTCCTAACTGTTTTAGGTATCTCGGATCAGATTTTCTTTAACTATCCAGGATAAAACCGTTGCATGGATATCAGTTTTCTTCTTTAATCACGTAACTAATCCGTGTCCTTGTACGTTGAATAACTTTTTGCTCCGTGGAACGCAGGAAATCATTGGAGTCTTCAACAAGAACTGCATGATCAGTTACTCCCAATACAGGAACATCTTCCCAATTTGGGCTCTGGGAGAGTACCGGTGCCATGTCCTGGGCGTCGGCAAGCAGTAGTGAGTCTGTAGCTGAATGGGCTCTGTGTCGCTGTACCTTGGCACGCCAAGGATTGTCCTGCTGGCTGGCTACTTGCTTGAGCGGGACACCTGAATCAGCTTCTGTGAGTCTGTAGGTTGCAATAATTAGCTATGTTCAGGGACTGCTCCTAGTTATAATAATGTAATTGGATAGGGGTGAATAACGTAGCTAGTTTCAGGCCGCCGCTTGGTAGATTCTGTCGCTCCGTTCTTGTTCAACTGATGTATCCCTATCCCGAGTTGCACGGTGAACACTTAGACAAACACAGTGCTTTGCAATGTTAAAGTTTGGTAGATACTAGATGTCTTGTGGCTTGTGCCATGTAATTCTTCTCATGCCACAGAGTCAATCCTGAGCAAAGTTGTGATCCATGCAAACATAAACACGTATGCAACATTATTATTTATGTGCATTTTGACATGCACGCGAGGACCCTCTGTCGTCACGGCGCCAGCCTGCTGGGGTCGCGCGGGAAGAGCGACGTCTTCCTGATGTTGCCGAGGCCGCAGAAGAGCATGACCACGCGCTCCAGCCCGACGCCGAACCCTCCGTGCGGCGGTGCGCCGTACCGGAACGCGTCGATGTAGGTGGCGATGGTGCTGACGTCGATGCCCCGCGCCTCCGCCTGCGCCGTCAGGAGCTCCGGGTCGTGCACCCTCTGCGCGCCGGAGATGATCTCCTCGCCCCGGACGAAGACGTCGAAGGAGCAGCTGTAGCGTGGGTCGTCGGGGCAGGGCATCGTGTAGAACGGCCGCACCGCCGATGGGTACCGGCACAGCATGTAGAACTCCGTGTCATACCTGTCGGAAACAAACGCCCAAATCACAATGCAAATTCTACCCAGATCAAAGCATGACATAAGAGAAGAGCAGGGCTTACTTGTCTCGAACAAGCTCGCCCAGCTTCTTCTCGGCCTCAGTGTTGAGGTCCCCCATGGGGTCAACGTCGACGCCGGCTTCCTGCAGCATCCGAATGCCTTCGTTGTAGTCGAGCCGCAGCGTCGTCTTCAGGTACTGCAACAGGCATGAACACAATGATCATTTAGAATCTGAAATCGACTCTGTAGCTAACTGAATCTGAATCTGACAGCATGGGATGCTTGCCTTCAACGGCTTGAATGGGAACTGCCTTTGTATGGCCTCGAGCTCCTTGGTGCAGTTCTTGTTCAGATGATCAAACATGGCGACGAACAGCCTGTCCACGACATCGCACACCTGCCACAGAACGAGAAGAACAAAATGTGATCATCTCCAATTCTCCATGGATGGACATGGACTCAAAAGAAACATGGCCGGTGCGCTCACCTCTGAGTAGTGGTCCCTGAGCGCCATCTCGGCGTCGAGGCCGACGAACTCGCAGAGGTGGCGGTTGGTGTAGGAGCTCTCGGCCCTGAACACGGGTCCCACCAAGAAGACGCGCTCGAAGCCGCCACACACCGCCATCTGCTTGTGCAGCTGCGGCGACTGCGCCAGGCACGCCGGCTGCCCAATGTAGTCGAGCTTGAACACCGACGCGCCGCCCTCGCTCGAGCCCCCCAACAGCTTCGGCGTGTGGATCCCCACGAACCCTTCCGACAGAAGCACCTGCCTGAAAACCTGCACAGGCATGTGGCACGCATGGCAACAATGATCAGCAGCAATTCAGCACTGCCACATTCTTCTTTTGAATTTTCAACTGTCCATGCAAGAACTGGATTATTATTTGGGTGTGTGATATGAATCTTTCTTCAAATTTTGTCTCGTGAAGGAGGGCTGGATGTGTAGAATTTATTACGTTTTCGACTTGGCATTCGACGCGGAAGATGGCCTGGTTGGCGGCGGTGCGGAGGTCGATCACCCGGTTGTCCAGCCGCTTGTCCTGCCCGACATGAGCCCGCTGCTCCCCAGCCTGTATGTGTGAGCATATGTGATATGACATGCATGTTTGAAGTGAATTCATCGTGTTCGTGAACATATATTGGTAGATAAATTGCAGCAAAAGTTGCCAAGATTGTGCGAGGATGATCTGCAACCAGGACGATGGAGCTTACAGCCTTGGCTCTGGCGACGTCCTCCTCGCTCCGCGCGGCGTCCTCGACGCTGATCGGTAGGTTGGCGACGGCCCTGCTGACGCAGTGGAGCTTCTCCACCTGGATCTCCACGAGCTGTCGTTCACCATCGGCCATGAGCAGACGTGAATACGTGATCGATGCCAAAACAAACAGTAACACTAATCGAGAAGGGGCAAAGCGTCGAGCACCTGCTGGGTGGTGCCGCGGACGGGCTCCCGCGGCAGCGACACGACGCCGGCCACGTCCACCACCGACTCCCGGCTCAGCCCGGCCGCGAACCGCGCCATCCCGCCGCCGGCGCCGGACACCACGCACTGCACCGTGGCCGACCCTTGCCGGACCACGAGGAACGCCACGCGCCGCCCCACGGCGCGCACCGCCTGCGCCGCGCCGCGCACGCGCACGCGCGCCGGCGGCTCCAGCGACGCCACGTCCGCCCAGGCGTACCCCGCGTAGATCTCCCGCAGCGCCTCCATGGTGGCGTCGCCGTAGTTCCCC
This sequence comes from Urochloa ruziziensis, assembly GCA_015476505.1. Classification (NCBI taxonomy): domain Eukaryota; kingdom Viridiplantae; phylum Streptophyta; class Magnoliopsida; order Poales; family Poaceae; genus Urochloa; species Urochloa ruziziensis. The sequence continues at coordinate 52,058,677 of CM027123.1, read as the reverse complement.
TCCTCCTCCCCGTGGCGCTCGTCGCCGGAAGCCATGGTCGTGCGCTGCGGCGGCCGGCGGCGGAGGCTTCTGCTTTTCCTTAGGCTAGGTGTAGAAAATATTGTTAGGACGATTTTACACGGCTTTACCTCTACGATCGCCGGACCTTCGTTAGTTTAGGTTTATGGTGTTCTAATCCTAATCTAACTACATGAATGATCTAAGAGACCTACTCCAAGTACAATATTCTAGTCTTAAATCTAATACAACTCATAGTCAGTGGAAGCTGCTGCGTTTGCGGGTATACGGATACGGGGTGGTTGTTGTAGTGCGCTTGGGAAGCCATGGTGGTTGACTGGCAGCGGCGGCGGTGAAGGGTCCGGGGAAGGCTTGTCTTCCGGAACTTTAGTGGAAGCTTCGCTTTGCTTGTAGTTGGAGTGCGCGGTAGCGTCGTCGCTGTCGTGTGTGCTCCCATGGTCGTTGAATTGCTGACGTCAGAAAAGGGGCACTTTCTTTTGCAGAACTGTCCGCCTATGTCCGATCGAACGGCTAATATATGGGCTCCCCAAGTTGGATCCGCTATACAAAAGGCTATGCTAAAATGCAAACAGCGAAAGAATTTTGTTTCGTTAAATTCGACAAATGGATCCATGGTCGTCAAATATTATGGACTCAGTGGTCCGACAAGTGGGCCATGGGTCCTATACGTTAGCAGTCAGGACTCTTTCTCACGCTATACGTCGACAGTCAGGACTCTTTTTCACGCTATATGTCGGTAGTCAAAACTCTTTCTCACGCTATATTTTTCAAAAATGTGCCTGCGGCACGTGCCTCTCTACTAGTATACTAAAAAGAGCGAAAAATTTTTGTTTCGTCAAATTCGACAAGTGGACCCATGGTCGTCAAATATTATGGACCCATTAGTCTGACAAGTGGGCCATGGGTCCTGTACGTTAGCGGCCAGGAGTCTTTCTCACGCTATACATCGGTAGTCAGGACTCTTTCTCATACTATATTTTTTTTAAAACACGTACCGCAGGCACGTGCCTCTGTGCTATACAAGGAAACAAAGAAAAAGGATGAAAAAGGGGGGAAAATCGGAAGTAGAGACGTCGTCAGGAACATCGAAAACAACAAATGGGCCAAAAATCGGAAGCAGAAGGATGGGAAGCTCGCACGTAGGCTATGCGGGCTGAATCACTGATGGGCCGAATACATGCCGAATAAAAGAGTTGAAAGTGTGGTTATGAAGCAGTGACGGACGACGGCTAATGAGTGACCCAGGCCGAAATAACAATCCGCACTTAGTGGGCAGAAACATTTTGTTGGGCCGAATTAACGCTCGGGACTTGTTTCACGCGCACTGTGCACCGCTTCTGGCGACGACGGCGTAGTAGTGTATTTTTTTCTAGGACAAATATTAAAATAATTATTTAGGATAAAAAATATAAATAAATTGAACGGAAGGGTTGAAACTGTACAAGGACGACCAATCACGTTAATTTTGAAGTTTAAATACCTAACCGAAAGACGAGGTTGAATTTGCTGCATCAGAAGCTTGCAGCTTCACTACTAAAAAACGACTTTTGGTCCCTGCTACGTAGTCCCGGCTGTGTTATAAACGGTACTAAAGGGCGGGTTTAGTACCGGTTTATAAAAATAGTGCCATACGGTACACTTTAGTACCGGCTGGTATCATCAGCTGGTACTAAAATGCACCTCAGGCACGGCTAATGCCCCGACCGTGACCATTTAGTACCGGCTCAGAACACCAGCCTGTACTAAATTGGCCCAAAACAATTTAGTACCGGGCGAAGCCAATGCCCAGTACTAAACTACCGAAAAAGTAAAAACGGAGGAGCCAACGCTGTCCGGTGTCCGCTCCCTCTTCCTCCTCCCTCCTCCCTTATCTCTTTCCTTTTCCATCTCTCCCTCCTTATCTTCTCCTTCCTTCTCTAACCCTGCTTCCTTTCCTTGATCTCGCAGGGGCACGCGGGCAGGCCTGGCGGCGCGAGCGGGCGGCGGCCGCGCGCTCCGACGCGGGAAGGCGAGCGCGGCCGGGCCCGGCGGCACGGAGGGCGGCCGCGCCCCCTGTGACGCTGGCGCGGGAGGGCGGCCGCGCGCCCCTGAGACGCCGGCGCGGAGAGCGGCCGAGCGCCCTTGAGACGCCGACGCGGGAGGGCGGCCGGGCACGGGTCGGCCCAGCGGCGCGGACGGCGGCCGTGCGCCCCTGCCACGCCGGCGCGGGAGGGCAGCCGCGCGCCCGACGCGGCCGGCGGCCTGGAGCGGCAGCACCTCGAAGGCGTGCAGCGTGAGGCTCACGGCGGCGACTTGAGAAGGCATGGAATTGATTTTTTCAGATTCAGTGAGATAATGATATTGTTGTTTCTTGAAATCTGTAAATCTGAGCATGAATGAGTGAGATGATGTTGTTGTTTCTTGAAAAGTGATAAAAATTTGTGCTCTATGAACTCAGTGGTGATGTAGTTGTTTCTTGAGTTGAACACTTGAACTTGAGTGATGGTGTTCATTCTTGAATAGGATGGGGAACATGAGCGGGGATGGGATGGGGAACAGTGGTGGGGCTGGCCGGGAATAGGGCGCTCGCTCGCGGGTTTGCAGTTTAGTCCCGGTTGCTATGACGAGCCGGGACTAAAATGCACGTTTTAGTACCGGTTGCACAACCGCAACTGGTACTAAATGACTTGCCACTTTAGTCTCGATTATTTAGTACGGGTTGTGAAGCCGGTACTAAACGCAGCTTCTCGACCGGTACTGATACCCTTTTCTCTTGTAGTGCTTGCTTTCCTTAATTGACACCAACTGCCAAAGTCTAAAGAAAATCTACACATCTGACAGAACCTACCATTGCTGGCCCTTCGCTGGCATCGGGTTGGATATCGCCGAGGTAGAGAGAGGCGAGATAAATCTTATTCTAATGCATCGTCACCACTCCGTCAATCCTGCCAGAAACAAAAACCAGGAGGAAATTAGGAGGAACCCTGAGGACCCGGTGTGTGCGAGGACCGGTGGATGGTCGCTTCCTGGTGTGATGAGTGATTGACAACGTGGTGTGGATTGACGTTTCCCTTGGCTCAAGTATTGCAGGTGTAGAATGCGGCTTGATTGCATTGGTGCAGGTGAAAAACAGGCACGAAAGTCTTAGCCATGGCGGCCTCCGAGGAGCGGAGAGACAAGTAGGCTTGGTTCGAGGGACCCGGTGGCCAGATGGATCAAGTGCGGTTCACATGGTGCAAGAACGAGCAAGGGAACGTGGTTCCGGTGCGAGGTAGCGGCTCACAACCGAAGCTCGTACGCGGACATGAAGCCGGTGCAAGGTAGCGGCTAACAACCGAAGCTTGCACGCGGGGTTTGGTGATTTGGCCACAAAATCATCGGTAGGACAAAGCCGGTGCAAGGTAGCGGCTGACAACCGAAGCTTGCACGCGGGGTTTGGTTTGGCCACAAAATCATCGGTGGACGGTTTCCCTTGGTTTGGGCATCAAAATCAAGGCCAAGGACTCGACGAGGCGAAGTTCGGGCAGCTGGGCCGAGGTGACGAGCCAGGCCCAAGTTCGGCATCGAGGAGCTTCGATCCGGAGGACACGCGGCGTGACCGTAAGGCTTGCGTCGGAGGGAAGCTAGTTTGCGGTGGAAGGTGTCCCAGCCGGAAGAATATTCGCAACGCAACTATGACAAATTTGCCCCTAAGGGGTATTGTGTTGTATGCTTCATGTAAGGGCATTCTGGACATTTGCAGGGCGCCTATATATATGAGGAGTGGCTATTGTGGGCAGCCATCCCTTGGAGAGGATAGGTGGTAGACATCTCATTTGTTTGTGGGAGGGTCTTTTCTAGGGTTTGAGAGGGAGAGAGAGGAGGGATCTTTGATTTGATCTTGTTGCCATTCTAGCTTTGTTTGTGCTAGCAAGTGGCTTGTAACCGCACATGGTGAAGTAATCCAAAGTTCAATTTTGTGCCATGATTTGAATCCATGAGCTTCTTTTCTTTTTCCTATTTTCGAAGCTATTTTCGGAGCTATTTTTGGGTGATTTTCGTTCTTCACTTCCTTGGGCGTTTTCTCTCGGATTTCTTTGGGGGATTCACGTATGAGTGCCTTGTGCCTCTTTTGCTGGTGATCTCTTGCCCTCAAACGCTGGGAATCGTTTTGGATTTGAAGTTTTTGGGATGAACTCAAGTTCTTGGTGTTCTTCACGAGATCTGTGATTCCAGGAGTTCTAGGAGGTTTGAGGCCAAGATCTTTGGGGCATAGCCTCTCCTTGAGGTGTATATCATCTACCCAAAATCTTGTCTCAAGACTCCAAGTCGTTTGGGAGATTCATTCGCGAGTTGACCTTTTCGCTGTGTCGATCTATTGATCCGATCGATTTTCCTTGACTGGGTCGGATCAATCGACTGCTAGGACTTCGTAGCCTTACAATCTCGAATTGGCAGTTTTCTGTGTTGATCTATCGATCCGATCGGTTCTTCCTGGCTCGGTCGGATCAATCGACCGCTTGCCTTCGCAGCCTTGCAAACTCTCTGGTAGAAGGTCGATATTTCGATTGAAAGCTCCGATCGACTTTCGGTCGGATCATTCGATCGCACTGAGGGAAGGGTTAGGTCAGTGACTCGACTGTTGACCTATCGATCCGACCGGAGGCACTTGTACTGGTCGGATCATCCAATCGCACTGAGGGAAGGGTTAGGTCAGTGACTCGACAGTTGACCTATCGATCCGACCGGAGGCTCTTGTACAGGTCGGATCAATCGACCGGTTGTTTTCTCTCGACAACGGTCGGAGCATATGCGATCAATCCGACCGATGCTTTTCATGTGCGGTCGGATCAATCGACTCATGCAAATTTCGCTGATTCGATCTGTTGGTTTCTTCCAGTGACGGTCGGAGCATTGGCTATAACTCCGATCGGTGCTTTTCTTGTCCGTTCGGATCAAACGACCCGTACAATTTTCGCTGAACTCTTCCTGTTGAGGCAGCGTCTGTGCTCGATTTGTTCGATTCTTTTTCCGCTTCTTTGATCTAGTTCCTATGGTCAGTAGCTTCTCAGTAGCTACGTGATCTTGGCTAGATCGTTTGGTTGGCTTGGTGTTGATTTGGGAAAAGCCGGATTTGAGAAAGAAATTTTATCGGCTCCCATTCACTCCCTCTCTCTGGTCGCCGTTTCGGTCCTTCAAACCCATGTGAACTATAAGATGATCGAATGGATAGCTTTTAAGCCTTTGTACAGAATGACACACCACCTGCGTTGTCTCAAAATTCAAGGGACTATCTCGCAGTGTACAGAATGACAAGTTTTTTTTTTTCATTTTTATTCCCACAGTGTGAATGTTCAGATTACCATATCAGGAGCAGGGTTTTTCTTACCGTTTGAAACCGGGCCGGTTCCCGCGGGAACCGGTGTAACTGATGGTGAATAGTTTGATGAAAACCGATACTGTTAATCGAAAAACCGTTACTGTTAATCGAAAACCGGTCTGTAGATCGAAAAACCGCTCCGGCTAACCGCTACCGGTCCTCACCGGTTTCTAGGTTCCGGTCGGAAAAAAAAACCCTGATCAGGAGCAGAGTTGTCCAAACAACTCCGTAGGTCCCAGGTTTTGTTTTCCAATTTGATATTCCAGTCACAATCATATTGAATGCCTGTGATCAAATGTGGCGCTTAATCTTTATTATGTGTGTTTTAGAACGCTATAGGCATAATAAACAATGGGCATTCTCCGCAGTGCGGCAAACGCACGTCTCAAGCACGTACAATAGTTTACACTATCTGCCAGCCATACTTCGCGACCACGGACATGTCCCTTTCCACACAATGCATCGTACAAGCACCGTATCTTCTTGCTTACAAAAATACGGGCCCGTAGCTATATATACCCATGAAACCCATGCATACCCAATCACCAAACCAAAACACAAAGCAACAGAAACCAGTTGGCAGCAGGCCTGATCGACGACCATGACCACCCCCAGGGCTTTTCTCCTCGCAATCCTCGGCTGCGCCTTCTTCTGCAACGCCACCTTCGCTGCTCGTGACCTGAGCGACGACGACTCGGCCATGGCGACGAGGCACGAGCAGTGGATGACACAGTACGGCCGTGTGTACAAAGATGCCACCGAGAAGGCTCGACGGTTCGAGGTTTTCAAGGCCAACGTTAAATTCATCGAGTCCTTCAACTCTGCCAGGAATCGCAAATTCTGGCTCGGCGTCAACCAGTTTGCTGACCTCACCAACGACGAGTTCAGGGCCACCAAGACTAACAAGGGCTTCAAACCTAGCCCGGTGAAGGCCCCTACTGGATTTAGGTACGAGAATGTTAGCATCGATGCGCTTCCGGCAGCCATCGATTGGAGAACCAAGGGTGCTGTGACTCCCATCAAGGATCAGGGCCAATGCGGTAAGAAAATTTAGTAGGATGACACATTTGCATTGTGCCGATGCTTTTTTTTTTCTTTTTGAAACTGGTATGTTGAAACATAATCAATTATTGCAGGCTGCTGCTGGGCGTTTTCGGCTGTAGCCGCCACAGAGGGCATTGTGAAAATCAGCACCGGTAAGCTTGTCTCGCTCTCAGAGCAAGAGTTGGTGGATTGCGATGTTCATGGTGAGGATCAGGGATGCGAGGGTGGTTTGATGGATGACGCCTTCAAGTTCATCATCAAGAATGGCGGCCTAACCACCGAGTCCGGCTATCCTTACACTGCTGCGGATGGCAAGTGCAAGAGTGGATCCAACAGTGCTGCAACTATCAAGGGCTATGAGGATGTTCCGGCAAACAATGAGGCTGCCCTGATGAAGGCAGTGGCGAACCAGCCCTGTGTCGGTGGCAGTGGACGGCGGAGACATGACATTTCAATTCTACTCTGGTGGCGTGATGACCGGCTCATGCGGTACTGACTTGGACCATGGAATTGCAGCCATTGGTTATGGAAAGACCAGTGATGGGACCAAGTATTGGCTCATGAAGAACTCATGGGGCACGACATGGGGCGAGAGTGGTTACTTGAGGATGGAGAAGGATATTTCAGACAAGAAAGGCATGTGTGGTCTTGCCATGGAGCCTTCCTACCCCACTGAGTAGGCATGCATGCAGACTTTCATGAGCCTCAAGTCCAAACAAAAATGCTTAGATGGAATAAATGTATGCTCCTATATATGCCTTGTGAATTGTGATGTATAGCTTAATATGTGTCTGTAAATTGTGTTTCAACTGATCTTATATTCTGCTATTCATGTGGATGATGTAAATGTGCTTAATATGTAATCATGAATACATGCTGGTTATTTTCTTGGACCAAATATTCATCAAGTGATTAAGGCACCAATTGCATGATATGTCCCGGAATGCCCAACGATGCTAATGTTTTCATCGACACTCGACGCAGGAAGATTTGGTAGAATAATCAGTATCAAGTCAGTGTGAACTACTACTCTGCATTTCAAACATATGATGTTTAGGACGTCCTATATTTTATTTTTGAACTAATTGTCATAAATGTATATATTTAGACATTGAGTGCGTAAAGTTCCTAACTTCCTAAGGTTCACTAACTCTAACACGATATCAAAGTTGTACTACACACAGGGAACTAGACAGCAAATTAGCAGACAACACTAATCAAGCAAATCACAGATTGTCCAAGATCTTTAAAAACTTAAATTCAGGCACACCGAACGCAGAAATCATCAAGGATTCGTTGGCCAGACAACTTCCTATGCGTGGAGGTGGGTCTCTTTGTCCCAAAATAAATGTCTTTAGCAAATTTAGATACATTAGTAGTCGCGGTAAATAACTATACATGTCACCCCTAATTAATAATAGTTGTGATTGAAATAGTATGTTACATTTGTTTAGTTTTCGAGATTCCAAATAAATGCCCACGTGTATGGGAACTTAAAAAAGGCATCAATTAAGCATCACTACGGGAGACCAGGTATACGCCGAGTGTCCAGGGCACTCGGCGAAGACAAAAAAAACACTCGGCGAAGTGTTTGCCGAGTGTAACACTCGGCAAATAGCACTCGGAGATTAAGGACTCGGCGAAGAGCCTCTTTGTCGAGTGTCCATTTTGGAGCACTCGGCGAACAATTTGCCGTGTGTTAAACTTGACACTCGGCAAACATTTTTGAAAAATTAAAAAAAAAATCGGGCGGAGTGGACGGCCCACCACCGGCCGCCGATGCCGGCCGGGCCCCTACCCGCCGGCGGGGTCGCGTCGGGAGCCCCCCGCGCCGTTGGGCGCCCCGTCGCACGCCGCCGGACCGCCTCGCCGCGCCTCGCCTCGTGCCGTCGGGCCACCACGCCTTGCACCGCCGGACGCCTCGCCGCACGCCGGGAGAGGAGAGGGAGAAGGCCACGTTGGGGCGCCACGCCGCTGCCAGGAGAGGAGAGGGAGGGGGCCGCGCCGCGCCGCCGCAGGCCATCCACGTCGCGCGGGGCTGCGCCGCCGTCGCCGGGAGAGGAGAGGGAGGGATGAGGGAGAGAGATAGAAGGTGAGAGCCTTATCCGGCTGGGAGGGAGGGAGAGAGAAGGGAGGGATCCGGGTGGGCGCGTTTCAACCAATGAGAGCTCACCATTTCAGTGACGCGGATTGCTGACGTGGACAAGTATGTTTCTTTAACTGTCTTCCAATGCAGTTTAACATAGCCAAATGAGTTCAAATGAAAAGGTTGTAAACTACAAACTTTCATATCTTTTTGAGATCTACTGTTTTGATATAGAAATTATTTACATCCGAGGTCACTGAATCTTTTAAAATTTTAAAATTTGAAATTGGATAGATTATAATTTTTTTGAAACACTAAACAATCTCAAATAAAAAAGATGGCAACTACAAAGTTTTGTATTTCATTGAGATGTACAACTTTGGTATAAAAGTTTTTAACATCCGAGGTCATTTGAAAGTTTTAAAATTTATGATTTCCAATTAGATAACTTATAATGATATTTTAAAATAGTAAACAATCTTAAATAAAAAAAGTTTTCAACTACAAAGTTTTACATTTAATCAAGTTGTACAACTTTGGTATAAAGCTTTTTTCATTTGAGATGATATAAAAAAGTTTGTATTCAAAAAATACATTGACTAACTCTGTCACATAGAATAAAACATATACTTCTTATGAGATGTTTCAATTTTGTATACATTGTTGTGAAAAGATGTGTAAAATCTTCTCAATATTTTATCATAGCTTCCATGTATGATACCATTATATCATACCAAATTTCATCATTTTTAGACTTTATTTGGTTTTTGTAGAAATTGAAAAACTGCCATCTTTGCCGAGTGTTAAAAAAAACACTCGGCAAAGAGGCTCTTTGCCGAGTGCTAAAAAAAGACACTCGACAAAAGTTCCAAGTGCCTTTTTTTAAAACTCGGCAAACTTTTAGCCCTCGGCGACTTCGGGTTTTCCTGTGGTGCATTTGATTATTGGCGTCTCGATATGCATCCCCACGCGATTTTTTTTCATTAGTGTGAGCGTTGTTTTAATTAGATGAGCCCAAGCTAAAAAGCATATTTTGTGCGATAACATTTGAATTGAAAAAAAAATATTTATTTTAGAATGGAGAAAGTACACAACGGGAGCCATGCGCACCTAGTGAAGGATTGAGCTAGCCGTTGGCGTTATTGTGAGAGGGTTTATTTACCGAAGTTTTCCCTTTGATTAATGCCACGAGCAGGTTAACGTTCAACAAATAACCGTAATTCAAAATTTGAAGTTCAAAGTCATCGATTATATCGACACTTGTGGATCACTCATCGCCCGTCGTTCAATAAATGTTGGAGGGAGCTTCTGGCGTCAGTTCAGCTTCAGCAACACGATCTCTCTCGCTCAAAGGTTGGTGCTTTGCCTGCCTCCTCGTTTCTTTGCTACCGGAGATTTGCATCGATAATAAGCACACAATGCTGATCTGACATTATATTCCTGTGTTACTGCAAATCCTTGCTTTCCTCTTTTAGTTTGTAGATATCGAGAACCGCATTACGGCCGACTGGCTAGCGGAGGCGGGAGTCCGTTGCGGCCCGCTGCCCACCAGCGTTCGAGTCTCAGACTCGGCGCTGGGTGTCTCACCGAAAAAAATCGCCTCGTCCGTCCCACGCCAAAGCACATGAAAATAGAACCGGCCATCTCACAGGCTACGGTTCCCTGTGTAAGGGTGGGGCGGGGGTTCGGAGATTTTCTAGGACCTGTGTGAGAAGTTCGGGGTGGGTCTTCACCTCCGCGGGTCGTAGTTTCTAGATATCCTTGGACAGTTGATCGATGGCCGGAGTTGCAGAAGAAGGCTCTGCGACAGCAGGAGCGGGCCGTGGAGGCGGAGCGGGAGGCGGCGACGGCAGGCACCGACGAGCACTTCCACCTCGTGCGCGGAGATGCGGATCCGGCACGGTGAGGGCGCGATCGCCTCCCTCAAGACCGTCGTCTTCCATAGCCGCAGGCGGCTTCTCGTCGCCGGCGGCGTTCGGTTTTCGCCAGCCGCCATCAATCATCGCCAGCAATAGTGCAACAATTGCCTTTTACAAATACTAAATACAAGACTCGATTATGAATTAGCGATGCGCCATCATATTTAGTGTCTCTCTACCACCAGCTTCTCCATTTGCTTCTACAATTCATGGATCCAGAACATGCATAGTTATAGATTTGATTGATATACTCCCTCTGAATATAAAATGGATGACGTTTTGGACAAGGTTTTAATCAAACATTGAGAATATAAATCATGAATAACTTTTAAGTCGTTGAGTTTGGAAATGTAAAAACCATATGAATAAATTTGTCTTGATAAATATTTTTTAAAAAATATACATATATTATTTTTTTAATAAATGTTTTTTAAAAATATAAGAAGTCAAAGTTACGTTTTGAAGACTGTGTTATTGTCCAAAACGTCATCTACTTTCTATATGGAGGGAGTACATGGCATATGCCATGTCACCTACACAGTTGCTTCATATTTTTTCCTTTGTAAAAAAAATGATCCATTGACCTAAAGAAACTACTTGTATCTCGCTATTTTAAGCACCGTTACTATACTAAGGGAAGGGACCGCGATAACCTAAGAGGGAGGTAAATTAGGTGTCTCTAGAAACAACTATGGCTAACAGCACATATAAAAATCTATTTCAATTTCTATCTAAATGTGCACTAGGTTTTTCTATGTGTTGCTAACTCTACCGTCAAAAGTTTTGCACCCTAAGTTCCAATTCTAGCAACTACACATGGCAATTCTAAGAAAGGTAAATGCGAAACGTAGTGCAATAAGTAACGCAAAATGTAAATAGATAGAGCAAACAAACTCCCAACACGGCGATGTATCCCGAGGTATCAGAAAGCCACGGCTTTCCACTAGTACTCGTTGTTGGAGCCCCTCTCAAAGGGAATGCCCGCGCAAGGGCTTGTACTCCTCAGTCCAGTCACTCCGTAGAATAGCCTATGGAACTTCCCCACTCGCAAGTGGGTCTCCGCTTGGCCTCTTCCGAATGCTTCTCGCCGCCTCCACTTGGTTGGGTTTCGGCAAATGCCTAGAGTCTCATCTCCCTAGTATAAAGTAAAGGCGACCATTTCACAAACGCGGTTGGAGGGTCTCGCAAGACTTACAAGCCCCGATATTTACAACTCTTGGTGTGCGCAAGCACCGATACAAAGAGGTAGGCAAACCTCGCCTAAACTCTAGCCTAACACCTAAAGCAATGTGCTAAAAGGTCTAACTAGCACTTAATCAAGCACTAAGCTCTATGCTAATCACCTAGATCTTCTATTTAGCACTTTCGTGGAATGAGCACTTGGAAATGAGTAACACAAGAACCAGCACCTTCACAATGCTCAAGCCCTCTCCAAATGGCCGGGGTTGGGGTTATATATAGTCCCAATACTTGAAACTAGTCGTTGCTCCAACGAGCTGTTTTTCTGCGTAGCACCGGCCCATCCGATGGTCACCGACCTTTACCACCGGAGCTTCTTGGACAACTAGTCGTTGTACTGACCGTTGAACATCACCGACGCATACACCGCTATATCACATATATGTAGCATCGGACCATCCTGTGCTAAGCAAATTTCTGCCAAAGCCAAATGTGAGCCATCTTTGAACAAGAAGATGATCAAATCCGGGAAGCTTTTAAGCCTTGATATCTTTATTTTTAAAATATTTGCGTAATACCGTTATCTCAAAATTGATCAAGGGACTATCTCACAGTACAGAATGACAAGTATTTTTCATTTTTATTCACACAGTGTGAATGCCCGGATTACCATATCAGGAGTAGAGTTGTCCAAACAACTCCGTAGGTCCCAGGTTTTGTTTCCAATTTGATATTCACAGTCACAATCTGATATGTTGAATGCCTGTGATCAAATGTGGCGCTTAATGTTTATTATGTGCTTTTAGAACGCGCGCTAGGCATACAATAAACAATGGGCACTCTCAGCAGTGCAGCAAACGCACGTCTCAAGCACAATAGTTTTTACCATATGGCGACCATACTTCGCGGCTACGGACATGTCTCTTTCCACACAATACATCGTACAAGCACCGTATCTTCTTGCTTACAAAAATACGGGCCCATAGCTATATATACCCATGAAATCCATGCATATCCAATCACCAAACCAAAACACACACAGCAACAACAGAAACCAGTTGGCAGGCCTGATCGATCATGGCAACCCCCAGGGCTTTTCTCCTCGCAATCCTCGGCTGCGTCTTCTTCTGCAGTGCCGCCTTCGCTGCTCGCGACCTGAGCGACGACGACTCCCATGGCGGCGAGGCATGAGCAGTGGATGACACAGTACGGCCGTGTGTACAAAGACGCCACCGAGAAGTTTCGACGGTTCGAGGTTTTCAAGGCCAATGTTAAATTCATTGAGTCCTTCAACTCCGCCGGGAATCGCCAATTCTGGCTCGGCGTCAACCAGTTTGCTGACCTCACCAACGACGAGTTCAGGGCCACCAAGACTAACAAGGGCTTCAAACCGAGCCCAGTGAAGGTCCCTACTGGATTTAGGTACGGGAATGTTAGCATCGATGCGCTTCCGGCAACCATCGATTGGAGAACCAAGGGTGCTGTGACTCCCATCAAGGATCAGGGCCAATGTGGTAAGTAAATTTAGTAGGATGACACATTTGCATTGTGTCGATGGTATTTTTCTTACGTTGAAACTTAATAAACTATTGCAGGCTGCTGCTAGGCGTTCTCGGCTGTAGCCGCCACGGAGGGCATTGTGAAAATCAGCACCGGCAAGCTTGTCTCGCTCTCAGAGCAAGAATTGGTGGATTGCGATGTTCATGGTGAGGATCAAGGATGCGAGGGTGGTTTGATGGATGACGCCTTCAAGTTCATCATCAAGAATGGCGGCCTAACCACCGAGTCTGGCTATCCTTACACTGCTGCGGATGGCAAGTGCAAGAGTGGATCCAACAGTGCTGCAACTATCAAGGGCTATGAGGATGTTCCGGCAAACAATGAGGCTGCCCTGATGAAGGCAGTGGCGAACCAGCCCGTGTCGGTGGCAGTGGACGGCGGAGACATGACATTTCAATTCTACTCTGGTGGCGTGATGACCGGCTCATGCGGTACTGACTTGGACCATGGAATTGCAGCCATTGGTTATGGAAAGACCAGTGATGGGACCAAGTATTGGCTCATGAAAAACTCATGGGGCACGACATGGGGCGAGAGTGGTTACTTGAGGATGGAGAAGGATATTTCAGACAAGAAAGGCATGTGTGGTCTTGCCATGGAGCCTTCCTACCCCACTGAGTAGGCATGCATGCAGACTTTCATGAGCCTCAAGTCCAAACAAAAATGCTTAGATGGAATAAATGTATGCTCCTATATATGCCTTGTGAATTGTGATGTATAGCTTAATATGTGTCTGTAAATTGTGTTTCAACTGATCTTATATTCTGCTATTCACGTGGATGATGTAAATGTGCTTAATATGTAATCATGAATACATGCTCGTTATTTTCTTGGACCAAATATTCATCAAGTGATTAAGACACCAATTGCATGATATGTCCCGGAATGCCCAACGATGCTAATGTTTTCATCGACACTCGATGCAGGATGATTTGGTAGAATAATCAGTATCAAGTCAGTGTGAACTACTACTCTGCATTTCAAACATATGATGTTTAGGACGTCCTATATTTTATTTTTGAACTAATTGTCATAAATGTATATATTTAGAAATTGAGTGCGTAAAGTTCCTAACTTCCTAAGGTTCACTAACTCTAACACGATATCAAAGTTGTACTACACACAGGGAACTAGACAGCAAATTAACAGACAACACTAATCAAGCAAATCACAGATTGTCCAAGATCTTTAAAAACTTAAATTCAGGCACACCGAACGCAGAAATCATCAAGGATTCGTTGGCCAGACAACTTCCTATGCGTGGAGGTGGGTCTCTTTGTCCCAAAATAAATGTCTTTTGCAAATTTCAGATACATTAGTAGTCGCGGTAAATAACTATACATGTCACCCCTAATTAATAATAGTTGTGATTGAAATAGTATGTTACATTTGTTTAGTTTTCGAGATTCCAAATAAATGCCCACGTGTATGGGAACTTAAAAAATGGCATCAATTAAGCATCACTACGGGAGACCAGGTATACGCCGAGTGTCCAAGGCACTCGGCGAAGACAAAAAAACACTCGGCGAAGTGTTTGCCGAATGTAACACTCGGCAAATAGCACTCGGAGATTAAGGACTCGGCGAAGAGCCTCTTTGTCGAGTGTCCATTTTGGAGCACTCGGCGAACAATTTGCCGTGTGTTAAACTTGACACTCGGCAAACATTTTTGAAAAATTAAAAAAAAAATCGGTCGGAGTGGATGGCCCACCACTAGCCACCGATGCCGGCCGGGCCCCTACCCGCCGGCGGGGTCACGTCGGGAGCCCCCCGCGCCGTCGAGCGCCCCGTCGCACGCCGCCGGACTGCCTCGCCGCGCCTCGCCTCTTGCCGTCGGGCCACCACGCCTCGCGCCGCCGGACGCCTCGCCGCGCGTTGGGAGAGGAGAGGGAGGAGGCCGCGTTGGGGCGCCACGCCGCTGCCAGGAGAGGAGAGGGAGGGGGCCGCGCCGCGCCGCCGCAGGCCATCCACGTCGCGCGGGGCTGCACCGCCGTCGCCGGGAGAGGAGAGGGAGGGATGAGGGAGAGAGATAGAAGGTGAGAGCCTTATCCGGCTGGAAGGGAGGGAGAGAGAAGGGAGGGATCCGGGTGGGCGTGTTTCAACCAATGAGAGCTCACCATTTCAGTGACGCGGATTGCTGACGTGGACAAGTATGTTTCTTTAACTGTCTTTCAATGCAGTTTAACATAGCCAAATGAGTTCAAATGAAAAGGTTGTAAACTACAAACTTTCATATCTTTTTGAGATCTACAGCTTTGATATAGAACTTATTTACATCCGATGTCACTGAATGTTTAAAATTTTAAAATTTGAAATTGGATAGATTATAATTTTTTTGAAACACTAAACAATCTCAAATAAAAAAGATGGCAACTACAAAGTTTTATATTTCATTGAGATGTACAACTTTGGTATAGAAGTTTTTAACATCCGAGGTCATTTGAAAGTTTTAAAATTTATGATTTCCAATTAGATAACTTATAATGATATTTTAAAATAGTAAACAATCTTAAATAAAAAAGTTTTTAACTACAAAGTTTTACATTTAATCAAGTTGTACAACTTTGGTATAAAGCTTTTTTCATTTGAGATGATATAAAAAAGTTTGTATTCAAAAAATACATTGACTAACTCTGTCACATAGAATAAAACATATACTTCTTATGAGATGTTTCAATTTTGTATACATTGTTGTGAAAAAATGTGTAAAATCTTTTCAATATTTTATCATAGCTTCCATGTATGATACCATTATATCATGCCAAATTTCATCATTTTTAGACTTTATTTGGTTTTTGTAGAAATTGAAAAACTGCCATCTTTGCCGAGTGTTAAAAAAACACTCGGCAAAGAGGCTTTTTTCCGAGTGCTAAAAAAAGACACTCGACAAAGGTTCCAAGTGTCTTTTTTTAAAACTCGGCAAACTTTTAGCCCTCGGCGACTTCGGGTTTGCCTGTGGTGCATTTGATTATTGGCGTCTCGATATGCATCCCCCACGCGATTTTTTTTTTCATTAGTGTGAGCGTTGTTTTAATTAGATGAGCCCAAGCTAAAAAGCATATTTTGTGCGATAACATTTGAATTGAAAAAAAAATATTTATTTTAGAATGGAGAAAGTACACAACGGGAGCCATGCGCACCTAGTGAAGGATTGAGCTAGCCGTTGGCGTTATTGTGAGACGGTTTATTTACCAAAGTTTTCCCTTTGATTAATGCCACGAGCAGGTTAACGTTCAACAAATAACCGTAATTCAAAATTTGAAGTTCAAAGTCATCGATTATATCGACACTTGTGGATCACTCATCGCCCGTCGTTCAATAAATGTTGGAGGGAGCTTCTGACGTCAGTTCAGCTTCAGCAACACGATCTCTCTCGCTCAAAGGTTGGTGCTTTGCCTGCCTCCTCGTTTCTTTGCTACCGGAGATTTGCATCGATAATAAGCACACAATGCTGATCTGACATTATATTCCTGTGTTACTGCAAATCCTTGCTTTCCTCTTTTAGTTTCTAGATATCGAGAACCGCATTACGGCCGACTGGCTAGCGGAGGCGGGAGTCCGTTGCGGCTCGCTACCCACCAGTGTTCGAGCCTCAGACTCGGCGCTGGGTGTCTCACCGAAAAAAATCGCCTCGTCCGTCCCACGCCAAAGCACATGGAAATAGAACCGGCCATCTCACAGGCTACGGTTCCCTGTGTACGGTTCCCTGTGTAAGGGTGGGGCGGGGGTTTAGGGATTTTCTACGACCTGTGTAAGAAGTTCGGGGTGGGTCTTCACCTCCGCGGGTCGTAGGAGTTGCAGAAGAAGGCTCTGCGACAGCAGGAGCAGGCCGTGGAGGCGGAGCGGGAGGCGGCGACGGCAGGCACCGACGAGCACTTCCACCTCGTGCGCGGAGATGCGGATCCGGCACAGCGAGGGCGCACGGCCAGGGCGCGATCTCCTCCCTCAAGGCCGTCGTCTTCCATAGCCGCAGGCGACGAGACTTCCACCTCGTGCACGGAGATGCGGATCCGGCACGGCGAGGTCGCACGGCGAGGGCGCGATCTTCTCCCTCAAGGCCGTCGTCTTCCATAGCCGCAGGCGGCTTCTCGTCGCCGGCGGCCTTCCGTTTTCGCCAGCCGCCATCAATCATCGCCAGCAATAGTGCAACAATTGCCTTTTACAAATACTAAATACAAGACTCGATTATGAATTAGCGATGCGCCATCATATTTAGTGTCTCTCTACCACCAGCTTCTCCATTTGTTTCTACAATTCATGGATCCAGAACATGCATAGTTATAGATTTGATTGATATACTCCCTCTGAATATAAAATGGATGACGTTTTGGACAAGATTTTAATCAAACATTGAAAATATAAATCATTAATAACTTTTAAGTCGTTGGGTTTGGAAATGTAAAAACCATATGAATAAATTTGTCTTGATAAATATTTTTTAAAAAATATACATATATTATTTTTTAATAAATGTTTTTGTAAAAATATAAGAAGTCAAAGTTACGTTTTGGAGACCGTGTCATTTTCCAAAACGTCATCTACTTCCTATATGGAGGGAGTACATGGCATATGCCATGTCACCTACACAATTGCTTCATATTTTTTCCTTTGTAAAAAAAATGATCCATTGACCTAAAGAAACTACTTGTATCTCACTATTTTAAGCACCGTTACTATACTAAGTGAAGGGACCGCGATAACCTAAGAGGGAGGTAAATTAGGTGTCTCTAGAAACAACTATGGCTAACAGCACATATAAAAATCTATTTCAATTTCTATCTAAATGTGCACTAGGTTTTTCTATGTGTTGCTAACTCTACCGTCAAAAGTTTTGCACCCTAAGTTCCAATCCTAACAACTACACATGGCAATTCTAAGAAAGGTAAATACGAAACGTAGTGCAATAAGTAACGCGAAATGTAAATAGATGGAGCAAACAAACTCCCAACATGGCAATGTATCCCGAGGTATCAGAAAGCCACGGCTTTCCACTAGTCCTCGTTGTTGGAGCCCCTCTCAAAGGGAATACCGCGCAAGGGCTTGTACTCCTCAGTCGAGTCACTCTGAAACTTCCCCACTCGCAAGTGGGTCTCCGCTTGGCCTCTCCCAAATGCTTCTCGCCGCCTCCACTTGGTTGGGCTTCGGCAAATGCCTAGAGTCTCACCTCCCTAGTATAAAGTAAAGGCGGCCATTTCACAAACGCGGTTGGAGGGTCTCGCAAGACTTACAAGCCCCGATATTTACAACTCTTGGTGCGCGCAAGCACCGATACAAAGAGGTAGGCAAACCTCGCCTAAACTCTAGCCTAACACCTAAAGCAAGGTGCTAAAAGGTCTAACTAGCACTTAATGAAGCACTAAGCTCTATGCTAATCACCTAGATCTTCTATTTAGCACTTTGGTGGAATGAGCACTTGGAAATGAGTAACACAAGAACCAGCACCTTCACAATGCTCAAGCCCTCTCCAAATGGCCGGGGTTGGGGTTATATATAGCCCCAACACTTGAAACTAGTCGTTGCTCCAACGAGCTGTTTTTCTGCGTAGCACCGACCCATCCGATGGTCACCGACCTTTACCACCGGAGCTTCTTGGACAACTAGTCGTTGTACTGATCGTTGAACACATCACCGACGCATACACCGCTATATCACATATATGTAGCATCGGACCATCCTGTGCTAAGCAAATTTCTGCCAAAGCCAAATCTGAGCCATCTTTAAACAAGAAGATGATTAAATCCGGGAAGCTTTTAGCCTTGATATCTTTATTTTTAAAATATTTGCGTAATACCGTTATCTCAAAATTGATCAAGGGACTATCTCACAGTACAGAATGACAAGTATTTTTCATTTTTATTCACACAGTGTGAATTCCCGGATTACCATATCAGGAGTAGAGTTGTCCAAACAACTCCGTAGGTCCCAGGTTTTGTTTCCAATTTGATATTCACAGTCACAATCTGATATGTTGAATGCCTGTGATCAAATGTGGCGCTTAATGCTTATTATGTGCTTTTAGAACGCGCGCTAGGCATACAATAAACAATGGGCACTCTCAGCAGTGCAGCAAACGCACGTCTCAAGCACAATAGTTTTTACCATATGGCGACCATACTTCGCGGCTACGGACATGTCTCTTTCCACACAATACATCGTACAAGCACCGTATCTTCTTGCTTACAAAAATACGGGCCCGTAGCTATATATGCCCATGAAACCCATGCATACCCAATCACCAAACCAAAACACAAAGCAACCGAAACCAGTTGGCAGCAGGCCTGATCGACGACCATGACCACCCCCAGGGCTTTTCTCCTCGCAATCCTCGGCTGCGCCTTCTTCTGCAACGCCACCTTCGCTGCTCGTGACCTGAGCGACGACGACTCGGCCATGGCGGCGAGGCACGAGCAATGGATGACACAGTACGGCCGTGTGTACAAAGATGCCACCGAGAAGGCTCGACGGTTCGAGGTTTTCAAGGCCAACGTTAAATTCATCGAGTCCTTCAACTCTGCCAGGAATCGCAAATTCTGGCTCGGCGTCAACCAGTTTGCTGACCTCACCAACGACGAGTTCAGGGCCACCAAGACTAACAAGGGCTTCAAACCTAGCCCGGTGAAGGCCCCTACTGGATTTAGGTACGAGAATGTTAGCATCGATGCGCTTCCGGCAGCCATCGATTGGAGAACCAAGGGTGCTGTGACTCCCATCAAGGATCAGGGCCAATGCGGTAAGAAAATTTAGTAGGATGACACATTTGCATTGTGCCGATGCTTTTTTTTCTTTTTGAAACTGGTATGTTGAAACATAATCAATTATTGCAGGCTGCTGCTGGGCGTTTTCGGCTGTAGCCGCCACAGAGGGCATTGTGAAAATCAGCACCGGTAAGCTTGTCTCGCTCTCAGAGCAAGAATTGGTGGATTGCGATGTTCATGGTGAGGATCAGGGATGCGAGGGTGGTTTGATGGATGACGCCTTCAAGTTCATCATCAAGAATGGCGGCCTAACCACCGAGTCCGGCTATCCTTACACTGCTGCGGATGGCAAGTGCAAGAGTGGATCCAACAGTGCTGCAACTATCAAGGGCTATGAGGATGTTCCGGCAAACAATGAGGCTGCCCTGATGAAGGCAGTGGCGAACCAGCCCGTGTCGGTGGCAGTGGACGGCGGAGACATGACATTTCAGTTCTACTCTGGTGGCGTGATGACCGGCTCATGCGGTACTGACTTGGACCATGGAATTGCAGCCATTGGTTATGGAAAGACCAGTGATGGGACCAAGTATTGGCTCATGAAGAACTCATGGGGCACGACATGGGGCGAGAGTGGTTACTTGAGGATGGAGAAGGATATTTCAGACAAGAAAGGCATGTGTGGTCTTGCCATGGAGCCTTCCTACCCCACTGAGTAGGCATGCATGCAGACTTTCATGAGCCTCAAGTCCAAACAAAAATGCTTAGATGGAATAAATGTATGCTCCTATATATGCCTTGTGAATTGTGATGTATAGCTTAATATGTGTCTGTAAATTGTGTTTCAACTGATCTTATATTCTGCTATTCATGTGGATGATGTAAATGTGCTTAATATGTAATCATGAATACAAGCTGGTTATTTTCTTGGACCAAATATTCATCAAGTGATTAAGACACCAATTGCATGATATGTCCCGGAATGCCCAACGATGCTAATGTTTTCATCGACACTCGATGCAGGAAGATTTGGTAGAATAATCAGTATCAAGTCAGGGTGAACTACTACTCTGCATTTCAAACATATGATGTTTAGGACGTCCTATATTTTATTTTTGAACTAATTGTCATAAATGTATATATTTAGAAATTGAGTGCGTAAAGTTCCTAACTTCCTAAGGTTCACTAACTCTAACACGATATCAAAGTTGTACTACACACAGGGAACTAGACAGCAAATTAACAGACAACACTAATCAAGCAAATCACAGATTGTCCAAGATCTTTAAAAACTTAAATTCAGGCACACCGAACGCAGAAATCATCAAGGATTCGTTGGCCAGACAACTTCCTATGCGTGGAGGTGGGTCTCTTTGTCCCAAAATAAATGTCTTTAGCAAATTTCAGATACATTAGTAGTCGCGGTAAATAACTATACATGTCACCCCTAATTAATAATAGTTGTGATTGAAATAGTATGTTACATTTGTTTAGTTTTCGAGATTCCAAATAAATGCCCACGTGTATGGGAACTTAAAAAATGGCATCAATTAAGCATCACTACGGGAGACCAGGTATACGCCGAGTGTCCAGGGCACTCGGCGAAGACAAAAAAAACACTCGGCGAAGTGTTTGCCGAATGTAACACTCGGCAAATAGCACTCGGAGATTAAGGACTCGGCGAAGAGCCTCTTTGTCGAGTGTCCGTTTTGGAGCACTCGGCGAACAATTTGCCGTGTGATAAACTTGACACTCGGCAAACATTTTTTAAAAATTTTAAAAAAAATCGGTCGGAGTGGACGGCCCACCACTGGCCACCGATGCCGGCCGGGCCCCTACCCGCCGGCGGGGTCGCGTCGGGAGCTCCCCGCGCCGTCGGGCGCCCCGTCGCACGCCGCCGGACCACCTCGCCGCGCCTCGCCTCGTGCCGTCGGGCCACCACGCCTCGCGCCGCCGGACGCCTCGCCGTGCGCCGGGAGAGGAGAGGGAGGAGGCCGCGTTGGGGCGCCACGCCGCTGCCAGGAGAGGAGAGGGAGGGGGCCGCGCCGCGCCACCGCAGGCCATCCACGTCGCGCGGGGCTGCGCCGCCGTCGCCGGGAGAGGAGAGGGAGGGATGAGGGAGAGAGATAGAAGGTGAGAGCCTTATCCGGCTGGGAGGGAGGGAGAGAGAAGGGAAGGATCCGGGTGGGCGTGTTTCAACCAATGAGAGCTCACAATTTCAGTGACGCAGATTGCTGACGTGGACAAGTATGTTTCTATAACTGTCTTCCAATGCAGTTTAACATAGCCAAATGAGTTCAAATGAAAAGGTTGTAAACTACAAACTTTTATATCTTTTTGAGATCTATAGCTTTGATATAGAACTTATTTACATCCGAGGTCACTGAATTTTTAAAATTTTAAAATTTGAAATTGGATAGATTATAATTTTTTTGAAACACTAAACAATCTCAAATAAAAAAGATGGCAGCTACAAAGTTTTATATTTCATTGAGATGTACAACTTTGGTATAGAAGTTTTTAACATCGGAGGTCATTTGAAAGTTTTAAAATTTATGATTTCCAATTAGATAACTTATAATGATATTTTAAAATAGTAAACAATCTTAAATAAAAAAGTTTTCAACTACAAAGTTTTACATTTAATCAAGTTGTACAACTTTGGTATAAAGCTTTTTTCATTTGAGATGATATAAAAAAGTTTGTATTCAAAAAATACATTGACTAACTTGTCACATAGAATAAAACATATACTTCTTATGAGATGTTTCAATTTTGTATACATTATTGTGAAAAAATGTGTAAAATCTTCTCAATATTTTATCATAGCTTCCATGTATGATACCATTATATCATGCCAAATTTCATCATTTTTAGACTTTATTTGGTTTTTGTAGAAATTGAAAAACTGCCATCTTTGCCGAGTGTTAAAAAAACACTCGGCAAAGAGGCTCTTTGCCGAGTGCTAAAAAAAGACACTCGACAAAGGTTCCAAGTGTCTTTTTTTAAAACTCGGCAAACTTTTAGCCCTCGGCGACTTCGGGTTTTCCTGTGGTGCATTTGATTATTGGCGTCTCGATATGCATCCCCCACGCGATTTTTTTTTCATTAGTGTGAGCGTTGTTTTAATTAGATGAGCCCAAGCTAAAAAGCATATTTTGTGCGATAACATTTGAATTGAAAAAAAAATATTTATTTTAGAATGGAGAAAGTACACAACGGGAGCCATGCGCACCTAGTGAAGGATTGAGCTAGCCGTTGGCGTTATTGTGAGACGGTTTATTTACCGAAGTTTTCCCTTTGATTAATGCCACGAGCAGGTTAACGTTCAACAAATAACCGTAATTCAAAATTTGAAGTTCAAAGTCATCGATTATATCGACACTTGTGGATCACTCATCGCCCGTCGTTCAATAAATGTTGGAGGGAGCTTCTGGCGTCAGTTCAGCTTCAGCAACACGATCTCTCTCGCTCAAAGGTTGGTGCTTTGCCTGCCTCCTCGTTTCTTTGCTACCGGAGATTTGCATCGATAATAAGCACACAATGCTGATCTGACATTATATTCCTGTGTTACTGCAAATCCTTGCTTTCCTCTTTTAGTTTCTAGATATCAAGAACCGCATTACGGCCGACTGGCTAGCGGAGGCGGGAGTCCGTTGCGGCTCGCTGCCCACCATTCGAGTCTCAGACTCGGCGCTGGGTGTCTCACCGAAAAAAATCGCCTCGTCCGTCCCACGCCAAAGCACATAGAAATAGAACCGGCCATCTTACAGGCTACGGTTCTCTGTGTAAGGGTGGGGCGGGGGTTCGGGAATTTTCTACGACCTGTGTGAGAAGTTCGGGGTGGGTCTTCACCTCCGCGGGTCGTAGTTTCTAGATATCCTTGGACAGTTGATCGATGGCCGAAGTTGCAGAAGAAGGCTCTGCGACAGCAGGAGCGGGCCGTGGAGGCGGAGCGGGAGGCGGCGACGAGCACTTCCACCTCGTGCGCGGAGATGCGGGTCCGGCACGGCGAGGGCGCACGGCGAGGGCGCGATCGCCTCCCTCAAGGCCGTCGTCTTCCATAGCCGCAGGCGGCTTCTCGTCTCCGGCGGCGTTCCGTTTTCGCCAGCCGCCATCAATCATCGCCAGCAATAGTGCAACAATTGCCTTTTACAAATACTAAATACAAGACTCGATTATGAATAATGCGCCATCATATTTAGTGTCTCTCTACCACCAGCTTCTCCATTTGTTTCTACAATTCATGGATCCAGAACATGCATAGTTATAGATTTGATTGATATACTCCCTCTGAATATAAAATGGATGACGTTTTGGACAAGGTTTTAATCAAATATTGATAATATAAATCATGAATAACTTTTAAGTCGTTGAGTTTGGAAATGTAAAAACCATATGAATAAATTTGTCTTGATAAATATTTTTTAAAATATACATATATTATTTTTTAATAAATGTTTTTGTAAAAATATAAGAAGTCAAAGTTACGTTTTGGAGACCGTGTCATTGTCCAAAACATCATCTACTTCCTATATGGAGGGAGTACATGGCATATGCCATGTCACCTACACAATTGCTTCATATTTTTTCCTTTGTAAAAAAAATGATCCATTGACCTAAAGAGAACTACTTGTATCTCACTATTTTAAGCACCGTTACTATACTAAGTGAAGGGACCGCGATAACCTAAGAGGGAGGTAAATTAGGTGTCTCTAGAAACAACTATGGCTAACAGCACATATAAAAATCTATTTCAATTTCTATCTAAATGTGCACTAGGTTTTTCTATGTGTTGCTAACTCTACCGTCAAAAGTTTTGCACCCTAAGTTCCAATCCTAACAACTACACATGGCAATTCTAAGAAAGGTAAATACGAAACGTAGTGCAATAAGTAACGCGAAATGTAAATAGATGGAGCAAACAAACTCCCAACATGGCAATGTATCCCGAGGTATCAGAAAGCCACGGCTTTCCACTAGTCCTCGTTGTTGGAGCCCCTCTCAAAGGGAATACCGCGCAAGGGCTTGTACTCCTCAGTCGAGTCACTCTGAAACTTCCCCACTCGCAAGTGGGTCTCCGCTTGGCCTCTCCCAAATGCTTCTCGCCGCCTCCACTTGGTTGGGCTTCGGCAAATGCCTAGAGTCTCACCTCCCTAGTATAAAGTAAAGGCGGCCATTTCACAAACGCGGTTGGAGGGTCTCGCAAGACTTACAAGCCCCGATATTTACAACTCTTGGTGCGTGCAAGCACCGATACAAAGAGGTAGGCAAACCTCGCCTAAACTCTAGCCTAACACCTAAAGCAATGTGCTAAAAGGTCTAACTAGCACTTAATCAAGCACTAAGCTCTATGCTAATCACCTAGATCTTCTATTTAGCAATTTGGTGGAATGAGCACTTGGAAATGAGTAACACAAGAACCAGCACCTTCACAATGCTCAAGCCCTCTCCAAATGGCCGGGGTTGGGGTTATATATAGCCCCAGCACTTGAAACTAGTCGTTGCTCCAACGAGCTGTTTTTCTGCGTAGCACCGACCCATCCGATGGTCACCGACCTTTACCACCGGAGCTTCTTGGACAACTAGTCGTTGTACTGACCGTTGAACACATCACCGACGCATACACCGCTATATCACATATATGTAGCATCGGACCATCCTGTGCTAAGCAAATTTCTGCCAAAGCCAAATCTGAGCCATCTTTGAACAAGAAGATGATTAAATCCGGGAAGCTTTTAGCCTTGATATCTTTATTTTTAAAATATTTGCGTAATACCGTTATCTCAAAATTGATCAAGGGACTATCTCACAGTACAGAATGACAAGTATTTTTCATTTTTATTCACACAGTGTGAATTCCCGGATTACCATATCAGGAGTAGAGTTGTCCAAACAACTCCGTAGGTCCCAGGTTTTGTTTCCAATTTGATATTCACAGTCACAATCTGATATGTTGAATGCCTGTGATCAAATGTGGCGCTTAATGCTTATTATGTGCTTTTAGAACGCGCGCTAGGCATACAATAAACAATGGGCACTCTCAGCAGTGCAGCAAACGCACGTCTCAAGCACAATAGTTTTTACCATATGGCGACCATACTTCGCGGCTACGGACATGTCTCTTTCCACACAATACATCGTACAAGCACCGTATCTTCTTGCTTACAAAAATACGGGCCCGTAGCTATATATGCCCATGAAACCCATGCATACCCAATCACCAAACCAAAACACAAAGCAACAGAAACCAGTTGGCAGCAGGCCTGATCGACGACCATGACCACCCCCAGGGCTTTTCTCCTCGCAATCCTCGGCTGCGCCTTCTTCTGCAACGCCACCTTCGCTGCTCGTGACCTGAGCGACGACGACTCGGCCATGGCGGCGAGGCACGAGCAGTGGATGACACAGTACGGCCGTGTGTACAAAGATGCCACCGAGAAGGCTCGACGGTTCGAGGTTTTCAAGGCCAACGTTAAATTCATCGAGTCCTTCAACTCTGCCAGGAATCGCAAATTCTGGCTCGGCGTCAACCAGTTTGCTGACCTCACCAACGACGAGTTCAGGGCCACCAAGACTAACAAGGGCTTCAAACCTAGCCCGGTGAAGGCCCCTACTGGATTTAGGTACGAGAATGTTAGCATCGATGCGCTTCCGGCAGCCATCGATTGGAGAACCAAGGGTGCTGTGACTCCCATCAAGGATCAGGGCCAATGCGGTAAGAAAATTTAGTAGGATGACACATTTGCATTGTGCCGATGCTTTTTTTTTCTTTTTGAAACTGGTATGTTGAAACATAATCAATTATTGCAGGCTGCTGCTGGGCGTTTTCGGCTGTAGCCGCCACAGAGGGCATTGTGAAAATCAGCACCGGTAAGCTTGTCTCGCTCTCAGAGCAAGAGTTGGTGGATTGCGATGTTCATGGTGAGGATCAGGGATGCGAGGGTGGTTTGATGGATGACGCCTTCAAGTTCATCATCAAGAATGGCGGCCTAACCACCGAGTCCGGCTATCCTTACACTGCTGCGGATGGCAAGTGCAAGAGTGGATCCAACAGTGCTGCAACTATTAAGGGCTATGAGGATGTTCCGGCAAACAATGAGGCTGCCCTGATGAAGGCAGTGGCGAACCAGCCCGTGTCGGTGGCAGTGGACGGCGGAGACATGACATTTCAGTTCTACTCTGGTGGTGTGATGACCGGCTCCTGCGGTACTGACTTGGACCATGGAATTGCAGCCATTGGTTATGGAAAGACCAGTGATGGGACCAAGTATTGGCTCATGAAGAACTCATGGGGCACGACATGGGGCGAGAGTGGTTACTTGAGGATGGAGAAGGATATTTCAGACAAGAAAGGCATGTGTGGTCTTGCCATGGAGCCTTCCTACCCCACTGAGTAGGCATGCATGCAGACTTTCATGAGCCTCAAGTCCAAACAAAAATGCTTAGATGGAATAAATGTATGCTCCTATATATGTCTTGTGATGTACTCCGTATAACTTAATATGTGTCTGTAAATTGTGTTTCAAGTGATCTTATATTCTGCTATTCAATGTCTAATGAGGATGTGTAAATGTGCTTCATATGTAATCATTAATACATGCTGGTTATTTTCTTGGAGCAAATATTCATCAAGGGATTAAGACACCAATTGCATGGATATGTCCCGGAATGCCCAACGATGCTAATGTTTTCATTGACACTGGATGCAGAAAGATTTGGTAGAATAATCAGGTATCAAGTCAGTGTGAACTACCCCCTCCACATTTCAAACATATGATGTTTAGGACGTCCTATAATTTTTATTTTTGAACTAATTGTCATAAATGTATATATTTAGAAATTGAGTGCGTAAAGTTCCTAACTTCCTAAGGTTCACTAATTCTAACCGTAGTAGCCAGGTTTTCCCTTTCATTAATGCCACGAGCAGGTTAACGTTCAACAAATAACCGTAATTCAAAATTTGACACTTGTGGATCGGATCACTCATCGTCGTTCAATAAATATCGGAGCTTTCAGGCGTCAGTTCAACAACACGATCTCTCTTGCTCAAAGGTTAGTGCTTTGCCTGCCTCGTTTCTTTTCTGCCGGATTTGCATCGCAGTGCTGATCTGACATTATATTCCTGTGTGTTACTGCAAATCCTTGCTTTCCTCTTTTAGTTTCTAGATATCCTTGTACAGTTGATCGATGGCCGGAGTTGCCGAAGAAGGCTCTGCGGCGACGCTGCGGGAGGCGGCGGCGTCGGGCACCGACGAGGCGCTGGCCACGATCGAGCGCCTTGAGGCGGAGGAGGGCGCGGAGCGGAGGGAGGCGGAGCACTTCCGCCGCGTGGCAGAGATGCGGATCCGGCACGGGGAGGGCGCGATCGCCTCTCTCAAGGCCGCCGTCTTCCACAGCCGCAGGCGGCTTCTCGCCGGCGACGGCGTTCCGTTTCCGCCGGCCGCCATCGATCGTTGCCGATGGCTCAGGAGGAAGCTGGCCGCGGGCGGCGTGGCGTCGTCCCTCCCGGCCTGCGGCGCACCTGGAGGAGCTGAGCTCGGAGCCCGACGTGGATGCCGGCGCCGCCGCTGACAACAGAATGCCGTTCAGGACGGTGTTTGACATCGGCGAGGCACAACCGATCGGCAAGTAGGGAAGGAGGCGGCAGGAGCAGCTCGTCCTACCAGCAGACAATCTTTGCCTTTTTTAAGTTCCTGTTTAAGTTTTAATCATCAGATTGTAATAGTGGCGTCTCTTCATCACTGATTTATTGATGCTGAAACAATAACTCGCAATATTTCACTTACAGAAACATTGAGCAGCAAAACGACAAGTCAATGCACGAGTGACAACACAAATTTGTCCTTGTGGGAACTATTCTAACTGCATTCTTAGTTGTATTCTTTAAAGCAAATGAATCGACGAATGATTATTTATTTTTACTGCTGTGTTCTTTAAAGTAAAGTACATCCACCATACATCACTTTAATCCAATATAAGTTGCAAACATAGCAATACGATATATAAAGTTGCATCATTTTTCACTTTGGTCCAATAAATTGCAAACACAGCGATACTATACATGAAATTGCAAAATACGACGACATATGGTATAAGGCTGTATGCCGGTGAAATTTTGAGCCACACTGCGTACAGAAGTGGAGGTCTAGAGTGGTTAAGGACACATGGGTTGCGCATGGCGCCTTTTGCAAATGTTAAATACAAGAGACTCGATTATGAATTAACGACGCGCCATCATATTTAGTTTCTCCTGACCACCAGCTTCTCCATTTGTTTCTGCAATTCATGGGCCTAGAACATGCATATTTATGGATTTAATTGATACATGGTATATGCCATCGTCACCTACACGATTGCTTCATTTTTTTCTTTGTAAAAAAAATATGATCCATTGATCTAAAGAAAATACTTGTATCTCATTATTCTAAGCACTTACTATCCTAAGCACCGTGTCTGTCAGCATACAATTATTTGTGGAATACGCACCAATGCACCATAGGTTTACGATAGTCGATAGACGATAGGGTATATATGCTTACATCAATACAACTTAGTTTATGATGGAAGCAACATTACTAACTTGTTGGATTATAGAACAATAATGCAACTTCTTGTATGATGGAGTTAACATTAGCAACCTGTTGGATCAAAGTGAAACAATGATGCAATTTCATGTACGATGTGGGCAACATTAGCACCTTGTTAGATCAAAGTGAAACAATAATACAACTTCATATACTGTGGATACACTTTACTTTTTTTAGATAGACTTTGTTGTTGTTTACATTATTGTGATATGAGATAATTTTCTTTTGATATGCTTGGATGCTGTACATAGCATGAGACAACGATTTTGGCATCAATATCGAGTTTGAAGATTGATTAGCGTGAGTAAAATATTGATTGCTAATTCTTTCCTTTGTTGTATCTGACACTATTGGTACATATTACGTGTACACGGTAAGTACAGCCGGAAAGATGATATCGTATGTACTCGTCACGTCAATGCCAATATTGTGAAATGAAGTTAGTTCATGTAAAGTTATATAATTGTAAATGTTAAATAGTCAATGTGTTTTACCCCCTCGATCCTCATTGGAAGCTAGAAATATGCCGTCACCAGCGATCAGTGTCCATGGAAAGTTCGCCTAAAATAATTATTTTTATTGGACAGACGATTTACCACCAGCAGCGAAATATGAAAACAAATAAACAGAATTCAAAAAATGAAGTTTAAACTGGAGCGCAATTCGTCCAAAAGCCAAAGTAGGCACATTTGAAACGGAGGTTTGAAGAGCAGATGTATATACAACATTAACCAGCTGAAATATCCAGCCGTGGCAACATCCATTTCCAAACAACTCAATCCCACCGAGCTTTCTGAAGCTTGTTTCGACGGGAACAATAACCATGGACTACATGGCAGAAACTGACTTGGCTACGTAGACTAGCTGACTGATCTACTAAATTCTGCTAATCCTAGGATATGGATATGCAATACTCTGTTCAAATAAACAAAAAAAAGTATTCACTTACCAGATTCATCATATAACTATATAAGAGAAATAGAAACAACATACCCATGACCTGGCCATAGAGCTTGAGTAGGCCAATATTATATAAAACCCAGAAATAAGGATGGATTCGGATCAAATACGAATGGATTCAAATTCAGATACCACTATTTACCACATTTTAATTCGAATTCGGATACGAATACGAATCTTATCGAATACGAATACAAAACGAATAGTTCGAATTCGGATTCGCATTCGGATGTTTAGTTGATTTTGACAGAAAATGTCTTAGTGTGTATTAATTCACTTTATGGATTGTTTTAAGAGTAAATTATGTGTATATATCTCATGTATGTTATATATATTTGAATAATTAAATATACAAATATAAATATAAATAATTTTCATAATATATAAAATATTTTAATAAGAAAATAGTACATTAGTAAGTAAAATATAATTTATTAATTAGATAAATAAATTAAAGTAGTTAAAATTGATATGATTGTCCATCTTAAAGTTAATTAAAATTTATTTTATATACCATTAGTAATATTATAATCAATATAATTAGTAATTATCATGTAGATAATTTTTAAATTGATTAAACAGTTTATATCATTTATAATTAATAGTTAGTTAAAAAGAGAAGTTAATTTATGTCGATCGTTTCGGATGTTTCTCGAATACGAATGTCGAATTCCAAATGTTTCAGATTTTTCTCGAATACGAATGTGGAATCGGAATGAGAAAATTGTTGGAAATCGAATTCGGATACATCCATTTGACATCCATATTAAAATCGAATACGAATACGGATATCCATATTTACGTTTTTATCGAATACGAATACGGATGTTTCGGATGTTCAGACATCCATCTCCATCCTTACCCAGAAACATGTATGTAGGGTAGGTAGTATGATGAGCGCTGTCCTGAGGCCAGATGTAAAATCTTGTCAGTTGATAAGAATCCTGGTGAAAAATAACATTGAAGTAAGCATTTCCTGATAAAATTGCAGCCGACAGGAAAGGAAATTTCAGTCGCAGTCATATTGTTTATTTGAGCTGTAACAGAAATACAAAGTACTAATTAAGCTCAGAGACCAGCCACTACCGTGGGCATTGGCAAGTTTATAATCCTCACTCATACATATTTCCAAAGGTAAGCTACTTGGCCACAGACTGTTGGCCCGTGTTGGCCAGGCTGTTGCTCCGCCAAGGATTAAGGTGGTCAAGCCATAAAGAATGTGTTTGATTTAGAATTTAGAGCATAATAGTCAAAAACCAAACATTGTTTTTCTGCAGCAAGAAATTGGCACTTTTAGGGGTATTTTTCATAGTGAAAATTTTAGTTAGGATACTTAAGCACAACAGAAGATCAAGAAACCAGATGGAAATAAAGGTGCTGGTGCCACTTATAGTGTAGTATAAGGCTAGAAGCCACTGCAGTTCCTTTGCACTCACAACCTACCCAGGTAAGAGGCTTCCCTGAATATATACTGTGCACTTTTCTACTCTCTGCTTAACTTCTCAGCTTCTATGATCTGTGTCACCGTAAGCTGCTGCTCTCCACTAGAAATACAATGCTTTCTAGCCTCTAATGGCACTATTATTACTGATTTGATTGCTCATTTATTTTTTGGCAGCACTCTCTACAAAATCTAGATATCTCTGCTATTGACAGATTTATCTGCAGCCACTCATGCCATTGCAACCATTAGTAGTCAACGAACCACATCCATATCTTAATTGTCTCAAAATTTTCTATATTGTTTCTATAATTTTTTAACAACATACCCATGGGAACCCATGGGAATATAGATACTAGCCAGATCAATGAAAAAAAGTCTCCAGTTGTTCAATTGTAGAAACAACCTTCATACCTATGGGAATATACAGACTAGCCACATCAATGAAAAATGTCCCCAGTTGTTCCATTGTAACCACAGCTTGCTAGTGACCTTGTCACAATGACACAATGTCAAAACATTGTCTATTTTGGCAGAACTTAACCGGTGACATCTCACTTCCATTTCATAACGAAATACCACAAGTATGGACCAGATCCTTTTATGGCAAGGAAAATTAAGCCAAATGTGAACACAGTACCTTTCCTCTCTTGTGGACACATACACAAGCACAAAACAGGACTAGTTTTTGGTCGATGCTAGCCACTCTAGCCTTCACCTTTCTCATTTGTAGAGAGTACATAGTTAATACAGTGTGTGCCCATGATATCCCTTGAATTAATGCATTGTATGCCTCCTATGATCTGTCCATTATTCTCCTTAACCACAAGCTAAAATCTAGCTAGCACTAAGAGGAATGGCCCTAGACACTAGCTGAACCTGAACACTACTCTCTAATAACAATACTAATGCTAACAAAATGGTCCTCAGCTATTCAGATAACATTTTTATGGTACGGTTCATTACCATCCTTGATATGGAATAACCAGGGAAAGCAGGAAGAACCTATTCATTGCCTTCCCGCAGGAGGCTCTGACTACTGTGAAGGGTTCTTACTTGATTACAACAGATGGTGCGGCTGTGCATATTATATAGCCAGCCACCTAACAAACCCAATCTAACTTAAAGAACCTTATATCTCTAAAGCCTGTTAACAAACCAATCCCCTCGTGGTACTATTCACTAGCTACAGTACTCGTGGGCCTAGGCCTTTGCCCAGCCCAGTTGCCATAAAAATCATAGTACTGTTTTGGCGTGATTATTTGGTTTAACGGCTAGAGTTAAAGAGAAGTAAACATACCTGTCAGAAATCCAATTCCTTTTACAAGGCATATCATAGTGAACTCAAGGCTCATCGCCATTTTTCAATACCCAGTGTCCGTCTTCAGTAGAAATGCAGATCTCAGTCACAGCCTAAAAGTAAGCAAACATGTCGTAACTTTAAACATTAGAACAAATTGATATACCATAAAACCTGTTGCTAACAAAACGCCAAAACTGCTAAAACACGCATCATTTAATGAAAAAACTACTATCCGAACTTTAGAGCACAATCCTTTGGCAAACAAAGGATATATAGGCCATTGTATCGCCATTGTGATGGTCATCCGTCTCCTTTGTGGTGATTTCGTCTGTGGCCTGGATAGCAGTTGGTGACGAGATGGATGGTTGTGTTCGTGGCAGCGGGGAGAGGAACAGGCAGCAAAACAGAGCAGAAGGTATGACGTGCCCAGTTGGCTGTGCTGATAATATGTTTCAATATGGCTGGTGCTCACTATTATATAGCCATACATTCTAATATCATGCTTGTTGCTTCACTGGACAATTCTGAATTGTGAACCCCATCCCCAATCGCGAACACATTTCCTGGTTCACGAACAGAAGAGGTTTACCCCTAAGGTACCCAACTTTTTTATTAACAAACAGTGAACCGCCAACCAAGGTCCTAGTAACAAGCCCTAAGGTACCCAAATTTATGAATCAAAGCACAATTTTTGTGGGTCTATATTCCAAATTGGAATGGTCTGGTAAATCAGCTTGGGTTTTAAATTTTCGATTTAAATTTCCCAGATGCAAAGAGGGAATGCATGTCTGGTAAATCAGCTTGGAATGCAACTATTTAAACATTGTAAATCGAAATTATTGGAGTTTGGTTCCTATGTTTGAAATAATTTTCTAGTGCATCTTCATGCCTAGATCATATATTAAGCATAGTCATTGACGAGAATTCCTACAGTTTTTATTAATGCATAGTTGAGTAACATAAATGAACAGCATAAAAGCAACAAGTGATTTCATTCCACACCTGATGGTACTCATTTTCAGTAATCTCCCTTTTTAAATACGGCGCAGCAGTAGCAAGAATTTCCTGCTTGGTTAATTTTGCATTGGGTTCTTTTCTACGGAAGAGCAAAATGATTACATTTCTGCAGCACAAGTTCAATAAAAAAAACTTAGAGCTCTGTCTATATCAAAATATACATCAACAATATGCATTTACAAATTTGTGTCAGTGAATTACCGTAGAGTAAGCTTCTGTTCATGCCTTGCAACAAATACATCATGAACATCAACAGCAACTTTACATATTGATTTTTTCAGCTTATCAGGAGAGAGCGATGCACAATCTTTTGCAGCCTTGGACAGAGCTTGCAGCTTTGATCCTTCCTTTCTATCCGAAGCATATTTTGCAGCCAACTGACGCAACTCTCTAATAACTGCCTGCATGCTGCAGTAAACATTAACAATTTTTTTAATGTCCCACTTAACCGTTAATTGGCAAAATTTAGTAGGAAGTAAAAAATGTTCAGGATGCAATTAGACTGACTATGAACAATTTACTCTAAAAAGTCACAAGATACTGAATCAACGAATTTTATTGCGAATCAGAAAGATGAAAAACCTGGGTGACCTGTGAATTTATAAGAACTGACCTGCGAACTTTATGGGAAGCGAAAACAGTACCCAAAACAGACTGCACAAGTACAGGTTCTTCACTTCCTTGATCAGGGACACCCTTGCCCTTGGTCGTATTTGGATCAGGCCCTTTAGAAGCAACATTACGTTTGGTTGAATTCTTGCTCTTCCGAGTCACTGTACTGCACGTCTTTAGAGACTCATGCAGAGTCATCTCACGAGCAGACCAAGCATACTCTTGTTCATTGACCATACGAGGATAGTGTTTTAGAAAGGACAAATCTGTTGATATAAATTTATAGTCATTCAGAGCTTCACGTCTTTTACACAATGGATTCAGTATCCTCTTCCTCCTAGGGTCATCCAGTCTGATCCATGAATCTAGATGTTCCGAAGGGACGGATTCACTTTTCGTAAATTCAAGAAGAACTCTATCTCTTTTCAAAGCATATCCATCATCAAACAACAAAGAACTTTTGCAGACCCATAAACCATGCACTAAATATGCATACTCTGGAAGCAGTTTCAATATTTCTTCCTCTGAATAGGTTGGAGCAAGGTGCTTCAGAGCATCAAATTGATTTACTTCTGAAACCTATTTTATTTTAATAAAAATAGGTAAATGTAAATAAAAAACTAGAAAATAACTTCATTAGAGTTCCAGGCATTCCTTAAAACAGGAGCGTCCAAATCTAACCTCAGTAAACCATTTTTTCAGGCGTTCTTCCAGTGGTAGCAAATGCATCTCCCTGTTATGAAAAATGTACTGTACAGTTCAGACAATAATCCAGGAAATAATTGAAGGAAAGCCAGTCACTAACAGGACATGGAATTCAGGAAACTACAAATATACACATTAGAAGCAAGACAGTTTTGTTGCAAAGTATTGGGTGCAGCAAATTACGTTGCGCTTTTGTAGCATGCATGTGACATCAGTAACAGAAATATTGGGGGCATGACCTTTGGAACCCCCAAGACACTCACAATTTCTCATAAACAAAGCAAAAGGAGAATAGGCAAATGATGTGCACTGCACCTTATTGCTTGGCATTTGTTAACATGCCTGCTGCTAGATGAGGCTCCAGGACACAAGGACGTTACGTACTCAGAGCTGAACAATAAGACAGGATCAGTTGTGTTGGCAAGGTAGGTAAAAAGGATGATTTTTTATAAAAATTTCACATTACCCAATGATGATAATAACAAGCCAATAAGGAAAAATAGAACGCCAACAAAATAAACTATAAAGTTAAATACTCAATGTAGATGTTTCAGTTCTAGTACGTTGTTGCGTGATCTTTCTTTTCATTACATCCAAATATCCAATATGAAGCGGGGGGATGCAACAAAGAAAACCTTAAAGGATTGTTATGTTTAATTATCAAGAGCGCATGAAACTTACCAATCCATGTGCCCAAACCATGAGCTACAACAGTGGCCAATTATCCATAATTTGCTATTTTTTACTCGTATATTATCTGATTTCATCTTTCATTGAGGTTAATAATATCTAGTCTAGGTTAATAATATCTAGTCTTGCCATCTTGCAGAGTGCCTTTTACAACAGAATATGACACAGCAACAGCAACTACATCTTGCTACATAAAAACTAGCAAACAAATATGAACAACAAAAACTGCAAACAAGCAGCATGTCTTTCTGTACGTCTTTTCTGCAATGTAGTCTAATCTTATTGGATTCATTTAGATAAATTTGTTGAAAACAATAAGTATCCAGCGCCAGTTTTTTACTTTACGCCAATTTTGATCTAATCTGGATAAGTTCAATATTGGCAGATCTTCTATTTTTTAAAGTTAACCCTCCCAAAGTTGAAGCCATGTGCAATTAATACTTTCCTTACCAATATTTATGAATATTTAAACTGGGCACGTGAAAATTCAGAAGGTACATTCATACTACTCCCTCTGTCCAAGACTAGAGCTACGTTTAGATTTGTCGCAAGTCAAACATTTTCATCTATGACCAACAATATCTCTAAAATAATTAATTTTAAATAGAAAAATTGCATGTGTAGTTGATTTCACAATGAATCTACTAATATCATTTTATATTGTCAATCTTTACGATTTTTTTGCTAATAATAAAATTTTAAAAGGCTTGACTTAGGACAAACCTTCTTGGGACTGGAATACTATATATCCATTTAATAAAAGGAAATGATCAGCAAATAAAAAAAAACTCGACCTGCGGGGGGTAAGACAGCCCCCGGGCATTTTTGCTAAGAGAAGACCTTCTCACGCAGGCCGAGAAAACCCTCGAACCTCTGCCCCACCCTTACACAGGGGTCCGTAACCCTTTGTGATCAGCAAATAAAACTGAACCACTTTTTAGAAGACAATGATGAAAACCCATGAAGACACTCACTTGCTCATTGTGAAATCAATAGGTCCACCCACATTTGATATCATCTTATCATGGTACTTGGTTGCAATATTACTCCCTGCTGGTTGGTACGTGAGAGAAATCCATGGCTGGAACAACAAAAAGAGTATGTCAAGAACATAACAGCATAAAGGTACATAATAAGCAAACAAAAAGATTGAAACGTCACAAAATTACAAGGCCTATCGTTCAGCAGAAATTTTTTTAAAAAATACAACAGTATTAAAGGTGATCCTGAATTATGCAAACAAATTTCCAAGGAAGTACAAAACTAAAAAAAATGGTATTCAAACCTCAGAATCTTCTGCGTGGTCCTTGGAATCTTCTGGGCGGTCGTCTCCCTGTAAGCACAACATATGAGCTACCAGAAGCTGTGTTCAATCTACACTTAGTAGTGGCACTCAATTTATATGTTTTTCTTGAACTACGCAGAAGAGCTGCAGTGTCACTTCATTAAGATAGAAGGAATGTACAAAAGAGTATGAACATCCCATAAAACACACCCCCACACCAAACTAATCTATAAAGCGGCACGGCAGTAAAAGGAAAAGAAACAGCAACACCAAACACAAACAGGATCACTCCTATATGTAACTAGCTTAAATAACCACAACAGAAAGCAGGAAACTTATGAAAAAAAATGGACAGCTCAACAGGGAATGGAAAAAATTATGCTGACAAGAGTAAGGGAAAGCAGTATTGAAAATTTTCAGACACTAAGGACGAAACATGTTGGTGTTAGCGAGTTAGCTATGGGCCTTAGGGTACCAGGCCCGGCCGGCCTTCTGGCTGTGCGGCCACCCCTCCTGGGGTCGTATAGATGGATAGTGGATTAGGCAAGGATCTCCTTCGGTTGGTATATATGTACATGAGCATTGGCTCTCCATAATCAATCTATTCTTCCCAGCAATCTCCATTGCTTTCAGTTGGACCATATTCCAAGGCCATATTAATCTATTTTCCTTGGCATTTTAGATCAAAATAAGTGAATGATGACTAACTTCTACACCCATGCAAACAGAATATCTGGCTCATAATTGCAGGCAATAGGCTACTTCAGATGTTCTATACATAATCAGCATAACTTCGATCAAATTACCATTTAAAAGGGCTACAACGTATAGGAAAACAAAAAACCAGTTGATTTCAAAATTTCAAGGTTGGTAAACCTTTAGAGCAACAAATGGTACTAAATCTGACAGACACAGAACTTGTGCAACACCTTACGAGATGGAGCCTTTGAGCCACTAGCACCAACATTCGTTTCCCGAGATTGTAAAGCCTGCCTAGTATATGCTCGACCAGAAATTACATGTGACATTGATGGTCGCAGTTGCACCACTGCATCAATATGATTCAAATAAACCTGTAAATAAAGCAAGAGATTGACTCAACAGACCATCATACCAAATAAACATCTAATGCTAGTGATTAGTCCCATTTTTCCTAGTAAGCTACCAGCTGGCACGTTCTCTCTGGAGGCAAAATAATATGTATAAATGTGTCAAGTTCTGAATTACAATAAATACTAGCTACTCCCTGTGCCCCAAAATACTATCCGTTTTGGCTTTTCTAGATGCATAGCTTTTGGTGTGCATCTAGAATAGTATATCCAGAAGGACAAGAAGCTATGAAGGACAAGTTCTGAATTACAGTAAATGAGGGACAAGAAGCTATGAAGGCCACAGGTGCCCTGGGGAAAGAGGAGTGTTTAGTGGTACAGAGGCAATCAGAAAAAAATGTGCTCCCTTCGTTTCAAAATGTAAGTCCCTTGGCTTTTCTAGGTTCATAGCTTTTGCTATGCATCTAGACATACGTTATATCTAGGAGCATAGCAAAATCTATGAACCTAGAAAAGTCAAAACGACCTACATATTGAAATGGAGGGAGTAGATGACTGTAACAAACAAGCATTAGCTTTATCTGTGATTGTTGTTTACTGCTGCGACAGAACATAGCAACATGAAATGAACACAAGATTAATGAAGCAACCAGGAGTTACGGTACCCAGGGTCTTATTAAGATAGGAAGGCAGCAACTTAACGCACAAGAAAATACTAACATGTCCCTTATACAGCCAAAATCTTTCAGGTTTATGATTCGCTTCAGTGTTGTTATATATATCCCACACTAAGTGTGAAATGCAACAATTCTGTAGGCTGTAGCTAGCTACACATTAGCAATACCGCTAACCAAAGAACAACAGAAGCTTTTGTAGTACTTACCAAGTTGCCTTTAAGAACTCCAACCGCATAATCAGAAACACCATCTGCCTTTGATGATGATAGTGTCTGTTAACAACAAAAAAGTAAGGATAAAAACACGATATCAATGAGATATGAACAAAACATGTGAAAATTATTTGAATGGCAGCAGAACTACTACAAATTAAGATACCATCACAAGTGAACTACAGTTTATCATGTTTCAATACAACTCCCTTTGGTCACCAATGCTCAACTTCACCAACTAATATACTTTTACCTGTACTTACAAAAAGAAATAAACATGGCACAGCAAGGCCTGACAACATCTAGCAAGGAACTAAAGAAATAAACAGGGTACAGCAACCTAGATTATGCAGTAGTTCATTATAGGCACAAGTGGTTGGTTTTTATGTTGGCTCAACCAACCTATTAACTCCTTCTTCACCAGGACTTATGGTATGTATAAATTTTTTTTCGAAAGACTGGTATGTATAAAAATTGAACAATGGTATCTAGATTATGCAGCACATACAAATATCCCAAACTGGCCCTCAAGTAACAAAATCATACTACAAAACCATGTGAAACATGCAGGCCATACATTTCCACAGAGCATTGCAAAAGACAATTCACGGTTAAAGCAAGTAAATTTCATCAGTGCACAAAAATACAATAGCCACCTTGCAGGTTGCAGATGCCCCTGAACCCATGTGATGTGATGGTGTTGACCCAAGCTGGACAAGACCGGTTGATACTTCTAGCTTAGTGGATGGAAACTGGAAACAATGCTGCCCCCTCTCTTAAATAGACTGACACAAACACATAGGGTCATGCAAAACTCAATTACAAGTTACAACAAGTGATTCTTATCCTAAATTACTTGATGCTGCACAACACAGTTAATCTCTATCTCTAACTCTAAGCTACAGCCGGATCTAAACCGTGGCGTATTTCACATATGCCAACCAGAGATTATGCAATAGTAAAACAAACACCCAGTAGTTAGATTTTTTGCATGAACAATGAGCAGAAAGTTCATAATCAATCGCAACAACCACAAACAGCACGGGACAAACCAATCAGTAAAAACATAGTCACAAAAGGAAAAACATCAAGTTTCTAGGGTGTGCCATCCTGGTCCCAGAACTCATAAATTGCAGATTTAGCTCCTTAAACTTAGCTTCAGGTATCATCATGGTCCCAAATTCGCAAATTGCACATTTGGCTATCTAAAATTAGCTTTGGGTGTCATCTGGGTCCATGTATAATTTAAAATGCATATTATTTAATCAAAAATAATAATTTGTGTTTTTCAATTACAATTGCTGTATACAATAATGGGGTAATTGAAATATAGCTGTATATTCAATTGTTTTTCTCTAATAGTTCACCACTACAATCTGTGGATCACCTACATCTTCATTAGTTACACTAGCCTGATTGAGCTGGGCACTCTTAATCCCAAAACCTTGGACAATCATCCCTAACTTCAAAACCCACACACACACACAGATCCTAGTCCATTTTTCAAATTCTTTTCACATTTTGTCAACAGTGCGAGCGCACTTGAGCTTAGGGAAGTTGTCTGCAATTTTAAAGTATATGAAGATAGATGACACCCGAAACTAACTTTAGAGAGCTAAATCTGCCATTTGCGAGTTCAAGGACCGAGGTGACACACCCGAAAAAGTTTGAGGACCGGCCATTTACTTTACTTTAAAAAGAATGAAACTAGGGTGCACATGCACACTTAGTAAACCAACAATTACGCAACTAAGAACAAATCTAACGGTCATCAAGAAAATGACAATCATGCAAGCTCCCGAGCACTAACCATAAAAGTATGATAAGTTTATCGACGTTGATCAGATTAAACCAACAGGTGAACACAAATTCAACTCTTCCTAAGGGTATCGCAGAGCTAATAAATACATTTAAATAGTGGGTAATGTGATTTTGCAAGAGTGAAAAAGACACACCTGCTTTGTCAGTCTCAGAGGTGCCTCTTGGTCATAATTTTCACTCTGTGTATCGACACTCAAATCAACTTCAACTTCTGAACTCAATGGCTTCACACGAACCTGATATATTAATAATCCTTCAGCTAAATAAGATATATGTTGAATCATGGACATTCACAACAGCCAAAGGACATGTAGTTAATTGGGACGTACCTCTTCACATATTTCATTTAACTCATATGGGCGCCAACATGGCCTCAGGGGATATTGCATAATGTACAGCTGTAGTATATAAATAAAACAATTATTTAGAAACAAATATTGATTGAAACACAAAAAACAAGATCAAGAACAAAGAAACCATTGAACTAGATTACTAGAATGCACAATGCTTAGCATAGAACAAATTAAACTTCCTGCAAACACAATAACATCGATGTCTATCTAGAATGAATTAGAAATTCTCCCTGGGAATCTCATAATAACTTATACAACCCTACAAAGACTAAGGTATGCTGTGTGGTCATGTGGATCACTTTTTTCACTAAGGTTTACTATGAAATTTAAGTTGTTATCCAGTTATACTACAAAAAAATTGCTTTCAAATTTAATTCAAAAAATACAAAACAAGGTCAAGAATGGCAGTTGAACAAAATCTTCCTAAATCCTAAGAACCTCCTAAAGTGAAACACGCTCCTTCAGTCAAAGAAAGATAAAACAATACAAAATACACAGATGTGTCCTTAAGTTTAAAACAGAAAATCCCATGCTCATTATGTACTACTTCGGACATATTAGCATGGTAACAAATGAGTGCTCATTTATGCTACACAATCTTATTAACTGATGTTTCCAACAATATGCCACCACAATACTAAGAAACTAAACGAACTTGCCCAAAACCCAACAGAATGATCCAATTCAAGTTGACACTTAAATCGACACACTCCAATCTAAAGTGCAATACTGAAAAACTAAATTAACTAGCCCAAAACCCAAACAGGATGATCCAATTCGATCTGCCACATAGTCTGACACTACTATCTAAAGTGATTTGCAGTTTGAAGGCAGGAACCAATTTGGCTAAATTCAGGAACAAGCACGGCCTATGATTAGGCAAAGGAAAGATAAGAGACAAGGGGTATCATTACCGACTTGCGCGCTCCTCAAATGGTTACACGGAACCTTACAGTCGGAGATTCGGAGCGATCATATTCCCCAAGCAGTCGACTACCCAATGATGAATGAAACGAGTAACAGGGACAGGGTTCCGCTGAAATTACCTTGGTGTCGTCATCGAAGGGCTTGGGGGTGTAGTACACATCGATCTCGCGCACCACGAAGTCCTCCTCCTCCGCCTCCGCCCGCTCCCCAACAGCAGCAGCGTCCCCTGCCCCGTCCACCTCCATAGCATCCACGCGATCATTCTCCGACGGCGCGGCGGGGGCAGCCTCGGACTCCGGCTCCGGCTCCGGCGCCGGCACCAGCTCCGGGGCAGGCTCCGGTTTGGGCACGGCCACCGGTACGGGCTTGGGGGCCTCGGG
Organism: Urochloa ruziziensis; assembly: GCA_015476505.1. Lineage (NCBI taxonomy): Eukaryota > Viridiplantae > Streptophyta > Magnoliopsida > Poales > Poaceae > Urochloa > Urochloa ruziziensis. The sequence continues at coordinate 52,015,820 of CM027123.1, read as the reverse complement.
CTTCGGCTTGGGCTTGCCCTTGGCCCTGGGGCGGAAGCGGGTGGAGGGGGCACCGGCCACAGCGGCGGATGAGGAAACCGGGGCGTCGAGGGAGGCGAGGTCCACCATGTCGACGTCGGCGTCGAGAGACGGGAGCTTGTCGCCGCCGGTCGCCATCGCCGCCGTGGGACCGACCGCCGTGGGTTTCGTGGGTGGGACGTGGGAGTAATGGGGGTTTTGGCGGGCCTGGGGTTTTAGGCAGCAGTTGGTCTGTTAAGCCCCCCGCGGCCCGCACAGTAAAGAAGAGATCGTAGACGCATATCGGACCCAGATAAGCTCACTGGTTGATGCCCGTTTTTCACGGAACAACCGAGCAGGCGACGCGGAAGGCCATCGAGATCCTGACTCCGAACTAGATCGTTTCTGTGGCGATCTAGATCATAGCAACGCCGACGACCATCCGGTCCCGGCGTCCACGCCCCGCCCACCGACCCCCAGTCGGCGGCGGCCACCGCATATCGACAGTTAGCCGCCCGGCGCCGTCGACCACCAATTCCCGCTAGGGGCTGCGCCGCTTAGGAACCCTAGTTGTCGGGATCGCATTGTGCGTGCTGCAATCTTTGCACACGGTTCACATAGTTGTTGTTCCCTCCGATCTGCTGCTATGGCTGGGATGGGAGATGGAAATCCGGTTCAGCCGGAAGCCTCTGTTGCTGACATGCTGAAGAACCTAAACCTAACCGCTAAGGAGGAAGAGGTGGCAGTTTTCAGCGACGATGAAGAAGCGAAAGGAGACCCGGTGGTGGAATGGGCACTGCTCGGGAAGGTCTTGTCCCCGACGACGGTGCAGGCCACTGCAATCCATGCTGCGATGAAACCGGTGTGGGGGAATCCATATGGCTTGAAGATCAGGACGATTGGGACGAAGGGAGATAATCTTTTTGTGGCTGAGTTCGGGTTCAAGCAGGACATGGAAAGGGCACTAGGTGACTCGCCATGGGTAGTAGGAAAACTCGCAGTGGTACTGCGTGATTATGATGAGAGTCTTAAGCCATCGGAGATCAGGTTCGACCATATGGATATGTGGGCCTGAATCATTGATCTTTCGATTGGGTGGATGAATCAACACCGAGGCGACAGGGCCATCAGCATGATTGGTGAGGTGAAGAAAATGGATGTTGATCGTGATGGTAAAGCAAGCGGGCCCTACCTTCGGGGTCGTGTAGCTATTGAGATTGCTAAACCTCTGCGACGTGGTGTGCTGCTACGGACAAAGAAGGATGGAGCTCCGGAGTGGTTTGATATTCAATACGAAAAACTCCCATTCTTCTGTCTGTCTTGTGGTGTGATGGGGCATTATGATCTGGAATGTGATAAGCCCTTGGTTCGAAACGCAGAAGGAAAACTGCCTTATGATGCTAAACTAAGGGTTTATGATCCAAAGAAGAACAAGCTGCAGAGTTTCTCCGAGGCAGCAGCAGAAACTTACGGAAGTAAATCATCGTCTTCCTCGAAACAATCACGAGGATCAACGACACCGTCAGGGGATAGGCAGTCAGGAAGCCATCAGAGGACTACGGTCAGGGATGACGGCGATGAGGTCACCTCCCCTGAAAAACTAATTCATCAGAACAAGGGGAAGAATTTGGCTTAGGAGAACACAAGTGCCAATTGCCAGCTTTTTCACCCAGGGAATGGAGAGAGTCAAAGAGCACAGAGGAAGAGGAAGTCGAAGGTGACAGCACCTGCCTCGTCCCAGACGCCAAACTTTGAACCCACCAGTGACAGACTCTTTAGCTCTTGTCCCAACAGGGTTGGTGTAAGGATCTAGATGTAGTCTAGAGGGGTGTGAATAGGCGAGGCGACCAATTTAAACTTTTTGTCCACCTTTCAGCCGGCTGTCAGCACCAGGCGGTTAAACCGCCACAAGGCAGTGAGCTGCCCAATACGTTGCTCGAACCCCTTTTGTTCTTCTAGCACCAAATACACTTGGGGTACTTCTTGTGCAGGTATATATAAGCAATATCTTCAAGCTCCTGCACACAAATAGAGTATACCCAAGTAGATCGAAGCGGAAGCAAGTAAAGCTAGAAATGAACAAGTAAAGTGAAGTAGAGACACAAGGATTTGTTTCCCGAAGTTCAGACCCGCTGCAAGCACCAAGCAAGTTCAGCAGTTTCTAGTCTCCGTTTGAGGAACCCCGCAAGGTTGCCTCGCCAAGGTGTATACACGCCACACCTTAGCCCTTCACTAAAGATGGTCCTTTTCCATGAAGAAGGCAAGACCAGCCCTTACAAACTTCCGGTCGCTCACCACACGAATGGGAGCTCACCGGCAACGCCTAGCCGTCTAGGAGCCAAGCTCCAAGAGTAACAAATGCACAAAGAACTTTTGACGCTAACCACGAGTGTTCAAGCTATGGTTTTGCTCTCTAGTGCTCTCACAAGATCTCTGAGCTCACAAAGCTCTCAAGCTCACACCCAATTGCTTCACTCAACCCCAACTCCAAGATTTCTACCAAATCAAGCAAATTCACAAAGAGTGGTTAGGGGAAGCTCCTCTGCTGTTAGAATGTGTTAAGAAGGCTTAGGAATCACATAGAACCAGCAGCCGTCAAAGAAGAGGGCTAAGGCGTATAAATACCCCATCCAATAAAAACTAGCCGTCAGAGATCTGTCATGGCCAGTTAAACCGCCCCTTAAGGCTGGTTAAACCGCCATTTCAAATAAACTAGCCGTTGGAGCTGTCACAGGTTAGGGACGGTTAAACCGGCCCCTATGCGTGGTTAAACCGCCCTGGGTCAGTGAGCACCCACTTGCTCAATTTTCTTCTCAACTCTCAAGGCTGTCTTACTTAGGTTATCTTTTGAGCACTATTGTGGTGTTAAGTCAATTATTCAATGTGACATCCCTCTTGATAGTACGGTATACCTATACTCAAGAATAAATATAAAATCCAATCACTTGCTTGAGCTTGAATGCCTTCAATTGTGCCGCACATAATCAATTCTTCTTTTGAGGATTGTCCACATTGTTTAAGCTTGAGCAAAAATCAATTTGAGCTAGTGACTTGAACCTTTGATATAGAATGAAATCCACTTCTAGATGCAAGTCAACTTTCTTCCATAAATATTGATAGTTGCTTTTATATGAAGTCCACATGTGATCATGATTCATCAAGTTGATCCGTAGAAAGTTTCGTCACCCTTTTCTTTTTGAAGGTAAAGTTTCGTCACCCTTAGCAAAGAGTCCATGACTCAAGCCGCAACTTGATCACACAATGCTTGGTACTTAGAAACACTATCCCAAAATCCAACCTTTCTTCCATGCTTCACATATAGCTGCATATATAGTTGTATCGTTCATGAAATCCATCCATTTGCTTTGACCATAGAATATTAACCGATATATCCATGTCTTCTCATGCAAGTCATACATCGAGTATATAGAGTCATGATATCCCATATCATCATTTCTCTTAGCATATATTTCTTAGCTCGCATTTGTCAATTTTATCCAAACCTTGATCGTGATGTCTCATTTGGATCTCAACAAGTCTTCACAAGGTTAAAGACCAAGTCTCTTTTCATGTTTCACACTTACTTGTTGTACATCATGTTATATCAATATGAGAATCATCACTTCTTGCTTATGAGCTAAACATTGATGCATTCAACAAATGAATACACAAGTATCATGATTATTCAAATTAAATCCTGCTCATAAAATTTACAAGACATGTTAGTTCTTTAATCATTTTGTCATTCAATTTACCAAAACCCACTTAAGGGACTAGATGCACTTTCAGTTGGTGTCAGCACGGGTGAATCAGCTAGCAAGGGAGATGGAGGAGAGTGATGCTGCTGCTTCGGATGAGTTGTCGAAGAAGCAAAAGAGAAACAATACTCAAACAGATGCACGATCGGCGGCGGCGGCTGCAGAGAGCAGCTCCCGCGGGGCACAATGAATTGCCTTAGCGTGAACTGCCGGGGCTACGGCCGGTCCGAGGCAGTTCATGAACTCTGCCAACTGGTGGAGACGACGAGGCCAGCTATAGTCTTCTTGATGGAGACGAGGATGACAAGAGAACGTGCACTGGACCTGCAGAAGGAGTTGGGGTTCCCGAATGGGGAGGCGGTGGCGGTTGTGGGTCGAAGTGGAGGATTGGCGCTGTTTTGGAGGCGTGATGTCACGGTAGCGATCCAGAACATGTCAAAATCACATATTGATGTGGTGCTATCGTGTGATGGCCTCCCTACACGGCAATGGTGGCTGACGGGCTTCTACGGGGAGCCAAGAAGGGAACTGAGGAAAAATAGTTGGTACTTAATGCGCTTCTTGAGAGCCCAAATGGATCTTCCGTGGTTGTGTTTTGGGGATTTCAATGAGGTGCTGCAGGCAGAAGAACATTTTGGTTCGAATGACAGGGAACATTGGCAGATAGAGCAATTCCAGGATGTGGTGGCGCATTGCGGCTTTATCGACCTAGGCTATAACGGCCTATCTTTTACTTGGGATAATCGGCAAGAGGCAGATCGTAACGTTAAGGTACGACTGGACCGAGCATTGGGAGACACCAAGTTCATGGAATGGCTAGGTGCAACGAGAGTGGTGCATGTTCCGACAACTTTCTCGGATCACTCAGCCTTCCTGATTGAGGTGAAAGGAGATAGAATCCAAGGCGGAGAAAGGAGGAAATCGAAGCCGTTTCGGTATGAGAATATGTGGCAAAGACATGAGTCTTATGCTAAGTTTGTGAATCAAGCTTGGGATTCGGGCCCAGATTCCAACGGGCTGGCTGGTATGGCAACTAAATTGTCTTCACTGCAATCAGCCCTTCGCTCTTGGGACTGGGATGTTTTTGGGTTGGTACGCAAAAAGCTCAGGAAGGTGCGCCACGACCTCGAAGAGGAGAGAAAGAACACAGTGTACCATGGCCCAACTGAGCGGGAACGGTCCTTGATGAATGATCTAGCTGAAACTTTGGCTCGAGAGGAAGAGATGGAGCGGCAACGATCGAGAATGGAATGGCTGAAGTCTGAGGACAGGAATACGGAGTTTTTTCAGTCTAAAGCAAGAGCTCGGAGCCGTACAAACCGCATTAGTGCGCTGAAGACGGCAGATGGCTTGCTCGTAACGGACCAGGGGGTTTTGGAGCAGATGGCGTCCGACTTTTACATGAATCTCTTTACAGCCCAAGAGAACCTACAACCTGAGCTTGTCTGTCAGCATGTCCCGCAGAAAGTTTCAGCTCCAATGGCTGAAGCGCTGATGGAGCCATTCTCAGCGGAGGAGGTCAAACTAGCACTCTTCCATATGAAGCCTGGTAAAAGTTCGGAGGAAGATGGATTTACAGCAGGATTCTATCAGAAACATTGGGACAGTGTCGGAGGTGATGTTACACAAGCGGTTCTTGGTTTTCTGAATGGAGGGGAAATACCAGAGGTGATCAACAGAACAATCTTGGTACTGATCCCTAAGGTAACAAATCCGCAAGAACTAACTCAGTTTCGACTTATTTCTTTGCGCAATGTTATCTATAAGATCTGCTCAAAAACGATATCGAATCGACTGAGACTAGTGTTGGAGGATGTTGTTTCGTTGGAACAAAGTGCATTTGTCCCGGGCAGACTCGTCACTGATAATGTCCTGATTGCGTATGAATGTATCCATTATTTGCGTAACAAGAAGGGGAAGACTGGGGCATGTGCGATCAAGCTGGACATAGCAAAAGCTTATGATCGGGTGGAGTGGAGATACTTACACGAGGTGATGATAGCATTGGGTTTCCCGGCGGCGTGGTGCAATTTGGTGATGAGATGCGTTACCTCGGTATCCTTCTCTGTAAGGGTCAATGGCGTCCTCTCACCATGTTTTAAACCAACAAGGGGGATACGACAAGGCGACCCGATCTCTCTGTACTTGTTCTTACTTTGTGCGGAAGGGCTAACGTGTATGATTAAGGCAAGAGGTCCTCAGTATATTGCAAGGGGTGTTCGGGTGAGCTGTCATGCACCGTGGATTTCAGACTTATTATTTGCTGATGATTGCATGATATTTACACAAGCAAACCGAAGGGGGGCTGAAAGAATTGCCGAGATCCACGATTTATACAACCGGGGATCGGGTCAATTGGTGAACAAAAAAAAGTCATCAGTGTTTTTCAGTGGTAATTGTGTTGATGCGGACAAGCTGGAGGTTCACCAAGCTCTACAAGTACCAACTGAAGCGCTGGGGGAAAGATACCTTGGTCTTCCGACGTCTGTTGGTAAGGTAGCCGATGGAGTATTCAGTTATGTGCCGGACAGAATCCGCCAGTTTATTAATGGTTGGGGTGAGAATCTACTAAGTTGCGCAGGGAGAGAGGTGCTCATAAAAGCCAATGCACAAGCAGTACCGACTTACCCAATGAGTTGCTTCAAATTACCTGCTAATGTGTGCAAGAAAATGAAGACTTATATCTCCAACTACTGGTGGGGTAGTTCCATTGACAACCACAAGCTGCACTGGCAACGGTGGTCGAAGCTGACCAGCTCTAAGTCCAAGGGAGGAATGGGCTTCCGAGATATGCCACTGTTTAATCAAGCATTATTGGGGAAACAAGGGTGGCGATTGATGATGAGGCCGGATTCGTTGTGTGCGAGAGTGCTGAAGGGGAAGTACTATCCAGCAGGGGACTTCCTCTCGGCCACTAAGAAGAAAAGAAGCTCGGAAACCTGGAGAGCTATCCTATGGGGTAGAGAAGCACTCAAGAATGGTCTGATCAAGAGAATAGGACCTGGAGATTCTGTAAACATTTGGGCGGATCAGTGGATTGCAGGTTTGGGGTCCATGAAGCCGCTAGTAAGACCGGCAGGGGTGAATGTGGAGATGGTACATGAGCTGTTTGTTCCTGGAACTAGAACATGGGACGAACAATTAGTACTTGGTTCTTTCATCCCTCGAGATGCAGAAGAAATCTTGAAAATCAGGCCGGGGCAACGTATGGAGGAGGATATGGATGCTTGGGCATTTGAAAAAAGTGGATGGTACTCTGTTCGGTCTTGTTACATAAGGCTGAAAGAAGAACAAGACCAGAGGGAAGCGATGACAGGGAGCACTGCAAACTCATCTGGCTATGAACGTTGGCATGATTTATTATGTCACATGAAGGGTGTCCCACCTAAAGTCCGTATATTTTGGTGGAGAGCTCTGAATAATTTCTTGCCAACTAAAGGAGAATTAAAACGAAGACACATAGAACGCGAGGATCATTGTGAGGCTTGTGGTGATCCCGGTGAGTCTCTGTATCATGTGGCTGTTAAGTGCACCTATGCCCACCATTTCTGGAACACAGTACAGGAGATCACTGGGTGCAAATTACCGGCCTTGCACCCGGCGACATGGACAAGGGACGTGCTGTCAGGGGAGTTATGCACATCAAATGAGGCAGCGCTGATCATGTGTGGCGCTTGGTCCCTTTGGTCAGGAAGAAATGCAAGGAAGCATGGGAAGGATCGCTGGAACCCGAGGGCAGCAGCACGGCATGTTGCCAAGATGGTCGAGGATCTGATATGCATGCAGACTAACACCTCAGGGCGACAGGCAGAGCAAACCCGTCGGGGCCAGTGGGAGCGGCCTCCACCAGGATGGGTTAAAGTGAATACGGATGCATCCTTTCAGACTTCCTAGGCGTCAGGTGCGTCAGGCGCTGTAATTCGCGATGCGGACGGGAGATTATTGGTGCTGCGGCAAAACGCTACAACAGTCTAGCTGATGCATTGACGGGTGAGTTCCTGGCGGCAAGAGATGGCCTTGCTCTAGCGGGTCAGCACGGCTTTGACAGGATCATATTGGAGTGTGACAGCCTATCGCTGGTGAATATGTTGGGAGCAGGAAATGGTGATCGCAGCGCCGTCTATGGGCTTTGGCAAGAGATCAAAGAGCTTGGCAGGTCGTTCAATCTCTCACAACTATAAAGAGTAAAAAGTGGATCGTTCGTCGTACGAATGGCGCGTCGCCCGTCAAGCGTCGGTGTCCATGCGATCAATTGCGCCGTCCATTCATCGCCAGACCCCTCCGCTGCCCTGCGATCCCCTCCCCAAATCCCGCCACCACCACAAACCTTCGTACGTCTTGCACCATCAGCTCTCATCCGTCTATTCACCGCGAGGAACGGCACGATCGTCCGATCAGAATGCTGCCTACGCGACGCTGCATCCACATCGTGAAACCCTAAGCCTCCAGAGTCCCAAAACCCTAAGCCGCAGTCCACCTCCCTCGCCCTTGCCATCGCTACCGCCGCCGCCATCCCACTCTCAACCCCGCCGCCATGATCTTCCCTGCACCGTCGACACTGCTGCCATGATCTTCCCTAAGCCTCCACCTCCCTCACCCTTGCCATCGTCACCACCGCCGCCATGATCTTCCCTGCGTTGTCTCCATCTCCAATTCTCCATTGCCTTCACATCGCGATCGCCGTCCCGCTCTCCACCCCGTGCAGGGCATCAATTTGGGGCCGACGCCACGATCTTTCCTCCATCTCCGGCCAGGTCAAGAACGATAAGCCATTTTGGTCAGGAACTGGGACTGTAGGCCAATGTTGACAAAGAACGGGAGGCGGCGACATCGTGGTCAGGGACTGCAATCCATTTTTGACAAGAAAGGGAGGCCAGCGTCGACAATAACGGGAGGCCAGTGTCCACAAGAACTCAGAACGGAAGACCTCGACCAGATGTGTTGTCGGATGGGGAATACTTCCTCGTGGCGGATGGTATACAATGTCTGGTTTTCTTGTTGCTCACGCTATTTATGCATTCAAGTTCTGTTCGTTTTTGGCATTAGAATGATGCAGCCGTTTCATGTGTAGCTACTCATCATCACAAGATGTTCATAGTGCGGTGCCGCTTTTGGCGAGCTCTTCATGCGACGATGAGAACCCAACAGAAAAGCCTGCCCATCCTCTCCCCTTCCCTTCCTACTGTGCGAAATGGAACACCTAAAACCGGGAATTTCCTTGCTAAAAGTGATCTGTCCGTCTGCAGGTTTATGGATCGATCCATTTTGTGTACCAAGTATAGGCAGAGATTCATGTGCTTTTGATCGATCTGATAAGTTTAGTGTGATTTGGATATTGAAGTTTTAGTGGGCTCCATTTAGTCCCAATTCTTTTTTTATGTGCAAAAGGTGCTTCTTAGTTGTGGGAGAATTAATCTCCAATTTTGATGTTGGCGGTTGTTAATTCTTAATTTTGGCAGCGCAAAAATGCATTATTTGTCATGCTTTAACTCAGCACTATCCCTCTGTTGCTAATACCGAGCTCCATAACCCACTCCCCTTCAGATGGTATATGCTGGTCTCAATTTTTTTTAATGCAATCAGCACACCAATTTCCTTCAATTTCCATTGCTATCTGTACTGCAAAATTGCACACATGGCGTCCATCAAAATATAGTTTGTTTGCTGGAACGGTTATTTCTTGTTTGCTGCCTTCACATGTTAATGGTTTGTGTGGTAAATAAGAAGCCAGTGGACACTCTAAAGTCCTATAAGGCGTTTCTGTTCTTCTGACGTTGTAGTTGATGAACAGTAGCTGATTGCTTTTATGTTTTGTATCATTATTCTGTTAAATGATCACGCTGATTCATTTTCTTTTTCCAAGTTTAAATGAAGGAGCTATCCTCTGTTGATGGCTACATGGAAGGTTGCACCTTCCTTGGCTGCTGGGTGCACAGCTGTGTTAAAGCCACCTCTGAATCCACATATACAATTGTTTTGTCATAGGAGTATAGGACTAAAATCAGGTCTAAATTCAGGACTTGGTTAGAGCTTGGTGCAATATGCATAGAAGGACGACTACCTCCAGGTGTGTCGAACATAATAAATGGTCTTGGTCCTGAAGCTGGTGCACCATTATCTTCACTTCCCCATGTGGATAAGGTCCTTTTTCTAAATGAGTATATTCATATGCTGACAGACATCACGTTATCTGAAATGATATCACCAGTTCTGAAGTTATCAATTTTTGTGGTTGTGTTTGTAGGTTGGTTTCGCTAGAAATATAGAGACTGGTAGATGGTAAGCTCAAGGCAGGTATACTGTTTTTCAATTGTTAAAATGCATCCCTTTGTGATCTGTGTTTGCCTATGTAAACTGAAATATCAATTTCCATCCATTTTCTCTAACAATTGTAGTATATATGTGTAGTTTAATCTTGAAAATTACATACTTGTGATTTATTAGGTGCATAAATATATTACAACAAAAATGAGTGTTGTAGCCATATGCAACACTGTAAAACTTTATTTCGCCTCTTATTGAGTTCCGCTGCAGAGTAAACTTAGGCTATTTGACTTGTTTATTGTAGTTGCAGGGCTAGAGATGCTACTCAAATGGACAATCTACCACTGCCAATATTTCTCCATAGAGGAAATTCTATATGCCAATTCAATACTCATTTATGTTTATTTTTCTTATTTGCTTCTAACTTTTCACACATCTTCTGAACACCAGTTATTCCATTTTTAGGTTTTTGGTTGGTGAAGGAGCATATAAATGGGCAAAATCTAAAGGAATTGACTTGAATGTACACCAGAGGCTAATAGTGTGAGTCCCTTTTTGTTTTGTTATTTGTGTTGTCTAATCCATCCGTTTATTCCTGACCGCAGAATATTTATATTCTCAAACAGTGATTGGTGACTGACAATGCAAGTGCACAGTGGGTAAAATACACGTCATTGCTTGTCAATCCCAAGAAATTATTAGAGCATCACGCTAATTCTGATTCAGAAGTAAAGTTGAAAGCAACATGTTAATAACCTCCAGTTTACTTATTCAAGTTTACTTAGGTCTGTAATCATGGACATCCATTTAAACTGGTAAAAAAATTAAAGGCTTCCTCTTCTCTTTTTTCCAACCCTTTTATCCTTGTAAGTAACAATAAAGATTGCGCAAACAATTAAATTTTAATAAAGAATTTACCCTATGGCGGTGTTAAAAAAATGTATGACAAGTTACAATTTCATAGGATTGTTCATGAAATCAAGCCCTTTTCTTTCAGATTGGGGATGGTCATTGGCTGATAGAACACATAAGTCTCCACGAATGTTGTTGCACTTGTTCCACATATTTGCAAAATGCATTTATTTTCCATCATTGCTTTTGTTCTATGAAAGACAAAAGCAGCCTCTGATACATGGATTTTTTTTCTTTCTAAATCACCAATACCGTGTCTACTTTGCTTGGAGTTTTAGATTTGGGAATCATCTACATATTGTTCTTGGAGTATTCACGAGATCTGTAATTTGTTTTTTTTAACCGAAAACTCCTTTCGACATCCCCACCCCGTCTGATGTGACACCTACTAAAATTTAGCACCTGGATTCAAACACAGCCTTAATCTAACTCATATTATCAAAATAAAACTAGCTCATGAATGCAAGTTAATTTCAGAAACTTTAATTTTTTTATTAAATCATTTTAATATTAGTACTTATTTTCACAGTATTGTATTTTATTGTGCGATCTGTGTATATTTAGTATAAAGTTTTGTTATCCCGTAGCAACGCACGGGCATGATGCTAGTTCTATTGTATTTTCTTTTGTTTATAGGGAAGGCAACGGGGCGGCACATGTGTGTGCAAGTTTGCCATCGTTGCGTGAACCTGATCTAGTTTGGTTAGACCCTTTCCCGCCATGTCTCACTGATGTGGCTGAGAAGGATTGTAATCCTGCTGTGATTTAATGAAGCTCTTGTGATCTGCTCAAAAAAAAAGACGCCGTCACGCTGGTGCTTGCATTTTCTTGGATTTATTTCAGGATTTAACCGGCGTTTGGTAAGCGACGTTCCCGTCGACAGCGAGGCGTCAGTGGTGACTTCGGGAGGATTTGCCGGCTCGGTCTTTCGGAGGTGCTCATAGGGGTCGGGTTGCGTGCGTGTGTTCGTAGGGGCGAGTGTGCATGCGTGTTGGTTAGAGAACATGTAACGGTAATGGTAATGGAAATAGGTTACGAAGGTATCAGCACTTTATCAAATAACGGCATTGAGGGGAGACGATACCAGGAGTTGTGGAGGATGCGATACCGGGCTGAGAAGGGTGTAATGGCTGCCAATAGGCCGGTATTTGATTACGTGTAATCACGTAATCATTTTCCGTCCGTAATCGGATTAGGTTACAACTCGTAGAACCAAACACCTTCATAGATATTTACCCTTGAAAGATCCAACACGATATATGCCCTCGTTGGCGAGAGAACAGCAAGGTTATCAACATCGAAAACAAAAGTTCCATGCATACTTTCATTCATGGCACTGAGAATTTGAGACGGCATCCGATCATGAATCTAAAAAAAGTCCATGATCACTTTGCTGAAGCAATCGAGTTACATGAACAGCATCACAAGCATGTATTATTCAAGCAGATGGCTACTGGCAATTCCAGGAACTCTCATGGGAACAAGGCTCGAATCTTACCAACACGAGCCTCAGTTTACGCGGGCCTTTATTGTTTCAGAACAACATAGCAATTCAAAATTCAGAGTTTCTGTCTTTCAGACATCAGGAACCAAATCTGGTTCCTCACAACCCGACCACACCACGGAGGCATCAGTGCATCAGGTCATAGTGGGAAGAGGAGCCGTCGTACGAGGCCGGTTTCGGGAGCTGGAGCTCAGGAGCTGTTGTGATGGCGGTGGCGCTGCTGCCGTTCCCCAGGGGATCGAGAGCCTGAAACCGCGCGTGAAGATCAAGGGCCACGCCGTCTTGCCAGATCCCTTGTGGTGGTGGAGAGGCTAGGTGCATCATGGCGCTGGAGGAGCTGGCGAGGGTGCTCAGGCCAGGGTGCAGCTGGGTGGTGGGCTGGTTGTTACCAGCACCAGCCGAATTGTTTGACAGAAGAGAGAGAGCACGGTGAAGATCCGGGTTTCCGTCTGAGTCGGAGACGACAGCAGAAGCTTCAATGCCTGAGTAGAGGTAAAAGGTAGGATGTTATTATGTCATTAGTAATCAAAATCGTCAATTTTGTTGAACAGGCTTATTTATAGGATATATAATTGCGACTATTGCAGCTGCAATTATATTGTTGTACAAACAAGCAGCTAAGTGTGTGGTTGCTATCGCTACACATCCAAGGAAGCCTTGGAGCTAGAATGTAGTTATTCTGTTGAATGATATCATCATCATTTATTTTGGTAGGTGATTGTATCCTCTATAATGAAAATCCTGGGTCAAGTACGCTAGAATTCTGTTTACTACTAACAGTAGATTATTTAACAACATGACAAAATTTGCAACCAACCATGATATAGACCACCTACTGACTTACCTTACACACAGATCACTATAGACTATACTAGGTTACAATTAGGTGTAGTGGTTTGAAAAGTTGGCTTAGCGTGATGTCCTATGGCCATCTTATGAAAGAGCTGAGTCGAGGTTTAGGTGGTAGCCACTGATGATGACAATTCTGTAAAGTGGATGAATTTCAGATGAGACTGCAGATCCTTGCTGGTTCAGCACTTGCAAAATATAAACGGTACACTGGCACCACGTTCAAGCCTAAAGCAAAAGGGTACAATCATGTGGCATGAAACTAGCACAGAGACAAGAATGAGATTACTCAGAAGGTACTAAAAATGGTAGGTGATAATCATTCCCTGACCATGATGTTAAACATGGGAAAATATGTGGCCTGTCATTCAGGTTCTGATATCACCTCTTGCAAAGAAAGGTTCTCATATTGCAAATTTGGAAACATGCCATGCAAACTTATACAATGCACAATATAAAATGATACAGGCACATGTCAGAACTCATAAGACATCATGTCATGCTGTCGCAAATTATGTTAGCTAACAACTTAGTAGCATCAAAGAAGCATTAATGCATTAACACAGGTAAGAGAATCATCCAAAAGATCAATTCTATGGAACATTCTTATAATAATAATACTATACGGTTGCACCTATCTATGATTTTTTCCTGCTTAGTGATCCTAAGGAAAACAGTTTTCATTCAAGTGAAGGATCATTTCGTATTAGTGTATCAGTTCACAATAGAGAAGAAAAACTACCTTGATTGAGGACCTTTGCTCTGGTTCCTTTAAAAGCCATGAACCCATCAAAATCTTGATGCGCACCATGTGGCATAATGTTGTTCCATACCTGCTGACTTGATAGATGCAAGCCATCAATACCAGCGGCTCCAGCTGGCTTTAACCAAGGAGCCTTAGTCTCTGCAAATTTGATGGCTCCTACAGGGTTATCCCATGAAGAACTTGCACAGCTTCTCATTTGACCATAAGGAGCTTGACCAAACAGAAGACTTGTCGGTTGCCTTGCATCTGTTAATAAAGTAACATCAACTTCAGCACTAATGCTAAAATTATTCAGTAAGGGAACAAAGTATTTGCTTAGTATTAACGTTAAAGCTGCTTCCGGACAAAGTAGTGAAAATATAGTGAACTCAACAAACATTTTTTGAATTTGAATTCATGCTCACTAAGATACTTAACGTCTTTCTAGTGTCTCCAAACTCGAAAACATCAATTTATTTGTACAATTATGCAATGTAAGGTTTCCTAAAGTAGTGAAGTATGACGTGGAAACATAACTGTCAGGTAAGATAGCATCATGGCAGATAAAGTTGAATAATTTCCTGAATATCTAAATTGATAAGAATAGAGCATATGAGCCTCTCAACAAAACAAATACAACTTAATTGGTATCTCCTTTGTCCCATCTACATGGCAGGTGACACTCCCTCAGATGGAGTTCATAATTACCAGTCCTGACAGAGTCATCATGTCATCTAATATCATCAGCAAGAAAAATTATGACATCTCAAAAATCATAACACTGAGTTGTGAATAAACAAGGTCACCTTCAGAAAAAAAAAAAAAAAATCCTAAGTTTTTGCACCATTTAGTTGCAAACGTGCATGAAAAGTTAGATTTTTAAACAGAATAGTTGCTCAAAGAACAACAGTAAGTAATGCACTGGTTTCACAAAACACAAGGCAACCAAACGCTTATCAGTACCATAGAACATTGCAGAGAGCCTTGATGAACCAAACGAAACTGCTTCAGGCTGTGGCTTTCGTCTGCGGGCATTGTGATCATTCAGACGCCTGCGGCAGCTTCGTTTTTTCTGGTCAAAGAGATCTAAACCATGGAACCTGCAAGGCATTGGAGAGACAACATAGTGCAACATTTTTCCTTGGTCAGGGTTACCGAGACAAGGTATTCAAGAAAACAAACACAAAACAAACATGTGTTTCTCAACAGAAATGGATGCTCAGTTTAGAAGCTAATGCAACTCACCGGCTACACTGTTGACAAAAGCGCCGCTCCAGACCAGCAACAACCACCTTGGGAGCCTTAGAATGAGCTTCACATACTTTGTGCTTTCGATGGTAGTCTTTAGCAGAAGAGAGATCAATCTTGCAACCTTCAACCTGACAGTAAGAGTTCTGTGTGTTTTGAGCCGCCTTTGCCTTCTTCACTGGAGCAGCAGCAGGAGTTACTACACTAGTATCTGACGGTGAACTGTTGAGACTCTGCCCTCCACAGACATCTTCAAAGTAGGTTCTCTTGCCAAGTTTCAGGCTAAGCACCGGCTCTCCACTGCTTGCGGCTATCACTGATGATGGGGAGGTTCTTGCAGCATCAACCTTTCCCAAACCAGTGTTCTTGACAAAGTTCTTGTCAGGCACCCTGGCAGGTGCAAAATTGAGCTCCATGTTGCTCCCTGTCTTGGGCGAAGAATCAATCGACGCGGATATGGAACTCTTAGATGAACCATACCCCATCTCCGAGCTGGAAGAAAAAGTACCACAGGAAGAATGCACTGATCCATGCCTTGTGACCTCAACGCCTGAAAACTTGGCCTCAGCCTGAGGCACACTCATCTTGGGGTTCTCGTTCCCATTTGCGCCTATCGGCGGCAAATTCTCCCAATCCCACAACACGGAGCCCTTCTGGTTCCAGTCCATCCCAAAGGAACCCATTCCAGAATGTAAAAAACCAACCGCTTCTATCCCAAAGCAGCTCCCTCTGAAGAAACAAAATGGAAGAGCGAAGCAGGTTAAAAGTAGAAAGGAATCTGCGTATGGGAGTTGAAGAAAATGGACAGATTTGCAGGTTAAAAGCAGAAAGGATTCTGCGTATAGGAGTTAAGAAAATGGACAGATTTGCAGTAGCACATCTGATCTGAGCACTCAACTATACATCATTAACTTTGCGAACAAGTACACAAGGTGCTATCAGCAGATGCAGATGCCATGTACAAGAGAGCAGTTGGAACTTTTACAGTTTTACTAGAGGGATCGTCAATCATGGCAAGAACAGAAGCACCATCATTTTCGCACCAAGAAAGGCAAAAGGAAAAAACACAAGTACGCCAATCAAGCTGTAGCAAAACACCAAGTACTCACCACTTCCTCGCTCCCAGAAAAAGGAGCGGGCGAGAGATTCCTCCCCCTGGACGGACAACCTGCCTCTCAATCCGCAGCACCGCCCTGGACAACCTGCCTCTCAATCCGGCGAGCCGAGGCGGCGGCGGCGCATCGACGAACTGGAGGCTGCAAGAAGCTCAGCCTCGCCCACGGGAGCACGAGCTTGGCCACTGCTGGCTCACCCTCATCTCTGGCCTGCTGAGATCTATATCCTATTCCTCTTCTTCTCCCCTCATCTCTGTACTGTGCAGTCTGTACACCACAGCGCCGTCAAGTCGTCAACCACTCCAGTGCTGGACCCTACACATCATGACAGCCACCTGTCCACCTCCACCTCCCTCCAATCTTTCGGGTTTCACTTCAACCTGCTTCAGGCAGTACTCCTCCGCTCAGAAAAAATGCACTTCTCGCTTCTGAAAAAATTTCAGAATCTTAATTTGATCAATTATAAATAAAAATATATAAATATTTATGATATGAATTTTCAAATGTAGTTTTTTAACAAATTTATTTAGAGCTATAAATATGAATACAATTCATTAGAAACTTAGTCAAACATGAACAATTTTAACAGACACGCAACCCAAACAAGCATTCTTTTTGGGAGAGGGAGTAGTATCGGGGTGTGAAGGAGCAAGAATCTCACGAACCTCCTTTTCTGACGATGGAGAATGGAGAATCTGTGTCTCGCTGAAAATTCTTGCACTGCAACTGGCAACTGGCAAAAGAGCAGTGGGGAAGGGGAAGCGGGAACCAGGGCCTCAAAAACCAAAAAAGACGAGGAAGGAAGGAAGGAAAGCGAGCGAGCAGATAAGAAAGACAAGACTCCCAATAATCGATCCCAGTACACAGGGTGGCTTTTTTATTTTCCATCATCCATCTCCCTGTGTCTGCTGCCTCCTACCCCACACCTGCGTGTGTGTGTGAGAGAGATGCTGCGACTCTGCGAGTGGATGGCAATTGGCAATGCATGGCTACCTCCTCCCGGCCTCCGCAACAACACGCTTTAGTTCCCACCCGAAATATATTCATCCATCAGAATAAAAGAAAATCTTTGATGCATAATATTAAATGTAAACGAAAAATATGAAAAGTTATATGGATAGACTGTAAATCGCGAGACGAATCTAATGAGTCTACTTAATCCATGATTTGCAACAGTAGTGCTACAGTAATCATCCGCTAATTATGGATTAATTACCTCTAATTACCATCGTTAGATTCGTATCCATATAACTTTCCACCTTTTTCGTCTACATTTACTACTTCTAAATTGATAAAATCAAAATCCAAAATCTTTTCACGAAATGTTTTCGCAAACTAAACACGGGCCAAGGCACATGGCCGCCTCTGACACCCTCACCACCGGTGACTACTGGCGCTCGCTGCAACAATCACAACTGCCACTGATCACTGATCTACCCGTCGTCACTCTCACTCCTACGTTGGCCGGCCACTACGCCGCCGGTGCCCAGTGCCCAGTACTACTACAACGATCAGCGAGTTCAGTACCCCAGCCACACGAAAGGAGAGGCCTTTTGTGGCGGATTTTCCAGGGTTTCGGATGGCAAAGCTCTTGTTGCCACATTTGGAACGATAGGACAATGGACAATGGCCGGCCGCGGCCGGCCTCTCTGCATCGCCGTAGTGCACCGGCTCAAGCCTCAAGTAAAAGAGTGTCGAGCATGGATGGTTCAACCACTTTAACAGCAGTGGTGCTTTTTAGGTGCTGTGTGATTTCACAATAAGTTTGGATAAAACTGGCCTCATGTGTCACTGCATCAGTCAGTACAAATTTGGCTCGAATTCGAAGCGTCAGTGTCACCATCCAAGCACAAACACAAACAGGAGAAAGCGGCCGGGCAGCATGGAAAACGACCCTGGGAAGTGGGAACAGAACATATAACTGCAGGGACAGGTTACTGATAACTGTCTCTCTCGCGATGAATCCAGATTCCGAAACGACAACCACCACTGATCAGATTCAGATCACCCACTCGTCTCCATCACAGAACTGATCCACAGATTGCAATGCTTGTACGGCTGATCTCGCTCATCAAACGAACTGGTACGGTCTGACGGCCTTGCCGTCGCATCGTTTCAACTTTACTCCTACTGTAGATTTCTTCGCACGTGCTGAGATGCCAAAAATAGTACGGAGTAGTAGTTAGAAACCTGAATACCTCATCAATGTTTCATTATCCTCCAAAATCTACCGCAATCCAAGTTACCGGCAGCACCCCCGTTGGATTAAGGGGGACTGCTCCAGATTTTTTTTAAGTGTATATTTTGGGCATTCTACTAATAATTTTTAGAAATTTTGATTGACCTTTTCCGAGGTGCCCATTTGAGTCTGCTGACAAATTTGGATCTGTGTACCTGGAATCTGGACAAAGGATAGTATAAGTAGATAATTTGCTGCCCTTGTTGGTGCCATGAGCCCATGAGTCCACTTGAGCATGTACTGCAAGCTGACCGCACAAGATGCTCATGAGTCATGATCGTGCAATATTTTTAATATTTTTGTTACGTATTTGTTAGAATGTTACGAGTAAGATAAAGCAATCAGCAACTGCAGCAAGTTGTAACCTTGGAGAGCATAAATCGTGGTGTTCGTTTCATCTGGCCATTCAAAGGGCCAGACCATTTCAGATTCGGACCTGACTGTGACCTGGTAGCGCTTGGTGGCCCCGTTGCCCATTTGAGTGATTAGATCACACTTCACTGAACAAGAATGCAGAAGAAAATATGTGTCAACTGTAGAACAGAATGACCTCCACGATGCATTTGGTTTTGTGCTGAAGCAGAACCAAAGTTTTTCAGGTCATGAACAGGTAAACCATGGCCCCTGAAGCGGAAGATGACGCATGATGGAAAATGGATAACGGATGCAACACAGAATTTGACACGCTTGCAAAGGTTTGATGGCAGCGCCGGGAGCCTATGGCTGTCTCAATACCTCATTCCTGTCACAGATGGTGCTGGTGGATCAAATCTAACCTAACAACAATTGAAGCATGGATGGAACCAGTCTGCAGTTTCCTTCCAGAAGAGAAGAAAAAGGGTTAAAACGAAATGGTTCCTACATGAATGATACTGACAACAGGCATCAAATATGCTCAAGCTGTCAGATTGATTATACTCTTATGATCATCTCCAGCAAAAACAAGTATTTATGAGAACGACAGGCATAGCTGGAGAAGCACAAGCAGGAGCATCAAGAGGAAGTTGCTTCCGAGCCCCTGCAGCCTCCATGAGAAGGCAGAGTCGACCTCAATCATGATACCGAATCTGCATGTCCCAGTGCTGGGGTCTTGGCCTGTGGTCGTCGCGAGGTTTTGAAACCCACAGGCAACATCGTCTTGGTCATTCTTCTGGTAGTAGTTGTTGAACGCATATGAGATGTTGCCGCGTACATCCAGCATCCCGCACGAAGTCTTGTAACCAAGGCTGGTGCAGTCTGCCATGGAACATGCATACCCCACGTTGTCTGCAATCTTCGGATCATTGAGGCTCACCGAAGGCTTCAGCACACACCACTTCTTTTCAAGGTACTTCACGCCCTTTGCTCTCATAAGGCCACCTGAATTTGCTGTCCCGAGATTCAGTTGGTACTTTGGCAGGCCATCGTAAGTAAAGATCCCCCAGTGCCTCTCGAAATTTCCTGGTTGTATGCTCTTCTCATCCTCATCAATTAGACTGAACAAGTAAGCATCAACAGGTCCAGGCCGCATCGGTGTCCCTCGCCCAGAAGCAATATGAGTCATGAAGCCTTGGTTGAAGCGCTGAGCCATCTGAGCATTGGCGTTCCTGTCCCCATCAGTCGGCCATCCGATCTCCCCAACAATGACTGGGAGGTTTCCAAAGCCATTCTTTTTCAGAGCCCATATAAGTGTGTCATAGTTTGCATCGAACATGTTCGTATAAGTTATGGATCCATCAACGATGGGCGACGAGGCCCCCTCAAAGAAGGCATAGTCCACAGGAAAGTTTGGATCAATATAGAGGCTTATGAAAGGGTATATGTTGACAGTGAAAGCTCCACCATTGTCGCTGAGCAATTTTACGATAGCAATCATCAGATCATGAATATCTGTGCGGAAGTCTCCATCAGAAGGCTTGGTGCTTGGTGATGTATAGACATCCGCATTGAGAGGGCATGTAACTTTAACTTGATTGCCCAAACCAGCCTTTATAAGTGCACTTTGTATGTTCTTTATGGCAGGATAAGTGGTTTGCAGAAAGCTTCCATTGTATGTCTCCAAGAATGGCTCATTCCCAACTGCAACATACCTAACAGTGACATAGGATAAACGAAGAGGTGAGACCACACGTCATGCAGATGGTTGATTGAGTTAACATCAAGAGCACATCATCGGCAGAACAATCAATGGAATTGACTGTGGGATTCAGACCATGAAGCAAGGTACTATCCTGCACAAACTACCTTTCATTCAAAAGATGCAGTGCAAGCAGAAGTGTCATGATTTGCACGCAAGTAGCACAGATGGCATGCTGATATGCATATTCCCACAGCCATTGTTCATTACTCATAGTGCAGGTAGTGACTAGTGAACATTTGAGGGAAAACCGCAGATAGCTAGTTCAGAATGTACCAGTACAGTGTTTTGTAAATTGCAATGGAGTACTTAAAAATCAAGGTAGACTCTTGCTTCATGTAACAGAAATGCTGAAATAGCTCACCTGAACCAGATGTTTATATGAAAATTTTAAAAAGAAGACATGAAAGACTGATAGCTGTATGTTTTCCATAAAAGCTAGAAATGAGGGGGTAGATGAAAGAGTTTCTGTATATTGTTAGACGATTCACACATCTGAGTTTGAAAAGGACATCGACATTGTTCTATCTAAGCTACCAGCTATTGTAGGAAGGCAAAAAGGAAGTGACAATTGTGCCTGTTACATGTTCTGCTTACATGGTGTAGTTGCTTTTAAAGAGCTCTGCTTGCAAACATTGGTACTAGCAAGGATTGAGGCAGGGAGAAGTGGCCAATTTAATACGCCACGGTGCATGTATAAAATATGTTGATTAATTTAAAACTCAGTGAAAAAGAAATGAAGGGCACCAGACAGATTATAATCAGGTGAGTTTTGAAGTAATAATGAAAAAGATACAAAGCTTTGCAATACAGTTTACATTGTGATGGACTGATGGTGATTGCTACGTGCATAAGTAGTGTACTTTGATAACATATTAACATCAGTTCTGATTTCCAAGCACATGAAAAAGGATTGGATAAAAAATGAGTTTTCCTCCTAGATCTAGACATGGCATTAAAAAACCATAAAACACTGAAGCTTCAAACTTCTGGAAAATTGCATTTTTGAAATAAGTTTCTACATTTAGAGTACTAGCATAAAAATAGGTCCTCCACTCACCAAGCAATCCACACAATCCAATAGAAAGTGAAATGAGATGCATAAAGTAGTACTAACAGGATAAAGACCTGAGGTAAATTGACTTAAATTATAAATGCAGAAGCTATCATACAAGAGGGACGGGGACAACTGATGCTCCATCGAAAGAAGGAACACAAATAAGAGGACTGGCCAAAATGGATGCACTCCCTCCATAGTGTAAGGAGTAAGGCTCACCTCTTTAAAGCACATTGAGAAGCCACTGGATGCTACTGGGTGTCTTCAATGGTCAGATTCATTTGAGATTGAAATCATTCTCTTTTTTTCAAAAAAAAAGTTGCTTTCTTCAGGGAAAAAAGGCTGTTTAAAACCTCATAATGACTAGTGGTTAACTGCTAGCATCTTTATTCAAAACATATCGCTCATAAATATAGCCATGGTGACATGTCTCTCAGTGCAGTCAAGCAGCACCTGGCTACAATGCTCAGTGAAAACTTAAGAAATTTCAGGTTTCTATATGACACAGAAGCAAGCTTTATAAACATAACAAAGTTATCAGCGAAGGAGATTCTTCAAAAAGGTGCAGGCATCCATATGTTGGTGCGTTACACAGATTAATGCAATGTAAAACTCCCATGGCGGTGCGGGCACAGATTAATGAAATGTAAAACTCCCAATGTGCAAATGAAACAGACACGCTGGCCGTTTCTCACATAAAACAATGGCAATGCACCCCAAGCAGGTGCGCAAAGCATTAGATGCACAACAACAAATGCCAACAGTTCTCATGTCCAAACTACAGCATGCACACAAATTTACTAAAAGCACAACGAAAAATGTCAAACGTTTGTCGTGTTCGAAGATGATGAGTTACTACTTTCCAAGTCAAACATTTAACCAGCTATGAGCTTCAATCATTTGCTATCCCAGATCATTAGCACGAAAATGCCGACCGTTTGTCGTTTATGGAGATGATGAGTTACTCCTCTCCAAGTCAAATGTTTAACCAACTATGAGCTTCAATCATTTCCCAATACTCCCACCAATCAAGACGAAACAACTGTAACACCAAAATCATCTTATTTGCCCACTATTCTAGACTCACAGTTCACCCTATATCATTAGGACTGAAATGTCATTGTGAGCTGAAGAGCGGTGACTGTAATCAGAAGCTGCAGAGTGACACACGCAAATACCTGATGCTGACGCCATCGTTGAAGTAGCTGGAGACGTTCGTATCGACCCACTTCTGGGCGGCCTTCATGCTGGTGGCCATCGTCCACAGCATGTCGTTGGGGATGCCGACCATCACCTCCAGCCCACTCTTCTTGAGGGCGCTCATGGTGCCGTCCTCGGCGTCGAACAGCTTCACCTTCTGGAACCCATTGTCCTTGAGCATCCGCACCACCGTGTCCGGCGGCAGCGGGTGGCTCGTCTGCGTGCCCCAGTTCGCCCCTATGGCGCCGACGCCGACCGCCGCCGCGCACAGCCAAGAAACCAACACCACGGCTGCGGTGGCCGCTCCATGGCCGGCCACGGAACCCATGGAGGGTGATTTTGGTGGACTCCTCTGCTCTGCACCAAGAACCGTCAAGCTCAGATCTTGGAAACGAAGAGATAAAGAAGAGATCTTAGGAATCGGCGAGAGCAAACCTCCAAGAACAGTTTCAGAAATCCAATCCTTGAGCTCTAAGTCTCAAAGCCTGAAAAAAGTTGAAATCTTCGGTGGAAAGAGGTGGAAGGGGAGGAGCTCAAGGGGGGCGGCCGGAGTTTCCCCCAGCAGCACGAGAATTTGTGACCTATTAAAGCTACAAAAGCTCAAATCTTTGGGAATAAATGAAGTCCAGCCAAACTCCACCTATTCAGTGGACCATGAGAGGGGATTTCCTGTGATAGCAAAATGCTGATGTTCACATGATAAACGCCTCAGGGAGCATTCATGCCATGCAAGCCACCAGGTGCGAGTAAATTGACTGAGCAGAACAGCAAAGAGGCAGGTAGATAGCAATAAAGAACACTGCCAAAGGTGGCTCCAAAACAAGCAGAGGCGATAAACAAGACGAGCCTTTCTAGGTTGATTTGCAAGGGTGAAAAGGAGAGCAGGAATAGATTTGATTTGAGCCCAGGATTGAACAAAAAGGTTAGAGCGGCTGAAAAGAAAAGGAGTGTTTGAGGTTTTGAGCTAATCTAGCATAGTGAAATGGCCACCTTCACCTCCAGTAACCTCCAGCATAGAGCACTCGCTAGGAGTGACAGCACTGCCCAAGCCAGCACGAGTGGTGAGTGACACTGGCAGAGAGTTAAGTACATACTATATATTTGTACCTTTCCTTCTGCAGAGAGGATGGGCTTTAAATTAGAAATCCAAGGAAAAGAAAATAAAGTGGTAAGAAAAAGGCTAGCAATATTCCCCGCTGCCCCCACTTTAAAAAGCCTCAAAAAATGCATTGGTAATCCGCCCACTGCATCCTAAAAAGGCTACATATTTTGTTCGCACACGTTGGTGCTGCTGTCAGTTTTTATATTCTTTCTATATACTTGACCGTTTGCTATAGCTCACATTGATTCGGGGACCATTAAAATAAACAAGCACTCGCTAAACTGTCAGCAAACCAATGAGCAAGCGAACAAAGTGGCGAGGACAGCAGTGCATCGACAGTGACAGTAACCCGTTAAAATGTCAGGTACGGCGCCTCGTTGGCTCCACGTCAGCAGCATGGAACCAATGTTGGCCATGCTCGGGGACTCAGGGAGCCATGCTGATTGCAGAGGGCGTCTCCATCGGAACAGAAAGGATGATGCGGGGGGTTTTAAACGAAGGTGCATGATTGATTACTGATTAGAAGTAATTGAATGTTCAAAAAAAAGATTAGAAGTAATTGAAAATTTTGCGGATTGAAATACTATAAATCATGTCATATAGGTAGGGTGGGGCACACGTGGGGCTCTTCGGAGGGGCCAAAGTTTTGTAGAAATTGGCTATATCCTCCCTTTTAGAACCAAAGTTGTTTAAAGTTTAAAAAAAAACTATTTAGAAAATCAGTGGCCAGCTTGATCTTTTTAGTTAGTTTGTTTTCCATCCCTGCTTGGCGTGAGCGCCCACAAGACAGGATACTTTATGGTGACACAGAGGCATGGTAATCTACTCCTAAGCACTTGCAGATTTATTTGCATCCTTTCCTTTTTTGCATCCAAATCTAAAAGTATCTAAAGAAAATGTCAGTAAAAAAAAAGAAGAACTACGAGGTAAAATAAATGAAACCAAGAACCTACCATATTGATAAATATGATTAAGATTATCGAGTACTGAAGTTTTATTTCTCACCCGACAACTAGAAATTTTCTGTGGTAAAAATAGTTCCTTATGTTTAAATAGTTCATTTTACCTTTGACTACATTTGGCATAGCCAATATCTAAATGCTCACAAAACTGTCGGTTCTAGCATCTTGCTAGCATAAATGCTTACAAAAACCATTGTTCCTAGTATCTTGGGCGATTCCTTTTTTTGAAATAAATGGGCAATTCTTTTCACTATTCACTACGGAGTATATAAGTACGGAGTAGCACACACCACAGACCATTTATACAGCTTGACAATTTTTATTATAACTTATACTAGTAGTGTAGAAATTGCAGTATTGCTCATCAGGTACATCACATGTTTTGTAAGTATCATCGAATCCGAATACGATAACAATATGAGCCAAAGCCTTATACTACGGCGGGCCCCACATGTCAGTCAGCGAAAAGGAAACAAAAAATCAACTGCAAAATGTGAAAACAAACAAGAGCGAAACCAGAATCAGCCGCCAAGCGCCAAGACCGCAAGACGCCGCCCCCAGCCCCCTGCTGACCGCCGCGCAAACCCCTAAACCCTAGCCGCACCAGACTCTCCCCTCCTTCCCCGGCGGCGGCGGCTGCGGCGGGCGGCCACCAGTATCGGACGAGGAGAAGCGCCGTGTAGACAAGTTTGGCAAAGATGCCTCTGGGGCAGCGCGCGGGGGACAAGAGCGACTCCCGCTACTGCGGGGTGGAGGTGCTCGACTTCCCCGCCGGCGAGGGCCTCCCCGCCGTCCTCAACCACTCCCTCGCCTCCGCCTTCGACTTCATCCTCGCCCCTCTGGTGAGTACCGCGCTGCTGCCACTACCACCTGCTGCCTTCCTCCCCTGCTCTCTCTGACGTGCTCTGTTTTGCGCTGCAGGTCGACCCCAACTACCGGCCCACGCCAGGCGCCGTTCTGCCCGTGTCGGCGTCGGACCTCGTCCTCGGCCCGGCGCAGTGGAGCAACCACGTCGTCGGGAAGATCAGCGAGTGGATCGATTTGGATGCGGAGGACGAGGGGCTCCGGCTGGACTCCGAGCTCACGCTGAAGCAGGAGATCGCGTGGGCGTCTCACCTCTCACTGCAGGTTCAGTGGTCTCATTGCAATGTTCATAATTGATTCACTCCTTAGTTTGACACCAGCCATTGATCCTTACGAAATTGAAGACTTAATCGGGGTGATACATTGCCTTCAAGGTTTCAAAATTGAAAATTGCTGTAAAGAAAAAATCCAATTTTTTTCTGAGGGCTAGTAATTGGCTGTTGGTCTGGTCACATCTGATATCTCTTTCATACTTTTAACAACTTTTAAGTTACAAGAGCATTCAATATCCAAGGCGACAAAAACAACCTAAAGTGGAATATTCCCACTGCCATCACTTGCTCCCAGCTCCAGACAGCAGCCTGTGGGCCGCCCCTGGTATTTAAAACCTCATTGCCATAGCATAATAATTCTCCTCTGATTTGTTTTATGGTGATTCTTCCCAATTTGCCATCATCTTGCAAGCATTAGAAACATGGATAGTCCCATTCCATCTTCCAGTACAGAATCTCAGGGTTTTTTATGGTGTTAGTTTGATGACTATCTCATGCAGCAGTTTACTGTTTGAAGAAATTTTGAATTTTGGCACCCTTCCTTGCAGGCATGTGTTCTTCCTGCCCCCAGGAAATCTTCTTGCGGCAACTATGCTAGAGTTGTGAATCAAATTTTGCAAGGCCTGACCAATATGCATGTATTGCCCTCCTCACCCACTCGTCATTTTGGTACTTTTACATATGTTCAATATATGCTTATATCTGAATGTTTTTTCCTCTGCCTCTTTCTTAAGTTGTGGCTTAGGTTATCTCTTGAGAAGTCCGAGCCAATGGATGATGATCTTGATAATAAAGTAAAGAATAACAACCAAACGGTATTTTCGCCATTGAGAGTTGCCTGGAACATCGTGTAAAAGCGTGTTAACATTCCACCACAATTGTGATTATGTTTTTTATTCCAATTGCAGAGTGAAATAGTAGACTCGTGGGAATTGTGGAATTCATTCAGATTGCTATGTGATCACAGTAGCCAACTATGTGTGGCACTTGATATTTCGTAAGTGTCCCACTTGCCTATACCATTGCTTTTGTATTAGTCAACTATGTGTCTAATCAATAATGCCACTATTCTTTTATCAGGAGCACACTGCCATCAATAAACTCATTAGGGCGTTGGTTTGGGGAGCCTGTAAGGGCTGCTATTCTTCAAACAAATGTAATCATACCATTAATTGATTTAACAAATTCATGTCAATGTGATGTAGCAATGAAAATACATATTTTCACCATTTGATATCTTATCACAGGCTTTTCTAACAAATGCAAAAGGATATCCTTGTCTGTCAAAGCGGCATCAGAAGCTACTAACTGCATTTTTTAACCATTCTATTCAGGTTTGTTAATCAGCTTTTTTATTTTTACATCCTTTTCAGTTAAGGTCCAATATATATGCTTTTATTTTTCAACTTGTCTTTTTCCTTACATATACCATTGTAGCTTTCAAGGAACTGCAGTGGACATTGAGTTCTTTCTTGTTTTATTAGGCAATAATCTCTGGGAGATCAAATCACAAAGTTTCCCCAGTGCCTGAAGGAGTGCTCTCAGGTGATGAGAACTACATTGAAGGTTGGCCATGTAAACTTTGAGACATATTAGTCTGTTGTGAGCTTTAATCAAACATGACTATTCATAAACAAATTTAGTATCCATTTACAATAAGATAGTTGTCACTCATCAGTCATCACATGACACTTTAAGTAGTTTTAGCACTTCACTGAACTCTGGCGTTTTTAACTTCAAATATTGAAATCTAAGCTCTCTTCTCCCCTGTGAAAGTAATATGAGTTTCTATGATTTTACCATTCTGTGTAAGGCACACTGTAAACTTACTTTCATATTTTGGCATACGACTCAGCAATTGCCTAAATTGTTGACTTATCATTGACCTAAATTCCTTCAGATGCTCCTGTTCGACATGCATTAAGTCCATACCTGGACTATGTTGCATACCTATATCAGAGGATGGATCCACTTCCTGAGCAGGAGCGCTTTGAGGTATCCATTCTACCAGACTTGCCATGGCTTATGTTTTAACTCTCTGGATGGGATATTCAGTTGACCTTGTGTTATTTCACTTGATTCAGATAAATTACAGGGATTTTTTGCAGTCTCCTCTCCAGGTAATTCCTATTTTATTGGCTCTTGATATCATGTTACCTACTAACTAATTCTTTCTTGGGCCTTGGGTTGGGTTATCAATACTACCCCTACATGTCATCACGGGTTATGGACTTCTGGTGTCATTGAAATTCACTGAAAGTTTGCAAAATTCAGCTGTTATGATCACAAACAAAAAAGAACAAATTTATAAGGGTAAAAATTGTAATCCCCGCCATCCTAAAGAGCAAATAGCCTGTCATCTCCAACATGTAGAGTTCTGGAGGATGTCCATTGTCAAATTCCGTGCTCAGCTACCCTTTTTGAAATTTAGGACCCGTTTGGTACCCTTGCCGCAGCTTGCTTTGCCAGGCTAGGCAAGAAATCTTACATTTGGTTGTCTTTTTCACTCATTCGGTTTCTGTGCTGGCAAGGATTTTTTTTGCTGGCCCAGGCAAATGAAACCGCTCTCCCACACTGGCAAGGCTAGCCTTGCCGAGTGAAGCGAAACGAGCTGGACCGTGTGGCATGTGGGCCTCATGACTTCACGGAAGAGAACTGAAATCATGATGGCTTGGGGTTCGAACCCACGACCTCACCCTTGCTAGGGTACAAGGGTACAATCTTGAAAATAGGCTAACAACATTTACATGTTAGGCAGATAATGCTTTACCCTACTTTGAGGTTTAAATTTGCTAACCAATCTTTGTGGAATCTAAAAAGTTTTTTTTTCATAGTTGGGAATTCAGGTTGTTCTGCTGTCAAGCTGAAATCTGAGAGAGAGAAAAAAAAACCAACCATCCCCCCCCCCCCCCCCCCCCAACACACACATACACACAATTAATCAGCATTATTCGCTTTCTCATGGGTTGTGACTTTCCGTTTGATGCAGCCTCTAATGGATAATTTGGAAGCTCAGACTTACGAGACATTTGAGAAGGATGTTGTGAAGTATACCCAGGTTGTTGCTATATGATTTGGATATGCCTTTTTTTATTATATCATAAGTTCTTTCATTTTCATGATTATTGTGAAAAATTGTGAACGGAAAATTTTATTTTAAATTAATCTTCCTGCTAAACTATGCCCTTTCTTTAGCAACTTGTTATATGGCCATTTGTGGCAGTGCTGGCCTGCTTGAATCATTGCTTTACTTGCACAAGCTGATAAACCTGGCTTGGCAAAAATAAACAAACATCGTATGGCCTGAATGTTATCCTTTTTTTTTCATTGGGATCTCCTCCATTTCTACTTGTTATTAACTTCAATACATGAAGAACTCGGACATCACCAAGGGCAACTCGTTCCCGGACGAAGTGCAGATCAATCTCAATATGCTTGGTACGTTGATGCTGGACGGGGTTGGAAGACATGTAGACGGCACTGATGTTATCACAATACACCAGTGTAGCTCGGTGTAGAGGGGCGTGGAGCTCAAGAAGGAGCTGACGCAGCCAGGTGGCCTCGGCAACCCCATTGGCAACAGCGCGATACTCAGCCTCGGCGCTTGATCTGGAGACGGTGTTCTGACGCTTGGAGGACCAGGAGATGAGACTGTCCCCAAGAAACACAGCATAGCCCGAGGTGGACTTGCGCGTATCTGGACAACCGGCCCAATCAGCATCAGTGTAGACCACGAGATCAGTAGCGGAGGATGGTCGCAGCTTGAGACCCAAATCCAGTGTGCCACGGACATAGCGAAGAATCCTCTTCAGAGCGGCAAGATGCGGTTCCCGGGGATCATGCATGTGAAGACAGACCTGCTGAACAGCATAGCTAATGTCCGGGCGAGTGAAAGTCAGCCACTGCAAGGCACCAGCAAGGCTGCGGTAATCTGAAGCATCGGAGACAGGAGCACCATCTGCGGCAGGCACCTTGGGATTTGTGTCGACCGGAGTGAGACACGGCTTGCACTCAGCCATCCCCGCGCGATCAAGAAGCTCTATCATGTACTGGCGCTGAGAGAGAAGAAGGCCATCGTCGGAACGCTGAACATGCATCCCAAGAAAATGATGCAGCTCACCGAGGTCCTTCATGGAGAACTCCTGTTGCAGGGCCGAGATGACCCAACGAAGAAGTGGCGATGAAGAGGCCGTGAGGACGATGTCATCAACATACAGCAACAGGTAGGCAAGATCTGAGCCGCGGCGGTAGACGAAGAGCGATGTATCTGACTTGGCTTCGACAAATCCCAGAGAGAGCAAGTGAGAGGTAATCCTGGTGAACCACGCACGGGGCGCTTGCTTCAGTCCGTACAGAGACTTGTTCAGCTTGCAGACGTAATCTGGGTGAGTGGAATCCTCGAACCCGGATGGCTGGGCGCTGTAAACTGTCTCGGAGAGGGTGCCATGAAGGAAGGCATTCTTCACATCGAGCTGGTGCACGGGCCAACGACGAGAGAGAGCCAGTGAGAGAACAGTCCGCACTGTAGCAGGCTTAACCACGGGACTGAACGTCTCAGAGAAGTCCACACCGGGGCGCTGAGTGAATCCGCGAAGAACCCAGCGCGCCTTATACCGCTCCAGGGTACCATCGGCGTTGAACTTGTGCTTGGAGACCCATTTGCCCGTCACCACGTTAGCATGAGAAGGCCGCGGCACAAGATCCCAGGTGTGATTCTCCAGGAGAGCAGTATGCTCTTCGACCATGGCAGCGCGCCAAGCAGGGTCGGCGAGGCCGCCACGGTATGTCCTGGGCACCGGAGACAGCTGGACAGCGTGGTACAGCGACGGAATGCGAAAGCCCTTCTTTGCACGTGTCGCCATGGAGTGCTGATTGGCCACGGGGCGAACAGCAACGGCGCCTTTGGGAAGAGACGCGGGCGGCGCCGGTGCTTCTGGTTCAGGCGCAGGGACGTCCTGCACGGGCGCCGGTGCAGCCTGGGCGGCCTGCGCGGGCGCGGGAGCAGCCGGCGCGGGCGCTGATGCTGCCTGCGCGGGCGCTGGAGCAGCCGACGCGGGCGCTGGTGCGGCCGGCGCGGCTGGCGCTGGGGGAGCGGCCGACGCGGGCGCTGGTGCGGCCGGCGCGGCTGACGCTGGAGGGTCCCGAGCCCTACGGGAGTAGGCGAACGGGTAGAACTGGAAGCCCGGGGGTGGCCCGCGCGTGTCGACCCTCGAAGGCCCCTGGACCGCACGGAGGGCCGGTGTGATGTACCGAGGGGACGCAGCGGGCGAGGGGGATCCTGGGGACGCCGGCGAGGCCGCGTGTGGCGCGGGCGACGAGGGAGACGGGGCCGCGCGTGGCGCTGGCGTCGTCGGTGCCGCGCGTGGCGCGGGCGTCGTCGGGGCCGCGCGTGGCGCGGGCGTCGTCGAGGCCGCGCGTGGCGCAGGCGAGTGCTCCAGCAGGCGCCGTCCGGGAGGGACGTAGAGCGCGGGAGCTGCCGGGGCGTCTTTGAGTGATGACGAAGTGGCCGAGGGAGTTCCTGCAGAAGATGAAAGAGGTCTGTGTGGTCCAATAGGGACTGGCACAGTGTCAGCAGCATCAAGAAACTCGAAGGTCGCAGGTGTACGTGGCCCGTCGCGATCAGCAAAAGGGAAGGCAGTTTCATCGAAGATGACATGCCGTGAAATGATGATGCGGTTAGACGAGAGGTCAAGACAGCGGTATCCTTTATGGTGATCGGAGTAGCCAAGGAAAACACACAGGGCAGACCTGGGAGCGAGTTTATGAGGGGTTGTGGCGGACAGGTTTGGGTAACACTTGCACCCGAAGACTCGTAGATGCTCGTATGCCGGTGCAGCGCCATACAAGGCGAAGTGTGGCGTAGAGAAGGCTAGAGTTTTGGTGGGCAAGATGTTAATCAAAGTAGTGGCCGTCGAGAGGGCCTCAATCCAGTAGGAAGGAGGCATGGATGCCTGAAACAGCAGGGAGCGAACGACATTATTAATGGATCGAATAATACGTTCAGCTTTACCGTTCTGGGAGGAGGTGTAGGGACAGGACATGCGAAGATGAATGCCCCGGGTGAGGAAGAAGGTGCGGGCGCTGGAGTTGTCGAACTCGCGCCCGTTGTCGCACTGAACGGCCTTCACAGTGGCGCCGAACTGGGTCGAGACGTAGGAAACGAAGTTCGCGATCGTGCTGAAAGTGTCAGATTTAACACGGAGAGGAAAGGTCCACAGGTAATGAGTGCAATCATCAAGAATGACCAAATAATATTTGTATCCAGAGACACTAACAACCGGAGATGTCCAAAGATCACAATGAATAAGATCAAACTTATTTGACGCACGAGATGCAGACGCATGAAAGGGCAAGCGAACATGACGCCCTAACTGACAAGCATGACATAAGCTAGAACAATCCTCTATCTGACAAGACACACTAGAAGAAAGCTTCGATAACGCCTCATGACCAGGGTGACCGAGCCGACGATGCCACAACGGTGAGGCGGCCTTGGCGACAAGGGAATGAGCAGGACCGGGATGCAGGGGGTACAACGGACCGGAGCTATTGCACCTGACGATCACGTTCCTGGAGTTGAGATCCTTCACAGAACAACCAGTGGGGTCAAACTCGACAGAACAATTATTATCGGTGGTAAACTGACGAACAGAGATAAGATTCTTAATAATTTGTGGAGAAACAAGGACATTATTAAGACGTAAAGCATGAGGTAACTCTGTGGAGCCAGTGGCAGTGACAGGAATCATGGAGCCATTACCAACAACAATTGAAGATGGAGCAGGATACCGCTGGGAATAAAGGCGTGAAAGGAAATCAGGAGATGATGTCATGTGTGAGGAAGCACCTGAATCGAAGGTCCAGTCGGTGTTCGCGGGCGGAGTCAGCGTGGCCGTGCTGAAGGCGGAGGCCAGCGACTGCTGATCCCAGGAGGGGAGGCCGACCAGGGGGTTGTAGTAGGGCGGCGCACCCCACTGACCGGCCGCTTCTGGAGCGACGGGCGCCGGCTGCTGCTGCTGCGCGACGAGGGCGTGCTGCTGCTGCTGCTGCTGGCGCGGCTGGGGGATGGGCGCCAAGGGAGGACGGGGGCCAGGCCACATCTGGATGGTCCCCGTCCACGGGTTGTAGAAGGTGGGCCACCCACCAGGAGGAGCGGCAGTCTTGCCGCCAGACTGCT
The DNA here is from genome assembly GCA_015476505.1 of Urochloa ruziziensis. Lineage (NCBI taxonomy): Eukaryota > Viridiplantae > Streptophyta > Magnoliopsida > Poales > Poaceae > Urochloa > Urochloa ruziziensis. Next base: position 51,982,439 of record CM027123.1, on the reverse strand, counting down.
GCTGCTGGCCGCCGCCAGGCTGCTGGGAGGAGCGCTGGCCGTTGCCAGCGTTGTTGCCGCCGCCGCCGCCGCGCTTGCTGCGGCGGCTGGAGTTCTTGGAGCCGTTGCCAGCCCCCCCGGAGTTGCTGCTGGTAGGCGGTGGGGAAGGGCTGGCGGCCGGCTTGGTGGTGGCGGTGAGGGCGGCAGCCGGAGAGGGGTCCCGGGCCTCCAGGGTGATCTCCTCCAGGATGAGATCATCGCGGGCGTCGAGGAAGGACGGGAACGGGCGAGCGCGACGAAGCAGCGTGCCGACGTGGGTGAAGCGCTCGTTGAGCCCGCGGATGACGTTGAGGACGAGGGTGCGGTCGGTCACGACCTCACCCAGGGCAGTGAGATCTTCAGCCATCTTCTTGAGACGGCGACAGTACTCGCCCACGGAGAGGTCACCCTGGACGAAGGTGCGGAACTTCGTTTCCAGCTGGATGGAGCGAGCCTCGCGGTTCCCAAGGAACTGAGACTCGACGGCGAGCCAGGCAGCCCGGGCGGTGGAGCCCCGGGAGGAGACGATGTCGGCGAGGTCGTCGGTGAGGGAGCCGAGCACCCAGGACTTCACGACGCAGTCCATCCGATCCCAATCAGGAGAAGGGAGCGGATTGTCGCAGTGGACATGATCCTGGAGAGAAAACTTGCCGAGGGTCAACAGGAACTGATCGCGCCAACGACCGTAGTTACCGGAGTCGACGTCGAGGACGATGTGGACGAGGCTGCGGATGTTGTTGACGGCGACGGCCTGGGCATGGAGGTTGAGGAGGGCCGAGGCCTCCTGGACCAGCATGGCGGCGTGAAGATCCTTGGGCAAGGAAGAGGTGGCCTCCTGCGAGGATGAGGGCTTCATGGCCGCGGCGGCGGCGGCAAGCGCGATCCGTTCCTGATCAGCGCGCGCGAGAGCGGCTTCCCGAGCCGAGGCGGCGGCGGCTGCATCCTCTTCAGCCTTGGCGAGACGGGCGAGTGCTTCCTGGTACGCCTGCTGGCGTTCCTGGGCCTCGGCGCTGGCCTTCTCCTTGGCCAGGCGCCGAGAGACCTCGTCGTTCTGGACCGAGGTGACGGAGGGGGACAGATCGGCAGACTTGTCCTTGGGGGCGTCGCCCTTGGGCGAGGGCGGCGGTGTGTCCGGCATGGCGCGGCGCAGCAGGAAGGCTGGCACGCAGGAAGGCACAGCACGGCGAGAAGGGCCGGCGCGCCTAGGGCAGCGGAAGGGAGGAGAACCGGACTCGTGATACCATGAAAGAGAGAATATCTTGGGAAAATAGCAGATTGATTATAGAGGTACCAAAGGTGTACAATATATAGGCAAGGATCGTCTAGGGTTTATAGACAATACCCAATCAACGGAGATCCTTGCCTAATCTACAATCAATGGCTAAAACCAACAGCCAGCCTAGGGCACAAGGCCCAGGCGTGGGCGGTACCAGGCCCATATGGCCGGCCCCCTAACAGCCCATGCTAATACACGCTAACAATTCTTTTTCTTACATCATGCGAACAGTATCAAAGAGCAGTTGCTAAGGCCTTGGTTGATAGGGTCCCAGATGATGCAGTCTCCACGACAAGGACGGTAAGATTGAGCCACAAACTTCGATTTTTCTGTTCCCTTCCAAATTGGATGCTTGCAAAACATATTTCTTATAAAACGTTGATGGTGCAAAATTTAAGAAATGAAGGTGTATTTATTTGAACTACTATTAGAGGCTTTATTTTTTGTTGAGCTGGCATGAATTCATATATTGTTTCTCCTCCTGTGGCATGAATTCATATATTGTTTCTCCTCCTGTGGCCTGAATTCATATATTGTTTTTCCTCCTGTATGGTTCTAGACTATGGCCAGTTGACTGACTCTTTTATCTGTCTTTTCATTTCCTGGATTCTGTAAAGAAAGTTACTCTCCATCTCATTGAGCTTCATTCCCAATTTCTGTTATCTCTTGACTAAATTATGTAACTTGTAACTCCTGCACTTTTCAACAAATGAAGGTGCTGATGGTTGTTGGAGCAGGTCGAGGGCCTCTAGTACGAGCATCATTGCAGGTCAGTGTCACTTCTCTTGAAGTTTATGAGCTTCATCACATAAAAAAAGGATATTGATGAATTAGCTTGTGCTTAAGAATACAACTAACACCCTTTCTGAAAAACATAGTACAACTGTAACACAAGTCCCACTTTTTATTTCTCTGTTTTTAAAGGAGCTAAATAGAACCTGACATTTAATGCAGGCTGCCGAAGAAACTGGTCGCAAGTTAAAAGTATACGCCGTCGAAAAAAATCCTAATGCTGTCATTACTCTTCATGTGAGTTATTTGTCTCTTATTTATCCAATCATTTCCATTAGATCGGAACTAATCTATAGTCTGTCAATGCAATAATTGCTTATGCATAATCCTTTTTTACTTATTGTTCCATTGCTAATCTATTGTTGTTGTCTTGTACAAGTATTGACAAATATTTCTACATGATCTATTTTGTGGCCTTAAACAGAGTTTGATCAAATTGGAGGGGTGGGAAAGCTTGGTTACTGTAATTTCTAGTGACATGAGGTGCTGGGATGCCCCTGAAAAAGCAGATATTTTGGTACAGTGAATTTTTTTTTTTTTGGTAAATGGTCATATTTGCCAACCTGTTAATTTTATAAACCTCTGAATTACCTACATGAACAGGTCAGTGAATTGCTTGGGTCCTTTGGTGACAATGAACTATCTCCTGAGTGTCTGGATGGTGCTCAACGTTTCTTGAAGCCAGATGGGATTTCTATTCCTTCTTCGTACTGGACCTTTTCTTATACATATATCTTTCCTTAATTCCTGATGTCCGAAATATATTTGATATCATTGATTATTTGCTTATGGTTCTTTGCAGATACACCAGTTTTATTCAACCAATAACAGCATCGAAATTGCACAACGATGTAGGTGTCTACCAGTTTCAGTTGTAGCTGTGAGATTTCTATAAAAAAAATCTAAGTGACCTGATTTCTGCAGATCAAAGCACACAAAGATATTGCACATTTTGAAACTGCATATGTTGTCAAACTACACCGCATAGCGACACTGGCACCTACACAACAGGTGAGAGATCTGAATTTCTACTGTCTGTGCTTCACTGGCTCTCTGATCTGATCACAGTTTTCGACACTGATGTCTTTCATGTGCTATTTATGCCATGAAATTTGCTGATCACCTTACATCTGTAGGTTTTTACTTTCACCCACCCAAATTTCTCACCAAACGCTAGCAATCAAAGGTATACCAAGTTGCAATTTGAAATGCTACCAGATATGGGGTCATGCCTTGTGCACGGTATGCAATTATACTCTGTGTTTGAATTTCATTGTTCATACAACAGTTGCCCCCCTGAATAACGCAGTTCCCCATTATTTTGGCAGGATTTGCTGGATACTTTGACTCTGTTCTATATAAGGATGTTCATCTCGGAATCGAGCCAAACACTGCTACACCAAACATGTTTAGCTGGTAACTGGCAACCTGATCTCTACAAGCTGACAATATAATTTTCAAATCTTTCCATCAATAATGGTAGTATCTTGATGACCAAATATTGTCAGGTTCCCAATCTTCTTCCCATTGAGAAAGCCCATCTATGTGCCGGACGGGTCTCCTATAGAAGTGCACTTCTGGCGATGCTGTGCTCCCACAAAGGTATCCATAGCTTATTGTTGGTTGCTAATTCTCAGATGCTTGAATTTCTATTATGGCATCCTCATCTTCCCTTTGCTGCAGGTGTGGTATGAGTGGACTGTGACGACGCCGACTCCGTCGCCGATCCATAACAGCAATGGCCGGTCATATTGGGTTGGTCTATAAGTCAGCCAAGATCGTCATTTTGTTTTGTGATAGGGAAAAAAAGGAGAGAATGTAGGTTTTAGTACTTAGTTCTATACTTCTATATGAGTGAAGTTGGTTCCTCCCTGGATCCTGGAGTCTCGAGCATGTGCTGATCGCAAAGGGGCACATCTTGGACGCAGGGCCAGGGAGCCCTGGAACCTGTTGTATCCCGGAGGGGTCGTTTGGCTCCGAACGTGGCGTAACTTGATTTTAACTTTTGATGATAGCATTAGGCGTCTGACTTGAAAATTTTGACAATATTTCTTGTTTTGCCAATTTTGAAATTGCTTACTTCCCTTTTCGATATGTGTCTCGTATTAGCTTTCATCTCTGGCGCAGCCCGATGTGCTTGTAACTACAAGTTTGTTGACTTTTTCTTGCCAGTAATATTTGGTACAGGTCGTACCGCGGGAACATGATTAGGTTTCCTCAATGTTGCTGTTAGTGTATATAGGGACTTAGAGCCCATGTAGTGTAAAGGCCTATCTAGAGGCTCATGTACCTTTTGTATACAGCCCATCCTTCTAGGGTTGGAAGAATAGACAGCAATCATTTCCCACAGCATGGTATCAGGCTAGGGTTCCCTCTCCTCCTCCCTTCCGCGGCCGTCCCAAGCCCTTCCCGTCGCCGCCGCCGGCCATGGCCGGCCGGACGCCGTTGCCTCCTGGCTTCCCCCCCTCTCCTCCTTCCCTCCTCTGTCCGGCGGGCTCGATCTGCGCCGTCTCGACCCGCGCGTCGCCCAGATCCGCGCCGCACCGGCCTTGGGCGCGGGCGCCCCTGCCGCCGTCACCTGGGCCGCCGTGGCCGCGGCTCCGCCCCCTGCCGCCGGCGCACAGCAGCCGCCGGGCGCGGACGCGTCACAGCCGGAGCGCGCGCTGCGCCAGCCGGAGGACCCGACTCTCCCGTCGCCCTCCGCTGCGGCTGTGGCCGCCGCCATCGCTGCCGGCCTAGGGATGCCGCCGCCGGCCCCAGCGGCCGCTGTTCCCACGCTCCGTCGTCCCCCTCCCCTGCTCCGCTCGCCCAGGCCCCCTCCCCTGCTGTTCCGCTCGCTCCCGATGGCAGGGGAGGTCGGTCTGGTGGCCTGGGTGGTTCTGGGCCTGGCCTGGGCCAGAACGGCTGGGCCCGAATGGGCCGGCCAACCAGGGCCAGGGCCCCCTGTCCGCCGACGCTGCTGCCGTCGCCACCACGTCGGTTCAGGCTGCCCTCGCGGCTGCCCTCCTCGCGGCGAAGACTGAGGCTGCTGCTGTTGAGGAGCGTGTCCGCGCTGCCGCCCTTGCTTGGGAGCGCGAGCGCACCGTCGCGGACACCCTCGCACGCCAGGTCGCGGAGGCAGAGCAGTACCTCTCCGCCATCTCCGCCGGGAAGCAGCCCGTCGTCACCGACGCTGGCGCCACTTCTTCCCACCAGGCACCGCCCGCTGCTTCCACGCCGCCCGCCTGTTCTGCTTCCCGCCCCGACCCGACCGATCCGGTCGTCACCCACCTCCACCTTCAGGCGGCCGGGGTCCAGAGCATCCGCACCATGGTCACCGTCGTCCTCGACCCCGCGTCCACCGCCTACGGACGTTGGCGGGACCAGGTCCTCCTCGCCCTCAGCCACTACGTCCTCGACGACCACGTTCTCCTCGACACACCTGTTGAGGAGCGTGACGTGTCGTGGAGGCGCCTCGACAGCGTCGTCCGTTCCTGGATCTTTGGGACCATCTCCCAAGATCTCCAGGACCTCATTCGGACTCCCGAGGGCACCGCTCACCAGGCCTGACTGACCCTCGAGGGCCAGTTCTTGGGCAACGCCGAGCACCGCATTCTCCGCCTCGACACTTCGCTCCACAACTTCGTCCAGGGCGACCTCTCCGTCGGTGAGTACTGCCGCAGGCTGAAGGCCATGGCCGATGACCTTCACGCTTTGGGGTCCCCGGTGCCCGACCGGACCCTGGTGCTCCAGGCTCTGCGCGGCCTCAACGACAACTATGAGCTCATGCGGTCTTGGCTTCCCCGTCAGCGGCCCTTTCCCACCATCCACCAGGTCTGTGAAGACCTGGCGCTGGATGAGATCGCCCGCGGTTTTGCGCCTGGCTCGTCCTCCTCGTCCACCTCCACCGCGCTCGTCGCTCCACCGACGTCTTCGACACCACCTGCCACCTCCCTCCTGGGCACTCCTCCGCCAGCTTCTCCCGGCCCGAGCGGGGGTGGAGAGGGCCGTGGTGGTGGCTTCGGTGGCGGTGGTGGTGGCCGTCGTCGCCGCGGGGGCCGTGGTAGTGGCTCCGGTGGCGGTGGTGGACGCGGTGGAGGCCGTGGTGGTGGTGGCTCCGGTGGAGCCGGCACCGGCGGAGCACCGGGATCTTCGGCCTCCGCGTCCGCTCCTGGTGGTGCACCCTGGCCATCCTACACCCACCCATGGTCAGGGCGCATCTCCATATGGCCGTTCAGCCAGCCTGCGGCCATGTTCGCTGCACCTCCCCAGCAGTGCTTGACTACTTGCATACCACCTGCTACGCCGAGCCATCCTCCACTCACCTGGGCGCCTCCGCCACAGTCCTACCCACCACCGACCGGGCCTGGTGGTGGGTGGGACGCCACTGCCCTGGCACAGTCGTTCAGTACCATGGGCCTGATGCCGCCGGTGAGCACCGAGTGGATCGCCGAGTCGGTGCCTCGTTCCACACCACCCCAGATGCTGGTATACTTTCCTCTGTACACCCACCTCACCCCTCCTACCCCTCTTCTATCATGGTCGGGAATGGGTCGTGTCTTCCTGTCACTTCTGTGGGCACTGCGACGGGTTCTTTTCGTCTTCCTCATGTTCTTGTTGCTCCACAGATGGTGCACAATCTTCTTTCTATTCGTCAGTTTACTGCTGAAAGTTCTTGTTCTGTCGAATTTGACTCTTCTGGTCTTACTGTGAAGGATCTGGCTTCCCGACGTCCGCTCCTCCGATGTGACAGTTTGGGGCCCCTTTACAGCATCCGCCTCCCTACTTCTGCTGCTTCACCTGCGGCTGCCACTGCTTCCACTCCTTCAGCTGCTTTCATCATGACACCTTCGTCTGCTACTTGGCACCGCCGGCTCGGTCATCCCGGCCGCGACGTTTTGGCTCAGCTTAGTCGTAGTGCAGATGTTCCTTGTACTAGGACTGCTGATGAGCACCTTTGTCATGCTTGCCAGTTAGGTCGTCATGTTCGACTTCCTTTTTCTTCTTCTTCTTCGCATGCGAGTCATGCTTTTGATCTTATACATTGTGATCTGTGGACATCACATGTACTCAGCCTCTCTGGCTTTAAGTACTATCTTGTGGTAGTTGATGATTTCTCCCATTACTCTTGGACTTTTCCTTTGCGTGCGAAATCTGACACTTTTCTACCCTCCTCCGCTTGTTTGCCTGGGTGTCTACACAGTTCGGCCTCACTGTCAAGGCCGTCCAGTGTGACAACGACCGTGAGTTTGATAACCGCACCTCTCGTGACTTTTTCCTCTCTCGTGGTGTTCAGCTCCGCATGTCCTATACGTATACTTCTTCTCAGAACGGCAAGGCTGAGCGGATGATTCGCACCACGAACGATGTCATTCGCACGCTTCTCCTTCAGGCCTCCCTGCCTCCCCGTTTCTGGGCTGAGGGGCTTCACACTGCCACATATCTGCTTAACCGTCTTCCGTCCACAGCTTCTCCTGCTCCTACACCTCACCACGCCCTCTTTGGCACCCCGCCCCGGTATGACCATCTTCGTGTCTTTGGGTGTGCGTGCTATCCTAACACTTCTGCCACTGCTCCGCACAAGTTGGCTCCTCGGTCGACTCGTTGCGTGTTTCTCGGGTACTCTCCTGATCATAAGGGGTACCGCTGCTTCGACCTCACTTCTTGTCGGGTTCTTATCTCCCGACACGTTGTTTTTGACGAGTTGGATTTCCCCTACTCCACCTCCTCCACCCCGACTTCTGACCCGGAGTTGGACTCCATGTTTTTGACTGACCCGGTGGTTCAGCCACCTTTTCTGTGTTTCCCTTTCCAACAGGTTCTTCCAACCCACGCGCGGCCCCGGTGCCCTCCACTCCGCCCCGCCTGGCGCCGCTGCCTGTGCCAGCGCCTCGCGCGGCCCCGGCGGCCTCTCCCGCGCCACGCGCGGCCCCGGTGCCCTGCACTCTGCCCCGCCTGGCGCCGCTGCCTGTGCCAGCGCCTCGCGCGGCCCCGGCGTCCCCTCCTGCGCCACGCGCGGCCCCGGCGCCCCTCCCGCGCACTTCGCGCAGCCTGCTCGGGTCTACAGCCGACGGTTGGTGCATACTCAGCAGCAGCCGCACCGGTCTCCGTCTCCACCTCCACCGCCACCGGGCTCTTCTTCTCCGACTCCTCCACCGGACCCGCCGGCCCCGGCTCGGGCCCATGCGCGTCTGGATCCGGTGCTCTACCACCCGCCTGTCATCCATCGGGATCCCAGTCACACTCATCCCATGGTGACTAGGCGGGCGGCGGGCGTTCTTCAGTCTACAGCCCTCTTCGCCTCCGGGGGAGAGCCGGGGATCTCTCCAATACCCTCCTCCGTCAGTGAGGCCCTTGCCGACCCTCACTGGCGCCAGGCGATGGAGGAGGAGTACGCAGCTCGTCTTGCCAACCAGACGTGGGACCTCGTGCCGCGTCCGTCTGGTTGCAATGTTGTCACTGGAAAGTGGATTTGGATGCATAAGCGTCGGGCTGATGGTTCTCTAGATCGATACAAGGCTCGCTGGGTTCTCCGGGGTTTCACTCAGCGCTCTGGTGTGGACTATGACGAGACTTTCAGTCCGGTGGTGAAGCCTGCGACAGTGCGCACTGTTCTCTCTATTGCTCTCTCTCAGTCTTGGCCCGTGCATCAGCTAGATGTGAAGAATGCATTTCTCCATGGCACCCTTGCAGAGACAGTATACTGCAGTCAGCCGGCAGGTTTTGTGAATTCCAGTCATCAGGATCTTGTCTGTCGCCTCAACAAGTCACTTTATGGTCTGAAGCAGGCTCCACGGGCATGGTACTCTCGCTTCACCTCCTTTGTGGTCTCGTTGGGGTTCACCGAGTGCAAGTCCGACACTTCTCTGTTTGTCTACCGCCGTGGCTCTGAGACTGCTTATCTGCTACTCTATGTTGATGATATCATCCTGGTTGCTTCCAGTCAGACACTGCTTCAGCGCATCATTCAGTCCCTACAATAGGAGTTTGCTATGAAGGATCTCGGTGAGCTCCATCACTTTTTGGGTGTCACTGTTGAGCCTCGTCCCTCTGGCCTCTTCCTTCACCAGCGCCAATATGCACTTGAGATTCTAGAGCGAGCAGGTATGACTCACTGTAAGCCTTGCTCCACTCCGGTTGATACACAGGCCAAGCTTCCTGCAGCTGAGGGTGCTCCTGTTGCTGACCCGACTGCTTACCAGCGTATCGCTGGTGCGTTGCTCTACCTCACTTTCACCAGGCCGGATATCACGTATGCAGTTCAGCAGGTCTGCCTTCATATGTATGATCCTAGAGAGCCACACCTTGCCGCGCTGAAGCGGCTTCTTCGCTACATTCGTGGTACAGTTGACTGCGGTCTTGCTCTTCACCGATCTCCTACCACAGAGCTTGTCGTCTACACCGACGCTGACTGGGCTGGCTGTCCTGACACACGTCGCTCCACTTGTGGGTACGTCGTCTTCCTCGGCGGCAACCTGGTCTCCTGGTCGTCCAAGCGACAGCCGGTCGTCTCCCGCTCCAGTGCAGAGGCGGAGTACCGGGCTGTTGCTAACGGCGTTGCGGAGGCGTCCTTGTTGCGTCAGCTCTTGGCGGAGCTTCACAGCCCGCTCGCCAAGAGCACGCTCGTCTACTGCGACAATGTCAGCGCCGTGTATCTCTCGTCAAACCCAGTTCAGCATCAGCGGACGAAACACGTGGAGATTGACCTGCACTTTGTCAGAGATCGAGTCACCATCGGCCAGGTTCGGGTTCTCCATGTCCCGACCACCTCGCAGTTCGCGGACATATTCACCAAGGGACTCCCCTCCACGACATTCTCTGAGTTCCGCTCCAGTCTCAACGTAGTCAGTGGCTAGTTGTGACTGCGGGGAAGTGTTGTATGTATGGTGTTTCTTGCACAGTCTTGTACTTCGCTGCGCCGACAGTACAGACTGTGGGGGAGTGTTTCTTGTATTGTTTGTTGTCCAGTCTTGTACTTCGCTGCATCGGTAGTACATACTGCGGGGGAGTGTTAGTGTATATAGGGACTTAGAGCCCATATAGTGTAAAGGCCCATCTAGAGGCCCATGTATCTCTTGTATACAGCCCACCCTTCTAGGGTTGGAAGAATAGACAACAATCATTTCCCACAACAGTTGCAGATAGCGGGCTATGGATTTTAGCGGCAGCCTGTCAGAAAGGCTATTGAGGCTATAGCGGGGCTATAGCGAGGCTATAGCATATAGCGTTTTGCACCAAAAATATCAGAATTTACCATATCTCAGCACATGTTTAACCAATTTCAGCAAATATTTGAGTGGACTACATAAGCAAACATGACAAATAAGGCAAAACACACAAGATATGTCACACATTACAAGTTCAAGAAAAAAATAGAACATAAATTGAGTTCATAACTCCATCAATTTAGGGTTTCATGCCATCAACATCACGTCATCACTGCGGCACACATCACTAAGAGTGAATCACTTAGTCTGAGTCGTCATCATGGAGCAAGCAGCAGCTATAGCCCTAAAAGGCTATGCATATAGCGGGGCTATTTCCCGCTATTGTCCCGTTAGCGGCCATAGCCCTAAAATCAGGGATATCATCGCGGCACCTCTCTCCAGGGGTTATAGCGGGGCTATAGCGGGCTATCCGCAACATTGGGTTTCCTGGACAAATCCAGAATATGGAATCAATTTGCATGGCATCGCATAATTCTGCTACAGGCAACCTCGAAAGTGATTGAAAAATTGCATCCCGTGCTCACGACGATCATTTTCCCTTTTACAACTATAAAAATATTTTTCACATGAATTAGGTACTGCCTTAAGCTATCAAGGAACTCTTTTGCAGAGTCAATTCCAAATTTTGTGTGGTTGTAAATGAGACAATCCTGCTATTCTTGACGCAGTTCTGCTTATTCGTTTGTGGCTTATTCTCGCTCACGTAACACTATTGAACTTGTCAAAACCAATCAGCTTTTCTACCGGCAGATTTTTTTTGTTATTGATGCATCTAGATAATTTGACATGCTTATCTAAAAAAGGATAATTTGACATGCTGAGTGAACTTCATTTGAGAACATGAATTTCTAATTTGGAAATTCATTGCGTATATGTGATTCATCACTTTCCGATCTAACTTTACTGGCCGGAGGAGACCGTTCTCTTGCATTGGACTGACATCCCAACTCCAATCCCCTGGCCACCTGGCTCACTTTCTTTCCTTTCTTTATTCATCAATCATTCAGCTTTGTCCTCGTTCGGAACGAAAGCGGTGGAGTCAGCTATCAAAACGAGAACAGAGAGCACGCAGGCGGCGCCGGCCATGGCATCACCAGCAGGGAGTGTCGGCATGGGTTGTCCCAAGATCCCGGAGTTCCTGGCTGGCACTGCCGGCGACCGGCCGGTGCCGGCCGTGGGGCTTGGCACGGCATCGTTCCCGTTCGGGGAGGAAGACGTCAGGGCCGCCGCCCTCGCGGCGCTGGAGCTCGGCTACCGCCACCTCGACACTGCCTCGCTCTACGGCTCCGAGCGGGCCGTCGGCGAGGCCGTGGCTGAGGCGGTGCGGCGCGGGGTCGTGGCGTCTAGAGAGGAGGTGTTCGTCACTACCAAAATGTGGTGCTCGCAGTCCCATCCGGACCTCGTGCTCCCTTCGCTCAGGGAGAGCTTGCAGTAGGAGTTTCCTTCCTGAGCTTAAAATTTGCTTGCTTCTATTTTTTTCTTTAGAGATCCGCTATAAATTCAGTTACTAGAATCTAGTAAATCTCCAAGGTTAAAATGTCGGTTCTTGAAAGAACAAGCGAGAACAATTTGAAGATTAAAATATAATTCCTACAATTCAACCCAGCAATTCTGCAGTAGCTGGAAACCTGGAAGTACCAAATAAACTGAAACAGGTGTTCATTCTTACCTCTTCATCATCTTTAGGAACCTTCAAATGGAATATGTTGATCTGTACCTGATTCATTGGCCAGTGGCTACAAAGCCTGGCAAGCCCCAATTTCCGATTAGAAGGGAGGACATAATGCCCATGGACCTGAGCGGCGTGTGGCGGGCGATGGAGGAGTGCCACCAGCTTGGCCTTGCTAGAATGATTGGTGTCAGCAATTTCACGACAACGAAGCTGCAAGAGCTGCTTTCCATTGCTGAAATCCCCCCAGCGGTTAATCAGGTTTGTATTGGTCAACTGGATAATTACTAATGGCAATTTCACTAACCTTTGTTAGTGCCAGTCTTTGCTTTCAGGTTATTGTAATATTTTTTAAAAAAATTGTAGTAAGCGCGAAATAATATTCCATATGAAGGCAAAGACTGAAAGCAAAGTAGACTTCATAGATGTAGAACTTGAAGACTGTTCAAAGAATTCTCATTTGTACATAATTTTGTATATAGTATAGCCTCAATTATACCTCTACGATATCATCGGACATGTTACATCACTGGTACTTATGACATTTTGCAGGTTGAAATGAATCCGATTTGGCAGCAGAAAAAATTAATCGAGTTCTGCAAAGACAAGGGTATTCATGTGACTGCATATTCTCCTCTTGGAGGCCAAGGCATGTCAAATGCAGTACTACGATGTGAAGTTCTGGAAGAGATTTCAAAGGCTAGGGGGAAGTCAGTGGCTCAGGTACATCTCTCAATGAATCTCGGTCAAAGTTTACCAATCATTTGAGTTCATGTCATATTTCAACATTTTCAAAGGCTGTCACAAATTTAGCCGCTGGCATAGCATGCATAATGTCTTAACTAGGTTTGTGCAATTTGTATTGTTTTAAAAAAATGGTTTTGCAGTTTGGCAAAGCACACAATGTCCTCAAATTCAGGAACTTTATTTTGGTTGAGTGTAGAAACCTTTTGAAAGCTACTGAACTTTTACAGAACAGCCAAAACCATCTAAATACATGATAGAATAAAAGGTGGAAGTATTTTTTGTAGTCCTCTTATTGTCTCTTATTTTTCCTGCGACGATAACACTTAGCACCTAGCAGCATAACTATTTTCTGTCCTTGACCTAGATTTCTCTGAGGTGGATCTACGAGCAAGGTGCCAGCATGGTTGTCAAGAGCCTAAAACTAGAGAGGCTCAAGGAGAACATGGAGATTTTCAATTGGGAATTGAGCGATGAAGACCGTTTGAAGATCGGTCAGATACCCCAACACAAGAAGGTCAGACTGACGGGGATCCTCAGCTCCGAAGGCACCACTAGCGTGGATCTTGCCGAGTTCGATGTTGTTGAAATGTAGCTGAATATCCACCTAGTTACAGTGTTCTGAAAATTTCGTGCTACTGGTTGTTTGATGTAACCTGAAAGCAGGTCGGAATTCCTGCAAAGCCATACTGTCACATTGAACTGTCAGTACACCTTGCAAAACAAAACGAAAATGGCAGCTTATGCATTGTCAATTTGGCTGGATGTCTCGAATCTATTTGCATCGCACTAGTGGCTAGAATCGATTTTTGTTGTTACATTGAAGAAATGGAGTGCTCCGCGTCAGTGCAGGATACGTTCCAGCACTGAATGCTAAACAAGTTGCTGCACTTGTGTTCTTCTGTTTATTCCGGACAAGTATTGTAACAGCAAGCTTGTGTTCTTCTGTTTATTCCGGACAAGTATTGTAACAGCGTGGGTAAAGCAGGGTTCATTTAGGACATTCTCATGTATTATGGGTAAAAAAATATAGAGACTAGTGAAATGAGGTGGAATGAAAGGAATGGAGTGGAACTTAGTTCATTTTAAGATCCATCCTCTACATTGCACTGCAGTTCCACCTCAATCCTCCCCAAATTCCCCCAAATGAGGCCTCATGGTGGAAGAAAGGATGGATTCTGCTTGCTGGTATGAGCTTGGCCACCACTCCTGCATATAATAATTCGTTGGAGCAATGGTAGAGAGAGACAGTTATCGTGCTTATTGGGCTCGAATTTGACCCCCTATTACAATGACATGTGGGGTCACTTTGGGTCAATGACATGTGGATCAGGGTGTCAAATTCTGAAAGGCATGCGAATTGAGTCACAAATTCCAAAATATCTTCACCACCGTACCATGTTTGGCCCTTTCCGTCTGCACGGGCAGGCAGTACCGACGAATTAGACGTGTTGGATGCGAAGGTTCCTGGACGGACGGTAGATTAGCCAACTAACCTCTCTCTTACATAGCCATTCAGAAAACCGTAACTGTTCATTTCTATCTGCACACTTGTATAAAAACCGTCGTACTTTCTAACCATTTTCCTCCGTCTAAAACACAGCTCGCGTGATTCGCGAGCACTATAGTCTGATGCACAATAATATTTTAAACACGGAGATCAATGTTTTTAGACAAGGGATTCACTATTTTAAAATGCGATGAGATCGCAACAGCCATGTGTACAGCTATAGAATGCTCCCGTCCCGTCGCGTGCGTGCAATTCAGAGCTAGAGCAGGACTAATATATTGAGGAGCAACTATGGCCACATGACCAGATCTCGACGGCCCCGCCGCCACTTCGGCAGGGAGGCGAGCCGCAAGCCCCGCAACCATGGAGCTCCTGCGGGATAGCATCGCGATGGTGTCCCTGGCCGTCTTGGTGGCCGCGGTGTGCGCGCGTGCCGCGTCCTCGTGGCTCCGCCCCGGCTTCCCTCGCCTAGCCGCGCTGCTTCCGGTGGCTGCGTTCTTTGTCGCGGCTCCCCTGGCCTTCTCCTCTGCAATTGTCAGGGGACTCGCAGCCTTCTTCCTCGCGTGGCTCGGCGTGTTCAAGGTCGTCCTCCTCGCCGCCGGCCGCGGCCCGCTCGACCCCACCCTCCCGGTTCTCCCGTTCGTCTTCACGGCAGCGCTCCCCATCAAGCTCAAGTGCGGCGCCGCCGGAGCAGCAGCGTCCAAGGTTAATTCCATCTCGCCCCTTTCTTGCGCGGTCAAGGTTGCCCTCACTGCCGCCGTCCTCCATGTCTACCAGTACAAGGACCAGCTAAATCTGTACGTACGCCTCGCTCTATACGGCATCCACATCTACTGCTTCTTGGACCTCCTACTCCCCTGCATCGCGGCCGCCGGTGCCGCGCTCGGTATGGAGATAGAGCCGCAGTTTGACAGGCCTTACCTGGCGTCGTCGCTGCGCGATTTCTGGGGCCGGCGGTGGAACCTCATGGTGTCGGCCATCCTCCGGCCGTCCGTCTATGACCCTGTGCGGCGTGCGCGTGCCGGGAAGGCGGCGGCCACCCTGGCCACGTTCCTCGTGTCCGGGCTGATGCACGAGGCCATGGTATACTACCTCACCCTGAGGTCCCCCACCGGCGAGATGACGGCGTTCTTCCTGCTCCACGGCGCGTGCTGTGTGGCCGAGGAGTTGTGCGTACGGCGGTGGGCGGCGAGGGGGAGGCTGCCGCGGCCCGTGGCCACGCTGCTCGTGGTGGCGTTCGTGGCCGGAACGGCGTTCTGGCTGTTCTTTCCGCCAATTTGCAGGGAAGGATCGGAGGAGAGGCTGCTCGAGGAGTGGGCTGCGCTGGCAGCGTTCATCACTGGTGCCGGTCGAAATCTCTCCGGCATGTTTAGCGGCTCAATTAAATGATCACTTTCGCAGTGATCATTCAACATGCCCTTAAGGTAATTATTTGTTGAGCTAAATGTGTTTATATTTGCAGTCAGTTTGCAATTTTAGAATTATTGGTTGGCATAGCATGCATTGTTTAAAAAAGGTTTTGGAGCATAACCTAGCAGCAGCATAACTACTTTCCGTCCTTCCCCTAGATTTCTCTGAGGTGGATCTACATGCAAGGTGCCAGCATGGTTGTCAAGAGCCTAAAACTGGAGAGGCTCAACTGCTCAAGGAGAACATGGAGATCTTCGACTGGGAACTGAGCTACGAAGACCGTTTGAAGATCGGTCAGATACCCCAACACAGGATCAGACTGACAGGGATCCTCAGCTCCGAAGGCGCCACTAGCGTGGACGTGGATCTTGCAGTGTTCTGAAAATTTCGTGCTACTGGTTGTTTGATGTAACCTGAAATCAGGTAGGAATTCCTGCAAAGCCATACTGTCACATTGAACTGTCAGTACACCTTGCAAAACAAAACGAAAATGGCAGCCTATGCATTGTCAAATTGGCTGGGTGTCTCGAATTGATTTGCATCGCACTAGTGGCTAGAATCAATTTTTGTTGTTACGCTGAAGAAATGGAGTGCTCCACGTCAGTGCAGGATACGTTCCAGCACTGAACGCTAAACAACTTGCTGCAAAGCATCATTGGTTACGCAACGTAACCCATACTCATAAGCCCTAAATATTTTCCATTCATGTTGACTAAATATTTTTATTCACGTTGACTGATCTGTTAAAATTGCACAAACTCGCCGTATGCCGATTTGCACCAAGTACCTAGGAATTCAGAGGCATGAGCATACTTCCACACCAAAAAAAAAAAAAAAAAAAAAAACATACTCGTAACATTGCAAACAGATGTTCTCATTGCATGTTCATACTCGTAACATTGTGTCCGCATTAAAGCAGTAAAACCCAAGTGGTACAGTTAATTGCCCCCTCAGCGCTACAGAAAACTGATCTTGCTCAACTGTCCTGTAAGCTACTGATCCTCATCAAACTTTATCTTTTTCGCTGAAAGCTGAGTGCTGCCCAACTGTGTAGAACAATCAAGAAAATAATAAATGGTTAGCATCCAGGAAGAATGTATCACATCTGGCAACAACAAACCCATAAAAAGGGAACTCCAGAACTGATCTTGCCTGTTGATATAGTAATCCTATTTTCTATTTGCAATTTATAAGAGAGCTAGAACATCAATAGGGTACAAATATAAGTCTATACTTGGCTAAAAACTTTTTCACCTGACCTTGGTGCATCCACAAGAAAATAAAAATGATCAATAATAAGGTTAGTGTTTTCCTGATTATCCTAGTCAATCATGAAACAACTTTCCATCTTAAAATCGAAAGCAAAACTAGCAGCTAAAAACACACATTTGCAATTGGCATAAAATAAGGAAAAGGGCAGATAATAACATAGATAATTGGCTATGACATCTGGAACCAACACAGGCCAGTGATAAAGTTGGCCTGACAGTCATCAAGGTTGCAAGGACTCAATTACTGTGTCCATCAGTGACTAAAATACAGTAAATAGACAGCACTATGCCTATCTATAATTTCACATATTATTCAGATTTCATCAAAATAAATTAACAGTAAGTAAAGGTTTAACTAGCAGCTAAAAACACACATTTGCAATTGGCATAAAATAAAGAAAAGGGCAGATAATAACATAGATAATTGGCTATGACATCTGGAACCAACACAGGCCAGTGATAAAGTTGGCCTGACAGTCATCAAGGTTGCAAGGACTCAATTACTGTGTCCATCAGTGACTAAAATACAGTGAATAGAGGCACTATGCCTATCTGTAATTTCACATATTATTCAGATTTCATCAAATAAATTAACAGCAAGTAAAGGTTTACTTACAAGGGCTGGACACTCATAATCAATACCAGCAGCCCTGATCCTTTTGCGACGTTTTTCGTCACGCTTTACGATTCCTTCAACCATCTTTTTGTGCTCTTCTGTAGTTTTATCCTGGTAACAGCACATCTTTTAGTACAGCGCACACATTATGCTACAGCTGTAGTCAGCAATGCCTTACCTTGTTGTGTCTCTTCCGTTCGATTGCCACTCGATCAATTGGTATGAATCCACGTCGCACCCCTTTCCATCTGAACATAATTTGTAATAAAACATTAAAATTGTACAGGACATGAATTATGTTACCATTTTAATCAAGAAGCAATAAAGTGCCACTACACACAGCTACTGATACAGCACACACGGACAAGTCTTTACTGACAACTACTAAATTCCAAGTTCCCTGTCACGGCATAAAAAGAACAAGGATACAACTATATAAGAACATTGTTAAGTCAAGAGATTATGTCCTCAGCCCAAGATTTTTCTGAGCAGGTTCTCGTTTTCTATCTCAATTGCATTGTCATTGACCCAAACTAATGAAACCCATTTTCAATAAAAATGCATCGCCAACTCCTTACGAAGTTACAACTCCAGCACCTAGTTGATCTGTGCACCAACCATGCAAAGGGAAATATTCAGTGTAACCAATCCGCTTATAACTATATTAAGCAAATTAGACCTATTAACAATGGTCCTCATCATCTCAATCAACTCTGCAGACACATGCGTGCTTTATTCAAAAAGCTACCAAGCCACTTTCCAACTCTAATCATACGTCAGGTGTATTTTGTTCACAGCCATAAAGTTTCCACAAAATCATTGGAAAATCAAAGCTACTTTTCCTTTCTTCTAGGGAATGTGAAGGCCAACAGAATCAAGTAGTTAATCCAATAGGCAGCATGTTTGGATAGGCTTACAATTTTGGATGAACTTTCTCTGGTGGAACAAGTGTGACTCGCAAGGTGTGCTCGAACAAGAGATAGTTATTCATCTCATCAGCTACAACCTTCGCCACCTAATACACCAAAGCACATACCCAAAATCGTTGTAAGTAGCTGGCAAACAACATATATCCGCTGCAATGATGTTTAAAACGAAGCGCTTACCAAAGGGCTCTCAAACTCGATGAATCCATAGTGCTTGGACTTTCCTGTCTAGAAATATATCACAAAACCACACGTTAGATTAGATTGCTTACAAACAGCGCACAGAAATCAACGGCATGGCAGTGTCATACGATACCTTGCGGTTCCGGGCAATCCTAAGCCTCTTAATATCCCCAAACTGCTTAAAGAACCCTGCAAGAGAACATCAACATCAACAAAGAGAACATTAGCACAACAAACTTATCCAGCGCACTTCACCATTTTCTCTAAAAAAAATCCATCAGTGCTCATCATAGTCTCACAGGAACGCACCTTGCATCTGATCCTCGTAGAAGCCGTGGGGTATGTGCCCAATGTACACTACGGTGGCGGTGTTCTCCGGCTCCTCGGGCTCTTGCACCTTCCGCAGCCTCTTCCCTGGCCCTCCTTCCAGCGGCTGCACCAGACGCAAGACACCACAGCAAACGCCACGGATTAGCAAGCAGAAAGCCAGAGTTTATCTTCCCCCCATCTCACGGCATGCAAAGCACTAAAACCAGGATGGAGCTGAGCGGAGAGCTACGCACCAGGAAGTCCTTGCCCTCGCCGGCGCGGGGCCCCGCGATGCGCCGCGCGAGCACCCGCTTCTGGTTCCGCTTCTTATCCCGCATCCCCATCTCGCCGGGCGCTCCTCCTCTCTGCCGACTCTGTCCTGCGGGGGGCGCCGCCGCCGTTCCAGAGAGAATCAACTGAATCAGAGCAACGCGAGGAAACCTAGAGGAGGGTTGTTTGGGCGGCGCGCGTCCCGTACCTGGATACGGTGCTCAGGCGCGGCGGCAGGGGCAGGAAGCGCCGGAGGCGGGGAGGCCGTCGCGGGGTGGGGACAGCAGTGGAGGAAGAGAGAGAGAAGGGGGGTTAGGGTTTTGCCCGTGGGAAGTTTTGATTGGAGAGAGATGAGACCGACGGAGGAGGTTTTGGGCTTTGGCCCAATACATGACAGGTCTATTCATTGGGCCTTCTCTTCCTCTTCTTCGGAAGGAAACAAACAAAATAGGGAGGCGATTCTAAAAAAAAAGAATCGGGAGGCCCACACGTCTGGCGCGTGTGCCAGGGTCCCACAATTCAGCGGCGTTGCTGGGGACCCGAAGCTTTGACCCACCGTCACGTGTAACTGCCGGGAAGGTTCACGAAGCATCTGGAAGGAACACGACGCGCCCATGGCACTGGCCTGAGTGGCTCGGCTGACCACACCACCAAAAGGGGGAAGAGGACGCGAGCCCTCGCGAAAGCGTAGGGTCAGAATTGGACTGCACGCGACCGCGTCGAGCTGCTTCCCGTTCCCGCCTCGCTGAGAGATCTGCGGCGGCCACCGACCCGTCCGTCTTCGGCGCCGGAGAGGGCGAGCAGAGATGGAGGACACGGCGGCGGCGGCGGCGGCGGAGAAGGCGTCGTCGTACAGGTACTGGGTGCGGGAGGCCACCGGGGACGCCGCGCCGCTCCCGGTCCCGCGCAAGCTCGACCCCGCCGCCAACGGCAACGGGAACGGCAACCCGCCGCCGCTCGGCTCCGTCTGGAACCAGGTCAGCCCCCCATCTCTCCTCTCCATCCTTTCATCTCCCTGTGTTAGATTGGTATAAAGGAATCCTGTGGTTGCCTAGTGACAAGCATGGCAAAAAGGATAGCAAATTTATGATGTCTCGTGTCTCATCAGTATTCACCCATTTGTCCAATCTAATGGGGGGAAGCTTCGGATGCTAGATCTGGTCTGTAGTTTGAACTTGCTTGCCAAATAGCTGATCTGTCTGCCAGTACTATGGGCAATGGCTACGATCCGCCATTGGCTTTGGGATAATGCTGGTGTGCGAACCAACCATAGCGTTCCAATCCATGGAAACCATTGTGGATTGCTGATGAGACACGAGACATCATTTGATTGTGGATTTACAGACTTAGTTGATGAGTGTTCCTGCTGCTTACCAACATTTGATTGTGGATTGCTGAATAAATGTGACTTAACCTTTAAGCGTGAGATAGAGAAGTGACTTGACCTAGACATGAGTTTCCACATATATAAATTGATTTATAAGCTTGAACTAGTGGGAAAAATGTCTTGTAAGTTCAAACTATTTAAGGCACTATTGAAGTTTTTTATTCCAAATGATTTCACACAGTTTTAATTTACCCCATGTTTGGGTTGATTTGTCTTCACAATGGGCGATTTGCTCTACCTTCTAATATAGGCTTCTTTGAAGTAAATAGAAATTGAATGGTGGGAGGAAATATGGGGAGTGGTGAGTCATGTCATCTGAGTTGTAACCAACCTGTGCATAGTTTCGATATGCATTCCGCAGCTTTAGAAGGAACCATTTACCAATGCATTTTTACATTTTATGGCTGCACTGCTGGGTGCTACAGTACTGTTTTCTGATTTGTTGCTCGCACTTTGCAGGCTGGAACCTGGGAGGAGAAAAACCTCAACTCATGGGCCAATAGTAGGATTAAGGTACAGTAGTTTGACAGCCAATTGTTTACAAAAAAACTTGGTGTTAAATGATGTTTCAATTCTTCCACTTCTCTTTTGACATTTGTTGGCTGATCCATTCTACAGGATTTGTTGGGTTCTCTAGGTTCATTGGAGTTCCCAACAGGGAAGGCATCCATTGATGAAGTGTCTAAATGCTTAGGAGATGTAAGTATAATTTAGATAATTCAATTCCATGGTACCTATTACTTTGCGTCTGAAGAGAAAACACACATTAATTACTCGAGTTCATTCGCTGTCAGTATACACCTAATGCAATTGATATGGCCTGTCACTTAAGAATTTAGATAAAACCACGAGTTTCTGTCTTGTGGTTTCCTCAAAGGAAACAAACTCTTCTGCAATATGATGCTTCCTTTTTTCTCAACGTGTTTACTCTGATATTTGAATTGCACCTGTACTCAAGCATACACTCAATTAAAGATTGATGATCTTTGTACTGTACTTGGAAGTCTATGTTGATGCATTATCTGCCTTCTATTCAATTACCTGGACAAACTTGTATTGTAAGTCCGTTTAGGGAACATCAGAATTTGGCTAAATAAAGATTACCTGGCAGGCAGTGTAGGACTTACTTAGAACTTAGCCTCAAATAATTTATCAGGAATCTAGAAGCACTGTGTACAGCTCAATGCCCACTCCTCCACCTGGGCTACCCAAAACAACTTCATCGCACCCTCAACCTCATTGTGCCTTATGTTGGCTGCACCCTAAAACTAAGATAGCTTAAGTTTCTGCTGATTGATGTTTTGGAAGAAAAAAAAAGGGAATGTGATTAAATGAACTTGTGAAAGATGAGGTGAATTTTTTCCATGGGATGTGTTGACCCGTAACAGTGGAGTTTGTGTGTCCCTGGATGGGTGGAATCTTCAGTGATTACTTGATAGCTTCTCTGACTAAGTAATTCTGTACTCGTGATAATTTAACATCTCAATACGAGTCCATTGTTGCTATGCAGGCATTTCAGGTCACGGTTCGTAACAAGAAGAGAGTAGGGTATAATTATGAGCTAAGCTTGAGATTTAGCGGTAAACACCTCATCATGTCAAGACTGACATCATTCAGTTAGGAATTTCCACTTCAATCCCTATTAACACAATAATTCATGGTAATGCTTATCAGGTGAATGGTTAATTAAAGAAGAAAACAAGAAGGTCAAAGGCCATTTAGACATTCCTGAGTTTTCGTTTGGTGAGCTTGAGGACTTGGAGGTAAAGCTTCTAGTCCATACTAGGGGATCTGTACCAAAGTATTTAAGATAATAATACTGGCTGCCACTACATATTCATTTTTTCTCTTTTTTTCATCTGATTTCAGTTACAAGTAAGGTTCAGTGATGACAAGGACCTAGCATCCGATGACAAAACACGGATTTCCAAGGAATTGAAGTCCTTTCTGACTCCGATCCAGGAGAAAATGCGCATGTTCGAAGAAGAGCTCAAAGGTAGATAGCGAAGATTAGCAAGTCTGCAGTGCTAGGCAAGTGGCGCTGCTGTGCTAGATGAGTAAGCATGTCAAAACTGAGGTCCTGTTTTGGTTTTCCCATCTTCAGCGGTCGTACTTGGACGACTGGGACTGTATGTGTGTACTAATGTTATGCACTTGTTGAGATGATCAAGAACTCTCCAAACTATAAACATCTCTTGATCTTCCTTACTTTTGCACGGACAATATATGATAGCAAAGGAATTTACCATATTTCTGTGTGCATGTTACATCCTGTATCCAAAGCTAAGAACGTTGACACCTTAATTACTATCTGAACGTAATGAATATGTTAGATTTATATAAATAAGCAACAATTCAAATTAGTATTCAAAGACTAATAATGTCTGAAATGTGACTTACTGATCTGGTAGAGCCAGTAATTATGTAGAGCCCAAGTTGGAATTGAAATCCTTGTCTCCAATAAGTTTAGCACACCTTGGTTTGTCTCCATCTATCTTATTCATGTGCACTCACCTCAGCCACAAAGTCCAAAACTCGCCATTTCTCACCATCCAGCAGTCAATATCAAAACAATCAACCATTGAGTACTCAACCATTTCATCATCTCCATTTATCTCACAGCTTTCCATCAACCCTTGTCACAGATAGACATTAGGATACATGCATGCACATGTCCCGGTCTTCCAAATCCAAGGATTTTTTTCATTCATTCGTAGCTCTTGAATGACATGTTTGGACTATCCTATGCCCTAGCTCAGCATCCTAAGTTTTTGTTGAGCGTGCAAGAATAATTGGCCAGGAATGCAAATCTACTTTGATGGGGATCTCACGAGGAGCAGACACCTGTTTCTTGGACTTGGGAGTAATTGATTTGGGCACACCCAGCTTTTGATTTAAAACGAGTGTTCAATTATAATATTTTCTTCATCTTAGAATATAGCTGCTTTTAGATTAGCCTAAAATCGAAATTTATTATCTTTGGCTAACAACATCTCTAAAAGATAGTTAATTTCAAGTAAAAAAATGCATGTTGTGGTTTTTTTTTAGTTATTGAGTCTTTATATTTGTTTTATTACTTATAGCTAATGTTAAAAATGTTTGACTTAGGACAGATGTAAAACTAGCTATATTTTGGGATGGATGCAGTATTACTTTTCTAAGGGGAAATGGTTATCTAGCTTAGTGGAGAATTTGGACAGGCAATGCAAGCTCAGTTACTTGCCTTATCCTCCAACCTCATCATCTTAACCTGATTTTTTTTAACAACATGGTTGTGAAAAGTGATTCTTGAAGTAATGGCCATCGCTGACGTTGATACATTTAAGAGAGAGCAAAATCGTTTAATAGTGGTGTGACATCAGTAAGCTCAGATGTTCTTGTTTGTCACTACCCGTCCTAATGACGACAAAATGATACCTCTACTGCTCCCTCCGTCTCTATTTAAGTGTAGTAATTGGTGTGTGTCACAAATTTGACTCAATTTGTAGAAAATATGTACAACATTTGTATCTTCAAATAAATTTGTTAAAATATTATAGTAAAAAGATATTTTCAATGATACTAATTATGTACCATAAATATTGATATTTTTTAATATAAAATTAAACAGATTTTTTGGAAAGCGAGAAAGACAATTATTTAGAGACAGAGGGAGTAGAACTAGCACCGACACTATTTTTAGAGTATACTTCAGCAAACTACATGATCCCAAGTGTTCAACGAAATCAGAGTACACGGACGATTGTGCAACCGCTTTGGCTCTTTGTCCAGTTCAATCATTTGGCAATTTGGTTTCAAACTTTCAATATTCCAAACCGTATATACAAGCGTGTATGGCTGATCGGTTACGGTCTTTGTTTACGGGAAACAAAACAAGGCCAGTGTGGAGGACATGACAGAGGAGGACTGAACTGAAGTGGCAGTTTCAGGAACTCTTTGTCGTCTAGTGTGGATCTGCATCAGCCAATCCTGGGCAGCTGGGCAGTGGGCTGGTGTTTCGGGCCCACCAGAGAAGCAGTCACTCTGTCCATGGCATCTTTTTGGCATCTTTGTGATCCGTTTTCTTTTGGATCTGCTCTTGGTAGTAATAGCCAGCAAATCACGTATACACCAAGAGAGTGTAGAGTGGCACATGCTTTAGCTGCTCTTGGTGTCGAGCGTGAAACGGAGTCGAGTCCGTTGTTGAACGAGCTCCCTGTATTCGTGAATTGGTTGTCGCCGATTGTGCGACACAACCGTACTGGAATGAGATATTCCGTTTCAAAAAAAAAAAAAAAAACCAGAAAATCTTTTTGAACCAAAAAAAAAGGGCAGCAAATCACTCTTCTTTTCGTCAATCTAATGTGAAATTCCTAAGTTTCACAGGAAGCCTTAAAGTTCAAATGACATTCATTGTCATAAAACCTCATTTAGTCATTTGGTAGGATCTCGCGAGGCATCACAGAGAGGACAGACCACTAGGTAAATGACGCGGAGGAGGTAAGATTCGATCCACTGGCAGGCCATTTGATCTAGACTTGAGGATTTAACTAAGCATAAAGCCAATAAAAAAACTAAGCGCCTGCATCTCAAGGGTCAGACATCTTGCAACTTGCCCAGTGTCAGCCATTATGCACTCGTTAACCCCTGAGGCCTGAGCGAGCTAATTAATTTAACGTGCTCATCAGCTATGCATGCGTTTAGGCTTGGTCCAGCTTCTTTTTCGCTGCCTTGCCGAGTGGAGTATTTGTAGCCGTGTTAATATCTCAATCCAACCGGTGGGCATGTTGAGTGGCTACTTTAATTTTGTCTTTCTTTCCTTTTTTCTGTCTATGGCCTTCCAAATTGTAATCTTGTATTTTTTTTCTATATCAATGAAACAAGCATTATCGTGTTGGTTCAAATCAGTTATGCATGCCGTACGTACAACCTCTGGTTGGTCTGGTCAACTGGTCTGGTGAGCGACGGCTTCGTTTGCTTTAACCATATTTCTTCGCCTAGTTAATGGCCGCACACATGTGCACTGTATCAGGCCAACAGATTCAGATTTTTTTAAGTCATTTGTTGTTATCTGACCAGGTGGGATCAATCCTACTAGTTCTCCTTGGAATCTTTGATGTAGACGTGTTTGATGTAGAAAATGTTGTGTTTTATATTTTGATCAACATTTAGTCTAATTATATGTGTGATTAGTTTATGAGAGTTAATTGTATTCAAAGCACACCTTTAAGAAGACGTTGGTTTTATATCAATTGCCAATACTGTGAGAAACTAAATGCCAAAATTGTGTTTTTCCACTAAATGCGTAAGATTACCTCTCGTATTCTATGATTTTAGCTTAAAAGAAAGGGAAACACATACGTGTGCCAACAAGACATGTGAGAAAAATTCAAACTTGTAGTCTCTCAAAAGAAAAGAGAGAGAACATTTCGATCTTGTATATAACAACAAAATTGCTCAAATGGTCAGTGAGCCTGGCTTGTTATGTTGTCTCCCCAAAATTAGAAGCAAGCAGGGACAAAATGTCATAAGTAAATGAAAGCAGCCGCGAGCTATTAGAGAGAGACTAGTATAGCTACAGGGCACCAATCATTTGCCACAAGAGTACTGCTATATTAAATCCAACCAGGAGATACCGAGAGAGAGTCTGGATAGGTGGAGAAGAGAGAGGAGAGGATGCTATGAAGGCGAGTGGATAGGCAACTGCTTGCGTCTGAATCTCTCTTGAACTCGTCATCTTGCTCTTCGTTGCCAGGTAGGGGTTTCGATGTCCCGCCAGCATTTCTTTCCACTAGAACAGGATGCGCGCTATCGCGCGCCCTCTAGGACATCTTTTTTTCAAATGTAAGATGAAAGAAAAAACTAAACAATTCAACAGTGAAATCAACAACATAGTGCTATAATCAAACACTCATTTGAAATCAACAGAGTGCTATAAAGCAACATCTGAAACTGATAGAACTAATGCATCTCACAACAAACATGTCAAAAGACTAACAACATTAATATTTCAACACAACATCCAACCATTATGGTTACAACCATCCAACCATCTCACAACAAACATGTCAAGAGACTAACAACCGTATCGACAACATAATGCACGCTATGCGCGCCCTATATTTAACAATATAAATGACAATTGAAAAACATCTATTTATTTATCATTAGAAAATAAATTACACTTGAAATTTCATTCCAAAATATGTACATATAACTTATACCCAATATTCCAAATCTAGCATCCAACATGAAATTTACTGCAACAGAGTCCAAATTGTCTCACAAAAACTAACCTGACAGAACGAACGTGCTAAGCTCGCTCTTCGGTCGTCTTATCTCCAGAGTCCAAATTGCCCTATGAATCATGCACAGAATGTGCTAGATAAGCCACTGAAGCTACTGAATTTCACGATTATTGTTCAATCATGTAATCTAAATGAAGGAAGAGTAACAGCAGTACCTGCCCATTCATAGCAGAATCTTCTTTTCACCTCTGCTTTGGTGCCTGATTTGGTGTACCTGAACACAAGCAGGAAAAATAAGCATTAATAGATTTCAGAACAGCCCCTGTTCACTACTATTCAAATGGAAAATGATAAAACGATGGATAATTCTGTAGTAATAAATACGAGCTAACATAACTAATCAAATTAAACAATTTGTAGGGACAAAAACAGCATTTTTCCTGTGTCACTAAACCAGAATCCCTCTGCATTAGAGCGGTCAATGGAAAGCGAGCTTCTCAATACCTAATATCTAAGATGAGCACATATGAGGGTAAAGGATTGAAGAAAAAACTATTATCTAAGATGAGCACATATGAGAGTAAAGGAAAGCTCAAAGGAAAAGATAATTCTCAAATCATATTAGTACCATAAACAATTATGCCATTTTGTTCTTCAATTCTAATCTCAAGCAGGGCTGAAACATGAAAGAATTGGCATGAGTAATGATGCCAGTTGCCAGAGCATCAATTACCAACATTGATGTGAAAGCTAACAAAGAAACCGGCCAAATCTACGCACAACAACTGATGTAACTGTTTTTTCAATCCCAAATCAGAGATAATCCAATAGCAGAATGATGGCAATCTCCTCTCCGGTTTGCATAAACACAGCTGGAAGCAAGAACAACCGCAAAGTTAGCATGTTTCTCCCTAAAAAATACAACAAAAGTTGTCAACACAAGAATGCATTGAACAGGAGAAATAAAATCTTTTGATTTCTTTTGACCCTCGGCGTCTATGAAATATATACACTATCAAAATATATTCCATGGTGAATCCAATGAAACAAATTTGGTAATGTAGACGTTATATTTTTCTATAAACTTGGTCAAAGTTAGCTAAGTTTGACTTAGAACAAACCTTATGTGACATCTAATAAAAAAGGGAAGGAGTAGTATCCAGTACCTACACACTGCAATTGAACCAAACCACACAAACACATCTTAATACATGATATGTGGCATCACTCAAACAAATCTGCAATTGAACCAAACCACACAAACACAACTTGATATATGATATGTGGTGTCGTCTGACGAGATGGTGGGAAGGAATAGGGTGTAGCAGCATATTCAACAGAGGCATCCAAAACATCATCCAGTCAGGGCAACACTGGGAAGAGACCAAATACAGATCATTTTGGATAACTCCCTATGCAGGCTTGTGCAGCTGCCCAACCCTGCTCCACTCTCGTTAATTTGTGGCTCTGGACTATTCTGTTTTCATACTGTTTCTTCAGAGCTGAGGGTAGTTGGACACACTCCAGCTGCTCTGGATGGTAATACAGCCGCACGGATCGATAAAACCGACACCACAGGGGGGCACAATGGGAGGAGCCCCACCCAGGGACGAAGAGGGAGAGGCGGGAGCACGTACCGTCGCTGGTGGACGCGGGCGCAGCTGCCGTGACCGGCATGAAGATGGTGGCGACGAGCGCGGCCACCCAGAGAGGAGCCTTCGCCGCGGGCCCACGGCCATTCCTCCCCCACCCCGAGACCCGGCTCCGGAGAAGAAAGAGGGAGAGGGGAGAGGACGGCATGGCCACCACACCACCTCAGCCGCAGCCCCGTCGACCGGGAGGCCGCCGCAGCCGCAGCCCCGTCGAGCGGCCTCAGCCACGCCGTGCGGGAGGAAGCTAGAGAGGAATCACCGGCGTCACCTTCCTATTCGCGACCCCTGCTGATGGATCCTCCGATGGAGAGTAGAGAGGGGCGGCGGCGGGGAGCACGCTGTCACTCGACGCGGGAGGCGGGAGGAGGGAGCGAGGGAGGGCGCGACACGACGACGGCAGCGCGGCCTTGCTCCCACTCCGAGTTGTGCTCCCGCGCGGGATCTGGATCCCCCGGGAGCAGGCGGCGGCGGCGGCGAAGAGTAGGGAGGGGCGGTGGAGGCAGCCGAAGAGGGGAGAAGGGAAGGGAGTGGCGGCGGGGTGGGGAGAACTGGAGAGGGAGGGTCGCTCCCACTCCGAGCTGTGCTCCCGCGCGGGATCTGGATCCCCGGCGGCAGCGGCGGCGGCGGCGAAGAGTAGGGAGGGGCGGTGGAGGCAGGCGGAAAGGGGAGAAGGGAAGGGAGTGGCGGCGGGGTGGGGAGAACTGGAGAGGGAGGGCTGTCTTTTTTATTTTCTAGCCTTTTTTGCGAAAGAATTGCACAAATGGACCTTTTTTGGAAAGATTTGCAAAAATGGACCCTAGCTCGGCGCCAAAGGTGATGGCGCCGAGGTTACACATCTCGGCGCCAAGTGCACTTGGGACACAATTGGCGCCGAGACGTGTACGCTCGGCGCCAATGGTCATGGCGCCGAGCTCGGCGCCGTAGTCTCTGGCGCCGAGCTCGGCGCCATGACCATTGGCGCCGAGCTTACACGTCTCGGCGCCAATTGTGTCCCAAGTGCA
The DNA here is from genome assembly GCA_015476505.1 of Urochloa ruziziensis. NCBI lineage: Eukaryota > Viridiplantae > Streptophyta > Magnoliopsida > Poales > Poaceae > Urochloa > Urochloa ruziziensis. The sequence continues at coordinate 51,952,971 of CM027123.1, read as the reverse complement.
CTTGGCGCTGAGACGTGTAACCTCGGCGCCAATGATCATGGCGCCGAGTTAGGGTCCATTTTTGCAAATCTTTCCAAAAAAGGTCCATTTGTGCAATTCTTTCGCAAAAAAGGCCAAAAACCAAAAAAGACAGAGAGGGAGGGCTAGGGTCGGGGGGGGACCTTTTTGCAATTTTAGAGAATTGAGGGGGTTTTTTGCAAGAAGCCAGCGGGAGCGAGCGCTGATCGCCGCGTGGCCCGTGAAACGCGGGGAGGGCAGCAAAGGGCAGTGGCTTTTAACCATTGCGATGAGTCGCTTCCTTCTTTGCTTCCCCGTGTTAAGAGTTGCAATCCCGTACTCCTGGTCGTCTTACGTTTCTTCAAGGAATATAGTTCTCCTTCAGATTATGTTTGAGTTTCTCCTTCAGATCTCGTCTCATGAAATTTTAGACAATTCCGGAACTATATGAATTTCTGGTCCTGATAATTCATTGACTCGTGGTTTTGTTTGGAACCATCACAAAATTTGCTTGGGTATTTCTTTCCCCCCTGTTTTGATTTTCTCCCTGTGATGTGGCTTGAGCTTATAATCACAGGTCTGTTGTGAGCTTGCTGTTCACTCATTGCTGCTCTTAATCTGTTGATTTAAAAGCACGATACTGTTGCATCAACCACAAGGCTACTGCTGTTGAAGGGTCTAACTCATATTGCAGCTGCTCTTCTTATCCAGCTCTAGGTGTTGTAACTATCGTTAGCATACGAGTTTTTACCTCTTTTGACATTTATTCAAAGTATCTTTTGGGCGTCAACAAAGTCTATGTGTCATTACTGGAGCTGAGCGCCCATATTTGATAGGTCTTGGGACTGCGTGTTCTTATTTCAGATGTTCGCTGTGCAGGCTTGGAGAAAACAGTCCTTCTCGGTATTTTCTGTCGCAGTGGTGAATGACCAAAGACATCGACAGCCTCAAGGCGCCATGAGCACACAGAGCATTATCTCTGTGAAGCAATTCACTGGCCCTCACAGAGTGGGCCAGGCATGCCCTACTTCTCATCCTTCAGCTCATAATCTGTTCGGTGCTAAATCCGGTCACTGTGATTCAGCACATGATCCACAGTCATCATGGGCTGCTACTCAACCCTCGAGCATCAAGTCAGAGATGGTTGGTTCGTTGAGTCTGACAAAGATCCTTCCGTTTGACCTTGAGAAATGCAGTCCTGATTCCAATCCTGATAATGCTGTTTCTCGCACATCGCAAACCGAATTGTCGGATCCGATTTCATCTAGTTCTTCCACATTCTGCACAAGTATGTTCTCCTCATTTCAGACAAACTCTAAATTGTGCCGGCAAAAAGGCGCTCTGCCTTTCCTGCCTAATCCTCCTAAACGTGAGCAGCAACAGATTTCATCTGGGCAGTCATCCTCATCCAGCTCTTCTTCACTGCTCTTTGGTGCTGACCTCAGCAATAGTGGTCATGATGATGCTGAGCATTCAGGTGATCTCAAGCTTAACCTTTCTGGAGACGCTTCAGAAGGAAGTTTCCATGGAGAAAGCAATGCCACGGCTTTCAGTGAGCAGATGGAGTTTCAGTTCTTGTCTGAACAGCTTGGAATCGCCATCACCAACAACGAAGAGAGTCCTCGATTAGATGTGAGTCTACCATTGATCTCTAGCTTCATGGATATACAATACTAACGAAATCTTAATTGTTCACTTAGAATCTATTTGCCATGCCTAAATTGAGACTTTGTTCTTGATCAGAACATATACGGCAGACCACCACAAACCTCTTCTTGTCCAGTACCATCTTACTCTGGCCAAGAAGAACTCCCGAGCGCAGTATCTCCTGTTAAACTTCAGTTGAGTTCATCTCGAGCTGAAGCATGTAACAAACCAAGACTAAGATGGACACTGGAGCTCCATGAGCGTTTTGTAGAGGCTGTCAACAAGCTTGGAGGGCCAGAAAGTAGGTTGATCCTTCTAGTTTGGTTTAAACAAGTTCACTGATTTGATATTCATATTATGTTAATGTATCGATGATACAAAATCTTGTAGAGGCAACTCCAAAGGGTGTGCTGAAGCTTATGAAGGTAGAAAGCTTGACCATCTATCATGTGAAGAGCCATTTGCAGGTATTTGGGTGGAATTTCTTCCAGTACGTAGTCACTTTCTCCAGTAAACAGTTATTAGTTCTGATGTTCTACTCACTCGTTTTGTCGGGAAATGCAGAAATATCGTTTTGCTAAGTATCTTCCAGAGACAAAAGAAGGTAATGAAAGTAAAAACTCAAAGCCGCTTCAAAAATATATTCAAAGTGCTGATGATTTCTTTATGTTGTCAAATTCTCCTTTTGAATTTATTGGTTTTGTGCATGCTCAATGAAGACAAGAAGTCCTCTTCAGAAGACAAGAAATCCCAATCGATAATACCAGGAAACAATGCTGGCAAAAAGAAGTGAGAATATCCTCCTGGATTTCCTTTTCATGTTTGCATTGGCATCAGCACATGAATAGTGCAAAGATGAACAAATGCAGAACCATTTAAAGTAAACATCTCTTTACATTTCTTAGGAGTTTACAAGTAGCAGAAGCTCTTCGGATGCAAATGGAGGTTCAGAAACAACTTCATGAACAATTAGAGGTATGTACCAGACACTTATGATCAGCTATATATGGTATAATGTTTCAATGGTTCTTTGAACTTGTCTTTAGAAAAGCTGTATAAATTTCGGATTCATCTGTGCAGTCATGTTTGAAAAATACTATTCGAAGACCACCATATTCATCATCACTGTTCCTAGTAGATTTCTTGAAAAAAGTGATGTTTACCAGAAACATTTACATTGCTAGAACTGAAACTATTTTTTTCTGGGCATCAGGTGCAAAGGCAACTACAGCTGCGCATAGAAGAACATGCAAGGTATTTGCAGAAGATATTAGAAGAACAACAAAAGGCAAGGAAATCCTTATCCGCTACGAGAAATTCAACACAAGAGGAACTGCCTGAATCCACAGAGAAAGAAGAAGCCAAGATGAAAGTGGACACCTCTTCAGATCTACCGCCAAGGCACAAAATTTCAGATACTGGCATGGAATGCAACTCACAAGTGGATAACAAAAATGCAAAGGCTCAAAGCTGATCTTGAAAAGGAGACACTATGTCCATAGATGTGTTGAACATGGTGATTGGTTGAATGTTTGCTACTATTTCCTTGTAGAATTTTAGCACTTGTGCCTAGATTATGATCTCTCTTCTATATATCTTATGACCATGACCAGGTAGTCTCCCCCTCCCATGTGGTCGTCCATTTTGGCCTGCTATGTGAGCCTTTTGTAAGGGGGTAGAGGAGTTGGTTTGTGGGTGAAAAACGGTTTCAAATTGCCAACTTGAGACCGGTAACCGTGCAGTCCAAATTGATGATTTGGTGGGGGCGGTGCCTAGGCCGGAATCTCAGCCCATCAGTCTCTCTTGCAGTGCGAGCCTGACTGTAGTTTGTCTCAAAGGAAAAAAAATGGAGAACTTGATAGGGTTTCTAAAGTGGCCTTAACTTTAGAACTTTGCGGTAGAACCCTGTCACAGGAACTCCTCCCACTCCGCTTCCATGGTCTACTGCAGCAGAAGAGGTTGCGCATCTCGCAGCGCAGGCCTCGGCACCGACCATGGTGGGCGCTCACCTTCGTCGGAACAGGAACTCCTCCCACTCCGCTTCCATGTCGCCGATCCTCCACTCCGCCCGCTTCAGCCTCCCCGTCGACCGCACGAGGATGGGCTACCGGGTGATGTCGAGGCCGTGCCGGAGGCACTCGGGGGATTTTTTTTTCCATCGTTACCGAAACACAGGTGGTGTGGACAGCGGCCATCCGCTCTATCTGCTTTTTTTTTTTTTGATAAAGTATCTGCTTGGATTTTTTTTAGCTGCACGGTAAAAAACAATGGCGGAGCCGGGGTTTGCGCGGGTTGCAAAACTATCGAGCTTTGACGAATAGCTCAAGATCGGCTCGTTGAAGCTCGCGAGCTTAAAGTCAGGCTCGAGCTCGGGTCTTTGACGAATAGCTCAAGATCGACTCGTTGAAGCTCGTGAGCTTGAAGTCAGGCACGAGCTCGGGACGATTTTCAAACGAGCCGATCGAATCGAGAGTACCTCGCGCCTCGAGCTTATCTAGATCCAGCCCACACCGGCCTGGCGCCCCGGCCCCCTCGGAATGTTTTTTTCGAGCGCTCAAACACACGCACACGTTTACACAAACTATTTTTTAAAAAAATTACACGGTACAACGTAGGTGTAGCTAATTTACAGGCGCCCGTACACCATAGTAAAAACTTTTTAAAAAATAAATAAGAAATATTTTAAAAACTTTTAGCAAAAGTTTTTTGAAAAAAATTAAAAAAAGTTTGAAAAAGCATTCAGAAAATTTTGTGGAAAAAGTTTGCAAGAAAAAATAGAAAAGTTTGAGAAAATATTTAGGAAAAAAAGAAAAAACCGCATCGTCGACGGCGCCGCCATTCCCCGTTGCGAGCTCGTTGTGCGCCATGGGAGGAGCAGCACCACCGCGCGCAGCCGCTCCCTAGCAGCGGGGGCGCTCACTGGCGTAGCTACTCCCTAGCGGTGGGATGCTTGCCGGCGTCTCAATGCGGGTCCGCCGCGGGCGGTGCTAGCCCGACGACGAAGCCACCTCCCGACGGCGAGGCATGCGAGGGCGCGCATCTCCCAGGCGAGGCGAGTGGGGCCGGCGGCGGGAACCGCAGCTCGCCGGCGTCGCAATGCGGGTCCGCCGCGGGCAGTGCTAGCCCGACGACGGAGCCACCTCCCGACGGCGAGGCATGCGAGGGCGCGCATCTCCCAGGTGAGGCGAGTGGGGCCGACGGCGGAAACCGCAGCTCGCCGGCGCGGCATGCGGGGCGGGTGACGCGACATGTAGGGGTTGGCGGCGAGCCATAGCTCAAGGCCAGCGGCGGGACGCAACTCGTCGGCGCTGCACGTAGGGCCGGAGGCGGGGCGCACATGGTCTAGGGAGGGTGGAGCGCGCGGGAAACGCTGCAATGGTCAATGGGCAGTGGATGAGGATGGAGAGAGCTGCGAGCCCCACCACCGAGAAGATAGGAGAGTTGGTGCATGTACAGGTGGGAAGTTACGGGTGTGGGTCAATTTAGCTTCGCGGTCATAACACGTGCGCACACTCACCCTATGAACACAGGTAAACAAACTCTACCCTTATGAGTATCTTCGAAGGACTGAGCAAATCTTTCAGGAGAAGATGCGAGCAACAAGATTTAAAACTTGATGGATGGGTAGCGTCCCACTAGACTGTCCTACCATTGGTCAAATATAATGTAAGACAGATTTATAAAATTTTTGATTAATACATATGGTCAAATATAATGTAAGTGACGTTTAAAAGTCATTTTGGGAGGAATATAAGCACACCTGGGTTGCGATCCCGGATCGAACTCGGGTGGGCAGCGCTCGTTCACGGCCCCCTCGGATTTGGCGCCCTCTCCCTCATTCCACCGCACCTCACCTCCTGCTGCACAGCCGTCCTGTCTAGGATTTCGAACTAGGATCAGCAAGGGAGGGCTTTCCGAGGGAAGCGGGGAGATGTCGGTGCGGCAGCAGGGCACCATCAGCTGGTTTAGCTGGAGCAAACAGTTCGGATTCATCATCCCCAAGGGTGGCCGCCCAGGTGATGAGCTCTATGTCAACGACACGTCCATCAAGGCCAAAGGCTGTCCCAACATCAACGGCCAGGCACTGTCCGAAGAGCGGCGGCGGCCCTGTCGGCAGCGGCGGCGGCGGCGGCCCCGTCGCCGTTACCTGCGGTTGCTTCCACTGCAAAGGCAACCACTTATCCAGCACGTGCCCCAACCCCAACACGAGCTAGGCGAGGCGCACCGGCGGCGCCGCGTCGTCAGTCAGATACAGTTGTTCTCGTACGTCGCTCGTGTGTGATGCTGAAGCTGGTTGGAAGGAGTGGTGCGGTATGTATCTGTCTTGATCTATTATGTCAGCTATCTGTCAATGGAATGGAGTACTAGTGATCTATGAAACCCAGATTATTTTGATTGAATGTCCTTTTGTTGCTCGGTTGATTGGATCATTATTTTGTTCTTGGCTTCCTTCTGGCGTGATTGTAATCAACGTTCTCTGCTTTAGTTGTTTGTTGGCAAAACCCCTCCCTCTCCGTGTGAGGTGAAAATTGTGGCAAGAAAGCGTGAAATTACTTGTATGATCGTTCGTTCTTCGTGTCGAGGTTCGCATTTGTTGTGCGCGATCCGGTTGCTGTGATCAACGCTTCGATCAAGACATTGGAGTTTGAGATGCTCTCGTCTCTTCCTCTCCCCATCCCCACTTTGCATCTCAAGTGGGGATTGAGACGGCACTGCACCGCCTGACACTGCTAGCTTTTCCCACACGGCGGTGCAGTGCAGTCTGCCATGGTTGCTTTGGCAACAGAGAGGAGCTGGCTGCCTGGCTCGGTTTTGTCCGCATCGTGGAGCAGTTGCAAAAAAGCAAGAGAAATTACCATTTTGCCATTGCGAGGGGCGGACGAGGCGTGGACGCGTGGGTTTTCCTTTTGTGCTTTGCCTGCGTGTGTGTTCCTCCACGAAGAACCAGAGGTGGGTCGTGGGTGGGCTTGACCGAAACGAAACTGCTAAATTTTAGCAGAGGGATCCAAACACCCCCTCTACCAGTTCCATGAAGGAAGCAAACCCCGGCAGCGAGAGTGGGACACACACTGACACACTGCCTACCACACCCTAGCTAGACAGCTGCTGCTAACCCTAGTTCATCAAGACACAACAGCTACACCGTACACATGACATGGGACACACATTGCATGCTGCACTGCAGTACACAGAGACTACCGCGACGCTCTACGGCACAGACTACGCAGCTGCTGCTACTACCGTGTCCAAAGTCCCTCAGCCTTCCCTTCCTCGCCGCGCAACGAGAACCGTGCCCTCTCTTTTGCACGAACGGGGAAGGCATGCCTGAGTTCGGATTGTCCGCGCTGGCTGCAACACACTACCATGAACAACAGACACGATACGATACATGTGCTTCGCTTCGCTTCGCTTCGAACACCGAGGCGGCGGTGCACGACACTACGGGAAATCGCTTGTTCGCCGTGTGCCAACGGCTTCGCCGTGTGCCTCTTCGCGGGCACACGGCAAACAAGCCTGTTTGCCGTGTGCCTGCCCACGTGGCACACGGCGAAGCCGTGGCACACGATAGACCCAGGCAGGCACACGGCAAACAGGCAGGCACACGGCAACGGGCCTGTTTGCCGTGTGCCACGTGGCAGGCACACGGCAAACAGGCCGCCCCAAACGGCCGTTGACTTGGCCGTCAGCTTTGCCGTGTGCCCTTGCGACGTGGCACACGGCAAACATCCAGCTCACGGCAAAGCTGCCTGTTTGCCGTGTGCTGGGGCCACGTGGCACACGGCAAAAAGGAAGGCACACGGCAAAGTGGCCTGTTTGCCGTGTGCCACCCGTAGGCACACGGCAAACAGGCAGAAAAAATTTTGAATTTTGCCTCCACAATTTTTTTACTAACTTCTTTGTCCTTGTATTATTCCATGTTAGTTTTGTGCATGTTTCGGTCTGTTTGCTATATTTAATCATTTTATATCATTATTTTTAATTTTGTCGATACGGCAAATTTGAACTGTAAGTGTTTCGAATAATGTAATGTAATATTCGGAAAAATGTTATTCGGATTCTTAAGTCTAATATGATGCCATGTCCATTAGATGGAATCAATTTTTGAATATATTGCTCGCTTACCGTGTGCCCGCATTTGGGCTCGGTTCGTTTAAAATTTTTATAAAATACAAAAAAGGTCAAAACATTATAAATTTTGGCGTGATGTCATGTTTTCATACGTAGAGGCTATGGTAAAAAATGTAGAAGGTTTCGAGCAAGTTGACGCATTGCCTCTTTACAAACCGGAGCTTCTCGGGAGAAGATCCTAAGAGTTTTGAATGAGACGTTGTGATTTAAAGCAACGTGACAATTCAAATTTTGTTTTACCACAAAACTCATTTTTTATAGTCTTCATTCACCTTAGACAGGTCCATGCCCAAATTTGGTTATTTTTTAATCCGTTTGATATTTTTTAATTTTTTTCTGTTTAGGCAGAAAATGTTTGCCGTGTGCTTTCCCTAGAGGCACACGGCATAGATTGTTTGCCGTGTGCCCCATGGGCCGCACACGGCAAACAACTTTGCCATGTGCCCAGATGCAGGGCACACGGCAAACAGTTTCAAAATTTCATAAATTTAAAAAACATGAAACATTTTAAAAATTTCAAAATTTTAAAAGTAGTATGTTTGCCGTGTGCCCAGATCCAGGGCACACGGCAAAGAATTTTGAAATCAAAAAAATAAAAATTTTTTTTTTGCCGTGTGCCCTGGATCTGGGCACACGGCGAAGCTACTCCCTAGCGGTGGGATGCTCGCCGGCGTCGCAATGCGGGTCCGCCGCTGGCGGTGCTAGACGAAGCCACCTATCGACGGCGAGGCATGCGAGGGCGCGCATCTCCCAGGCGAGGCAAGTGGGGCCGGCGGCGGGAACCGCAGCTCGCCGGCGTCGCAATGCGGGTCCGCCGCGGGCAGTGCTAGCCCGACGACGGAGCCACCTCCCGACGGCGAGGCATGCGAGGGCGCGCATCTCCCAGGCGAGGCGAGTGGGGCCGACGGCGGGAACCGCAGCTCGCCGGCGCGGCATGCGGGGCGGGTGACGCGACATGTTGGGGTTGGCGGCGAGCCATAGCTCAAGGCCAGCGGCGGGACGCAACTCGTCGGCGCTGCACGTAGGGCCGGAGGCGGGGCGCACATGGTCTAGGGAGGGTGGAGCGCGCGGAGAACGCTGCAATGGTCAATGGGCAGTGGATGAAGATGGAGAGAGCTGCGGGCCCCACCACCGAGAAGATAGGAGAGTTGGTGCGTGTACAGGTGGGAAGTTACGGGTGTGGGTCAATTTAGCTTCGCGGTCACAACACGTGCGCACACTCACCCTATGAACACAGGTACACAAACTTTACCCTTATGAGTATCTTCGAAAGACTGAGCAATAATTTCAGGAGAAGATGCGAGCAACAAGATTTAAAACTTGATGGATGGGTAGCGTCCCACTAGACTGTCCTGCCATTGGTCAAATATAATGTAAGACAGATTTATAAAATTTTTGATTAATACATATGGTCAAATATAATGTAAGTGACGTTTAAAAGTCATTTTGGGAGGAATATAAGCACACCTGGGTTGCGATCCCGGATCGAACTCGGGTGGGCAGCGCTCGTTCACGGCCCCCTCGGATTTGGCGCCCTCTCCCTCATTCCACCGCACCTCACCTCCTGCTGCACAGCCGTCCTGTCTAGGATTTCGAACTAGGATCAGCGAGGGAGGGCTTTCCGAGGGAAGCGGGGAGATGTCGGTGCGGCAGCAGGGCACCATCACCTGGTTTAGCTGGAGCAAACAGTTCGGATTCATCATCCCCAAGGGTGGCCGCCCAGGTGATGAGCTCTATGTCATCGACACGTCCATCAAGGCCAAAGGCTGTCCCAACATCAACGGCCAGGCACTGTCCGAAGAGCGGCGGCGGCCCCGTCGGCAGCGGCGGCGGCGGCGGCCCCGTCGCCGTTACCCACGGTTGCTTCCACTGCAAAGGCAACCACTTATCCAGCACGTGCCCCAACCCCAACACGAGCTAGGCGAGGCGCACCGGCGGCGCCGCGTCGTCAGTCAGATACAGTTGTTCTCGTACGTCGCTCGTGTGTGATGCTGAAGCTGGTTGGAAGGAGTGGTGCGGTATGTATCTGTCTTGATCTATTATGTCAGCTATCTGTCAATGGAATGGAGTACTAGTGATCTATGAAACCCAGATTATTTTGATTGAATGTCCTTTTGTTGCTCGGTTGATTGGATCATTATTTTGTTCTTGGCATCCTTCTGGCGTGATTGTAATCAACGTTCTCTGCTTTAGTTGTTTGTTGGCAAAACCCCTCCCTCTCCGTGTGAGGTGAAAATTGTGGCAAGAAAGCGTGAAATTACTTGTATGATCGTTCGTTCTTCGTGTCGAGGTTCGCATTTGTTGTGCGCGATCCGGTTGCTGTGATCAACGCTTCGATCAAGACATTGGAGTTTTGAAATTTCGATCCCGGTTTGAGATGCAAAGTGGGGATGGGGAGAGGAAGAGACGAGAGGGGGATGGGGAGAGGAAGAGACGAGAGGTGGGCATGGGGAGAGGAAGAGACGAGAGGTGGGCTCTCGTCTCTTCCTCTCCCCATCCCCACTTTGCATCTCAAGTGGGGATTGAGACGGCACTGCACCGCCTGACACTGCTAGCTTTTCCCACACTGTGTGGGAAAAGCTAGCAGTGTCAGGCGGTGCAGTGCAGTCTGCCATGGTTGCTTTGGCAACAAAGAGGAGCTGGCTGCCTGGCTCGGTTTTGTCCGCATCGTGGGGCAGTTGCAAAAAAGCGAGAGAAATTACCATTTTGCCATTGGGAGGGGCGGACGAGGCGTGGACGCGTGGGTTTTCCTTTTGTGCTTTGCCTGCCTGTGTGTTCCTCCACGAAGAACCAGAGGTGGGTCGTGGGTGGGCTTGACCGAAACGAAACTGCTAAATTTTAGCAGAGGGATCCAAACACCCTCTCTACCAGTTCCATGAAGGAAGCAAGCCCCGGCAGCGAGAGTGGGACACACACTGACACACTGCCTACCACACCCTAGCTAGACAGCTGCTGCTAACCCTAGTTCATCAAGACACAACAGCTACACCGTACACATGACATGGGACACACATTGCATGCTGCACTGCAGTACACAGAGACTACCGCGACGCTCTACGGCACAGACTACGCAGCTGCTGCTACTACCGTGTCCAAAGTCCCTCAGCCTTCCCTTCCTCGCCGCGCAACGAGAACCGTGCCCTCTCTTTTGCACGAACGGGGAAGGCATGCCTGAGTTCGGATTGTCTGCGCTGGCTGCAACACACTACCATGAACAACAGACACGATACGATACATGTGCTTCGCTTCGCTTCGAACACCGAGGCGGCGGCGCACGACGGGCGCCGAGCGACCCTGCCGAGGCGGCGGATGGTGCTGGGGGCGGCGGCCGGGAGGAACTCGTCCTCGTCGCACTCAGCTTCTGCTGCCGGAGGTGACGACGCACCAGCTTCGCGTGGCCCTGCGCGCACACAACATGTGCAGCAACAATCCATAGCGCGGCAGCAGCAGCGCCACATCCATCCATCAGTTCAGGCGATGATCATGAAGCAAAAGGGGATGAAGGACATCACATCAAATCTAAAACCAACAAAGCAAGTTTACTCCTAGCTAAACACGGCCTAGTTAGCTTTCTTTTTTTTTCTCTCGAATTCCTAGCTAGCTTCAGGCAGCTTGTGGTCCTGCTACTCATCATTGCATTGCGTCGTTAAATAAAATATAGTATGTGCATTTCTTCACCTGGATCTTGGCCGGGACGATGTTGATCACCTTCTTCTAGCCGTACACGGTCCAGCCGGACCCCGGCCTCCAGCCTCCAGGGCGTAGTAGAGCATGCGGGGCCGGGGCGCCGCAGTGGTGGTGAAGTTGATGAACGCGTAGCCCAAGTTGCAACCCCTCCTGCCTATCGTCAACTCGTTGGTTACATTCAATCACAATAACCCATGGATTTTGTTCGTTCAATTGCGCACTCAAATTATTGGCGAATAAGAATGGAGATGCAAATTAACAAACAAGATGTAGATACATATACATGCGTGTATGCATTATGCAACCACATCATCATCAGAGCAAGTCGTTACTACTTATACAGATAGAAGTACCATCCAGTTAATTTGTTCAACAAGTTATTGGCATCAAGTTTCATCCAGCATCAAGTTTCATCTTTGTGCTGTTTTGTCTCTTTTATTCTTTACTACTAGTAGCTTTTTTCAGGAGGAGGACAACCGATGAACTGAACCGGCCTGTAATTTATGTGTGTACAAAAGAAGAAAAAGGGAAAGTTCTCTGAGAGTTCACTTTCGCTAACCTTATTTTTACAACAAAATGCCAGCAAACTAATCTACAGACTTGTGGGCGGTGGCCATTGGCCAAGCTCGTCAACAAGAAAAATGCAGGGAACTAGTCTACAATTATTACATATCGACTTTTTTATTTGTGCATAACAAAGGGATAATCTAACAAGATAATAGCTATCCATACTACTAATGGCTACTACTGACTTAATTTAATCAGCTTTGTTACCCCAAACAAAAATGCTAGCATCAAATTTCACTTGCACTGTTTTGTCTACTTGTTCTTCAGCATTTTTCCAGAGCAAGGACGACTGAACCCTGCCTTTTTGTGTACAAAACGAGGAAAAGAAAGGAAAGTACTCTAAATTTCAGTTTCCTTGAACTTTCCCACAGCTTTTCATGTCATCATGTGCTTTCAAACTAGCTAGAGTGATGAGTGTGCCAATTCGAATCTATACATTCAGAAAAATAATTCTACACTAGTAGTATGACACAGAAGAAACACTGCACTAATTAATGTGGCCAATGGCCAAATACATGTCCAAAAGTAAGCAGACGCAGCAAATATTCGACACTAGTATTCCTTGCAAGAAATTATTCTGCCATACAACCATTTCTTTTTGTTTTGCTCTGTCTCCTGATTTTATAGCCCTTTTCAGAACAAGGTGCGTTCTTGTTCCAAAAGAAGAAAAGGGAAATGAACACAATGTGACCCGATTTTCATTCAGACTTTACAATGTGACCCTGCGTTCCCCCAAGGCCCCAACGCTAATTGCAGCAAGTAAATGTTGGTATAGTTTTAGAGTCCTCACTTGAAATCCATCCAAGGCCCCAACGCTAATTGCAGCAAGCAAATGTTGGTATAGTTTTAGAGTCCTCACTTGAAATCCATCGGCAGGTAGCAGGCCCGTGCTTGAGCATGTGCAGCCGGTGCACTCGTACAGGGCCACCAATTTGAAAGGGCCCAAAAAAAATATTTACCAGGTACAACAGCCCAACAGCCAGCCGCCAGCAAACCCAACGAACCGTTTTTCTGATTGCAATTACTGCCGCCGACGCCTCGTCTTTGTTTCGTCGTCCAATTTCAATCCGCCCAGGCTGATCGTTCGTCTACTCGTCTGCGACTGCATGCTCATTCAATCCCCTCAGCCCTCAGGCCTCTCCGTTTCTGGCGAGTGGTGCAAGCAGAGAGGGCAGCACGTAGCACTCTGCAGCAGGACTGACCTGAGGAGTCCTCACTACTCAACATCTAACCACAACAATTCAGCCAAAGGAGCGGCCGACACCGCGTCACACAGGTACAGTACAAATCAATTTTTTTATTTGACTATTTGGTAATTGATGTAAAATTGTGCATCATTATGTTTGATTGTTTATTACGTTTTCCTCATCTTTTGTCGTATGCATGTAGTATTGCAAGGTTGAAGCCATGTCTTTGGCAAATCGATCTAGAAAATACGAGTCAGGTCAAATGCATAAAAAGAAGCAAAGAGTAGATAATTTGATCAGTCCTTCATTAATCAGACACCTGATTAGGGCAATGGTAATGTTGACATTAATCCTATATAATATACATCATATTATATCTATTTGTTTGTTGTTACGACCCACACTGTTAGGCCTCACTTTCAATTTCGTACAGCGCCTCGGTTTACGCCGGCACGGCCCTGCCGAAGCCGCCCACCCGCACCCCTTGCCTCGCCGCGACCGCGAGCCGGCGGAGACGGACGCGCCCCCGCTGCGCTCCGAGCTGCGGCTCATGGAGACCGGCCCGTTCAGGCCCGACAGCTCGGGGAACGGCGCTCCGCTGCTCATGTCCAGGGCGGCTGTGCCTGAGCGTGCGAGAGGCATAGCAGCGTGTGGCACTGCGAGCCGCGGCAGATGTGCGAGATGGCGGCGGCCGCGATTGGAACCGGCGGCGGCGCTCGTCCGGCTTTTTTTCCCTGAGACAACGGCGCTCGTCCGGCTTGGATTGCAGAAGAAGAAAGGGACAGGATTTTGATTTGGGGAAAGTGCAAATATAGTTTGGCTTAGATTTTGTAGACAGCTTGCTTCTTCCCCAATGGAATCAAGCTTCACGCCATGAGTGTTCAGAGAACACAGGGGAGGAAAAGAAGCAAGCGTATCAACCAGAGAGAAGATGGAGACACTGACAGGTAGACCCATTCACAAAAGGTAAAATAGACTGTCTATTCCTACTAACTACTCGTGTTTCTAGAGGTAGAGCACCACAATTTGTCAAACACGTCTTCAGCTCTGCTCTCTCCGTCCCACAAAGAATGCAATCCTACAAATTGGATCACAACTACCTTTTTAATTAGGTGGCCAGATTTGATTTGCATGTCAAAATTAACCACTTTAGGTAAAAAGGCGAGGGTAGGGGAGTCTTTTCGTACCACCATTAATCTGTCTGAAAAAAACTAGAATTGCACTCTTTATGGGACGGATGGAGTATATTTTTTTTTAAGATTGTGGAGTGGAGCTGGAGCTATTTTTACGGAGTGAAGCTCTCCTAAACACGCCCTTAGTTGGGAAAATAATTGGGTGCGCACCGCGGCCACCGTGCGCACCCCGCCCCTGTATGGCTGCGACGTCGGCCTGCTCGGCTCCCCTCCCTTGCTCGCATCGGCTCCGTATCATAAAAGGCCCGCATTTGGCTCTCCTCCCTCGCTCAGGCCCACGTGGCAGGCACACAGGGGCAGGGGTGCGCACGGTGGCCACGGTGCGCACCATGTGCGTCCAATTATTTTCTCTTAGTTGGGCCAACTTGGGGAGAATCAAAGCAAATCTGATGCATAATGCAAAAACCGCTTGGTTCGTACAGAACAGCCCGGTTCGCCTTCGTTATAAAACCGGCCGGTTCAGTTTTTTCCGGTTCAAAAGCAGGGACGGTCTTTTAAGTGAACCGAACAATTAGAGGCTCTGCTTCGGTCTTTTCCGGTCAAACCGACGGTCCGGTCCGGTCCTAATAAATAGGGCACACCCCGTCATTTTCATTGTCACCGCCAAGCCGCGATTGCAATTTGCAGGTGATCATTTCCTTCGACTTCGATCGAGCCGGTAGAGGGCATGATATAACACGTTTGAGCGTGCCCAGCTCAGAATCAGGTTAATCCAAGCAGAAATCCTCACGAGGATTGAATGGTCCGTCGTGGACAAAAGCAATTGTCCGTCGTGGAATGATAATGAGCTTGGAATGAGAATTCTCAGATATCAAAGCGATTTATGACGAACAAGATTTAGTTGTTGCCAAGATATACCAGCTACAATCGTCGTCGGTCCAGTGATGATTCGTGAACTCTATCTATCAATCACTGAAGTGCCGCTGCAAACTTGGTGACTATTTTTTCTTTTGTTCTTTGTTTTAACGGGTAGGGTGACACGTCTAACATGAATGTGTATTAAAAAATTATATTTAATAATCAACAATATAATATTGTATATTAGAACTATTAAATAGCACCACATAAAAATTATATATTCATACATCAAAAGCATTGGACCTCCGGCGTAAAAGAAATAAATTTGCAGAATTATCATGACACATGTATATGTGAGCATCTCGACGCCGAGCTGCCACGACTAGCTTCTTGATGATGAGGAGGTCGAGGAGGTTGCTCTTCTCGTCGTCGGCGGCGCAGAGCAACGACACCAGGCACCACCACAACACGGAGCATGTTTCACTTCTTCCCGGCGAGCTTGGACATGACGAGCGTCGCGACCACTCTTGCGCCACGCTCGGCGCCGGCACCCTTCCAAAGAAATATGTACTCTGAACAGGCGATGGGAATGAATGGAGAGATGATGCATTTTGAGGAGGAGGGTGCGCCTTATATAGGCGGACAGGAGGGCTAAGGGGATGAATCCAGATACTCACGACTATGATAAACAATCAATTCACTGATTAACTCCTACAACTATGGTAAACAATCAATTTACTAGTTGACTCTCACAGTTATGGTAAGCAATCAATATCTTAATATCTTAATTGACACTCACATGTATGGTAAACAATCAATTCCTTAATTTCTTGATTGATTGGCCATTAGGCAAGTTAATTGAGACAATCCTTGATTGATTGGTCATTAGACAAGTTATTAATTGAGAAAATCCTTAATCGATTAGTGCCTCAACGCATGCACACATGCAGAAAAGAAAAGGCCACTAAGGGAAGGAAATCGTCAAATCGAGAAAGAGAGTAAGAGGGGGCGTAATTTACGACAGGATTAGGAGTGGGTACGATGGGTGGATAAAAAAAGGCACGGTGACAAAAAAATTGGGCGAGAGAGGCACGGGCGTCGATTTACAACGGGGAGAGGACGAGTTAGTTTTAGCCACCGTATATTATGATTAACTTTCAGAGGAAAATGTAAAAACAGTCGTTCATACAAAAATAGAAGTTTTTCTACTTTGTATGTTTCTGTGCATATCTTAAGAACAAAACCGTTGACTACGGAAACTAGAGATTCATGTTGAGTTTTTCATTATCTGCATGCCTACAACAGTATGTGTGCTTGAAATTCCTCTGAATGTGAGGAGCACCGAGAAGTAGATCAATGATACACAAATTTTGCTCCTGTTCTGACTGTCAACGTAGTCCCATGGTAATTATCTTGTGAACAATCCATCCAATCATCTGAGGTACTGATTTGGAGGCTAAACATCTGCAGCACAAAATTCCAAATATATATTATGCAAAATCATTGCATTGTTGATCTTGCTCAGTTCAGAAATAGCTTTCTGTTTAGAGAATTATTGGGGAAGAAACAGTCACTACCTTCTTTGTTGCACAAAGAAAAATTTAGGGAGGTGAGAAACCTTACCATCATCAATATTTGGATCAGCGTATACATAAAAACTGGCAGCTACAATTAGATAGCAGAGAATTAGCATCAGCCCTTTGAAACAATTCGAAGTCCCATCCTAAAAATGTTGACAAAGAAAACATTAAACAAGGGAATCTCGCAAGAGTACAACAGTGGGTTCCTAAAATGGTGTTTATATTGTTTTTAGTACCTGCAACAAAAATGCTACGACCAGTACAGTTATCAAAAGGCTTGCAGTTTCAAACAGATGGAAATTCAAATCCATTGGTTGGCCCATCATCCATCCTGTCACTACACTAAATGGTATCTAAAAAACAAGATGAAAAGGTATCAGTAAGTTTAGTGGAAAAATGGGAAATAAGTCCCTTGTGAGCAGCTCTTGGGAAACAAGATTAACATGACTGGTGGCCAATCTAATTCTGAACAAGTTCAGATTAAAGGAAGTGAGCAACACACAGTTGAACAACCCACCACAAACATGGATATCTGCGTCGAAGACCCAATAGCCACTCCAAGAGAAATGTCCTATAAAAAGAAAAACAAAAGTTTTGCAAAAATATACTAAAAGAAACGATTACTAGAAATGGTTAACAATGTCAAGCTGCTGCTTACTAATTTGTCTTTCACGGCGAACATAACAGCACGAGCATGTTCTGCAGCATTTCCCACAATTGGAAGCAAAACGGTGCTGATGAATGCAATTGGTATTTCCCAAGCCTTGGAAGCCCCCTACAAACGACTTGCAGGGCTAATCCATGTCTCCATGATAAAAGATAAATGTGTTTGCTAGAAATTGTGACAAACAAGAGAATTGACCAAAAAGTATCATCCATTAGATTAGTGAGATGCAATACCTCGATAGAATCAACTAAAAAGTCAGAGAAAAATGAGATCCAAGCAGTGAAAATTGCAAGCCAAGCAATCGCTTGCCATCTGGAAATTTCAGGATATGCATAATCGTAGTCGTCATCTCCTTGATCTCCACCTCCTCCCTGGTAAAATGCAGACTAGTACTTCAGAAACTTGCAAAGGAATACATAAATAGCGGGCTGAAGAGAATGAGTTCATGCTTACCTCACTAGCTTCATCTCTACGGCGACTATTCGACAACTCAAAGTAAACGAAAGCAGCATAAGCAACAAGCATTATGCAGCTACTGAACCTTGATAATGCCAGTGCTGACTGGCCCAAGATAACCTCAGTGTGAGTATAGTACAACATAGCAGGAGACACCAATCCCATCACCGCCATCAAGAGCAGCCCAGAGTTCAGCACCGCATCTTCCTGTCAATAATTCAGGATCAGCACTCCGTCTGTATCAAGCAATCCTGAATACTTATAGGATGGCCACCTTTCTGAAAGCTTGCTCGGGTTTGCCGCAGGCAAGTCCCCCACCGAAGAATGCGCAACCGAGAACAAGAAGCGTGTTCGACAGGATTGATCCGAGCAGAGATTGCTGAACCACCCGTAGCTTTCCACTCCGTAGGGCATGGATCGATATGACCAGCTCGGTAGCATTACCAAATGTAGCATTCAGAAGGCCTCCAGCTGTACATGAAATGTGGAGAAAGTTCAGGTAAAGCGCAGCTGCGTGTGCAATTCAATTCAGAATGCTTCAGAAGAAGAACAACTGAGTGAGACCTGTTCGGCCAGTGAAGAGTCCTAACTGCCTGCATCAATAAGGAAATAGTCAAATATTCTTTTGTGCAAGAAGATCGCCAAAAGATACAAGAAGTAGTTACTTACTCGGTAGCGAAACCCAATCGCTCTGCCAAAGGAATGATACCCAGCAGGCTCAAAGGAAACACCCAGCCCTTTAGAAAACAGGGTAACAACATCAGTAAAACACCACAAGCGTGCAAATGTAGGAGTAGAAGTTCTATAAATGGATGAATCCTTGATGAAATGACCTGATTTTGGCTGGTATAATCGACCAGTATTGCCAAGAATCCACATGGTATCAGAAAATTGAGCTTGGATTTGAACAGCACAACCTTCATGCTACTGAAAAAACCCCAATCTGAAGATCCTAGATCCCTTTGGAAACTTGCTCCAATATTGTGGGGCACTGATTGTGGTGCGTCAAGATTGTCATCCTCAAACACATCTGCTCCATTTGCAGGAGCCTGTTCTATAGGAAAATCGGAGGAGATAAATCCAGTGAGTAAAGTATGGTGATATACCGAACAAAAATCATGGAGTTCTGCAAATGGAAATCCATGCTGACGGCACCGATAAGAGTATGGTTAGCAACAAGAAACTATGAAACCTATCTGAAGTGCAAATTCCTTTGGAAAACTTGATGAAATTTCACACGAGTCAATTGATGATGATGGCATAAGGCCAATGATTGTCAATAAAGAGAAAAACGAACAGATTGTTTCACAACGATCCTAAGTGTGAAAATTATTGAGATGCGAACGGAATTCATCGTTAACAACTAAACGTGCGTGATCTGTTTAAGGAAATGCAACCGCACAAAAAAATAATGATTGATATGGAGATCTCTCGATTGCTTCTCAGGCACGCAGTGATGATGCAAGCAACCGGGCCAACACCAAAATGATGATGCGATTTCAGTGACAAAATTTACACATGAATACAACCTGATGTGAGTTCTGATGCCCAGGCAAGAGCCTCCGGTAGTCAGCACTCTCTGTCGCCATCTCCTGATCCAACGATTGGAACCCAATCAGAATGAGAAATATCATCAATAGAACAACACGATCTCTTTATTAGAACAAAATGGCCTACCTCCTCTTGTTGAAATGTAAGTCTGGAACCTAACCGAAATGGGGGCGCTCTATGACGAGAGGATGAATGAATGGAAGGAGGACGAGAAAGGCCAGGTCCATGGCTAGGTTAGAGATGTACACGACATTTTTCATCTACTCAGGAGAGAGAGAGAGATGGTAGTTTTAGCGGTGCCCCGCATGATCCCGCGAAATTGTCGCCTATTTGCAACAGGTGGCTTTGCAACGTGGTCCGTATTACACACACAAACTATCACGGCATGGTGGACACAGTGATTTTATGATATTGGCAGAAGTATTTTTACCATATCCAAAAAAAATTGAATTAAGAGCTGAAGTATTGACACCATGCAAACAGAAATTTTAATTGACCTTACAAAAAGAAACAGCTGTTGGTATTTCAGAGTCATCACAACACACAACAGCTATGGTCATGACTTTGACAGCATTGAAATGTTGATCAACGAGTTACAGCCCAGAAAGCATCAGCTTTTTTATCGTTTTTTCAATGGTTTTCCCTTCCCAGCATTAGATTTGGATCCACTGCTCTCGTTGCTCTTCTTCGAGAATCCAGTTATAGCTTTCTTTGCCTTTGACCATTGCTTTTGTGACTCTGCATTTCTCATGAAAGGGCAAACTTCACCGATGGTGATCTTTGGGACCACCCGCACCTTTTGTGGCTTATTGATATCCTTATACTCACCACCAGTTGACCCATTTGTACTGCCAGTAGACATCATTCCCATAGAACTCGGCAACTTCTGCTCAGATGGGAGCTGCACTGTAGCTTCCAAGACTTCTGAAGGTCTCACGTTCTCAGTGACATTTGGAAGTACTGATAATGCTGAATGGGTGTTCGGCAACACCTGAGATATACTGAAAGGTGTGCTTCCCATGCCCCCTACAAGATCTCTCCAAGCTGATTTCTGAGTCCACATCGAGCCCTTTTGAGGTTCATTCGCAACCATATTTTGTGCACTTACATTATTGGTAGAACTTGTCTGAGCCTCGACACCTTGAGGATCTGCTGAGTTTTCATCTCTGGGGACCGTTGAAGATAACACATATGTTCCTTTTCTTGCCAAACCTGGAGACTTCAGTTGACTTTTTCTGTCTTCTGCTTTAACAGGCAAAGTCTTGCCTGAAGTTCTTGTGTCTGAGACAACTGAAATATATTCTTGTTTCCCTTTTCCAGACCAAGACGAAGCCTCGGTTTTCTGCCTCTTATTTGGCAGGGTAGCCTCTTCAATATTTGGGCGCTTTCTTAACTGCAGGTCCTGCATATAAATAAAGTTATTCTAATTATGTTTATGCATAAAATTGCACGAAATTTTGTAAAGGATATGCTAATTTCTCGAATAAATACTTGCAACATGCATACATTTTTCACTTCCTGCTTTTCCATGTTTGCTTGCACTACTGATTTATTGGACTTGCGGGGAGCAATATTAATCACAAGGTCATCGTCAAAATCTTCATCCGAAGACTCTTCAGCTTCTTCCACTTGCAAATCTTCCTCTGGAGCCTCTTCAGATTCTTCAATTTGCATTTCATTCACAGCATCAGAGGGTCCAATGGTATCAGTATGAACGTCACATTTCTCCATTTCTGATGAATTAAAAAGCTCATTTTCTTTCTCAAAAAGCTTGTTCATCACAGAATTCATAATGTTGCGTTCCTTCTCATATGCAGCAGCATTAAGAACTGAAGCATATTCATTATTAGCTTCTTCAGGAGGTCCACAGTGCTCCTCACAGTCACAGAAATGAATCGGATAAGAAGGAACTTCAATGTGTCGGAAACTGTACTTGTGCTTTCCTGAGCCTTTAAAAGGCAAGGCTTTTACCTGTACATTGATTGAGGAGAACACATGCTGTAAGTTATGGGATATTGCTCTATATATCACACAGAACAATACATCATCACATTTGTTTACAATTTTTGTTACATTACTGGTCCAAAGATTTCGATAAGATACTTCCATACCTAGAGCACTACAGGCCATATCCTAAGATATGGGTAATGACAACATAGATTCTCACGTATTTGAAACAACGAAAACTAACACTGTTGGAGAAACAGTCCCGGCCTATAAAACTTGTTAGCAGGATATGTTAGGCCGGCCCTATGGGCCCTAGCCTGTTGGTCGTGTGCATCTATAGGGATTACTTGATGATTATGTCATAGGCAAGGATATCCGTTGGTTGGTTGTGTTTCTATAAGCCAAACCCTAGGACCATCCTTGCCAATATATATGTACATGCTTTGCACCCCATAATCAATCTATTATTCCTAGCCATACTTGTTTTCAAAACTATATGCATACCATAGCGAACCACCTATGTCCTTTGAAAGTAGGTCCGTTATTTTTTTTTCAGATTTGTGTTTTCACTTATAGGAAGACCGTGTGGCTAGAAGCGCTACTCAACAATTAACGTAATGTAGAAAAAGCTTAGTACTCATTACCAAATGACAGACGATCTACAATCTACCCACGAAGTATAAATGAGAAAGATCAACATTGAGAAGTGGAATATGAATCAATAGCCTAATACTTGGACCTATCTTAAGGACTAAAGAACTATACGGCTCACAAAGCCTCACATGTACTGGAGAGCTTGTGAGAAAACTTGCAGAAACAAATTCAAAAGACCTGTACTACAACACAGGCAAATGCTCACCTTCCTGAGTTTTGGGAAGTAAAGGTTAATCTTAGAGCCATCCAAAGCAGCCTTATCTGGCTTCGGAGTGTCCTTCTCCACATTATCTTTCGCCACAGCTTCCTGTGCAGCCGCGGCTGCCTCCTGCTCCCATTCTCGCTTCAGGCGAGTAAGGTAGTGCTCCTTGGCCTTCTCCAGCCTAAGCTTCCCTCCTTTCCATTTGCACCCATTGTACTGCACGCAGAACATCATAAGCTCAGACAATCTCAGCACAAAAGGGCTACGGCAAACAGGACACAGAAATTTCTGATTAAATATTCTTTGCTGAGTTCATTAGATTCAAGAATATATTTAAAAAATGCATTATTCTCGATTAAGATGAACATACAGGAGCTGCAGAATCTAGTGCTGCTAATTGGGAGAATTGAAGTGGTAATACGAGAAGGGGGCGATGCTTACGGTGGAGAAGAGCTTGGCGAGGGCCTTGTCGGAGGGGCAGTGGAAGTCGACGTAGGCGAAGCTGCGGCCGTTGGTGCGCACGAACTCGACGCCGGCGACGCGCCCGGCCGAGGCGAACACGGCCTCCAGGTCGGCCGTGCTCACGCTCTCCGCCAGCCCGCCCACGAAGATACGCAATAGAGCGCCTGCGCCGCTGCCTTCTACTGCTCCCCCCTCCCCACCCGACGCCGCCGCCGCCGCCGCCGCCATGAGAAGGGGCCCTTGCTTGCGGTTGCGGTGGTGGCTGGAGACGCGAGAGCGCGGAGGAGACGGCGGCGGAGTCACGGAGCAGAGGAGGGCGGAAGGGACACGACACGGGGCTGTAAGATTCGTGCGGAGGCCTTTTCACGTGGGCCGAAATTGAGGGAGAGATAGACGACGGTGCGGTGGTGGGTGGTGGTATATGGACCTATTGGGCCCCGCTAGTAATGGGCTTAAAAGGCCATTCTACTCGAACTGGACCAAAAAATGGCCCTGTTTCTTTTCTTTTTGTTTTGATCAAATCCAAACCAAAGCATGCAAATCCGACACTCCCCTGTCAATGCAATCAGATTGCCATCAAGTTACAGTGAATGGAGACCATGGCTGCTCTTGCTGCAGCATAACTTCACTCGATAGCTGGCTTACGCTAGCCGTAGGTGCATAGCAGTGAGTTGATTGAGTTCTACTATATACAGTAGTAACTAAGATATATTTTTTGCTTCTTCCACCTAGCAAAAAGAAACTCTGCCTCGCATGGCATGTCCACCCTTTTGAAATGCTGTGTGGAGTGGGCAATAGGAGCATGAACCGTCTGGCCGGCCGGCGGGAGCCTCAATTGCCCGGCTAACTCGATCAGTCAGGAGCTCAGGGCACGCCATGGAGTGCAAAGAGCTTGTGTCGTTGTATTTTCGATCAAAGGCATGTATCGTTGTATCCATCGATCTCATTGGTTGTCTTCGCCGTCCTTGAGCAGATTGCAGATGTCTGAACATTCGACAAGGCTGCAAGTAGGCAACACATGCATCGAAGAGTAGGTCAGGTTCATGCCGATTGAGGGCTGGAACAATTACTAATTATAATCTGAAGATCGTGCTGCTGATTTATGTACCAATACTGCCGGCTCCGGAAAGTGTCCTTGAACACCACCAGGGGCCTGCACGCACGCAATCCATCCATCACACATGCCAACACAAGAAACAAGATGTCAGTTGCAGTCCATCGTATTCAGTCCAGAGTTGTTGTTTTTTTCAGAACAATCCAGTAGATTTCGATCAAGCTCAATAACGACTTCGATCGAATTGATGGATGGATCATGGATGGGATGGTAATTAAGTTGGGTACCTGCGGATGTTGAATGGCCCGGCGACGCCCGGCGCGCCGTATCCGCCGAGGACGCAGGTGCTGACGCACTTGGAGGTGCACCGCGCCGCCCCGTTCGACTTGGGATGCCGGATCCTGTTGCTCTCCCCCTGCCGCCCGCCTTCCTCGCCGGCGGACAGCGTCGGCGGCAGGTTGCACAGCGGCTCCGACGACCCCGGCGCCGGACCTGGCGTCGGCGACGAGACCGCGAGCGCCGCCGCCAGCGCCACCACCGCGGGAACCTGCAGCAGCCTCACGACGCCGGCGCTGCCTTTGATGGCCCGCGGCGGCGCCCCGCCGGGCTTGGTTGGCGGCCGCATCGCGCAGCTCTAGCAGTCATGCGCTTGCACTGTGGCAGCATAGCTCTGTTTGAAGGAAGAAGAAGCGAGGCCACCAGAATCCGGCGGGGATGGCGCCAAGAGACAAGCGTCTGGCAAGGCGCGAGAGGAGGGCCTCAAATTCGCGGAGCTGACGTGGGCTCTGCGCAGCCAACTGGTTGCCCGGCCAGCTTCTCTGCCCGTGTCTACTACTCTACTTCACCGAAACATTTCGTGAAAATATTTCGATTTTGATTTTATCAATTTAGAAGTAGTAAATGTAGACGAAAAAGGTGGAAAGTTATATGGATATGTTGGAAATCTCGAGACGAATCTAACGATGGTAATTAGAGGGTAATTAATCCATAATTAGCGGATGATTACTGTAGCACTGCTGTTGCAAATCATGGATTAAGTAGACTCATTAGATTCGTCTCGCGATTTACAGTCTGTCCATATAACTTTTCACCTTTTTTTTATACGTTTAATACTCCATGCATCAAAGATTCTCCTTTGATGTGATGGATGAAAATATTTCAGAACATGGCCTCTATCTGACGACACTCGGCATTTTTTGTTGCCAGTCACGGTCAGTCAGTCTGTCTGCGTGGGGGCGTGGGCGTAGCACTCCGTACTGGTTGTAGGAATTGTTGCATTGCAAACAACTGCTGGTCCTGAATGTGGCGGAGAAATGGGCTCTCATCCTGCATTCCTGCTTATACATCTGAAGTTGTGAACAAACAAATGCTGCTCTTCATCATACCGGGCCCAAAATATGTGATGCTGCCCATGAGTTTGCATTTCTCAGAACTAGAAGGTGAGATCCTACCTGAAGCTGCTGAGCGAAAGGACCCGGAACGAACCAGTGGCATTGACAGCAGAGTCCTCTGTTTTTTTTAAGAAAACAGCAGGGTCCTCTGAAAGTTGAATTACAGAAGTTCAGGGGGTGGAGGATGCTGGGAGGGGCATTCCAGCGACTCCACACCCAACTGTGACTCGGCTCGTCGTACAGCACTAGTACCCGGTCGACGACGCAAAACTAGAGGTGCATGCATGCTGCAGGGTTGTTGGGCTTCTGGAAGATTGATCATGTCATCGACCTCGCGAGATCCGAATAGTGACGCATATGTCCGATGACGGTGCGCCAGGCTGCATGGCGCATGCATGTGATCGGTGACGGCTGTCGAGCCGAGGGCACGCGCGGCTTGGTTTGCAGGTATGGCTGTATGCCTGTACAGTGTTCTTTCCATGGCACATTGGCACGGCTGTCCCTCTGTGATTGTTCTCTCGTCCGGCTGCCATCCCGTGCGTGCTGCGTCGTCGGTGAACATTCATGCGTGCATGCATTCCGTGCCGACCGGTCCTCGATGATGCTACTACACCTGGCAGCAGCGAGCAATCATTTCCACTCCACATGCTTTCACCCCGTGGTAGCAGGGCCCGGCGCGGCAACCGGCAGCAAACGGATTGAACGACTTTGATTGACCGGCTAATAGAGTATGTAGTTAATTTTAGTTGATGTCAAGAACATACATGCTAATTAATAAAGTCATTGTATAGGTTGGTGGCTTTGGTGCCTTATTGGTTGCTTGTAAAAGCTGGACCAAACAATGGCACATATTTGTGGATCATCGTGTATTTGTATTGTATAAGAGATCTAGTTTTTCCGCGGGCTCAAGTGGACCAAAACATGGCCGACAGGCAGAGTTCGGTTCGGTCATGGTACATAACAAGAAATATTCAAGCGATACAACTGTAAGCGACATGAACGTATTACGGAGGAATTCCTATACAGTATTACGGATGGACCAGCCGGTCCGAAGCCAGACAGCCCAAGTACCCGCTCGAGAGACTTGCGTAGCGCTGGGTTGGTAAGGTACGGAGTACGTACGGTTGGGCCGCGCGTAGCGCAGCATATGAGTGGGGTGGGCATGCCAACTGTGCGTGCTGGACAGGAACATTCGCATATGGGATCACGTTGCTGCATACGGTATATATACTGGTATATATTCGGGTACCAAACAATGCCACGCTGGAACGAACGAACGAATGAATGTACTCACGTACCTGTCGCCAAGAAAAGGTTCCTCGTTTGTTTTCCATCTGCCTTTTTTTTTTCCTCGCTCTAGAAGAAAGAAAACGGCACCGCCACCGTTACGTTAGTTCATGCGTGATCAATGATCAGGGTTGGAATGGAATATCCCGCAAAAAAAAAAGTAGTTTCTTCACTGCACTAGTCAGGAGTCTAGTCGACCCAAACTGTGATGCGTGTGAGGACGTACTGCCTCCGTATCGAAATACTTGTCGTCATTGACTTTTTTCGCAACGTTTGACCATTCGTCTTATTCAAAAAAGTTATATAAATATCATTTATTTTATTTATGACCTACTTTGTCATCAAATGAATTTTGAGTTTGTCTTATCTTTTCGTATATTCATTTCGATACAGAGGGAGTACGTATACGAGGACTGGCTCGTGGTCGTGGCACAAACAAAATGCAGGGCGCTGTGGCGAGGACGCAGGCGAAAGCTGGAAAGTGATCCTGCCAAGGAACGACGAAGCGTCCGTGACACACTAGCTAGTACTGTAGTACATGCCCGATAGCAGGAGCTGCAGTGAAAAGTGAAAGAAAGCTCCAACTGAGCTCACCGAAAGTGCGTGTGCTTTGGGCCCGTCTGTCCGTGAGCTAGTGTGCGTCGTCCGGGTCCCTGGTGGACTCCTGGTCCCGATAGCAGAACGCGTCTTCCCCTTTACACGCGCGCCGCCGTCGCCGGTCAGGTCACCTCCTCGCCGGGCGCCGCCGCATCAATCACGTATTCCTCGTCTCCACGATGGCCACCATCGTCTCCAATTCCGGCAAGGCCCCAGCAGTACCAGCGGCGAACATAGCGCATCACGCACGCGTCATCCTGCATGCATTCGCTCTAGTCTACGCGAAACAAACGATTCACTGTGGCGGGCAGTGGCCGTGGCACGTCGGCGACGAAGCAGCCAGCCACGAGGCCGTGTTTAGTTACCGAAAAGATTTCGGGTTTTAATTTTACCGATTTAGGAGTAGTAAATGTAAAAAAAAGGTGAAAAGTTATATGGATAGGTTGAAAATCTCGAGACGAATCTAACGACGGTAATTAGAGGGTAATTAATTCATAAATAGTGGATGATTAATGTAGCATTACTATTGCAAAGCATGGATTAAGTAGGCTCATTAGATTCGTCTCGCGATTTCCAGTCTTTCTATGTAACTTTTTACCTTTTTTGCTTACATTTAATACTCTATACATCTAAGATTCTCTTTTAATGTGATGGATGAAAAGATTTTGTTTTGCAACTATACTACGTGTGTCTGTGTGCGACGAGACGACACGGAACAGGAACCCGTCCACTGTATCCATCCAACATGCCCGTATTAAATGGGCCGAAAATGCAGGGGAAGCCCGGCAAAGCTGACCTACTCCTACGTGCGCGTGCTCATGTGCGCTTCCGTGGACTACCCGCAGTGCGGCATAAATACCGTACATCCAGTTTGAAAGACGGATGCATCTATCCATCTTCAGCGAGATTTTGATTTCTAGATATTGAAATTCATGATACAATAAGTACACTCTTATGCCACAAGAATTTGGAGGCACCGGAGAACTTCTGCCGTTGTAACCGTATCAGTGCTTGACACGTACAGATGTGTTTACCATTCCTACACGCCTTTGCTCGCCAACCCGTTTCATCCGACATTTTTACAGCTGCTGCACGGCGGACTCCGTTGGTCGGCCCATTGTATAGGCTGCTCGTCCTATTTTTTTCCCTGCAGGACTTCAAGCATGCTTCATGGGCTCTTTCTCGCACATTGTTTTTGGGCTTGCCTTTCCCTGCGTATCATCCATGTCTCTTCAACGTTTCGCATTTCTGTCCTTCCCCTGGTTCAATTTGCCTGTTGCCTATGCCTGTGAATGGGTGCTAGCGCTCATAATATATATAACTACATTCTTATTTTTTTGAAAAGAATAACTACATTCTTATGCCTGAAGAAGTCGCTAGCCTCTCAAGGCATCGAGCTACTGTTTTCAACACGTGGTAGCATTTTCTGTTTGGGCCAACCATTTACTACGTGCGTCAGCCAAACTTATCACGGCTCTAGAGTGTTCCTACGTATATGGTGTCAACGTAAGCTCCACGCAACATTTCACGTCGATTTTTGCAGCGTCCGTGTTGACGTGATGTCCACATGTCAGCCATCCGAGGCAGGGGTGCACAGAGCGGGGCTTTTTAGCCATATGCAAATAATAACTAAACTCTTATGCTTCAAAAAAGAAGCAACAACAGATTTTAACCCTATCGAGTTTTGATGCCTGTACCGTTTTACTGCCCTTTGCTTGCTCGCAAGAAACTCGCGATAGAAATAGAAGTATGGCACGTGGTGAAGGCTTCATCTGTGTCTCTGCAACAAATTTCCATTTGCTCATCCATCTGTCATGACAGCTGCTTTTGGGTATATATCATTCTTTTGCACTTTGAGGCATGCGTTCCTTCCGGACCGCTTCTCTTTGAAACTCGCTTTCCTCCTGAGTTGCTTCTCCTGGAGCATGTGCATCCTGCATGTGTGCTCAATATTTCGCTAAAAGGAGAAAACCACCGTCCCCTACGCAAGCCGGCACAGCAACACATGCCAATCCAAAATGGATTTGGCTACAGACATGTAACAAAAAAAAAGACCCACCAAGTATTCACAAGCAATTAAATGACATCAACCCACAATATATTGTAGATATATCTGCATTGTCAACCCGTAGCAGCACAACTTAGGTCATGTTTAGTTCTCGAAATCTTTTCGATGAAAAGATTTCGAGTTTTGATTTTACCGATGTAGAAGTAGTAAATGTAGACGAAAAAGGTGAAAAGTTACATGGATAGGTTGAAAATTTCGAGAAGAATCTAACGATGGTAATTAGTGTGTAATTAATCTATAATTAGTGGATGGTTACTGTTGCAAATCATGGATTATGTAGGCTCATTAGATTCGTCTCGCGATTTACAGCCTATCCATGTAACTTTTCACCCTTTTCGTCTACATTTAATACTCCATGCATCTAAAATTCTCCTTTGATGTGATGGGTGAAAAGATTCATATTGAAACTAAACAATGGCTTAATCAAAGGAACTACACAACACAAAAGGAACAATCAATATGTACGGGCGCGGCAAAGCGCGCCACACCTCTAAATAAATGTCAGAGACGAGATGGAAGAACTACTAGACGGCCAAGATGAGAAAAGTGGGCCAGCAGTATGAACACGGTGGGAGGAATAGAATTATAGGAGCGTCGAAAATGTTAGCCCAACACAATTAAATATGCATAGAACGGTTCTTTGGTCCAAACGGCTGAATGGGTCCACATGGCAGCTTCAATAAATAAAAAACGAAAAAATATATATAATCGTATTAACCACAAAGCAACAAATGCAAGAGATGGTTCCAGTCACTAGTTAGCCACCTCCCCCATTCAGCATAGTAGTTTAATTATTTACATTGTGAACCTTTTTTTTTGTCGTTCATTGTGACGTCCAATGCGGGCATACTCGCTCCATGGACGCTTTTCCTTAGTGATATCATGTGTCAAGAAACCATGGCTCACCAAAATTCTTCCCAAGTACGTTGTGCTTCATGTCCAATAACATATCATGCTTCTTCTCCACTGAATGGTTTTAAGTGTCGAGTAAGATCCCTTTATAGCGTTTCAGAATAGGGACAATGAATATTATTGGAATACTGAAAGGTCTTAAATGTCGAGTAAGATCCCATTATAGTTTTTCAAAATAAGGACAATGAATATTGGAATCCAAAAACCGGTTGGGAGCACATGCCCCCGCTAAACGTTGTATGGCCCATTTGTATATTTTGTAAAGACAACGTACATAGGGCATATAAATATATGACAACAATTCTTGTTTATAAGCAACATGACAGTCTAGAACTTAATTCCTTACCTTACCCCTTTTCATGAAGATTTGTTCAGTTAAAATACATTGGTTGATTATATGGGAGTACAAAATCACAGGCCAAGAATAGATATCACGCAGCAGTGCTTTTCACGAATGTACTCATCAAATTGATTCGAATGGTGGCCTTGAAATATTTAGAAGATTGGGAAATGAGGATACTTGCTAGCAAAATCGGATATGTATATAGCCTTTGGCAATTTCTTAACGACAAGTATGAATATTAAAAAAATCAGAGTTGTTGGAACCTTAGCTTGAACTACGTAGTGCGTGAAACCTTATCATATATTTATATGTTGTTATTATAGCGAAATACATGGAGAATTTAGAAACGTATATGAAATAAGGATACTTTAATGATAGAGGTAGGTAATAATAATAATGAATAATAATAACATAGTCCATAGTCATATAACTTAGACGTAAATTTAGCGGTTTATATCGGTACCTTCGTACGGTAGAAGTGGCCAATTTTGTTTATAAAAAATAGAATAGTAGGTCAATAGCTAATATTATAAATAATGATTAGGGTTAGAATCTACATAATTACTAGCAGGGATTTTTTTTTATTTTCCTACAAATTTATAGGATTTATCTTTCTTAACCTGTTTCATAATAATTGAATATAACTTTGAGTCTAATCAATTTGCAATTGTAAAATAAGATCCTACTATTTGGTACAGGACACCAAACGGCCATGGAGCGTTGAATGAAAATGGAAGAATGTAGCGAGAGCCCGGGTGAGCGCCGAGCGGTTCACGAGACTGTTCTTTGGTCCAAACTCCAAACGGCTGAACGGGTCCAACTGGCAGCCTCATTGCAAATGAAATGGGAGAAAAGATAATTAAAATTATTAACCATAAAAGACAAGCGCAACGGACGGGCCCACACACCACTTACCAGTGAGCTACCACCTTCCCCATTCAGTCATCAGAGCATTTTTTTGTTTAGGAAAGCAGAGAATATTATTGAGAAAATTTACTGATGCATCAGTCAGTGTCTTCGTCAAAATCACCACGCTGTTGCCCCGCGGCGCCATGTGTGCAGGGGCGAGACAGCGTTGGCTGGTTGCCTGGTTCGGTTCGGTTGACCGATTCAAACCTCTGAAGCTGCCGCGTAATCCTGGCTAGCTAGCACAAGTGGAGTGGTGGTGTGGTACGGAGCACATTGCGCAAAAGCCACGGAGAAGCCGCGTAGCCTGACGAGCACGTTAGGCTGGATCTGGCATGCATGAGATACGAGTACTGTAATTGATGATCGGTCACCCCATGCATACATTACATTACATGCTATACTTTTTATTATTCTTGGCAGTGAGCCAGTGCTAATACTGGTATATACAAAGTACAGACTCGTGCAGGCCCACCTAGCAGCGACTGTAGTATGTAGGCAAGGACCAAAAGCCTAATGCCAGGTCGGCTATTAGCCTTGTCCTCCGGTCAGTGAGTGTGGTTAGTTTACTCTCCTAATCAGGCTGCTTGGGCTCTGCATTCTGAAACACACTTGCAGGTTTGCTCGCCACTGTTTTACACGGCCCGAGCGTGATCCTCATCGGCCGTTGGTTGTCGTCTCCACTCCACGGGGATGCGTAAACAAGGAGGGAGTAGGAACCCAAAGTGTCCAAGAGCACCGAGGAGGCGAGGACACGCCAACACGGCAATGCTCCGTCACGAACACGTCCATGAGTCCATCTCCTTCTCCACGCAGATGGTCCAGCACAGAACTCGCTCGCAAGCACAGGAAAACAAAGCCGGAAGCTAAACCAAACTCCCAGTCCAGACCAAGCCGAAACGCTACGCCAGCCAGCCAAGCAAAAGCATCCCCGCCAACCAGAGTGACCCGCTCCCCCACGTTCGAACGCCGCCGACCCCTCTCCCCTCGCCGCCCGTCAACCAAACCAACCCAGCCCGCTCCCCGCGCGTCGCCGTCTCGTCACCCAACCCAAGCCGCCGCAAACAGACACCGCCACGCACACAGACACCGCTAGCTAGCCCGTCGTGGTAATCCAGCCAGCGAGACGGGCTCGAACTGCGCTGGGCAGCTGGCTGGCGGCCGGGCCCCACATGCCATGTGAGCCCCTCTCCCCTCTCCCCGCGCTGCTGCTCCTCCTTCAATCACACCCCCCATGTGCCCGCTCTGAATGCCACTGCGCCTTCACGCGCCACCACCCCCCGTCTCCTTCCTCCCCGCTCCTCCGTGATCCCCTCCCTGGATCAAAGCTTCAAGCCCCCGCGTTCTCCCCCTCCCTTCCTCCAGATCGGAGCAACCACCAGGCATTCCCTCCCTCCTCGGGACGAGCGCCACCACCGCAGCCATGCTCCCCCGCCGCAGCGCGGCCGCCACGGCGGCGTGCGCGCTGCTGCTGCTGGCTGCCACCCTTCACCCAGCATCATCGCAGCAGGAGGGCGACGTGCCGGAGTCCTACGCGGCCTCATTCGCCTCCCGCTTCGCCGCGCCGCCGTCCTGGCCGTTCCCCAACGCGCGCCTCCGCGCCGCCTACGCCGCGCTCCAGGCGTGGAAGCGCACGGCCATCTTCTCCGACCCATCCAACTTCACCGCCAACTGGTCGGGCCCCAACGTCTGCGCCTACAACGGCGTCTTCTGCGCCCCCCTCCCCTCCTCCACCCCCTCCACCACCACCACCACCACCTCCTACTCCCACGCCGCCACCCCCACCTCCGGCGACCTCACCGTCGCCGGCATCGATCTCAACCACGCCGACATCGCCGGTTACCTCCCCGCCTCCCTCCCGCTCGGCGTCCCCGACCTGGCCCTCTTCCACATAAACTCCAACCGCTTCTGCGGCGTGATCCCAAGCACCTTCCGCCACCTCCGCCTCCTCCACGAGCTCGACCTCAGCAACAACCGCTTCGTCGGCGCCTTCCCTACCGTCCTCACCACGCTCCCTTCCCTCAAATACCTCGACCTCCGCTTCAACGAGTTCGAGGGCTCAATCCCTCCGTCCCTCTTCGACGCCCCCCTCGACGCCATCTTCCTCAACTCCAACCGCCTCCGCAACCCGATCCCGGCAAACCTCGGTAACTCCCCCGCCTCCGTCGTCGTCCTCGCCCACAACAAGCTCGGCGGATGCATCCCGTCAAGCATCGGCAAGATGACCAACACCCTCAACGAGATCGTCCTCATCGATGACGAGCTCGTCGGGTGCGTACCCAAGGAGGTCGGGTTGCTTAAGGAGGTCACGGTGTTCGACGTCAGCGACAACCATTTGCAGGGGGAGATCCCGGCGAGTGTGGGCGGGATGGCCGCCGTCGTCGAGCTCGACTTCGCACGGAACCGCCTCGAGGGCGCCGTGCCGGCCGGGGTGTGCGGGCTGGCGAGCTTGAGGAACTTCACCTACGCTGATAATTTCATCACCTCGCGCCCGGCTTGCGCTAAGGCTACTGCTGATGGGGCCTGGAATTGCATCCCCGGCGCGGCGGCGCAGCGACCGCCGGCTCAGTGCGCCGCCGCTGCCGCGCACCCGTTCGACTGCAGCAAGGCGCAATGCCAGACCCCGGGGTACGCCCCGACGCCGGGCGGCGGCCGCGGTGGACATGGAAGCGGCAGGCAGCCGCCCACGCCGGTGGGATCGCCTGCGAAAGGCAGCTACGCTGGGAACCCGCCGCCGTCGAGCTCTCCTACCCCATCCTACCCGTCGCCGCCGTCGAGCTCTCCTTCTACTCCTTCCTACCCGTCGCCGCCGTCGAGCGCCACCACTCCTTCCGACCACCACTCGCCACCGCAGGGATCACCACCAGCCACCCCGTCCTACCCCTCGCCGCCGCAGGGATCACCAACCACCCCGACGCCGTCCTACCCTTCGCCGCCGTCGAGCGCCACCACCCCGTCCTACCACCACTCGCCACCGCCCACCACGCCGTCCTACCCATCGCCGCCCTCAAGCTCCAGCACCCCATCCTACCACCACTCGCCGCCGCACGGCGCGCCGACCCCGTCGTCCCACCCGTCGCCGCCGAAGGGATCCTCGTCCCCAACTCCGGTGACCCACCACGCGCCGCCCCCGCCGACGTCCGCCGACGAGCCGGACGTGCGCTACGCGCCGCCGCCGCGCTCGTACGGGCCCAAGCCCTCGACGCCGCCGTCGTCCCACGGCTCTCCTCCGTCGACGGGGTACCAGCCGCCGTCCTCCGGTCACCCGACGCCGTCGCCGCCCGCGGAGCACCCGGGCTACGTCCTGCCGCCGCACTCCCCGGGGACTCCGTCCTCGCCGCCGTCGCACCCCGGCGCCCCCTCGACGACGCCAGGAGCGCCGCCGTCGGAGCACTGCTCGCCACCGCCTCAGGGAGGAGGGAGCCCCGGCACCGGCGGTGACCACGGGCACGGGCACGGCGGGAAGCTGCCGTTCCCGCCCGTCCACGGCGTGGCGTACGCCTCCCCGCCGCCGCCGGGGAAGCCGTACTACTAGTCGCGTCGCCGGAGCGCCGGCCGTCGGCGCCGACATCCACCCGACACCGCCAGTATAATACTTCTCCATCTGCATCCCTGTAGTAATTTTGTTCATTTTCTTCTCCTTTTTTCTTTGATGATGATGAGTATTTGATCAAATTGAATCAAAGAGCTGCAATGTATTGATTCTTTCTTTCCCCCTCTACTCACTGAATTTAATTATTAAGTTTATTAATTCATTGATTTGGAGATGTATAATTCTACTCTTGTACTTCTTCCCCATCGCATCTCATCGTCCTGTGTACACGACCGATCACATGCGCACGCGGTGGTACGAGATCGGCGATCTATGTTGGGAATGGGTTAATTCCCCCGTGGAGACGGGCGTGCCGAATGCAGCCGCCGCCACGGGAACGAGAAAGCGGCAACCTCTTGAGATCGAGGGGAATGTTTCGCAAAGCCAGGTGGATTCGAATTCGATGCCAATGCACGCACGCTCTCGTCTCCCTTTCGGTGGTAAAGGACGCGTTAATTCGGGTAAAGAAAAGAGGAATCTTCGACGGCTCGCTCGAAGGAGAACGTGGCCATGGCGGACCGTGGAGAAGAGAACAAGTGAAGGTTGGTGGTGGCTAATGGCGGCAATCAATTGGAGGGCAGGGCAACCACCGTGGTGCTGGTGCCTGGGCTGTACTTGCCGGATTCAGATCGGGGGGAAAGGGACAGGGCAGGGGGGTGTCCCGTGGCGCATCCGCCGCGTGGGCGTGTCCGTCCTCTCGCATCATCCCACCCACCCATCATGCTCCATGTGTGCGCCCCCGCGCGCTAGCTGTACTCTGCGACGGTGAGCATGCCGGCCAGCATGGCCCCGCGGCGCCGAGGGCGGAAAAGGAAAAGGGGAAAGAAGACGCCGTCGCCGGGCAAGGGCCCGTGGGGGCGCTCCGGATTGCCTGACGTGCTGAAGGGAAGTTAGGAAAACACTGTAGCAGTAACTTTCGGTTGGTTTGTGGCCGTCAGATCGCAGGCGAATGGGCAAGATCTCTCTGCTACAGCGGCGTGCTACAGCGTTTTTGGAACAGTAAAATCGGCATAGTAAAATTGCTACAGTGACAAACGTTAGGACCCTGTTCATCAAGACTCCGTTTCCTGTTGGTTTTGGTGACTTCGCTTGAGGAAGTCAGACAAGTTGGACCGCCGTGGGGGACATGGGCCCGTCGCGTCGGCGTCAGGTGTGTGCTCGCGCGCATGCGATGCGACGGGACGGCGACGCGACGCTGCGAGCGCTGGGCCGGATGGATCGGATGGGTGTTGCCAAAAGCAAAGCACCAAAGAGATGGGTCGCCATCGTCGGTCGTGGATCATGGATTGGATGGGATCCGAGACGTGCATGCTGCTGTAGTACAGACCGGGCGGGCGGTGGTGGTCGCTGAGAAAGGCGGTCTGCGTTGGTGGAGCGCCCGGGGGGGGGGGGGGGGGGGGGGGGGGGCGGTGTTAATCGCTTTGGGAAAATTTAAATTCCCAACAGTGAGCCGGAAGAGTAGGCAACGAAGGCCTTTTTTTTTTTGAGAGAGAGAGAGCATAAGGCCATGTGTTTGTTCTGCGTTCATCAGGCTTACTGGATGACCTTTTTCGGAAAACAAAAGGCTTACCGGATGAATAGCGGTAAGGTGTTTTGCAGGACACCTGGAATTCTGAATTGATTACGCCGGATCACGTACGGTCGGTCCTCTCGGTGACGGGTGGGTCGGTCTGGTACTCTGGTTGAAGGCGACTTCAGATCGGAACCCTGAAATCTGAATACGAGTCTTGCCGGCAAAGCAATGGTACAATGTACTGCCCTCGCTCGATCTAGATGCAGGATTGTTTCTCGGTTTCGCGAAATGAAAATGCGACAAAGAAGGCACAAATGCCCATTTTGATCTACTGCAGAACCGTGTCATACTGTCATTGCTCTGCGATTTTCTGTTCTACGGAGTACTCCGTACGTACGTGAATTCATAGCTTACTGCTCCTGCTAGCCTTGACTGACTAGTTCCAAGCCAAACACAACTTGCTGAACTTCTTTCTGTATGAAAAAAAATGAAACAACTTGTTTCAAAGACAAGTGTTTTGCTTCTCGACGAAGCTCGATGACTGGCCAGTACTCACCGCTAGTCAATGTGCGATCAAAGGCTCGGTAGCCGTTACATTAGAGATTAATTATTCGTTCAAAAGGAAAACATCCGGGAGCATTTGTAAGAAGAAGAAGAATAATTAGAGCAACAATCACGATTGGGAGTAACTAAGGGCGTCTTTGTCATTTCACAGCATAAAGCAACAATCTATGTTCGACACAAGCATATGATCCAAATAATCTCCTAGCGCTAACTATTGCAATCCAGTTTTTTTAAATGAACTATTAAAGTTTGTTGGGATCCAAACATAGCCTAAGTAGCGTGTCCGTAGAACACACAACATAGTTTGTTGCAGAGTAAGAGGTTGTGTAGTGGTGTCGTATGCGGCCATGGGGGACATAGCACACTGCCCATATCAATTTCTTAGACCTTTTAAACATCATGCTAATCCTCATTTCTACGTTCACATGATTTTGTGTGTGCAAAACAACTTATGCTCCCTTATACTCTTGGGCCTCCACTACTTTTTAGCTAGTTGTTTTTTTTTTTTGAAAGAATGGCAGGGACATGCTAGTTGTTCTTTTTTTTTTTAAAAGAAAAAGATTAGCTAGTTGTTCTCCCTCTCATGTCTTGGATTCTATTCATATATTGTTCTTTCATTTTTTTTTAAAAAAAGAACGGGCGTATTTCAGCGCATAGCACTTACCTTAATAGGTTGTATTCGATTGCATCTGCTTGATCATGGATGTTACTTGAAAATGTCGACTTCTGTTTGATCTAACAAACATATATGCACCACTCAATAGGGACATATTCGACAATAAAATTAAGCGAGATCTGCTATGACAAGGGCCTTTCTTGTCAACCCGTATCATGAATCGAATTAGGGGC
The DNA here is from genome assembly GCA_015476505.1 of Urochloa ruziziensis. Taxonomy (NCBI): domain Eukaryota; kingdom Viridiplantae; phylum Streptophyta; class Magnoliopsida; order Poales; family Poaceae; genus Urochloa; species Urochloa ruziziensis. The sequence continues at coordinate 51,915,171 of CM027123.1, read as the reverse complement.
ATGTGCCCCCCTTCTCCCCTAGGCCCCATTCAGATCTTCCCTAGCGATCTAGTACGATCCTCATATTCACTATCATTGTTTTTTTCTATGTGGCCACAAGGTTTCTTACTTTCTTCCAGAAGGCTAATCAGGTTTACCAATTTGTGAAGCTGATCCAAATAGCTAACGTGTTATAAGACATGTGAAGTTTTAAATTCATCATCTCATGTCATAGTTTTTATAATCAGATTGTACCGGGGTCAAACATGAAAAACCCACAATTGGAACCTTGGGCGGTTCAAATTTGAAAAATAGAACCAGTCTCATTGGCTGACCGGACCCGATTGACTATCCATGTGGAAAAATATAATAACCGAAGCCTCAGCCAATTCTATCAAAGAAACCAAAATTTGATCCTCAACCAATCTGGTCTGGTTAAAAAACCGACCGAACCATTTTTTTAAGAAAACCATTGAATCGCCATTTTTTCTTTTGAAAAAAGAATCAGAATTGAAGGCTCATGTAATTCGCCCTGAGAAACCTGATCTGGGGTTGTGGGGCCTCAACCAGTGCGATCTAGTTAAAAGATGTCCAACTCCCTTACTAACATTGAGATGATAATTAAGGTGAGAAATTTAAGGACGAGTCTCATCCTTGATTGTTTCGTGGTTTAGGAATGAGAAACTATATCACAATAAGTTAGGGTAACCATTTGTGATGCTTAAAGCATAATACCACTCTCTGTGGTAATTCTATCGTCGCATTTCCATCCTACTTAGACTGTAATTCCCACCAACTGAGTATGAAATTTTAAATTCCTCGCCTCTAAATTCTTATTGTTTCCTTCCTTCAAATTACCAGTGACCACACCGGCACTTCAAGTCAGAGTTGGCGTAATAATATGCTCGATGAAGCTTGAGGACCGATTTTCAAAGAAAAAGAAGAAGCAGCAGCTTGAGGACCTGCGGGTATTCACGAGTCGATACCTGACGTCAGGTTCAGTAGCCGTTATTTCTGAGGGCAATTACCTGTTCAGACTTCAAAAAAGTATAAATAAAAACACCTGGGAGCAAATGCTACTCTGAGTTCCTCCTGATTGGCATGGCTTCTTCGGCATTCTTCTGGGACGAAGAGCATTTTTTTTGGGTGAATAGAGCAGCTGAATTAGCCGTTGGCATTCAAATCATCACGGTGCCATTTCGATCAGACGTGAAATAGAGGAGCACTGTGCGAGTGAGAGATGAGACGGATACACATTTGAAGTATTAAATATAGACTAATTATAAAACTAATTACAGATTCTGTCAGTAAATCGCAAGACGAACCTAACGAGTCTAATTAATCCGTCATTACCACATGTTTACTGTAGCAATTTATTGTCTAATCATGACCTAACTAGGCTCATTAGATTCGTCTCGTGAAGTACTCCCTCCGGTTTAGTAAAAGAAGTCGTTTAGGACAGCGACACGGTCTCCAAAGTACAACTTTGACTTCTTATTTTTATGAAGATATTTATTAAAAACTAACATATGTATACTTTTATGAAAGTATTTTGTAAGACAAATCTATTCATGTAGTTTTCACATTTTCAAACTCAACGACTTAAAAGTTATTCACGATTTATATTCCCAATGTTTGACTCAAATCTTGTCCAAAACGACTTCCTTTGCCGAACCGGAGGGAGTATGCTCCATCCATATAATGGGTTATTTTTTTCGACTACATTTAATATGTCATGTGAGGGAACGTACTCGAAAAAAATTTCGCGAAACATCCGCCTGTGTCGGTGGCGGTGGCGCAGATGGGGAGCAGTCGACCAAGAGCAGACCGGCGCGAGATGCAGCGGCTGCCTGGCTGGTGGTCCGTGTCGCTGTCGCATTGCGGGTTACCGTAATAATCACCGTGTGGGTAGAAGGGTAAAAATGCCAGTGGCCGTCGTCGTGCCGGTGACGACTATATGTGACGGGCAGCGGCGCCCGTAGCAAATACTCCGGCCGCACAGACGCAGCAGGGCCCACATTGCAGTGACACAAACGGCACAAATATTTTGTTCGGCAAATATTTCTTTTCGGGAACCCAAAATGCAGTTAGAATGTGAGCGCACCGGAGAAGCACGCGCGTGGCAATGGTGCAGACCGCAAAGAGAACATACGTCTTCAGGAACTCTTGTGAGTGGGACAGAAGCAGCTTTCATGAGTTCATGCACTCCATGTTCAATTTTTAGGACAGTAGTATTTCGTTTTTTTAAGGGCAGAATGCAAATCTCTACGCAGACTTAAAATGAAAATACGAGAATGTCTTTCCTGCATTCGAGGCCCGGAAAATTCAGAGCCCATCTCTTTATTTCGGCCCAGATCGAACCTGACATGGGCCGGTGTCTCTGTTTCTATTCGGGCTGGCCTGGGCATGTACAGCGGCGGCCCACACGGTTTAAACTGTGCGCGCGCGTATGAAATGGTATACGTAAGTTTATACCGTGTTTGTGCAACGAAATGAATCTATTTTTACACTCGTTAACAAGAAGCTTGTTTTCAGGTACCAGCTTGACAACTTCTACATATAAACACATCATATTTTTTCTGTTTCACACCTCTCCTATACCCCTTACGATTAAAACATTATCACTAAGGTTTTTGACTGCATGTTGATGTCATGATTAAGGGATAACATAGTTGCATTCATCCCCGTTACTACGAACACTCAGTGGTCACTGCTATGCAAGGGCGAGGAGATCATCACGGGTGTTTGCTAGTAGCTCCAAGCCTCCATCCAATGTGTCGCCGTCTCGCCGCCGGCGAGAAACGTGCACCGGTGCTGCACGGTACGCGGACGAGAAATCGACGTCCTCCCTCAGCACGCTACTGACAACACGGCCCATGCCAAGGCCGCGTGTAAGATCATGTAAAAGTTCTCATTTTCACGAAAAGTTATCCGCTTTAAAAATCGTGTCAGATTATTTCTATCTTTATGCACGTTTTCATAGAAACAGTTCTTCCGCCTATTTTTCTCGATCTAAACACCCTTAAGGGCAGTCCCAATCCTCCAACTAGGATATTTTCCACAACATTAGTTAGATTGTCATATAAGACTTTTAGCTTAGGTGGCACTGTATTAAATAAAAAAGAGAGTAAAAAGAGGAAGAAACTGGGTCTTGCATCTACACGAGAACTTATGCACTAGACACTACCAAACTTTGCATTGAGGGGGTGATGATTTCTTAATGATAGATAAATAGTAAATATGATTGGTAGAAAGGAATGATGATGCATTTATTAACGATCCATATCAAAAAATTATGGGTAATGGAGTGTAGTTTATATAGTGATTTTTTTACTTATGTGGCGACATAGAAACTACCCATAGACACTATGGGTTGGGAATGCCCTAAGCACGCGTGTGGGCTCTCTCTCGGGCTCTGGGCGCGGCCGAACACAAATGGTTTTTTTTATCCATGCCATTACAATTTTCACGGGTTGAAGATATGTCATTAAAAATCGTCTATTCATAACCGTGTCATTACCGTTCACTCTTTGTTTGAAATATGCCATTACTTACCTCTTCAACATGTTTCACAAAATATTTGGACCAAATTGCCCCCATCTTCTTCTTCTTTCCCTCCATCCCTTCTCCCGTTTCTCTTTCTTCCTCCGATTGCTGGCCATGACCGGGGTGGGCGAGCGCCGCCGCCAGTGGACAAGTGCCCTTCATTGCACGGGCCTCTATCGCAGGTTGGGTGGGCTGGCGGGCGAGCTCCCGCCTCAAGATGCACGGGTGAGGCCTCGAAGGCGGCCATCGCCGCGAGATGCGCGGGCGAGATTCCGCCGCCGCCATCGCCACAAGATGCATGGGTGAGCTCTCGCCGGCTGTAGGATGTCATCCCCGCCCTCTCCGGTGAGGAGACGGGCCTCGGAGTAGCGCGGCAGCCATCCCTCTCCGGCGACGAGATGAGGCTCGGAGGAGGGACTCGTGGCAACGGCGGCTGGGCTTGCGCAGAGGATTCGACACGGCCTCTCCCTTACGCAGCTCGATTTGCTCGGCGCGCGGGGTGAGCAACGCGGCCAGCAGCTCGGAGCGACGGGGCCAGCAGCTCAGGGCAACCCGACCTCCTCCCAACTCGGGTGGCGGGTGACGAGCGCACGCAGGGCACAGCTCAGGCGACGGCGGCCCCCGCACAGGGCACAACTCGGGTGGCGGTGGCCGCAGGGCTCTCCCTGAGCTCCTCTCCGGCGGATGAGAGATGAACGAAAGAGACAGAGGAGAGGGGAAGAGGAAGAAGATGGAGGCAATTTGGTCCAAATATTTTGTGAAATATGTTAAAGGGGTAAGTAATGACATATTTCAAACAAAGAGTGAATTGTAATAATACTGTTGCGAATAGACGATTTTTAATGGCATATCTCCCATCTGTAAAAAATGTAATGGCATGGATAAAAAAACCAACAAAAATTGGCACACATTTCTATCCGTTGGCGGTGGGCCGGTGGCGCCCCCACTTTTGCGCGCCGCGAATCTCCGAGCCCATCCGACGGCGGCGCCGTAACCGGGGTGATTTGGATTAACAAACGGCCCGATTAGTTTCCCTCCACGGAAGGTTTTCGATTTTGATTCGCGTGGGCTATCCCGCGGCCTGCCCCTTTCCGCCGCAACCATTTCCGCGGAAACCCCCCTCTCCCGTTCGCACCCCCACAGATTTCCCAACGCCAGGCGCTCCTGCTAGGTCTCGCTCGCCGTCGCCGGATCTCCCGCTTGCGGCTTCTCTCTCCCCCCGCCGCCTCCGCCGGGAGCCGCTGCGGTCGCGGGTGATTTCCAGGGTCTTCAATCCGGTGAACTCTCGCGCCTCCGTGTGCGTGATTTTGTTTTTTCGCGGGTTTTTTTTTAGCATGTCTGGTTGGGGGCATGAGCGCTGGTGAGGTTTGTGTCTCGCTGTGGGGAAAACCGTGAGGAGGGGCTGCGGCGGGCGGCGGGGCGGTGTCTGAGGACAGGGTGTTCGGCGGAATGCCGCCTCAGGCGGGTCTCCCCTACTCGCCTGAGCGGCCTTGGCTGTTTCGGGGAACTGCGGGCTCTGATCATTAGTTAGTTCCTCGCGGAGAATCCTGGGAGAGGTCTCTGTGGCTGTAAAATGATGTAGGGCCGGAGGCCATTTTTGTTGTGTTAAAAATTAAAATGCGTGCCATTGGGCTTCTGACGCTGTGTCGGCATGCTGATCCTATTTGGGCTCATTTGGGTCCTTTTTTTTGGCAAATGTGGATTGACCGCACCAGTGCATGCCTTTCACTGCTGAATCCATGCCACTCCTGATGTACGACGAATCTGTGATCAACTGAATAGCCAAACTGACTCAGTATTTTGTTATCTGCTCTCATGGTGAGCTTATCTTACGTTTAGCACCTAATACGTGGGCATCTCTGTTGGAATGTATGAATCAGGTCTTGCACTCTTATGATCGCCAATGCAACCCAATAGCAATCTACCAAGGACCAACTGGCACCAGCATGCAAGCGCTATCGAAGGCTGCTCTAGCTCTGATGACTTTCTGAGTTCAGGTTTTCTGTTGCCTTTGCCTATTCAAAAGCCTAACCCAGAAGCAAATCGCGAGGGAATGCTTTCTCTAAGGTATGCTGTAATTTGTGCGGTGCAAATTGGTTGCAGCCTTTGCCAGATAAGAAAGAAAACCATTGTTTTCCACTTTTCAGGTCTTCTGGTTGTAAAATTCAAGGCCCAGAGCGTCTTCAAGGTCCGTGGATTGAGAAGGTATGACTGTAATACTGGCTGACATGTATGAATATTCGATGGTATTAATACTTGGTGATGCTTAAATCAGCATACAGTTACTTACCATTGCAACTCTTTGGTTTTATTTAACTTTACATCAGGAGTCAGATGTCTTTAAGCCACATATCTCCTGATTCTGCTCCATGATAATAAAAGCTAGTGATGGTTGGGTTATGTGAACTCCTAAGAACAGAGCAGGATTGGTGTAATAAACTTGAAATCTATTCATTAACAGTGTAACATGTAACTCCCTCCGTTTCAAATTATAGTTAGTTTTGGCTTTTCAAGGTTCATAGCTTTTGTTATGCATCTAGGTGTATGTTATGTCTAGATTCATAGCAAAATCTATGAACCTAGAAAAGCCAAAACAACCTATAATTTGAAACCGAGGGGGTATGTAATAAAGTATACTAGTGGCACCCGAACTGAAAAATTCAACCTCCACCTTCTCTTTACTTACAGTCATTACCTTTTTATCCTAAGATTATCCAGCCTAATTGGAACTGTTTGCATTTCTTAACACACTTTGTTTACTTCTGCAATTATTTTTCATCACAGGCCTGGCGGACTCTATGCAACACTCAGGTTGCCTGCAAGAGCTATTTAAGGCCTGGTTTAACTGCAAAAGTGAAAGACTGTGATGGGGGTCATGCTCACACTTATGGAGAAGGCTCATATAACACGAACAAAATGGCCACTGTACCAGGAAATAGGATTCTCTCTCAGGAAAGCATGCACCAACCCGGTGAAAGTGGTTTTGTGGAGAACAATAGCAGCCATCGACCTGCTGGCATTGACTCCTCTACAAGGACTTACCAGAGCAACCATGTGGTGCAGACAGATATAATGAGAGCAAGAAATCAGCACAATTATGTAAGAAACGATGCTGAATTACACCAGTCTGCTCCAGTTGCCGATAGCGTGTACACTGATGATAAATTAGATGCCATGGACGATGATGATATTCTGGCGGTTGGTCCTTTCATCTCAAGGCCAAATTTGGATAATTTCTTTTATTGTGCTTATGTTTTTCTTCAACTGTCAAATTTATCTTTCAGAGTATTGATGTGGACCGAATAGTTATGGAACATTATCAAGCAATGAATACACCCAAAGGATCTGCATCCCAAAACACGTCAACTCCACCAGGAAACAAGTGTAACCTCAATGGCATGGATGAGACTAATTTACCACAAGAACTCTCTGAACTATGTAACCATCAGTGCAAGGTAGGCCAAATTCTTATTAAGTCTCCATCATTGTTCTATGCGTAGGAGCTATTTCGGCATGTTATCTCATTAATTACTACATTTGCAGTTAGCTTTTGCCCAGAGGCATTGGTTCACTTGCAGGAGATGAAGAATGAGCTGCTTGCAATAGCCAATGAGCTTCTTGATGATGATGGTGAACTTGATCCTCAACGTTCCGAAGAGCTTCGTAAAAAACGGTTTGATTCTTTTTCCTGCTTGTCAGTATTACTTTTAAGCAGTCATCTCTGCTTTGCCACAGTAATGCTGATATGTGCTACTATTATACTTTGCAGATTGCATCTTAAGAAACAGACTCAGCTACTTGAGGAGTATATGACAAGGTCAGCCCAAGATGAAGAGAGACAGAGATCACACTCTATGGCATCTACAGCAGCTATACAGGGGAACCTCCCACCTATGACCCCCAGAAGCACATTAATAATGGATGGCAGTAGGTTCCAGTATCAGGTTTGCATCAGAAATGGACCTGGGACTAGTGATTATTCCCCTGCTCCATATTCCTTTTCAGATAATCTAAGCACACCATCAAATTCTGCATGGAGAGAATATACCCCGAAGGTTATCGATATTAACTACACTGAAGGTTCTGGTGATAAAAGATGGAGCAGTACAAATTTCCCGTGGACTAAGGAACTGAGGTCATTTTTCTTCAAAATCATCTGCTAATTGTTTTCATCATCACTGACTTATGAAACGATTAAATTGTAACGCATGCTCAGGCGAAGAACAGAAATAAGTTTGGAAACCGTTCTTTCCGCCCAAACCAGCGAGAAATAATTAATGCCACAATGAGTGGGAATGACGTTTTTGTTTTGATGCCAACTGGCGGTGGGAAAAGTTTGACGTATCAGGTAATAACTAGGACCAACTTTTTTTTATCCATTCCTGTTCTTGTTAAATGTTTGAACATTCAACTCCTTGTCCATTTTATGGGTGTAACAGCCAGGGACCAACCTTAATGTATAGCAGGAGGTAAGATTAGGTATTTAGACAGGATAAGGATTATAGATGAAAGATGATGTTGTTAGCATTTCTTGTTAGGCTGGCTCTATATAAAGCCCACGGCTGCCGTCCTTTGGAATCAAGCACTGGGAATTAATCTAGGCCTTTCCAATCTATAGTCTAATCCCTGCCTAGCAGCCAACACTGTCTGGCTATCCTCTGGGTGTACACTCTTCCGACTGTTGATTTTGTTTAAATGGCACTGTTTCCCCCCTTCCAAATGATGACATTTATACAGTATTATTAGATTGGACAGATCTTCAGGTTTATATGTTAATGTGCAAGAAAAGATAATTTGTGAAGATTTTAATGCCAGGGACACGTTGGCTGATAAATATTCCTGCAGACTTGACAATTAGTCTAATTTGAGTGCTTAATCCATTTATCAGTTACATTAATTCCTTTGATAATCACCTAATTGTATTTCTTCTACCAGCATTGATGCTCATCTATTGATATGCAGCTTCCAGCGCTAATTAGTGAGGGCTTAACGTTGGTGGTTTGCCCTCTTGTCTCACTCATCCAAGACCAGATCATGCACTTGTCACAGGTAATGAACCATTTCATCTCTTTATACATATTTCTTGACGCTCCTCTGATTGCTCACCTTTTGCCTGGACCAGGCAAATATTCCTGCAACTTATCTGAGTGCCAGCATGGAATGGACTGAACAGCAAGAGATCTTAAGTGGCTTAATGTCATGCCATTACAAGTTGTTGTATGTCACTCCAGAGAAAATAGCTAAGTAAGTGGAATGGTGCACATTTTAGTTACACATATGAAACAGCCAGTTATATTTGAATTATGCTACATCATGTCTTGATTACCATTAAGGTTATCCTTTTGCTCTACAATATACTCCTGAAAATGCGATTCATACAATTTGTTGTTTCCAAGTGCTGAAGTCATCCAGCTGTTAATGTTTTCCAGCCTTCCAGATCCAAACTAGTTGCTGTGGTGTGCTGTTTTTACTGACATGCTGCACTAGTCCTATGGATATATCTTGTTTGTACTATTTGTTGGCTACACATTCCTTTTGTTGATATCATTTACATGCGTTCTTTAAGTGTCTTAGAAAGCATAGCTGGCAATTTTAGCAGGTATAGTTGCAATGCCCTGTTGTGACTGTTGGAAATATATTCATAAAGGCTTTCTATACGAAAAGTATTCATATAACCAGTTAGCATTGTTTTGGGTACAGGAGTGATTCTCTGACGAGACTATTGGACAATTTACATTCACAAGGGCATCTTTCTAGAATTGTTATTGATGAAGCTCATTGTGTCAGCCAATGGGGTCATGACTTCCGACCTGATTACAAGGTATTTCAATCTGACAAGAGATGCTTATGTTCAAATAAAAAAGCGATTTCTTGATATAGCTTTTACTATCTGTCAGAACTTAGGTGTTCTAAAACAAAATTTCCCCAAGACCCCAGTCCTGGCCTTGACAGCAACAGCAACTGCTAGGGTTAAGGAAGATGTTGTGCAAGCTTTAGGCCTTGCAAACTGCATTGTTTTCAGACAAAGTTTTAATCGTCCAAATCTAAGGTAAGTGCCTGTAAGGTATTGTCGCAAGTTCTAGTGTAGCAGTCAATCTTATTTTTAAGTTGGTGTTTGCAGATACTTCTTAAGGCCCAAGACGAAGAAATGCCTTGAAGACATTGATAACTTTATCCGCGAAAATCATTTTAAAGAATGTGGCATCATATATTGCCTTTCAAGAATGGATTGTGAAAAAGTGGCAGAAAAACTAAGGGTTATTTCTCTAAACTATAAACTGTCCAAGTCACCAATTTGTTATGATTATTTAATTCCTCAATATTGCTCCCTGGAGTAGCAGTAGTCTGTTTATGCATATTCTGAAAGTTTCAAAAGAATTATTCAAGGATACACATGTTTGTTTTTGTCAGTAGTGTCTCATCTTTGTCGAGGGTTTGCTTGTTGGCTGTAGTATCTATCTGGTATTATAACTATATATAATCAACATATGTTATTTTCCTGGGCCTATGTTGTCAGCAATCCCTAGCTATTTCATAATTCACTATAGTCTATAGATGGATATTAGCTATTATTTGTCTCGAACATGTAAGAGAGTTGTGCATCGTTTCATTAAGAAGAAGGGAAAACGGATACAAGGGAGAGGGCATAAATACCATCTCCCAGACACTTCAAAAACACATATCCCCAGCCCTCTCCCACCCCCACCTACACGTAGCAGTCTATTTGAGGAGCTTGTGAACTGTCAATGCGGCCAATGTTCATTGAGTTGGCTTTGATACCACATCACCCCTTGGTGCTGCCAAAGATAGAAAATCGATACCAAATGGTAAGCAAGCCAGTTTGGTATATAGTGGGTTGCATTAGTGTCCGGTTCAGGATGTGCGTCCCAGATTTCGTACCAGTTTGATTACTTCTCTACAAAGGAGTCCATTAAGTACTTGATGCTTTTTTCACAAGCTTAAGTTGATGTAACTATTTTGTCCAGCACCAATTGCTATTTGGCATGTCCCATTTTTGGTGTATAAATTTAATCAACTAATGGAAATTTTGGCCTAATCTAGTACTAATATCTTGAGTTTAAATGTGCTAATGCAGATAATTCAGCTTTCCATGTAGAACTTCTAAATGTTTCACCTCCTGCCAGGAATGTGGGCACAATGTATCACACTACCATGGTAGTATGGATCCTGTGGATAGAACACGTGTACAGAAGCTATGGAGTAAGGATAAGATCAACATAATCTGTGCTACAGTTGCATTTGGCATGGGTAACTTGATTCTTTCAAACGTCTGTTTGTATAACATCTATTGTTGGGTGTCCCATACTAATGTAGTAATGTGCAAACTGTAGGTATCAATAAACCTGATGTTCGCTTTGTTATTCATCATTCATTGCCCAAGTCAATTGAAGGATATCATCAGGTACATCTCATAACTCAAGTATCACACCATAAGCAAAATGGAACTGTAAAGTTGAAGCCATTTGATGATCGAGCATTCCCTTAGGAGTGTGGGCGTGCTGGTAGGGATGGGCTGCCTTCCTCTTGCTTGCTATATTACCAGTATTCTGACTATGTAAGTCTACCTGTGCTTTAATACCTTCTCGGCAGCTTTCACAGTCTTGTATTGTATCACAAACATGTAATTTATTTCAAATGTTTAGATTCGGGTCAGACACATGCTTACACAAGGAGTTGCAGAGCAAACAGCAGCATCACGCGGAGGTTATTCAAATTCACATGGGCAAGCACTCGAGACACACAAGGAGAATCTCTTACGCATGGTATTTAAAATTTTATATGCACGCTTTTGTTATTTGCTATATGGAGTATGGAAACCATGATAAATATGTCATCTAATCTTTCTACAGGTCAGTTACTGTGAAAACGACGTGGACTGCAGACGCCTACTTCAACTGATCCATTTTGGAGAAAGGTTTAATCCTTTACTTTGTGCAAAAACCTGTGATAACTGTCTAAAAGAGTTGAGGTGGGTCGAGAAAGATGTCAGCGACATTGCTAGGCAAATTGTAAGTGGACAGATGTGTCACTTCCTTCCAAACACATACGTGCACCTCTCTTGATATGAACAGTCACCTGTTGCTTCTTTAGGTTGAGCTGGTCACAATGACCGGGCAGTCACATTCATCTTCACACATTCTTGAAGTTTACAGAGGGTCTGTGAGCCAAAATGTATGTGTTCAGATAACTACTCAAGATTATTATGTTTGGATGTTTTTTTAGTGCACTCTTGCCACCAGGGGCAACTGTCACTGCCACACTGTTATGATAATGGTTTTTGACAACTCATCACTTTTCATAGGTCAAGAAGCATCGTCATGATTCTATACCTCTTCATGGAGCTGGGAAGCATCTAGGTAAAGGTGATGCAGCAAGGATAATGCGACATTTAGTAACTGAGGGAATACTTATTGAGGATGTGAAAAGGAGCGACAACATATATGGATCAATATCATCTGTCCTGAAGGTGAATAGTACTTGACACGCCTTGGTGTATTTTTAGATAATGCTACTATTTATTTCTTTTTTCAACCTCGGTAGATGACTTGGATCTAACACATACATTTTCCTGATCTTGGTTAAGCAGGCTAATCATTTGAAAGTTAATGAGCTTCGGTCTGGCAAACACAGCATTGTTCTGAAGTTAGTTTTCTGCCTTTTACAACTATCAAACTTAATTACAATATTATTGAAGTTATCACATGTTCTGAACTTGTTTTTTTTTCTTCAAGTTGATAAGACACATCTTGCTTTCTTGAGAATGATCTCCTTTTAGTCCTTTCCTTTTTTTATTTAGCCATACATCCGCTTTTCATATGCTACCTTCTTTGATGAAAAGTAGGATAATCTTCTGACTATATATGTATATCAATATGCATGTATGTAAAAAAGTGATTTGAAATTTGTCACAGCAAGCTACCTTCACACCTGAAATCTCTTGAAGGTCAACTACTAAACACTGGGTGTCGCGCAAGTGTGATGAAAGTTAACTTTGTTGCTATATTTTGGAGATACTTCTTAAAACTAGTAGGGGCATTTTACTACTGGAAGAAGTCCTAGTTGAGCCTTTATTTTGAAATCCTGACTGGTTTAAGTTCTTTGAGACCAGCACAATTGTTTGGTTACTGGTTGTTACAATGGCCTTCAATCAGTGATTTTATAGTTTTGTGACCTGACTGGTTACTGTTTATAAATTGCTAGGAGCCGGTAGCAGCCTATCTGGGTTAGTAGGGTTGTCCTGCCCAGGACACACTTTTTTCAGTTTTCATGTTTTCTCACTCCATTTATTGTGTTGAGTGTTTGCACAATGGTACACATTTGGGTTTCCAAAATTGAAATACTTCACCATCGATCTTGATGGTTTGATGCTGCAGAACTAATATACCAATATTTCAAATGAGACTCGGTTGACCTGAACCATGATTTGGAAACATTAGCGATTTGGCATTATAAATCAGGATGTGACATACTGGAGCGCGTTGTTCATACATCACGAAACCCTGATACATTTGAGTTGATATTAATTATGCACATTCTTTGTTGCATAAATTTATCCTGCATCCAACAAATGTTATTTTGCAGGTTCCCTGCTCCTGATAAGGCCTCCAAGATGGGGAAACTTGATGTGTCATCAATTCCACAAATCAATAAGACTGTTCAGGAACAAAGTGGAGTTGACGAGGTAAAGACATTGAACACCTGGATCAGTGCAGGCGTGGTGTTGGGTCTTTATATGTTATTGTCTCTGTTCTGATAACTATTTTCATTCATTGCAGAATCTTTCATCGATGCTCTATGATGCTTTAATTAGCCTTAGGGAACAGATATTGGATGAGTGTAATGAAGGATACAATGCGTATCATATATTCAAGTAAGTTGTTTGTTACAGCTTCATGGTTAATATGTCAGCAGTCACTGACTTCTGACATCGTTGCCTTCCCATCTTTAGAAAGGACACGCTAAAGGAAATGAGCATCCGGGTACCAAGGACAAAAGAAGAGCTTTTGGAGATAAACGGCATTGGCAAGTAATGCATCCACTCTGCCATTTTCTAATCTACTTAGTTCCAAAAGTAATGGTTACACACTTGTCAGAAGTAGAGCAAGAACTTCATCAATGTTTTACATGCTTTCATTCAGGGCAAAGGTCAAGAAGTATGGGGACCGTGTGCTGGCAACCATCGAGGACTTCCTCAGCAAACACCCAAATCCAAGGAGAAACAGCAGCGGTAGCGGCAGCAACGAGCCCACCGATGCAGCCAAGAAGCGAAGAGGCTTTACTGCCAGCTATGCCGGAAGCAACGGCGATGATGACTTCGAAGAACGCACGGGCACAGTTCAGTCCAAGAAGCGTGCGGCGAAGGCACGAAGCACCAAGCAGGGGGTGTCTGTCTCCGACGCCGCGAGCATGGTCCACGGTGGCCGCTGCATGGACGCTGATCTTGATGGAGCCGAGGCGTTGGACGACGAGCTGTGTAGCATCCAAAAGCCCGTGGCTTCTGGCAGGATTCTGCCGAAGTGGGCGCCGGCCAAAGCCAAGGCCAGCAGCGTCCCCCCTTCTAACTTATTTCAAGAATTTGGGTACGTGAAGTAAGCATTTTAGGATACCAGTAGGAATGTAGGATGGCCAACCAGGCCACTTGTTCCACAACTTCATCGAGCAAATGTAGAAGTTAATTATTAGTGTAAAACGGCTTCTGTGATGGGAGCCTTGTAAAAATGTATGTGCCACTGCAGTGAATGATAGACCTAATAAGACTTCTTGTTTCCATCTCTTGTCATGTCTGGTGCATGAGAGCTTAGTGGCTGTATTAGAGTAACCTCGAAGGACATACGAGAGCAGAAGCATGAGTTTTATTACTTTTCTGGATAGCACATTGTGAAACAATGACCTTTTCCTCCCTTCATACACATTGTAAATATAAAAAAAATCATACTAGCATAGTATGAGACGACCTTTAACATAGGATTGGTGAAGTGTATAAATGTACTTGCCACTATTTATATGTAGAAAAACACAACAAAGAGTGACAATATCCTGGAGGAGATTGTAGATAAACTTATGTGCGGCCAAACAGCCATGCGCACAATTCCCATCAACAATTCTGTTGGTTGAATCCCCAAGTGTCAAGTTTGTACTTCTTGAAGTATCTATTGTTGGTTAACAATACAATGGTTAGTTAGATCACGTCCAACAGTTTTTCTGTACATTTTATGAAAATGTTATAGCGTGAACAGTGCTAAAAGTTAAGTACCAACCTTCTTGGATTATTGGACCATCCTATGATACAAAACATTTTGATTTGATATTAGGAACTTTGAATTGGTTTGGATTTTATGCAATTGTTTTGACTAGTTCATTTGGAAATCTTCGTCTCAGTTTCGCAATCCATTTCCCGCCTCTAAGCACAACTGACAACACAACGTTAAATGTAGTGCTCTTCTGACGCGTGTAGCGTTGGTGGTGGTGGTCTAGCGGTTGCGTGGGTTTGTTTGTGTGGTGGTG
Source organism: Urochloa ruziziensis (assembly GCA_015476505.1). Lineage (NCBI taxonomy): Eukaryota > Viridiplantae > Streptophyta > Magnoliopsida > Poales > Poaceae > Urochloa > Urochloa ruziziensis. Next base: position 51,900,120 of record CM027123.1, on the reverse strand, counting down.
TATGCTTCGACGCGTTATGTATGAATGCTTCCTCTTCTTATATGACAGAGCAGTGCTGTGCTATCTTTTTTTTTTTTAAAAAGTGCTCTTCTGACAAGTTTTCTATGACATTGTGGATCCGTTTGCAAAAAGAAAAAAAATACAACATTACATGACCATCAGAATCTGACAGAGCGGGTCAGAACCTGTTGGAAAATGATCCTTGTGCTCTCTTGCCAACAACAATCAGGTCTGATTTGGACACATCGATGTCCAGGTCTCGTTAGGGATTACTACATATACAATAATTTTCTCCAAAAAATATCAGGTGCTCTGAGAGCCGGTGAAGCGTCTCCACGTAATTGTCTGCCAAAACACCCAATGGGGGCAATGGATGATACACTTCAACTGGTTTAATCTTAAGCTGCACAGATGCTTTCGGCTTTGCAGAAGCTAGGAGAAGTCAGAGCCTCTTGATGCCCACCATTTGTTGCTACGGGAGCTGCGGACCCGCTGAAACCATCTGTCCCAAGAAGAGTTCTCCGGACCACTAGTGCTGTAAAGATGCCAGGATCACAGTTACACGCGTGCTTATTATGTACAAAAATTTTGCAAGGTGAGATAGTTGAAAGAATATTAGTGGAGGATCATAACTTACATAGGAAGAAGCGGGTCAGGTTTTCCTTCTGTACTTGTAATCACACTGGTTCATTCATAAGGACGATACAGGTCAACGATTGGAAGAGACAGCACATAATGTGATGGAAAACAAATGTTAAAATCAAATCTACTTACTCCTGGCATGCAGTAGATGCAGGTTCCATGGTTTCAAGCTCATTCAGTTCATCCTGCATGAATGCTATATAAAGTCACAGCAGAACATTGCCTCGATTCATAAAAAGATAAAAAAAAGAAGGTAGAACTTTGTCCCCAAATAAGTTGCCGGTTCACAGAAGTCGTACAAAGAAATCATTCAATAGGCACACTGTGTAGGATATATGTACCAGTTACGAGTTCTGGTTTCACTGAATTCTGAAGGGTGCAGGTTTTAGCCTAACCTCTCAAATGAATGGTGAACCTGGCAGTAACCAGAGGGCCTTGGACATATAACAGAAATAACAACCTATGTGATCTTGAATCCTTTCTAAAATACAAATAAACTTTTTGGTCTTGTAAAAGACTGAAAAGGCAACAAGAACAATGGTCAAATTACCGATTCTACATGCCTGTCACATGTACCAAATCATATAGATATTCCATGTAATTTTCGCTGAGAAACCCATGTACCAACAGCACCTATTAATGCTGTGGGATCTAAATTTCACAGCTCTAGCTATACAATTATGCCAACAGGACGCATAACCAGTTGATACAAAAGCAAATCACTCGCAGTTCTCCGATGCTAATATTTGTGACAGAATGTAGGGCTTTGATAACAAATACGTATGACACAAAGATGCGAACACAAAGCTAAGAAAGCATAATCCTTTCATCTAGTCTCGTTGTTTCACATACGTGATCAGTCGTTGGGGAAATGAGATTAGTTTGTTCATATTTAAATAGTGACTATGAAGCATAGATCATTAACATTCCTTCGAAACACATTCTCAGTTCATTAAATCAAAAATTTGATATTAGCATTCTGTGCATCTTTTGCAGAGAAATCCAGTCTATTCCTGGGACAAATGCCAGATACTGGAAAGATTCAGTTAACCTTTGCATAGATAGATAGATCAAAGAACAGAATGAGAAATCATAACAACTTGTTTTAAGCTGCATTCCTCTAAAAAAAGAAGCCCTATTAACGAGTTCCAGATGATCCTCGACTCAGAAGAAAAGGTTTGGTATTTGTGTAGACAGAGTAACAGGAGAAAGGTGCAAAAGACGAGTAAGGCCTGCAATTTCTTCAAATGTATCCTTTCTGCTAGAGTTTTTTTTTTTTTTGAACTGAATCCTTTCTGCTAGAGTTATCCTAGTGCAGTGAGAAATCAAGTTCACAGCTCAAGATTGCCTATCACGGTACATGCAAATCAAGCTATAAATGGCTAGCACACAAACATCACGACCCTGGTGCTTGCTGCCTGTGCAGTTGCTTGTTAAGGTAAATTTCACATGCCATCGTCGTGAACTCGTGACTGACTTGTTATTATAGGCAATAAAGTGTCTGGGTCCTCCATTTCTACTCGAGCACTAGACAGCCAGAGATGTAAGCGAGTTTCTATATGGAGGCAGCAAGCAAGCATAACTGACTACTCCTACAGCAATACTCCATGCGTAAGGCACAATTTGGGCAACAAATTGGACGGGAAAAATCGGGAAGCTTGCTTGCAGGAGGCAAGATCTGGATCACACGCTTGCCGGGCCAGTTGACTCTACAGACGAGGAGGAGGTTGCTTTGGTTAACTGGTTGATGCAGGGAAGAGAATAGAGCGGACCTGGAGGGACTGGAGCTCCTGGTCGAGGCGGGCGATGGCGGCGGAGAGGCGGTGCTTGCCGACGTACCCGACGTTCCTCAGCATCCCCGGTGGTGGCGGTTGCTGCTGCTGCTGAGGCGGCGGTTGCGGGCCGGAGGAAGGCCGCGAGGCGGGCCTCTGCGCCTGCACCTGCCTCTGAGGCGGCGCCCCCTCGCCGCCCTGCCGCTCCTCCTCCTCGTCCTCGTGCTCCTGGTCCTCGCCCCGCGGCCGGCGGTCCTCACCCCCGTTGGCCGTGGCCTCCCCTCTCATCCTTCCTCCCTGAGGTCAGACCCGCCGTGGTAGCTTGTCGGCTGTCGCTGGTTCCTCCCGTGCCTACTCCGCCGCCGCCGGGGGCCCGCCGCGGCAACGCGCCAGCGAAGCGGGTGGGCGGAAAAGAAAGGGTGGATCTGCCTGCCTGCTCGCCTGTGGTGGTAACCAGATAGATAAGCAGGGGGGAGGAGTGGGTGGGCGCCGTGGCGCTAGTTGCTCAAAGCCAACCAAGAACCAACCAACCAGGGAAAGGGGAGCGGCGCCCGTGCGATGGCGGCGGCGGCGGCGGAGGCGGCCGGTGGTGGGTTGGTGTGGGTCAATGGCATACGCAGCAGCACAGCGAAGGAGTCGATGGGTCGCGACGGGGCAGGCAGTCAAAGGTGGGCAGGGTGGAGGAATAGCTCTCGCAAAGCAAGCCAAGGGAAGCAGGTGAAGAACTGGCTGACGTCACGCGGGCGCTCGGCCGGCCGGTAAAAGGAGATAAAAATGGAGGGAGGCACGGCAGCAGCACGCAGCGGCGGAACAGAGCTCCTCCGGGGGGAGGAGGAAGGAAAGGGAGATGGTTGCTTTGACCGGTCAACGGTCAATCGATTTGTCACTTGTCAGGGACTCAGGCAAGGGCAGAGCCTGTGGGTGGCTGCTAGCAGCTGCAGGCAGCAGCGAGCGGCCGCCGGGTCCAAGACGGCAAGACTTGTCGTTTCCCGCGTGGAATCCCGTACGTTGGTTTCGTTTTCGTCGCCCCATGGGCCCACGGCGTTCACTCGGAAATATTGCGAGCAAAAACATTATTTCTATTTGGTGTATATATACATTAGGAACTTTTTTGTTGTTCGATGGATACTCTTCTCCGTCTTAGGCTAGTCTCATGCCAGTCTCAGTGCTGTCATCACACGGTTGGCAAAATAAAAATTTTGAGAACTGTGTTGGGGGAGTGTCATCACCATAACATCCTCTCCCATCTATACTCCCCTCGTAAATAACACTGCCATGTCAACAAATTTGTTGATGTAGCATGATATTTAATGCTCATGACACTCCCTACTGAGATTGGCCTTGTGGGACACCACACGAAAGTTGAACGGACGGGCGAAATTACGTGAGAGGTGCACCTGTAGATTATACCCGCACGAGACCAGTTTTTTTTTCCTTTTCAAATTATTCTTCGATATACTCCCTCTGTCCCAAAAAGAATGCACTTCTCGCTTCCCGAAAAATTCCAGAATCTTAAGTTTGACCAATTATAAATAAAAATATATAAATATTTATGATATGAAATATATATCATTAGATTCGTTTTTTAACAAATTTATTTAGAGCCATAAATATGAATACAATTCACTAGAAACTTGGTCAAACGTGAACAACTTTAACGGGCACGTAACCCAAACAAGCATTCTTTTTGGAACAGAGAGAGTAGCAGTGAAAGTTTGAGCAATTCTCCAAACTATAACTTGATTCGACTTATCCCCTAAAATATATCATTTTGTTCAATTTATACCATAATACATCTTGTCTTTTTATTTCTCCATGGACAAGTTAAATTTTAATTTCAAATTTTACAGCATCACAACGCATGTCAAAAATATATATTATAATTTCTTCATTGCTATTTTTATATAATTTTGTAGTCTAATGATTAATTTATTAGAAAATATCTTAGCCTATCCAAATTATAATAAAAAATATGATGTATTTTTTCCCGACACGTGTGTAATGTGTAATAACATCTTACAAAATTTTAGGAGAGTAATTTAGACCTTTTGTTTTGTTGATGACACGCAGATTAGGATGTTTTTTTTAGAGAAACACAAATTAGGATTCAGGTATGGTAACAAAGTTATTTTGGAGGATGGACATTGCAAGATAGTTCAGGCATCTTAAAATTTCTAATATTTAGGGGTGTTCAATTCCTTCAAATTTACAAAAAGTTACAAAAGTTTTCATTTAGAGAACAATGTCAGTTCATTTCTTCGCTTTGTACACGTGGCTCAATGAAAAAGTTTTCTATCACTTTTCACCAATTCATCGGAATTAAACAGGCCCAAACCAACAGTACAATACATCAACACAGGCACCAGCACTCCAGCACTTTTGTGCTTTGTACCTTGCCAGAGCAGAGAGCACCCCATCTGGATCAAGGTAAAGATGGAGTGCTCCGGGTCCCAGTCTCCAAAACTGCCACTACACACACTACACAAGATGGGTCTACTATGTTGACTATAGTTTGAATAAATGCTACTGGCCGTTCCCGGTAAAAATATCAGCAATGTATTTCTCTGAAAATATATACTACCTCCGGTCGAATATACATGATGTTTCATACAAGAAAGTGTGAAGGAAACAAGCTAGCTTTCCCTGTCCGGACGTCAAATAAAAATAAACGGAGGTAGTACTATTTAATAAGAGAAATATAAAAGTTCACTGTAAATTTCAGTCAAATAGTGGTAGCACTGAAAGCATAGACGATCTCCGTTGACCAAGTTTCTTTTTACAAATGGCATCTCACATCCACTTACTGGATGGTCATCCTGACTAGTCTATGAACCACAAGTCAGCGTGTAGTCCACGGTCCAGGACCTTAATTTTCAGTACGACAACAGGACCGAATGATTTATAGAGGGATCACACACCAGTACACCATGGAATTCAAGAACAGATTTTTTCTGAAGGCACTTCTTAGTTGAGCTTCGAGAGATGGTTCATGTGCTCACCTTTCTTCTCCTGGCTCATCTACTAATCCTCCTGTCGAGTCCTATTACAATCTTAGCTGCAGAATCGACCAACATATCCGAGATCGAGCGGCAAGCCCTCCTCGACTTCCGGCAAGGCATCACCTCTGACCCCCTTGGCGTCCTAAGCTCATGGACCAAAGACTCTCTCTACTGCAGCTGGATAGGGGTTACATGTGGTAATGCTCTTCCACTCCGCGTTGTTTCTCTGCAGCTCAACTCTCTACAGCTGACCGGGCAATTACCGCCTTCTCTTGCTAACCTTACTTCAGTTACGCGGTTAAATCTTGGAAATAATTCGTTCTTTGGAGTCATCCCTGAGGAGTTGGGCAATAGCATGTCTCTCAGCAAGCTAATCCTCTCTCGTAATAACCTTTATGGTGTGATCCCTGCTACTTTGTTTGCTAACACATCTACACTTACTAGGGTTGATCTCCAGAAGAATTCTTTGACTGGTGTTATCCCGCCTTTTGGTAAGGTCACATCCCTCAAGTACCTTTGCGTTACTGAGAATTTCCTTTCTGGAAGCATACCTCCTTCGATAGGAAATATTTCTTCTCTCCGCTTTATATTGCTAGGCCAAAATACATTTGAAGGATCAATTCCAGAAAGTTTGAGGCACATTTCGAAACTTCTTGACCTAGATCTGAGTTTCAATAGCTTATCAGGGATTGTCCCCTTGCCTCTTTACAATATGTCTTCACTGAAATTCTTTAGCTTAGGCAGCAATGGCCTTGTTGGGGAGGTACCATCTGACATTGGTTACTCACTATCAAATCTCCAAGTCCTTACCATGCAAAACAATAATCTGGTGGGCCTGATCCCTTCCTCACTCGAAAATGCGTCAAATCTCCAAGTTCTTGACCTTTCAAACAACTCCCTGAACGGCCGTGTTCCATCTCTTGGATCACTGGTAAAATTGCGTCAAGTGCTTTTAGGATGGAATCTGCTAGAAGCATACGATTGGCAATTCCTTGCCTCGCTAACAAATTGCGTCGACCTGACTAAATTGTCCTTGGAGGGAAATACGCTGAATGGTAGCCTACCTGGATCAATTGGTAATCTTTCCACAAGCCTAGAAAATTTGTTGCTTGGGTCCAACCAAATATCAGGCTCCATACCTGTTGAGATAGGCAATCTTGTAAACCTCACTGTACTTAGCATTGAGAACAATTTTCTCTCAGGAGGCATACCAGCTACAGTGGGGAAACTGAGGAACCTATTTATCCTGAACCTATCCAAAAACAAATTATCAGGTCAGATCCCTTCCTCAATTGGTAACATTAGACAACTGGGAAAGCTTTTCCTTGATGACAATGAGTTGAGTGGAAACATACCTGGTAGTTTAGGTATGTGTTTGGGGATGGTTCAGCTAAACTTGTCCTCTAACAGCCTTGATGGATTCTTACCAAATGAACTATTTACTGGTCCTTCCCTTTCTTTGGGTGTGGACCTCTCGTACAACAATCTCATAGGGGAAATACCAGGGGATATTGGCCAACTGGTAACTCTTCTAAATGTTTCCAACAATCTGTTTTCTGGAGTAATTCCTAGTGCACTAGGCAGATTATTTGCTCTATCGTCCCTTCGAATGGAAGTGAACAAGCTTCAAGGACCAATTCCTGCAAGTTTTAAAGGGCTACTCTTTCTCCAGTATATTAATCTTTCTCGAAATGAGTTAAACGGTACTGTCCCAGAATTCTTCGAGAACCTGGCCATGTTAGAAATACTCGATCTATCTTACAACAATTTGGAAGGGCCAATTCCTACTGGTGGTTTCTTTCGAAATTCAACTGCTGTAATTTTGGATGGCAACAAGGGGCTATGTTCAAGGTCCTCCAAACTAGGATTACCAATTTGCGATGGGACATCTGAGAGAAAGAACCATGTGCTGTTTCTGTTGATCGTAATACCACTGGTTGGTATAACTTCATTTCTATTGTTGTGGTTTTTGGTATTTCTTTGGAAGAAAAGGGTGCTTGAATTTCCACAGTGGAAGGACGTGCTGAGGTTATGCTTCATTGCCCAGCCGAAGAGAATTGAAGTGGCCCAGCCGAAGAGAATTGAAGTGCAAACTTTACCACGCAACTGTGATACTGAGACACTGAAGAAGGTATCATATAGTGACATCCTGAGAGCTACCAATTGCTTCTCTTCAGTCCATACAATCAGCTCTACCAGAACCGGATCAGTTTATGTTGGCAGGTTCAAGTATGACAAAAGCCTAGTCGCCATCAAAGTATTCAACTTGAGTGAACCTGCAGCATATGAGAGTTACTTTATTGAGTGCGAGGTACTACGAAGCACGCGTCATCGTAATTTAATGCGACCTGTGACTCTATGCTCGACAGTGGATACAGGAAACCATGATTTCAAAGCGCTAATCTTCAAGTTCATGGTTAATGGCAGCCTTGAAAGATGGTTGCACTGTGAGTACTACAGTGGTATGCCAGAGAGAGTGTTAAGCTTAGGCCAGCGGATATGCATTGCAGCAGATGTGGCTATTGCTCTGGATTATATCCATAACCATGTTACTCCTCCTTTGGTCCATTGTGATTTGAAGCCGAGCAATATCCTTTTAGACGATGACATGACTGCCCGTCTTGGTGACTTTGGGTCTGCAAAGTTTCTATTTCCAGGCCTCATTATTCCAAAAAGCCTGGTTGAAGTTGGTGGAACAATAGGATACATGGCACCTGGTGAGTTAACATTTTTTTTGTATATCTGCTACATATAGTCTGTCTTAAACTTAAAAAGAAATTAATGCACTTTTGCAGAGTACGGCATGGGCTCCGAAATCACCACAGGAGGTGATGTGTATAGTTTTGGAGTGCTTCTTCTAGAGATGCTAACGGGAAAGCAACCGACCGATGATTTGTTTGTTGATGACCTTAATCTCCACAATTTTACTGACTCCATGTTCCCAGATAAACTTTCAGAGATCATAGATCCTTATATGATGCGTGAGGAATCTCAACCGTGTGCAGAAGTATGGACGCAGAGCTACATTGTACCCCTGCTTTCGCTTGGCCTTTCATGCTCCATGGAATCTCCAAAAGATAGACCTGGAATGGGAGATGTGTGCGCAAAAATCTCTGCTATCAAAGAAGGTTTTCTGAAGTCTCATGCTGAATTATCCTCATTGACAGGGCTAGTTACTGATCCATAGTTACCTGTTGAATTTGTAACTGGGAGCTTGCCTATTTGATGGACTGACTCAAATCCATATGTCAATAGACAATAGCGTGATATATTGTTCATAGCTACACATGCACGCCACTTGTGAGAGGTGTAGTATGTAGTACTATTATTTGTTAACCAGCAACAAAACCGCTATGTTCTTTTCACCTGATGAGAAGAAATGACCTGGTCAGTGTCCAGTTTTTTTTTGCTGATTTTCAGTGATTTTCTGTCCTATCCGCACCCCTGGTAAGTTCGGATGAGTTTTTATCAAATTTGCAACATTTCAAATTTAATCCAAAAGCTCAAATTTAATCCAGTGGTGGTGCACGGAGCTGAAATCATGATACTTGACGTCATGTCTTTTCTTTTTTTCACAATCATAGGTTCTGTGTATCCTAGCTATGCAGAGCCTGTGAATGATCTTCAACTAACTGTATCACTTCATGTGATTGTATCACTTCATGTAATTGTTTGATATCAATAAAGCTTCATTTATCTAAAAAATTGCCGTGATTCAGTCGCAAACTCACATTAACAAATTACTTATTTTGGATGATGGAAATTGCAATATAATTCAGGTATATCTATGATATCATTGTTCCAATTGTATCGTACATATGCATGCCTGGCCAAGTGGCCAGAGACCAGAGCAGTCCATCACTGCCTCTGGGTCCCAGTCTCCAAAACTGCCACTACACTCTACACAAAAAGAATGTCCTTCCAAAGTCCTTTCCTTTGTGCTCCCCTAGTCCCTCACATCTTGCTGACGAGTGACTTGAGGCAGTAGTACGCGCACCAGAAATCGCCTAGGCCTCTGAATGTGGACCCCAAACGGTTTCTATGCAAAAAAATGGGGGCCGAAAGAGAAAAGCTTCACAAGATGGACGGGAGTGCGGCTGATTTATGCGCAGAACACGGCAGGTGGAATGTATGTACATCACCATTGTCATAGACTCATAGTGCTACCTCAGTCACATCTCACTGGAGATCAGATCAGGTGTTCTTCTCCAGAACCGAGAGAGCCGGCAACAGGTAGTTGTTTGCCTTGTCGGGTAGATGGGCCACCTGGAATGTAACAAGCAACAATACATGTCAGCAACACATCCGAACAAGAAAATCAATGCTTGTAGAAGCCAGATCAATCAGGCAACATGAGCCCAAACATAGTACTACTACTAGACGGTTTTCAGCTGGAGGCTTACCAGTTCATACAGCTCATTCCCTTGCTCCGAGACATGCTCGTAGCACACCTGAACAAAGGCAGAGACATGGCTTTCATGTTAGCTCATTCTTACAATGCCGCAAGGATTATCATTCAACTGCGTCATATGCAACGTGAGATGGTCATCTTACATCGAAGCTCTTGTTCCTTGCTGACAAATCATGCAGTGCTTTGACGCAGATGTCCGCCACATCGGCACAGCTGATGCCCTGCATCATGAGTTCAAGGCTAACGGTTAGCAACTACAGCAACAATGCCACTACCTGATGACTCTAGGAACACTGCGTGCCATATGTGTCAGCTGAGAGATCCTGCTCCCTTGGTCGAAGATCAAGGCGCGCTGACCCCCAGGTTCTCCCTTGGGATTTGGATAGAAGCAATTCAGTGACCTCATATTGTTCAGCACTGTATGTATGCATGTATGTGTGTATCCAAGGAAATGTGATCTTGTGTCATCGTACCTGCAGCGGACCTGGGCGCACAATCGTATATCCGAGGCCAGATCTCCTTAGCGCGTCCTCTCCAGCCTAGTAAAATTGATGAGCACTGAGCTGATTAGCTTTTCTGCAGTAGGTGTGCATCAAGAACAGTTTATATATGCATAAATGTATCAAGAACCTTTTTCGCTTTGAGGACTTGTTCTCGCCTGTTAGCTTCAATTCCTGAGCCTGTGCATGACACCAGCACAATGTCTGTTTCTTGACCACTCTGCAAAAGTAGCCAAAAAAAAAAAAAATTAAGGTAAAAAGGGAGAAAGAACAATGTTGATAACAGCAGGTGGCACAAAGGCCTAACTTACAGGTAAAGCCTTTATAAATTCCATTTTCAGCTCAAAGTTTCTGGGGTCACTAGCTCCTTCAGATGAATCACCAGGTCTCTGCACAAGGATTTCGTCGGTAACCGGTAAGCCAACAGTTTAGCAAAACCGGCTTCTGTTGAAATGGAAAATCACAAAACATTGCACACTGACCTGCTTCTTGGGCTCAAACCTGATGGTCAGTGTGTGCACAAGAAACGGATCCAGTGGAGGATCTTGTGGGTTTACTGGCCGGAAAGCTGAAAACGGCACTCTCACCTGCACAAAAGCAAACATTTTGTCTATTTTCAGCAGTGCACAATCAGGTGCCTTAACAGCAGGGATAAATCTTCGAATGGCATTTACTCTGCAAAACCCAACTTTTGTGTTCATCCGGGCAAAGTACTTCTTGCTCTGTGAGGTGTCAGCAAGTGGACCAGTCTCGAGAATAATAACATATGATCTTCCATTTCCTCCCACCGAAAGAAGCAAACCATCATACCTTCAGGTAAAATGACGCAGCGTACACGCGTCAAGACTCAAAAGTTCTTCTAACAGCAGACAAGTAAGTTGAAATTGGAAAAAAAAAAACACAACAGCCTGCAGTACCTGTCTAGGGTGGAACCCAGAGGAAGTGAAAGCCGTTTAGACATTTCAACGTAGCCACCCCTTGTGAAAACAAACCCTGAAAGTAGTAGAAGGTTTCAGTGAAGAATTAAGAACTAGAGCACATCGGATTAACCTGTACTGATCCATAAAGCCTATCGCTAATAATTTGCGTTCTTTGATACAATGCTCCGTGATAGTAGTAGGTAGCAGGTAATACCTGAGAAAACAGCCTGTCCACTTTCTGCAAACTCAAATGACGCATCGGTGCCTCCATCGAATCTAGAAGGGTAGATATCCTGGAAGTATGATCCCTGCCGCACCTCCCATCCTTTCACAGATTTGGCAGACTTAAATTTAGCAATAGTCAGTTTGCTCTTGCTGCTCTTGCCAGCCCTTGACTGGGCCAGCTGATTGTAGTAATCCTGCAGAAAAATTGGACAGTTCAGTGAGTAACTTAGCAAAAAGACGCAAGAAGCTAATCTTACATGATTATTAGAATGATCAATCATAAAAGATTTAGGTTGAGTACCTGGAAGGCCTTGGTAACATTCCTCACTCCTTGGTTATCAACCCTGTTGAGGTCTCCGGTGATAGTCGACCTCGCGGTAGCACAGTAAATCACCTTGTTGCAACCTGAAACAGCAGCCTGAACTGAAGAAGGGTCGCCGACATCGCCAACCACGATGTCCACAGACCTCGGAAGCATGTCGATCACTCCCGGATCATTCCTCCTAACTAATGCCTGTTGCAGAATAGCATCCAAACTGATCAGAACATGCAGATTTCACAAGAAACGCAGTCAAAATTGTTTGTGTGTGTGTGTGTGACTGAAGATGAACAGAGACTCAGAGAGCGAGCGAATACCTTGACGTTGTATCCGCGGAGCATGAGCTTGCGGACGACGATGCGTCCGATGCGGCTGGTGGCGCCAACGACGAGGACAGTGGTGTCCCGCGCGCCGGGCACGGAGAACTCGCACATGGGCCCGCCGGGGAAGAGCACGGCGGGGTCCCGCTCCGCCACGGCGGCGGAGGAGGCGCTGGACATCTGGCCGAGCCGGGAGAATTTGCGCCACACCTCGTCGAACACCTGCCGGGACCGCCGGCCCAGCCCCACCGGATTCACGATCACGTCGTCCAGCGCCACCATCCCCCTCCCGCCGCCGCCGCTCCTGGCCTCCGCCGCGGGCTCGTCGTTGTCGGGGGCGAGCACCGCCGTGGACTCCGACTTGGTCGCCTTCCTGGACCGGCGGTTCCGTGACCTCCGGGGCGCCTTCGCCGTCTCCTTGTCCAGCGTGGCGGACACCGGCGCCGCCGCCCTGGTGTTGGCGGAGAAGCGGCATGAGTTGCCGTGGCGCCGCCTGACATTTCTGTGCGGGAGGCCGAGGAACGCCGAGGAAGTGGACGCGCAGTGGGGCGCCGCCATGGCCGGACTTGATCAAGGAGTGTACTGTACGGTTCTGTCCCAAGAGATTTCTTGGCTTCCCGGTGCCGGCTTTTATCAGGGAAGAAGAATCTGAGGAGAATTTCCACTGGCTAACACCATTCCCGCCCGGCTTGAAATACTATGAATATATGAAATCACGTGTGGAGTGGGAAGTTTTCGCGTGGCAGCTGCGTCGGCTGGCAGCTCAGGCTGTGGCTGCCATTGCTGCGGGGCCGTGTGGGGCTCTCGCGGCAGGGGCGGACAGCGACGAAGACGAAGACGAAGGCGAGGAGGAATTTTGGAGGGAAACGAAGGGGAGTCGTGGTGTGCTGGAGGGAGACGTGGCCGCCTCTGTGCTTCGCGATTGGACGACGTGGCCTCGTCGGCTTCACTTCTCGTTGATGGCTCCAGTTCTCTTCTTCGTGACAGCAAGAGATTCATTCATGCACATGTAGATATATGCACGATAAGCTAACTTATTAATACGTACAAAGATACAGTAAACTGAAAAATGTTTCATGGTTAAACCCAGTTAATCATAAACAGCAAATGAGCAAGGACTGAAGGGGGTCTAAAAAAAAATCCTAAAGTGACTATTGTATCTTGTAAGGTCTTACAGAGTACGCATGCTGATGATATACATCGATGAAGTTCAGTAACTGATGCAGATACAGTGAGGTTTTTCAACTAACCTAAGCCTCTAGGTTTCATGTGGAGGAAAAATGCTGCCGCCGTTCTGTCCGGCCAAGATAATTTTTCTGGTGATCTGGAGCGCAGTTGCCCAGTGTACATAACTGACGTCTTATTTCGCATGCGCTCTGGCTGTAACAATCTGGGCGTCTGTATCCACAGCAATCCCTCAAAATTCATCTGGAATTATTCAGGCCTTTTGGATAACTCTGAGCTTCGCACTTCTGCACCTCTGATTTAGTTTTTCCTCCTCTTGTGAGGGGGTTATGGGTCTTTTCGTGAGGACGATTCCGTTCCTTCCTTGCACTCTCTGGTTAAACCATGGTTCATCTTCATCATCGATGTCAGGGAGCGCCAGGTCATCTTTGGCGTCCTCTTCATCATTGATGTCACCCCCATGGATGAGCTCCAAGAAGGTCTTCTTCACAATTCTATCTTCCAGACTGTGGAATGAGATTACAGAGAGACGGCCACCAGTCGCTAGGCAGTCAAAGCTTGAATGAAGTGAATCTTCTAGGACCCGGAGCTCATCGTTAACTGCAATCCTGAGCGCCTGAAACACTCTTGTTGCAGTCTTAATCCAGCCCTGCCGTCCTGTAGTTTATCAACTTCTCATGAGATTCTTACCATACATCAAATGTCTTGGAAAATTATCTTTGTTTTGTTTCTTTGGGAAGAAATATTATATGAAAAAATAAGTAAATTTGAGAAACTACAAGAAAGCAAAAAGAAAAAAATAGTACAACAAGAAATCATTACTATTTGGAAATTTACCAAATCTGACAATTCCATAACCAAAACAAACAAATTGCCACATAATACTGACAGTAAAAAGACAGTGAAGACTTTAGTGACACCATCATACAAGGATTGCACATACCTTTTGAGATGGTACACTTTCTCTGGATTAGTTTGACAAGGTCCCCAGTAGAGTGCAGACCACCCATTTCCCGGGCTTTAACAATTTGCTTCTGAAGGAATTGCCAATTGCTTTCCTCCCCATAATCACGAAGGATACGTCCAACTTCAAGCTCCGGCCAAGAATTCAAGATATCCTCGGCTCTTAAAGTTGCCTGTCTAATCTCATGTATAGGTAAGAGTAGTACAACAGCTTGAAGAAACAAAAATCAAGGTTGAGTAGAACTATTTGGACATAATACTGTTTAGTGACTCCATACATGAACTAGCACAACCCTTTTCTAGCAAACACAGTTACAAAATAAAATCAATGCCAAAGCAAGTGTAGTTTTAAAGTTATGAATTGGTTTATTAGACAAAACATGTGTATTATTAACTCAATTAAAAAATTCTTCATGTGAGTTGATATCATAAACAAATACCCTTAGTAATTTTCAGCCTATGTTAACCGCCAATAAAGAAATTGCCTTAGATACTCGTCATTGCAGAAAGAAATACTCCTAATCACAAATTTTCAATAATGAGTAGAATGAAAAAAAAAGATCTGAAAACAAGTGCAATGCAACACTGACCTTAGGGTCCATGCGCATATCAAGAGGGCCATCCTGGAGTACACTGAATCCCCTATTTGATCTGTTCACCTGATGGAAGTAGCAAGATGAAATGTGAACCAGCAAATAGGAAATGCAGAAGCCTCATCATCACTTCCATAACTTTGAACTCAGTGACATACCTGCATCGATGACATGCCAAGGTCAATGAGGATGCCATCAACTCCAGACGAGCCAACCGCTAGACTCTCATCGATGCTGCCAAGAACTTGCTTGATGTACTTGAAGTTCTTGACATGAGTGTAGGCACGCAGCGTCCCCTGTAAGGAACTATCTTCAGCTCCATTCGCTTCCCTGCCAGCAAGGAAGGCCTCAATGTGCCCACGGCCGATCTCCAGGGCAATGGGGTCGACGTCCATGCCAACAAAAAGCTCCATCTCCGGGTGCGCTTCCATCATCTACTACACAACGACACAGAGGCATTCCATCAACCACCTTGCGGGCACCAGCGTTCCATCGAAGGCAACGAGGGCCACATCGCCAGAGGTCACTCCGGCAAAAGCAAATGGAGCGCGAGAAGTAGTAGATACGCACTGCGAGGGAGTGCCCGGCGGCGCCGAGGGTGCAGTCGACGAAGGAGCGGAGCGGGCGTGGCCGGCGGAACACGGCGAGGACCTCGCCAAGCAACACGGGGACGTGGTGCGCGTGTCCATGGCGGCCGTAGAGGCCCGCGTCGAACGCGGCCGCCGAGCGCGTGCGCCGCTTGAGGTGCTCCTCCAGCGGCCGCCTCTGCAGCCGCTCGCCGCCCTTATTACCCGACTTCGCCTTGGGCTTGGCCTTCCCGGTTGCCTTGCACGCGACCGCGTCGTGCTTGCTGCGGCGGTGCGGAACCGCGACGGCGATGGCGGCGGCGGCGAGAGGGCGCGCCGGCACGCGGGGGTGGAGGGGGAGGTGGTGGAAGGAGAAGATGCGCCGGGCCGCCGCCATTGCCGCCATGACGAGCCGAGGCGAGCGCGGCGCGGCGTGGATAAACACGCGGGGAGCGAGGCAGTGTCAGGGGTGGCTGTGCGCCGTCCGATACAGAAATGAATGGCTCAGATAGTCACCATCACTCGCCCTCGAAATTTTCAGCTATAGCAAAATTCTGCATAAATTTTCCATAAACCCCTCTATCACCACCAGCCAAAACTTTCCATTTTTTCTTTGTATATAAAAAAATTTTAAAAGTACATTCCGACCATTTAATCATACAATATATAGAACCATATATGTAATTTAACTAAATTTTAGTCAAAATCTATAGCATTTCAGTTTCAAATCCTGCTACGCCTTATATTTAGAATTTTAGTCAAAATATATAGAACCATCCCGTCGAGGTTCTGAAATACCATCATCGTATCATCGTATCTAAATGTACTTAGAATTTTACTAATTGTTGGTCAAACTATATAACGTTTGAGCTTCCCAAAATAAACTGTCTTGTATTTTTGATGGGAGTATAAAGTTTCAGTTCCATTCACAAACTAAGATTTAGTACAAGTCAAGAGTCAGCAGTACAAATCACACGCCCTGCCTCACCTGCAACAGAAAGAGCAAGAAATTGGAGCGGTGCTACATGAGACGAGATGATGGATTTACTTTGCTTTATACTTTAAACAAAGATGCGTTCTACAAAATGGGGGGCAGAAATAAACAAAATACTTGTCCAATAACGCCCGTCCCTTTTACCTTCTTTAACCTATATCCCTCTCCTCGACTGGAACAAGAAGAAACTGGAGAGGGAAACAACATCTACACCAATTTTTCAGCAATACACGACTGACACTGTCCAGAGACACCTATTATACACCATCAGCAAGCAGCAACAAGAAAGATCAGTCCAGCTAGTACAGGTCAAATCAAAGAATCACCAGGCCCAAGGGTTGCGTCCCGTCGACGATGACGACAACGACGGCGTCAGCACTGGAAGCAGGATCGAGCTGGTTAGCACTGGAGGGGGTGCAAACAGTTACAGCCTACGGTGTTGCACCCTTCCGCTTCAGCTCTTTGGAGGAAGGCAGGCAGGCTCCCGAGCCTTTACATTGTTAGCCATAGGCTGAGGATGCCCTAGGCCTTCGTCGAAAGAATCCATGCGAAGCGACTGTTCTTTACCTACATCCTATAATTCAACCATCCAAGTTTTTCCCTTGGTGTGGGAGTGAGGAGTGCAACCCTGCATACTTCCTGTCCTCTTTCCACAAAGTATACCTGTACAGATGCAACTACTCATTTGCGGCGACTTCCGCTGCTCTTTGCCTCATCATTTCATTTACAGCAGCCCTCCTCCTGGAATCAGACTGCTGTTGCAACCTTCTAAGGTGCTCCTTGAGATCCCTGTATAAAGTTTATCACGAGTAATCAGGTGTTATTTCGGATGGTAATGCTACATAAATACACACAACTGGACTATTGTGATGGAACAAAAGTGGAACAAATTAACACACCTGCACCTCGGCACATTGCAATCTGAATCTTTGCATGCTCGGGCATGGAGTTGAAGCATGTACCACATTTTTTTGCAAAGGACACAACCTCCTGAAGCACGTGTTTTGCACTGCATCCCATGGCGGAATAGTCCCTTGACTTTCCGGCAGTTAGGATACTGGCAACTACCAGAACGACATGTTGATGCATGAACCAGAAGATCAAGCATCTTCCTTAGCTGCAGCATCATGAAAAAGAAAATATATTTAGGTATGTGACCCCAGCAAATGGAAGTGTGACACAAGATCAAACTTAAAATATCTTTTAGCAACGGTGGAACAAGAACATATAACTCATGGGAACAACTAAAAGAAGGCTTTACCTGTTGAACACGCATTTGCCGAGCTTCTGCATTTTGGGCATCACGGTCTGCGGCTGATGGATGGTTTGTTAACTTGTGCTGATGATTGACTGCTCCTTTTTGGAAACAAGCATTGCACACATCGAAATCTGGACAAACTTCACACCGCCAGCCTTGACCAGTTTCAATATCATGACAGCAGACATTGCATGTAGTGACAAATGCCGGTGCAGTTGGATTGTGTAGGTGGTACAACACCATCATTGATGAATGCTTGGCGCGGCGAAGTGTGTCATACTGATAATGGTTTCCTTGACAAAGACTCAGAAATGCCTGCCTCGTATCGAAAAACTCACTTTCCAAGATGTCATCTCTATCTTTTGTATCTTTGGGCACGCCAATAATATCAACCTAAAATAGAAAGAATCAAGTAATATTTTAGAGATTATTTTGCTCTTGTTCTATACAGGGAATGAAAAGGGTTAGTACTGCTAGAGGAAAGATTGCTGTCTATTCCTCCAAACCCTAGAAGGGTGGGCTATATAGTACATGTACATGGGCCTCTAAATGGGCCTACACTCTATATGGGCTATATACACCAACAACCAATCAAGTAATATCTTAAGAGACTATTTGCTCTTGTTCTGTACTGAGAAAAGGGTTAGTACCGGATGGAGCATATGCGTGTCTCTACTGTTACTTGGGTGCCTCTCCCTATCTTCAAGTTGTTGTTCTGCATCATAACACCTGCACCAATAACAAATAAATTTCAACAAAAGAACCTAACACGAACTAATAGTTTGTTCATCTTGAAAAACTGTATACAAGACAAATAATTATAAAAAAGATGGTGACATAGCCATCCACAATGTTAAATGAAATATGTTTAAGAACAGCAATAACATGGGAGATTAAATCATTGGATTGCTACATTGCCTATTGCATTGCTGGGTACTCCCGTTCCAAAATGTAGGTCGTTTTGGCTTTTCTAAATTCGTAGACTTTACTACGCACCTAGATATAACATATGTCTAGATTCATAGCAAACTGAATGCAGAAAAACCAAAACAACCTACATTTTGAAATGGAGGGAGTACTATACTACTATTACCAACCATTAAAAGATACTACTCGGAGGCAATGATTATTTTTATCGATCTTAGGTATGAACAGGTAAATCACAAATCACATATGTGCAGTCCAGCATGGTCCAATATTGCTAAAGAATTCAACTTACTTGTCACAGATGTAAAAGCTTCTGCATTGATGGCAAACCCAACGTCTTCCTGACACCATAAGGATACAGCAATGACTACATGAATACTGTAAATGGACCATAATGAAATCTTCCTTCATAGGATATATGGTTTCGCCAAGCTGCATACACCAAAAGTGGATTGTGGTAAATATGTGCAATCCAAATAATACAAAACGCAGGTATGTGAACAAAGAGATTTAGCGGAAGGACAGGCGTATACTATGACGCTAATCCAATTTCTCAGCCATACAACCCCGATCATCAGCCCAGAGCTGCGAGCCTCAGCGACGTATCGCAACAGTATTTACTACAGGTATTGCTACAGTATTTGCCACAAGGATCGCTACAGTATAGAATCAGATCTTTGAACACATTTATCTCGTAAATTGTAAGTTACATTTTAAATCCATTTGAACCATTATGCTAATCAAAATTAGTGCAATAGAACAATATCATAGATGAATACGTTTCGAATTTTCAAGAAAAATATTTTTCAATGTAGAAATAGAGCATTGGGGCATTCTTTTATTCGCTTGGAACATTTTCATTTTTTTCTCGAAACAATTCCAATTTTTGTACATTTTTTTCCTTGTCAGAACTTTTTCCTAGAAAATTTTACTTTGTACTCAGAAAACTTCCTATTTTTTATGAAAGCATGCAAGAATGCGTGCGGAGGCAGTGAAAACATTGCTCGGATAGCATGTCACCAGTTGTGTGCAGAGCAACTGGCTTTAGGTCACACATCTGTAACAGGGGTTTTTGATAAGAGCATCGTATCGACAAAGCTTCCAGATTTGAGAAAAAAAGTCGTCGTCATTCCTTTATTTCTTACCAGGAATAATTTTTCTTGGAACATTCTATTTGTTCCAGAACAATTTCCTTTTACTGAAATATTTTTTCCTCGGGAACTTCTTTTCTGATCAGAATAATATTTTTACATCTTTATTTGAAGGCCCAACTAATAGGCCACTTGAATTCTTGTTTGATGGGCTTATGGGCTGACCTATTGTGAACAAAAGGGTCAACCTTGTATAGGATCACCCATACTATAGAGCATTAGTAAAAACTAAGAAGCACACAGAATCAAAGAAAAAGACTACCTTTTGCATCAGCATAGCATCCTTGGAAGCATTCCCACTGAGATCTGTGTGGCCAGCAGCTTTAAGAGCTCTTTTTGTAATAATCTTCTTTGTCTTGCTCTTCTTCTGAAGCTTGCGGTCATCTTCTTCTTGAAGGAGTTGATTGATCATATCTTCTGCAGCTCCTGGCCAATAATCTCCATCAAAGTACGGCAAGCGAGCAGCAGTCACCTTAGCCTTGCAATCCCCCGTAGTAATGAAGAAATGGTCATAGAGATTTGTCAGCTCAACAACAATTTCCTCCTTGGAAGCTTTCCGCAGCATAGCTAAGTACCTGAGTGTCAAAGATATCAGAAATGAAGGAAGAACAGAGGCAAGAAGAGTAGCCAATTGGCAATCAAAGGCCTTACCACTCACGCAGTTTGTCAGATTTTGGAGTCTTTTGAATCTCAGGATGGCAATATAAGATGTAATCTTCACCCTTCAAAGGTGGGCAAGCCCATATGTAACAGCTTGTGAATCCCGCAGCTACAGTATTCAAGATATCCTATCTGTAAACATTGAGGACAGATTAGATTAAACACAATTGCTTGCTCAAAAGGGAAAAAAATATCATCAAATGTTTTCATACAGTTTTGACCAGCCTGGTAAAATAATGGATTCGTATTGGTCATAAAAACCAGCACAGATAGTAAATTACCAGAATTTCATGATACACGAATGTACGTAAGGCCTCTCCAGATACTGTTTTAATCTCAGGTCTGAAGTACTTAACAGAATCCAAGTATGACAAATAAACACGACGCTGGTTTGGGAAAGAGCATTCGGCACCAAATTCTTGAACATACATTCCAAATAAGCATACTTCCACACCTTCTATTTTCTGGAACAAGAGAACAGCCTGTGCAACATTTCATAAAGATATGGTTACAGAAATTAGTGTGTGCCTGACCCCAATTCAGGCTTCAAATGACAAGAACTAATTCTTACCTTGGACTTGTAAGGAAACTCCTTGGGGTAATTTTCTTTTTGAAAAATGTCCAAAAACGTTGTTTAACCTCCAGCTTCTTATCCACAGATGAAACAACCCTGACCACAAGACCTTCCGCTCCAGGAATCTAACAAGGAACGATTAGAGGTAAACTTAATGGAGAAAATGATACTATATCAAGAGTCAAACTTGCTGGAAATAAACTTGACAGTACATACACATGAAAAACAAGCACACACAGTAAACAAATACTTGTATACCAAGGTAATTTTCCTATTATAGCTCAAGTTAAAAAAAAAACTGAGCACTTCATGGAAGCCGCATCAGTACTAAGAGGGAAAAAAACTTGTCATGTGCAACAGTTCTTACCCACTTCACCTACTATGGTGATGTTGGGTGTAGGGGTAAAGCAACCAATTTTTTCCAGCCCATTTGCTATCCACAGTAAGCTATATTCTTATAGACAGACAGCACTCCAAACCTCCCAACCAAAGGCTACTATTTCATTATAAATTACAAAGAAACACACCAACAGAAATATAAATGTAATGCTTACTGAATAAAACTTTATCTTTGTGTTGGCTCAAAAAAAAAAATCTTTATCTTTGTGAGCAAAGCTCATTGTGCTTGAATCTCCATATTGAAATAAACAAACTGCCTTTCCACACTACGGAATTGGGAAATCAGGTAAAATAAGCAAAGCTCATTTGCTTGAGTCTCCAAATTGCGATAAAGAAACTGCTTGCTGATTTTACTGTCCACCTTGTAGTTTACCAATTTTAATTCTTCATATAAAAGTCTTGGACAATTAGCAGAATAAATGTAAATAGGTGGTTATATGTTCAAATTTTGATTTAATTGGTACGCCTTCCTCAAGTCACTTAAGGTACAACCAAGCTCTAACTTCCCAGGTGGTCCATTCAGCATTTCAACGTTCCACAGATAAGATCTAATCTCACTAACCTCATCAATACTTTTCCCGGCAGCAGCCGCACGGTCCTGTTTCTCCTGCTTAAGCCGTTTAAAGAGCCGATCTTCTATATGATCACTAAGAACAGTTCTTGGTAGGTCTTTGCCCCAAGAACAGCACTCTGTGGTAAGGCTTGCGCAGTCCACATTTCACCTCCTCAACATAGCAATTGGGGCAAGTATATTCAGCTTGTCCTCCATCATTTCTTCTGCCATTAAACAGAGCACAAATTTGATGTTGCCAGCATTCACACTTGTCACACTGAACCCACTGCAGAATGCATCATTTGAAAATGTTTAGCACAGAACAAGATAAGAAACTGTGAGCTTTGATGATATAATCATATGGATGGAAATGAGAGACTTACCCATTCTTCCGTTTCCTCATCATTTCTTTTTTTCTCTAACTTGGCCTTCAAAAATACTTGGCCTTCAACCTCAATAGTCTCACCACGAGACTCATTGTAACAAGGGATACAGAAAAAATGGCGTGTATCACCAGTACCTACAGTGTAGTACGGTGCATTTCGTTTTATCCGAGCTCCACAAGGAGAACAATATATTGGTGGAGGTTCAAAGTAAGTTTCTCCACTCTACAGAGCTGGCAAGAGTTCTCATTCTCAGAGTGACCAATAGCTTGATTCTTTTCAGCTTTAGCCTTACTCTGTCAAATGATGGAACATTTAAACGTTAGTTCCTCCCATAAAAAACTGTACAGTTAAGGCACACATTTACCAGAAGCATTGTAACAGCAGTATGAACTATATTAGCAAGAGTAAATTGTTGTATTGCAAATAGTACAGGATAAAACTCATCCCTAATTTCTGACAAAGAGAGGGTAAGTGCTTTTTTTGGTAAGATATAGCACAAGTTGCAATGTCCTAGAACCTAAGAATAATTTTCCACAACTCCCATCCATCTTGGAAAACAAGGATAGGGCCTAAAATCGAAGTCCCATTAGTCCTTGGCAGGTAAAGAAATTTCTCTAAACTACTAACTAGTGCTCTGCATGCTATATTGTTAAGTACAATCTGTAATTACATTATAGATTGTAACAGTAGCAACGACGCAAAGGAGAGAGGAATTAGCTATCCATTGGTAAAACTACTTCATAACCAAGGACCTTGTTGGGTTTCATCTCTAGGCTACCCGAATTGCTAACGGCAACCATGAACTACATCTTTTCTAATCACAATTGTCGGTTTCTAATCTCTTAGCAATTTATCAAAGGAATAAAACGCAAGGGGTTTACTAAGTAAAAATTATACTGACCCACCCACAACCTTAGACCGTCAATATGTTCTTTATTGTTCTGGACGTGAACAATTCAGTCAACGAGACACCTTTTATTTTTGGTTTTCCTGATTTAGCCACTGTGGCATCTGCGGGATCATTTGTTTCATTCTAACCTCAAGGGCGTTTCACTTCTCTCTTTGTCAATGGACAAGTTTTCTGCTTGATATGAGAGTCATACTCATTCGGAACACCAGGATGCCTTGTAGTCACATTTCCATCAATACCATAACCAATCTTTATGGGCTTTTGCGGAGCTCGCATGTCAGCCTTTGCATCAACCTCACGTTTCATATATGTTGCTCTGCTACTGTGCTCAAGCTGCTCAGGCTGTGTTTCTTGCAGTACAAAGCTGGGGTTTACATGAGGATTGGAGGTTACAGAATATCATTCTCTGGAGCACTGGGTGATGGAGGCTGCATCTTTAAACGTTTTGGTACAGATGGCTGATCATCAAATACTTCAGCTGACACCGGGTCAACATCCATTCTATCACCTTCTACCCCATTCATTATTCTTTGAGTCACATTTTGTTGAGCAAGTTTTCTAGACTCAAGAGCTTTTTGCTTAGATGCTTGTTCAGTTGATTGGCGCAAGAACTTCTTTACAACGCTGCATACAGGACACTGCTCATCAACACAAGTTTTGTAATGGTGGGACACCATTTTTGACCTACTGCAGCTCCTGTACGAACAATCTTGTCTTTGACAGTTCTGAAAATGCTTCAAAAGTTCTTGCACCTGAACACAGCCATGGAACTTACAACTCCCAACAGGATATGTGCATGATTTTGCATGAAACAGTAATAGCAACCACCTTATCTGACGGAGGTAATGGATATTTCCAGTGACCTGTTCAAATCCTCCACCTGGGGGCTTTGGCACTGCAGGATCAATTGAAGTCACAGTGCAATGAGAAAGACGCCAATCAGACGAAAATGGTTGTTGTGCTCCATCCTGTGCCATGGCTCTTTGACAAAAATCTTCGTGTATTTGCTTGTCAAGTGATGAATTAGTAGTCACAGGAGCCTTTTCCATTGTTTGTGGCTGCCATTGAGGCCGCAGCATTTGCTCTGTCTGTGATCCTTTCAGCACATAGCTTACATCATTGGAACCGTCATCAAGCTGTGGATTAGAGGGCAACAATTGCTGAGAACCATGTGAGGCAGAAGCATGAAAATTTTGAGATCCAGATAGATGACCAAACATCTGCCCTCCTTTAACATTGTCAAGAGCATTTCTTTGCTGGTATTGACCCTGGAAGCTTGGAAGATCAACAGAATCACTGGCTTGTGAAGATACCAATTCAGTGTGTGGCACAGTCCCCTGTTCTGACAGTTGCATTGAGTGGCTGGAAGTCATTTGAGACTGTTTCAAAGAATTGCTCCTCAATAGCTGCTGATGCTGTGGATTTGGCTGCTGTTGATTTATATGATACTGATTTTGAACAAACTGGGAATTAGGCTGCACCTGATGGTGCGTCATTGAGTGCTGGCGTAGTAGTTGGTCATGAGACAACTGTGATGACTGAAAATTCTTTTTCTGGTTGATCCAAAACCTCAGTTTTTATCTGAGTCTGTGGTTGAATGGACTGAATGTTTAACTGATTGTTAACCAACATTGGATTCATTCTTGATCTAGACTGCAAATTTGCAACATTCATGTTCTGACTATTCGCTGTTGCTAAAGGTGTAGAGCCAGTAGCATAAAAGCTGCCGGAACTAGCCATATCAACTGATGCTGCACATACAAAAAGAAATTGCAGCTTATTTCATTGCAATTCAACAATTTTTGAACTTACATGAGAAAGTACTTAATTAGAAACAGCAATGTCAATTTAACAAAATTAAGCTGTACTGCCCTCCCTAAGTACAGATCATATATGTGTATGCTTGAGAAAACTCAAGTGCCCTCTATTATGTACTGCAGAAAGAGGAAGGATGTAATGTTGCCACTATTTAGAATCATTTCATTAATAACAATAAGCTATAACACTGGTTCGAACTTCAAAACTAAACAGAGATGGACTTAAATAATCATTGAATTATCGACAACAAAACCATACACGTCTACAAGCCTCCATCTGAAGATATTCAGATTGGTGCTACAGACACTAAATCGGTAAAAGTATCACCACACTCCTTGGTCAGGCAACACATTAGTTAGGCTCGCAATCCTAGCAGCAAGGAACTGTAAAATCAGCATGCACTGTTTTTCTGTGTTCCCTGATTGGCGAAGAATAATCTAACTAGTTAGTTTGGGTGACAGGCAACGATAGATTTAAATGATGATACTATACAGGTTCAAGTATGAACTACAGAATCATTGCAACTTTCTGATTGCTGTTCTTTGCAAACATAACGCCAGGTTATGGCTAATAGGAGTATAGAACAATCATCCCTAAGATGGTATGAAAAGAGGATGCATATGCCAAAAGACAGCAAGCTTACTCGGTATTCTCTGCTGAGGGTGCTGATTGAATTGCTGCTGCAGAGGTTTGGGTGAATTGCCATAAGGGGGTATGTTCATATATGCTTCTGCTGCCGTGGTCCTGTTTGTTAGCTGCATGTTCGACCCATGCAATCCTATTCCACCATTCATGTGCCCATCTGATAAACCATATGCAGATGAGTTGTCCAGCATGCTCGAATGTATTCCAGAATTACTGTGGGCCCCAATGTGCTGAATTTGATTGCTATTTTGGTTGCTAGAAAATTGCTTCTGGTGCTGCATCTGTGATGCCACAGCTGACTCACCATTGAAATATCCAGTTCCATTTGAATAGTCAGGATTGGCAGGTACATTCTGTTGGGTACTGAATCCTGGAGTCGGGATCATATGAGGCAGTTGTCGCTGAACACCAACTGAACCCATTGTTGATTGGATGCTATTTGGGGTAGAATTTTGTGTAATGGTGTTATTAAATGCTGGTACCCATTAGACATCGAACCTGCAAAGAGGAATTAAGTGTGAGCAGGGGAATATAAAGAGACTGGCAAAACAAAACTACGAATATATAGTGGACCAGTTAGGCACTGCATAAGCTTCCACTTCCTGGCTTCTTGCTAAAATGTTCAGATCTATTTCCAGACAACTCGAAGAGTTGCACCCTTTTAATACGCAGATGCTAGATCGTGGCTGGAGGAGAACTTCACGTAACGGAAAGCACATACCAAAGTACTTAGAAGTAAAATTATATGCACCTGGCATCGAGGTGCCCATGTTGGCATTCTGAGGAACCATGCCTGGACCCGATGATGAAAGAGTATTGTTGTCTGTGACATAAGGAATCCTAGAATTCCCACTGGTGCCTTGTGTCATACCAGGTGTGGAATCATCGTGCCATAACCAGATGAAGATGCTATTTGCCTTGAATTTGGGGTTTTTGTTGATTTTGTTGGTTTTTTATAAAAATCTAATGGTCTAGCCTAATCTAAAGAGTCAATACCGAATACAGCTTGATAATATAAATTTGAAATTAAAATAAGGCAAATTTTCTACCAAATATGATGTGGTATAGGATGGAAATAGAAATCTTTGGGTCCATCCTACATTAAAATGATATGGTAGGGTTGGAAAAACATGTATTTGGAAATATATTTTCTGTGTTAGTTAAAGAAGAGAACCGATAAGCAATCATAAATATTTTTAATTTCTTTTTTGTAATACCTTGCATTATTGCATGTATGTGTTTTTTGTACCAATATATTATTTAATTTTAACATCACGTGCACTTTATTTTTCAGCAAAATAAAACATAAATATAGAAGCAATGGAGATGTTTTTTTGAGAGAGAGGTGAAACTGGTAACCTTGAGTGTTAAACCAGTTATGAAGGATAGAATTAACCTTTGGGTGAGTAGTTTATAATGCTTTTCTTTCCTTTCCTGCTTGGGCCATGAGCTCATGTAAACCCATTGTACATATCCGTCCTTTACACACATATATAAAAGTATAGGTAGGGGCTCCCTGGCTGATCCATTAAAAAATAGAATTTATTGTTATTTTTAGAAGAACTATTTTACTACTCTCATCAATCTACTTTGTCCAGTTATTAACATCCTATAAAAAATTCAGGCTATTTTGTTGCTCTCCCAATAATCCACTACATTCGCCGCGAGCACGACAAAATTACCACACTAATCCAATGAAGAAAGAATGAATGTAGTCCATTGAATTTCTTTAGTGTACGAAAATAATCCTATTTTATGCCAATATATGTTGCTTTTGCAACAAGACCAAAATTAACCTAGGACTCCAGTCAACCGCTCAAGGCCACAAAATAAAAGTCGAGACATATGCGCCGGACGGCATAAGAGACATGGTGCGTAAATTGGGCACGTGAATGTGGATGTTGACAACAATAGCTTGTAATACTAATGCAGGCTAGCTTCATTAAATATTGAGGGATATAAACCATCATTTAGGTGACATATTGGAAGGAAAGAGAATGAACGATGGAACCTGCAAACAAATGACCATGAAAGAAGGCCCCGATGTCGTTGGTATTGGCAACAATGAAGTAGCTACATGGCTATAAGGACGTCTGAGGAGTAGAACACTCAGAACAATCCTACCAACTTCAATGAGAAATATGGTTTCTTCCAATGATGAGGTTGCAGAAAGCCTTTCGCGATTCCAATTACAACAATCGTCATCATTGAAGGCAACTCCATTGACATGTGCACACACCAAGGAACACATTGTGTGTATGTGTGTGTGTGTGTGTGTGTGTGTGTGTGAGAGAGAGAGAGAGAGAGAGAGAGAGAGAGAGAGAGAGATGACGACACTCATCACAGTTGTAGAGTAGGGCTAGCAATTAGACACGGACTATTAAAGAAAAAATTGCACCACTGTGGCCTAGGAGTCATTGTTCGCTAAAACCTACCAAGTGATCATAGTTGTTGCTGATAATTGAGGGATAGGTGTTTAAGAATGCTATCAGATCATTGCAGATAAGTTTCTATAAAATATTTTCTATAAAGACTTAAAGACATTCAAGATGACCCAATACTCTGTCTACAATTTTAGGTATTGTATGTTACACCAAAATTTTCTTTTCATAAGTAATACAATGATTGATTCTAATGTTTATGTCATCTTACAAAAAAATTGAAATTTTCAAGAGAGAAGCCCATGAAAAAGGTCTACCGGATTGACGCAAAAATACAACATGCCTTAGTGAACGAAGGAAGCAACCAACTAGCGGATAAGCCAATAGGGTTGGCGAAATAGAAGAGTGGACGAAGTTCAAAGAGAACAACATCTTGACACCACGGGTACCTAATAAGTGAAGACACAACGCCTCCGTGTATAGAAGATACAGTGTGAATTAACTTGCAAATTAATGAATCCGTCAATAAAACATTGAAGAGACAGGTCCAACATGCGTACATCTATGGTTTGAAAAAAAGTACTATGAACTAGCCCAATTGACCATAAATACATAATAATTGTGCTGGTGAGTAGGGATGGTCAACATTCAACACATAATAAGGGCTGATGAGTAGAGATGGTCAACATTCAACATCTTCTCTCAACAACGGGCTGTATAAAAACTTCTAATCCACCCATATCTACTTCTTAAACCCTAAAAAGTATTTACCATCACAACTAAGACCCCTAACAAAAATTCACATTATAGGACAAAAATATATCACTTTCAATAAAAAACATGTTTTTATAACATGATTTATTTCTTTTATCATAAATACAGGTTTTCACACCAGATATGATAATAAATAATATGATATCTTGGTTTAAACTGAAATTATTTTCATGTAAAGATGAGTCCAAATATCATTTTAAAAAACTAGCTACCCGCACAAATTGCGCGGGCCATCCTACTAGTTGGATAGTAATGCAAGAAAAGCAAAACGCAAGGAGAAGCTTTACCCGCTTCTCTATTTGTTTGTGTGTTTTGTCTATCACCAAGAACAATGCAAACGCGAAGAAACTTATCAAGAATAATAATAGAACCGGAGAGTGTTTATATGGTCCATATATAGTTAACAAGGTAGGCAGCTAGTTTAAGATTCGAATATATCCAAAACCCCAATGCAACATAGGCGTCGCGAGCTTCCTTGTCGATCGGATACTTATAGAATCATATGCTTAACTTAGCACGGACGGACAGCTATACTTTTCTTGCCAGCACCAGCATTCAGAGTTTGCTTCAGGTTCTCGCATACAATTACAATGTAGTGAGAGTCATCAGTAACCCCGGTAGCCAAGAGCCCAATCAATCATCCGCCTTAGCTTGCTAGAGAGACGCAGAGACGAAGAACAACAATGGAGAGCGCGGCGCAGCCCATCGTCACCAAGCTGGGGCAGCTGCTGTTGGAGGAGGTCCGGGACATCCGCGGCGTGGGCGATAAGGTGGCCCACCTGACGGACGAGCTGGCCACCATGAATGCCGTGCTCCGCATGGTCTCCGAGGCGGACGAGACCGCCGTCGATCACCTCGCCAGGGAGTGGGAGAAGCAGGTGCGCGAGCTCGCCTACGACGCCGAGGACTGCGCCGACATCTACAGGATCGGCATCGGCCGGCGCCGCCCCGCCCAGCTCCTGCCTTGCATTCTGAAATGGCCCAAGCACAAGCTGGACAAGCTGTGGCTGCGGCGCGCCCTCGCCGGCGACGTCAATGCCCTCCTGGAACGCGCCGGCGCCGTCAGCGAACGCCGCGCTCGCTACCGCATCGACATGGCGGCGTTGCCCAGGTCTCCCTGGTTCGCCCCTGTGTCAGCGGCGACTGCGTCCGCGGGCGCCCTCCGGCGTGCCGATGACCCCGATCGTCAGCTTGTCGGCATCAGGGAGCAGGCCGACGCCCTGGCCGAGACGATCAAGGCGATCCATGACCATGGGGATGACAGCAGAAAGCTCAAGGTGTTCTCCATCGTGGGGTTCGGAGGGCTGGGGAAGACGACCCTGGCCGTGGAGCTGTGCCGCCAGCTCGAACCGGACTTCCAACGCCAGGCGCTCGTGTCCGTGTCGCAAGCCTTTGATGGCAGCAAGGACATGAAGGCACTGCTGGCCCGACTCTTCCCGCAGATCGACAAACTGAAACAAGAAGAGGCCGCGGGTAGAACCCAAGCCAACCAACTTAACATCGACCAGATGGATGTGGAAGGTCTGTCCACCAAGCTCAATGAGCACCTCAAAGACAAGAGGTACAAATGTTCACAAGCATCTCAGCTGTTGACGTCCACTCGCAAATAACTAGTACATTTATTTCTTTCTAAAATTATTAAATCTAAAAAATATGGTCATTCATGCCAAGTTCAAGATCTAGTACAGTTATTTCTCTCTATCAATAAATTAGCACAATCGTGCTCGTTCGTTCAAACAAATAAGTTTTGACATAAGGAACCTAATCAATTGAGCTGCGCTAGCTTTTAGTGAGGACCATCTATTTAGCAAAGATTGTTTATTTAGCATTCAAAATTTGTCCCATAAAGAGCGTTTATTTATCTTTTAGTGCGGACCATCTATTTAAAGCAACATCAAGTACCAAGAAAAATTGTATAGAGAAGAGAGCGGAGCCAATGCGATGCTTAATTGATGCTACTTCTCTGGTTACAATGTATGAGTAACTGTCATTTCTCACCACTACTAGTATGTCTAAAATCTTCTAAACGGACACTCATTATGGGACGGAGGGAGTATGTCACAAAGGATTAGGCTTTAGGGTTACCCTAAGCTAAAATGCACATACACAAAAGCACTTATTAGGAAACCTCGACGCTGAGTCATCACTCATCATTTCGTGTGCAAGCTAAAGCGTCTAGAAGTGGAGATCAAGGACTGCCGAACTAAGGCCATACCTAGCGGGGGTTTAGTTCCTCCATGAAAAACTTTTCACCCATCATATCAAAGAGAATTTTACATGCATGAAGTACTAAACGTGTATTAATGACAAAACTCATTCCATAACCCCTGGGTAACTTTGCGAGATGAATCTAACGAGCCTACTTAATCCATGATTTGCAACAGTATCGTAATGCTACTAACCATCCGTTAATCATGAATTAATTACCCTCATTATATTTGTCTCGTGATTTCCTCGCGAGATATGTAATTAGTTTTATTATTAGTCTACATTTACTAGTCCTAAATGATAAGATTCTTCACGAAAAACTTTTCGTGGAACCGAACACGCCCCTAGAGGGCCTCAAACAATACAAACTCTAGGATAAACACACCTCCGCACGCGGTCGACCTTGAGAGCCCCCACCCCCTTCTTCGGCAGCCACCTCACGGGAGGTTACCTAGAGGACCAGGCCTCGACTCCTACGAATGCGTGCATGCTACATTAGACCGTTTTTGATGAGGTGTTTCATTCATTACACTATTTTCAATGGTGCCACATCATTTATAACAATCCCACACAATGCATAGTTTCATTTCACGATTCCATATGTCAGGGCAGTCCCAACCCTCCAACTAGGATAGTTTCCATAACATTAATTAGATTGCCACATAGATAAATAAGAAAGAGAGTAGAGAGAGGAAGAAACTGGGTCTTGCATGAGACCCAATGTCTACACGAGAATTTATGCACTAGACACTACCAAACTTTGTATTGAGGGGGGTGATGGTTTCTTCATAATGGATAAATAGTAAATATGATTGGTAGAGAGGAGATATGATGCATTTATTAACGATCCACATCAAGAAATCATGGGTTGTGGAGTGTAGTTTCTATAGTGATTTCTAGCTTATGTGGCGACATAGAAACTACCCATAGACACTATAGGTTGGGACTGCCCTTAGCCATAACATTTAATTATTGTATGATGTTGAGATTAAAATGCGCCACATGAATTGTGTAACTACTAGCAATCATAACTAAATTAATGACTAGCACACTAGCTGCAGCCACACAGGGTTGAGAAAAGGTGTGATGGTTAAAGGAATCACTTTCACTGAAGTTTTATGCCAGTTTGACCATCTTGGTAATTGTGTACACCAAGTTTCATACCATGAATGCCATGTATTCTTTTTTCTCATAAATTTTATGTCAAGTCATTATTTTTTACTATGTTGCATACCATTTAATGAGAATGAAAATTATATGAATCTTTTTTATTGAGAATGGATTTAGGGCTTGCACAAATGCCACCACATCAAGAAACCCTCTGGATCCAACCTCGATTGAAACAACAATGCAACAAATAGATAAAGCAATATGAGAGAAAAATACCGAATAATATAAATAAATACTACCCAAATAGCACCAACAATTGCACCAGAAATAACTCATTTTTAAAGACAGGAAATGAGTTGGTTATGAATTTTAGAATGTTAAGGAAATCTAATCATTTTCTAGACAAACAAAATAAAGAGTGTACCTCTAGCTTGCCTGAAGGCTCATCTAATTATAGCGGCACTCACACTAATAAAAGAAAATGTATGGAGAAGTATATGGAGCCAACCCAATAATCAATTGATGCTGTTTTGGGGCTCCAATGCATGTGTATTTATTTAGGGTCTAGAAAGCCAAATAGACAACACGACTTCCAATCATAACTATTATGAGTAGTTAGGGGTAATGTGGTCATTTCTTATGACTACTTATGTGTCCAAATGTTGCTAAAACCAACATTTAATTTGGGACAGAAGGAGCGAATAAAAGTAACTAAACGGTTAATATGGAAGTGACATGTGGCATGCTGTTGTCATGCGGAAGTGGCAGCCACGGGGAACCAAAGCGCTGAATTGGCATGCCACATGGTGCGACGTGGTTGGTCCACATAATTCGAGTAAGATCTAGCCAGCTAGGGCTGGACGGACTGAGCCCTGACTCATGCCGGTCTCATATTGGTCCACATGGAGTCCATGGGCTTGTGGCTACCAATCTTCTGTCTAGCTTGGCTAAGATGGCTTTTTTGTTGTTATTGGACTAGGTGTACCTTCTATCATAGATTCATAGGTTACGGGTGCCATTTTTGTTGTTGTTGTAAAAGTTGTAAAACCGAGAAAATCTCGATTCACCTTCATAAGGCTAGTCCAGAAGTATACTCACTTTGTCCACAAATATAAGTACATCTAGGTTTGTCCTAAGTAAATACTTTTCAATTTTGACTACCAGTAGAAAAAAAGATTCTAATGGTTGATAATTGGTGTTATTAGATTTCATGAAACCATCAATCGTAATATGTAACTCTTTCTATGTACAATAATTTATTGCTATAAATATTATCCATGTTGAATATTAGAGGACGTGTCAATGTCCTAAAATGTTTACACCTATGAGAGTAGGTCCCCAAATTTCCTCAGGACTTCGGTAAGGGCTTAGAGCATCTTCAGCAATAGCCCCTACTTAGGGTCTCTACTTTATTGAGTAGGGGCTGCCCCCAACTCATTGGGGCTTGATTTTTGTGTTTAACTCCAGCAACAGCCCCAACTCTCAGCCCCTACCTTTTATTATGACAGATGGGGTCCACGCGTCGGTGACTTAACTCCTCCTCCTCCCTCCCTTTTCTTCCCCACCGTCGTCTCTCGCTCGCGTGCGTCTCATCTTCTCGAGCGAGGCCACGCACAGATCCGCCGGAGCTAGGGGCCGACGGGCGGCGGGCGCGGCTCATCATGTCCACCGGCGGTGAAGGGGTAGCCATCGGCCCGTCCTGTCCTCATGCTGCTCCTTCCACGCTCGGGCTTGGGCGGCGATGGAGCTTGAGCTTCGGGAGATGGCGCCCATGGCAACGGAGGTCCAAGGGCAGGGGCACAGCTCCGGGACGGAGCAGCGGATGGCTCCGCGTGCGCACCGCGCTGCTCTCTCGGCCCAGCCCTCTTCCCGTACGCCGGATCCGGTGGATCGAGGGGTGCCGCCACCGATTCACGCGGCGAAGCAGAGCATAGGTGGCGCGACGGGAACTGCGGCGACGTGGAGCAGCAGGCCGACGCGGAGGGCTTGTGCGACGGCGCGACATGCTCAATTTCGCCTGCGATAGCCCGTGCCGAGTTGTGGGGCGGCGTTGCTGGAGTCTGCCGCAAGGGGTCGAAATCGAGCAGCTACGCGACCCTCGACATCCTCGTCTTCGTGGAATCAGAGCTCGCGCGTCGTCGATTCATCAAATCGGTGCTCAATCTGGTGACCTCGTCGGTCCTCCCCTTCCTGCTCTTCTCTCCCTCGCCGCTGCTTGATCTCGCGCGACGGGTCCAGACATGAAGGCGGCGTGCAAGGCCGGCTACGAGCGGTGGGTCAGGCGAGGCCGCGACATGGAGGCTCGGGCGGCGGCACAGAGGAGCAAGGACGGCAGGGCAGGCGAGTCCGGCACGCGCGGAGGAGAAGAGCGCGGGAGGGAGAAGGCAGGAAAAAAACGGCCAACAACCGAGTAGGGGCCTCCCCAGGCACCCGTGGGAGAAGGGGCTCTCGAAGGGGATTTGGGTGCCTCCCTACAATAGGGACCCGAGTTGGGGCTCTGTTGGAGCTGGTTTTTTCACCCTTAGCCCCTACTTTTTGAATAGGGGCCTGAGTTGGGGCTTTGCTGGAGTTGCTCTTAGAGCCCTAATGCCCAAGTACTTGTTGCACGTCATTAGTCGTGAGAAACTTTAAAAAGCTTAAAAAAGGATAGAAATAACATATTTGAAAAAGTTTGTAAAACTAAATGATTTTTTTGTTCTTTATGCTTAATTATTTTTCACTGGAAGCGAAACATTTTAATAAAGGCAGTACTTTAAGTACCAATGTTTTGTACGAGCTCTTGGCTTCCACATCCTCATTTGCATCGAAATTCATCTTTATTTGAACTATTTTTCTTCTGATTCTTCTTTTAATTTGGATGCCACGCATTCTCTAACTCCAAGCATGTACCATATGCTGAATTAAACCAGGTACCTAATCGTGATCGATGATGTATGGAGCCTGCCAGCATGGGAAGCTATCCGCATGAGGTTGCCAGAGAACAATTGCGGCAGCAGAATAATTGTGACGACTCGGATAGAGACCGTGGCCAAAGCAAGTAGTGTTTCAGAGGAGTTTGTCCATCATATGAAGCCCCTGGAACCAAAGGCCAGCGAGGAACTGTTCGTTAAGAGAGTGTTTGGCTCCACGGGTACTACTTGCCCCGATGGACTGAAAGATATCATGAGCAAGATTTTGAAGAAGTGTGGCGGATTGCCATTGGCAATTGTTAAAATCGCCAGCATCCTAGCAGGCTACAATTCAGCTGAGAGTGTAGAAATGTGGAGAAGAGTTTCCAACTCAATTGGTTCTCAGATGGAGAGCCACCCCACCCTGGAAGGGATGACGCAATTGATCGCACTCAGCTATGGGTACCTGCCTCACCATCTGAAGGCATGTATGCTGTATCTGAGCATTTTCCCTGAGGATTATGGGATTGCCAAGGATAGGCTGCTGTACAGGTGGATTGCCGAAGGTCTAGTCGCTGAGAAGCGGGGTCTGACTTTGTTTGATGTGGCAGAAGAGTACTTCAACGAGCTAATAAGCAGGAACATGATTCAACCAGACAAGCTGCCGGGTGCTGTGGAGGCGTGCAGAGTGCATGATATGATGCTTGAGGTGATGGTGTCCAGATCCCAGGAGGCTAACTTTGTTAGCTTGGTAGGGCGGCAATACGGAGGAGGATTGGCTCGTGGCAAGGTTCGGCGCCTCTCTATCCATGGCAATGTTGAAGACGAGGAGGAGACTAGTTGTAGTCGTCGTGTGAGGCGGCGGCATGGTGGCATTGATGCGATGAATCTGCAACATGTCCGATCACTGAGTACATTTCAGGTGGAAGCAGAAGCAGGCATAGGAAAGCTGCTGGATCGGCTAGGCGAGTTGAGATTGCTGAGGGTACTTGACCTGGAAGGTTGCAGGGCCCTGGAAGACAAGCATTTGAGAGATGTCTGCCGGCTGTACCTTGTCAGGTTCTTGGGCTTGAGGCGCACACCAATCACTGTGATTCCTAGCAAAATCGGCGACCTCGAGTGCTTGGAGAGTCTCGATGTTGAAGAGACGTTGATCCGCAGCATGCCGCCAACTGTGACAAAGCTGAGCAAGCTTGAGCGCCTGAGGGTGCCTCCATGGGTTATGCTACGGGGGCTAGGGAACATGAAGGCGCTGCGCGAGGTGTCCTGGGCCGTCCTCGAAGGCGGCGACGGCGTTCAGGTTGCCCGAGAGATCGGCGAGCTCCAACAGTTGCAGGTTCTATCTATCCTGTTGAAGAAGGTGGAGGAGGCCAAAGAGGAGGAACTTTCACGTGCGCTTGCATCCTCCCTGAGCAACACATACGCCCTCCGAACGCTCTGCCTGTCAAACGAAAGGGAGGAGTGGTATGCCTCAAACGCCATGGACTTTCTGCTTCACGTCTCCTCACCGCCACCACTCCTCCGGTGTCTTGTTATGTTTGGGTCCATTAGTCGGGTTCCTGACTGGATCTCATCACTCAAACACCTCGCCGTGTTTGAGTTGGCTTACACCAATCTTGCTGCCGACCAGCTACTTGACTCCTTGTGTGAGTTGCCCAACCTGCACAGGGTACTACTGGGGACCCAAAGCTGCCGAGGCCCAGAGCTGGTTGTACGCACCAAACACAGGTTCCCAGCGCTCAGGATCCTGATGCTGGACACATGCTACCTCCAAGTAGTTAGATTTGAGGAAGGATCGGTGACGAAGCTCGAGACGCTTGTATTGACTTTCTTTCCTCAAGTGAAAGTGAGCATTGTTGGCGTTGGCAACTTGAAGAACCTTAAAGAGGTGAAGCTCCGTCATGGTGGGGAACGCCACCCGTCGCTGAGACGTGCACTGCAGCAGCTCGAGGAGGAGAACGAGAATCGTCCCAAGTCCAACCAGATCAAAATTGTAGTGGAATAATACTGCTGACATGCTCACATCTTGTTTTCCCATCTTTGGAACTGCTGCGACCATGCTGACCACACGCTCAAACACAAGTGAGGCTGCTCAAGCCGTCTCCAAACGCGCCTACCGAGGCTCACACACACTAATTCAGCGCATCAGATGGTGCTTCATGTTGTCCCTGATACATCCTGACAGCCTGTCCAGTCGACATTGTCCACAATCTTGGGGTAGAATCAGTGTAAGCTGCAAGCCAAGAACAATTCGTTCAGTAACTAATGAATTACAAGCGACAGCATGATGTGTACACTTACCACTTACCAAATGAACACTGTCTACAGAGAATGCACAGTCCAAGATCACGATGATGACGAGAGAATTTGGGCCTCGCTTATTTCAGGATGAGATTTTTCACTGCATTTTTATTGAATGTTGCAAAAGACATTGCAAGATAGTAATATAACCCAGAGAACAATTCAATATACTGCAAAAGACATTGAAAGATAGTCAAATACACGCATTCTACTTTAGCATGCACATGGGATATTTGCAAATGACATGATAGTTAATAAGTTAAGGAAAGGTATCTGTACAAGTTCCAGGTTCCAACTTCCATATACATATGAAATTTGAAATCTATCAACAGCCAAGTAGGAAATATCAGATGATAGACTGTTATAGTATAAGGCACATAGCCACAGACAACGTCATCTGCTATAAAGAGAAATCCCCCTTAGAACTTAAGTCAGACAAACATACCTGAAAGCTAGCATTAATCTGCAGGATTTCCTGAGTTGTATCATTTCGTTCCAAACAGCCCATCTGAAAATTAGTTGGCACCAACTGCAGTTGATTTTCTACGCTATAACCATCCAGATGTTGAACAGCATCAGAAGCAGCATTATTAACGCTATTGATGGCCATGAAGCAGTCAGGCAGCTTCCAGCCCAGGCTCCAATAATTGCATCAACCATTATATCACCAGAGCAGCCAAATCTTTCATTCTGTTAATAATGTATTATACCAAGAAAGAGCATATCAGAATAAGGCATGCTGCCATTTGCGTAAAACTGCAAACGCCTCAATATGAGAAAGTTTGCAATTACAAGCTTTTGCATAACTAGGTAGTATTCATTAATTAAACCTTAGGAAAAGAAACAACCCAATATGTAGCAAGTAGAGGAGAAACAAAATGTGATATACCTCTGCTACCATGGGTCCTGAATGGGCCTTGCCAAAGCAAAAAATGAATCTTGATTTACTGACATCAACAATTCAATTGGGACAGCCTTAGCTGGACGAGGAATTTTAAGTCTTGGTTCCAGAATACCTGACAATATCCATTTTAAAGTATTAGATGTAATTGATATTCAGTGTCCATACATATAAGATCAAAGTCCATTGTTCCATTATAGTACCTGGAGAAAGTGCCCGCCCCTGATATAAAAGTGTAGCTAGTGGGTTTGTTGACCAATGATTCACAGCTGGGCGGTTAGTCGGCTGAAATCCCACCACTTTACCTTCTTCTGACATGACCACCTACAAATAAGTGAATTAAGCAAGTGTGAGCTGATCACCTCAAGAGAATGAATCTCTTTTTGCTACCATATAATAAAAAAAAAAATCAGATACAAAACTAGTACTGGATTCCTGGAACAACCCAGCTTGCGTGAAAATTTAGCAAATCCCACACATAAAACTTGTTTTCAGAAAAACTAAAACAGTGCCATTCTATATTCATACTCTACTATCTTAGAGTAAAGAAAAGAAAAAAAGTTTAATGAGATCATAGTATCAAACAAATTAGAACGACTGCTGTATCAATGAAAAAACAGGAAAATGCAGTCTCTTTCTTATGGGATGTAACCAAAGAAATACATGGTAAAAAATGTATTACTAAATGGCAACAAAAAGTGTGTTCTACTTTAGCATATGTCTTGATAACCAATATATTTATGGAAAGGTTTGGTATCCACAGGAAAAAAAAAGGCAATTTAACGGAGGTGATCACAACCATCTGGTTCAGTAGATACATAATCATCACAAAACGATATCTACTGCATAGATAATTCCCTTTCATAAGATAGACAAGGTACCTGAAAACTAGCAATACTCTGCAGAGTTTCCTGAGTTTTAACATTTTTTTCCAAATCAGACATGTTAATATTAATTGGCACCAACTGGCATTGATTTTCTTGGCTAAACGTATCAGGATGCTGAACATTGCCAGAAGCAGTGTTGTCCTCACTATTGATTGCCTTGAAGCAGTCAGGCAGTTCTCCAACCCAAGCTCCAATATGTGCATCAACCAATACATCACCGGGGCAGCCATATGAGTCTTTCATTTTCTTAATAATAGAGGTGCAAAAAGCTTGTACCTGAGAAGAGGAGTAAATCAGACAAAACATGCAGCTAACATGATGAACTGATAGAATGGCTGATAGAGCAGTTATGCCATAATCCAGTTTTGCAGGCTATCATGTTAATTCAGTATTTATGTATTACGCACGTAACAAGTTTGCCATGAAGTCAACTTGGTAATCATTGGAAAAAAAAAATAATAGAGGTCTACCGATTTGTAATGTGGCAGCTATTAACTAAAACAGATGGGATGCAGCCTGTGAGAGTATTTCCAGGTACTAACAGAAGACAAGTACAGTTAGTTTTTCTTTGTTCATTGCTATAAGTACATATAAGTGAAAATTAAACTAGCTAAAACAGCATAAGGAAGTTTCCTTCAGATAGTTGAAATTAACAGTATTGTAGTGAATAAAGGTCGCATGAAATGGTAATGGGATACTTGGTATTTCCGTTGCTTTGGTAATGGAAATGGGGGTGGCCTCGATTCAAAAAAAAATGGTAATGGGATATCACAAAAATGAATCCATCACTAAAACTGAGCATTAACTCCCTTGGACAAACGACAGATTCACAAGGACTGGATAAGTACCTCACTGCTATCAAGAGAGTTGATATCAGGACAATAGCTCTGAGATGATGAGACATTTGAACTTCCCTTCAATAGTCTTTTGTCTCTAAGAGATTGAGGCCAGCATAACTGAGCAAAGACAGCGACAAAAAGAATAATACAGCTACCAGCCAAGAAAGTAAAAAGGTTGTTCAAATAGCCCTGCATAAAACAAAATTTGTCGATGAACAGAGTGTGATAAATTTATATCGAATGCAAGCAAACTTTAGCCTGGACAGTATCAGCATACATTGTTCTTTTTAATCCTTGATGGATCTGAATTCCAGTGAGGATGGAAAGTTTTGCATGGTAATGTGAACTGGTCTTCAAAGTACATGTCTATAACGTTCCCTAGTTCCACCTACAAGCGGTGGAAATGAACAGAAACAAGTTAGAAAACATACAAAGGACCAAATTCAAATATCTATTTGCTTGGTTCTGTTATTATTTCTTGAAAACGAATGTGTTCAATGAAGGGGGGGAATAACAGTGTACCAGTTGGGAGTGGGTTAAGGGAACTTCCCACTTATTACTTTTCAAATCATGACGCCCTTCAAGATTAGTATTTTCAAACGCTTTGGCATTTATTTGCAGTTTATAGGTAGGAATGTACTCAATGGCCCAAAGGCCAAACTCAGGACCCCCAATCTTCACCAAACTTTCATAATTTGGTGCCGGCCACCATCCATTCTTTGTTTTGCACAAATTCTGAGGAGACTTCAATAGATTAAAACTCTCCAGGCATCTCTTAGCATTTCTCAGTATTTCTGCCTCAGAGATTTTGTGTACGCAAACAGAGGAATCAATTGAGCAGTGGAGCTGTTGCATCTGAAACAAGCTGCCTGTGCCTCCAAGGTGATTTTTTCTGGAGTCCTCGACGACACTGGAGAAAATGGCTTCAGCAAGAGAAGCCAGAAGTTTCTCATCTGATGAGATGACACTAAAATCGATAGATACCTGTGGTACATACACGAATCAGCATTCGGCGAGAAGTAAGCTGAGAGGGAAAAAAATCAAAATGTCCCAAGCTTTGTGAATTCACACCCCCAAGTCTTGTAAGTCTCTCTCTGAACCTGGGGAGAAGACCTCGAGCCGAAAGTTTGAAAGCCGCTGCATTACAACTTGCTTAAAGGCCATAGCCAACATATTCTCCGAATCAGGCTCGTTTTCAGAGAAAAACTCAGATCCGAATTGTTTCTTTATCTTACTGGCCTTGTCTTTAACTTCCTTGGCTTGCAAAATCTACAGAATTCAACAAAGCTTACTCATGATGCACAGCACGAGATAGACAATGAAACATAAATTCAAGGCTCAATGGACTCAATAGTGCAGATCGGAATGAATGCTTGCTACAATCAGCATATGGAGCTTAACGAAATCCAAAACATTCAATCAGAACGGGCAGAGCAAGATAGTGTTGCTTGGTTGGACTCCATAGCAGGCCCTCACAAGTCATGTGTGGTCAAGTACTAGTGGAAATGTGTAGTGAGTTTTTCTGCTTCTACGCGACAGTAATCACAGTGCAGTGGCAGTGGCAGAGGAGGAAACTGAAGCCCGGGGATGCAATGCGTGGAAAAGGCCGCAGCGCCGACTCACCACTCGCGTGGACGATGTGCCCCCATCGGGCCCGGGTAGGAACGCCTCGACGACCATGGCCTCGGCGCCGGCGGCGAGGTGCGCCTCCGCCGCCGCCCCTCCATCTGTCGCTGCCGCGGCCGCGGCCGCCTGCTCCCGCCGCGCCGCGCCGGCGACCTCGAGGCGCGCGAGGCGGCCCTCGTAGCAGCGCGCGATCGGGATGAGGCCGCCGTCGGAGGCGGAACCGCCGTCGCCCGCCTCCACGGCTCGGGCGGTGGCGCGGCGGGCCGCGGGGGGCAGGCGCAGAGGGTGGAGGCGGGGGAAGCGGGTTGGTCTGAGGGAAGGGGAGGGGGAGGGGAGGCGTCGGCGGTAGGGGGAGGCGAAGCGCGGCGAGAGAGGAGGGGCACGGAGGAGGAGAGACGGGGAAGGCATTTTGGTGCTCTGCTCTGGTGTGGTTTGGTTTTGCCGGAGGCGACGACGGCGACGGCGAGACGGACGGAGGTTTTGAGGTTTATCGGCCACGTCGACCATCCAAGAGGCCCAGCCCGACAAGTGGACTGGAGGATGGCCCACACAGAAGTTGTTAAGCCCATTCATATATGTGGGCCGACATGCGGCCCATGTAGACTTGCGCAGGTCTCGACGTCGTATATAGAGGGAGGTGCAGAGTGCACGTATACACGCACACACGCCGAGTGGGCGACTGCCGACACGACAGCTACCCTACGCGCTGTATACCTTTCGTCACGTGCTGCTCGTGACGCTTTGGACGAACACACGAGTCTCGAGGCAGGCGCGTCGAATCCGAAGCAAGATGACCAAGCGAGAAACATGACGTACTTCAGGATGGTGCTTCGATTCGGTGGTAAAAATGTAGGATTTTTTTTATCCCTATTTTAAATTACAATTGTGATTTTGTCTCTGTGTTTTTTGCGATTTTGCCCTTAAATATTTACGAGCCTGGTTGGTTTGATTCCAAAATTTGCCAAACCAAAACCATGGCATGCCAAAATCATGGCTTGCCAAAGTTAGGGCAAAAAATTTAGATACTCACTTGGTTTAGTACCAAAATGTGGTAGCCAATACTTTTCTCTCATATGACTCCAAAGAAGAAGCTTCTAGTGCCTTAATTTTGGCTAAAAAAACTAGCTTGCCAACTTTTTGGTAATGAACCAAGTCATGGCCAATATTTTTAGGCATGCCTTGATTTTGGCTTGGCACGTATTGCAACCAAACCAGCCAGGCTCTATATGCCTATCAACCACATTGGTCGCTCCCGTGATCTAGGTCTGCCTTAGTCTAATTAACGCAAGTTAGGCGAAAATGCGTGAGGCACGAGCTAGCATGTATACCCATTTTTTTAAATGAATCATACAGAAGAGCTGCTAATTATAATAAAAAATACGTTCACATTGCACATAATAACAAACAATACCAAC
The DNA here is from genome assembly GCA_015476505.1 of Urochloa ruziziensis. Taxonomy (NCBI): domain Eukaryota; kingdom Viridiplantae; phylum Streptophyta; class Magnoliopsida; order Poales; family Poaceae; genus Urochloa; species Urochloa ruziziensis. Next base: position 51,857,100 of record CM027123.1, on the reverse strand, counting down.
AAACAACAATGGCCGGTTGAATTGGAACATCAACCACTACGGGAAAACTTCACATTGGTGATTGCACGTTGGTGTCGGCACTGATGTCAGACGTTAGTGCCGGACAGTGCCCCTAGAGCCACGTTAGTGCCGGCTGAAAACAACAACCGGCACTAACGTGCCACCCGGACCCACCGCCCCAAGGAAATATGCGAATCCCGCAACGGGCAGAAGGCACGTTAGTGCCGGCTGAAGATACCAGCCGGCACTAACGTGGCACCGAAAAATTAGTGCCGGCTAGAGGCTTTTAGCCAGCACTAAATTGCGACGCGTTAGTGCCGGCTGAATCCCCGAGCTGGTACTAACGTAACCTTCCACAACATAGGCACTAGACTTATTAATTTTTCCACCCCCTACACACACCGCACAACCCTCTTCCATACCTTATCTCTTTCTTCTTCCTTATCTCATTCTGCGCCTCACATCTCTCTTGTCCAGGGCTGCAGGGCACAGGCGGCCGCCCCGTCTGGCGGGGCGTAGCGGCTCCGGAGGCGCTGGCCTAGCGCGGCGGGTGTAGGCCGCGGCGAGGCGCAACCGACGTCCTCCGCGGCGGGTCGCAGCGGGGCGCGGCGGCTCCGGCCTTGAGGTGCGGCAGGGCACGACGCGACACTCGCCTGGAGTCACGGCGGCGGGAGCAAGGTGGTGAGGAATGTTTTTTTAGAGATTGTGAGAAATCTGTTCTTGTTCTTGTGACCTATGATTCTTGTGAGATTTTACTGTATCTGAAAGTTTGTGTGATTGATATATTCCTATAATTTTTGTGATGTTATGATTGTGAGATTATGATTCTTGTGCTATTGTGATCAGAAAACATGGAAAAGAAAAGAAAAAAAATGAAAAAAGGGGGAAAAGAGCACTGTGGTTGGCTCGGACGTTAGTGCCAGCTGGAGACAATAGTCGGCACTAACGTGCGTATGTTAGTGCCAGTCAATATGTCCGGCACTAACATGCCACCCAATTAGTGTCGGTCATAGCGGCCGGCACTACCGTGACTTGTGACCGGCACTGATGAAGGTTTTTTTGTCGTGAACATAGATGCGCAACTCAAATCGACTCCACTCAAGACACCACGCGGCACCATCACAACCAGTCAGCAAGCCGAAAGCAGCCTACATCGCCACAAGCGTCGTCGTACACCAACCAGTCCCTACTATGCAGGATTGACCGCTGCAAGTCATGTTGCCACCACAACTCCTCCACCATGCCGATTTCCCAGCCGCAGCTAGCACGTATACTCAATTGGTTGCACTTGAGAATTACGAGCTAGCCGGATCAGTGTGGAGATATTTTTTGTATTTTCATCTCCGTGGCCAGCCGATAATGATGCCGTGGTATCGTAGGCAATGATTTGGATATGCGCGGCGGCCAAACACGCCAGGCTGTGAGGGATCAGTTGAGCATCGCTGCGTGATCGATCCGTTGCCTGATCATATGTGTCCTGGGACCGGGAGCTTAATTAGAGAACTTGCATCGCATTTGCCGCCGTCTCAATTCTCTATTTGCTCCATGGCACAGTCATATTGCTCAAGCACTACATATAGTAATACAAACACACCGTCTGTCTGACGAGAATACTTTGAGTTGGATTGGAACCTGAAAGCTTTGCTTTGGCGTTGCCAAGGTACTCCAATACGGAGGACTTTTGATCTCACAAAAGCAACAGCGCCGCAGTTAGTGCTGACCAACCAAAATGGAAGCACTCTTATCTAGTAGTCATCTCGTTGCAAGAAACTAAAACCGGATTTAATTTGGATTATTTCGACAGAATGATTGTTCACGCTGCTGGTGCTAAGAGCAACTCCAGTCCACCCTCCATATTTGAGCCCCCATTTTGCCTTTTTAGATGGACATAAAAAATTTAGGGGCTTCAAATTCTCTCCCCACTCCAACCTGGCTAACTAAATTATTCCCCCCAAATCAATCAAAGAGTGGATCCCACCATCCTCCCCCTCTCTCTCCCTCCCGCAGCCCCCCGCCTCTCCCCCGCGCCGCATGGCCCGCGCCGGCCGCGTCGACCGCGCCCGCGTCGGCCCGTGCCCGCCTACCCACGCCTGCTCTCCCCCGCGCCGTGCCGGCCTCCCCCGCGTCGCCTCGCACCGCCTCCCCACGCCGCGCCCGCCATCGCGCCGCCCGCCGTCGCACTCCAAGAACGGAGCGCCTTCGCGCTCCGCAGCGCCGCGCCAGCACGGCCTCACCCTGCTCCGCCCGAGCGGCGCGCCGCTGCACCGCGCTGGCGCCGGCCGCCGCGCCTGCCTGCTGTCGAGCCGCCGCGCTCGAGCTGGCTGCGCCTCCCGCCGCGGTGGCAAGAGGCGTCGTGTGGAGAGAGAGGAGGAGAAAAAGGAAAAAAAGGTGGTGGGCCTACAGGTAGGTGGAAAATGGAGGGCCTCCAGATCTAAGGGCTTTGGACCAACATTTAGAGGCCTTCGCAAAATAGAGGCTCATCTAGAGGCTCGGCTGGAGCTAGTTTTTTTTTTTACACTTGAGAGACTAAAATAGGTATAAAGGCCCATTTAAAGGCTGGGCTGGAGAATCTGTCCGTGGTGCTCTGCAATTGGGGGCGGGGATGGCCGCGGGCCGCTACTACTACTATCATCAAAATCAATCATAGTGGCAGCGGCAGGCAGACAAACGGCACTAAGGACAGCTCGACAAATCATGCTCCTACCAGAGAGGGAAATACAGAAGACAAGTACGTGCAATGGCAAACAGCAGGGTCCACTTGCCATCCACCTTCCAAGTCAACACAGCACGTAGTACACCCCGTAGCACTTGCATTGCTGAAAGATTTGGACCAGAGAGATTAAAGGTTTGCAGCACAGCAGGCGATGCATTGGCAATTGGCATTGCTGAAAGAAAGAAAGAATTGGGAGTACGGAGTACTAGAGAACACCTTAATTAATGGCTCGACGTTTCACGAGCGGGCCATTAATGGCAGCTTAACCACACCTAGGGCACGTACAACGGCAGATGCAACGTTGTTTTTGCAAAAACCCCCCTCGTCGACGGGTTGAGCGGCACCATCGACGGGTTGAGCTTAGTCTCTTTTATGTTTGTTTCCTTTTCTTCATATAAAGTGTTTAACCATGTCCAATGATTAAATCATGAACCCTAATTGTCATTCCCGAATTGTTGGGTATTTTTTTATTAAATTGTCTAATGATTAAATCATGTGGAATATTTGAGCGTATTGTGCATCGTATCATGTATGTAACAAAATGGCTACAAAGATCAAGTATGCACTAGATCATCATGGTTTGTGTGTCAAAGGATGAACTAAACACCCTGAATAGACAGCAGCTGTCTGCACGGTTGTACAAGCTGTCTGTTTGTATCGAACAGACAACAGCCGTAGACACTGTTGTACTTGCCCTTAGGGCACCCGCAACAGCTTGCTCTCTAGAGCCAGCGACCTGCTATTCTCTCTCATCAATTCTCTCACCTCCACATAAGATAGAAAAGTGACGTGGAGCTGCTATAACATGTGCTTGGCGACCCGTTGCGGCTGGCCTTAGGGCAGTCCCAACCCAATGACTAGGATAGTTTCCATAGAATTAAATGAACTGCCACATAGGATAAAAGATGATGTGGCAATAGATTAAATGATGAAAAAGAAAGAAACTAGGTCTTGCATGAGGCCAGTCTCAATAGGGGTTTCATCGACACAGTGGTTTCATCGACACAGTTACCTAAAGTGACACATCATCTAAAATAAGTTTGAAACTATGACGAAACACCTTCCCTCGATGCAAAGTTTCATCTTGTGTTGTTTCCAAGACAACATGCAAGACACAAGATGTCTAGACAACATGCAAGCACGCTAACGACTCCATTGATTTGATGGCGCCGCTGGTTAGTCCTAAGCTAAGGGCAGTCATTATGACGCCAGGCAATCCGGCCGTTGCCATCACGACACACACGAGACGCGCGGCGCGGGCGCATCATCTCATCGATCGAATAGAGAGCCCGCCGCGCTGCCGTTGCAGGTGCAGGGACAGTCTAGCCAGTCTTCCCTTTGCAAGCAAGCAACGGCAAGGGCAGCTCAGCCACCCCCCGAATGGTATCGAGCGAGCTCTACCTCTAGTCGTCGCCAACGCTAGTGCGAGGCCACCTCTCTCCCCTCCCCACAGCCCAGACCGACTCGGCTCCTCCCTCCCACCTAGCTGCAGCTACCCGCCACCTAACTCCGCCCGCCATGCCGGGCCTCGCCGCCAACGACAACTCGCCCCCGGCGGCGGCCCCGCCGCCGCGCCGCCTCTCGTCGCCGCTGCCGCGGAGGGCGCCGCCGTCGCCGTCCCCGTCCACCTCCTCCCGCGCCAAGCCCAGGAAGCCCGCGTCCGCCGCAGCGCCGCCGCCCGAGGCCGACGAGTCCCTCGACAACCCGGATCTGGGGCCCTTCCTCCTCAAGCAGGCGCGCGACGCCATGGTCTCCGGGGAGGGCGGCGGCGCCGCGCGCGCGCTCGAGTTCGCAGAACGTGCCGCCCGGGCGCTCGAGCGACGCGGGGAGGGGGCCGAGCTCGAGCTCGCCATGAGCCTCCACGTCGCCGCCGCCATCCACTGCGGCCTGGGCAGGCACGCCGACGCCATCCCCGTCCTCGAGCGCGCCGTCGCCGTCGTCACGCCGCCGGCGCCGGAGCAGCCCGCCGAGGGCGAGGCGGCCGACGACCAGCAGGAGCAGCAGCCCGAGGCCGACCCGCGGGGCGAGGAGTGGTCCCTCGCCGCCTTCTCCGGCTGGATGCAGCTCGGCGACACGCACGCCATGCTCGGCCGCATGGACGAGTCCATCGCCTGCTACGGCAAGGGGCTCGAGATCCAGATGACCGCTCTAGGCGAGCGCGATCCCCGCGTCGCCGAGACCTGCAGGTCCGTGATCATCAGTTCTCCCCCGTGCTTCTCGATCTAGATCTCATCTTCTCTCCCCAAAAAAGTCTGACATTTTTAGTTACCCAAAGCCAAAGAAGATATTTTTCCCCTCCTCTCACCGGCCGTTAGTCGTTACAGAAAACCGCGGATCTCGACAGAATTGGCATTTTTTTTAAAAAAAATACAGGGTTGGCGTTAAAACTGATTACTTGCAAGCATGAATGAGCAGGTACTTGGCGGAAGCGCATGTGCAAGCTCTGCAATTCGACGAAGCAGAGAAGCTGTGCCGTAAAGCCCTCGAGATCCACCGGGAGCACAGCGCGCCGGCATCGCTCGAGGAGGCCTCGGACCGCCGCCTAATGGCCCTCATCCTTGATGCCAAGGGTGACTATGACGGCGCCCTCGAGCACCTCGTGCTTGCCTCAATGACCATGGTTGCCAATGGGCGTGACATCGAGGTGGCCACAATTGATGTCGCCATAGGAAACACTTACCTTGCCCTTGCTCGCTTCGATGAGGCTGTCTTCTCCTACCAGAAGGCACTGACTGTTCTCAAATCAGCTCGTGGCGATGACCATCCTACGGTTGCATCGGTCTATGTCCGCCTTGCTGACCTTTACCACCGGACAGGCAGGCTCCGTGAGTCCAAATCCTACTGCGAGAACGCCCTGCGTGTCTATGCCAAGCCTGCGCCTGGTGCTGCCCCTGATGAGATTGCTGGAGGCCTAATGGAGATTGCCGCCATCTATGAGGCACTTGGTGATCTTGATGAGGCCCTAAAGCTTCTTCAAAGGGCGCTCAAGTTGCTGGAGGACTCACCAGGGCAGTGGAGCACTGTTGCTGGCATTGAGGCACAGATGGGTGTTCTCTACTACATGATAGGGAGGTATGCAGATTCAAGGAACTCATTTGAGAGTGCCGTTGCCAAGTTGAGGGCTAGCGGTGAGAGGAAGTCGGCATTTTTCGGTGTTCTGCTGAACCAGATGGGGCTAGCTTGTGTGCAACTGTTCAAGATAGATGAGGCTGCACAGTTGTTTGAAGAGGCAAGGGCAGTTCTGGAGCAGGAATGTGGTGCATCGCATCCAGATACTCTTGGTGTATACAGCAACCTTGCAGCAATCTATGACGCAATGGGAAGGTATGTGTTCGTAATACAATCTTGGGTTTGTTTGCAACCTTCTGTCATCTTATTCCGAATTCAGTCATATGTCTTAACATTGAAATTACATATTTAATAAACATCCACACATTTAGGACCCTAGGTATTTTTTATATGCTCATAGTAGTATCTGTGCTGTGCCTAATCATTTACAACTGTATGGAATTGTGCTCATGAGTTTTTTTATGCCAGCTGAAGGTGGTGAACTTGTTCCACCTGTAAATCTAATGCTTGCTGATTGCTGAACATGTGTGTGCTTGCGTGTGTTTGCGGGTACGGGGTGGGGAGGTCTTCTTCCTTAGGTTATCTTCTGTAAGATTGCTTGATTTGAATTGGGACAAACTAGTATTATGCAGTGTAGATGGCTTGATGAGTTGCTTAACAGCTAATCATTTTAGCCATGTGATGTCATAATTTATTTCTAGTGGTCCAGAAGTAGCAAAATCAGATCAATATTCAGGATAAACTTGTGCCCATTTGTGCATTCTTTCCAAACCAACCGAGACATGTCAGGAATTGCTATACCTTTTTGGTGTTGCGCTAGATTTTTATAGTACATCTGAAAATAGCATATGAATTACAGGTCCCTAATGTGTGCCGGATGATCCATTTTCTGTTGCTTACCAATACTATCTACTAAGATGCAATATGTCTCCGATTTGTCATGTTCAGAGTGGAGGATGCCATTGAGATCCTGGAGCACGTCCTGAAGGTGAGGGAAGAGAAGCTTGGCACAGCGAACCCTGACGTGGAGGACGAGAAGAAGCGGCTGGCTGAGCTCCTGAAAGAGGCAGGGAGGTCCCGGAACCGGAAGCAGAAATCGCTGGAGAACCTGTTCGGGACCAACGCGGCGCGGGCAAAGAAGGAGGGCGGGAGGAGGTGGTCCAACTTTGGGTTCAGGAGCTGAGTGAGGAGCTCCATTACATCGCGCGGCGTGGGTGGCCTTTGTAACATAAAAGGGGGCGGGGACGAGAAAGAAAAACATGTGTAAAGATGTCGGTTTAGGTTCATTAGGAAAATGATGATTGTGTTTGCCACAAGTGTTGTTGTTGTGTGTGTTACCTGCATTGTGGAAACTGTCGGGTTATTTTCAGGAGGGTTTTATTATTTTCTTTTTTTGCACGAGTATCATTAACTGGGTGCTGTTGTACCTGGAGAAGAGAATATTGTTTCTGATGGTGGTGGGTGAAGAATACCTGTGATTTGTTTGTTACCAAGTCCTAGTACATTGCATTGAATCCATCCCTGGATATGAAACCTGAAATGCCATTTTATTGATGAATCTATCATGTCGTGAAGGTGGTCTGTGGTGGATCTGGCAACGACGTGGGTGCCGCGCTGCAAAGCACAAATGAGCCGGGGATAGCTTGATCGTGTACAGTACAGCAGATCAAAGAGCCCCCGATAGAGAGGCGTCAACATCTGCATAGAGATGTTGCGCAGCTAACAAACAAGTCACCCAGCTAACAAAATGCGTGGCTCTCTGATCCATCGTTAGTCCCAGAAGGCCACCCACTGACGCCGATGCGGCTCCAAACACATGTCCACTTTACTACACTTGCTGAAAACCGACTTGCCGGCAGGGACATCTGCTCCTTGGACCTCCAGGCTCCTCTTGAGCAAGACAAGAGAAGCAGCAAGCTGCTGATGAACGAGGACGGAGGGAGCATGGTTCACGCGGCCTACAGCTAATACTCTCGGGCCGATGGATGCTCGTGGGCCGGTTTCTGACTTCCCTCCAAAGTCCAAACCAAACTGGGCCGCCTCCGGCACGTACTGACCGAATCTCAGCCCACGCTGGCTGGTCCATCCGCCACACAGCCGAACTCGATTTTTTTTTTTATTTTTTTTACCGCCAAAGCCACACACGACACGAGAGCACCCCACACCCCGCGAAAGGGTACGGCCTCCTCGGCACACGTGCGCAGTCGCCGACCAGTGGGCCCCGCGGCCCGAACCCCACCCAGCCGGCTCCGAAACCGGGGGCCTATCAATGACGTGTGGGCCAGCCCAATGCCCCCGTCCGTCCCCTCCTCTTCTGTGAAGAAAAGAAAGACACCAACAGAGCACCGCCCTCACCGCCTGCACGCCCTCCTCCTCCCCCCATCTGATTCCGCCGCCGCCAGTTCGCTCCATGCCGCCCAAGGGCAAGCGCGGCCGCGGCCGCGGGAGGCGAGGGAAGGAGGACGCCGCAGCCGCGGCCGCCGACTCCGACCCCGCCGCCGCTACCACCGAGGTAACACAGCCGCAACCGTTGCTAGGTCTTCCTTCCCCTTCTCTACACGGGGCCGTCAGGCCGCGGACCCCGCAGCTAGCTTACCGCTTCGCTCCAATCGCTGTTCCTTGCTCTTATTCCCCTGGATTAGGGCCATGTCCTGATACGGATTTGTTTCCTCATCCCAAATCCCCCTTCTGGTCGACGACCAAGCTATGCTGCTTGCTTCCAACGCGGCGCTGCGCCCCTGTTCTTGGCTGCCCCTGCGGCTTGTCTCGTTAGAGCGCGATACGACGGGATGACTGCTGCAGCGCTCGCATTTGCAGCCATTCAGCTTCTTATAAGCGGGATTCGAGCAACCCCTCTGATTTTGCTACCGCCAAGCTTTTTCTAGGGGTTTATGCTGCTTCAGGTGTCTCCGCCTGCTTCATTTGTTTTCCTTGATTAACGTCCACCTGCACTCCACACGGGTTCCTGATAATTAAGCAGCTATGTAGCTATTATTTTGCGAAATGTCCGCAGCGGTTTCTATGTTTTGCTTATTCGCATCACGTTTGTACGTTCCAGGAAAACGGTGATAACAGGGGCGACGAAGAGATGCCTCAGCTGCATGATTCTGCAGAGGTCAGTAGTTTGTCAGATGTAGTTTGCAGAAAACAGGAGGGGTTTGCGCAATTTTCGCTATTGTACCAGTGTATCCGCTAGGGTTCCATGCTTCCAGCTGTGTCATTTGTTTTCCTTAACTAACGTACTCCTGTACTCCAAACATTCCTACTTTCCTGAGCTGGCCTTCGTGGCATGCTTATTCGTCTTGTTCATATGTTTCAGGAAGACGACGAAAGCAGGGGCGGTGAGGAGATGCCTCACCCGCATGATTCTCCAAAGGTCACTAGTTTGTTGGATGTAGTTTGCAGAAAACGGAAGGGGGAATTTTTTGTTTGAGGGTGTAGACATTTGGATTTGAGCAACCCCTTTGATTTTGCTCATGCAAGTTTATAAGGATTTTGAATTTATAGTAAATCCGTTAGACCTAGGCGGTCAAGTCGAGGTTGGTTGATGTGCTGTTCAAATGCACAGCACTGTCGTAACGTGTAGAGGACATGGTTAAGATACATCAACACTTTCCTAATGCTCCCTGAACCCTGCTGAGTGTCTTGCTTGCTCTGATTTTTGTGCTGATGTGCTTATTTTGTGTTGTCATTGGCAGCAGGAAAACGGCGAGGGAAATCTCAAGGGGGAGATGCTTCGGTCTTGTGACGAGGTTACTATTTTCTTCCCTGATAACCTTTGACGTTTCTACCTCATGTATTGATTCTTTTTTTTTTTCTCTTTTCTGTTATAGGAGAGTGACACAAAAGTGGTAGCCGAGGTCTCAAAAACCTCCAAAAGGCGCAGGAAGGATCCTATTGCGGACCCATCTTCTCTTGAGTTTAATGGTTCTGGGCGATTTCGGGAGAGGCGGAATGTTCCAGCAGTACAGGAACAGGAACCTAAGGTGGAGATTTTGATCTTTCTCATTGATCTTCTATGTGTCTTTTGCTCTACTCCTTAAAAATGGTTCATTCATTGTCCATCCTAGCATTTGGCACGCATACTTGCTCTGTCTTGTAGCTGTGTTGTATGCACCCAGAACACGAATGAGAAGTCAGTGTATGCAATGTCTTAAGCTACATCAATTAAATACGCATGTAATGTATTACATATTGGGTAGCTGCTCTGCTTTTACTCTTTACTGTTTCCTATATGTGCATGCCTGATATGCGCCGGTTGCTAAACTTTGCAGAAGAAAAGAAAGGTTGATAATGATTCCAATATGTGCCATCAATGCCAGAGGAATGATAATGGAAGAGTTGTACGGTGCCAGGGCTGTGCCAAACAAAAAAGGAAATTCAGATACTGTGTGAAGTGCATTAAGCGCTGGTCTGTGCCCTTCTAAAAGCATTTGTGCTGATCACCTGAGATTGCATTTGACAACCTGCTTTTGGTTATTTTGGTTTCTCCGATCTCTAGTTTTGTAATATGTCACTTTGCATTAACTTAGTATTTGCTATTATGATTCTCACTGTGTGTTTTGTCATGACTGAATCAGGTATCCACATTTATCAGAGGATGATTTTGCAAGCAATTGCCCAGTTTGTCGCAAAAATTGCAATTGTAAGGCTTGTCTGCGGGGAGACCCATACAGAATCAACAGGAAGGGTATGGAGTCTCAGAAAATGAAGGTATGCCCTTTTCTTGCTATGTTTCCGTTATCTCCTGGCCCATTGTGTTTTATTATGTACCTATTTGGGCACACTTCATTTCCACAGGCTGAAGAATATAGCGTGTCTAAAGAAGATAAAATTAAATTCTCTATGCGTACTGTGCGCTTTTTGCTCCCTTGGCTGAAAGAATTTCACCAAGAACAGATGCTAGAGAAAAGTGTTGAGGCCTCAATTAGAGGTAATATGATTTATCATTGCCTTTGGGATTTCTAGCTTAAAGAGCGTTGATGCTATGCATTTCTCTATTTGGTTCCCTAACGCTGTGTTTATTGCAGGGATTGATCCATGCAAAACGGAGGTTCCTCTAGCCAACTGCGAAAGCAATGAACGGATATACTGGTTAGACTTGCTTTACTTACCAAGCATATGTAAAGTATTTTCTTCTCTAATTATTGTTTTCCTTGTAATAGCGACAACTGCAGGACATCTATTGTTGACTTCCACCGAAGCTGCAGCAAATGTTCTTACGATCTCTGTTTAAACTGCTGCCGTGAGCTTCGTCAAGGCCTTAATCCAGCTGGTGATGTCAGTGGGGACAAGGTTACTAGTCTACCTGATGCTGGAGGCAAGGAGGATTTGCAACAGGGAAGTAGTCATTGCAAAGTTGCAAATCAAGAGCCATCTGATGGGCAGAACGATGCCCTGATAGATAACACAGTTCCTTCTCAAGGCCACACTCCTAGTTTGAGACGATGGAGGGTAAATAGCGATGCAAGCATACCTTGCCCACCGAATGAATTTGGTGGCTGTGGAAGTTCCCTTCTTGAACTTAAGTGCTTGCTTGAAGAGAAATTTATTCCAAACTTACTAGAAAAAGCCAATTCAGTGGTCAACACCGAAACGGTGTTGGAACTGGGAGATTCAAAATGTTCCTGCTTCAGTGAATCCAGTGAAATGAATGATGGAACATCACGGAAAGCAGCTTTTAGAGAGAACTTCAATGATAACTACATATATTGTCCAACTGCTAAAGATGTTCAAAATGGAAGTTTGGACCATTTTCAGGCGCACTGGTTGAAGGGTCATCCTGTTATTGTCCGTGATACACTTGCGTTGACCTCTGGATTGAGCTGGGAACCAATGGTTATGTGGCGGGCCTTAAGAGAAAAGAGAGATAAACAGGATCAGCTCTCAGTTACTGCTCTTGAATGTATGACATGGTGTGAGGTATGTCTAATGCTATTTTTGTAGTTATTTGTATTTAAGCATTGTTAAGGATTGCTAGACGTATAGATTATCTTAATCAGTTACTAAATGCTGTTGAGGCTGTTTTTATTTTGGCTGAGAATGTGCTTTTGGTGAGATCCATATGTGTAACCTAAAAAGTCATCTATTTATTAAGTTGATGTACTGCCAATCTACCATGATAATGGGAAAATGGAAGTCTCAAGTACTTGTCCAAATTTCAAATCCTGGTTTAAGTAAGGGTGACAGGCTTCTTTTGGAATCAAAATCTATACATATTTAATATTTTTATATGGCTTATACCTTAATTGACTTTGTGTGACCTTTTAGAACTGTAGGGTGTGTGGCCACCTCTTTTGGACAACTCTTTGGCCCTTCCCATTTAAATCATTTGTATCGTGAAATTAACATTTCTTTCACCACCCCAAATGCAGGTTGAATTTAATATTCACATGTTTTTTGATGGGTATTCCCGTGGAGCTTTTGGCGCAGAGGATTTGCCCGTGTTACTTAAGCTGAAAGATTGGCCACGGCATAGTTCCTTCGAGGAGCGACTGCCACGACATAATGCTGAATTCATGTCTGCTTTGCCATTTCGTGAATACACAGATCCTAAATTTGGTCCTCTCAATCTGGCAGTGAAGCTACCAAAAGATGTTATAAAGCCGGACCTTGGTCCAAAGACTTATATTGCTTATGGTGTTCCTCAGGAGTTGGAGATTGGTGATTCTGTTACCAAGCTTCATTGTGATATGTCTGATGCGGTAAATATCAGTCGCTGCTTCTGTTTCGTAGCATTCACATATATAAATTTTGTTTATAAGTATCATATTCCTTTTTGGAACATTTATCCTAAACTGATTTAATATGGCACTGGGCATCTCAACATTCTACTTATGGAACTTTTTGTTGACTCGACTTATGGAACTTGGCAGTATCTACTTATATAGATTTTTCAATGCTCTCTAGCATTGATTAGAAATATTTAAATTTTAGATCAACTATGGAAGTTTTATGTGATAATTGTTGCATGCTGTACACAGATATATCACCGCTTTATTTCCTCAGTTTGGTTTAATTTCTTTGGTTGCACAAATTTTTTTTACAGTTTCACAACTGGTATCATGTTCCTATTGTGTATACAGGTCAATATCCTCACACATACTGATGAAATAAAGCTCAGAGTGAAAAGGATTAAAGCTATTGAGAAAAAGAAGGAGAAATTAAAGAAAAAGGAAGAGAGTGGTAATTTCCAAGGTTCACAAACAGATCTTGAATCGACCATGGGGCCAAGACGTAAAGGTTTGAGAAGTAGCTCAAGCATTCAGCAGCGGGCACTAGATGATGTTTCAGAGGAGCTGGAAGTTGTTGAAAAGGCTGTGGTAGCTGGTGAAGCTGAGGGAAGCTTGACAAAAGCAAATGGGCAACAGTCTAATCTAAGCGCTGAAGATTGTATGGATGTTCCTTTTTGTAAAGGGAAAGCAGAAGTTGCTCTCTGTGCAACTAATGGGGGAGGGAAGTTGGCAAATGGTTTTAGTAGTGAAGAGAAAGTTGAGCCTCCAAGTGATGCAGAGGAAAATTCTGAACCAAAGTTGGGTGAAATTGGCATATATCTTGAGCAGAAAGACGATACAGCCCCATTTGTAGAGGGGAACCAGTCAGAGGGTGGTGCATTATGGGATATCTTCAGACGGGAAGATGTTAGTAAACTACATGATTATGTAATAAAGCATGCGAAGGAGTTCAGGCATTGTAATTACGAACCAGTGAAGCAGGTGACTATTTCCGCTTACTATTTTGACCATCAAGTGCTCTATGACTCCTGATTCTTTTGCCAGGCGCATAACGGTCCTATGTTGACAGGTTGCTCACCCTATACATGATCAACACTTTTATCTTACAAATGAGCACAAGAGAAAGCTTAAGGAAGAATATGGTTAGTAAAAGATGCCCATGTATTTTGGATCTTTGTATCCCCCCACTAGCGATTACTTGATTTTCATTAATTACATATGCAGGAATTGAACCCTGGACATTTGAACAGAAACTTGGTGAGGCAGTGTTTATCCCAGCTGGATGTCCTCACCAAGTCAGAAATTTGAAGGTACATAGGACAGACATTGAAACAAGTACCCAGTTCCATAGCATCTTGAGGCATGCTCGAGTCAGATGATCTTATATATTGTTCGTGCTACTCTTTTGTCTCTATGCAGTCATGTATAAAGGTTGCACTTGATTTTGTTTCTCCGGAAAATGTGCGAGAGTGCATCAGGTTGACAGAAGAATTCCGTCTGCTTCCGAAGGGGCATAGGGTGAATGAAGATAAACTAGAGGTCTGCCGATAAATCTGCCCCTTCTGTTCTGCGTGCTTTTTTATCCTTTTGGTTTCGGACATGATTTATTTATTCGGGTCAGATATGAACCCTTCATGCATAATATTATACGATAGGTGAAGCCAGAGCTGTATGATATCTGTTTTGATATTGTTATGTAGTCTTGTATTTTGATTCCACATTTTAACATTCTATGCTTGTCCTGTGAAACTGAACCCCCAGGTTAAGAAGATAGCTATTTATGCATTCAACCAAGCTATTAAGGACATCACTGAAAAGGATTGCAATGAAAGGTTGGTTGCACCGACTTATTTGTAATGTCTCAGCTTGCTCTGCAGAAACAAAAGGTGTTCCTAAATCCTAATCATTATATGTTGCTGCAGCGTAAAGGATGAAGCTGAAGGTGAGGAGCAGGGTAAACAAAAGAGGAGCGGCAACGTAAACAAAGGAGGGAGAGGTAGGAGAGGGAGGGGGAGGGGGAGGGGCAGAGGGAGAGGGAGAGGGAGAGGGAGGAGCAGGGAAAACGAAAAGAGGGAGGAGAGTGAACAAGAGATGGGGGAGCCTGAACAAGAGATGGAGCTGGAGGAATGTGCAGGTGAAGCCATGCCCAGTGAATGAGCATAATCTGGTGGATGTCTCTGGCCTCCCCCTCCTGTGTTTTGGTTTAGGTCGGCAGGCCCCGCCAAGCATGTTGCTGGGACCTGTGAGATAGCCATTAGGGCTAGGGCAGTCTGTTGTATTTTTGTATCTGTAGCATCAATTTGGTGGATGACACTGCACTGCTGATCGTGTGATGCTAACTGTTGATCTCAGCTCATGTATTGATCTGCGTACATTGTTGTTGCTGTTTATTGTCGTCCTGTGCTGGTTAATTGTTTGCGGCCGGCTGTCGTATGACAGGAGGCGGTCAGGTCGTTGCGCGTGTATATGTTTTAGAGCGAAAGCGGGACATTGCTGCTGGCTTGCCTTGACCCCCCGGGAATTTGGCGCGTTGCTGGTGTGGCTGTGACACTGGTTCTGTGGAGACGGCCGTGACGGCGACACCGCCGGCCGGTCCCTGAAGATAGATGAGCATGGGCGGCCAGCAGAGGATTGGTCGTCATTTTCGCAGGTTTAATCGAGGCCCGGTGAATTATGCATCGATCAATTCGGTCCTGGTAAAAGACGTGTATGTAGTCAAGCTTGTTACCTTTCATTTTCCTTTTCTTTGATTTTCTTTTATTATATATTAGGCGAACAATTAACTTGCTACAGGACAGCTCCTGGCTGGCATCGTGGTCTCAGCCGTAGGAACACCGAAGTCATGTCTGCTAAAATTATAAACATCTATTATTTTTAGCTAAAAATAAATTAAGTTGGGTAATTAACAAGCTAGTTTGAGACAGGACGGGCCGAGCAGAGCTATATATTTCAGCTCGTGATTGCAACTTTGTCTCATCCAGTTCATACATACGATGCAACTTAACTCCACTGAAATCCATACATTACGATTTACGAGGCATAGTTTTCAAAAAGAAAAAAAAGAGGAAATACATATGAGGTACTCCCTCGGTATATGAAATAGATGACGTTTTGGACAACGAAACGGTCTCTAAAACGTAACTTTGACTTCTTATTTTTACAAAAATATTTATTAAAAAAATATATGTATACCTTTTTTAAAAGTATTTCTCAAGACAAATCTATTCATATGGTTTTTACATTTTCAAACCCAACGTCTTAAAAGTTATTCGTGATTCATATTTCTAATGTTTGACTAAAATCTTATCCAAAACATCATCTATTTTCTATACGGAGGGAGTATCAAATATATATAAGTCGACGATTCATAATGTTCGATTGGACAGGAGCGCGCATGAAGAAGATTACACCACAGCTGCGCGCCCGTGCAGTAATAATAAGGAACAAAGGATCGGATCTCACGTTGACAAACTAGACTCTAGACAATGCTAATGATTTTTTTTTTCTTTTTGGTCGATGCACGTCACCGTCCCGGAACGTGGATTCATCGTGGCCAAGATGATTTCGACACGCCACTTACCTTTTCGTAGACGAAGGGCACACGTTGGCCACAAAAGGGTTTCCCGTAGATGATCCGTGGGGGCGCCGTAGTAGGCGGTGGCGATCTGTTCGCGCTGTGCGACGGACGGACGGATGGCCCTATCATCCGCCTCCGGATCGGGCACGGCCCTAAAAAGCACGACCCTAGCACGGCCCGAGGCCCGATTCATAGTGCCTAGTGTCGGCCTGGCTCGATGGCTCCTTAGTGCCTAGGCCGCCAGTCCGGCCCATAGTGCCGGCCCTAAGCACGGCACGATGATGGGCCGTCCCGATGGCGGCCCGACCATCTACCAAATATAACTATCAGCCCATCAGCTTACAGGCCATCTAACATCACCAAAAGCCCAGCCCAACAAAACCACCCTAACCTTATCCTTTCCTCACTTCTCCCCTCCTCCCTCCCCTTCTCACTCCGTGATTGCCGCCTCCACCATCCGGCTAGCGTCCGCTCGCCCCCTCCGGCCCTCCGACCTCGGCCTCGTTCGCTCCGCCGCCTCCCCGCGGTCCCCGCGCCCTGCGCCTCTCCCACTCCGGAGCCAAGCACCGCCCGCTGCCGCCGGGGGCGCGAGACGGAGCGGCGCCGGGCGCCGCCCTGCTCCGGCTGCGCCGACCCACTCTGCCGCCACCGCGCTAGCTCCTCTTCATCCACCGCCGCGCCGGGTGACGACCGTTGCTCCTCCTCCAGCCGCGCCGGTCCCCGCATCTGCCCCGGACGAGATCTGCTCGCGGGGCGGCGAGGCCGCGGGCCAGCACTGCCGCCGTCCTTCGCCGCTGAGGGCGCCGCCGCCGCTCCTTCCCTCCCTCGACGGCGTCTCTGCCCTGGCCGCCCCTCCGGCTGCCGTCGCCGCCGCTCAACGGCGTGGCAGGTAGGGCAGGGGATGGACCGGCTGAGCCCGACGGCCCGGTACCAGCCCGATGGGCCAGTCGGGCCATCGTGCCAGCCCGGCACTATAAAAGGGCTTTAGTGCCGGGCTTGGGCCGCTGGGTCGGCACGACGGCCCGGCCCGGCACGGCACTAAAGGCCATCGGGCCTCGATAGGGTCGGGCCGGGCCAAATCGGGCTAGGGCCGGGCCGCCCATTTAGAATTCTATAGTGCCGTGCCCGTGCGTGTGCACAGCACGACCGGGTCCACGTCGGGATACATACACATGTGAAGTGAATGTCATTACTCTTGGCCACTTCAGCGCATAAAGTAAGTTGGTTTACCAACACAAGTAGGAGTAGAGTGCACACACACGGTGCACGATCGAGTCCAACTGCATGCATTTCTCTACTATCTCTTGGCTCGAGTATGCAAAGAATAAAGCTAAGGGATAGAGAGGGCTCTATCGATATGTATTTCCCCGTCGCATGCTGAATTTAATTTGGTACTAGAAGAAACAAGTGTCGTGGTGATAGGCAAGCACGTGGTTTCGTTGACCCCGTTATTTTTTCCTTCTTCTGATGAGAATATAATTAATGTCACTCAATTTATTTCACGCATGGCCGGTTGCATCGATCGTTTTCTTCATCCCCATAATTTGCACATTCAATTGCTTTTAATAGTTCTAATAAACGAGGCTGGTGCTATTTTTCCCATTGCATCGCCTGCCACACAGCAAAAGGGGATTGGATAATTTCATGAGCCCAAGTGCTGTACATTGTGGGCACCGCTACCGGCCTCCATTTGCCTCCACCAAAACAGAAACAGATCCAAACTGACAAAAGGGCGTATATCCCTTACCAAATTTTGGCTTTGGTATTTGTATTCTTCTCCGATCCTCTATCAGATACCCAACTGTTGCCCAAGGTTGCATTTATGCGGGCATTGCCGGCAGGATGATACATATAAAAGCGCCACTAGGGGCCAGCCAGCTAGGTCGTGCGCGCCATTCCGTAATTTTGGTCGTCTCCTTTCCTCCAGCTCCAAAGAAGTTGCATTCATTCGCCCGGATTATATTGGCCAGCTGAATGAAAGCGTGAAACAGCAGCGTGCCATTTTAATTTCTGTGTGCTTAAAAACTCAGCTGGCACCGTATAAGCTCTATTAGCTGTACACAGGCACATTTTTTTTTTACTTCGGATAGGGACATAAATATATGTTTAACAATAAACAATGTTTCGAGAGTACAATTTATTTTAATCAATTATACCTATATCCTCTATCTAATTGTTTACAGTCTATCCAAAGGCAGATATTTGTAAAGTCTTTTTTTTGTTTTAAAAAGGGAATAAAAAGAGTCCTAAACCAAAGCAATTTAGAAAAAGTGCAAAAAGGAAGAAAAAAATAGAAACCATCCAAACTTGCTGGGATAAATATAAGTAATAATTCATCATCTGGTAAAAGAAGAGCAGAATAAAACGAAGGGAGGAAATGGTCAGCAATGCCCCCAGCAGAGGAGAGGGGAGCCGAGTCAGCAGGCCATACACGCACACTGGTAGTGCTAGCCAACCAAGTCAGCAACGAACCGGTCCACCGCTCGGCGCTGCTCTTGTGTCACCAATGCGTCCCCTACTTCGCATCACCGACGCGTGGGTCCCGACAACCTATGGCCCCACGCGTCAGCCACAGCGCACCCAGCAGGCCGCGTGGGCTGGCCACCCTGCCGGCCGCCTGCGGCGTGCTCGGTATAAATGGCGAACAAGCAGAAGCGGCGGTTCCCCACCATTCGCTCCCCTCCACTCTTTTTCTCCGACGACCACGACGAAAACCCAAAGCCCAAGGCCCAGCAGAGCCCGAGCCCGACCCCGACCCCGACCGAGGCCATGGCTGCCGCCGAGCCGCCGACGCCCTCCGGGATGGGCATCTTCGGCATGCTCAGCTTCCGCCGCAGCGCCACCGCCGTCGCCTCCTTCGACCCCGCGCAGGACGACGAGCTCCTCGCGCTCGACGCCCTCCAGGCCCACGTCGCCGACCGCCTCCAGGCCCTCTCCGCCCACGCCGCCGCCTCCTCCCCGGCGCTCTCCCTCCCCTTCCTCTCCAAGCTCCTCGACGCCGTCCTCTCCTCCGACGCCGCCTTCCGCGGCGTCCTCGCCGTCGGCCCCGTCGCCGCCGCGCTCGCCAGGCCCCCCGCCGACCGCCTCGCCGCCGACCTCCTCGACCGCGCCGTCAAGACGCTCGACGTCCTCAACGCCGCCTCCCTCACGCTTGCCTCGCTCCGGGCCGCGCACCGTGCCGCGCTCACCGCCGCGACATGCCTCCTCGCGCCGGCGCTCCACCGCGCGCACCTCGCCCGCGCGCGCAGGGCCATCGCCAGGCTCTTCCCCGACGACGCTCGCGCCGGCGGTGGCTCCGCGCCCTCGCCGTCCTCCCGCACCATGCGGGCGCTCTCCTTCAGCGTCTCCAAGAACTGGTCCGCGGGGCGCCACATGAACGCCATGGCGGCGCACCTCGCGCCGCCGCCGCAGGCTCCAGCGGCCGTCGCCGGCGCGGGCTGCGGACTCGGCCTTGCGCTCTACACCATGAGCTCGGTGCTCGTGTTCGCCATGTGGGCGCTGGTCGCCGCCGTGCCGTGCCAGGACCGGGCGTCCGCGGCCGCCACGGCACCCCCCGTCGCGCCGCCCAAGCAGGCGCAGTGGGCGGCGCCCATGTCGGCGCTGCAGGAGCGGATCGCCGAGGAGTGGAGGCGGAGGGAGAAGAAGGGGTCCACCGCCGGCCCGGCGCCCACGGCGGGGCTCCTCGCGGAGATGCAGGCCGTGGAGCGCGCCGCGCGCGACCTCAACAGCCTGCTGGAGGAGATCGCCGAGGAGGAGGAGGAAGAGGAGGGGCACGGGCTCGTCGGCGAGGAGCGCGCGCGGGAGGTGACGGAGCGCGCCGAGGAGCTGGCGGCGGCATGCCGGGCGCTGGAGGACGGGCTGGCGCCGCTGGAGCGCCAGGTGCGCGCGGTGTTCCACCGCGTCGTGGCGTGCCGCGCCGAGGTCGTCCGATGCATCGACCACAGCTCGCGCGCCGCCGCCGCCGCCGCCACCGCCAATGCGCCGGCGTCCGCGTCCGGCTTGCCGCCGCACCACCAACACTCCTTCTGAGGAATTGCTTTCTTGCTGTGGGGTCATAAAAATTATTCCTTTCCCCACCGCGCTGTACTGTACCATACCATTCTTTGATTTCTAATTGTTACCTGTCAAGTGTGTTTGTGTGTCATGTCCTACCTGTAGATTATGAGCAGCCTGCCTGTAAAAACTAACATCTCGTTTGTATTGTTGTGAGTGCTGAAGAGCATAGCCGCATAGGAGAGGAGATTCTTGAAAATTGTATGAAGTAGCAGCATCTGTGTGTCGAACTTGAATCTTGACTGGTTATTCTCTGATAATGCACCGCTGCCGGGCAGCCGGGGCCTCTATGTGTAAACCAACAAAGCAATTGGGCCAGTTGCAGCTTGCACTTGACCTGACAAGACGTGTGCTTCGCTGACTGAATCTTTTCTTTCATCCAATTCATTCAGGGTCAGTGGGGGTACTAAACTTGGGATTGACTAAAGCTACTCCTGTTGCTTTTGCTTGCAAATGACCCTAGCTGGTGGACGCATGGCAGCCGTTGGGGTTGGGGAAGATCAGTGTGGATAAAACTGAACTGTATATTGCTGATAATTCGTTGATGACTGCAAGATGCAGTTGAATCAAGCAAGCGGTTGACTGACCAAGATTTCCATGGCCAGGGATGTGCAGGCCACCAAGGGGGCAGCACCGTCTGAGCTGGCCGTAGCTGTAAGACCTTGGCGCTTTTGTCAATTGTCAGCACCTTCCCCTCCTCCTATCTCGAGACTAGTTCAACTCACTTGTCCCTAGCTACTCATATGAAAATCGTATAAACAATCACAGTTCTGATAAATACTAATATTCTATGACTAATCAATCTTCCAGCGTTCCTCAAGCTGTTCTGCTAGCTGCCTAGCTGAATACCACTACTAGCAAAGATTCTTCTCCTCGTTCCTTTTGAAAAGCAAGGGCTCTAGTTCTAGCAGGGAAAAGAATCTTCCTCCTACTGTATTTCTATCCATATACAGGTTCAAAAAAGTTGAGTTCAATTGCCAAACAGACGCACCAAATGTACTCTCACTTCTTTTTCCTATACCTCTTTTGGATATTCGAGAAAAAAAAAGAAGTCTGATTCCATATGAAGGAACCGAGAATTCTTGAGTCTTTGCGGGCACCCTTCTCACTACTTTTCTTGAGTTTGCTCCCTGATAAAAATCTGTTTCTGCATCTGCTCAAACCACAATGTAGTGAAATATTAGATTCAGGCTAAGTGCAATGCCCACATGCAAGTTTATTTTTCCTAAAACACTATCAGCATGGTTATGAGCATGGCGTGGCTACTTCCATTTTTCAAGTCCCAACAGCAAAATTTTCCAGCAAGCTACCTTTTAGTGTATTTATTTAATCCTGAAAATAAATATTGTCTCATGGTGCGGGTAAATTTTCTAGCTAGCTTTTACTCATGCATAACATTTGAGGTAGTTAAACAAACATGCAAAAAAAAGAACAATTAGTCACATAGTTGCATTAGTAGTTCAATTCGGATTTTGCACACTATAAGAAGACTGGTTGGCAGGATCATACTTGATTACGATTCGGCGTGCTTGGTTGCACGCTGTTACAGTGTTGGCTGCCACATCGATTGAGGAGAACATTTGGTTGGTTAGTAAGTTTAGGCGTGCCATAGAAAAGTCAATGTTGCAAGGTTTAGATTCTCGACACAAGTGTGGCATTATTTTTCCCGGCATTGGCCAGCAAACAAGCAGGCTCCTAGTACTACAATGTTACGACGTGTCTAGCTATATCGGTACCAATATTAGGGTATCCGCAGGACCTGTTTAACTAAGGCCCTAAGCGACATTAAAGATACGAAACCCACATGTCACGACAGCCTCTGCCCTGCCTAGCCCCACGATGGATCAGGCACGACGTCGCAAACAGCTCTCCGCCTCGCCTGACCCCTTGACGGGTCGGGCCATGTCATCGTGGCATTCTTCACTTCGCTCGACCCCCGCAAGGTTAGGGCTACGTCATCATAATAATCTCCGTTTTGCTTGACCCTCCGCAGGGTGGGCCCATGTGCTTTCCGCCTCGCTTGAAACCCCACAAGGTCGGGACATGTCTTCACGATGTTTACCGCCTCGCTCGACCCTCACGGGACAAGCGGTCGCATACCGCGTGGTCAAAAGCCGCGGCCGCCGCGCACGGTCACGCACGTCCCCGACAGGGGACAGCCGCATAACGGCTCAGGCGGCGCACGTCGCCTGCCCTCTTCTGATAATATAGACCCCTCTCTCAGAGCATCTCCAAGAGCTTTTGTATATGGACTTCCTTTGGCTAAAAAAATGAAAAAGATTAAAAAAACCTCCATCCAACAGCTATTCTATATGCTTTGCTATAAATCGAGGATTGCTATCCTACCGTCCTAGCTTGCTATTTTTGCCCAACGCTGCCCGTTTGCTATAGAGGCCACATTTTAGCATGTCTCTTGGATTATGCCATTGAGTTAGGGGGATTTCTATTTTTACAAAGGGGTACAATTCTCATATTTAATAAACAAAATACAAGAACTCTTGGAGATGCTCTCACAAGAAGGTAGGTGGACGGTGGAAGACTAGCTAACGACGCCACTGTGGGATTATGATACACACTACTGTTGCGGTACGATCGCACGACAACCTCGATCTTGAATACGTGCGACGACCAGGGGGCCTCGGGACCCGAACATCGCCCAACGGCCAGCCCATCTAAGACCCCTTCTTTTCTTTTTTTACCTAGATTGTACACGTCGGTACCTTCCCTTGAAGTATAAAAGGGAAGACACCGAGTCCTTTTCTCTCTCGAGAGTCGAGACTCTAGCAAACACTCCCGACTCACACACACATACACTTTGTTCACCCCCCGTACGGACATAGAGACTTGGAATACTCTCTTCCTCTCTCGACCGTTTGTAACCCCCCTACTACAAACATCTAGTGAAGCAACACGAGGTCTTATACCTCCGGGTAGCCTGAACCAGTATAGATCCGGTGTCAAATCCACTAAGCATCCGAGGCTAGCGCGTAATCCTAGAAATAACTTGTCCGGTGATACCGAACACTGACATATAGGTTTCCTTGCATCTTGTGCTCTCGTTATTCAAAACTATAACGCTCATGTATCTATTGAACATACTTTTTTGTGGCCGCAGCACTTTGCTTGAGGTTAATGGCTCATCTATGCCTGGTAATATCTCTCCTCACCATTTCCGAGTCCCCTCCCCTCTTCTGCCAGTTAGCCGTTCGATCGCCCTATAGTGTAGTCCACACGTATTCCTCTCTCGCTCGACCACTCTTGTTTTGCCACAAACTTGTCCTAAACATCATATATTTATAGACGGATGTAGTAATTTATAATTTTAGTTGTACACACTGTAGGAATGGTTGGCATGGCCACTATTGATGATATTCTTATATTGGTATGACGTGTCTAGCTAGGTTTCATGTTGGATGACTAGCTTTTTGCTTGCAATCTTGATCGGCAAAGTGGCCCAACACCCATATGGAATATAGAAGATAAGATTCTTAGGAGTCTTCAAATACATTTTAATTATATAAGGGATCATATTTTAACTAACTAGCAACACAACGAAGCTATTGTCGTCCTTCAAAAAGAAAAGAAAACACCCACAAAAAGTAACACAAAAAAACCGAACACATGACATAGAGTATTATATACGCTATTTAAATGGTCCGAACATGTCTAAACCTCATGTTCTTGCATCTTGTGCACTCGTTTTTGGTCAAAATTATAACGACCATTTGTTTATTCACATTTTTTTGCAGCCGTGGCTGTATGCATCTTAAAAGTTGAACAACTAACCAATTTAAAGGTTTTAGGAGAAAAAATAGGGTTGTTTTATTTCTGAATTGCTCTACAGCTTCAATAAAAAGGGTGAAACAAAAACAACTCTGTTTTTATCCTTGACAACAAGTTGAATACTTCTATATGCGCTTGATTGATGCTCTTCAGTGTTTAGCAACTAGCAAGTCCACAGGTCTGTGTGTGTTTGCAAGATTAAATCTCTACGTGGTTTCCTTCTAGCACTCAAACTCTTCTTTATTTGTATGTAAGATTAAACATGTGTCAGACCAAGAGCCTCCTCAGTCTCGAGTTGGATGGTTAGTAGTATAATTTTTCTACTCTACAATATAAATTTGATTACCAACTTTTTAGAATAAAATTACCTCCAACATAGTTTTGTTCCAAATTCACTAGAACCCTTGTAGAAAAGTGAACAGCCTAAAAATAAATTCTATCATTATTTTAACAACGTAGCAAGTAAATTTGTGGCTCTAGGGTCCACAAGATTAAACTTTTTCATTGTTGGGGATGGATAATTCTTGTCAAAATTTGATTGTTGGACTCGTTATGTACTATTCTTTGATTGCATATATCTCTAATGTTGCATGTATGCTGCAATTATGTTTTCCCATTTACTATGTTTAACTTCTTTTTTTATGCAGCAGGTATGAGTCCTTAGAAGGGTTGATATGCTGCCCAGGAGGCTATTGTTCTAGAGTGGCTAAAAGATAAACACAGAGCTCGAGCTAGGATTATTACATTGGCTTGGAAGGCAAATCGAGATCTTGCTTCTAAGTGTGAATATAGTAATGCTTTTTTCTTGTGAGCATGTCAGGAAACAAGCTTGCAAGGGAAAAGGACATTCCAAGCCTCACCATGATGTGTTAGAGTCCACACCTTTTTCAACCTCAAAACATGAGGATATGAATTACTCAGTATTTGATCTAAATTTACCATTGCCGGAGCTGAAAGATAACTTGGAATCTGTAATTGCACATTATTGCATGTTCACTTGCGCACATTCAGATGCGGCACATAAATGGTATGGGGACGATATTCAACAATCTTGGGTTTCCCTACCTATAGAAACCTACTTATAGGAAACACAACACAAAGTTGGTTTACTAGTATAGTAACATAGAAGACAGTCAGTGATGTTGCTTGGAGATTAGAGAGGAAGTAAAGAAACAACAACAACATTACATTCATGCTAGCTTAAAAATGGATAGACATGACTTTCTAGAACTAGAATTATATAGATGCTGATGAAGCAATATTAGGGCAAATACATTTGAGAAAGGCTTTTGATATTGTCCACAAGGCTCTAAATTTTCAAGTATGATACTGCTTGGAGATTAGTCACCTAATTAGAATATGATTAGTACCAAAATTTATATAAATGTGTCGGTGATATTATCTCCGGCAGTCTTCCACGGGGTAGCCCACGGAAGTGATTTGTAATGTAGGGAAGATCGCAAAGATCGGAAGCAAGATGGTTAGGATGGACAGACACAAGGGTTTATACAGGTTCGGGCCGTCGACTCGACGTAATACCCTACGTCCTGTTTGGGGGTGTTGTATTGCGTGTTGAGTTGTTGTCTCATCAATCGAGTTGCGGTTCTCCCTTTTTGAGGGGGTCCCTGCCTGCCTTATATATCGGGGGGCAGGGTTACAAGTCGGTTTGTATCCGATCCTATCTCTAAGAATCCTTTCCTTCTTTACAATAATTCCTATTCCAACTAGGACTTCTCCTTCTAGATCCTTCCTCCGTGCGCCGACTTGTCCCGCACGTCTTCAGGTCCAGAACGATGAGGTGGGCCGCCCCCTTTTGGTGGGCTGCCAGGCTTGCTCGTGAGGTACCCAGGTACTATATCCCCCACAGTAGCCCCCGAGCACTTCTTGGCCGATCGTTGGCTGTAATTGTTCTATCTTTTCTTGCATGATTCGAGTGCTCCAAGTTGTCTAAGATCTCATCCGAGTGGTTTCGAAGAAGATCCGAGTGGTTTCAAGGAAGATCCGAGTGGTTTCTCAGACGTTCCTGAAAACAATTCTTCAATTATAGTCAAAGTGAGGGGAAGGAGTGCTCTTTTTCACGACGCGACAGCGAAGTGAATACACTTAGCCCCCGGGCTTTGGGCAATTTTAGTATGAAATTGGCCAAAGGTCTTCAACTTTTATCCATCTGTATCTTGATTTTCAATGGTGTGCACCTCCAGGTGCACCCATTGGGTGTAGCCCCCGAGCCTTGAGTAGAATAGAATATTCTGGTCGAGGGTCAAAAATAAATATTATGAATCTTTTTGAACTTGATCCATCAATGGTGTGCACCTCCAGGTGCACCCATTGGGTGTAGCCCCCGAGTCTTGTTACGACTCTGCATGATCGTGTCAAGACTCTGAAAGCCATAAATTCCGACTGATTTTTTCAGCCCCCATGCCTCTGGACATGGATTTTAAATAATCTTTTCCCTCAGGGGCTTTTTTGTTTCCCCTTTATAAGGATCTTAGTCCTCGAGTTCTTTGAACTCGGCATGACTCCCGAGTCGTGTCCCACGACTCAGCTTGACCATATGGTAAGCCATCTTCTCACAAGATTTATACTTGTCAGCATTTGACCCAGATTTTGAATCAATTTAGCGATAGTATCGCATGCCTTACGTAAAAATCAGTTGCGAGGTCGCAATATTAATTGCAAAATAGAGTCTGGTCGTCGACTAATTTTAGCCTCACGACCGAGTGGTTTCTGCCCCTGAACCCTAGCTCAGGAACCCACAAATTTATTATCGTAACAGAACCGAAAGGTCGTGCTATATTTCAGCCCATTAGGCCCATTATTCCTAAAAGTCCGTTGCGTCCCTAACGGTCGCCTTACGGAAGTCGAGATATCGCGAGATATCGCGATTCCCTACCGCATCTTTGAATTCAAAGCGACGGGACGTGCCTGCGTCGGTTGAGTTCCCGAGACAAGCGCCGCGCCGCGCGCGGGAGGAACGGTTCCTTCCTTTATAAGCCATCCCCGCCGCATTCTTCTTCCTTTACTTGCCATTTGCCTTCCCCGACGCTCCAGTTCCCTTTGCGCCAGAGCAAAACCCTAGATCTGCTCCCGCACCCTTCTTCCTCGCTCTCCAGCACCGCTCGCTGCCATGGCGCCCAAGAGGAAGGAAGCCTCGAAGCGGAAGGAGAAGTCTCCAGCAAGGGCCCGGTCGTCCAAGGGCAAGGCCACCGCCGAGGTCGCCGTAGATCGCGCCGCCGAGTGGAGGGAGTCCATCACCTCCACCAAGCGCCTCGAGCAGCACGTCATGGATGGCGTCCTCCCCGACCAACAAACCGCCGAGTGGCGCGCCGCCGCCGGTGAGTCTTTCCCCACCCCAAACTCCTCTGATTTGGTGGTGTTCGAATCTTTCTTTCTCCGTGGTCTTGGCTTGCCCGCGCATTCTTTCCTCCGCGGGCTGCTGCATTACTATGGGATCTGCCTCTGCGCATTGAATCCCAACTCTATCCTTCACATCGCCATCTTCATCAACCTTTGTGAGGCCTATCTTGGGATAGAGCCTCACTTCAATCTTTTCATTCATCTTTTTCTCCTTAAGCCTTATCCCCGAACCGACTGCCCACAAGTAGTCGGGGGCGCCGGACTCCAACTCCGCGAGGGTCGAACTCGGGAGTATTTTGACATCCCTTTCCTTACCTCCAATAAGGGGTGGCAGTCCGAGTGGTTTTACGTAGGAAACCACTCGCCTGCCATCTCTCCAGAAATTGATTCTCGTCCTGTCCCCTCCCAATCCTGGACCGCTCTTCCCAAGGAGAGTGAAATGGACCAGGTTCGGGAGCTCCTGGGTCTTATTTCCCAGTTGAAGGACAATGGGCTGTCTGCCGTCGGTGTGGCAGCCAACTTTGTTCTGCGCCGGGTTCAGCCGCTCAAGCAGCGGGCTCACCCGGCGTATGAATATTACGCCGAGGGGGACAACACGCGCGAAGCCCCCGAGCGCGTCGACAAAGTCCAAGCCGCCGCTCGGCTTGGCAAATTCTTCGCACCTGGAACGTCCCTGAGGACTACTGACTGTCCTCCGGCGTTCAACTTGGGAAATCCACGCCCTGAGGTATTTAGTCAATCTGTTCTTGTTTTTATTTCAATTCCACCCATTGGGTGTAATCTCATAACTGAACCCAATTCTTGCAGGGTCGAGTTGCCTTTGTATCCCTCCCTCCTTTGCCTGAAATGCCAAAGGGAGTGGATCAGCCTCGTCGACGCAGGGCCGTTGGATCTGAAGAAGCAGTCGGGGAAAGTGAGAGTGATCTGCGCGACTCGGATATCACTCTGTCATCCTCTCCTTCCCCCGATGTGCAATCTCCGAGTGGTGGGAAGGCTGCTCCTGCTCTGAAGAAGCGGAAGATCTCCACAGGGATCGTGTTCAGGGATGCGCCCAGCCGCCGGCAACTCCTTATATCTGAGTCGTCTGACTCGGAGAAGGATGAAGCTGGCATCGCCGAGTCGTCTCTCCAGCCGCCAATCACGAGTTCGGAGCAGTCTCCCCTTGCAGTAATGCCTCTGAGTGCTGCAAGTCCGAGGGACCTCCCTTCCCCTACTCGGAAAGGAAAGCGCCTGAGAATGCGCATTTCTAATCTGTAAGTATTCTTGTCTTCTCTTGATTTCCCTTTATGCTTTTTGTTAGTGATCCATAAATGCTTTATGTTGTAGCACGCCGTCTGAGGTCCCCTTCTCGGGTCCTCCGCCTCAGTCGGCGATTGAGACCGAAGCCCCAACAATCCAAACTCCAGAGGTGCCGATCCACTCGGCTGATCTTCTCAGCGATCAGCCTGTGGGTCCGCTACCCGAGTCGCAGCGGGAGCCAACCCCGCCACCTGCCGAGTCCTGTACCAGCGTCGCCGACTCCTCCGCCAGTTCCTCAAGGCAGCCCCCAGCATGCTCCTGCGGTTGAACCGACTGCAGCAGTGGAGGAGCCCCAGACTGCGACGGTCGAGATAGCTTCTGCGGCGGTCGGCGTCCTGAGTGGTGGTGCTCCCCTGACTCCTCTGGAGGAGTTTCTGTCCCTTCATCGTCGCATGGGCCACATAGCCAAGGTACTTCCCGAACTTCTTATCTTGTTGATATCAAATACCATTGGTATATTGATTCATTATTGTCTTCTGACTTGTTTATGCAGAACTTAGCTGCTGATGCTGAGGCTAAAGCCTTGGTTATTCAAGAATTAACTTCTGCAGTTGCTAAGGCCGACTCCTTGGTGGCCCGAGTGGCTGAGCTCGAGGCTGATGCAGTCGAGCGACAGGCTGAGTTGGAGGAAGCCCAGCGTACCACCCGCGATTTATGCGGGGAGGTAGAGCAGGCTAAGCTCAACGAAGCCCAGGCCGTGCACGAGCTCAGAGGTATGTTCTTCCTTATTTGTTTTTCTGTCAGACATGAAAATTTATTCAGATCTAACCTTCTTTAGATTATCGATATCGGACTATGTCCCAATTCGCAGAGCTCACTGCCAAGGTGGCCCGGCTGCAAGGCGAGGCTGAGGCGCTGCGCGCTGAGAAGACAGCGCTGGAGGATGCTATCCGAGTGGTGGCGGAGGAGATCGAGCCGGAGGCGTCATCGTCTTCAGCTTCCATCCTCGACCGCGTTCGGGCGCTCCCACGCTACTTCCGGCGACAGCTCTGCTCCATCAGCCAAGCTAGCTGTGGCCATGTCCTGGCAGTGCTCAAGTCGCTGTTCCCGGCGTCAGACCTGGAGCCACTCGGCCGCGGGTATGCTGCCGGTACCTCTGAAGACGATGTGGGCAGACTGCTCCATGAAGTCGAGCCCATCGCCAATGTCCTGTCCAAGGACGTTGTTGATGACTCGGATGAAGCGGCCCCGTCTGGTGCTGGCGACCCTGCAGTGTAAACAAAATATTTGTAGTATGTGGTCGAACCAGTACTGTTTTTAAACAATGTATGAATTATCACTTCTGTATATAAGTTTTTAATTGGTCTACGACTCCCTTTCTTTCTGCGC
Source organism: Urochloa ruziziensis (assembly GCA_015476505.1). Lineage (NCBI taxonomy): Eukaryota > Viridiplantae > Streptophyta > Magnoliopsida > Poales > Poaceae > Urochloa > Urochloa ruziziensis. The sequence continues at coordinate 51,827,186 of CM027123.1, read as the reverse complement.
TAGCCTTAATTTCTGAGTGGTTGACCTGTTACGGAGTAGATTAGCCTCGTTGGTCTCAGTCTCATGCCGCAGAGTCTTTGTCATACGTTTAGAGCTTTGACTTGGCGAGTACTTTCCCTCTCGATTTAAGGTTTGTTCCCCTCATACTTTATGTGCGTGACGCGAAAGAGGAAATGCGAGTAGTAGAAATAGATGAAAGATGAAATCAACTTTATTGATAACTCATTGTGAACAAACCGAGTCGTAACTGGGGGTGACTACCCTCCAAAATCACTCGGAAAAACTAGATCTAAAAAATAAAAAAGATAAATACATAACTGATTCAGGCGTAGAAGCGTTGCAAGTGCTCGATGTTCCATGGATTTGGGATGTCTACGCCGTCTTCGGTCATGAGTCGATATGAGCCTGGGCGACTGACTGACTTGATAATATATGGACCTTTCCCAGGGGGACGCAAGCTTGTGCGCGCCCTTGGTGTCTTGCTTCCTTCTCAGAACCAAATCGCCTGCTTCAAAGGACCTCTGCTTAACTGATCGATCGTGATAGCGTCGCAGGACCTGAGCGTAACGCGCGGCTTGGATCTGGGCAGCCAATCTCTTTTCTTCGATGCTGTCGAGGTCTTCAATGCGCGCCACTTGCGCATCGTATTCATCATAGAACTCCACTCGGGGGGAGCCGTATGTGAGGTCCGTTGGTAGGATAGCTTCCGAGCCGTAAACCAGAAAGAACGGAGTTTGCTTCGTGGCACGACTCGGCTGTGTGCGCAGCCCCCAGACTACAGCCGGCAACTCCTTGATCCATCGTCCGTCATGTTGCTTCAGCTGCTTGAATATCCGGGCCCTGAGCGCTTTGATTATTTCGCCATTGGCTCTTTCGACTTGGCCGTTGGCCCTTGGGTGTGCGACGGAAGCGGGGCATAGCTTGATGCTCCGATCGCTGCACCAATCTTTAAACTCCTGCGCTACAAAGTTCGTACCATTATCTGTGATGATACGATTTGGGACTCCGAAGCGGTGGGTGATGTCGGTGAAGAACTCGATGGTCTTGGCTGCCGTGTGCTTTCTGACTGGTTTTACCTCAATCCACTTGGTAAACTTGTCGATAGCTACAAGGACATGGTCAAAACCACCATGAGCCTTCTTAAATGGACCGATCATATCCAAGCACCAACAAGCGAAGGGCCAGGACGCTGGTATGGTTTGCAGCTGTTGTGCAGGTGCATGTATTTGCCTTGCAAAATACTGACACCCTTTGCAGTGCCGCACGATGTTCTCTGAGTCTGCTACAGCAGTCGGCCAGTAGAAACCAGACCGGAAAGCTTTACCAACAATGGTTCTAGCTCCAGCGTGATTTCCACAAATTCCTTTATGTATGTCAGTCAAGAGCTCTATACCCTCAGTGCGACTCACGCACTTTTGTAGGATTTGGGAAGCTCCAGATCGACGATACAACTTGTCTCCGATGATGACGTAGTTTTTGCTGCGCCGCACGATTTGTTCGTGGAGCGAGTTTAGATCTTTGTCTTCCGCAACCTCTGCGGGTAATATGCCGCTATCCAGATAATCGATGATCTGTGTCCTCCAGTCTAGCGCTTCATCTGCCACTAATGTGGCTGACTCTGGGGATTCTCCGACTTGTTGCTCCGCGGCAGTGCCATCCGGGTTTACCTTGATAGATGGTTTGATAAGATCTTGTATGAAAACTCCGGGTGGGACGCCTTCACGGGTGGACCCCATCTTAGCGAGCTCGTCTGCTGCCTTGTTATGGTCGCGCACCACGTGATGGAACTCTAAGCCATAGAATTTCCCTTCCAGCTTCCTAATTTCCTCGCAGTATGCGTCCATCTTTTCGTTGGTCCTGGACCAATCCTTGTTTACCTGGTTTATGACCAGGGCAGAGTCCCCGCGTACCATCAGGCGTTTGATACCCAGAGATACTGCGATGCGGAGACCGTGCAGGGCTGCTTCATACTCAGCTGCGTTGTTGGATACTGGGAACATGATTTGAAGGACGTATTTTAGTTCCTGTCCACTTGGGGAAATCAGGATTACGCCTGCGCCGCCTCCTTTTATCTGGAGGGAGCCATCAAAGTACATCTCCCAGTACTCAACTATCTCGTCGTCAGCCGGAGCTTGGTTTTCTGTCCAGTCTGCTACGAAGTCGGCCAAGACCTGAGACTTGATAGCAGTGCGTGGAACAAAGTTTATGTGATGAGCAGCCAATTCTATTGACCACTTGACGATTCGGCCGCTGGCATCTCGGTTATGGAGAATTTCCCCTAACGGATTTTCGCTCACCACCGAGATTGGATGGGCCTCAAAGTAGTGTTTCAGCTTTCTTGCTGAGATAAGAACTCCATATAATAATTTCTGCACATGGGGGTAGCGTACCTTAGATATGGTCAGAACCTCGCTGATGAAGTAGACTGGTCGCTGAACTCCATATGCGTGCCCTTCTTCAGGATGCTCGACCACTAGTACCGTGCTGACCACTCGGGGAGTAGCAGAGATGTAGAGGTAGAGCTGTTCTCTTGGTTGAGGTGGGACGAGGATGGGAGGATTCTGCAGGTAATCTTTGAGTTCCTGAAAAGATCGCTTCGCCTCTTCATCCCACACGAACTTGTCCTGCTTCTTGAGCAGTTTGAAAAACGGCAATCCACGAACGCCGAGTCGTGATATAAAACGACCGAGCGCTGCCATGCATCCAGTAAGCTTCTGCACATCCTTTTGACAGGTTGGTGGTAGCATCTTGGTGATGGCCGTGATCTTCTCGCGATTTGCCTCGATCCCGCGGTTGCTGACCATGAAGCCGAGTAGTTTACCTGAGGGTACTCCGAAGACACACTTTTACGGGTTGAGCTTCCACCGGAATACGCGTAGGCGTTCGAAGACCTTTGTCAGATTCCCTATCATGTCCTCAGGGTTCATGATCTTGACCACGATGTCATCGATGTAAGCTTCTACTATGTCTGGGATCAATTGATCCAGACATGCTTGAATTGTCCTTTGATAGGTTGCACCTGCGTTCTTCAGACCGAAGGCCATTGTGTTGTAACAAAAGGCACCGAACGGCGTGATGAACGCGGTTTTTATCTGGTCTTCCAGCTTCAGGCCTATCTGGTGATATCCTGAGTAGCAGTCGAGAAAGCAGAGCAGGGCGGAACCTGCCGTGGAGTCAACAACTTGATCGATGCGGGGGGGAACGAAGGGGTCTTTAGGGCAAGCTTTGTTGAGATCTGTATAATCAACGTACATTCTCCAATCATTATTATTCTTTTTTCTGCCCTAATTGCCTCCTTGCGGTCCTGCGCGAATCGACGAAGCCTTTGCTTGATCGGTTTGGCAGTCGGATTGACCTTCAAGGAGTGCTCGGCAAGTTCCCTTGGGACACCTGGCATATCGGATGGTTTCCACGCGAATATGTCGGCGTTTTCCCTTAGGAATTTGACGAGCACTTCTTCCTATTTGGGTCCAACTCTGCCCCGATGATGGCCGTCTTCTTTGGGTCGTCCAGGTCTAGAGAGATCCTCTTCAGCTCCGTCTCCTTGCTTGGCGCGATGGCTTCTCTCGCTGGCTTCTTGGTGGGGATCTCTAGAGCGTCCTTGCCCACCTCCTGTGATGCAGCCAGTACTTGTTCCATGCGCTTGGACATGTCCAGGGCGGCTGCCGCGTTGATAGTTTCCTGCTCGCACGTGTATGCGACTCGGACGTCTCCCAAGACGGTGATTACGCCTTTCGGTCCTGGCATCTTGACCTGCAGGTAGACGTAGTGAGGAATCGCCATGAACTTGGCGAGTGCCGGCCTCCCAAGGATGGCGTGGTATGCAGTTTCAAAGTTCGCCACCGTGAACTGCATGTGCTCGGTCCGGTAATTATTCCGGTCTCCGAAAGTAACGGGCAGCGTAATGTGCCCGAGTGGTTCTGCCCCCTCTCCCGGTATCAAACCGTAGAACGCGGATTGGGGGGGACTCAGATCGAGAGTAGTCAGGCCGAGCTCCTTCAATGTGTTAGCAAAGAGGATGTTCAGACCACTGCCACCGTCGACTAGTACCTTGGTGAGCCGAACGTTGCGGATTGTCGGGGCTACCACCAAGGCGTGGGACCCGGGCTTCGGTATGAAGTTTGGATGATCCTCCCGGGTGAATGTGATCGGAACTTCCGACCACTTGAGGTACTCAGGTACCGGTGGCTCCCTCGCGTGCATGACCTGGCGATGGGTGAGCTTCTGCTGGCGCTTTGACTCGAACTCTGGTCCGCCGTAAATCATGCGGACCACTCGGTCGGCTTCCTGAAAGTCATTATCAGGCTCGTCGTTTCGCCTGTCGTCTCGCGGGGAACCATCGTTCCTCTTTCTGTATGGGGGGCCTCTGTTGCCCCCGGTGAAGGCTCGCTTGAGCCCGTAGCACTCTCGCGCCGAGTGCTTGTGTTTGTGGTATGGGCATTGCTCATCGAGCATGCGCTGGAAGTCCTCTGGAGTTACCCGGCCTCTGGACCGGTCCAGGGCGGCGACCATGTCTCCTTCGCTCTTCTTCTTGCGAGGTTGGCTGTCATTGCGCCGATGGTCGTCGTGTCGTTCTTCGTCGTCGCGGCGGTCGCGTTTGCGAGTCGTCTTGTTCTCTTCTTCCCAGCGACTTCTAATCTCGCTGAGTTGTTCTCTTTCCGCGATCTCGGCGTCCGCCCACGTGCTAGCGACCCGGAACATGTCATTGACAGTCGCGGGTGGCTTCCGAGTCCACTTATGGATCAGTCTTCCATCGGAGATGCCGCGCTGGAAAGCTGACATCACCTCCTGATCTGTGACGTCCGTGATGGAGTTGCGCTTTTCTGAGAACCTGCGGACGAAGTCGTGCAGAGTCTCGTTCTTGCGCTGCCTGATCTGACCGAGGAGCCGCTTGCTCCCGGGCCTTTCCCAGGTACCGAGATAGTTACCTATGAAGAGTTCGGTAAGCTGCTCCCAGTTGTCAATGGCATCCTGCGGGAGTCCTGCCAGCCAATTGCGGCAGTCTTTGGTGAGCATGATGGGAAGATAGTTCGCCATCACGTCCTCGTCGCCGCCGGCTGCTTGTACGGCGGTGTAGTAGATCTGAAGCCATTGGGATGGGTCAGATTTCCCGTCGTACTTGTCGATGTCCGACAGCTTGAAACCTCTGGGCCACGTCACGCTTCTCAAGCGCTCGGTGAACGACTGGAATCCGCCGATCCGACCTCTAGGGCGGGAATCGCTCGGACCCGATCCGTCAACCGCTCTTGGGGGTGTGCTGTCCCTCCTGCGATCCCGGTCCCTGGGTGGGGAACGGGTCCTCCGATAGTTCCGAGTCCTGGGTGGAGTTCGGTCCTGCCGGTAGGTTCTGCTGCGCGGTGAAGTTCGATCTCTTGGTGGGGTCGGTCGCCTGGGTGGCGGAAGCACTCGTCGTCGACCGCCATTGTTGCCGCGCCTTGGGCTACCGGAGAGGTCAGAGTAGTCTGACTCTGTCGAGTAACCGCTTCTGTTGGGGTTATGACGGGGATTTCCATGATCCCGATCATACTCTTGGCGCCGTCGGAGTTCTTCGCGATGGCGCTCTTCAGTGCTATTGGTGATGATGTCCCTTGCATCTCGATCTCTGTTGATCGTGGTGCGGAGGTCTTCATCACGACCCGATCCGCCGCCGGCCCGGTGACGAGATGAACCGGGTTCAGGAGCGTCGGTGGTCGTTCTGCCTTGCATCTGGTGAACCTGGACGGAGGCGGCCTGCACGAGAGCCCTTACCTTTTCCAGGCCCGGAGTGTTAGGCGGTAGCCGATTGATTTCCTCGTTGATAGTAACGAGGTTCTGGACCGGTGTCTCGTAGACTTCGTGTCCGTTGAACTCGAACGTGCCGTCGCGCATCAAGTTCCGGGCGCTCCTCCGCTCGTGTTGATCCCGTTGGCGACGATGATCTTCAGAGCGAGGCTCCTGGAGTCGAGCAGTACCAGATCCTGACGCGGCGGCTCCATGTGGTCGTGCGGCTCTGCGAGTCGCCCGACTGGCATTGCGTCCTCGACGCTGGTTCCTGGCTTCGGTCGTCTCCTCAGCAGGAGTGACCACATCTTCTGAGACGGGATTGGTAGGCGTTGCTGGCGCCACCATGTAGCAGTATGATCCGACTCCTTCCTGCGCGAGGTAGTCTTCCTCGGACTCGGAGAAGTCGGATGTGGGCGTGTAACGCTCCAAACTACTCGGAGTCAATTCTCCGAGTGAACCTAGTAGTTCCTGCTCTGTAGAGGCATCGGACACCGTGTATCCTTCCGGCAGATCGTCTAGGATTGAGGGTCCCAGCAGATCTAGCCCGTAGGAGTCGCTCCCAGAGAAGTAATCATCCGACTGGACGATGTCCTTCATCTTTTGCTTCCGAGCAAGCGCGCAAAAGCCAGGGGTCTGAACAACAATGACCTCAGGGCTCTGGACGCGTGTGGGTTGAGCGTTTACGCTCTGCGATGATTCGGCGACGCGACTCTCAGGAGTCGGATCGAATCCGAGTGATTGTAGATCTGTTCCCGACTGGTTTGGCCTCGCGTTCTGCGAGGGACTCAGCGGGGTAGATCCGGTACGATCAGAGGCGATCGGACCGGATTGGGCCGTGATGGCCGAAGTCGGCGCCAGAGAGGAGACCTCCGTGGCGTCCGTCGCATCCGCCGCCTGGGTATCCAAGACGGTGGTGGTGATGACGTCCCCGAACTGGATCTCGACTTCGTCGACGTCTGGGAGATTGCAGCTGTCCAAGATCTTGACGCGATCCATCAAGCTTACCAGATTGATCTCGGCGATATCCCCTACCTGGCGCGCCACTGTCGGTGATATTATCTCCGGCAGTCTTCCACGGGGTAGCCCACGGAAGTGATTTGTAATGTAGGGAAGATCGCAAAGATCGGAAGCAAGATGGTTAGGATGGACAGACACAAGGGTTTATACAGGTTCGGGCCGTCGACTCGACGTAATACCCTACGTCCTGTTTGGGGGTGTTGTATTGCGTGTTGAGTTGTTGTCTCATCAATCGAGTTGCGGTTCTCCCTTTTTGAGGGGGTCCCTGCCCGCCTTATATATCGGGGGGCAGGGTTACAAGTCGGTTTGTATCCGATCCTATCTCTAAGAATCCTTTCCTTCTTTACAATAATTCCTATTCCAACTAGGACTTCCCCTTCTAGATCCTTCCTCCGTGCGCCGACTTGTCCCGCACGTCTCCAGGTCCAGAACGATGAGGTGGGCCGCCCCCTTTTGGTGGGCTGCCAGGCTTGCTCGTGAGGTACCCAGGTACTATATCCCCCACAAAATGTTTAGTGATGTCTTATGCACTATTATTTGTTTGAACTATTATAAATAGTAATGTATTATAAACTATTATTGTCAAGTATATGACCTTTGTTACAATATGAATAGCATCGATAGAGCATGGAGATATAAAACAGTTTTGGACTTTTGGCTTCCCAATGTGAAGTAATACCCTACATTCTATTTGTGGTTCTTGTGTATCTCAAAGTGAGGAAAATGATAGTTTATAATCCTAGTTATTACAAGACATGGGATGTTATGATTATTGTGAGAGCTTCACGAAGAGACGTCTCCTATGCACTTTAATTAGGATATTTGGCCGTGTCACTTTATGCGAGGTCGGTGGTTTATCATCTACTCCCTCCGTCCTGAAATACAAGGCATCCTATGATTTTTTTTGGACAAACTAGTAGGTTGGCACGTGCCACAGGTACGTGTTATAAAAATAACATAAATTTAAAAAGAAATAAGTATGTAAAAGAACACACACTTTTGTTACATTGCATATTAATATTATTCAATAGCATCTTACAATAAAAATTATATATTCACACATAAAAAGCCTTGGGCCTCCGACAAAAACAGAAGAAAATTTGTATAATCAAACCTTAAACAATCAACAACATATACAGAAGAAAATATTCACGTTACAGGTATCCATGAGCAACTCGGCACCGCAGCCAACTTCTTGATGATGGGGAGGCTGAGAAGGTTGCTGTCCTCGTCGCCGGTGGCATGGAGCAACGACGCCACACACTCGACGGCGCCGCACCACGACAGCGTGGAGCACGTTTCGCTTCTATCCGGTGAGCTTGGACACGACGAGCGCCCCCCTCATAAAGAAATATGAACTCTGAACAAACGATGGGAATGGAGGGTGAGATTGTGTGTTTTGAGAAGGAGGAGTGGGCGCCTTATATAGGGGTGGGGGGGGGGCAGGAGGGCTAAGAAGATGAACCGGAACGCCCACAACTATGGTAATTAATTGATTCCCTGATTGACTCACACAACTATGGTAAGTACTCAAGTTTTAAAAGGAAGATGACACCTGATTGCATAGATGTCATTTCTTTTTTTATGAAAGGAAACCTTGAATTGACAGATTTTAGGGTAAGCAATCAAGTCTTAAAAGAAAAGGGGGCGAATTTTAAAAGGAAGGTGGAGGCGCCCTTGATTGCATGCGCATACAAGGAATGTGCAGGAAAGGAAGGGGGCAAATTATTTTCCAAAGAAACCAGCGTCGCCTTGATTGCATACGCATAGAAGGAATGTGCTAAAAAGGAAAGGGACACCATCGTTCAATTTTTGCACCTGCGGGTAAAAAGAATGGCAAGGTCTACCCCCTCCCCCCCTCCCCTTTTGGTCGTCCGGGGCTACCGTTTGGCCCTGAGTTGTGGGTCCTCTGTAATGGTTAGGAGGGTATAGTTTTGTATGAGAATCAGTTTCAATTCGCTCCTTTTTTATAATATAGATTAAGGAGGTAGGCACTCCCTATATACCCGTTTTTAATTGAGTTGATTCAGTACTTGCTAAAAACTTTTAGGACGTCTTCTATTTAGAGGCAAAATTTGAACGAATGTCTTATATTTCACGACCGAGGGAGTAATATGCTTGGTAATATCCGTCCTTACAATTTTCTCTCTCCAATCCCCTCCATTGCCTGATAACCGTTAGATCGGCTCTGCAGTGTAGACTCTGTAGTCCACACGCATGCATCTCTCTCGTTCGACCAATCGTGTTTGCCTGCAACCCAGGCTCGCGCTCATCCTGAAAATGGTCGTGTAAGTGCTTTGAAATTGTTGTGAAACACGTCGTCAACGGTTGGATCTTCTCCCTATCACGTCTCTCACGACAAGCACACAAGAACAAGTATAAAGTAGACAAGAGACAATATAGGTGGAGCTTATCTTTATTCCTCAAATCGATGTATTACAATGGGGTGCTCCTCCGATTATATAGTCCGAACTAAGGCTAGAGATTATGGTAAGAGCCCACAAGCAACCGGACAAGGTCTAGGACTTCTAATCCTCCTTTCCTTCTCGGAAAGTCCAGTTGTTTTACAACACTCCCCCTTGGGCGATTACCGCGAATGCATATGCCTCATCAAAAACTCCATCCGAAAACCCAGTGGAAAAAATGGTTCTTGAAGAAAAGAGTACATATCAACCGCAATTGTATTGCACATGTTGCCTCATCAAAAACCTTATGTGAGAAACCTTCAAGTAAAAACTCACAAAGGGAAAAAAGAGTACAACATTAAACCTTCTGGTTATACACAATTCTATATTTACTATTCTTCATGAATAGTGATGAATCTTCAAGATTTATGCATGAACTTCATGATTCTTGTACTAATAATCTTCATGATCTTAAATAATCAAGTGGTAAACCTTCACGGTAAATTCAAAAATTAATCATCAAATTGATTCCTTTTGAGTAACAACATGATTAAAAATATGCTCCCCCTCATGACGACATCCTTTAAACTTCAATGTTCAATAATGTCTTAGTTACATTCTACATAAATGTGTACGAGTACAATAATTAGTCCTTCAAAGACTTAACTATGATAAAGAGCAATGCTTCAAGCATTAATAACCACTTATTAATTGTGCAATACCAAATAAACTTTATCCTTTCAAAGGAATATGGGGCTAATAAGTTTCAATTTCACATATCTTCTAGATATTTGATTTCAAACTTCAATATTCAAATTTGAAATAATAACAACTCTATCTAAGTGGATTCTAGTTTATAACCAATGATCTATTCACTAGATCTTCAAAAATGGCTTATTCCACTATAGATAAATCAGTCTTCACTTTGGCATTTGAGGGGATAATTCAAATCACCAATCACCAATATACCTTCTGTGGTATGTGAGAATACTTACTATCAATACTAGATAGCTATGCACAAGTGCTTAAATGGTACATTCAGGACCATATGATTCCTCACTTCATTCTTAATTTATTTGGGTCTGTATAAAGTTAATTCATACCTTCGAGATTATTGGTGTTCATTCAGAAAATGACTGATAAGTCATTCATTGACTATATCCTTCAAGAATTTTGTAATTCTTCAAGAATAGCATTTCTCTTATGTGAGAAATCCTCTCATGCAAGAGAGAAGTGATTTACACGATCCTTTTAACTTGAGTTCTTCAATGAACTATTTTAAAAGTGTTATTCACAATAATTCATTCTATGACTTTATTTCCTTCCAGGATTTAGCTCTTCTAGAGATTTTAACAGAAATATTATCCACCTTAGACATTTAATACTTGGTATGAGATTTACTTTTAATTCCTTCTAGGGATGATGAGTCCTTCAAGGATCAGCTATGGATTTTTTGAATCCATCAATTAACTGCATAATATTTAATTTATTCTTTCCATTTGCCAGATAAGTAGCAGAATATTCATTCATACATAATGGGAGTGGGAGTTTGTTAGTCTTTTGAAAGACCTATAAACCATTTCATTTCACCATATCATTATTCCATAATGACTTATGTAACTTGAACTTGCAGGTTCAAGTATATTCTTAATGGTTTAACCTCAATTGCATTTTTTTTCGTTGACCCGATATGAGCGCTTCATGCGACTCTGCCATGGACTTTATTTGTGGATCCATGTTCTCATTAGAGAAACATTTGCAATGATAGAGGTAATGTTGTTGACATTTATTCTTTTCTCCTATATCTTCAGGATAAGACTATGATATAGTCAAATAATATTTGCTATCCCAACACAAAATAGTGCGCGTACTTTGTAGTGTTAGGCTTTCATCTCCATGATGGTCATTCTTAATTTGTGAGTTATTTGACCATGATGGTCTTCTTTCCGGAGTTCTATGGAGGTTTCAGTAAAATTTGTATGACAAGTTCATTTAATCCAAAAACAAAGGCGTCCCCGTGGATTTTAAATTATTGATCAAGTCATTTGCTATGGTGAGTATATTATTAAATACCCGGGATATACCATACATAGCTTTATGTTTACTACAAATAAACTTAACTTATGGTTAATAACTTCAGGTCGTTTCTCCTAATCTCCAGCTTCGTATTTTATGAGTATTCACTATGTGCACATCCTTCAAAGAGTTTCACTTTCAAAGAGTTTCCACATCAGGTGGTGCCCTTCATGGGATTCCTCACATTTAAATATTCTGGCATTATACTTAGCTTCATGCAGTATGATTTAGTGCGTGTTTTTATTCGTGCTTCAAGCTTCCAAGAATATTTTATGAAGATCATTATTCCATTCTATACAAGGCATTCATATAGGCTTTCTCACCCCTAATGCCAGTATTACATCTTCATAAATAATAGCATACTTCCAATAATATCCTCATGAGCTTTACATAATGGAATTTCAAATCCATATTTTTAAACTTCAAGTTAATGCCTATGTATGCTAATATGGTGAAATTTCACGCACCTAATTTCAAAATTTAGGGGTTATTTGTTATGTAGTGAGCTAGACTTTATTTGCATAGGTATGTTCTGCATACCTACAAATTTGCAAATCTAAAAGGTCTACAAGACTATTTTATTGTCTAACTTCTTTATTTAGCCTAAAATATTTCAATTCAAATACTCATACGATATACTTTAAGCTCACGTTTATATTTTGCAACATTAAATCTACACAAAATTTCTTTTAATTGCCTATTCATTCAAGAATTCCCCATATGCCTTAATATTTTGAACCCATAAATGTGAAATAGTTTTCCACCCAATGAACTAGCAGGTCCATCTTTTATTTGTCCGCAAACTCATTCTAATTGAGTCAATCAATTTCTAATTGATTGAATAAAATCACTATTGTCCCGATTTCAAATTGGTTTGCTCCCCCTGATCTCAACCTACTTGATGACTTCTAGTCATATTGTACATCTGCATGAAATGCACAAATTGGGTCAGCGTGCAAGCTGATTGATAGTGCGTTGTGATGCCTGGCTGACTATCTTAACAGTGAGAGCTGCTACTCAACAGGAGAAGCTTGAGTATGTATAGCATGCGAGCTAATACAATGAAAACAATAGTATTGTGGCTTCTAGCCAACATAAAGCGGAATTTAGTCATAATACCCATGTAAAGGCTAACAATGTAGTAACATGCAGGTTCTCACATCACATTATTGTGAAAAAACTATTAACTAGTTATTCTCAGTGACACAGTGGTATATATGGATCATAGAGGCTATGCACAGAGCTTCAAGCTTAGTCATTACAATGACCATAGCTACAGGCCAACTTGCGCGTTGGTTTGTCCATCAATCTAACAGGATGTAGCTCTAAACCAACAGTACTACAAGATTAGGGATATGCCTATTAGATTTTTCAAGTTTATCCACATTCTTTATATGTCTCTATGCCCCAAATTTCTTCTTTTTTCATATCGTAATTGCACTTCAGGTGATGCTATCCTTCAAGCATAATCTATGAACTATTTCAAATATTACATAGAATTAAGCTATACTGCTAGTATATTTATGGATGTTATGAAATCCACATAGTTGTACAGTGTACAATAATGTGGTTTGGGTAAAATAAACTTCTAGTTAAAGGGCTTATGTATTCGGTACATAGTTGAATAATATACAATTTCTAGACTAAATTGAATCTTCTGAGTTCAATTAAAAAGTATGTACAATAGTTAATGTGCTTCATAAAAATTCAATTTCTGTGGCAGAACCGTCCAATTCAAACTGGCTCAAGTGCGCTAAACTACTGTCGCAACAGTAATTATCACCAACGCACTTCAAACAGTTTAAACCCGGTAATCCGTCGAGTGTCCCCAGGACAACCCGAATCATCCATTTACAACTTTAACCTTAGCCATACATCAGGATCACTTTCGAGAAGGGAAAGTATTAACAAGCATTACATTTTTACATAACTAGTTCAAGGTACGAACTATTACAAACCGTAGTTTGAAACAAACTTAAGTGCATGACAAGCCATACTAGAGAATTTAAAACAAACAAGCCAGGACAGTCGAGTATCAATAAAAATGTACAACCAGGCCAAACACTAGAACATCTGAGACCTACGGATGTTCTAGTTCTTCGGGACTTCTTCCTCGCCTTCCTGTTGAGACGCCTCTGAAAACAACAACAAGGGATTGCTTGAGTACAAAAAGGGTATTCAGCAAGACCGACCCGTCTAATTGAAATTAAAGACCGAGAGGCATGGAATATGATAATCTTTTAGTGGATTGGCTGACTTCACCTTTTTGCACAAATTTGCTTACTAAGGTAGATCCTTATATTTTTTTATTTTTTATCTCAAATTTAGTCTTTACTTAAGCATCTAGGTTGTAAAGTCTTTTTCACACAAATGGTAACTAGATCAATCAGCATATTGAATTCATAAAAATTTTACATTCCACTTATTTTCTTCTACGATGCTTAACAGTGATCAAGTACATTCATAACAAAAATTATGGCGATCCGGACCGATTTACATCCTGCAGGAGAGACCTAGTTCCTAGCCACGCACAGCTGATTGGGCTGTACGCAACAATCCTTTCGACTGGTCATACCTAAAGATTGGAAATATAATTACTCGAACCCGGGAACGCACCTCCACAAGAGGCCCCACGTCTGGCCTAACCACCATGTGAGTTTCAGGCTACGCCCCCGCCCTTCTCCGACTCAAAAAGCACAGGTAAAATATTTCCACTCTAAGAGTCAACCAACCTACCGGGCTTGTTGGTTCCCCATCCCAGTAAGTTACCAGGTAGAGATCACTTGATCAGCGGTTAAAACAACGGACATGCCTTAACCATATTAAGCAGGCAAACAGAACTATAGAATCGACTTTTCTCGATTCCTTCCAAGCTTCTGCTCGCATTCCAAATCAGTCTTTATTTTTCTTGGTTACTCAATTAATTGATCCAGATTACCTTAAGTGGTCGAGTAACAAAGTTACCCAAGAGAATGGTAGCTACTAAGCATGACTAAGCATAGGATATTACTAAATATTTGAATAGATGGTAAAGATGTCCTTATCATCAAGGATGAATTGTGCATAAAAGTAGGTTTCAATCAACTCCTAGAGTTAATGCACCACATATCATAAGATTTGGACACGATGATGAATAATTCGAAACAAGTAGGTATAAATGCACCGGGGCTTGCCTGAAGTCACAAAAAAGTTAGGCCCTTCAACGGGTTCTTCGGTTTCAGGGGCAATCACGATTACTTCCTCTGACGGCTGTTGTTCCTCAGATAATTCCACGTATTCAACTTCAGGAGCTTCAGTTTCTAAGGTAAACAAGACAGATGTTAGTTTATGCAAAATTTTGAAAAAAAACAAAGCAGAAAACTTCTCTTCATGATAAAGTTGCAAGCCAATACTAACTACCCCTTTTTAAAAGAATAACCCACATTTTTCTCCTAATTAAACTAGCCCTTAAGTAATTTCTAAATTTGTTTTTCTCAAATGATTAATTAATTTCTAACTCTAAAAGAGAGAAATAAATAAATAAAAACCTATTTATTATAAATTTCTAATTGAGAAATCATTGTTCAGAATTATTAAAGATTTTAGAAATACTTAAGTATTTATTTAAATACCTAAAAGAGGATAAATAAATAAATACCAAATTTGTTTTATTACTTGACCTAGGGTTTAAGAATTTTAATGCATAAAGGAAAATAAAACAAACTTTACAAAATTGGTACTATGATTTTTAGAGTAAAAACTGAAATTTAAATCTAAATCTAAATGGTACTTTTTCGGAAAACCCCCTGGACTTCCCGGTCTTCTCCCCTCAGGTCCCTAGCGACCTAAACCACAAGCCCTCCAGCCTTGACTGGCGCCGGCCGGCTTTGACCGGCAGCCGAGGCACCGGCGGTGGCCCTCCGGCCACGACGCGGGCGCAGAACGGCGCAGCTACGCGAGGCACACCCGCAGGGAGCGACGACCTGGGCGGTAGAGCAGCGGAGCGGCGGCGCAACACAGAGGCGGCCATGTTAGGGTTAGGCCGCGGCGCGGCGCAACACCGGCTCAACGACGGCAAACAACTCAACTTGAACATGACCCCCAGACTCGCCTCACCCTAGAACACCTAGTGCTTCCCCCAGTTTTCTTGTTGCGTGCTCAGAACCTCAAATCCCCTGGCGACGGCCATAAACTCGGCGGCGCGCGCGGCGGCGCGGCTGCGCTGGCCGTTCTAGAGACGCTCCGATCCAACAAACCCTTCCTACAGCATCTCCCTAACCTACTCGACTCACTCAAGGCCTTAAACACCAACAACCACCACAGCAAGATCAATTTCCATGAGAGGGTGCTCACCCAAAAGCAGAGAACGGCCGGCGTCGAGGAAAAAGAGGTCGTACAGGCGCTGCAGTGGATGGACGAGGGCAAGAACTTGTGCAGGTCGTAGAGGACGACGAATCGAAGGTTTGAACAGAGGGGTTTGGGCTACGGCGGCCAGACGGCGACAAATTTCACCGGTGACCAAGACAAAGGCGAGGACAGGAGAAACGGTGGGAAAGAGGATAAACTTGACGACGGCCTCATGCTCGATCCCAACGCGCCACTCACCGCGCCACCTCATGCTCGATCCCAACGCGCTGTCCATGAGCGATGCTGACGCGTGGCTCGGCCGGACCGCCTCTGCTCGCTGGCGGCAAGCAGGCAGACAGCTCCCTCCATCTGCTGTTTGTCCCCTTCTCCATCCTTTTCTATCCAATTTGCCCGTTTTGATTCTAAAATTTCTCAAACTTTGAAATACAAACTTCCTTCAAACCCTGAATCAAACTTGGAGAGGAACTATAGAGCTTCAACCTTGGTATAGATCATTGGACCAAAACTTCTCTCAATTACTCGTATTTGATCTCTGAACATTGGGGAAAAATCAAAATTTCCACTCTGTTCAATTTCCCCCAATCTTCAGAGGTTACAGTGTGATTCATCCAAAAGTCGAGGCTCCAAATAAATAGCAAATCACCTCTATTTCAAACAAGTTTTGGCATGGAGATAGCTCAAGTATCCAACATTCCATTTTTCATGAAGTTGATGAGTACTTCATATACAAAAATGAAAGAATTCCTTCTTTGAAAACTACCCAAAATTCGGCCTTAACTGTCCATCAGACATGCATTCAGTTTCATTGATTTTTCTGAAACTGTCCTATTCAACCAATTTTGAGCCTCAATTTAAATAGGTAAACATCACTTCTACATAAGAAAAAGAGCCCCCATCTACTCTCTATGTATCCAAGTTTGTTCCAGACATGAAGATCACCAAAGTTCATATACAAAAACCTTCCAAAATCGAGCCCCAAGTTAAAGGTTTTTCAGCTGTTTCAGACTTAGAAAATTTTCTCAGGCTGACAGCAGAAACATATTATTTACCTGAGATGGCTAGCTCAAAATAAATCCTTAACAGCCAAAATAAGTTGTGAAATAAATTTCACAGCAAGTACAAACTATCAGCTTCCACTTTTGCTTTGGGTCATAGGGTAGTGTATAAGAAAAATCAAAAGTTTCAAACTGATGAACTTATCAACTTCTCACTGATTTCAGACTTAATCTTTTTCCTGTTTTCAGATGAAGAACAGTAACTTTAGTCTTTTTCTGTCTTCATTTAATTGAGGCACTTATGAAGTGAATTTTATCAGAAACTCCATTCCATTAAGTTCCACTAACTTTGAATTGCTAAATCACAATTTTGTTTGAAATTTTTCATACTTTCTCTTCTCTTTTTGACTTTTGGCCAAATTTGACCAAATTTTGACTTTGCCCCAAAGGTCTCATTTCATCCTAATTTTCTCCATCACTGATACATATTAAACTTAGGACTTAAACATCAGGGATGTTACAATTTCCGTTCTACCTTCATGGTAGAAATGCACAATAACCGTAACATTCATGGTTATTTGAGACTTTTAGTGGAAAGTTTGTTTCAAATAATTATAAAATAGGCAATTCAAAACAATTATTTACAATATTTAGCATGTAATTCTTTATTTATTTCATGAGATTAAAGTTATTACTTTAGGTAAAAATTGCTACAAGCAAGTGGGCATAAGATAAGGTGAGAAAAACCTATACAGAGGTAAGAAACACTAATATATTCTTAAAATTTTGCTAAACCTCTAGTATGGAGCAAAAAGTAATTGTTCTCTCTTCGTGAGCATAACCAAATTCTTTATGAATATAATTAATAATGCACTTTATGTAGAAAATTCTATTTATGTATGGTTAAGGGGTGAGTACGAAACTTCTTTGTTTCAATGCATCTCCCCCTGATCCTAACATCACTTCAGGAATGTATTTATTTTCCTTCCAATTCTATAATTTATGCATCACATAAAAATATTTTCTATATTGAGTTTATGCGTATTCTTCTTGAATTGCAAAAATACCTATGTGGCAAATAATGTGATTCTTCAAGAAAACACATAAATTTTGTATAACTTCATGTTATTTATAAACTCAAATAGTTGGCATACAACTTATGAATTTACTGCTATTGTAAAATCATAATGCCATGTTGGAAGAAAAATACGTTGTTTCACATGGACAAAATAACTTTCAGAGTTATATAGCATTTCTTCTTTAAATTATACATTACTATACTTTAAACCAATGATAAAATAGTGGACTTCATGTCACTTTCTACATTATTCATACAATTGCTACAAGCACACTTCATGTGTTTAAATGCATGAAACAAGTGCAAAATTAATTAAGGTTGGTTAACCTATTCAATATATTTGTTATTGTCCCAGAATTAGCAAAAATTATGCCACATTTATCACTGCTAGGAAAAAAATGACACTCTCAGGGGTGTAACATGTCTAAAGTTCTTCAAGATTTGAGAGAGGTCATAAATCTAAAACCATTTTATATGATTAAAGGTAAATTTCTAGCACTTCAGGGATTAATGGTTCAAATTTTCAGAATTATGTATCCATTAAACATGCTAGAAAAAGATAAGTATGAACCTCAAAGGGCCTAAAACTACGGCACTATTTTACTGAATTTATGCGTACATAAAAACAGTAAAAATAATTCACGTAAATATATATAAACTTAATCCGCCACAAGAACCAATTGTTCTAAGTTCTTTTTTCTGCTAGAAAAAATATATAAGCCCACATTTCATAAAACAGGGTTAAAACTGCATGTTTTATGTTTGCGATTGGATTTCCTTTCTGAAATCCATGAGGTAATTCACAAATTTCCACAATTCCTCTTAGTTGGACCCTTTCTCCTTCGGTTTTATTTTTCGTAAAAAACACCACGATCCCTTAATTGGTGTGGTTCGGGCGCTGCTGTGCGGGCGATCCACGATGACAGCTGCGGTATGTCGCGGGGTGACACTGTGTGACTGCATTCAGCGCGGAGCGCCGCGACGGTTTTCACGGTTACAGACCGTGATAGGGTGGCGGTTAGGACTGTGAGCTGTGCTGGGAGCGGTGGCAAGCTGCGTGCGTGCGAGTCTTTGCGAGGTAAACATCGGTCACTTCGGGTGGCCCAGCGCGTGTGGGTGCGGCGAGGCCGGCAGCGCTGCAGGACCGGCACATGCGAGTGGGACTCGGGATCGAGATGGACTACGGGTGTGACTCGATCCCAGCTAGGCTTGCATGGTGAGGTGCAACTTCAGTGCACGAACAATATGGAGGTACGTGGCTGTTGTTTGACTTCAGGCTGATGCGATAGCGGGCTCAGGTGCTCGCTTTGGACGAGGACACATATATGGTGAGATTGACTACAACTACAAGTGGGACTCGGTCAGTGGGCAGGACTCTGCTTCTGGAAGCAAAACGACTAAGTTCGACAGGGCTTGGTTGCGGGCAAAGAGGCACACGACTGCAAGCGTGGTGGATGCGGCTGAGTCAGCTTCGGGCCGGGTGTGATCAAATTCGAGCGATGTTGTTTCAGTAAGACGTCGGAACCATAAGCTGTTCACCACCTATCTGCTCGAAGGTTGGTCATCGATGTGCGAATCGATAGCTAAAGATTTTGCCATTTTTCTTTTATATATTCTTGGTGTTCAAGCCAACTTTGTGGCGGCGGAATTCAGCCCGTCCACGTTCATCCATGCAGAGATGATCGTGTTCCTCACGTGCATGAGGAATTAGTTCATCCTACATTGCTATTATTGCCCGCGACCAACAAAGTAGATTGATATATTGAAAACAAACGTACTTCTTATTTGTTTGGATCAATTCCATCTACTAAGCTATATCGACTTTCATACCTTGTTCATGATGCCAATTGATCTACTGCACTTGCTGCGTAGGGCAGTTATCAGTAGATACATACCGCGTAGGGCGTTAGGCATTGTGGTAGACATGCCTGCTTGATGGCGAGTCGGTGCAGATCCGTTCGCTGGCGACATTGATGTAGTCGACGTCGTCGAAGTAGTCGTTGGCGAGGACGACGGCAAGATCGCCGGCTGTGGGCCCCGCTACCTAGCGGGCCCACCTAGCATGAAATAATGTCATTTCCTGATAAAGGAAAACATTAATTGCATAAGAGTTGGCAGCGGCTAATCAGAATTGAAAAGTAAAGATCGGAACTAGGACCTGATCAAGACGACTTGCAGAGCCGATGAAGGGAGGGAAGACCTTCTGATGGAGCTGCAAGATTAAGCAAGTCTGAGTACCACCGCACTCAGCAAGTACAGAACAATTGAAGGTATAAGCATGCATTATTAGTTGACTGGTGATTAATAAATCGGTGTTGGGTCCTGGAGGGGCAAGAACCTCCCTACCGGTCCCCCTGGTGATTCTGGCCCGGATCCTTCTGTCGATCCCGCAATCACCTTCATCTCATTATTATCACTCCTATGGGCTATTCTTGGCTAATCTGTGGGAGCTTTAACCAGACGGGCTCATATCCGAGAGCCACGGCTATCGATAGATTAGATAACTCTGCAGAGGTTTGTACTCTTGAAACTATACGGTCGGGCGACCCTCCCGTGGCCAACGGTAGGGTCCCCCTACGGGACTCGTATCCACTGGTGTCCATCTCTGGACAGCTTCTATCTGGGTCTACCCACGGATGCTACTGGGGTCTAAACAGGGATCGCATAAACGTCCACTCAGGGACATCAACCCGGTATGGATGCATCATATAAGTTAGGGCATGCATCGCCCGTGGGCCCTACCAGCCCTGTCACATGCGACCCGTGCCGACCAGTCCCAGCCCTCTGTCTGGGGCTGTCTCCAGCATTTTCGTTGCCCACTGTGGCCCCTGGGGTAGCTTGGCCAGAGGTAGCTGGTGGAGTGTGAGTCGAGGCCTCACATTACAGGGCATTCCCGAAGGCTATGTCCTTTTTGGCCCGTATAGCCGTACATGGCGTTGGAAAGACTTTCCCAAGAACCGGTCCTTAATCGACCAAGGTAGGCCTCTGGACAGGAGCTTCTCCGAGACTATCCACCCTACCTCGCATCTTCTTCCCCCTGGGTGCCTCTCGCAATCAGGGTTTCTGGCTCTGGGTAGTGTCTTAGTAGCTGGGAATATCTGAGTGGCTAACTCTCCATGCAACTACAGACATTTAGCTAAGAGAAGAGCATGTTAATGCATTTGATTATCATGAGCAAGGAAATTGCTAAGACTTGCCTGATACGGTGGTAGTCTCCGCCGGAGCTACAGTCCCGAGATTTCCTGGCGGAGTATCTATACAAATACAATTATACGACTAATCAATCATCACAGCGAATGAATTATTTGTAAGGGGAGAGGCTAGGGGAAATAGCCATAGAGGTGGTTTCTAAGTTGAGCAGTGGATTGCCGGGGGTTTCGCGGGGTGTCTCAGGGTCTACGCGGGGTTTGGCGGGGTTTGGAAATGTCGGTAGGAAGGCAATAAATTATTTCTAAGTTTAGGGAAGGCTTCTAGGGAATCTAACCTTATGAAAAACCTTAGAATATATTCTAGTAATTTTAGGAATTTATTGGCTATTTATGGGGCTCTATTTTGAATTAGGCATAAACCGGGGTACGCTAACGGAGGCTTCCTATAGGCTGAAAAAGAATCCTTTTAATTCTAAGCCCTAAAAATGGATATAAATAATTTGGATGGCGCTAAATAGCTTATTATTTTCCCTAGTATTTTTAGGTATTTTCTGAGAATTTTTGGGAATTTCTAAAGTGAAGAAATAACTACTTGGGTGCACTAAGCCGGGTGTACCTAGCATTTTCTCTGTGTGTGTGCGGCTGACAAGAGGGGCCAGCTGACGCCAGCACTGGCGCCAGCCCGCAGGTCACTGTGCTGTGGACCGGCGCCCGTGGGCGCGTGGACCACGCGGCCCATGAGCCTGCGGTCCACTGGACCGAGTGCACGCAGAACGGGGAAGTGAGGGTGACGGCTGACGCGGCGAGGTGGGTGGCTGGCAGGTGGGGCCTGCACTTGTGTGGCTGCCACGCAGGCGCCAGCGCGGCTGCCGTGCTTTGCGGCGGCGCGGAGGGGCTGCAGGGGAGTTCGCCGGAGAGCTCGCCGCCGGCGACGACAGAGCGGCTCTCACGGCGGTGAAGGCACCTATGGCCTCAGGGGGACACGACGGACACGGCGAGGATGTTCTCGTCGAGGTTAGAGGGCTGAGGCGGCGGTGCGGGCTCGCCGGAGCTCGAGCGGTGGCCGGCGGAAAGGGGGAAACGCGGCGAGGGGTTTCTGGGGCTTTGGCTAAGGGTCACTCGCACTCAGGGGTTCGCGTGGAGTGTACTGGTGCGCGAAGGTGCGGAGGAGGGGTGCCAGGGCCGGCCGGCGGCTCGCCGAGGCACGGCGGCGCTTACGGCCGCTGGCTGGGGTTCGGCTGGGCATCGTGGAGGGCGACGGAGAGATTGGGAAGGATGTAGAGGGTCGCGGGGTGCTTACCGCAGGGAGGCTGGGCCGAGGGATGGCCGGGGTAGCGGCGTCGGCGTGCGGCGGCGCTTGCGGATCACGGCGGCGCTCGAGCGGCGCTTGCTCAGGGCGCGGGCGTCCTCCAGAGCATGTCGCTACGCTCCTTGGGCTCCACGGAGTGCTCTAGGTAATGTCGCGGCGGCCGGAAGGGAAATTAGGGGCTTGGCGGCGGCAGGGGTGCCGGAGCAACGCGGCGGCGCTCTTGCACTCGCGGTGGTGGCAGTGGTGGTGGTGGGGGGGGTCTTGTGGTGAGGGTGAGCTCCATCCGGGGCGCGCACTGAGGCTATTTATAGCCTAGCAGTGCTCCCCGGGGGCTCACCGGGGCAGCGGGGCGGCGACACGCGGCATGGCGAGCTCGCCGGCGCACGACGCGTGCGGCCACGAGGTTTCGTGCAAATGGCCGGGGAGGGGGCGTCGGCGCCGCACTTCATGTGCGGTGGCCTCGCGTGGTGGTGACACGCGCCCTGCGCACCGTTGTCGAGTCTATCCTGGCCGGAGGAGGGGGATCGGGCGGCGACGGCGGTGGTACGGCCGCTGCGAGATGGAAGAGGAGGGGGCTCCCGTGCCGGGATGGTCGCTCTGACGTGCGCAGGGGATGGAGGTGGACGCGTGGCGCTGATCCGCGGCTGCCACGAGGGCTGGGGATGACGCGGTGGCGGGGTGGGTAACGGCGGCGCCTGCGTCGGAGAAATGAGAGAGGGGGAGGAACCGGAAGGAAAGGAGAGGAGGAAGAAGACGACGGCGGTGTGGGCTGGGCCGGACCGCGCGGAGGTGTGCCGGGGAAAAAGTTGAAGGGGGGTTTGTGGACTTCGCGGGGAAGGCTGAAGGGGGAGTGGCGCGCCGGGCCGGGCCGCGCGAGGGTGAGCCGGGGGAGGGAGTTGGAGGGCCTAAAGCGGACTTTGGGAGGTCTGGGCCACGGCTGGCCGGCCCACCAAGCTTGGAATTCTTTTTTCTTTTCCTAAGAGATTTTTGAAATGAGTTTTTGAATTCAAATTTGAACTAGGTTCTTTTTAATTTGAGTCTAGGGTTTCCGATACTAGTTTTGTCCTTATAGAGCACTCAAGTTATAGAACTTTATTTTTATTTTTTATTTATTATTTTATATTCTATAATTCCTAATATTTCTCATTCTAGCTTATAATAGTCCTTATAAATCTAATAATTTATCTATTGATTAATTAAATAATCCTTATTAATTTTGAGGGTGTCACACCGGCGTCGAGCTGCTTGGTGGTGACTCCTCCGGCGTAGTCGACGAATAGCGGTCGTGCTGATAACGTGTTGTGAAACACGTCGTCAACGGTTGGATCTTCTCCCTCTCACGTCTCTCACGACAAGCACACAAGAACAAAAGAACAAGTATAAAGTAGACAAGAGACAATATAGATGGAGCTTCTCTTTATTTCTCAAATCGATGTATTACAATGGGTGCTCCTCCGATTATATAGTCCGAACTAAGGCTAGAGATTATGGTAAAAGCTTACAAGCAACCGGATAAGGTCTAAGACTTCTGGTCCTCGTTTCGTTCACGGGAAGTCCGGTTGTTTTACGACAGAAATATCTCTCCGCCGTTCCTTTGGGTTGCGCTGCACCACAAGCATTGCATGTCTATCCCTCTCTCTCCGCTCCACCAGTTTTCCTTGGCACTTTGGCAGGTAATGCAGACTTCCAGAGACAGCATCCATCGTGTCTAATGTCATTATCAAAAGTAGATTTTGGAGGTTTCCATTTAAACTCCGGTAACGTCGCAGAAAATCAGAAATTGACTGATACTAGTCGGGTAGGGAGGATTAATAAGCGCAGCATCGCCATTCGAATCGAATCAGAAATGGAGCCTCTGTCCCTCCTCTGCTCCCTCCTAGTCGTCGTCGTAGCCTCATCCGTCCTCCTCCTCTCGCTTCACCGCAGCAGCAAGAAGCTCCCTCCGGGGCCGCCGGCGGTGCTGTTTCTGGCCAAGTTCCTGGCGCTCCGTCGCTCCATCTTCGACCTGGGCCCTCTCCTCCGCGACATGCACGCGCGCTACGGGCCCGTGATCTCCCTCCGGCTGGCCCGCACGCTCGTCTTCGTCGCCGACCGCCGCCTGGCGCACCGCGCCCTCGTCCAGGGCGGCGCCACCTTCGCCGACCGACCGCCGCTCGCCGACCCTGCCAGCCTCTTCACCGCCGGCGGCCGCGACGTCAGCTCCTCCCCCTACGGCGCATACTGGCGCCTCGTCCGCCGCAACCTCGCCGGCGAGGCGCTGCAGCCGGCCCGCGTCGCCCTCTTCGCGCCCGCCAGGCGCTGGGCCTGCGACGGCCTCGTAGCCGGCCTCCACGGCGCGCACGCTGCCGGCGGCGACGGAGACGGCAACGATAAGGTGATCACGCTGCGGCCATTGCTGCGTCGCGCCATGTTCGAGCTGCTGGTGTACATGTGCTTCGGCGCGCGTCTCGGGCAGGAGGCGCTGGACGAGATCGAGGGGCTCCAGCACCGCGCGCTCCTCTCCGTCACCACGTTCCCCGTCTTCGCCTTCTTCCCGGCGGTGACCAAGAGGCTCTTCCGCCGCCTCTGGGAGGACAACGTCGCCGTGCGCCGCCGGCAGGAAGAGGTGTTCATCCCGCTCATCTATGCTGCCAGAAGCAGCGACGACGACACGCCGCCGTGCTACGCCGCGTCCCTCCGCGCGCTCCGGGTGCCTGATCAAGAAGAGGGCGGCGGCGAGCGGCCGCTGACGGACGGCGAGATGGTGAGCCTCTGCTCGGAGTTCCTAAACGGCGGCACGGACACGACGGTGACCCTCGTCGAGTGGATCATGGCCGAGCTCGTCAACCACCCCGACATCCAGGCCAAGGTGCGCGAGGAGGTGGACGCCAAGCCGGAGCTCAACGACGGCGGCACCCAGGGGATGCCGTACCTCAAGGCCGTCGTGCTGGAGGGCCTGCGGCTGCATCCGCCGGGCCACTTCGTGCTCCCTCACGGCGTGCAGAGCGACGCGGCGGAGATCGGCGGCTACGCGATCCCCAAGGGCGCGGAGGTGAACTTCTTGGTGGCCGAGATCGGGCGCGACGAGACGGTGTGGACGGCGGCGCGGGAGTTCCGGCCGGAGCGGTTCATGGCCGGCGGCGAGGGGTGCGGCGTCGACATCACGGGGAGCAGGGAGATCAAGATGATGCCTTTCGGGGCCGGGCGGCGCATGTGCCCCGGGTACGCGCTGGGCACGCACCACGCCGAGTACTTCGTGGCAAGGTTGGTTCGCGACCTCGAGTGGCGGCCGGCGGCGGACGGCGAGGTCGTGGACATGGCGGAGGCGCTGGATTTCACCACCGTCATGAAGCACCCGCTTCGTGCTCGCATCAGCGCCACAAATTAAGCCTTTAAGCTATGGTCGATTCTGAATTGGTACTGTGTAGCGTGTACAGCACATAGTATCATTTTTGAGTTAGTTTGCTTTAAAAGTTACGGTCTCATTACATCAATGATGATTATAGGCGGAATCTATCTCTCCCATTCAAGCCATTGCTGCTGCTTGACTGAGGTCTGCCACTACCGTAAATGATACCCTGCAGGTGCCATGCCGGCCCGGCCTGGGTTCGAGCCTGTAGCGCTTCTGACTTCCCTGTCCTCATGCTTCACACTTGAGACAGACACAAGACCTGCTCTGCCAATTGAGCGCTTCCCTGTCCTCATGCTTCCTTCAAAAAGCACTCTAGTATGGGCCTATTTATATTACGCCACATGTTAAACAACAATCGAGGAATCAATTTTATGTACATAATATACTACTATATTTTACTATGCTTTCTTTGCTTATGCAGTTTGATATGCCCATCAGCTCATAATAAAGAACGTAGCAACTTCGCTTCATAAAAAAAAAAAAAAAAAAAGAGTAGCGGTAGCAACTTACGGGTGTTTTGCACCTAGAGTCCTAACTAGCCCGACTTTAACAGAAGCTGTAACAATTTTGGAGTACAACGGAAAAAAAAATCGGTAATTCCATGGGGACGGGTTCCAGTGGCAAATTTGCAAATAGCTTCATTTTAGTAACAAAAAATTCCGCATTAACTGGTTCGATACAGTAGCAAAAATAAATGCATGTGTTGGTTCGCAAAAATACAAGTGGCCAAAAAAAGAAAAGGGTGGGGTGAAAGGAAAAAAAAAAAACATAAGTAGCGCCGCCAACCTTGGCTTCAGCTCGATGGAGCCTGACGGCGTGGAGCGATCTCCGATCGGACCCAAGGTCGTTCATCTCGACTTCGAGTTGTTCTCAAATGTCGAGGCTTCTTCGCCGCCTGAGGATCCTGGTTAGTTCGTCGCCCGCTACCTTAATCTTCTGCGTCCATGATTTCCACCTTGCTTCCGTTCCATCCAATAGATTTGAAAATTCTGAGAACTTAGTGGCGTGGGCCGGGAAGAAGAAACCATGGTTTCCCCTCCTAGATTTACTGTTTATTTATTACAGAGAAGAAAAATGCATGGGTCCTCTGGCGTGTTCTTGTAGATTTATTATCATACATACATGTTTCGTAAAGATCAGGGGAAGTCCAATTGGAAGCCTGAACAACGACATGAAACAGTGCAATTCCTGTAGGAATACCATGGCATTTATGTGAAAGTGAAACATTGTATTTTTTTTTAATTTTTCATACAATAACTGGTGGGAGCATGAAACAAAGACAAACTGTTCAATAACAATGCTTAGTTGTGTATCTATGGACATAACTGATCTCTCGAAGATTTAATTTCCAGATGAGCAAGAGTACAAGGCACATGTGGCGTTCTGGGAGAGTATACTTGGATTTCATCCAAGACATTGGACTTGGACTACAGATCAGGTGTCAGAATGTTATAGAAGTTTGATTGGTATAAACCTTCTCAGGAAACTTGATCCAAGACTTACCTTTCGATGCACACTAGCATTGGGTTGGGCATCAGCCTGTGATCATGTTTCCTCTTTTCGATAGAATAAAAATATGAAAAGGTTAACCGTAAAAAAAAAGGTTTTACATTTCAGCACATCATTTTGCAATGCTTCCTATCTTTATGATGTTTTCCTTCCCACCAAAAAACTACTTTTTTGGGATCACCATTTTTTTTATATGTTGTCATGTATTATTGAACTTTGTACAATGGATTTTGATAATATCCATTAGATGTTGTATTCTTGTATATGACTAGCAAACATTCATCAGGTTGGTTTGTTCCTCATGCATATTATTTGACACATTGCTCATGATTATATTTGTGACCGGCATAAATATTAATCAGGTTGGTTTGTTCCTTAGGCAAATTGCTTTTACCTATTTGCTCATGATTAAATGTTTTTGAACTCTATATACAACGTTTTACGCTCGTATTACTAGCTATCATAAACACTTCATCGGGTCCGTTTGTTTCTCATGCGTCATTTTCTTTTACCTTCTTGCTCATGGTTATTTTTTTCCCTTTAGAAGAGGATGTTTTGAGGAATGCGGCCAAATATAGAAAGGAAGACGATGACTACTGCAAGAGAATCCAGGAGTTGAATAAAACTAGCAGTCCCTTCCTATTTACTACTGTCGACATCCTTCCACGTTCTCCATCTCCTAGATGCTTCCATACATGGCATCGACAGTTCAGGATGACAAACACAAACCCCAGTAATGACTGCTGCCATTTCCCTATCTTACTTATATCTGACTTATAAGTTATAACTAAATCTTTTACGTTCTATCCTCATTATTCATATCTCCTTTTGCTTCTCTTAGCTTCGGTGGGCAGTATGCGTTTTACACAGACTGGTGGTGCTTATGAGTACACATCATCGCAACTTCTTCAATTTTTTTCAATGAGGTTTGCTGGTGATTTCTCGCATGGCCAAAGGATGAGCATTTATGGCTTCATGGCCGTGCGAGATGAGGTGGATCAATTGCGGAACTATATCTTCAACCGTCCACGGGAGCACGCCCAAGAAATTACTGCAGTTAGTTGATTTGATCTTGTTTGGAAGTTACATTTTCCTTTACTTGGTGAATATAAATAGTTTTAGTTTGTTATTTTTCTTGGTCAATATTATCCTATATCATTTAGTATGTGTTCAATTGTTTATTAGTTTAGTAACCCCACCAGGTCCTACACTCTCCTAATGCGATTCATGTGCATCACTGAGTATGCATGTGTACCACTCAAATTGTCAATGGTCTCATAGCTGTAGTAACAAAATGGTTTTATATGTTTTTCATTTGTGACATCATGGAACATAAATAATCCTAGATTACTGAAATAGAACAAAGATGAGGTTGGATGGTTGAAAAAAATAAGGCCCCTTTTCCGTGCTGATTTCGTGCTCAAACTAAAAGGTTTTCATGTTTACAAAAACTAGTTGCTTTTCACTTATTTGGAACCTGATATAATGTCAAATGAAATTTCAATATTGGTTACTTGGCCATGCCCATCCTAGCACCAACTAATGCTCTGTTTTTTTTTCATAACAAACAAAAAAGTTTTAGTGTATTAGTGGGTCTACAGATATATATAGCATACTATGGACGTTGAGATTATTTATTTCAAACACCGATTTGTGCAATATCAATATTGCAAAAGTTTCTTAATGATGTTGGAGCAGGCCTAGTTAACTTTCTGCTGATGAAACAGGACTCACCTGATCTATTGTTGACACCCCCTACTCGAGGAATATCCGCACCTCATGATGTGGTTGTTGAATACAGTCTCAAGGTTAAAGGCAATGGTTGTGATGACACAAAAGATGATGAAGAGTTCATCGATGGGTGCTTCATGTTCAGGGAGGACAGCGGGTGTGATACTGCACTGCGCAAAGTGCGACTATTTGGTTCGGTTGGACCGCTCGATATCCACTTTGTGACTATGAAGTGGGCTGTGGAGGCAACCGTTGAGGTGAATGTGAAGAGGGCCATGCCAGGCTGCAGCCTTAGCATGGTTGCTGCATCAACTTGTGGATACGAGGAGGAGATTACACTCTATGACAGTTCAGCGCCTTGTCCGGCGCCCATGGAACCGAAGGATGGCAGCAGCGGCTCGTCATCGTCGGTGACGGCAGTTGCGCACGCGGTGGTAGCCGTGGAAGTTGGTTGTTATCTGAAGCTGCGATTTGAGATTGGTACAGACGATGCCAGGAAGAGCTCCCACGAGCTGTTATTCACAGCGCAGAGGCACGGCAGTGACAAGGGGACCGTTGTGGGCAGGATGTTCAAGGTAGAGGCGAAGGTCACTTGGTCGACCATGGGGTTACCTTTTCTCCCAATTTTTGATAGTAACAAGAGGGGCTTGCTGGGTGATCCAGATGGTCCGTGCCTTGTGTGGTGACATGGCCCACCATGCATGTTGATAAGTTAACTTTTGTATCTAAATTGCCTTTGTTATTATTACAAAAAGTTTGCCTTTTGTACCCCAATTGTCTCAAGCAGTGTTGATGTGGTGGGTAAGCCACCTCGCGGATGCACTAGCAGTTGAGGACTGATTGGATCGGAGGCGTATAATTAGCTGTATGAACCAAGCATACACAGTACATATAGCATTTCAGATCGAATATGTAGGAAGGACAGGAGGCATTGTTGTGCTAAGAATCATACAAGGGCTCGGTTGATGTTGTGTAGTTGGACTTGGAGTTGGATGGGCCTACCGAATCCAAATTAAATCAGTTTTGGTCTCTGGAACCGACTCGCACTTCTTGTCGCCTCTTCCGTGGTGGGTAAGCCGCCACCCCGCGTTACAACTTACTAGAAAAACATGCCCGTGCGTTGCAACGGGAGAAAAAAAACTAAAGCACATCTCTAAATAAATAAATAAACATGCACTTACAATTTATGGTATGCATCAATTACTTAGATTTTTATGACACGAGGACGTCCGTCACTTGGCAGGGCCACCAAACGACGCGTGGAGAAGGGAAGAACGACGCAAGGATGGACGTGCGGGTCATGTTGCCACAGTATTTGCTCGGCCTTATCCTTTCCTCAGCCCCACCGCGAGCTGCTTCGTACAAGGGCGTAGCAGTGTGCGCGGCTGATAGTGCTCCTTGGATTCTTTGGCAGATTTGTTCCTCCATTTTTCTTGTTTTCTCATTGAATTCTTATGATTTTTGGTTCTTTCCTTGGCAGGCACTGCAATGTCATCATGCATGGAAGAAACACTATCAGCTATGGCATGAGCAAATTGGAGCCATGCTGTCGCCTCTCTGTTTCCATGGATTCTGGAAGGTTTGTGGTCACATCTTTGGTACAAAGAGTACGTGCTATTTGGAGAGCCGTTTTGGAAATAATTGTTTGGAATTTGAGATTACTTTTTCAGTCAAGCTAACTACACTTGCTTGGCTGCTTTCCTCGATTGCTTTCCTCGATTCCGCAGGGCCGCACCAGTGACGATGGTCCATCCCGGCCGCCGGCTGTAGCTGAGCTCGAGCAGAGAGCTAGACGGGGCCCATGCATAGCTGATTTGTATTCAAGGATGTCCTTTGCCTTTCACGTTTGATCTGGATGCTCTTTCTTTTTCTTTTTTTCTCTCCCTTTTCGATTCTATGTCACCTTGTTCTTTCATTTTCCTTTTCCTCTTCCTTTTCTATTTTAATAATCATACTTCACTAGTTAAATGCCCTTGCGTTGCTACGAGAAATAAAAATAGTGTAGTTCTAATCAGATGGATCTCATTAGATGATTATAAAAATACATAGAAATGCACTCAATTCTAATATCTAAAACTTGGTACACTCTTGACACCGCGGGTCTGAAAAAATATCCAGGAGAATAGACCATTCAAGCAAAAAAATAAAAATGAAAAAGCCAGTATAAAATATAATGCTCTAAAAGAAACGGTAAAAAATATCCAGGAGAACAGACCAATCAAGAAAAAAATAGCAAATGGATTTTTAGAAAACAATCATAATTATGTTTTATATACGGTGTGGACATCATACAAGCTGTTGAACGCAGTGCTCGGCTGCTCACCGCCTAGCCAATATTCATAGAGGTTTTCTTCGGTGCTCCATACTACCTTATACTGGTGTTTAAAAAGGACCAGTATAAAAGGATCTGACGGTCCAAATTAGTTGTATACTACTAGACCTTCACCTGTAGTATAAGATAGTATAGGTCGAGTAGTATAGTAGTATAGGGGTATTATGGGAAAAAAATATTTTTAACATGTGATATAATGTGGTATAGATCGAGTAATATAGTGGTATAGGGGTATTATGAGAAAAATTATTTTTATTTTTATACTCATTTGGTCCGATATATTTATTTCTTTTTACACATATGTTCATTTAGGTTAGGATCTCCAATAAAAAATTATATTACAGTCTAATTACAAAATTGACCATCCCTCCATACTCCATACTACCATAGGGTAGTATGGAGCACCGAAGAAGACCTCTATTCATATATGCTTGACATTACATTGGCTAAAGCAAAACATTACATTTAGCAATTTATCTCTCAAGAAAGAATCTGAAGCTGCTGCAACTGCAAGATTTGAACCAGAGCTACATCGTGATGCATGTTTTCTTTTATCCTATTGAATTTCAGTAAACCTGCAAAATTTCTTTCCATATGTTAAACATAGATACTTTATTAAGAACTGCAATGTGCCAAAAAACTGAATTCATATTTATTTTATTGAAGCCTTCTGATATGCTAGATTAACCAAAATATTCTAAATCTGAATTCTGAACTGGACACAATAAGAGTTAACTATTTTTTAATTTGCACATTTTAAATCTAAATTCTATTCGTTGACTTTATACAACTATTGATTTGTAATTTGAGCAGTGCATCTTTGAAAACTGGTGAGGTTAGCACTCCACCTCCTAATTCTTTGTAGCCGCCCAAACAGAAGTTGACAATGCAGGAAATGTCAGAATAATTTGTCACCTATTTGAAATTACATTACTTGACAAGGATGTCAGTGTATGAACTCAAAACGGGATACCGATATTTTATACTGCAGTCTTATGAAATGAGAAAGAGCATGCAGTTCGATTCATCAGATTTCAGTCACAAGACATATCTGCAGTGACACGAGCGTTACAGTATTACAACCACTGCTACAGCAGAAACATTATGGTTCGTGTGCCTCCTGGCCAATGCAATTATGGTTCCTGCCTCCTGGCCAATGCATTGCTCCATTGGTAGTGATAAAAAATGGCACTCGAGGCAAACAAGTGTATGCATATGAAAACTTTATTCTAAAATGACCCATAGGCTTAGCATGGCTCCTGCTAAGTAGGACTAATGGTTTTTTTCATATCAAACCTTATTCTATATTCTATAATCAGAAATAAGGAACCCTTGCCGATTTCACATGGTAATCGTGAAGTTAAAGTACAATACTCAAATGAAGTACACACCAACAGAATAACCAGAGTACAGTTCTACTCTCTGATATACTTTCTAAGGCGATCGCAACTAATAAACTCAGAAGAGAAGGAATGATTTTAGAAATAAGCAAACTCACTCGACTTAGCCTGTAGCATCTTGGCATTGCTGCTGCAAATGGGTTTCTTCGATCATTAACAGTCTGTGCCTTTCTCAGCCCACATTGCACAGTATCAGAAACTGCATTTCTCATATGTGAGTCAAGAAAAAGGAAAAACACAGCCAGCAGTGTTGATTCTTATATATCCTTAGTAGAAATTGAAATAGAGGAATATCACGCTGGCTAGACTTTTGTTTACCCAATTGATTCAGAAGCAGCTTGGATGATGCAATTAGCAAAGGCGTTGCATGTTGCAACAATCGAGTGGCAGGGTGAACACTAAAGTAAACAGAAACATATGAAGCTCAAGGATGGAAAACGAAGAATGTTAATGGAAACATACATTAACACTGAATATTTTGCAGGCAGTGGAGGCAACCTTGTTCGATCTGTCGTACTTTTGGTTGGTAGCTAGCATCCTGTTCTCCGTGGCATGCCCCCACAGCGCATAGAGGTCAGTGCTGGTGGTGGTCTGGCACTGGCTGGCACCCGACCCTCCGCCATTAGAGCCCGTCGTGTTCCGCAGGGACGACGAGTCCTTCCAGGATTTCTTCCGCGTCGGCACCATGATGCATTCCCTAGTCCTAGTCCAGGATTTCTTCGTCTACAACCGACGACGACCCTTGTTCCTCTCTCGTAGTACGACGCAGCCGGGGGACGGACTGCTGGAAGTACGCTGCTGGAGCCCTTATGTGTGTTGCTCCCGCGGTTACCCAACGCCTAGCAGCGAACGACAGTGGCATCTTCTTCCTCCTCAGTATTTTTCCCAAGCGCACCTGGGCATCCCGCCGCTGCCTGCGGCCGGCGGCTCCCATGCTAAATCGTCCACAGCTCGCCCCCGTCGCCGGTGCCGTCCTGTGCCCCGTCTCCGGTGGCTCACGTCGCCGGACCTGAGGATCCTGGTTAGTTCGTCCCTCTCGCAACCATAATTTTCTGTGTGCTCTGTATCTCCACCGTGCGTGGTTCAGATATATATCTATCCAATCGATCTCTCCACTGTTCATGTCAGATGAGCAAGAGTACATGGCACATGTGGCATTCTGGGAAGGAATACTTGGAGTGCATATCCATACTGTTGGAACAAAAGAAGTGCGGATAATGTGTCAGAATCCAATAGAAGTTTGGTTGGTAATTAAGCCTGCCTTCTCACTAAACTTGATCCAAGCATATAAAGCATTGGTTTGTTCCCCAAGCATGCACCTTTTAATTTGCTGATTTTACTTTACTAGCTCATGAATCATCATGCATATATGGCCTTGTTCCTCATGTTCTTTTTTCCCCTAACCTACTGCTCATAATTCAATACTATTTATTTATTTTCCTTTAGAGGAGGCTTTGAGGAACGCTGCCAAGTATAACAAGGAAGGTAACGACTACCACAAGAAAATCCTGAAGCTGAATAAAATGGGCATGGGGCCATTTAGCTTTGTGGAAATGCTGCCACGCTCTCCTTCTCCTAGATGCTTCCATCCGTGGCATCGGGAGTTTCGAATGACAAACACTAACCCTAGCTAGTAATGCCTCGTCGTATACCCTGTGTCATTTTTCGTATCTGAACTATTCCTAATTAAACCTCTTTTTTAGTTTGATCCTCATGAATTAATCCTGTCTCCTTTATTTTGATACTCTTATTAGCTTCCATGGAGAGTAGGCGCTTTACAAAGCCTGATGGTTATGAATATGTGTCATCGGAACTCCTTCAATTCTTTTCAATGAGGTTTGCGGGTGATTTCTCGCATGGCCAAACGATGAGCATCTATGGCTTCGTAGCAGTGAGGGGTGAGGAGGACGGCCTGCGGAACTATATATTCAACCGTTCCCGGGAGCACGCCCAAGAGATTTCTGCGGTTAGTATCGATGCGCTGTTTGGAAGTTTTTTTTTTCTGTCACGTACTATTGGTTTTCACTTGATATAGATATAGTAGTTCAAAGCACATTATTAACAGCTGATAGAGTTTTTTCGTGCAATACATAAGGCGCATCGATCACATCATAAGGCGCGGCTATTCCTCATGGTTATTCATTATTGACAATAAGTTATGTACTACATCACCTTATGGCCTTAATCAAGGCCCAAGCAAACCATAAGTTGGTTTACAAACACATGAGAAAAATAAATGCCAAACATAACTCTCAGCCCCACTTACACATACTATCCTTCATCAGGCTTAGTATCCCAGCTACACAAGTTTCCTTCATCAGGCTTAGTGTCCTCAAAGTTGATCAGATCATCTTGCCATTCGGAAAAGTGATATTGGTGCTCTTACGAAGGTTAAGTTCAACAATATCCGCCAAAAATAATGTAAAGTGACAGTAAATAAAGTAATAAACACATAATACAGCAACGTGCAATGCCCACAAGTAATAATGGGAGTCAAATAGTATACATATGTGTCAATGTAAGCTAAGATAAAAAGAAAAAAAGAAAACGTTCAGTAAGCAAGTATGAGAATCATATTTCCTTGGTCTACAGTAGACGGCCTCGCGAGCGCGGTCGACGGGGCGCGAGCGGCACATGACATCGGCCATAGAGCAAAAGCGTCGTGACGTTGAGGACTCTAGGGGCGCCGCCACCGTGCGCTTGCGGCGCGCCTTCAGATCCCGGGCGCTCGCGGAATCTTGATGAGGTACTATCTATGTATGATCAATTGATCAAGAAGCCATGAAGGTTGAACAGACTTTCGTGTTTATGTCTTATTACCTGAAAGGATGTCCGTAGCAAATTTCAGGCAAACAGATTTAAGCTCCATAGCATGGTGCCGCTCAGCCAATGCTAGAGTAGCTGCCGCAGAGTTTACACAAATATGCTTGCACAAGTAAGATTCACACAACAATCTTAGCCTTGGCAACTCATATTTGTCTGCTGCAACCATTAACTTTCCAGCTAAGTATCAAAGATAGAGCAGCCAGAGCTCGATGCGGACAACTCATCATCGTTAACAAGATTGTCCCCGTAGATAAAATGAAGCACAGCCCGCAACAGAGAATAAATCACAGATGAATGCAAAATTCCCAAGTTTGCTCAACAATAAAATGGGAGATAAGACTGGCACGAAAAAAAATTATCACCAGTTTTTTTTTTTTTTGTTCCCACTGATTGTTGTTGTTCTCATATGGATGCATAGGTTCAACCATAGGTTCAATATCTAGCTACACTGTTTTTAGTGGTTGAATAAGAGCAAAGGGCAAATGAACCTGGACATTCAGAACTAAAAGGCTAGTACTGTTGTCCCCAAATAAGTAAATAAACTTTGAATAATAGAGGAGTATGTGTTACTACAAAAAAAAAACCCCACAAATTCCTACTGCGGCAGATCATGACCAATCATGCCTAATAAAGATTGTTAAAAATAAAATGTTTCGAACAGTTTAAATAGCATATATAATACCCTATGTCATGTGTTCGGTTTTTTGTGTTGCTTGTTGTGGGCGTCTTTTCTTTCCTTTTTGAAGGATGACAATAGCTTTGTTGTGTTGCTAGTCGGTTAAAATATGAGCCCTAATTTGATTAAAATGTATTTGGAGAGTCCTGAGACCCTATCTTTTATATATTCTTTATGGATATTGGGTCACTTTGCCCATCAAGACTACTGCAAAGCAAAAAACTAGTCACCTAACATGAAACCTAACTAGACATGCCGTACCGCACAGGGGATGTCGATCCGGGCCAAAAATAGGTCATGCGTCGCCGCCTAGGGAGGGCCTGGCCGCGCCGCACAGGGTCTTTTGGGGCCCCTCGGTCTCATCTTTTGCGTGCAAGCTTCTTTGATGTATATGAGTTCATGTTCCGCTCCATGTGGGCTTTGGACTTCGGTTGCTCCGAGATATGAATGGGTCTTGATGTTCTACAAGTCTGTGTTGGTTTTGCCTTGATCTCGAAATACTCCGGCCTCATCTTCAATTAAGCCTTGTTAGAGTTTAGCCCGTTGGAGTAGAGCGTAAATGGGCTTCAGTCTCTTTGGGTTTCATTAGAACTTTTGGCCTTCCTCTTTTTCCGTTTTGTTGCTAGTCTCGAATTCGGCCCATATGCTCTCCAAAATAGCCAGATAACCTGTATAAACCAAAATCCTCCAAAAATGTGTGCACATGTGGAAACATGGTTATTTCAGATATCAAGTGGCGGGTTAGTATAAGAATTAGTCCAAAAACTCTACCTAAAAGGCACTAAAAACGTGTCATTTAAGAGCGCCAACAACCACTGGACCAGTCGATGGTAACTTATTATTTTGTCCAAATTGACACAGCTGATGGCGAGCCGAGCCGACGAGCATCGACTCGTCCACTGCCCCTAAGCCAGCATCGAATTAGTCGATGCTATTCGTGCACCTTAGTCCAACCAAATCCTGTTACATTCCACGATTTGTCCGATGGTCCACTTGACCTACCACCAGACAAATTCATGCTCCATTTTTCCACTCAAACAGAGACTAGCAAAAACTGAGCATACAATTGTCCGATGCTCTCCTAGAGATGCTCTGATGCTCTACTAGAGATTGTTCGGTGCTCTTTGTCTCTACAAATCTTGTCAAATTCAATTTTTTTTAAGTTTTGGGTCTTCTCTATTATGCTTGTAGCCTTCATCTGAGCTACCTAGTGTCAATTTCACAAGTGTGCATTACACCTAACCTCTATGGCTTACCTAGGTCAAGCTACTACACTTTACCCCCTTAATAGCACGGCCAAAGGAAAATAAAGACCTAAACTACTTCAAGTGTCTCTCAACTCCAATCGGCACTTGAAACTAGCTTATCCTTAGTCTTCGTGCATGTCCTTTGCACTCATACAATGAAAACCAATCGATGGGGCCAAGAGTACCATGAAAGCCCATCATTGCACTAACTTTTTAATTGCCGCTGCAAAACACACTTTAGTCGCAATGGTCATGTGGTCATTAATCGCCAAAATCGAATTAGGGGCCTAGATATTCCTTCAATCTCTCCCTTTTTGGCGATTGATGACAACAGATCCTCAAATAAGATTTTTTAGAGAAAATGTATGTGAGACAAACATACTTGAAGTGCATGAACTTGATTTCAATAAGAGCAAAGGGGTTAGCCAAGTTCATGCAACTCAAGTCCAACGAAGTGTATGATAAAGGATATAAGCGAACAACACATACACAAACAATGATCGATATGGCATAAGATATGAAATAATGCAAACACATGTCAACTGTGGTAGCAAAGCATCATATGCATGTGCACAAAAGTAACATGATGCATGAAAGTAGCACACATAAGAGATCCAAAAGCCTACCTAGTAATTTACCTACACCTTGATCATCATGCATCTATGGGACTAATTGATTTTTTAGTGTTTGTTTAACTAGCTTAAATGTTATGCGACAGAAAAGGCTACCTAGTAATTTGCCTACACCTTGAGAGAATATTTATTTTTAGGACTAAATAAATATACTAAAAGCTGTTTATTTGTAGGACTAAATAAATATATTAAAAGATAATTTTTCCCACATGACATGGTACTTTCATAATCAAATAAATAGACACATAGGGCAGCCATAGGACACTACATAACGGGAGGGAGCAATAACCCTAATGGGACGACACAATACCAATTAAATATCCTAAGGACCATAGCATATGTTTCTTCAAGAAGCTCTTGCAATCATCATAAGATCCCATGTCTTGTAACTAAGATTATAAATCATCATTTTACTCACTTTGAGATGCAAATTAAAGAACTACAAATAGAATGTAGGGTATTAATTCACATTAGGAGGCCAAAAGTCCAAAACTCATTTATATCTCCATTCTCTATCCATGATTCATATTGTAACAAAGGTCAGATGCATTGACAATAATAGTTCAAAATTTTAATAAATATTGTAATAAATCTTAGTGATTTTACTAATCACGTCCTAATTTATAGCATTTATAGCATGGTCTATCTTTCATATTTATATAATAAATATGTGAGATTTTAGCCTTGAGAATTTGTGGCTATGTAAATAGTAGAACTAAGATGAGTTGAGAAATAAATAAAAACAAAAGTGTTGATACACATAAACAGTGGAACATGCACGCACACATGATGGACACAGACAACAACTATCACTAGATCCAGTTGAGCTAGAACTTCACCGTCTAAAGTTTAGAGCTGGTAACAAGAGTCGGGCCTTGGAAAACTTGTTTCCTAGCATGCGCACCAAAAAAAATATTTCTTCTAGCATATCATGTATTCTGCCGCCTGTTGTCCCTGTTTTGTAGCCTTCTTTTTTTGGTCTGGTATATGCTATTGGTGGAACTCTGCACAAACTGTTTCTATCAAAACCCCAACGAACCAACTCTGCGTGCTATCACCAACGAGGCACATCATCCTACCTTGATACCTAACATAATATAGATAAGTCCATAGATTGACATTGTCGTCTCACATGTATCTGAGCTCAGTGTTGGCCCAAGTATAGAATATATGATGGGCAATAACTGAAACAATATTTGGTAGATCCAAATCTAAATACATAATAGAATAGTTTTGTGCATGTAAACCAAACGTTTCAGGTTCAAACACACTAGGATAAAGAGTGGATACAGGCAAATCATCATAGCATAATTGGATAAATCATCACAGGATTCACCATCTCCCCCACCTTCCTTAGCCCCTCTTCTTCAGAATCTCCTCTCTCTCTCTCTCTCTCTCTCTCTCTCTCTCTCTCTCTCTCTCTCTCTGTGCATCACCTCCAGCCATGCAAGTTTTTTGGCCGCCAATTTTGATTCATACTTTTTTACCCCACTTTACCAGCACTCAGCATGTCTGAGACAAGAGCACACCTGCACGTTATGCAGCAGCATAGATACGTGTATCAGTGGCTGGCAGAACCAATCAACACCCACTTTATTTAATGACTGTAGAGATCAGCAATCACTACGAGATCCAAAGTATGGATTATATTAACCCAACGACACCATGTAATACCATCATATATTATAAACCTCATAGCTACTTGGAGATTTTAGTAACCAAGAATCCTAAAACATTATAATCTAAGGATATCAAAATTATTATAATCCATGATCACTATCCAAAATCTCCTATATTTAGTAAACTGGTAAGTTTGTCATATTTCAAAAAGAAAAAACCTCAAGGGAAAGAACATTGATCAAAGAAACTCAACAGGTCCGGATGTCACCGCAGACTGGACGACTAGGACTAGGAGGTCCCGACGGGTGGCGAGCGCGGACACCGTGGCTAGGTGGAGGCGGGGGTAGCTATGGAGCGTCTTCGCCGCCTCACCCCGGCAGGTGGGGAAGGTCATCGTAGGCGGGAGGGCAGCCTTGTCGTGACTCGTGAGCGATGTGTGTGCCCGAAGCTAGTGGAGGAGCGATATGAGGGGAAGGCGGCGATGCATAGGGGAATGTAGGTTGCTAATGATGAAGGGGAGCCTCTAGCGATGGATGCTAAGTCAATAGCGACGGCGGCGACGGCGGCCAAACCCTTGCTAAGCTTCGGCGTCCGACAACCGCGCAAGTGAGTTGGTGGAGTAGTAAGTGGAGTCCAATCGAGTGGGGGTTTTCAAACCGTATTTCTTTCTTATAATCATGTGCTATATGATTCCAGTGGCAATATAATGGTGAGGAACAAGTTCTCCATGCACTTTTGACCATGTTAGTTTGCCTTCACAAAGTTTAGCGGATCACTTGCATCAAACCTATAGGTAGGTAGGTGTCAAACCCTATAGATAGGCAAAACAATAGCAAAGCTAGAAAGATGCATACAAACATGACCTAGCTCATAGGGTGCCAGAGTAAAGATCCAAAGCCTACAACTCATAAATTCAGATGTTACATGTACAAAGAGCATGCAGGCCTACAACACTATCATCAGGTTGAGAAGTTGAGATGCTAGAAGAACCCATCACCAAAATACACCACTTAAATCAAACACTACAACAACAGAAAGCTATTGACACTACTAGAAATAGTTGCATCCATGACGAATAGCTTTTGACGTTCTGAAATTTCGTCATTGAAGCAACCACATACATGACAAAAATCTAGGGTTTGTCACTGAACTTTGGCATTCATCAACAGTCCCTTTAGAACTGTGACGAAAGTGAATCCAACACCATTGAACCAAAGAAAGTGTAATCATGGAAGCGATGCGCCATCAACTCTCACATTTGTGATGAACACTGCTCGTCATAAAACCGGTGGGCCATAGCATGTCTAAATGGCTGCCACGTGTAGCGAGCGGGTTGTGGGGTCGGACATGTCAACACGGGGTCCACTAGAGAGGTGGTCCAGGTGGTCCACATGTATGGGGTCCACTGGAGAGGTGTGACTTGGCGGTCCATGTGTACGGGGTCCACCGGAGATAGTGGGACCAGGCGGTCCGCGTTTGCGGGGTCCACCG
Organism: Urochloa ruziziensis; assembly: GCA_015476505.1. Taxonomy (NCBI): domain Eukaryota; kingdom Viridiplantae; phylum Streptophyta; class Magnoliopsida; order Poales; family Poaceae; genus Urochloa; species Urochloa ruziziensis. Next base: position 51,786,192 of record CM027123.1, on the reverse strand, counting down.
ACCGTCCACTAGCAACCATGGTCAGGCGCCGGCTGCCGCTCATGGATGCTCTGACGGTCCGCTCGCGCGCTGCCTCGGCCAGAGATCCGCATCGCGGTAGTTCCCCTAGTGGGCAGGTAAGCGATGAGGATTTGGGCTCCAGGGCGCATCTTGGGAGGAGTGTGTCGAGAGGGAGAGAAGGGCCATGGTGGAGCTCAGGTAGAGGACGGCGGCATGCTCTTCGGAGATATATCCATGGTCAGATGCATCTGTGTGTCGGATGCATCTGTGTGTGAGATCCGACGGAGCGGCGATATATTTCCTCTAGCAACGTGGAATAGGTGGCGGTGTGTTCTACGGGATGAGATGACGGCAGCATGCTTCACTTGCGGCAGGAAGACGACGACGCGACGCGATAGGAATGGGATGGTGGCATGCGCGTCGGAGATGTATCCATGGTCGGATATCCTGAAGCTGTGAGTTAGATAACTGCAACAGGTCCTGCGCATCTCATCAATACCCATCTCAGCAAGATCAAAGATGCTCTCAATGGGCTTCCCTTCATTTTCCTGGCGTCGTCGAGTGAAATCCTTTCTGAAGTGAGGAACTTGAAGCAGTACAGAATCACGATCTCACATGCCTTGTGTCATCATTTGACTCAACTCCGTTGCATTTGACTCAACTCCATAAGCAGAAGACCCCCTTAGGGGCACCGATGTCCCATGCCTGCTTGAGGAGGCAGGCATGGCATTGAGGAAGACTGGGTGAAGAACACCCATCACACACGAGGGGATGGTGGCCGGTGTAGGCCTTCAAGTGTGTGTGCATGTGCTTAGCAATTGGTCGAGCACTCCTGTTGATCTCGAGCATCCCTTCTTATAGCACAGGCCACCCTTGGGACCAGACCGTTAGTTTTGGTAGGTTACCCCCAAATTATGGCAACATAAGACGGCAGTTAGCCGCTGATGACTCGGTCCCGTCTCCCTTGGACCAAGTCATGGTCCTTTGATTAAGCCTAGATCAATTCCAACACTAATGCTTTGCACCCTATGAAAACTGAGAGAGCGAGAGATTGTGGAGAGGTTGGCCAAAGATGGATGAACGTCGGGGATCTGCAGAGCCCAGGGATCCAAACCAACCCAGTAACCTCTCCTCCCAACTTGATGGGCCCACGAACAAATAGAGGTTAAGCGATCCTTGTTGAGACTGCGTTGCTCTCGTTCCTCTCGAATTCGCCTTCGCCCAACTAGTCTGTAAACACTACTCCTATGCACTTGATTTTCTCCACGATTTTACTTGGTCACACATACAAATTCAGAAGAAAAATCCTTCGATGCCCGCACAATTACTAGCAGCTAGCTTCGATTTCGATATGATCTTTTCGTTTTGAAGAATTAATTAAACTAGCGTCGGGATCTACTTGGCACGTTGAAAACGACTAACAGCCCACTGCGAATATGATTCTCATGATAGACGAAATCAATACAAAAACAAGACGAAACGAACGGCAGCATATTTATTAAACCAAACCAGCTGTTGTTTATAACAGCATAAAAACATAAGAGCAGCAGTTTCAGCTGAAATCAAACACTACAGCAGCAGAAAGCTTATGTAAAGACAGTGGACCATAATCCCGCGTGGCTCAAGTATCATTGTAGAACATCATCCTTGCAATACAACCAAAACAGGATAAGAGTGATACTTCACAAGCTCATGGCTGAGTACAAGCAGCAGCTAAAAAGGTTCACAAGTTAACATCCAAAATAAGAACCAAAAGTTTAGGTTACAAAATAACAGAATTTTCCAAAAGACTATATATGAGCCGACTTAGTAGAACTCCATACTAGGAGCATCATCAATCTCCTCCAGCGTCCTTGACATCAACCGTGAACTCATACTCCTGATCACAGCCCAAGTAAGAATCTGACATCAAATAAATCATGTAATCCTTTCTCCCAGCTTCTGCAGGAGCACTGAACTCAAGTTTCACCCTTGCCCTCTTCTGCAGTGCCACTCGTTTGATTGCCAGCAACTGGTTAGTGGAGCTGTCACCAATCACCAACCACCATCCTTCTTCCTTGGGCTTGGGGAACCTCGGCGCATGAACTGGCCCAACCTCAGACGGCACGTTTGTCATGTCACGCTCCAGCGTCACCTGCACGGTTACATTGTCACCAGCACTAATGTCGTCACCCTCACGGACCTCATAGGCCATATCAACATTGGGGAATCGTTTGAAGAACTCAATGATATCCTGCAGCTGAGAGTTAGATAGCTGCAACAGGTCCCGCATCTCATCAATACCCATCTCAGCAAGATCAAAGATGCTCTCAATGGGCTTCCCTTCATTTTCCTGGCATCGCCGAGCCAAATCCTTTGTGAAGTGAGGAACTTGAAGCAGTACAGAATCACGATCCCACATGCCTTGTGTCACCATTTGACTCAACTCCATTGCATTAAGAGCAAGACTAAGCCAACCATTGCTCGATATAACATCAACCATTGCCTGGAGCAACCTATGGGCAGAAAGCAGAATCTCGCGCTGGTCAGCTGCCAGGTTCCCAACCACTGTATGCCTTGAAAAATGGGCTTGCAGCAGAGCATTGGCCTTCACATGTGGATCACCATACTTGGGCTTCTCAATAGAGAACCTCTGGTGGCGAACAAGCCTCTCAATGAAGTCTTCCTCACCTGGACGACCTGGAAGCTCTGCATATTCTGATGCGGATGCTAAAATCTCCAGTAGTCCTTTCATCTTAGTCTTCTGGGTCAGCATAGAACTGAAACGCTCAATAGTTGTGTAGCTAATATAGTAGTATGAAGCAATAAGGCCAAGGTTAAGGGGCTTCAGGTACATGTCCTCCTCTATAGCCACACACTTGCTTGATTCCAAATCATTCAGGACAGTTTCAACTAACTCAGAAAGATGATCTGATAAATGCCTATGACTTACACCCTGAAGATTATAGTAGTTAGGGTTCTTTGTCAACCGCCGATACATGAAAGTCCAAGTGAGGTAATCCACAGCATCTTGCTTATTCTCCACAACACCAACCACCACCTCAGCATTCATATGATCATGCAAGAAATGATGAAGATTGCTCTCAACAGGGAAGGCCTCAAAAAGGAACTTCTTGTAGTACTCTTTGCGAGGTGCATGGCATAATATAACACATTTCCCTGAGTTGTCTTGAAGTGGCCTGCTGGCATGACCCATCATCTGGAGCAGATCTGTTATTGGATAATCAGTGTGAGCATTCTCACGGCCATCATAATACTGAGTACCCATGACAACAACAAGATGAGCAGGCAATGGTCTTCCCCAGCACATTGTGCTGCTCGCAACACACACTTGGATCCTCCCACCAAGGAACAGCTGGGTTACAAGCTCCTGATCAAGTTCACTTAGACCCTCATGCAAGTAGCCTACACCACATTTAAGCGTATTCTTAAGTGTCTCTTCTTCGACACCACTGGTAAAAGTATCCATCTCTTCTTCTGACCCAAGGAGAAATGGTGTTCCACCACCCTCAATGCTAGAGTATGCGCACAAGTCCAACGCAGTCAACCTTGCATGCTTCCTTGTTGGTACATACACCAGTGCAGGTTTTCCACTCTTTGCATGCTGTGTGATGGCAGTGTATGTAGGCTTTGTCATTGCTTGCATCCGTGCCTCGAAGTTTGCTATATCCACACCTTGAATGTGAATTTCCAATGGCACAGGTCGCACTGCCGGAGGGAAGTTAAAGAGGCCATGAGAGGTAGCACCAATCCATTCACCAAGATCTTTAGCATTTGCAAGTGATGCTGAAAGTGCTACAATCCGTATGTTACTGCCAATATGGCTTGAAATACGCCTCATCCTAGATACAATGACTTCCAAAACATGTCCCTTGTCAGACCCAAGTAGATGAAGTTCATCAACTATGAATAAGCTGACCTGTTGAATGTGCTTTCGCTGTTTCCATCGGCGAGACAGTGCATCCCACTTCTCAGGAGTACTGATTATGATCTCCCCTTTATCCAGAAGCTTCAAATCAGCTGCAGTTTCACCAGTGAGTTCAACTACCTTGGCAAATTCTCCAAATTTCCGCTCCCAATCCCTGTATCTTTCCTTTGCAAGAGCTTCAATGGGAGCTATATAAACGACCCGCATGTTGCTCTCACCAGAAACAGCCTTTTGGTGGTTCCTTAGTATAGCAAACTCAGCACATATCGTCTTCCCACTGCCCGTTGGCGCAGCAACCAACACGCTATCATCACTGTTATACAAGACAGTGAATACTTGAGTCTGGATGGGATTGAAATGCTTGAAACCACTGTAGAGGCCCTCATATCGTGCATTCCTCAGTGCACTAACAGGAAGAGGCTGCAGATCAAGCAATTCAGTTGGTGGGGCATATTTTTCTGGTAGAATTAAATGCCTGAAGCAGACAGGGAGAATTGTCTGAGAACCAAGCCACTTATCAGACACAACACGTATAAAATATTGCGGGGGAAGTGGCTCATATATTGGCACTGTGAAGTTCAATGTATGATCTTCATCAACATATTGCTTCTTAAGCATGAAATATTCATGGTGAAGAATGTACTCGCCATCATTGTCCTCAACAATAACCCAGAAGGGCTCCACATATCCATGTACCTTATCATCCCACTGGAAATCAGGTGTGATGGTCAGCTCAAAACCCAAAACTGTACGGGTAAAGGGTTGGACATGGGCTGACAAATTCAACTTTGGTAGCTGGTGGATGCACTTGTGCAGCTGCCTGCCCATCTTGGGATAGCGGATAAGTTCACCAATTTCCTGTGATGACAGATCATAGTACCTCTCCCAAGCCAACTCCTTTTTCTCCAGTTTCATCAAAATCTCTTTTGGAATTCCAGGAAATTGGCGCAAGGGAGTTTGGACACTCCACATTTGTTTATCAACCATCTTGCAAAGATTCAGTGCCTTCTCTGCTAGTTGAGCCCATCCCCTCTTCAAAACAATCTCAAATAGAGCTCGTAAAAGACGGCCAGCACTCTGCATTACAGAAAGGGAAAACATAAAAGAAATTCAGGTTCGGTAAGTGTATTAAGTAAGGTTAAAGCATGCAAACAAAGTTTAAAAGGTGTAGTTGGCAGGAAAAAAAAAACACTACCTGTCTAATGTAGACCATATCAGAACTAAGAGAAAGGCCTTCCAGCTTCAGCCTAGAAATGTATGCTTGCAACAGAACATTGATCTTTGCACTGGGTTCCTCCAAGCTCTCTTTCACAGGAATCGGGACACGATCCAAAAGCTTTGCCAGTTCCATCTTCTCATCTTGCCTGACACCAACATACTTAAATTCTTCACTCAGCGAGAACAGTCGACACAGCTCAATATCACCCATTGTAGGCTTCAGATACTCATTGTATGTCGAGATAGTTCCATGACTAATATAGTAATAACTGGCAATTCTTCCCAGGTCAGTAACTTGAAAATATCCTGTCTTCCTGTCATACTTTATCAAATTGTTCCTATCCAGTAGATTTGCAGCAGAATGTATCTGCAGAAGCATGGAAATACAAAAGATTAAGAACAGAATGGGCAGAGAAAATATGCTGTGAAATCAATTGTCTACACAACAATAACTATGGTTACAAAATAACTTTAAGCATAAAAGTTATCTTGTAGTACCACATACTACATCCTTTTTTTATTTAATGTTCAGACCAACTGTTTTAGGCTATTTTCAATAGAACATCCTGTCCAAAACGTCATTTATTGATGAACGGAGGTAGTGCAATACTACAACAAACACATCACTCAACTGGAACAGAAGACTATCAGCAACCTACACCATCTCTTCTAACCAACAAAACACTAAAACAAACAGAAAAACAAACCGAAAGTTCTGCTTGCTCATCCTTTAGTGTTTGTTTTTGCTCATCCTGGTAGTAAATATCATGTAATTGTCAAACGATGCCATGCCCAAGTAGAGCAGCAGTACGGCACTGGAAGTACAATATTTTCTGACTAGGGATAAAATTGTGTTTCCAATGCAGTGAACATATCATGGTACTAGATTCCCTTACTGCAGAGATTATTCATAAATGATGCTAGGCTAATATAAATGTTGACTACTAGATTGCAACAAACGGCGTAAGAAATATTTTGCATGAGCATTTGTAAACCCATAGGGCAGAAGACATATAGAAATTCACCTAAAGATATACGGAGTACATCATCAAATAGAGCACATTCACAGCTTCACATAGGCAAGGTCTAACAGAGTAATTGAGAAATAAAACAGCAAGGATGGGCAAGCAGAACTTCAAAAACAAACAGAAATACAGAATGTACTTACCAGGTCAGCTCTCCTTTCATCAAGTGTTCTATCATTCTCCAAGGTTTCTAATGACAAACCATACAATGGTGGATTGCGGAGCATCCGAATATAGAGGTAAGTGTAGCCAAGCCACGAGCATGCTTCCCGAGCATTCTGAATAGTCCCCAGAACAATCTCTGCATTCAATTGATCTGCTAATTTGGATACGAACTGACTCTCGATAGGCAGCTGCTGATTCATAAGAGACAGGTAAAACTGCAATTCACTGTGTCCAGTCAAGATTATTCCCTCTCCATGTGTATCATACTGAGGCCTTCCTGCACGACCAAGCATCTGCATAACATCCAGCGGACTTAGTTCTGTCCAAGCACCTTTTTCCGGGTTGTAAATCTGGGTACCCTTTATAATAACAGTATGTGCAGGCAAATTGACACCCCATGCAAGGGTGGCAGTCGACACAAGAACCTGTATATGCTTATCAGCAAAAAGTTCCTCAACAAGTTCACGGTCAACCCTTGCCATCCCAGCATGATGAATAGCAAACCCATACGGCAGGAGGTCTTTAAGATCATTGTTTTTGACAAGTTCTGCTTGACTCCCAAGGATCTCTTGGCTTGCGCTCTCATTCTTCAGGAAGCGGCTAACTGTATCGTTTGCCAAAGCTGTATCTCGGATCGCTTTGGCAGTTTTCGCCGTCTCCTTCCTTGAGTGTACAAATATAAGCACTTGATGCTTACCAGCAGCTGCCATAACCTTCTCGTAACAAATCTCATTCATCAACTGGAACCTCTGTAGTGGTTTCCTCACAGTGATCCCGATGTATTGCTGAGCAAGAGGGCAAGGTCGGTAACTGTTGTCAAAATGGAAAATGCTCTCTTTACGAACACGCAAAAATAACGCAACATCTTCATGGTTTGGTAGTGTCGCAGAGAGCCCAACCAGACGGATATGCTCCTTGGTCGTCTCAATCTGCCTGACAGTCCTGGCAACAATGCTCTCCAGAACAGGCCCTCTGTTATCATGTAGCAGGTGGATTTCATCAATGATTAACAGCCTCACCATTTGGGTATAGGTCCTGTCCCCTGATTTCCTAGTCACAATATCCCATTTCTCAGGCGTCGTGACAATAATCTGGGTTTCATCAATCTGTTGCTTGGTCAGGTTTTGGTCTCCGCTAAGCTCCCTAACAGTGACATTGTAAGGTGCCAAACGCTTAGATAGATTTCCAACAACTTCAGCGACCAAAGCCTTCATCGGGGCCACATAGACAATTTTGTACTTGGTATTGTCAAACTCTCCATCCTTCATATGCAGACCAATCTGTTGAAGGATCGTAAGGACAGCCACGTTTGTTTTGCCAGCACCAGTCGGAGCACAGAGAAGAATATTATCTGGCTTGAAAAGAGCAGTATCATAGACCCTGCTCTGAACTCTGTTCAGCGCAGACATCCCTTCAAAAGCTGGCTGTGCCCACTCTGGCAAGTCAGATATCTTCACAATCTTCTCCCCAGTTTCATAGGGCTTAGCTTTCAAAGCTGGCACATGAACCTCCTCGTACCCCTTATGAGGGGTTCTAAACGAACCAGGAGGAAGTTCGCATTTCTTGTTAGCCATGAAGAGACCGCCCTGGTGAAAAGCAAGGCTTTCAAGATCAAGCAGCTGTCTCTGTCCTTTCAACCATCCACTCTCCATATCCCGCTCGGCTGCCCTACGATCCCTCGCACCATCAGCACCAGCACCATCGTTGTTGAGCAGCCTCTTGGCCTCATCCCTGATGCTTTTCTCCAGGTTCTTCTGCCTCTCCTTTGCAGATGCTCTGGTTGCATGTAGCTGCTCCAATATTGGAGCTAAGCTCGGGTCACTTTCCATCTCTTCCTCTATCTTCTTCCTCTGTTCCTGATCCTCAGCCCTGGCTAAGCGGGTACACCAGACAATCTTGAGCCGGTTGCGGAGCAGCAACTTAATGAGATCAAACTTCTCGTAGTCCAAGAGCATGACAAGGCGATTCTCGACATCTCTGTCATCACCCTCAGCAATGATCTTGAGGATATCCTCCGCGAGCTTCTGGCTCTGCTGAGCATCAATGGCCCCCTCTCCGTATGCTTGAGATATCTTCCTCTGGAGCCAGTAAGCATCAATGTCCTGAACATTAACGGCCAACCCCTGGTTGGCGTTCTGCAAGTCATCGTCATCCAACTCGCCACCCATCTGCATACCTCCAGGACCATTCGCCTCGGTTGCTTCGTCCTCTTCATCCTCATCCAAGTCATCTTGCACCTGAGGAGCACAAACACGCAGTGGCAATAGTAAGTAAACATACATATCAGTTAAGTGAATCAGGATGGCAAGACATAATAATATAGTAAATGTAGTACGTACCTGATCAAAATCACTCTCCTCGTCTTCATCTGACTCTTCAAACTCGACAGCAACACCGACATCGTCATCCAGGGTCTCCATGGCATCACCAGAAGGCGCGCCGGCAGCGTCTCCGGCTGCGGCATCATGGAAGTCGGTGATGAGCTTGCCGATGGAGACGAGCTGGTCAAAAAGCTGGTTGGAGATGGGGTTGAGGAGCTGCTCGATGTCCTTCTTCTTGTCAGGGTTCTTGATTTTGTCGTTCTTGAGGGTGGCAAGCACCTCGTCTGCAGCCCCAGCAAGGACATCGAGCGGCTGTCCGCCGAGCTGCTGCTGGATGACGCTGAGCATGGCCTCATAGGCGGCGCGCGTCTCCTTGGTCTGGGGCTTGTAGACGACATCATCCGTCAGGTTGAGGACGCTAACATCCTGGGTGGAGGCGGCACGACGCCTGCGCTTGGCGTCGCGGCGGGGGAGGTCGGGGTCGGCGGCAGCGGCGTCGCGCTTGGTCTTCTTGGTGCGCGCCTTGGTGAGCTTCTCCTGGAGCTCGGGCGGCTTGTTCTGGACGGCGCGGTCGCCGAAGGACCTGGGGTCGATGCGGCCCCAGAGCGTCTCGGGCTCGCCGGTGGGCTCGTGGGTGTCGCGGGGGCGGGAGTCGGTGGTGAGGACGAGGCTGGAGTTGGCGCGGTACTCGTACTGCTTGAAGCGCGCGTGCGCCTCGGCGCCGCCGCCGAGGTTCGCCATGGGTGCTGCACAGAGGCGGGAGGATTCGAATCAGCACGGCGAGTTATCGAATCTGGAAACCTAATTAAGCTGAGGCAAAGCGGAATCGAAGCAGAAGAGAGCGGCAGGGAATACCTTTGGGGCGGCGGGTGGAGGCGGAGTCCTCCTCGCGGTCTCCCGGCGGGGGAGGATCCGCGTCTCGTCGGCCTCACGTCGCGGCGTCGGGGTTCGGGCGGCTAGGGGTTTGGTTTCAGTCAGTGTCGGATCGATGCGGCGGGGGAGAAGAAAGAGATGAGAAAGAGGGAGACCCAAGCCCTAATCTTTTTTTTTTTCCCTATAAGGCAGAAATCAGTCAGGTCGGTTCGAGGCCGAGGAGAGAACCGACTTGAGGCCCGACCGACTTAGAAGTCGTGGGCCGGCCCAAATAAAGGTACGGATGATTCGAGCCCGGCCTTGAGCTGGGCTGAATGTCTTTCTGAGTGATGATTACTCTCTCATCGGCAGTCCTTAAGCTTTCGTCATCGAACTATATTAATTAATTAATTTTAATAATCGTGTCACCCGAAGTTGTGGGCATTCCATGTTCTTTCATGGAGGAAAATGGGGGTCTTATTCATTCAAAGTGATTTGTTTGTTTGCTGACTTGAGTGCAAAGTGCATACTTGTTTTTTTATTAAAAAAAATGGGATCGGCAAGATGCAATGTAAAATCTGTATGTTTTGGTTGAGTGATCAGTCACAAGCTAAGGACGTTACGATGTCAATGTCGGCTAAATGCATGCTGATAGTATGTATTACTCCAATTCAATGCTAGCTAGCTAATAAGTAGTCGTTGATCATCCTATTCCGATGAATAATACCTATAACCCATCTTAATTATATATGTCGATCATAAAAGGGATTCGTAGCAGGTACCACGTGTGATGGATTAGTAGTTAGAGTGCATACATCGATTTATTTATATATTATTTGATTTATACATCGGGACGACATGTGTGTGTCCCACCAATTTCTTATCATAGTTAAGAAGAGATCACAAAAATAAAGCGGTTTACGATCATCACGGTGATCACAAAAATTACTCGTACATTTGTGATCGGAGGACGTAGTAATAACAGGAAATTAAAGAGAAAGACGAAGAAGCAGGAAGGAAATACATGTGGTCCTCGATATATGTACAAAGATGCACTGCCTCCGTTCCAAATTATAGGTCGTTTTGGTTTTTTTAGGTTCATAAATTTTGTTATAACTCTAGACATAGCGTATATCTAAGCGCATAACAAAGATTATGAACTTATAAAAGCTAAAACGACCTATAGTTTGAAACGGAGGTAGTACTAGCTAGAAGCCGAAGGCATTAATAATTTGATGGGGCAATGCCGTATGGTGCTTGCAAAACAGATATACGACATATAGGAGTAGTCATAGTTCGTATGCTCCCCCGTCCAGCACGCATTGTGTTGGTTGCTTGCATCCTATCGTACGTGTCCAGCAGCTTTAGGGATGTGATGGATAGCTAAAACTGTCCTTGCACTGACTAATTTGTTTGCTTCAACTATTTATTTGTTGTGTATGGTTCGATCAAATTAAAGATGGACCAGCAAATTGATAGTATGTATCATTATACTGTGGGCTGGGAAAACATGTCAATACGGATTTGAGCTAGTCTTCAACTCGACACGAGCTGGGTGCTCGCATTTTTGTCTCATTATTCTTTCAATGGTATAGGTGTGTCCGTCGACAACAAGACATGTGTACAACAGATCTGCACCTCATTCTATCGAAAACATCGAGTACTAGAAATGATGGCGCGCAAACGCCGCGCCGGTTACAAATTATGGCTATGAGAGGCGAGCTGACACGTCATGCAAGAAATTGGGTGAGGAGTGTAATGTTTGTGTCATGTTCTCGATTTCAATAAAGGCAAGGATGGCAAGTATATGAAAAGAATGTAACCGGATTGCAAGAGTTGTCACGTCAGATTTGTGATGAGTTGGCAACAAAAGAAAAGTAGGTCGCTGGCACAGCTAGTGTATGCACACATTATCAAAAACTTATGCTATAAGAGAGTAAGGGGACATTTGGATACATGGACTAAAGTTTAGTAGTTGTCCCTATCAAATCTTCAGATACTAATTAGAAGGACTAAATACTAAATAATAATAAAATTAACTATAGAAATGGAGGCTAATTCTCGAGACGAATTTATGAAGCCTAATTATGTTCACTGTAGCAAATGTTTACTGTAGCATCGCATTACCAAATCACGACCTAATTAGGCTTAATAAATTCATCTCACAAATTAGTCTCCATCTGTGCAGTTGGTTTTGTAATTAATCGAAGTTTAATACTTTGTTCACTGTAGCATCGCGTTATCAAATCACGACCTAGTTAGGCTTATTAAATTCATCGACCTAATTAGGCTTAATAAATTCGTCTCACAAATTAGTCTCCATCTGTGCGGTTAGTTTTGTAATTAATCTATGTTTAATACTCCTAATTAGTAACCAAGCATTCGATGTGATGAGACTAAACTTTAGTCCGCCGGAACCAAACGGGCCTAAGTTGGACCAAGTATTGATAATTTTATTTATATCTATCGCATGAATGGACTATTAATTGGCTATATGTGATGTGGACAAACATATTGCCTACACGCCCGTGCTCTAAGCAGCCACATGAGAGGCGCCACAATTTCATTTGCCAATAGAAAAAAAGTAACACGTGGCGAGTGATGGGTGGTGAGTGGCACGGACAGTCCGATTAGCTGGCCAAAACCACGTGGCGTGCGACATCGCTGGGTGCTCTCTGGATGGCTGCTGATTCTCGCAGTAAAAAAGGATATATAGATAGATGACTGCAAACAACATATGTAGGCAGGCCCCAAAGACACGTGCCTCGTCAACACGTCATGCCCCGCAGGGAAAAAGAAAAGAAAAGAGGCGTCACGCAAAAAAGAAAAAAAAAAGAGGAGCGCCGCGTGGATGGCCTCTGAGGCCGGGAATACTCCAGTGAGATGAAAGTAACTATGTCCGTGTAAGTTTGCATTCATCAGAAAAATGGCCTCATAATAATAAACCGCACATAATACCTTAAACAAAATCAAATTAAATAATCAATCATGAAGTGTAAATATTCTTTAGTTGCAAAAAGGAGAAAAGAGAACTAAACTAGTCCATGTAGTTAGCCACTTAATTCGGTGGTAGTTGTCGCATGCACTGCACGCTTGGCATTATTTAATTTGGGGATCTATTAATTTTAGCCCTGTCGGTTTTCACTAATATTTTCAACTGGTGATGCATGCGATTGATGTCACTTATACATGAAAGCGAATTAATTTAATTAGCAGCACTAAGTACAGATTAAGTAGAAAATTTGTGCCGATGAATTAAAAGATCGATTCGGGTGTACATTACTATATTGGCCTCGTGCGTTTTCATTTAATTAATTCCTTTATTTCTTAGTTAGACTTGCTTTTGTATGTATCATTTAATAATTTTTGTTTGTGTACGAGATATATATACTAATTAAGTGCATGCTCTAGATCGATGTATGCGCGCAGCTTTATTCGATCCTGAAAGAAAAGAAGAAGAAAAAAGTAGTAGTAGTGCAACTCTCTGCTTTAATTTGGCAATATATATAATGCAACGTACTCCCTGCTTGCTATATATTGACAGTAGCTAGCTAGTACTTTGGCGTCATGCATGATGTATGGAATAATATGATATGAGCATATGTAAAGTTTGTAGTAGCAGTTGCGTGCATAGATATACGCATGCTATCTAGCGCTAACTAGCTAGCTTTTAATTTGTCACCTTTAATTCTTGTGATTGAGATTTTTTTAGAGGAAATTGTTCCGGCCTCCGCGACAAACTAGCACTAACTAGCTAGCTTTTTTTAGATTATTGAGATTGAGATAGTGCATGCGAATATATAATAGCTACGCACCAAGCAAAAATGAATAAGAAATATATAGAGTATTGTAGCCGGTATGACAATGAGAGTAGGAAGCAGGAATGGATGATGGCATCACACTGCCTCACAAGTCAAATAATCATCATTATATGATCGATCAGTTAAAGGTGATTAGGTCGTAGTGCCTGCAGTGGATCTCAACCACTCAATGCTTTAGCATAGTGTATACATATGCATGATGATTTGATAAAAGTATACTAATTAACATGATCATATATATGAGTAGCTTATCATATGGAAGCCCTCCATATTACATTATTTAGGAACAAATATAATTAAACAACATCCAAGTTAAGATGGACATGCAGGCCGGTTCGGGGGATGAATGGAAGTGAGCAAGCAGGTGGTCGATCCGATGAGGACCGGATCGGCCGGTTTGCAAGTATACTACTGTAGTTGTCTGTTGCTAGCTTGGTGTTGACATTTTCGATCAGTCTATTTTTCGATAAGGGAATTTTATTAAATTTAAGGTCTTTACATCGAGATGATACAAATGCCTTGAACTATAATCCCGGCCTCTGCATTACCAGGATGCACACAACCATAAAAAAAGATAACTACAATAGAAAATGATAGCCTAAGATGCCAGTGACTGTCAATCCGTAGACTAGACCGCCACCCATATGTCTAGGTAAAAAAGTCCCTGGCCACCTGGGCCAAGTGATGCGATGCCACTGCAACAAGTCTTGTAAAATTGGTTTCTAAAGTGAACGGAGCCGATAGCTAAATGAGAAGATAACCTGCAAATGAAAGCGAGAAAGAGAGCGACGGCTCACCTCACCGACAAGCACGTACATACGCAGCTGGGTCTCGTCTAACGCATGCCTAGCTTCTTTCCCATTTGTCTGCACGTACTCGATCCCTTTGTCCACATGCTCGATATGCGCTGCATCCAGAGTCGCATATGTTTCATTCTCATGAAGGGCACGCAAAATCCAAAACCAAACGAACACCTGCACTTGATGAGGTGAGGTCCCTGCTGCAATAAAATGAAATGTTGAGTGAAAAGGCCTGTTTTAAGTTACTAATCGTTTCACTCCACCACGGCCGTACGTCATGTGTACATATACTCCGTATATACAAAAAAGTCTCAAGGGTAGGTAAACCAGCTCCAGGAACAGGGGGGTATTAACTGATCAATTATTTCTTCAGAGAAACAGCTACTGATACGTAGGAGCACAAATAAAGTGCAGTGGTTGCTTGTGTGCTGTACGGTGTGACCCCTAAACCTAAGGGGGAAAAAGTGTGGACGTACGGTCGATCCATGTAGCATAGTAGCAATTAGCAATAATAAATCCGTTGGATATAACTAACAAGTGACCAACACATGCAAGTACGGCGTACCATGTCACATCTCCATCCATCAACAGGAGACGCTGTGCCTGTGCGTGGAGTACGTGCAGCTTCAAAGTAACCACAGCACTGTGGTCGTCCTCCTCTCTTGATCGATGTCGCTTCCAAAAAGAAACTAGTGTTGCCTGTATGGTTTTGTCTCGGGAGAAAGGCAACACCTAATTCTTTATGTGACGTTTAAAGATACACACTGATCGATCGGTCTCGTAGGTACACTAATTGTATTACTGGCAGTGCATGCACAGTGCAGTTTGGTGCTACCTGCAGGTATATGTGCACTACGGTGCTGTAGTACGCTAATAGCTGTTGCGGCTGCCTCCGCTACCTCAAATCAGCAACAGTAGCTCAACCTACTACTATGCGTGCTGATGATTAACTATAACCCGCGCGTCCTCTCGCTAATCTTTCTCGCTCTAAAATTCGTGCGGAGCTAGTTCGTTAACCGTGCAAAAAATGAGCAGTAACAGTTGGCTCCGTAGGAGGCGCGGCGCCACGTACGTACTTCATTAGTTGGACTGCACTGCACACTGGTCCACATGTGGTATACTCGTACCTAGGAGAGAGTATAATAATAATATCATCGCGCCGTCCAGTCAACTCAAAACAGATCGTCCCTAGCTCGATCAGGTAGTACGTACTAAACATATTTATTTAATTTTTGGAGGACCTTATTGCTGATGACATTAATCTTGGCAAGTCGTCACAACACAAGCTGCATTGGTCTGCTGCATAGCATATTCCATCGCATTGCTCTGTGGGAATGGAATCCGGACTGCAAGGCGTGTCAACGATCTTAATTCACTCTGTCTCCAGGCACTTGCAACAAGCAGGCTCAATCAACCGTACGCACTGTACGTGCGTGTGTAAATATAATATATTTCTTAATTAATTTGATACAAGTTACTACTTGCTTTGCAATGTTCCAGCACGCACTTGTTTCTACTAAAGACAATAATCCATTTTGAAGCTAGTCTAGCCTAGTAATTAAAGCACCTCCTGCATTATTATTCATCACATTACTGTGTTGTTCTTAATCTACTAGTCTTTCCTTTTTCCTTTGGAGCTAGCGGCCCTCCCCCAGGTAAGAGCAACTCTAGCCCAGCCGTCAAATGTGCCTATTACCTATTTTAATCTTTCAAGTGGGAAAAAACAACTCCAGCCGAGCTCCTAAACGTGCTACCATTTTGTGAAGGCCTCTAAATTTTGATCCAGACACCTTAAGAATGGAGGCCCTCTATTTCCACCCACCCATGGGCCCCACCACTTTTTTTTCATCTCTCCTTCCTCTCTCCCCACGTTCTCTTCCTCCACGCCAGCTGTGGCCACCGGCGGGCGCGGGCTCGACGGCGCGGCGGCCGACGCGGGGAGAGCAGGGGCGCAGCGGCCAGCGCGGCCGGGGGAGGGAGGAGAGCAGGGACAACGGCGACGGCCAGTGCGGCCAACAGCGGCAAGCGAGCGCGGCGCGGAGGAGCCCAGGAGGGGCGGCGCGACGCGGAGGAGGTCGGGGCGCACGCTCGAGGCCGAGGCGCTGCTCCTCGAGATGCGCCCGGGCGCCTCGACGAGCGCGGCAGCCGGCGCAGGCGCGGCCGGCGCGAGGGAGAGCAGACGTGCTGGAGGGAGAGAGAAAGGGTGAGGAAGCCGTGGGACCCACTCGTCAGATGGATTTGGTGGCCATAATTTGGTCAACCAGGTTGGAGTGAGAAGTGAATTTGAAGCCCATAAATTTTAAATACCCATCAAAAAAGCAAAATAGGGCCAAATATAGAGGCTGGGCTGGAGTTGCTTTAAGAGCATCTCAAGAGCTCTTGTATTTTGTTTGTTAAATATGAGAATTGTACCCTTTTGTAAAAATACAAATCCCCCCTAATTTAATGGCCTAATCCAAAAGACATGGTAAAACGTGACCTCTATAGCAAACGGGCAGCGTTGGGCAAAAATAGCAAACGAGGATGGTAGGATAGCAATCCTCAATTTATAGTAAAGCAGATAGAAGAGCCGTTGGATGGAGATTTTCTTAAATCCTTTTCTTTTTTTAGAAAAAAAAGTCCATACGCTCTTGGAGATGCTATAAAGGTAGTAGCTGGTGCATACAAATCAAGCTCTCCCTTTTACCTTACTTGCCACGCCACTTTTAATTTCATCATTTTTTTCCGTCCAGTATTTATACAGCAGCCACCACATCTCCTTCACCTCTCATTTCCTCCACAGTTTCTTGCTTTCTTCTGGCCGGCCTTTCCCCACACCCAAGCAAGCAACCAAACCAAAGCTAGCTGCTTGCTCAAGTACTACTCAGCTAGCAACTAGCTAGCTCCTGGCAACAACCCAACGCACCCGCGACGAGCGCCATGGAGCTGGCCGTGGCGCTCGCCCTCGTCTTCTTCTGCGTCCTCCTCCTCGCCTCCGCCGCCATCGCCGTCCTCCTCGTCCGCCACTGCCTCGCCGCCCTCCGCCGCCCCGACGCCGACCCCGAGGCGCGACCGGTGGTGGTCATGGTGCCTCATCATCATCAGAGGCCGCAGTACGAGCTAGCCATGTCGTCGGAGGCGCCGCCGCCGGCACCTGCCGCCAACAAGGAGAAGAAGCAGGCGGCGCCGCCGCGGCGGCTGTCGTGGCGGGAGGTGGAGGCGCTGACCGGCGGCTTCGACGAGGCCGCCGTCGTGGGCCGCGGCGGCTCCAGCACCGTCTACCTCGCCAGGCTCCGGGACGGCGCGCCCGTCGCCGTCAAGGTGCACCGCTGGTGCGGCGGCGAGCGGCGGCTCCGCGCGTTCCGGCAGGAGCTCGACCTGCTCCGGCGGCTCCGGCACCCGCACATCGTCGCGCTCCTCGCCTACTCCGACGACCACGGTGCGCGTCTCCCCTCCCCTCTTCTTCTTCTAATTAAATCTCCCTCCGTTTGTTTAATTTACCTTTTCTTCTGCTCATAAATAAAGGAAACAAATAAATGATCGATGAGTGAATCTTTGACCCTACTCTTACGTTATTTGTGTCTGCTTCTCTGTCCCTGTTGCTTCTTTTTCATCATTTGTTTTTTTTATGTCTGATGCACATGTTAATTTCTTCATCGATCGTCCTTATAATCACTGGCACTGCTAGCTAGCTTAGCTCCTCTTGGTCAATTAGCTAGCCTGTATGTATAACTTCACGTTAATTACCCACCAGTTCATAGAAGCAAATAGTCACTTGTAGCAGCATGAGTGCATGACTACATGTTGGCAAAAAGCTAGAAAACTGAGCTGTTTTGTCTTTTTTACGGCATGCACACATTGACTCTGTTTACACCTAGAATATTGACACAAGTCATGCATGCTTATGCTTTAGACTTTCCTTTTTTTTTCTCCTTTTTTTGAGGAAATGAAGGTGTGGACTTGATGTTAGTGACCAAGGAAAACAACCATTGCAAGTATAGAAATGGAAAAGAAAAGGGGTAATGGGGGAACGGAAATGGTTGCTACAGCAAGGAGCGATGAAATATAATAAATTATATAGTGCGCGCGTGACATCACTTTACTCCCTACCTAACGAGACGAGAGCAACGGCTACACCGCTGCGCTGCAGCAGCTCCCGTCCCGCGTATTTAATTTTTGTACTACCACCATCTCCTACGATCCCCTTTCGTCAACCTGCTGCACCCATCAGCTTGGTCGTCGCTGTCGATTCCCTTGGCTTTCACAATTCACCCCGCGGTTAAAACATAAACACCCATGCATGCATGTTCCTAGCTCGTACGAGCATACAGTATATATTTTTTTACAGAGTTCCTTAATCTGAAAGAAATTACAGTGGACAGTGTATCGACCGCAAACCTCTCTGAGTGAAGCTAGAATGCCAGTAGTAAATGATGATTGTTTACCGCGTGCGTGCGTGCAGAGGAAGGCGGCGCTCTGGTCTTGGAGTACCTCGCCGGAGGCACGCTCGCCGACCGTCTCCACGGCGTCGGGGCCTCTCTGACGTGGCCCCAGCGGATGCGCATCGTCCACGACGTGGCCTGCGCGCTGGAGCACCTGCACGACGCCGGAGCGCCGCCCGTGGTGCACGGCGACGTGTCGGCGTCCAACGTGCTCCTCGACGGCCGGGGCCTCGGCGCGCGGCTCTGCGACCTGGGGTCCGCCTGCGAGGGCTTCTCGGCGGCCGTGGCGCCGACGCGCGCCGCCGTGGGGTCCCCCGGGTACGCCGACCCCTTCTTCCTCCGCACCGGCATCGTCTCCAAGAAGTCCGACGTCTACAGCTTCGGCGTGCTGCTGCTCGAGGCCGTCACCGGCATGCCGGCCGCCGGCGACCAGCACGGGACGACGGAGAACCTGGCGCCGCGGATGCTGCCGCGCCTCAGGCAGCAAGGGGTGGCGGGGCTCGTCGACGGCAGGCTGGGCGATGGGTACGACCGCGAGGAGGCCGGCGACGTGGCCACGATCGCCGTGGAGTGCCTGGCGGCGCAGCCGGGGCTCCGGCCGGCGATGGCGCAGGTGCGCGCGGCCATCGCGGAGAAGGCGGCGAGGTCCATTGCCAAGTCTGATTACTACGGTCACCACCACATTCAGCTCAGCAAGCTGCTGGAGCTCACATGATTGATTCAGGACATTGTTTGTTTACAAGAGTTAAGATGGCTTGGCTTAGCTTTTTTATTTGTAGCTGTAGCATACTAGTGATGAAATCGTTTGCTTCGTTGACTAGGGTACAAAGATCGATGGCGGAGAGGACTCGGTTAACCAGAGTGAAATGTAAATATGGATGGATTTCTTACCGCCCAGCTCTCCAGCTACTCCTAGACAAATGTAAAGATCATTCAAGTTGAGCAAGCTCAATGATTCCGGTGATGATGTGCAAGAAAAAGGCCAGGGAGCATTCAAGCTGCTTCTGGTCGAAAGCAGCGGAAGTTTCGGAGGGCCATATCTGTGGACGAGAGCAAGAGCAGCTGCAATCGTCCCAATCTGTGGCTTTGCCCCCGTTTGTAGCGGGATTGGATTCTCCAAGGCTGGTCCTGCTCCTGCTGCTCATGTTTTTCGCAATTTAGTGCCGCCAGAATTTCCAGGACCACGGCATCCAAAAACATGGAGAATACACAACATTTTACTCGACTCGCTGGGTGCACCTGGAACAAGGATTGGCCACCACGACTACATGCTTTGGTCGCATTACTTTCTGCATCAAAGAGTGCTTGGCATGTGATGACCTGTCAGCATAAGTACGTAGCTGCAGCACAAGCGAGAGATAATTAGAGCTGACATTACAAGCCATGGCAACACCGTCCCAACCTGGTTAAACAAGCCAAAACGTTACAAGCCTCTGCTCCATTTACATATGGAGCCGCAACTGTCTAATACCCTTGTTCTACAACTTTAGATACATTATCTAACTTTGTCAAAACCATTTAGAACTTGAGCATACATGCAATCTGGCAATTTTCATCTGAAGAGGAGATGCATGCATCTTTCATCCTGTTGTGCAGGGTATCAACCTGAATGTTACAGGGCAGGAAATTACAAGCAGCCAAAAATGTTTTACGGTCAAAGGATTTACAAAAGAGAGCGTGTCAGCATTCTGCTTTCGTTCAATTTTCATGCGGGCGGTCCTGCCTGCTCTTTGCTCTCTTCATCTTTGCTTTGAACCTCAACTTCAATACCAGTGTCTCCACAGTATTGACAAAGTTGCCAACTGCCATTACCACCAGCAGGATCCCACAAACTACAACCTGGCAAAATTTGAAAACACGGTGCAAAATTCAGTTCCTGATGATTGATGACAGTGCCATACCAACATGTATTCAGGACAGTTTGACTATCACTCCATAACCACCTTGATCGTTTTATATATATTTTTCAAATATTACGTCAGGCAATAAATTCTGAACAGCAATAAATTCAACCAAGGACAACTAAGAAATATAATCCTATCTGACATTCAACTGCCAATAGCAAAAACTGTTAAATTATGCTTGCCTGCCATTCGGAGGCAAGCCCGTGCAAAGCTGTCTGAAGAAGCAAAACTCCAACATACGCTTCAAAACCCTGCAAACATGCCAAGGATCATGTGCATCAGAGCATACAAAAGATTATCTGTCCAATTAGATATAATTTTTGTACAAATGGATGGGCCCCATATTCTGAAAGGTTCAAGATGAGTAGCTAGTAGGAACTGCCCTGCTTTGAATTCACACCGCATACCTGTAATATAAAAAGGACAGGATATAGCAGCAAGAGTTGCCCCTCCACACCGGCTGTTTCTCCAGCAACAACATCCATTCTTTTGGCCTGCATGTTGTGACAGAAGTTAATTTGAGCTTGAAAAAGGTATTTACAAAATAATTATGTCAGATAAATTTGATTGGAAGGTTCACATTCTAGCAGTAACCACTGCCCCCAAGATTTATATTTTTTTTACCAGAGTTCATTATAGCTTAAATGTAAAACAAAGAAACACATCAAATAGATTGAACTGCTCTTCATTGGCAACAAGCGAAAATACACATGCCCAAGTTTTATCATATTCAGGAACCTTTTTAGTTCCGGGGAGATTCATGTTCTGGAACACTGCCATGAACTCATACTTGAACCCAGGTTAAGAAAATCCAAAGCTACAGAGCATGTGTATATGACTTTCTAGTCATATCGTTCCAGTGTTTCGGATATTCAGTCTCATTTGAAGCTTTAGACAGTCAATTACTTTTGTTTCTTCAGTCACAAGAAGATCTTACCTTTCCTAGAGCTATGCGAGTGCGTAATCTTTGACGCTGGTATCTGTTTTGTAGATGCATTGCAACCCCTTGCATTATTGCCCAACGCAGGAAGAGTTGCACTCCCCTCTGTAAAAGATCAGTGTTTGAGTGCAGTGTTAGAAGATTTGGAAGTGCTGCCAAATGATGCTTACTCCAGCGCTTCCTACAAGGAAACAAAATAGAGCATGTACCTGATCGAGAAAAAAAAAGAGCATGTACCTGCTTGCTAGAACAATCTGGCTGTCCCTTTATCTCCCATGTAAGGCTAATAAGAGCCATTAACATTGCTAGATAGTGGTGATATATCCACCTGAAAATAGTAGCGAATCATTATAAAAGGAGCATACATTGGAGAAGAAATTTAACCAGCAAATAAACTAAACATGGTTTTCAAATATTGATGAAAGTCCCTTCAAGTACCAACAAATTATTTTACTTGAGAGAGGACGTGTTGTATATGATCCCTTACCATGGACGAATGTCACTTCCATTTGCAATCAATACATTCTCCCGCAAAGCAAAGCTTGTGTACAAGAATAGCAACCAAGCCTGATAAGTGGGAAGACAGTATTTAGAATGTTCTTATTCCGCAATGTGCACAGGTTAGCAGGGTAAAGGCATTCTAGGAGTATCGTATCAATGGAACACCTGGTAGATCTGAACTGCCCATGCTGGAAGGCATCCATCCCATATCCACCATCTCAGCAGGAGGAGGATAGATGGAAATAGCAGAAACTTATAGGCAGTCCTATCCTGCCAATAGACAAGGGTTAAAACATCCGTGTCTGGCATTCATATAGTTTACAAGATGCAATAACAGTTCAGCAATAATAGCAATGAACTAAGGATTATTTTGCATACAAAATACAAACTGAATATTTTACATAACTTTACTAGAGGTTTACAAAACATAACTGTATCACACAACACAGGCTAGATGTTTCACTGGAATGCTTAATGAATTTGCCATATTTACCCAGATGATTTCAGTTTCTTTTAAATTTTGCAAGCAGTGTCAGATTAAAGGTGACATATGCTATATGAGTCAGTCATAATGCTTACAGAAACCAAACTTTATGCCAATAGGAGCAATAATTAGAATCAATAAGTTACCATTAGAAAAGGTAAAAAACTTAAGCAGGCAATCTCGAACTGTATCACATGAAAATGCAGATATTTCACTGGAATGCTGTCAGAATCTGTGATGTTTACCCTGACGGTTTCAGTTTATCTTAAATTTTGTAAGCAGTGCCAGACAGTCACATATGTCATATGAGTTTCTGTCATAATAACAGAAATCAAACTTTATGGAAATAATTAGAATCCATAAGCTATCGCTAGAAAAGGTCAAAAGCTTAAGCAGACAATATTGTTAATTCAGTTCTTGATACCATATCCGGAAAAAAAAACAACAACAACATTGAGGAAGTATCTTAAGCGTACCCTATAATTATTGTACTCATCCTTGATTTTGAGCTTATCTTCCTTCCTCGCCACTCGCACATTCACAGGGCCTAGAAACGTCTTAAGGAACTTCCCTGTACGTTCAGAAGAAAACACACCAAAATTTACAAATCATGACCCACAGATAACAGTTAAGCTTCGGCCCGAGCATAAGGTGGTATGTGCCAGGGAACATATCTAACCATTTCTCTTGCTGGGGAGAAACGAAGCCACATCACTATCTGTGATGGCTACCCTGGCACGCTCCAATTCCTCCTCGACCTGCAGTAGGTAAAAGTTTCAGAGTTAGCTGATTCCACAGCAAACAAAGGCATATATGCTCGCAGGGATAGAGCTTAAGTGCCGTGCAAGGTGTAAATCCGTAAGAACATGCTTAGGGTTTTGCAAGTGGTGACGTTTCAGGTTTTCATCTGCACATAGCCTCCTTAGAACAGTTCACTGATAGGATCCAATTATCTCTGGCACAATGCATTACACATATTTACTTATAAGATCCAAACCATGTCCACACTTTGTATAACTGGAAAAAGAAGAACTAAGATTTTATTTCCCGTTTGTACAAATACCATTTGATGGACCAGACAAGCAAAAGAAAAACAAAATACACATGAAAAACATTTTTCTGGGCAAATTCAGCAACCAATCATTAAATGGAAGAGGCTTATCTGAACACAAACCCACATACGAACCTGGAAGCTGAAAGAGAAAGTAAAACAAGTACGAACTGTATTGCAATTGGCATGCAATGAGGTGCAGAATGTACAGCAAGAAATTGCCAATTTATCCAAATACCACCCAACAGTTTAATTTAGCTACAATGAGAGTCCACTAGGTCCAAACTGTTACAATCAGCTTGCATGCACACAGGTACATAAGCTGTGCTATTGACAGGTCCTCCCAATCCATGAGATGACAAGCTACTAGGATTCCTAATGGCTAAACCAGGATTCGGCTCTAATCCTCAATCATCCGAAACTGTATTGGTATGTAACTATTGGAGATCATGCAGCTTATGGAGGAGGAGGAAAGGCTGCGGCTCAAACTCACCTATGGAGCAAATACTAAGAAATATCCAACCTAATTAATCCTCGAGGCGGGCATCTCGATGTCTAATCATACTACAATACCATGGGGATCGAGTCGAGGCCCAAATTTTGATGATATCCCGACCGTACAACCCATGCGTGGAGAGTGAGCGCTTGGTAAAGTAGGGATGACCTTTCCGGTTTGGCAAGCTAATGAATCGCGATCTGAAATTGCTAGTACTGTAGGAAGCAAGCGTGGCGAAGGCATCCACCCGCGCGGGCATGAGGCCATCGAGCCCGTAAAGGAGGATGGGGGTACAGAAGGTGAGAGAGAGAGAGAGAGGACCTTGTCGACCGTGGAGGGGTCGAGGGCGGGTAGCGACCCCTGGAGGCGCCGTACGTCAGCGTCGAGCGCGACGGCGCGGCGGCGCAGCGCGTCCTCCTCGGCGGCGCGCGTGGCGACGAGGGCGGCGGCCGCCTCCCGCAGCTCCCGCGCCGCCTCGGCCGCGGCGGCCGCCTCCGCCTCGAGGCCGCGGGCGTCGCCGTCGCGTGACATTGGCTGGCGGGGCGGTGGGGGTTTGCTGTTGGAATTGGAATTTCAGGAATCGGATGGGAAGAAGAAATCGGAAGAGAGAGGCCCGACGCTGTCGCAAATGCTTTTTCTGATGTGAGGCTGCGGCGTGTTCGTGCGGTGCGGGTGCGCTGTGCCTTCCACGTCACCTTCACGTTGTCACTGACGGGTGGGGCCCCCTGACTGAAGGGGGAAGAAGGAAGGACAACGAAAGAGAGTCCCCCCCTCCCTCTCAGCGTCTCTCTACTGTAGTACA
This sequence comes from Urochloa ruziziensis, assembly GCA_015476505.1. Lineage (NCBI taxonomy): Eukaryota > Viridiplantae > Streptophyta > Magnoliopsida > Poales > Poaceae > Urochloa > Urochloa ruziziensis. Next base: position 51,761,463 of record CM027123.1, on the reverse strand, counting down.
AAGTTGTATATCTACGGTTACACCGTACTGTAGCAAGTATATACTATAGTACATGTCGTTAATCAAGCATCATTATCTAGGGGTGACCGTTGCGATCGCCCATTGCCGTATCAAAGCCCGATGTTCATTTATTTCTTTAACAGGTATGGCATAGGAATATATATGCAGAATTTTGGCATCTTCTTTTTGTATAAAAATGGTTTTTAGTTAATTACTGAGAAGCTGTTGCTCACTTCATCTTGCTTCAGGGAGCTATGCCTTGGGTCATCGAAATTGCAGCTGTAGGGTCAAGGAGGATGGTTGTCATTTTGGGGATTGGGTGCGGGCTTGCCAGCAGTTTCCATCCGTTTAGCAAATCGCTTCGATCAATTGTGTCCCAATCCATGGGGATCCCCTCCATCCTTCATCAACAAACACAGGGTATGCATGATCCCTCCAGTCAGCATCAAACTCTACAATCCTCACAATTGGATTTCCTAGAGCTATAACCACAACTAAGACAAACTGTCTCTAGAGAAATCATTGTATTCACTTGATATTGACTGATGAAGTCCGGCCTTTAGGCCTTGATATTTGATTTATTTTTTCCATTCATCATTTTATTGATTGAGGGCAGTAGTAAATCTCTGATCCATTTAGCGAGGGATAGAGCTATCTTGTGATTAATTTGTTGGCTGAGGGATACATGTTCAGATAACTAGAGATATATGTCCAACTATTTTTTAAACGAAATGATAATTTGTTTCGTAAATAATATACACGTTCAGATATGAATTCCCAATTGCAAAAATCAGATGAAATCTCCCAGTAATGTAGAAATTAAATTCGTTCTTTATTAGTTTGAAATGCCTTGCCTTGCTTGATTTTTTAATCTGAAAACAGTGTATACTTATCAATCATTCAGAATCAATTAGGCCTCTCATGGTAATAATTGTTGTAGTGTTTGCCACGAAAAGATTTCTCTATGATTTGTGTGTATTGCAGCCTTTTAATTATATCAACTCTGTGCAGTGTCAGCACAAATGGTTTCCTAGATCGAAAGATGATCTCGCTAGATTTAGATCGAAAGATGCTTGATGGTTTTTTACTATATGCATGTTTTCATACCATCAACTGACAGTTATTTCAATTGAGGAAATATGTGGTAATTATCTTCGCAAAATGTATATTGAATAATTGCAAAAGTCTTTGATTCATGTATCTGATATCTGTTTCTTTGGCAGTATCAATCATGAATGCACTTATGTACTAAGTTGCAAAGACAACTGGTTCATTCTTATCTTTTTTTTTTTTGAAACGGGTTCATTCTTATCTGTCGGTACTAGTCGCTGCAGCTGCATGTTTGTTTGTACCTACGCTGTAGCTGCATTTATGAAGGTGTTCATGTGCAACCTGAGAAAACCATGTTGAATCTGATTGTCTGACTGATAATTAGGGGGGAAACTAGAAAAATGATGTCACTGTGCAAGAGCCATATGATGAGGTTAATTGATACAACCAATGGTTTGTATATATTGCGGGTTAAGAACTTATTTGGAGTTTTCTAGTGTCTAGTTTCTTTGCAGATCTCTTGCTTCGAATTTTACTGGCCAAGTTTCTTGGAATTTGTCCCTGTTGCCTGTTGCGGCATTGTGTTTCCTTGCCATCTGTCTGCTGGTGGCCTCCTTGCGGCACTGGTCTAGTTTTTGTTTAGGCAGAGTTTTGGCATCTTTTGGATAAAGATGGTTTTTAGCTAATTACCAGCAGCTGTTGCTCACCTGATCTTGCTCCAGGGAGCTGTGCGGGTCATGGGAATTGGAGCTGTAGGGTCAAGGAGGACGGTGGGCGCTTTGGAGATTGCGTGTGGGCTTGCCAGCATTTCCCATCAGTTTAGCAATCGCTTCAATCAATCGTTCCCGTCATAATTTGCCTGTGCTTGCAGCGTTATTAATGCAATAAATGTAGCTCTCATATTTTTTTAGGTATATGGTAGAGACTACCTGAGTCTAGATAAAGATTTGTTTCGCCCAGGCAGTCTAATTTTCTCTAGTTATTGTAGCATGTGTTTCAGCTTTCTAAAACTTTTTGGACTCTTCTCTGGTTAACTGTAGCATGTGTTTCTGCTTCTTAAAACTGCATGCAACTTAGAGATCTTCTATAACATTGGAGAGTATTTCTTGTACTTTGTAGTGCTAATTTTTCTGGCAAAAACACATGCAGAGTTGATTGTATCGCATTATTTGCTTAATTGCCCATTAAAGCAAACATGTGTTTACAACTTTATATACACAAGAATGCTACTTATTTCCTAGAGCTATATAGCATGATAGTGTATTTTCAGCTCATTTTCTGCTAATGCTTAAGATTATCATTTCCCAACACTTTTTTTCTTTTCAATTTGCAGGATATACTAGTTAGGAGTCACAACTCACAAGGTAGCAATGCATCCTCCTTAGCTTACCATGGCAATATTTTTGTTAGTACTGGTGCCTGCCATGCTGTCCGTGACTGTCTTAGAGTACTGTTGCTGATCGTGTTTGCCATCGATCCAAGGCCATTCAATGGTGAATATTTTCATGATTTTTCATGGATGCTGGTGCCATAGCGTTTCAGATTTTTTTAATAGTTTTTCTTCTCTCTTTTTTTGCACAGTTTCTACTGCATTCTGATATAGTATCAGTTATGGTTGAAGCAAATCCTACTCACATTCGGTGAAGCAACAGGGCTGCACACCAACTTCACCAAATCGGCGCTCTTCCCGATCTGCTGCGATGATCAAGAAACCGAGCAGATCGCTCAAGCTTTCCGGGGCACGACAGCACAATTTTCATGCAAATACCTCAGATTGCCACTGCATATTGGTCGCCTCCGACGAGCAGCAGAACAAGTACTGATTGATAAAGTGGGGGCTCAGTTACCTGGTTGGAAGGGCCGCCTACTAACCAAAGCAGGAAGACAAGCACTCGTGCAATCTGTCCTTTCTTCAATTCCTATGCACCATATATGACTGCTTTCCCTCTCTCCAAATGGGCAGTCAAGCAGATTGATCGTCTTCGCTGCAACTTTCTTTGGAAGGGTTCAGAAACGGCACATGCCGGCCATTGCTTGGTAAATTGGCGACGGGTCTGCCGCCCCAAATGGTTGGGAGGACTAGGCCTACCAGACCTAATATCTTTCAATCGAGCCTTGCGGCTTCGGTGGCTCTGGTTCAAATGGACACACCCTGATAAACCATGGACTGGCATGCCAATTAACCTGTCGTTGATAGAACATGAACTCTTCAGGGCGTGCACACGCATCACAGTTGGCAATGGTGAGCGGGCAAATTTTTGGACGGACAATTGGCTTAAGGGCCAGGCACCAAAGGATATTGCACCAGAGTGTTTCCACTTGGCATGGCGCAAGAACCACTCAGTAGCTGTCGCCCTCACCAATCGGGCATGGATGCGTGGCCTACGGCGTATCTCCACAGAACTAGCACTCAGACAGTTCGTGGAGTTGTGGACTCAACTGCGGCACCTTCACCTAACTGATGAAGAAGACACTATCTCCTGGAAGTTCACAGCAACAGGTACATATACGACAAAATCAGCTTATCAGGCCCAATTTCTCGGTTCGCATAAATTTGAGTCCCTGTTTTGCTTTTTCAGAGGGCATCTAAAATTTAGGGGCTTCAAATTCTCTCCCCACTCCAACCTGGCTGATCAAATTATGGCCTCTAAATCAATCTGACGAGTGGGTCCCATCTGTCAGCAACTGGGCTTCTTCTACGGCATGGACGAGGACGCGGATGACCACCCGCTGGTGGGGGTCGTCCGCGACCCCGGACGCATCGTCCCTCTGCTACCTGGGCCTTCAGAAGCTGCAGCACCGCGGGGAGGAGGGCGCCAGCAACGTCACTTAAGTCACGGGAAGGAGGGCGCCGGCATCGTGGTGTCTGCGACGCCTACGAGCGCCTTCGCGGGTGCCTACTCGCTCCTCTTCCTCACCGCTGACAAGATGTTCGGGTTCCGCCCACTCGTCCGAACGGCGCCGTCGTGTTCGCAATAGCTTTTGCATCCTCTTCTGCGACGTGTCCAAGTTGCCGGCCACCCCTACCGTCTCCTTCCTCGATCAGCTTCCCTGTCGACAAATTCCCTCGCACCGGCGCTAGCACATTGACATGCAGCTACATGTACCGCTAGTGTAGCTTCTTTCTCCAACCTACAGAATACTTAGCATAGCCTGCATTGCTAAGCCTTCTCTTGGTAATAGCTAGTGCAGAAGCAAGTTCAATTTATCTATTTATCATCCATCTAGATAATTTTTAATTCGTCACATTAATTATTATTTATCTATTTGAGTCGTGTCTGACAACTTCGTCGTAGTTGTTTTAATTATATATGTCTTCCGGCCCAATCATTTTGCTTTCTTCTAAATATCGATAAATAATGTGTACGTGAATGACCAAAGTGCTAGGAAGAACATGCATGTCTCAGAAGGCACGCTGTTTGATCAAGCTCAAAATGTAAAGATAGATATGTGGAGATTCAAAACTGTTATATATCCGATGGTTTCCGCAATAAAGGCTTGTCTTTCTCGTCAACAAAATTGAAGGAGCAGTTTTATGTTGTGGCCTTGGAAGCGTCTATTTAACTACCGGTCTATTTTCATGCTGTATGAACGGAATTTATTGTCTCACAAGACCAGTAGGGCTCACACGTTAGGAATGCATGATATTTTGGGTGACATGAAAAATACAATGGCCTGCGTACACGTGAGCCCAATGGGACACGTGGCCAAGTGGGTCTGCTTAACGAGCTATATTAGCTTGGTGTTGGTGGTCGTTACGGTACGATTTCGTCACCAACATTTCGTCATATTTCAGGCTCATCTTGCTCATAACAAAGTGAAATTGGTTATTTCTAATGAGTTCCACAAGTTTTGTATAATTTGTCAGTGCAGAAGCAATCAAGCAAAAGATGAAGACTTTTGGACACAAAGTCAGGCCGGCCGGCCTCCTCCAGAGATCCCAAATATGACACCAAAGATCCTGAGACGTGAGATCAACGTCGGTTTGATCCAAGGACCCGAAAGGCCTAAGCTATACTTGCATGGATTGAAGGGCCCACCAACCTTGGATTCTCGGACAGCTTTGATCCAAAGCAACCGTTACCGGCCTCAGGGAGCAATCCAAAGCGTCCCTAAAGAAGACGGTGCCACAGGGCAGCCAGGCCAGGGCGATCGGCCTAGCCTAGGCCGGCCGGCCTCCTCCAGAGGCCGCCACCTGCCCCCCTTCGCGTGGCAGTTAAGCAGAGAGTTAGCTTAAGCTTGACGCCTGCAACCGCCCTTGAAGACTATAAAAGGGACCCCTTTCACCTTGAGAAAGCATCCATCAATCCATCCAAAGGAGAGAAGAGAAGTCTAGAGAGGAGTTTTCATCTTTAGAGTTAGATTAGGGAGAGAGTTTTCATCTTTAGAGTTAGATTAGGGAGAGAGTGGGTGAGTTGCTTGGGTGACAGCCAAGCTTTGTAGAGAGAGTCTGGGATTTACTCTCGGTCTCATCTCAACATTTCCACCCCAGAGAAATATACTTCAGGAGTTATCTTCAGTAAGTCCTCGGTCCCTTGCCTTTAGTACCTCGCTAGTTTACGAATTACTTTCAGCAATCTATTTTATTTATATTTGATCTGCGGGTACCTGAGTCTGCGCGAGTGACAGCGACTCTTGTTTGGGGTTTCCTCTATAGCCCTTCGCGTTGGGTGGAGGTCAGTGGCTGAAAGCTTAGGCGTGGTGCCTGTGCTGGCTAGCCATCTCAGGTTGTGTTGTACCCCACAGAACTGCAGTGGTAGGCGGCAGGTGGTGACAGTCCTGTCCGTCCTTTGTACTCCACCACGTCCGGGTGTACTCATAACAGTAGTGCTGAGCCTGGAAGAACCCCTCTCTCACCCCGTTCTGAGTTCTTCCCATTCTAGCAGTCGAAGCAGATCATATTAGATATAGATAGTTTGTCTGGGGTAACGAATAGCTAACTAAAGTCAAGCTCTCTACCCGCTTACCTTGTGCTCCCTGGTGGATCCGGTTAGAAAAGTTCTAGGCTAGTCGCGTCTACCGTTCCTTAGATTCGATATCCAGGTTCTTACTCCCCTGGTGAAAGGCTACATCGTACTCCGTGCGCTTGCGGATTTAGTTAGGCTAAAGAGTGCCAACACTCGGCTCCATAACAAAACAAGAAAAAAGGCCAGCTCGGTTTGGCTCGTTAATAGCTCGAGCCAGCTCGTTAGCCAATTAGATATAAGTTTTAGATTACTATCTCAGCATATATACAACATAAAAAATAGTAGTTATTTTTTTAAAAAGGAAAATATGTATTCTGACCTCTGCATGAGTTTTATACTCAACCATTCATTATTACAGTCCAGTCTCCTACTAATTAAAGCAAGCTCTCAAAAAACAACAAAACGATGACATATATGCAAACTTAAATGACCAACTAACCTGTAAGCCTATTACGGGACAACCACCCATACTTGGTGAAATCTCCATTGTCGTTGTCTCCAACATGCGACATGCCCATTTTATTCTTGGATTGTTGCTCTTCATTTGAAGGATGGACCCAAAGCGCGCTCAATAAGTGGCTCTGAAAATAATCTTACTGATAAGAATATAATTTTTTTATCAAATAATACATTATTTCTACTTAACCATATAGACAAGAAAATTGCACTCATTCTCATGCAAAACTTGAGATCGCCAAGTTGGGTCCGCTTGTTGTAACCAGACTTTGAATATATCTATTGTATTTCTTGGCGGTTGTAAACCAAACGCAACTTGTACAGCTTTCCAGACAAATCTTGCAACATAACAATAAAACAATAGTTGGTGTATGATTTATTTTTGTTGTTGCAAAAATAACAATTGTCATCACCTTTCTGGTTTCCCTTTAACAGATTGTCTTGTGTCAAAATGACACCCTTCTGTAAGAACCAAACAAAGATCTTAATTTTTAGGAGTAATTTTAACTTTCACAAAGACTTATTTAGAGGCATTGCAAATTTATTTACTAAATATTTATATATTGATTGCGTTGTAAACACTCCTTGTTTACTCTTTTCTTTTTTTAGTGAGACTCCGTTTCATAGAGTTCCACTGGTCATCGAGTTGTACAAATGCAACTCTTGTAACCAACTTGTAACGTCCCGCCTCCCCGAGACCGGGCCCGCTTACATCTGGCAGCCCTCTACGACTTCTAGAATATCCTCACAGACCAACACACATCTTTTCTGCGCACTTTGTCCTCACTCATGCGCACCCGGGAAGGACTTCCCAGTCGGTCACCCATCCCTAAGTTACTCCGGGCCAAGCACGCTTAACCTCGGAGTTCTTTCGAGATGAGTTTCCGAAAAAGAAGTTGCAACTTGTTGATATTAGTATTCTATCAATCCTATTAAGCCCTGGGCTGTCACAATCTCACCCCCTTAGGAGACCGACGCCCTCGTCGGTCAACCCCAGTCCAGGAACGTCCCCTCCGGCCACGTCCGTGTGCCCAGTGCCAGCGCATGTGCCATGCTGTGTGACCATTCTGGGCCCACACCAGCCATGCACACCATGCCTGCGCAACTGCGACCCAACGCGCCCGTGAAACCGCGAGAGTCGGCTCTGATACTAAATTGTAACGTCCTGCCTCCCCGAGACCGGGCCCGCTTACATCTGGCAGCTCTCTAGGACTTCTAGAATATCCTCACAGACCAACACACGTCTTTTCTGCGCACTTTGTCCTCACTCATACGTATCCGGGATGGACTTCTCGGTCGGTCACCCATCCCTAAGTTACTCCGGGCCAAGCACGCTTAACCTCGAAGTTCTTTCGAGACGAGTTTCCGAAAAAGAAGTTGCAACTTGTTGATATGAGTATTCTATCAATCCTATTAAGCCCTGGGCTGTCACACAACTCATACTATTTATGTAACTTATCTCTGACTAACGCTCTACGGAAAGTCATATTGAAGGGTATAAAACTAAATACATGATCAATCGGTATTTGTTTATTTCTAACAATGTTATATAAAGATGAGTATTGTTCTTTGAGATGGCTCGGCTCGGCTGAGCTTCCTATGTTGAGCCTTTAGCCTTCTAACTCGTGTGGTTTGTGAGCACATTGCGAGCGGGTTCAAGCCAGTTCGTTAACAAAATGAGGCAAAAAAATAACTACTTGGCGTCTTAAAATTTCATCAAGCCGTGAACGAGCCAAGCCAGCTCGCAAGTTATTGGCTTGCGTGCAGCCTCTACGTGTGGGCGATATCCTTCATGGATCCAACGGAGTTTGGCATTGTGAGCCAGCAAGCTAGTTTTGTTTAGCCCATGTCGACCAGTGTACCTTTGGGAGTTGGGATCAAGTTAGTTGGAACCCAATGTAAATCGATGGTTCGATGGATCAATCATTCTCATCAGTGGTGAACATGCAAAAATCCATCTGCAAGCAATAATTGCAACACGCGCCATCACCAAGAAACAAACCTGCCCTATTCTGTCGAGCAAGTGTGCATAGTATCCATCATAAAAAAAATCAGAGGTAATATTGCAATCCATGATGTGAACGCTAGTCTATGGAGTAGACACTGTAGAATTCGTGCAAAATGAAATTTGAGCCACTGTCAATGGTAAAAATCCTCGAATTGCAAATAAGATCCACTTGAATCGTTCCAATGCCTGTGTATTTGTGAAGAAGCCCATGGATCAGCAACCATATGTGTCAGCCCAGTACGGAAGGGGCCCATGAGATCCCTGGAACCAACCGGAAGGGTAAAAGGCAACCTCACTTGCGAATTGCGATCTCCGATCTCATCTGTCCGGCCCCGTCCTTCCCTCAATCCCCGCCGGTCGCCATGTCCGTCGCCGCCGCCGCCGGGGGATTCCCGAGCTGGGTGCTTCTGGAGCGCTACCTCTTCCGCCGGGACGACAGGGATTCCTTCCCGGACGAAAGCAAGGCGCCCATCAGGGCCTCCGCCACCACCTCCTGGGGCGCCGACTTCCGCATCGCCTTCGCCCCCGCGCATCTCCCGCCTCTACGCGCACCTGCCGCCGCCGGGCTTTCCGCATCCCGACAAGGAGTTGCCCTTATACATGCTGGCGACCCACCGCCATCTTGCCCTTCTCAAGGTCAGCTCCTCTCAAGTTGGAGTTCAGAACTTGTTCATCTTCAGAGCCGACGACAAGAACCCTTGCTCATCCCTGCTTAAACTGCTCCCCACTTGTACCGAGCCAAGGATTGATTATTACCTTACCGCTGCGATAACCGCCTGCGTCCTCATCGTCAACCTTCCAATGCTACTCCTTCCCGCGGTCGTCGTCAACCTTCCAATGCTACTCTAGCTCAGTCCCCGCCTGCTGTCTTATTCCTTGGGCCTATGGTGCGGCGGAGAGGACAAAGGGGAGGAGTACGTTCGTGGTGGCAGAGCTCACTGTTTTCGTACCCGACGACTACACCAATGCCTTTGCTGACATCTGCTTGCTGCGCTCCACCTTCACTGGCGATCAGCTTGGCGGCAAATGGGGCACCATGCGTGTGCCAATCCTGTCCACTGACGACGATGATCTCTGGAAACTCTCCCGCTGGCATGGCAGACCGGCGCCATCATCCCCTTCCAACGATGGATCGACTACCAACAAGGCATCCTCTTCTGCGACGTGTCCAGTAAAGTCCCTACCATCTCCTTCCTCTGGACAAGTCCCCTCATACCAGCACCAACAAGTCCCCTCTTACCACCACCTACAAAGCCACATGGAACATCTTTTATGGTGGTGTGTCCGCCGTTGACCGTGGCCGTTTGCTCAAGTTCGTCCATGTCGCCCGCAATGATGGCCTGATCTATGAAGCGCTCAAACCCGGCGCTGACACCCTCGTCTTAGGCGATGGCAGCATGGAGTGGAAGGAGGACTACACTATCACCTTTGATGAGCTCCGTGGCCAACTCACACGCGATGGCGTCCCCATGTTCCCTCGAGTCGACATGGACAGGCCACATGTAGGTGCACTTCCTTTATATCGAGTTTATATATATGTGGCTTCGAGAAGATGTGGGTGCTCTCCATTGACATGAGCACCAAGACTGTGGAGTCATTTTATCTATATATGGATGTCAATGTGTACCTTAAAATGGACGACGATGCTCGCCCTCAAATGGACGACGCTGACTTCATGAGATCAATCTGCATGTCTCCTACTCCCTCGCCCTTCATCCCTTGTGAGTTCCCCGGGTCCTGCTATTTATAAAGGTACGTAATATTGCTGCTACCTGCTGCTCTTCTATAAACTAGTAACTCAAATAGCTAGATTTCGATTCTGCCGGTTCCATATTTGAAAATTGCTGCTGCCCTTTTATAAATAACTCAATAAATTTGTTTGAATATTGCTGCTGCCCTTTTATAAATAACTCAATAGATTTGTTTGAATATTGCTGCACATATATATGTATGCAAGTTTGTGTCCATGGCTTCAATCTTGCATTAGGGACACATCATATGTTGTAATGTAGCCTTTCTCCAACCTGCAGAATACATACTAGCGCGTAGCCTCAGCAGCCTACTAAACATTTGAGCCTCAGAAGCTTATGATTGGAACATATATAAGAGCTGCCTGCCAATACATACCACCTTCTTTTATATGGTAGCTGTTGGAAATTACTAGCGGTTGGAACTCAAGTATATATAGTACTTTTTACCTTCATTGTTGTCTGTTTTTAGCAATTTCTCTATTAATTAAACAACTACTTTATGCCGGCCTTTGCATGCTAAGCCTTCTCTTGGTAACACTGCAGAAGCAAGTTTAATTCGAACACCATCCATCTAGACCATTTTTAATTTGTCACATTTATTTATAAGTTTCAGGAAGAGGAAGAATATGGAATGCGCCATGTCGACGCCAATTCTTTCAAGAAGAGAAGAATAAGTGGAGAAGAATCAGGAGACGAGGGGGTGGCGATGGATGAAGAGCACTAAGCATGACTGATTTAGGTATTCAGGAAACGGGCTTTTTGACTGTATATTATGGGATGGGCCTGTCGATCAATCCCTGTCAAATAGAAATGGTATGGGTGATGGACCGAACCAACTTATGCTTCGCATCTCTTAAATAAGATTAAAGTTTATATTTTACACAGTTTCTACCAGAGGATACTGAGACGCTTTTTCTTTGTATTTTGATTATATACACTTGAAAGTAAAGATGTAGCAGGCTGCAGTGGGTGGGCATCATTGACTTCTAATTTTCAACGGCCCGTGCAAAAATAGGCAACAGAGTTGTATTGTTTTTGGGGAAAATGTGAGGTTACAATCACATCTGACTTGGTTATATATCATCAACGTAGCGAAAGATTCATATTGGACTTAATCTCCAAATTGATGTGCTGCCATTATCTTCAATTGAACTTAATCTCCAAATTGATGTGCAGAGGTTAACTGTCCTAAGCTTCAGCTGGTGTTGCTTAATTACCTTGGCGAAGAAACTTGTGGTTATATTATATATATCAGGTTAAAATAGGTAACAAACACATATGGTCAACTTAATTGCAGAGCATACAAAATCATTGCTGCTCTTTATGTGGTTTGCTCTGAACTTCCCTAGCTTCCTGATGTAATCATTAAGAAGTATCATTTGCTTGGAAAGTTAAATTCATGTATGAGCATTGCTACCTAATATCCCTGATTCCTATTTTCTTCTTTCATCAGATAGATAGATCATCTTGTCAGTTATTGAAAAATCTGCATTGGCAAATCATGTATGAGCATTGCTTCTTTCATTCTTTTTTGTACAAAAAAAAAGCCGGTTATTTGGTCGGCTATCGAAAAATCTGTAGTGGAAAATCATCGAGCACATGGTGTGCAACGTACATGAATGAGGCATTGGTGAGCAGCAATGGATGCAACCGGAGCTAGAGCAGCAACTCGATCTATTGCAAGTTGGAACTTCAAACGTGCCATAAACTAACCAGGTGGTGCAGACAGAATTCGTATACCATACATACATATATACCCTAGCTAGTGATATAAGATTCCTTTTTTTTAAAAAAAAAAGAAGAGGAAAGGTAAGATGCATGTGCTACAACAAGTTGTGCATCAAATTCAGAAACAACAAATAGACCTTTCCTAATTGAGCTTGTTGACATGGGTCAACGATTTGGAAGCGAATTAGGACTGGCGCAGGCCTGACCGATTGGTTTCTTCTCCAACGTATTTGGTCTCGTTGTTCGGACAAAAAAAAACTTACTGTACTATTTGGTCTCTCTTGCCGGTAATATAAACACACGAAGAAGCGCCTCCTAACCTATTTGGTCTCCCCCGATTTGTGTCTCCAGCCATGTCCTCCGCCGCCGGAGAGTTCCCCAAGTGGGTGCTGCTTGAGCCTTTCGTGTTCCGCAGGGACGACGAGGATACCTTCCCGATGAAAGCAAGGCGCCCATCTGGGCGTGCGGCACCACCTCCTGGGGCGCCGCCTTCAACGTGGCCTTCTCCGTCGCCGAGCCCCCGTGCATCTCCCGCCACCAGGGTTCCTAGATCCCATGGTAGCGGATCCCTTGGCCATCCTGGCAACCCACCGCAATCTCGCCCTGCTCCGCGTCGCCACCGAGACGCCTCCAGGAGGAGGGCTCACGGTGCAGGACTTGTTCGTCTTCAACGCCTCCGGCGACAACTCCTCGCTGAAATTGCTCCCCACTTGTAACGAGCCGGCCATCGATTATAACTGCCCCGATGGCCGCCGTCGTCCTCCGCCTCCTTCTGGCCATCCCCGCCTGCTGGCAGTCAGATCCATGGGCCTCTGGTGCCGACGCGGCAAGTTTGTAGGTTGTGGCAGAGCTGACCCTTCACAAACCCTTCAACAGCTCCAATGTGCTTGCCGACATCTGCTTCCTGCGCTCCTCCTCCCACACATCATCATCATCTGAGCTTGCATGGAGCTCTGCGCTCGTGGATATCCCTTGCGGCGGCAACACCGATGACGAACACCAACTCAGCCGCTTCCAAGCTGACTCCGTCATCCCCTTCCGCCAATGGCTCTGCTGGACGGACTACAGCAGAGGCATCCTCTTGTCCAAATTGCCGGCCACCCCGACCGTCTCCTTCCTCAGGCTTCCCAAGGCTGTTCGCTCAAGTTCGTCAACGTCGCCCGCAACGACGACCTTGCCTTTGGAGCACTCAAGCCCGGCGCCGGCTTCACCATCACATGCCACACCTTCGTCTTAGGCGATGGCGGCAGCATGGCGTGGGAGGAGGACTACACGGTCACCTCCAGTCAGCTATGGCGTGCCACATCGTGCCTATGTTCCCTCGAGTCGACATTTACAGGCCGCATGTGGTGCACTTCCTTCTCATCGAGTTTGGATTGCCAACAAGAACATGTGGGTGGTTTCCATTGATATGAGCACCAAGGCCGTCGAGTCATCTTATCAATATATCGATCGGAAGGAGGGTCTTCAAACTGACGACGCTGACTTGATCAGAGAGAAGTCCATGTCTCCCAAGCCCTTCCTCCCTTGCGAGTTCCCCAAGTTCCTCTCAAGGTTCGTAATATTGCTGCTGCCGCCGCCCTTTCATCTATGCAAATAAGTTGCCATCGCTTTAATCTTGCATTTTTTGGCATTTCGTATGTTGTAGTGTAGCCTGTTTCTTCAGTCCGCAGTCCGCAGAGTACGTAATAGTGTAGCCTGCAGGCTAGCTACTAAGCATTATTATTTGAGCCTTGAAGCTTAATTGTGATTATAAGAGTTGCATGCCAATACATATACTACCTTCTTTCATTTGCTGTTGGGAATTACTCTAGCAGAGCTGGAACTCTGAGTATACTAACTTCACCTTCAATATAATGTCATCTGTTTAATTTCTGGCAATTCTTCTTTCCTAGGTAAACAACTAGTCTATACACTAAGCACGCCTTTGCGTGCGCATTTATTTAATATGAACATCATTCCTCTGGATCATTTTTTAATTTGTCACATTATTTGTTTATTGCAGGAGGAGGTCAGAGGGGAAAGCAGCAACCCCAAGTACATCTCATCCCCCATCCTATTCCGCTCGGTTCGACTCGATTCGATCCGCCGCAGCCGCCGCTCGTAGGCTTTCGATGGCGTCCGCCGAGGCCGAGAAGAAGATGATCACGCTCAGGTCCTCCGACGGCGAGGAGTTCCGTGTCGAGAAGGCGGTCGCCATGGAGTTGGGGACCATCCGCGACAAGATTAAGAAGAACAAATGTGCCGACGACGACATCTACCCCCTTCCTGACGTCAAGTCCAAGATCCTCTCCAAGGTCATCCAGTACTGCGACAAGCACGCCCGCGCCCCCGCCGCCGACGAGGACCTCAAGAACTGGGACTGCCGAGTTCATCAAGGTCGACAGGGCCACGCTATACGACCTCGTCCTGGTAATGTAACCTATCCTGTTGATCATGCCCCCCTCCCCCCCCCCGCGTCGCTCCCCGCTCGGGCGACTCGAGGGCAACCTAGCCGCCGCCGCCGCCAAATCCTCCCACGCCTCACCTCGTCGTCGCCGAAGGGAGCGGCTGGGAAGCCCACGCCCCCCCTAGGATGGCGGCGACGGGGTCTCTCGCCTGGTCCGGCCTCGCTTGCGTCCTGGCGGGGGACGAAGCGGGGCGGCCATGGAGGTCGGGTCCGGTGCGGCAGCGCGCCGGAGCGACGACGGCGTAGATCCAGCGGCGCCGGGAGTAGATCAGGCAGCCCCGCCGCCAGATCTGCTGCCTCTGCGCCGCGACCGCCGTCCTCTCCACCCCGTCTGCTACCACAGCGCCGCCGCCCTCTCCCTCTCCTCAACCACCAAGACGACGCTGTCATCTCCTCCCCTCCGCCACCACGACGCCGCCGCCTTCTCCCTCCGAGGCCCGAGTTGCAACGGGCGCAGATCCGGCCGCGCAACGGGCGGACCCGGCTCCCTCCGCCGGATCTACAGCCCCAGTACCGGTTGCGAGCGGGAGGACGGCGTTCTGTTGCGGCGGCAGCGGGTCAAATCCTAGCCGCCGCCGGCGCCGCCAGCGTCCTCTCCTCTACCACAGCGCCGTCGCCGCTCTGTCTCTTCGCTTCACCCCCACGCCGCTGCCATCGCCACCCCGTCCTTCCGCTCCGCCATCCTATCACTCTTTACCGTGGGTCTCTGGGGCTCCAGCAGTAACCACCTATTGTTCTGATCTGCTTTTTGTGGTTGCTGCTAGCAGATGAGTTGCACAGCGAAAGCTTCTGGCTGCTTGTCAGCTCGCCTGCGGCGACGCCCTTGGGTGCCGCACCCCTCCATGGAGGCGCCGGCATAGTGCAAACTCCTCTCTCCAACATTGGTGGTGCTTTCTCACCTTGTCCTCTCTTCTACCATCATCAACCTTTGTGCTGCTCCACCTTGCCCTGCTGGCGACTGTCAGAATTCAGAGAACCCACTTCAGTGCTTGCTTCTTTTACATCACATCTGCTTGGTTGTCGGTAGCTGCATTCGTCGGTGGCCCTTCCTCCTATGGGGCTTCCTTCCCCCACAGGGCGTTGGGGGGCGCTTGACCCTCTAGCAATTTGCTCGGCCAGCCCTGTTCTGGCCTTATGCGGGCAGCTCGTCGGGGGCGCCAAGGCGGACTCAGTGCGCGCGGCAGGTGGCTGCACACTGATAAGCCTCGGGGCCTCTTCGCAGCCAGGAGTAGATAGGTTGTTTTTGTGTTCCAACAGGTGCTGACCTTTACGATCTCTTCTCCTGTCTGAAGCCGGGTTAGCAAGGACAGGGACTTGTTCTTTTCAAGATGTTCCTCCCTCCTTCAACTCTCACCTTCTCCTCGAAGGGCGTTGGAGGGCATCAAGAAGAGTGGCAACCAGATGACCAGGATGGGCACTTACCCCGCTTGGTTAGATGAAGATGGGAGTCGATGCTCATGAATGGTCAGAGCAGGTTGTGGCAAGTAAGACACTTGAAGTTCGAGCAACACGATGATCGACAGGTTTTCATCCATGGCGATCCTTGGAGATGTGCTAGGACTGTTCTTTCCTTCTTTGTTGTAATTTTTCTCTTTCGGCTTTGCCGACCTCATGTATTCTCCTCGGTCTTCCGAGATGATCCTTGTAAGGTCTTGGACCTGGACCTGCCCCAGCTCGGGGTCTTTTGATCAATGAAAGTAGGTGGGGATGTACCCCCACCCCCCCCCCCCCCACCCCCCCCCCCCCCCCCCCCCGAATTTGTTCCAAAAAAAAAATCCTGTTGATCATTAATTTTCTGTCTGTTAGTCCTTGTTTCCATAACAAATTGGATTATCATCAATGGCGACTGCATGGTACTAGCTGTGCAAATCAGCTTTGAAGCATAATATGCACACAACCATATCACTCATGCAGTTGTAGCTGCAGGTATACAATTGCTGTGGCTAACATCTGAATGTAGCCCTGCAGTACATATAATTGTTGTGGCTAACATCTCTGTAGATTGATGAACATCTGTATAGTTATTAGCATATGATGAAAGTTGAATAGCTTGGTTTCATGAGGCAGTGTTAATTTGCTGACATGGTGATTATTTCTTTCAGGCTGCCTGCTACCTGAACATCAAGGGATTGACGCGCCTGACCAGCCAGACCATTGCTGACATGGTAAAGGGTAAGACAGAGGAGGAGAGCTGCAAGATATTGAACGATTACTGACATGGTAAGGGGCAAGACTCCGGAGGAGATCTGCAAGACGCTGAACACCGAGCCCTCCCTGAGGAGGAAGAGGAGATCCGCAGGGAGAAGCAGTGGGCTGCTTGGCGGTGTTGCTGCTTGCATTGGAACAAACAAGTGTGCACTGCAAAGGCTACTTAGTAGTGCTAGTTTGTCACACACTATTTGTTTATTGCAGCAGCTGGAACAGGAGGGACATGCATGTAATCAGTCACGTCTGCCAACAACTTCATCGTACTTGTTAATATCTGATGCTTGTTGCAAAAGAGAGGCTTCTCTGTCGTCGTGCTTGTCAACTGAATTATTGAAGGTTCATGTTGTGGCTTAGGAAGCATGTGTCTTATGGTCTATTTTTATGCAGTATGAACGGATAAGTTATGTCAAGGTTTATCGATCGTGTGTTCTCTGTAGGTTGGTCAAAAACGAAAGTTTGCCGTGTGTCCATATATCTTTTTAATTAAGTGTGATATGTAAATTGTGTCATTGTGTGGATGTGTCACTTGATCCTTGAACTTGCCTGCAGTGCTATACCAAGTTTGTATGTGAAATACTTGCATGTGTTTTACCACGCACGAACACCACCAACTGGCAACTCAATTATTGTTTGCTGCTCCTTTGTGAATTATTAATGTTTTCAAAATGTGGTGTAAAATGGCAACTCAATTTGCTGGGCTGGGCCTAGCTAATTGGAGTGATTGGTATAACTGATGTAAGTAGCGCTTATCACAACCTGCTGCATATGTTTATGATGATCTAACGAAAGTAGAAGGAATCCTATGACAAATTTAGGAAGAACCCTCAGCATCGTCATAACTTGTGAGAAGAGTTAATTAGCATGAAAATTCAGGACAGGCTAGATTATTCGATCAGCTAACAATGCAGTGTGGCCAATAATAAATTACTAGGCTTGTGCGCTATGCAGGAAGGGGCCCGTGAGAAAGAACTCACCGGGGCCCGCATAGGATGAACCGGGCCGTGCAGCCCATCAGGGTCCGGTGGGACTCCTGCTCCGTGTCGGACACACCATCGCCGCCTCTGTTAGTTAGTTTATTAGTTCCAAAACAGAGGAAATCCAGACGCCGACGGGAAGGCACCCACCGCGATCTAGCAGGCAATGGCGGGGAGAGTCCAGCTCCAGCGCCCGGTGGCGCTCCCGGTGCGCGCGCTGGACGGGCGCAGCACGACCGTCCGCCTCCCTGCCGCGTCCACCGTGCTGGACCTCACGGCGGCGCTCCGGGGCTCCTTCCCGCCGGCGCAGGCCGCCCCGGACTTCAACCTCTTCCTCCGCGGCGCCAAGCTCCTCCCCGACGCCAAGATCGGCAGCCTCTCCATTGCCCCGGGGGAGTTCGTCTCCCTCATCTCCTTCTCCTCCTCCATCCCCGCGGAGAACGCCCACGCCCTCGCCCTCGCCCTCGCCAGCCGCCGCTCCGAACCCCCGGCCCCAAAAGCGCAAGTTCTTCACCTCCTCCTGGCGCAAGATCGCCGGGGTTCCCAAAAAAGACCCCGCCCCGCCGCCGCCGCCGCCGGCCGCCGGCGATCCGAGCCCCGCGTTCGCCGCCTCGGCCAAAAAGCGCAAGTTTTTTGAGTCCTCGTGGAGCGGCATGGACGTGTTCGCCAGGGTCGCCGGGTTGCCCATCAACGACCCGGCCTCGCCGGCCTTCTACTGCCACGGCGAGCTGCCCCTTTCCCCGGCGGAGATGGTGACGCACCTCAAGCAGGGGCTCGGCAGGCACGGCCAGATCAAGCACGTCCGAGAGATCACCGGCCGGCAGGCCTCCTTCCGGCCGCTTCCGTCTCATCTCTCGCAGGCCACCAAGAGCGCCCTCGACGCCATCGGGGTCACGAGGCTGTACAGCCACCAGGCGCAGGCCATCGAGGCCGGCTCCGGCGGCAAGCACGTGGTCGTGGCGACCTCGACGTCCAGCGGCAAGTCCCTGTGCTACAACGTGCCCGTGCTGGAGTCCATCTCGACCTCCGCGGCGTGCGCGCTCTACGTCTTCCCCACCAAGGCGCTCGCGCAGGACCAGCTCAAGACCCTCCTCGACATGACCGCCATGGATGATCTGAGCAATTCTAACAAATTCCACGTCAGCATCTACGACGGCGACACGCCGTTCAAGGACCGTGCCGAGATCAGGGACAAGGCGCGGCTGCTCATCACCAACCCTGACATGCTGCACATGTCGATCCTCCCAAGCCACGCCCAGTTCAAGAGGATCCTGTCCAACCTCGAGTACATCGTCATCGACGAGGCGCATTCCTACAAGGGCGCCTTCGGCTGCCACGTGGCTCTCATCCTGAGGAGGCTGAAGCGGATCTGCGCAGACGTTTACGGGACCCATCCCAAGTTCATCTTCTGCACGGCCACGCTGGCCAACCCCCGTGAACACGTCACGGAGCTCGCCGGGCTCGACGCCACCGGCGTCGAGCTCGTGGACGGCGACGGGAGCCCGTGCGGCGCCAAGCACTTTTTGCTATGGAACCCCTCGGTGCCCCGGGGTGCCAAGGAGCGGCGTCCGAGCCCTGTCCAGACACCTCTTCGCGGAGATGGTCCAGCACGGCCTCCGCTGCATCGCCTTCTGCAAGACCAAGAAGCTCTGCGAGGCCGTGCTGGCGCGCAGCCGGGAGATCCTCGAGGAGAACGCCTCGCCGACTCCGTCTGCGTCTACCGCGGCGGCTACGTCGCCGACGACCGGAGGAGGATCGAGGCCGGCCTGTTTGGGGGAACGCTCCGGGGCGTCGCGGCCACCAACGCGCTCGAGCTCGGGATCGATGTGGGGCACATCGACGCCACGCTGCACCTCGGGTTCCCCGGGAGCATCGCTAGCTTCTGGCAGCAGGCCGGGCGGTCGGGACGGAGGTCGAAAGAGTCCATTGCGGTTTATGTCGCCTTCGAGGGCGCTCTGGATCAGTACTTCATGAACTTCCCCGACAAGCTGTTTGGGAAGCCGGTCGAGCGTTGCCATGTCGACTCGCAGAATCAGAAGATCCTCGGGCAGCACCTTACCTGTGCTGCTTTCGAGAAGCCGCTCTGTCCGGAGCACGATGACAAGTACTTTGGCTCTGGTTTGAGAAGTGCCATGGTGGCCCTGAAGGACAGAGGATGCCTGATGAACAGCCAGGAGCCTGGACAGTCAAATTCAGCAGCAGGTGAGTGGAAATACGTTGGACCCGACGACAAGAGCCTCCCGCCGCGTGCGGTGAGCATACGGGCGATCGAGCACGATCGGTACAAGGTGATCGACAAGCAAGGGTACCGGGTGCTCGAGGAGATTGAGGAGAGCAAGGCTTTCTTTCAGGTGTACGAAGGCGCTGTCTACATGCACCAAGGCCACAGCTACTTGGTCGAGAGGCTCGATCACTCCTCGAGGACAGCGTACTGCAGAGCAGCTGCTGATCTCAAGTACTACACCAAGATCCAAGACCACACCGAGATCAAAATCCTTGGAGATGAGGCTGCTCTGCCGCCTACGACGTCATCTAAGACTGGCGTGGTCAGGACGACGACTGCTCAAGCAAACAATTGCAAGGTGACGACTGAATGGGTCTCCTTCGATCGCATTTGGAAATCAAACAACGTGTTCTCGCACACCGTTGAGGTTGACTTGCCTCTGTACTCCTTCGATACTCAAGCTGCTTGGGTGAGTATTCCCGGATCGGTAAGGGCAGCCGTCGAGCAAATGAACTTGGGGTTTCAAGCTGGTGTCCATGCTGCGTCGCATGCTCTCCTCAGCATCGTACCTCTGCATATGATGTGCAGCACTTGTGATCTCGGGACAGATTGTGCAGACCCGCAGCCAAACTCTAAACCTCCTGACAGAATCCTGCTGTACGACAAACACCCCGGTGGCATTGGCTTGGCATCACAGCTCAAGCTGCTCTTTGGGGAGCTGCTGGTTGCTGCTTCACAGCTTATTTCAACATGCAGCTGCACCAATGTGGATGGATGCCCAAGCTGTATCCAGTCATTTGCATGTGGTGGATACAACAACAATCTGGATAAGGCGGCGGCAGTTTTGATTCTCAAAGGAGTCATTGAAAATGAAAGGTTGTTCTTCTATGGCAAAGATGGTTCTCACTTCTCAGCAGAGATGAAGACCTGATTCTGATGTACACAAAGAGAGCCACCAGACTGCTGTGACGTTCTTCTCTTCGCAAGGCTTATTACTCAATTGATTGATGCATAGTTACCGATGTAAAATGACTACTACTAGCATGTCAGACCATATAATTTCAAATGAAAAAGATGAGCTTGTACTTGTGTTGTTATGTACGACAGTGATAAGTATATGAAAATATAATCTCTATACGTGTCCCCAATTTCTTTTTATGTGCAATGATGTTCTGTCTTTACTTACTGATGCTTGTTTTCTCATACGTATGCCTTTTTTTTGGAGAGCAATGGCAGGTGCTCTGACCTTTTTTCATTAAATTAGAGAATAGAAATTATATTTATAAACTTTAGCAGCTCGTCTTTCAGTTGGTAGTTGCTTGTCAGTTGGGAGCTTTCTTTGATCTTTCTGTTGGCTAGCCGCTGAGTTTAGTTGCTTTTTGGTGCATTCTTCCATTGCAGTTGTTGTGCTCTTAGTCTTGTTCAGTGGTGTTTTGAGTTGCCTGGCTGCTTGTAGGGTGTGCTTAGTTGTGTTTAGAGTGTGCTTTAGTTGTTTGTTGAGTAGTAGTTGTAAGGCTTTTGGGGTCCGATCTGATGCATCGTTAGCGATGTAACATGACTACTACTAGCATGCCAGACCATAGAATTTCACATGAGAAAAATGAGCTGTATTTGTGTTGTGATGTAGGACAGCGGTAAGTTCCAATTATAATTCCAAACAAATATGCACAGTGCCTCTATTTTATTGATATGCAGTGATGTTTATGTCTTTACTGCTAAGGCTTCTTTTCTCGTATGTCTTCTTTTGGAGGGCAATTGCAGGTGCTCTGCTTTTTTAATTAAGTTAGAGAATAGGAAATATGTGCAGGTACAAGTAAAATGCCCGTGTGTTGCTACAGGCAACAAAAACTATGCTAATAAGATTTATTGGCATAAGAACCGTGCAAGTTATAAAGACTTTCACAAAATGCAACTTTTTAGCAATACAAACACTTGACAGTTATTGATTTATCTTCTCCCATTTCAAAATTTGATTATACATCGAAGTTCCATGTGATGAGCAATAACGAATTACAAGTACCCACAACGAAGTCAAGGGGACTTGGATTTCAGAATAATTTTGAGACATATACCGAGAGAAATCTCTCATTCTCCTACCGGGATGTCTTCCTGCGACCGGCGGCGAGCTCCTCCACTACGGCGGCGGCCGCCCTCCTCCCCGCTGCCGCGTCACATTCCAACCTCCACGTGGACGCGCCCAGATTTGTGTGCGACCGGCTGGGCCGCGAGAGGACACTCGCTCTGGCCGCCACCGGCAACGGCGCCGTGGCCAGACGCGGTTGCTCCATGGTCCAGAGCGAAAAACCACTTGTATAAGCGACCGCGGAGCCTAGGCTCCGTTCCTGATTCGTTGCATGTAGCTGTGGGTCCCGCCATGCATGCCGCCTGAATCTCCAACTCACAATACTTTATGGTACGTGGGTCCCACAAAGTCAACACCAAAGAGCCAGCTCTCTGCCTCGCGGACGCACCCGTGCCTGACTCAACGAGGCCAAAAACGTTCGTGCCTAACCCTTCTTGTCAGTTCGTGCCTCAAGTCCTCGCCAATCCCTTATTTCCAGATCTGCCTATTCCCCTTCCTCTCATACGCTGCCTTCCGCTCAGGGACGCGGCCTCTCCTACCTCTGACCTCTCCTCTTTCGCCGGCCGCCGTCGACGGCGCCATCCCTGCTCGCCCCTGCTAGCTATCGCCGGCGATTTCTACCCCAGTTCTTCTCGCCGGCCTCGCTCGCCGCTGCTCGCTGCCGTAGTGCTCCGCTGCTCGCCGTCACACTCTCTTCGTCGCCGCCTCGGCCACCGTCGCCGCTGTTCTCTCCTCCGTCCTCTCTCCACGCTCGCTCGCCGCCACCTATTTCCTCCGCTCTCTCTCCTTCGCCGTTCTACATCTGACACTACCATTCCTCTCTTCCGACCTCTCTCCTCGCTCGCTGCTGCAGATTTACATCCACCGCTGCCCTTCCTCCCCTCCGTTCTCCCTCCTTTTGATTTTCTATTTCGCAATCTCGCTATACCAATTGTCAAGGAGGTACGAATTCTAAGGCCTATCTATTTCTTAATCCACAACTGATTTGTGTCGTGGATCTACCTAAATCATTTTCACTGTTTACTTTTGCTCCTTTTTTATTTGGTTGTACAATCCTAACTCAACCATTTTGATGGGCATTCCCCTCTTTATAGTGATTCGGTTGTGAGAAAGATACAAATCTATGCATAATTTTTTATGGGCATTCCCCTCTTTATAGTGATTCCCCTTTTGGTGCTGCTGATAAGGTGCATAATTTTTTTGGACTTCAGTACCTCTTACCTCTGTAGTGTAGTGTTTCAACAACTTGCTGCTACCAGATACAAATCTATGCATATTGCATTATCGCGGTTTTTAATTTTACTTACATTTTGACTTGCATATGACAATGATGCCATTGGAGAATTTCTCTAATTTCTACATATATCTGAACATTTTATTTGCAACGCATGATGCTTGCCTAATTGGAACTTCTGCCATTCTAGAGTTTTGAAACCTTTGTGCAGCTACAATAATCTTGTTGTACTAACATTTTTAGTTATGATTTGTAGGGCTCATATATGATTACATAATAATTTCAGTGTAGTTATTACTATGAACTAATAGCTTTGGCATAATAGCCCTTGTACGAGTTCTGGCATAACACTCTCTGTGTGCAACATGTATGAACTAATTGATTCCAGGTTTAGACATTCCATCAGTTAGGTGCCACGAGAGAACTTTTTCATATCAGATCAGTTAGGTGTACTCGGTACTCCCTTTATGTATATTTGTAAACCTAGACTTGCATTTTAATGTTTCTTTTTTTGAAAGAAAAGGTGGAGAAAAAAATGTTATATATTTATCAATTACCACTTGTACAGATGCCCATCGGAGCCCATCCGGTTCACTTTGAGACTTGGATGTCATTCAGCTTGTTGGTTTTATGCCCTGCAGCTCAATCATTTAATGTGCTCACTGGTAAAATGTACCATCAACTCCTGGGATAATTGTGAGGGAGTTAGCCATGTTGTCAAGCTGCTTCTGTCACTTAACCTGAAAGCTAATAGAACTTTAGAATTAGATGTTCATCGCTGATTGTTTAGTTACAAAAATTAGCATATTAACATTCTGCATTTTTTTATTTACGTATTGTTGCAGATGAATATCCAAAAGTCAAGGAGCACTTACTATACAAGATTCTTAAATAGCAGGCGTATTCAATTACCAGATTGTGCAAGCATGCGACAGTAGCAACTCATTCAGCATTAGCTTCAAGCTATTAGCTTTCAGGTTGAGTGACAGTAGCAACTTGTCATGCTTCTTCTCTGTTTAGTAGAAACATTACTTGTTTATTCACACAAACAATGCACTTGCATGTCAGACGTCAGTAAACTCGTTAGTTAATCAATAGTTAATTTAGCCTGGCAAATTTGGTTGTTTCCTGTAGTGTCTTGCATGTAGGCATAGCTAAAGCTTTTATTATTTGCTTTCCATATCTGATTCTTTTGATGTGTTTCCTGCTTGGCAATATTGAAACTTTATTGCATGCTTGAGGATTACTGTATATTTGGATAGTACTAATTAGATCATCCGTAAATTATTATATTTTTATCTACTTTTGAGCATTACTGCATATTTTATTTCACATTTCATTTTCCACCATACCATAGTTGAGGTCCTGCTATTAACTTGGAAAGCAAGTTAGGTGGTGTGCCTGAATAGTCACATTTTAGCTCCCTGGAGAATATGGAACAAGTTATGTGGTGTGCTTGTGCTAATAGCTAGGTGTTGTTGTTGCTTTTCTATTATAGGAACTTGCAGGATGTCAGCCCAATCAGTTCCTACTCCTTCCATAAACAAGACTAGTTCTAAGAGAAATTCACGTGTCTACTGCTATGTTAATCTATATTAGTTGTGACAGCTTTTAGATGTGTTGCTCATTTTTTGATTTGGGCAGGTAACTCAAATTGAGTAGGTTTGAACTCAAAAGTTTTATTTCAGAACGCGATGATCCTTCTGTTTTGGAGTGTATCATTTTGAGATAACTATTTGAATATTTTTCAGCTCAAAAGTAATTGACATTAGGTCTATCTTCTGTGTTGGTAGGTATTGGATGAAGCTGATAAATTACTTAATGTGGAGTTTGAGAAAGCTCACGATGACATTCTAAATGAGATCCCTAAAGACAGGAGAACTTTCCTTTTTTTCAGCGACAATGACCAAAAGGTTTGTGGATAGTGTTGTATTTTGTTTACTGATGTGATGAAACTACATAATCTGTGGAAACCTTTTATTCAAACAACTGAAAGTAATTTATTTATAGGGCCATGTTCACTCAGATGATAAAATGCCTGAGATGATAAAAGAGTGATGGTCCCATATTTATCCTTCTAAATGTCATTCATTTTTCTAGCGTGATCTTTCTGGTACAAATAGTTTGCATGATCATGGACTGATTTTATAAACAGTCCTTTTGTAAAAAAAACTACAACGGGCTTGTCTCAGGTAAATATAACTTAAGTAAATAAACTGCAACGGGCTTGTCTCAGGAATCCTGTTAAGGTGACACTCAAAGCTATGTTTCTGGACTTTCCTGTCCTACACTAGCGCTGCAGACTATTCAGAGCTAGTATATTTGGATAGTACTAGTGAGGAATACAATTACTATAGTCTGTATGTTGTAAAACTCGTTAGCTGCATGTGCTCTTACAGATTTCATCTCTAGCAGTAGTCATCTATTTATATCCAGATATGTCGGTGTACAATTATTTCTCGGTGCTCAAAACAAATAGAGAGATTGTTTCATGATCTAATCATTTGCTATATGGTTTTGTAGGCAGCCCATAATGATGTACCTATAGTTGTTCATACTCTTTTATATGCCATCGACACTTACCTGAAATTTATCATGCAGGTAATTTTCATTTGGATTAAAATTTTGAGTTAATTTTCTTCATTGTATATTGCACTGAACCTGGAAGTGACTGCCGTGAGTCATATATTGCTGTAGTTGGTTGAAGCACCGACAATTCTTTTGTTCTTCTACACAAGACAGCTGAGCGCAAAGGGGCTCTTCAAGTGTTAATGTTTCGAAAAAAAAAAATGTCAAGTGTTACCATGTGTTGTTCAACTCTGACATAAATTCCTCTATGATCGTGTATAGATATCTACAGTAGGGGGCTTATCGCTTCAGATTATGAGTTTAGAAGCTCGTGGGATTCTCTTTGTATCTCCATTCCTTTATCACCTCCATTCCCATAGTCCCCTGTTTTGTCAAAATGAACCAAGATCAGATGCCTGTTCAGAACTATTTTACAACTTTACAAGCAGGACCGTACTCATACATTTTTTTCTGTTTATCTCCACATCATCGCTTTCATATGCATCCCAGCTATAGCTTTGGTCTTCTAGCCTTTTTATCACTCCATTGCGATTGTCATCTGTATTTTGACTACCTGTATTGAAAAAATTAAACACAAAATTTAACATTGTCCTAAAAAGTTTCTGTTTCAGAGGTATGTTCACTGTATTTTTCTTGCCTTACCCTGTTAAAGCCACAGGTCATGACTTCAAAAGGGGATTCACCGGAGGGCGGGGCATTGGTTATGAACTATTTGATATTGCTATTAGAAGGATTAAGCATCTAGATAGCTATATCTATCAAGCTGATATCCCACTGAGGTGGAGGCACATGTTCGAGTCTGATTTTGCGGTATAAAATACCTGAACTAATTCAACATTATTGCATTCTCAGCAAACAATGCAGAACATCCAGTTAAAGCTGCTTTTTTAACAGGTGACGTGCCTTGAAAATACCAGCCCAATTGAAAATGTTTCCATAAGAGAGCAGTTCATCGGTGCTTCTGTTGACTATGAATTGCATCGTTGCCGCATGGTAAATGCTATATTCAGAGATTGTTAACCGTAGTATGCATACCAGTTTATTTACAAATGTTTTTCTTCACCTGGATTTGTATGCAGATGATGGTACCCATAAATCTCAAAGGGTTATGGTCATGCTATGTCTGGGACTTACGGGAGCATGTTGTCAGCATCATTGATCCAACTGCAGGGACGTCCGATGAAGATTTTATTTTGATGGTCCACTCCAGCACGATCAAAGTGCTTGAAGAGTCCACCAAAAAGTGATATTTAAATTATCAACAATAAAGTTATAGCTTATATGTGTGATAACAACTACTCTATCCTTTCAAGAAAGGAAAATGTTTGTGGTAAAAATCTTGTCCATAAAAGAATTAAGTTCTCTACTGCTCCTCTCGCTCTTTACTTTATTTGACCAGTATTTATTTTTGGGGTGTAACTATTTTTTCCACAGAGAGAGATTACGTTTAAAATTCCATCTTGTTTGAATGAAGTCTGAACCAGTAGTACAGAAAAAAATTTACCATCAGGGAAAAAAGTTTGTGCCTGTTCGGTCGCCCATGTCGCACACGCTTGACGACGTCCAATTTTTAGATGATGTAGGTAGTAGCCCTAGCTTACGTGTAGATGTAATCGTCCATGCCCCATTGTCTCCCAGCAGCTGTATCCCTGACCTATAGGCCCTGTTTAGATGTTTCGTGAAAATTTTTTCGAGTATGTTCCCTCACATGCATGATATATTAAATGTAGTCGAAAAAATAACCCATTATATGGATGGAGTGTATTTCGCGAGACGAATCTAATGAGCCTAGTTAGGTCGTGATTAGACAATAAATTGCTACAATAAACATGTGCTAATGACGGATTAATTAGACTCATTAGGTTCGTCTTGCGATGTACTGACAGAATATGTAATTAGTTTTGTAATTAGTCTATATTTAATACTTTAAATGTGTGTCCGACATACTCGAAAAAAATTTCACGTCCCATCTAAACACGGCCATAGATTGACAAGACCTCACAATGACCACACAGGCGCATAGCTGTCCAAGCAGAGGTGTACCACACAAAGTTCATAGCCGTCTGAGCAGATGTGTACCAGACAATGGTAAACAACTAATACTAGTTTCTTAATTACAGGGGAGTAGACTGAGTGATCTGAGAGCAAGTTGACCTTTCTCTCCACTGCCCATCTCTCTTTTCGATTGATAAGGCATCTCAGAATGCCAGTGATATTAATAAAATTAGACATCAGTGACTATAACATTTTGTAATATAACTTGATCAGGATTAGCATTACTTTCTTAATCAGAAATTAGAATAATCTCATAACTTAACGATCAGTAATTGATGAGCATGTCATTTTCTCCCAAAAGAACTATTTCACCGCAAAGCAAGTGATTACACATTAATTGATGACATATTGCAACATGTTATCCAAAGTTGTCCTGGCAAAGTTCTTCACATGTTCCCTGAAACTGATGACCAATATAATGTGTAATTATTAAAAAGTTGGGCTAGTTCTCCTGATGTTGTAGGCATGCACAACGCTGTGGCAGCAGTGAGCCTGTCAATTGCTATGGCGCAATACTCATCTCAGCTATCAACTGCTATGTTGCAATACTAATATCAGCATTCATGACCTTAAAACATTACTCCTATCAGGAGCGCATTAATAAAACATATGCAATTGAAATACAATCCAGCTAGCACTCACAGGCGGTGTATAATAATAATAAAAACGCTTGCAATTGTTTGTATACTTTATTCTGAAAAATAAAAAACATTTTTATCCCTTTTCATAGTAGGGAAAAAATATGCATATGGCTAACCATTCACCAAACAGTTGTAATGTTTTAAGGTGACAACTAGCTAGTATACGGAATTGCATTCACACGGCTTGAAAAAAAGTTTTGACAAATAAGCAGACACATAGCTTCTAGTACCTGGAAGGTTAGCAAACTGGAATCCGTAGGGAAGAAGGCAACACCTGCTGTCCTGCACAAAAAAAAAAGGTTGATTAGAAGCTGAAAATCCAAAGTGTGGGTGGAGGATGGGCGGCGCAATGGCAATCGAGAGCTCCGAGGCAGCCAGCAATGTCGCCTCCGAAGCAGCCGCCAGATGCTACATCACCGACGATGCCAAATCGCCCGTAGAGATTCCCAAAAAACCTAGCACCGTCACCACCATAACCAGGACCTTCACATGCGCCGCCTCTGTTGGTTCCAGCGGAATGGGATGTAGCACGAGGGAGCAAAGGCCTATAACCTCCGCGTCCTACTCCTCCGCCGCCACGGCCGCCGCCGCCGCCGCGCTCAGGGGAGGCGGGACCGCCGCCGCTCATCCTGCTTGACTGCCAATGGCTCGATTTGGGGGACGGAGCAATGGCTGTTGTGTGGAGGGGAGATGGAGTGGATCTAGGGTTTCTCGTTCTTCAGGAGGACATAGCAATGGTGGGCGCGACCATGGGCGAGGAGATGAAATGTGCGGCGGCCGCAGACGAGGCAAAAATTGGAATGGTGGGCGGGCAGGCAGGGGAGGCGCGCTGCGAAATTTTTGCCTGGTGGGCGGGTGGGGAAGAGGCGAGGCAAAATATTAGGCAGAAATTTTGGGGAGGCGAGAGGGCAGCGTTGACCTGGTGGGGCCCATGGCCAATAAAGAACTACTAAAGCACGCCTGCAGCCTGGGTCCCACGTTCGCATGCAGCCAATGAGAGCGCTGCGTTTAGCTCCGCGGCCACAAGTACGAGCGGTAGTGCATTTCTGCTCCATGGTCTCCCCGTCCGCGCCGCCGCTCCTGTGGACCGTGCAGCACACCACTGCTGGTGTCAGCCGCCGCTCCTCCAGACCAAGCCCGCTCGCACGGCTTGCCGCTGCGAGCTCGCGGCCCGGCGCCGTCGAGCCTGCCGCGGGGCTGGAGCTCGCGGCCTGGCGCCGTCGAACCTACCGCGGGGCTGGAGCTCGCCCCAAGTATGGCACTCACCTTCAGCGCCGAGTCTCCCGGCGGCAGAGCTCACCGTGGAGGCCCACGTGTCGCTCCAGCCGGTGGCCAGGCGCCGCCGAGCCCGCTGGGGGGCTGGAGCTCGCTCTCGACCTGTCACTCGTCCCAGCAGCAGAGCTCCGGCGACTGGATCTTTTTTTCGAAACGATAGCAGGAGCACTGCTCTGTCATTTAAGAAAGCAATTGTACATCACGCGCCAAAGTGAACACCACCACCGTCACACAAACAACACAAGCAAACAACGCACACAACAAAATACTACACCACGTGAAAAGGTGAGGAGACAAGGGAAGGAGGAAGTGCAGCACTACAGCTGCGCGGTTGGAGAGAGGAGGGATAAAGTTGCAGTGGGACCCACCACGTGAATGATCGGCGGTGGGAGTGGGCTCGGGCGTGAGTTCGGTTGCGTGCGTGCGAGCGTCATATTAGGGCTCCTATATACCTTGTGAAAGATCTTTAGCAACTCGTCTATAAAGCTCACCAAGGTCCAGTTGGTGATGGGCCATTTCAACTTTTCAATGAAAAAATGTTGAATACAAAATGTTGATCAACATTTTATCTTTTCGGAAATGTTGAGCCCCAACTTTTTTTTTCTGAAAAATGTTAACCAACGTTTCCGAGAAATGTTGCACCTCAACTTTTCTTCGCTGACATTTTTGAAAATTGTTGAGTCTCAACTTTTTCGCCAATATTTTTCAAAAATGTTGAGTCTCAACTTTTTTAAAAAAATGTTCAGTCTTTTTTCGCCAACAATTTTTTTGGAAAATGTTGAGTCTCAACTTTTTTTAAAAAAAAATCAACATTTAAAAAAAATCACCGGCCGTCGGGGCCTTCTTCTCTGGCTCCAGCGGCCGGCGGTGGCAGCGCATGGCCGGGGCAGCAGCGCACATATGGGCGGCGCCGGCACACGACCGCCGAGCTCGGGGCAGCGGGGGCGGCGCTGGCACACACGGCCGTCCCGGAGCTCGGTACGGCAGTGCACGGGCGGCAGCGTTAGCGGCGGCCGGCGAGCTCGAGACGGTAACGCCAGCGGCGGCCCACAACCGACGAGCTCGGGGACGGCTGCGCGTGGGGTGGCAGCCCTTAGCCGGCCGCTTGAGCGCAAGTAGCGGCGGCGGCATCACAGGACCGGCGGGGCGGCGCACCGGCGATGGCGGTGCCCACATAGGGGTGATGGCGGCGCACACTTGAGTGGTGGTGGCGGGGGCAAGTATGAGGTGGGAGAGCAGGTTAGGTTTTGCCCATGAGATCCAGCAGGTGTGAATAGTTACACGAATCTCAAACACTGAAAGGTGACTGAAAGGTGAGAGAGAAAGAATTTTTCGAAAAGTATATAGGGTTTTCAGAGTGCAAGAAGTAAATAGGACTTTTTCCTTTTCGTTTTAGATTGAGCGGTCAACAGTTTGGGCCGTGAGGAAATGAATTAAGGCCTGGCGCACGCCGTGGGTTTGATTCGATTTCTTTCAATATACGGTAACCAAATCCAACCGGATACGATTAAAAAAAACGGATATAGGAGGAAGCCTCGTACCCACCGGCCACCGGAACCCAAAATCCGCCGGATCGCCTCTCGTCGGCCGCTCCCGCACGCCTCTCGCCGCCTCCGCCTCTCCTCTCTCCTCGCCGGCCGCGGGTCTCCTTCTTCGTCGGTAAGGCACCTCGTCATCGTACAAATCCCCCGATTTGTCCTCACAGAGGTTGGCCCTCCTAATTTCCCAATCTGCTGTTTCTAGGTCGCCATGGCCGCCGCCACCGGCTTGCCCCATCGTCGCATGTTTCCCCGTAGCCGCCCGTCTCCTTCTTCGTCGGTAAGGCACTCATCACCTTACAAATCCCCCGATTTGTCCTCACAGTGGTTGGATTCTCCTTGGCCCTCCTAATTTAATTTCCCAATTTGCTGTCTCAAGGTCGCCCCCCCCCAATCCGCGATGTCTGCCGCTGTCGCCGACTTCCCGAGCTGGGTGCTTCTGGAGCCCTTCGTCCGCCGGGACGACAAGGGTTCCTTCCCTGACGAAAGCAAGGCGCCCATCAGGGCGTCGGGCACCACCTCCTGGGGTGCCGACTTCAGCATCGCCTTCTCCCTCGCCGAGCCCCCGCGCATCTCCCGCCTCTACGCGAAGCTGCCGCGGCGGGGGTTCCGAGATCCCGGGCTGGGGGTGCCCTTAAGCATTGTGGCGACCCACCGTCATCTCGCTCTGCTCCGCGTGGAAACCCAGACGCGTGAACTGCTCTCGTACCAGAACTTCTTCATCCACAACGCCAAGATACCTTCTCCATCCTCGCTCCAAATGCTCCCACCTTGTACCGAGCCAGACTTTAATTACACCCACGACGATGGCAGCCTATCTCCTACTCGTACTCCCAGTGATACTCGTCTGCTGGATGTTAAATCCATGGGCTTCTGGTGCGGAGGCGAGGTGTTCGTGGTGGCAGAGCTGTCTCTTTACAAACCCATCAGCTGCTCTAAGGTCTTTGCTGACATTTACTTGCTGCGCAGCAGCATGTTGTCATACTCGCTGCGCAGCTGCGGTGACGGCAAATGGAGCTCCATGCGTGTGGAAATCATGTCCACTAGCAACCCTGATGATGAGGATCTCTGGCGACTCTGCTGCTGGCAAACTGAAACTGTCGTCCCCTTCCAACGCTGGCTGTGCTGGATTGACTACTGCAATGGCATCCTCTTCTTTGACATGGAAGCAGCCAACCCTACCGTCTCCTTCCTCAGGTTCCCTCCGGGCATGTCCCTTCATACCAGCACAGCCACAGCCACAGCCACAGCCACAGCCAAGGCCACAGCCACAGGCTCAGGCTCAGGCTCAGACTCAGACTCAGACTCCGACGCAGAGTCAGACACAGACACAGACATGTGTGGCTTCTTGTACTGTGGTGCGTCCGTCGTCGACCATGGCCGTGCGCTCAAGTTCGTCAATGTCATCCGCCATGATGGCATCCCCTTTGGAGCACTCAAGCCGGGCAGTGGCTTCGCCATTACCTGCCACACCCTCATGTTAGGTGACGGCAGCATCAGCAGCATGGCATGGGAGAAGGACTACACGGTCACCTCCATGGAGCTCTGGGATACCAACAAGGACAACAGCCTCCCACACGGCATCCTCATGTTCCCTCGAGTTGACATTGACAGGCCACATGTGGTGCACTTCCTTTTCATCGAGTTTGGATTTGTTAAGAAGAAGATGTGGACTGTCTCCATTGACATGAACACCAGGCTCATGGAGTCATTGTTGAAGTATATCGATGGGTGGGAGGACCTTGAATCTGACAACGCTGACTTGATCACATATAATACCATGTCTCCCAAGCCCTTCCTCCCTTGTGAGTTCCCCAGGTTCTGCTCAAGGTACGTAATATTGCTGCTGCCCTTTTAACTATTACTCAATAGACTCCGATTCTGTTGGTTCCATATTTGTATATTGCTGCATATATATGCAAGTTTAATCACATTGCTTTAATCTTGCATTGTTGGCATTTCATATGTCGTTGTACTGTAGCCACTTTTTCCAACCTGCAGAATACTAGCATAGCCTGCAGGCTAGCCACTAGACATTTGAGCCTTGAAGCTTATGATCGGAACATAAGAGCTGCCTGCTAATATGTACTACGTCCGTTCCAAATTATAGGTCGTTTTGGCTTCATTAGGTTCATAATCTTTGTTATGCACATAGATAAACGCTATGTCTAGATTCGTAATAAAATCTATGAACCTAGGAAAGTCAAAACGACCTATAATTTGGAACGGAGGAAGTACCTTCTTTTATATGCTGTTGGAAGTTAATAGCAGTGTGTTCTTAATTCTTTCCTAAGTAATAAATAACTATTTCACGAAGCACCGCCCTTTGCATGATAGGCCTTCTCTTGGTCACTAACAGAAGCAAGTTTAGTTGATCATCAGCCATCTAGATCGTTTTTAATTTGCCACAGTATTTATTTATTTTATTGCAGGAGGAAGAGGAAGGGTATGGACTGACTTGCGTCTGCCAACTTCATCATACTTGTCGTGCTTTCTAAATGGTCAAAACTGAAGAAAGGCTTCTGTCCTGTCAACAAAAGGAAGATGCTATTTCATGTTGTGGCCTAGGAAGCATCTATCTCATGGCATCCACTTTCATGCTGTATGAACAGATAAGTTAGTACAATCTTTAAATTGTGTCGTTATGTGGATGTGTCTCTTGGTCTTTGAACTTGCGTGTTACCAAGTTTGTATGTGAAGTTTAGTTTAATCTCAAGTTTGCATGTGAACTGCGGACTGCTTTGTGATTTTTGGTTGGTACCATGCCATTTCAAGTGCGCGGGGTTGACGTGCAGGCAAAAGCACAGAACCAACGTGACCAAAAAGCTAGCGTAATCCGGAACGTTCGCCCCGCCCCCTTTACTCCGTTCGTTTCCCATCCACTGTATTATTGATACCCATTCAGTTGAAAATGTGCTCCGGCGCACTCAGTCCCACCTACTGGTATTATTGATACCCATTCAGTTGGAAATGTGCTCCATCGCACTCAAAGGCTCTCTTTTTTTACCAAAGGGAAAAAAGGATGGCAACAGTTTTCTGGGATCATCATTATTGAAGGGGTTGAGTACTCCTCGCCAGCAGATTCTGCATTCCAAGCGTTAATAGGACTGGACATTTCGCGCGCGTTGCGGGCCCTATCATACACATAAACTAAAATAAATACGAATTTCAAGACATAGCCAAATGGCTAGATAACTATATATACATAATCATAATCACCAAATATATTAGATCACATAACCTATCATCATGCAGACTATTGAAATCACTTTCAGTTATTAATTTTAGCTCATCACAGAGCATAAGAATCTGATTGGCACATACAAAATGAAGAACGGTTCTAAATTACAAATACAGAAAATGAGATTTATCTGTTTAGAAAATAAGAGTCAAGGGAGCAAATTTAGAAAATAAGATTATGTAGCAGATTTTCCATTCTTCAGGCGGATGCAAGCACCAAAGTAGAGATATTGTTTTCAATATTTAGTTTCCTGACAATTGAGCAATACTTAATTCCCTGTTGTTGAGAAGAAAGAAAAATCATAACTTGAATCCCCTTCTCTGACCTAGCATCCAACCTCATAGCCCATCTTGAGCTAAGCAGATTAGGTTCATATTGCTGCTTCTCTGTACATAAGAACATGTTGGAAATTAGAGTATTTATATGTTACTTGTCTTTTATGGGGAAGAAAAGGTACAATCAATCTTTGATAACTGAAGGATGGAATAGTAAAATTCTATCTTTACCAGTGGAAATGCTAAATCATCTTTGGTCTCCGGATCTGGCGGAATCCGGAAGCCGTCGGATCGCCTCTCGTCGGCCGCTCCCGCACGCCTCCCTCCGCCTCCTCTCTCCTCGCCGGCCGCGGGTCTCCTTCTTCGTCGGTAAGGCACCTCGTCATCGTACAAATCCCCCGATTTGTCCTCACAGTGGTTGGATTCCCCTTGGCTTAATTTCCCAATCTGCTGTCTCAAGGTCGCCATGTCCGCCGCCGCCGGAGCTGGGTGCTCCTGGAGCCCTTCGTGTTCCGCAGGGACAACGACGAGTCCTTCCCGGACGAGAGCGAGGCGCCGATCAGGGCGTCCGGCACCACGTCCTGGGGCGCTGACTTCCGCATTGCCTTCTCCCTCGCCGACCCCCCGCACATCTCCCGCCTCTACGCGCAGCTGCCGGGCTTTCCGGGCCCCAGCAAAGAGAGGCCCTTGGCCGTTGTGGCGGCCCACCGCCACCTCGCCCTGCTCCGTGTCGGCACCAAGAGGCCAGGCCTGGTTCAGGACTTCTTCGTCTACAGCACCGACAAGCCTTCCAAGCTCCAAAGGCTCCCCCCTTGTACCGTGATGTCCATGCCGGGCAGGAATCTTGCCAACCTACCTTCCCATCCTCCTCGTCCCCAGGAGGCGAACCGGCGCCTGCAGACGGTCAAATCCATGGGTCTCTTGTGCCGTGGCAGAGGAGAAGAGGAGGAGATCGCGGTGGCAGAGAAGCAGCTCTGAGGTCTTTGCTGACATCTATTTGTTTCTGGAATCAGTTAGTAGTGAATGGGAGTCCATGCGTTTACCCATCATCAACATGGACAATGATCACATCAACGACCCCAATGATGTTTGGCAGCTTTGCCTCTGGCAGACTGACGCTGTCATCCCCGTCGGCAACAACTGGTTGTGCTGGATCGATTACTACCGAGGCATCCTCTTCTACGACGTGTTCGGGGCTACTGTCTCCTTCCTCCGGTTCCCTCTGGACACCTTCCCTAGCACTCCCAATCGCAGCAGGGAATGCAGCTGGTTATACCGTGGCGTGTCTGCCATCAACGATGGCTGTGCACTCAGGTTTGTCAATGTCGCCCGTGACGATTTCGTTGGCTATGGAGCGCTCAAGCCAGGTGCTGGCTTCACCATCACCAGCCACACCATCAGCTTATCAGGAGGCAGCAGCAGGGTGTGGGAAGAGGACTGCATGGTCACCTCTCATGAGTTGTGGGACTGATGATCGCCTCCCGCGTGAGGTTCCCACGTTCCCCCAAGTGAACATTGACATGCCACATGTGGTGCACTTCCTTGTCAGCGACTTCACTTACGCCATGAAGAAGATGTGGCTGGTCGCCATTGACATGAACACCAAGACTGTCAAGTCATGTTCTCGGTATATCAATGGGAGGGAGGACATTGGAACTGAACTTGAGTTCTTGACTGAGGAAAGGTCCATGTGTCCCAGGCCCTTCCTCCCCTGTGAGTTCTCCAAGTACCTCCATTTCTCAAGGTAATAATAGAGAAGAAATTTGGCAGGCTTGTACTAATAGATCGAGAAGAAGCAACCAACAACAAAAACAAATAGTATAAAAAAAACACCCACATAAATTAAGGAGGTGACAGCAGGCAAAATTGATACGAATAAATTTCTGTTATAACTGCAGGCAAAATGATCGAGCATGACAGGCCAAGTCTGATGGAAAGCAAGTAATCTGCTTTCTTGTATGCTCGTCGATGCGTATTGATCCAAGTATAATTGATGAAGCTGCAAGTAAACCAGACAAATTGTCAGTTCGCCACTACTTCGCCAATCGCCATTGTTATTCCTGTCGGCTATCCAAGTATAAGTGGATGGATCCCCGAATGAACTCAAATGTTTCCTCTAGGAGGCTCATGGATCGATCGGGTCGAACTGCTGACGTGGTGCCATACGTGCACTGACTCACTGAGTCAGTGAGCAGTCAGCATTATGCATGATAGGACAGGACTCCCCCAAGCAAAGTCTTAATTGTGTGTATAGTTGACTTACGCTTGCAACTTGTTCAGTAGGAACGAATCTTGTGGTATTAACTTTCAAAAATAAGAATCTTGTGGTATTGCAATAATTTTGTTTGTATTAGCCGAATCTCTGATCGGGTGTTAATTAGGATTACAGATCTGTCTACTGATCGTCTGCTTGGGCGGCGGCCGGGTGCAGATAAAAATAGTGTGCTCCGCCACCAAATGAATATACCCTATTGATCGTCTGTTTGGTTAGAGGCAGTTAGCTCAACCGCCTGCAAAAATATTTTTAGCAGTGGAAGGTGTCAAGAGAGAGAGATAGAGGATAGTATGGCGGCAGAGGCGCGTTATCGAAGGCAAAGCTGAATAGCGCCGATGGCTAGCCCACTTAATTTAATAATGGTTATTAGAACTAACCCATTTGCACCGCTTAAACGTTACTATGAAAATCTGAAATCGGCCATGTGCAACATGAATATATTAGTGCAAAGCAACATTTGAATAGGCAGAGGGTCATTGTTCGTCCAGTTTTATTACTAGTACATGGCTGTCACTGCCACTCTGCCTGCTCTAGAGTTGACTTTGAAGTTCTTTGCGGTAACTGGAAATGGACACTGCTACTATGAACCAAAAGAAAAATCAGATCTCAAAATTCTAGGAAAATAACTCCTCCATCCTTATTCCAAGTGCAGTAGTATCTTCATTTAATCACAAATATAAGTCCATTGATAGATGTATATATTTCGTTAAACTCCGACCTTATAGAATCATGTCCTGTGAATTTAGATGATGAGATTTTGTTACGTACTGATAGTTAAATCTAAAACATTTTTGACTTATGACCAAACGAAACGGGTTTATATATCTGCGACCGAAGGAAGTATATATTCATCAAGATATTAATCTCTTTGTTGCTAACCATGCAAATTTAAATCACGAAATGACTTATTTTTTTTGGAGGGATGGAGGGAGTATAGTAGTTATTAAGCAGTTGTTAGTTTAAGTAGATGGTGATGCCTACTAGCCAAAAAATGGTGGTGGGTATGGGTGGTTGCATGCTGTACGGCTGGTGTACGTTCGCCTATGTGCGCTGAAAGTCAAAGTCGTAAACAAGCAATGGCTACACGTGGGGGTTGAGACAAGGAACATTGCATTGGGACCCAATGCAAGAAGCAGCCAGCGGATTATCGGAGGAAAAGCTCGACTAGTGCTTAGACTAATATCTTAGCGCCCGATAGCCTATCGTGCATGCATATAGCAAGGTTGGCAGAACAGATAAGTTATCTTTTTTTCTTGAAAGAAGATAAGCCATCTTTTAGTATGCGGTTTGTCAACGGATCGGATTGTTCGTTTGCTTAATGGAGTGCTTTTTTTGCTCGTTAATTATTATTAGGTTATAGGATGACGTTCTACATAACACTTGATTACATTTTCGATCGAGGAAGGATGACTCTAATTTGCCAGTAATACAAGGATAAAGGGTGATATATGCATACGTCCATGAAGAATAGAAGGATGGTAGATAAACTTCCCCAACTCTTCGTGAATTCTAGACAATTAGTACACATTAGGTAGAGTGTCTAACTTACCCCTCCAGCAAAGAGGGTATAGAATCGTACTCCCTTTATTTCAAATTTTAGGTCATTTTAATTTTTTAAAATTTATAGATTTTAATATGTATGTAGAAATGTGTTTATGCCTATATGCATAGTGAATATTATGTACTAAAAGAGCTAAAACGGTCCATATAATTTGAAATAGAGGGAACACATAAACGGAGGAAACACTTATGTAAGATTATTGACCCATGGATCCATCACAATTCACATGCACTGATGTTGTTGTCCTTCAGTTAGTTCTGCTTGTCTGTTTTCCAGCCACAGCAAGCTTGTTCTGACTTATTCTATCTTCTTTCCGTTCACAAAATATTAATAAAACAGTCAAAATCAACCAGAACCAACGAATTTATCTACCACGGGCCGAAGCCCCTTCAACCCAATCGATCTCCATGGTTGTTGGGCGCACGCGATTTGGCTTACGTTTAGTTAGCTGAATACAGTATCTTTGTTGAAAGGTGATAGGCTATAGCTTGCTGTACTTCCAACTGCTATATTGTATAATCAAATGAAAACAAAAGTGTACGGCAGTAGTACGTGTAGCAGGACGATTCCTTCTACTAGTAGTACCTTATAGCTAAATGTCAACTTATCAGGTTGTCGCTTAGCTAGTAATGTAGCAGTGTGGGAGCAGGAGCACGTAACTTCAATTCATGATGAGCAGGACGCACGTTTTCGTTGAAACCTCGCTTTCACGGCCGCGTTTAGATAGGTTGTAAAAAATTTTTAGGATAATAAATGCACCTTTGACCAATAATTAAGGGCATTAATTAAAGGCAGTTTACAAAACTATCTTCACAACCCTAGGTAAATTCTCGAGACGAATCTAATGAGGTCTTTGACCACACGAGTAGAGGATGGTTACTGTAGAGTTACTGTATCAAATCATGGATTAATTATGCTCATTAGATTCGTCGCGCAAAGTTGCACCCATCTGTGAAAAGGTTTTACAAATAAACTTCATTTAGTGCTTCATGCATACAAGATTTTTTGCATTTAATGCTCCGAAAATTTTGCCGGATGGCATCTAAACGCGGCCGTGGGCAGCCGTACGGAAGCCACCTACGCTCATTGTCAGGCAACTTTTTTTAACCATCCGAACTACTAGTAATTACAACAACTTGATCTTACATCTGCACATCGGGCTTTGAACTAAAATAGAAGATGTCCTCTCCTAGTCTTAGTGAGTCCTCTGTTAAAGTAAAACTAAAAATATAGGAGGGAGTATTTGTTCGTTTGAGACCCTGTATAAAGTTATCATTTTTCTTTATCTGCAAAGAAAAGACTTGGATCCTTCTTAGTTCCTACCATGTTCTCAAGAAAACGAGAGAGGTGCCACAAACAATAACATGTAGCTTCATCGATCGATGCCCCATCCGTTTTCAAATATACACGACGTCCGAGACAACAAACTAGACAGCGTTCTATATTGAAAAATACTTATATATGCTACTTATTACAACCAACCATTTTCAGCGCAATAGATTTTTCTCCCACACATATAAACACTATTGAATCAGCGCTACCAGCCAAATCAACAGACTTTTCAGCGCATCGCAGCGAAGCAAACATGGCAAACCATCAACCTCTTTCTTCCTGGTTCCAATTAACTGTTTACTTTTTTAAGAGTGGATCTATATATACACGTTTGTACAGAACTTCTGCAACCACCAGGAGATCAAATTAAGGATTATTACAACACTTGCTCACTCATGAGTCATGAATCACAAGGTCCAAATTAATTGCCCTACATATGAGTTGATCAGTTTTGTTTGTTTTTAAAATCGTGAGTCCTTGTACGGCTAGGCTGGAGTACTACCTGACAACACAATGCGACTTTTATCAGATTTATTTGTCTGCTGAGGTCAAAGACAGTCCCAACATTAATAACCATATATAAGCAATGTCGATGTCGAGAACGAATATTCGGACTCAAGAAGCATCATCGATCAGATCTAGAAAAGCTCAAGAAAAATTATCCAGTAGCCCTGCACACTATGGTTTTCAGTCCATATATAAAAGTAGAGAACCACTACTACGGCAGTTCCTCAAAATTTGACAAAACTCGAAGACACAGAAGCTTTTTAGAGAAGAAGGCAAACATTCTTCACAAACTCCTACGTACTGCCGGATATGATATCTTAATCACAGGCAAACCAAGGCGGGCTCAAACCAACCAACCAACCCAGATCCTTGTCTGATAGGAACTTTATTTGACAATGTATCTAACTTCTTTGCTAGCTCATACTTAAGATGATAAAAATTACTACATTATTTTTTTAATGAACATGGTAGGAGAGCTGCCCATTATATTAAATAGAAGAACAAGACTGTACACACATACCCACAAGTTTTGCAGGAGAAAGGGGGAAAAAACAGAATGAAAAGAAAAAAAAGGAGGCACAGTACTCAAATGTGGCTACGAAGGTTAAAACATTGGTTTCACGAATTCAACAAAAATGGTGTATCTTGTCTACTGTGTCCGTCAGCAACTCGTTCAAGGCGATATAGTTTTTTTTCGATCTTATGAATTATTATTTTTATTGCTGAAGACATTGTCAAACAATATTCAGAAAAGGAATATGCTTAATTCGTTGTCAAACAATATTTATGAAGTAGCATGCCTGCATGCACCACTTATGTTGCTAAATATGTAATCTACTACTGTCTGCCAGTGAATTGTATTGTTTGCTCAAAGAGCAAGAGAAGTTGTATTGTTGTTCACATCTTTGAACTATAGGGGCAGTAACTTTAGTACCGAGGTAAATCTTTCGTTCACCTGGTGTAAAGTCAGAAACGACCTCACCAGCAAGCACATGCAGGAGGAGTGGGGAGTGCACGGCACCCGATGCTGCCGGCTGGCTTGCTGGGGGGACTCCAGCTATCTGCAGAGTGCAGACTGCAGCTTCAGGCAATGTCAACTTCTCCAGAGTAGGAGTACTTATCATCAGGAAGCCCTAATATAAAAATGCCAGCTCGATGTGCACCCCGGCTATAAAACCCCGTCCATCGATGCGGGGATCCCCCAACTCCATCGCAAGCACGCTGAGCTCCTGAAGCACCGCCGGCACTCCTGCAGAGCTAGCACTCTGGTTCAGGGCTTCAGGCAGTAGCAAAGCAGCGTGCAGTAGTGAGTGAGGCCTCAACGCGGTTCCTGTGACAACACATTCGCGAGTGAGGCCTTAGTAGCTAGGGAAGGTCGAAGAAGAAGAGTGCAGGGCCATGGCGAGTGTGCACGGTGTGACTGGTCGCGAGCCGACGTTCGCCTTCTCGGCGGAGGACGCCGGCGCGCGCCCTGATGATCAGGCGGCAGCCAACAAGCAGTTCGACCTTCCGGTGGACTCTGAGCACAAGGCCAAGTCGATCCGCATCCTGTCCATGGCGAACCCTCACATGCGCACCTTCCACCTCTCCTGGATGTCCTTCTTCACCTGCGTCGTCTCCACCTTCGCGGCGGCGCCGCTGATCCCCATCATCCGCGAGAACCTGAACCTGACCAAGGCCGACGTCGGCAACGCCGGCGTCGCCTCCGTCTCCGGCGCCATCTTCTCCCGCCTCGCCATGGGCGCCGTCTGCGACCTCCTGGGCCCGCGGTACGGCTGCGCGTTCGTCATGATGCTCGCCGCCCCCGCCGTGTTCTGCATGGCCCTCGTCGACAGCGCCGCCGGGTACATCACGATCCGGTTCCTGATCGGCGTGTCCCTGGCGACGTTCGTGTCGTGCCAGTACTGGACCAGCACCATGTTCAGCATCAAGATCATCGGCACCGTCAACGCGCTGGCGTCCGGCTGGGGCGACATGGGCGGCGGCGCCACGCAGCTCATCATGCCCTTCGTCTACGAGGGCATCCTCAAGTGCGGCGCCTCGCCCTTCGAGGCCTGGCGCGTCGCCTACTTCGTGCCGGGTCTCATGCATATCGTCATGGGCATCCTGGTGCTCACCACCGGGCAAGACCTCCCCGACGGCAACCTCCGGAGCCTGCAGAAGCAGGGCGGCGCCAACAGCAGGGACAGGTTCGGGAAGGTGCTCGTGCACGCCGTCACCAACTACCGCACCTGGATCTTCGTGTTCGTGTACGGGTACAGCATGGGCGTGCAGCTGACCACCAACAACATCATCGCCGAGTACTACTACGACCAGTTCGGCCTCGACATCCGCGTCGCCGGCATCATCGCCGCCGCATTCGGCATGGCCAACCTCGTGTCGCGTCCCATGGGTGGCATCCTCTCCGACCTCGGCGCACGCTACTGGGGCATGCGCGCGCGGCTCTGGAACATATGGATCCTGCAGACCGCCGGCGGCGCGTTCTGCCTGTGGCTCGGCACGGCAAAGGAGCTCCCGGCGTCGATCACGGCGATGGTGCTCTTCTCGTTCTGCGCGCAGGCGGCGTGCGGCGCCACGTTCGGGGTGATCCCGTTCGTGTCCCGGCGCTCCCTCGGCATCATCTCCGGCATGACGGGCGCCGGCGGGAACGTGGGCGCCGGCGTGACGCAGCTCGTCTTCTTCACGCTGTCGAGCTACTCGACGGGCCAAGGGATCAGGAACATGGGGATCATGGCCATGGCGTGCACGCTGCCGCTGGCGCTCGTGCACTTCCCGCAGTGGGGGTCGATGCTCCTCCCGCCCAGCGACGGCGCCGACGAGGAGCGGTACTACACCAACGAGTGGAGCGAGGAGGAAAAGAGCCTGGGAAGGCACACCGCCAGCCTCAAGTTCGCCGAGAACTGCCGCTCAGAACGCGGCAGGCGCAACGCCGTCCAAGCCGCCGCCGAAGCCACGCCGCCGGTGGGCAACACGCCGGAGCACGTCTAGTCTTTTTAGTCTAGAGTAATAATGTAGTATCGACTTCCTTTATATACTACATGGCGCACACACATATATATGTATGATGCATTCGTACGGACGATGCTAGAGCTAGCTCTTGCGTAGGTTTAATAATCATATATAAGAAGGTGTTGAGATCAGATGGGGCATATATCTTTCTTTATTATCTAATTTATTAGCATCTCCAAACAACGTTGTAGCTTATTGGACTCGATCTCAAGCATCGATCGGCCGCTGCCTTTTTGACCATGTGATGCTCCTAACGTCAACTACTCTCTAGTACGTGAAAGGGTCTCTTGAACATTTTAAGGTAAAAGTATCATCTGTAGCTTTATGTTTACAAGCTACAACGATATGCAAATAAAGCTTCTTACTATTGTTTTTTTAAACGAATGCAAGCTTCTTATTTGGAGCCAGCTGGAGTTGACATGGAACGTGGCCCAACAGGTTGAGAAGGCCAAATTATCTCGCGCGGCCCACTTGCAGAGCCCAGGCCCACTCCCACCGCCAACCGATTTGAGAAGCCATGTGCTGGGCCGCCCACAGATTCGGACCCATCCGCCGCCGCACGGGCTTGGGCAGTTATAAACGAGGCGAAACCCAAACGAATTCCTCCTATCAATCACAATCCCCCCCTGCGCTGCTCCTCTCTCTTTCTCTCGTAGCGCGACGGTACTCAAGAGCGTAGGCATCTCTCAGTCTCAGGCCGCGGCGGCGAGTCGTCGGAGGAAGATGGTGGTGCTGGTGGTGGCCACCACGTCGGACCCGGCGTCCATCGGCCCCGCCGCTGCCTTCCTCGCCATGCCCGGATGGTCACCCGGCCCGCCCATCGCAGTAATTCCTAAATTCCCCTTGGCCCCCTTCCTTCCATCCATACGGTTATCTCGTATATTTCCTACTGCCCCCGTCCGCCCGGCCCGCATAGCTAGTGGCGCAGAACTATACTAGATTTTAATTTAATTGCGTGCTATGCTTGTGGTATGCAGTTGGTATTGGCTTGTTTCCTATGGATTTGGACAAATTCTTTTCCAAGCA
The DNA here is from genome assembly GCA_015476505.1 of Urochloa ruziziensis. NCBI lineage: Eukaryota > Viridiplantae > Streptophyta > Magnoliopsida > Poales > Poaceae > Urochloa > Urochloa ruziziensis. The sequence goes on along the minus strand of CM027123.1, from coordinate 51,717,007 downwards.
AAGTATGAATGACTGCTTGGCCTATTATGATTCTCATGTATGTAGCCACTGAAATCCAAGCTGATATGGCGAATTTTGGCCTCAGCCACACTCAAACATGGCCTAACATTGGCTGGGATTCTGTATGTAGTAAGGGGATCGAGCATATTCATTCGTATAATGTATGCTAACTTGGACTTTTATATATGCGTATAGATCCAAGCTATTGATGCTTGCTAACTTGGAATTATGTCCTCAGCATGTGGCTTGTGCTGTGATATTCAATAAAACATTCAAACTTGACTTGGATCACCATCTGGTATTATACCCCGCGGCCTTTTGTATCATGGGCATTACTCTTTTTATGACAAGGATGATGCTTCACTTGACCACATTTTCTTTTCTAGAAATGTAGTTATGTAAAGCTCAGTGACTGAGTGAGTTTTTATATTATTCTAAAGTTGCATAAACTGCATTTTCCGTCCTATGCTGGGGCTGAGATCTCAGATCATGTAACAGATGCAAATGCATTACATTCCAAAGACTCTGCAAATTTGTCCTTTTCAAATTGTGTGCAAGGAAGGCATCTGGCAGCAGTTATTGCTGTTCTCTAAGTAATCTAATAATGCTCTGTCATGGTTCCCAATTAATGTTTCCCCAAATTTTGTTTTGTAGGAGGGGATGGAGAGTTTTGCTAATGCGAATGTTAGGTTATTGAAGCATGAACACAGCATTATTGCAGAGGACAATCTTGACCAGCGATGGCAGGAAGCCACTGGAGAGCCTGTCTCTGAGGTCATATTCCTCAGCAAGCACACCGCAGTCTCCAACCGTCCAGCACTCACAGTGCATCCAATTGGTCCGTTCTTCTTCTGTATGTTGTTTCTTGTTGAACACCATTTGCTTCACAAGATATCTCATATATGTATGTTCAATTAATTCAAAAGGGTAACAATCTGTTTTAGTTATAGCATACAGGCGATTCATTATATTACTTTTGTTTGGAAACAGCGCAACCCAATATATTCTCTAACAACCTTACATGTATTTGTTATTGCTTTATTTACTAGTTTTAGCACCACGTTTCTTGAACGGCATGCACATACAAGTGTTGGTTTGTTCAAATTGTTATTTTATCAACTGTCAATATGATTGATACTGTCCTTACTGGTAAACACACATTTGAAGGCGTGCCGCATCTGAGGGAGGATGAAACCCCACCCCAAGGAGGGACTCCTGGATGGGCAGCAATTCCAAATCCTCGAATTGGCCCTTGGCTCCGGTTGATGCAAAAGATTGCTGCAGAACAAGGTCTTGTTCCAGAGTTTGAGGTAGTTTGCTCTCTGTCAGTGAAACATATCTTTCTGGGTCAACTGATTTTAATTATGATTGCTTGTGAAGGTTACACTTGAGGCTACTCACCATGGACCAGTTACAAGCACGCCCACCATGTTTGTTGAGATAGGTACATGCCTATGTCCATCCTTACCTTTTTTGTTTCTTGCATGACATCAGTGGCCAGTTTTTTTATTTTTTTTATTTTTATTTTTTTTATAGGGCCCCTCTTGGAAGTTCCTTTTATAATTTCCAGAAAAGCACTACAATTAGCTTAGCAACCTTTTGGACCCGTTACACATTAGTTCTGTCCTCTTTGCCTCCTACATGCCATCATTCTCAACTCTTGTTCACATGCTACAAGCAGTGCATTCCATGCTTTGAAGTTGGTAGTGTACATGTATGCTATAATCAATAGGATCTTAGGAAGGAACCTGTGGAACACATTGTTTGATTGAATTAGAACTGGCTCTAGTGGCATATTTGAAAGCTTGGAACCCTACTGTACTTGCGGGTGGGTAGTTATCCCTTTTGTGGTTTTTCCCTGTTGAGTTTACTTTGCAAGTTAGTGTACACTCCTAGTTAAACTAGCTTTTGTTTTGGTTCCATAGTGAGTTAACACTTGCTTTCTGGATTGTCTGTCAATATCCCCAGTGTCATTACCAGCATGCAAAATACAGGGTCATCTAGTAGAACATTTGGGAATCCAAAATGACATCTATTTACAAACCAAAATATAACTCTAAAATGACATTTGTATACAGAACACAGATTTTTCAAGCTCCATCGTTTACAATGAGCTGTATCCAGTTGTTTCTTTTTTTAGTTGTGTCAACATTGGTTTGCACAGGTGATATGTAACTTGCCTTTTTGTTCTTTTGAGCTGGAAGAGTTTGTTTCTTTGTTTTTTATTTTCTTTTCTTTTTTGGAGGAATTTGAGCTCTAAGAGTTAGATGCTGCATTATGCACATATACATATTTAGCTAGCATGAATACTGTCACAGACTCAAAAAAAATCACAAATAAGAGTTAAACTTAAGCATGTGAAATTTTAGAAACAGATGGTGCTTATGTCATGGACAGGATGAACAAGATGCAAGTAACCAGTCTTTTGTGCTCCATCTAGTTGACTTTTTTAAACAAGCATTGAATTTATGTGAACTCAACTCAATATAGCCCAGCGCACCAATCCGACATCTGAATTAATAGGCATACCGAATAATAGGTTCTACACTACCATCAGTGTATGTGTCGGATCTTAAATTTCTCTAACTTCAATATTTCGAAATGCTATAAATATGCAGGAAGTACGGAAGAATACTGGGGTAGACAAGATGCTGCGCAGGCAGTTGCTCTAGTGAGTTCTCTCTCCCCCTCCTTATAAGTTGCAAGAGCAAACAACAGTGTTTTCCTTGTTGGTATCATATAACGTATACAGGTTCAAAGCTGATCTTATACAGCAAAATTTTTACATTATCAACATGCTTCATTGCCCATAGTCAAATTAGAGCACGTATCAGGTGGAATTGGAAACACTGCAGCAATATTTAGTTGGGCACTATCACATGAAAACCACCGTCTTAAAACTTTGAAACATTTGATCTGTGTTGTTCACTTGTTTGATTGTCAATTGAGAGCCACAATGAGACCTGACAGTCTGACACAAAGGAAATGGGGATACTACAAGTGATCAGGTTGTAAAAGTATGTGATTGGGTGCTGGAGAAGTTCACATGTGATCCTGGACCGCATTACATGATGTGATAGGACAATATGAAAGTTTCCAATAGTATCTTACCTTTTTTAGGCACTCTTACTATCTTACCCTTTAGTTAGAATGGAAGCTTTTAACTGTTCTCTTGGAATGCAACCTTTGTCAGAAACACGCGACTGAATTTTTCAATACTTGCAGGTTCTATGGAAAGGTCTTGGTCTGGAGGACGGAAATGGTGTTGGAAATTGGCAGGGGTATGTCAATACGCATTTCACCCCCTTGTGGGATATACAGTAGCATCTATGGGAATTTTGTCAGATTAGAGTGACATTATCCTTGATGGAATATTGGATAGAACCTAGGCACTGCTCATTGCTACAAATTAGGAATGCATTAGTGATACTATCACACAGGCCAGACACCAGAGTGGAGTTGAGTCAGATCATCAGAAAATTGAACTTCTATTGTGTGGAGATGTTACAAACTGAAATTATAGGTATCGTTCCTTTAGCTACATCTATTGTTTAACTGATCGCATTAGGTGAACCTTGGTTTACAAATAGATTTCTCTTCCTTGGCTAAATAGACAACATCGTTTAAAAATCAAAAGTGGGAATGCCATTTGCCTTATGTATTGTGTCTATTTGTATCTTCAAATTGGACGAATTTAGAAAATACTGCAAAATTTACCATCAGTGTCTATGGCATGTGGTCACCGTGCCCACATGTTTGTCACAACCAATGGTATTTTCCAAATATGGGCACCTTTGCGATGGTATCCACCTAATGTGACCTTTTTCTTGTGAGCATTTATTTGTTGCCCTCTTCCCTTGTAAGCACATGAAAATGAAAACTCATTTCTTGTTATGCAGGAAAGATGAAAAGGTCCTATTAGGTATAGGAGGTGGTCACTATGCTCCTCGTCATATGGATATTGTTAAGTAAGCACTGAGATGAATCTATTCTTGAATTCAATCTCTAATTATATGTTGTCTCCCCTGTACATTTTTCTTTACATATGTTAGCGCATCATCATATGTTAAAAAGACCAGCATGCTTTGCTTTCTGCAAGTGAGGAGAAAAATAAATTCTGATGATAAGCAGTCTCCAGCTACTTCCAGCTCTTTTGATGAAGTAATAAATTTACATGACTTTACCAGAAGGTCTTCTGTCCCTATAAGGTGTTATCAGGAGAAGCCCATTGATCAGCATGTCAAGCATTGGCTTTTTATTACTATAGTATTGTACTAAAATAAGTATGGAAGCGTAGACAGGTCCATAGCAAATAGAACAATATAGTTGATGAAAATTTATTTGATCTAAAACTGTATTTTTCTTATGACATGTGATATTAGATGTAGAAAACCTGTGATTTATCTTTATTTTTTTTACTCTTGATTTAAGAGTATTTTGATGTACAATACCTATATTTTAACAGTCGCATTCACAAAATATTGCAGCAAAGATGGTGTATGGGTGGGTCATTTGCTCTCCGGTTACTCATTGCCAATGGACACTCCAACCCAAGTAAATGGAAAGACTTCTGGAGAGGTAGGTGGAATGTGGAAGCACTCCATCAAAGCTTCCTATGAAGCTACAAAGGCAGGATTTCCTGGTGGTGAAGTTATCGCACATCTTGATCACAAGTGAGTGTTTTAACCAGTTTGGTGCATCTATAGAAGATGCTACTTCATTGCATTTGTTTTTTAGCTTATATAGTCGCTGTCATTTTGGTATTGTGAAATGCGAATCAGTTGCTCATAAGAGTTAAATGCCAAATTGGCATGCCTAGTGCCCACCACCTGAAGCTTTTTGATGTGTCCCAACAACTTCTATTTGTTCGGACACTGCTCTGAATTATTATTACAATGAAAATAACCTCGAATCATTTAAGTTTCATATCGTCAATCTGTTGGCATTTGTTTTGTAGGAGCTTCAAGGGCTGGCAAAAGAATGCTGTCACAAGCTACTTGCAGGAGCAGAACATTAGGGTAGGGAAGCCTAGTGATTTCTTCTGATAATATGCTGCAACAGTGATGTACACGAAATTTTGGCGCGTATCATATCGGTTTGTGAGTGCTGAGGTTTAAACTCGCCTCTCCACACAGACCGAGTATATATGTAACATCAGACTTTAGAGAATAAAATTTCTAATGTAATTCAAGTGAGGATCTCCTGCTCTGTTATTTGCGATTCTCTAGGTGTGTTTCGGCCCATTGGGAGACGAAGAAGAAGAATCAGCCAAGATGGGCCTCCAAAAGCCCGAGGTTGATGGACCATTTAGACCAGCCCACATTTGTCGGCCCGTTGTTTAATTACGATCCGCTGGGCCCATCACGCACGGATCATCTTCTGCAACAATCTTCTTGCTAATGTTGTTGCGCCTCCTTGACGAATTGATCGATCCTTGTTGATGCGCATCTCCATCGCTAGAGCTCCAACACGACAACTGCAAAATTTTGTTGAAACAATTTAGATAAAGAAAAAAACTAGACCCGATAGGGATAGGGTGAAGGTTGAAACGATTCAGATATCTCACTGAACCTTAATTTCTTTGTTTTTCGATGAAGATGGAGTTAACAATTTTTTTGGACAACAAGAGACGGGGAGGAGAGAATTACAGTCGGAATCCGTGGTGACCCAATGAGCCATACTCGTGTCATCGTCCTCTGACCACGAGGTGGTACAGGACAGCCGCAGCACCCCGGTCGCCGGCGAGGACACCGCCAGCTGCTGACCCTCCGCCGCCGTCTCGGCTCGCCGTGCAGACACGAACGCCGGCCACAGCAGCGGCGAGCCGTTGGCAGGGGACAAGCAGCTGGCAGACGCCGAGCCGCAGCAGCTCTCTCCGGCGGCGGCGTCCCAGCTGAAGCTGCTGTGGCTGGAGATGGACGAGGACGAGCTCAGCGTGTTGTCTTCCTGCAGAGCTGCCACCTGCTGATGGTTCTTGCCCCTCCTCTGGATCCGGCCGACGGCCCTCTGATGAAAAAGATCGAAAAATGCAAGAAGAATTAGAATTATATTAGCAGTGAACTCTCTCTAAAGTCTGAAGTCTAGCAATGAGTACTGTTCTTACTTTCCATTTCTTGGCTGTGGCGACGGTGTTGCGTCGGAGCTTGGAGTGCGCAGACTGCGCGGCGGCGGCTCGGCTGAGGAGCTCCCGCATCCTGGCCACGATGGCCTTCCTCCGCTCCGCCAGCCTCGTCATCTCCGGCTCCGGCTCCGGCTCCGAGCCCTCCTCGATGACAGGAAGGACTCTGCACCCTGGCTGTTGCTGATCAGCAGCAGGACCGCTGCCATGCCCCATACTACTGAATCAAAATGTATGTGCCAATGCAAACAGAGTTGGAAGCTGCTAATCTTGCTCTCGATCAGGACGCGTCGTCAGTGCTGGCTATATATGTATATACAGTGGATGTGCAAGCAAAAACATAGTGCCAGCTTGGAGGGATCTAGCAAGCTCAGCATGCAGGAACAGCAGCATAGTCTAATCTAGTCTGCACGTCAAGCAGCAGGTCGACCGGTCGATCATTTGCACCCATGTTCTCCCATCCATCTCCTTGCAGAGGGAGAATCTTGTACGTGGAGTTGTTTAGTTTGCTAATTCACTTAATCGAGATGGTCAGGGACGGAACACGTAAGCTATCAATCGGCGACAGCAGATCTGCTTTGGCAGTTACTGAGAAGTTGCAGATCAGTGCAAGAAGGCTAGCTAGCTGGATCGGTTAATTGCAGTTGTTGTCGTTACTCGCCACACTTGGATCAAATCAAATTGTTAACCACTTAATTGATGATGATCTAGCAGGGAGGGCGCATTGATTAGTACTACTGGAAATCGGAGGGAGATTCTCTGGTTGACTGGAGATGAAGGATTACAAGACGAACTAACAATAACTCATGAAACGCATGCACGGGCGTACTACCCATCGCCGCTGCTGCTCGTTGGCCATGTGCAGCCGAGCGCAGCAGGTGCAGGTAAACTGACAACAGGTGACAACCCGCCGCCTATGGTGAAATAAAGAAAGAAACAGGTGGATAATGGGCCAGAAAAGAAGCACATGAGCTCTTCTAATAGGCCCAGGTATCCAAACCCATAGAAAGAACTGAGCCCAAGATAAGAAAAAGGCCATGTTTGGAGGGGAAAAAAACAAGCCCAAAATGAACAAGCTGATTGATGATGGCATCATTTGTGAGAGCAACTTCTCCAAAATATTATTGTTAGGAATCTAAGGCAAGATTCGATATATTTTAATTCCAAATTTCAGCAGGTAATTCATGATTAAAACGAGTGAAACAGTGATAACATAGCATGTGCTTGTGTTCATGATTAAGACAATATATAACATGAACAAGATACAGAACAGAGTAAGTTTCAGAATGTACCCAGGGGCGGGTCCGTTTCCGGAGGAACCGGATGCGCCGTTAGCAGCTGGATCAACCATGTTGATCGTGGGCTACCCTCAATCGAAGTAGCCGAACAGGTTGATGCAGCGAAGTCGTTGGTGCAGTGCAGACGGCCGTCGGGATGTAGTCGCGCTGTTCACTTGGGGAACACAGGGACGGTCGCCGGGAAGTAGTCGATCACAGCAGCAGGTGGACGATCGTTGAGCAGTCGCGCACTTGTTGCGCTACCCAAAAACCTGATTGCCTCGCTATCCCGAGCAGGAACTCAAGCGCGGCAGGTTTCGGAGGCTCTGCTCTTCCAGCAGCGTGTGCTCGCACGAAGTGGAATGGGGATCGTTTAGAGAGCAGCGGACACAGTTAAAATAGGAGAGGGAGAGGTAGGAATGCCAATAGCACTAGTAACTGACGCTCAGCCATTAGCACTAGTAACGGAAGCACAATTGCACATTAACACTAGTAACTGCCCAGCCATTAGCACTAGTAACTGACTCACTAATGCTCAGCCATTTAGCACTAATAATTGTCTCGCAGTCAATGTCAAGAGGTGCAAAACCTGGCAACGCTTCGCGGCGCGGCGCGGCGCGGCGCGGCGCGGCACGGCACGTCTCGTCACGTCACGTCACGTCACGTCACGTCCGGCCGGCCGGCCGGCCGGCCGAGCCGAGCGAGCGAGCGCGCGCGCGTGTGGCAACCCGGTGCTCCCATTTCAACTTCACAAGGTGTGCACAGATAGTCCACCATTTAAGTTGGTTACATTCCTTCTCAATTAACCATATGAGATTAACTACCTTAACCACCATTTGGTAACTCTTAGCATTAATTGTGGGCCTTAAATATTATTGATTTAATTGTTTGGAAATGGGCTAAGCCCAATTAAATCCAACAATCCCCACCAATATTTCACGGCTCACGAGAAATGCTCTCAAATTTACTGCTGTTTTGATATACTAACTTTAGTGGAGACTGTTAAGTTGAACTTCCACCTGGAGTAGTGGCTACACTTATCCACAACTAATCAATGGACTATGCCTTGAATTGACAGTTTTGTGCGAACAAGCTTGACCAAAATTCCTTGTTAGTACTAGGCTGCTATAAGCATCCCCGCGGTTTGGAGCTTATAAGTCGTACTCCGAGCCTTTCATGAGTATCTAGAGATTACCCCGATCTCATAGACTGTGACTAGCAGTCAACTCATATAGGTGCAACCCTTAAAGATGTTCTGTAGGCCAACATCTTTATTCAAAAGAATCACTCGGATCACATTAAGCTTTTACCCAACCTGCCATACAGAGTAGAAGAGAAATGCACCTTCTCTGGAATGAGCCTTATACAAAGGTTCTCTTCTCATAGTTGACCAATGGCTTGTTTCACCGTTTTTACTTCACGGGATCTCCGATCACATAGAACAGGTTACCACTACTGATCAACTTTCATGGGTCTCAAGCCCAATTCCATAGATGCATTGTCTATCACATTGCGTGAAAGACCCTTTGTGAATTGATCTGCCAGATTTTTAGCCGTTTGAACATAGTCCAAGGCTATCACTCCGGAGTTTCTCAGTTTTCTGACAGACTTCAACCGCCTCTTTACATGCCTTGAAGACTTCAAGTTATCCTTAAAATTGTTTACCTTAACAATCACTGTCTGATTGTCACAGTTCATGAGAATGGCCGGTATTGGTTTCTCAACTACTGGTAAATCCATAAGGAGCTCTCGAAGCCACTCAGCCTCAACAGTGGCGGTATCTAATGCTGTGAGTTCTGCTTCCATTGTTGACCTCGTTAAGATGGTCTGCTTGCAAGACTTCCAAGAAACAGCGCCACCTCCAAGTGTGAACACATATCCACTTGTGGCTTTAATTTCATCAGCATCAGAGATCCAGTTTGAGTCACTATATCCCTCCAGTACCCTAGGATAACCGGAATAGTGAATCCCATAGTCCATTGTGCCTGCTAGATAGCGCATTACTCTTCCAAGAGCATACCAGTGTTCATCTCCCGGATTTTAAACAAACCGGCTCAATTTGCTCACGGCATATGAGATGTCAGGCCTCGTGGCACTAGCTAAATACATCAATGAACCAATTATCTGAGAGTATCTCAACTGATCTCTCATTATCCTTTTATTCTTTTTCAGAATCATGCTAGCGTCATAAGGCGTTGAAGCAGGTTTAGAATCACTATAACCAAAGCGACTCAAGATCTTCTCCACATAGTGAGACTGTGTAAGAGTCACCCCACCATTGCCTTCTCTAACTAGCTTAATGTTAAGGATAACATCAGCTTCTCCCAAATCTTTCATCTCAAACTTTTGAGATAAAAAGTCTTTGACTTCCTTAATCACATTAAGGTTTGTCCCAAAGATCAGTATGTCATCCACATACAAACACAAAATCACTCCTTCACCGTTGCCATATCGATAGTACACACACTTGTCAGCTTCATTCACAACAAAGCCAACAGATGTCAAAGTTTGATCAAACTTTTCATGCCATTGCTTGGGCGCTTGCTTGAGGCCATATAAAGACTTCACTAACTTACACACCATTCCCTCTTGACCTTTTGTTACAAATCCATCAGGCTGATCCATATAGATCTCCTCTTCCAACTCTCCATTTAGGAAAGCTGTCTTAACGTCCATCTGATGAACGAGAAGACCATGAGAGGCAGCCAAAGAAAGTAACACTCGAATTGTGGTCAATCGAGCAACTGGTGAGTATGTATCAAAGAAATCTTCTCCTTCCTTTTGAGTGTAGCCTTTAGCCACAAGCCTTGCCTTGTACTTTTCAATAGTACCATCTGGCCTAAGCTTCTTCTTAAACACCCACTTGCACCCTACAGGTTTGCACCCATAAGGACGTTCAACGACTTTCCAAGTGCCATTAGACATGATAGAATCCATCTCGCTCCTTACTGCTTCCTTCCAATAGTCAGCATCAGGAGATGAATATGCCTCTTCAATGGTCTTAGGTGTGTCTTCCATGAGGTATACAATGAAGTCATCACCAAAAGACTTTGCAGTCCTTTGTCTCTTGCTCTTTCTAGGAGCTTCATTGTTATCCTCCTCAGTGTGTTCTATCAAAACAGCAGGTTCTTTATCAATAGACATGTCTTGACTAGATGTGCTAGCTTCCTCTCTCATAGGAAACATATTTTCAAAGAAAGTAGCATCTCTGGACTCCATGATTGTACCAACATGCATGTCAGGTACTCCAGATTTCACTATTAAAAATCTATATCCCACGCTGTGAAGAGCATAACCAAGAAAGACACAATCCACAGTCTTTGGTCCGAGTTTACGTTTCTTGATGATTGGCACATTCACCTTTGCCAAACAACCCCAAGTCCGTAAATAAGAAAGTGATAATCTTTTCTTTTCCCATTCCTCAAATGGTGTCTTTTCTTTGTTCTTAGTAGGAACATGATTCAGGACATGACATGCCGTCAATATAGCCTCACCCCACCATTCCTTGGAAAGTCCCGCTGTATCTAACATGGCGTTAACCAAATCAGTTAGAGTGCGGTTCTTTCTTTCGGCCACCCCATTTGATTGAGGTGAGTAGGGAGGCGTCCTCTCATGAATTATTCCATGTTCCTCACAGAACGAAGTAAAGGCATTAGAAAAGTATTCTCCACCACGATCTGACCTTAACCGTTTGATCTTTCTCTCAAGTTGATTTTCTACCTCAGCTTTATAGACTTGAAAATAATGTAATGCTTCGTCTTTTGATTTTAACAAGTAAATATAGCAAAATCTAGTGCAATCATCTATCAAAGTCATGAAATACTTTTTACCACCTTTCGTCAATACACCATTCATCTCGCATAAATCAGAATGAATGAGTTCTAGAGGTGCCAGGTTTCTCGCCTCGGCAGCCATGTGAGGCTTGCGAGTTTGTTTAGATTCAACACATACATGGCACTTTGAACCTTTGACTAGAGTGAATTTAGGAATTAAACTCAGATTTGCTAGTCGCATCATACACCCAAAGTTAACATGACAAAGTCGAGAATGCCAAACATTAGACTCATCGTCAACATTAACCACATGATTCACAATGTTATTACAACCATCAGACAAAGAAAAGCGGAACAAGCCTCCGCTGTCATATCCTTTACCAACAAAAGTTCCATACTTTGAAAGCACACATTTATTGGATTCAAAAACTAATTTAAAACCGTCTCTACACAGTAGAGACCCGCTGACTAAATTCTTCTTGATTGTAGGGACATGCTGCACGTTCTTCAATTGCACGATCTTTCCCGAAGTAAGCTTCGGAACGACCGTACCAGCACCAAGAACACGCGCATGTGACCCGTTTCCCATCAACAAGGAGGTAGTCCCACTGGCCTGATAAGAAGAAAATAAAGAAATATCAGCACACACATGAATATTGGCACCTGTATCAATCCACCATTCAGGTGAATCACAAACTGAAAGAACTGTAGGTAAGTGATTACCATACCCCGATGTTCCCGCAGATGTCTCGCCAATAACCACGTTTGCTGTCTTTGCAGCGCCCTTGCGCTGTGCGCACTTTCCAGCAAAGTGTCCAGACTCACCGCACACATAGCAGTGACCATCATCTTTCTTCTTCTTCTTAAAAGTGGTTGTCTGCTTAGTCTTTGCACCATTTTCAGGCTTGTTGTTCTTCTTCTTGCCATGGGAGAAATTATTCTTCTTCTGCACAAAATTTGCGCTAGAAGCTCCAACAATTCCTTTGTTGCGAGTATCTTTTGCCCTTGCCTTCTCTTCAACATCCAAAGAGCCAATCAGATCAGCAACGCTGAACAATTGTCTCTTATGTTTTAGAGAAGTGGCAAAATCCCTCCAAGAAGGTGGTAGCTTGGAAATGATACTTCCAGCCACAAACTTGTCGGGCAACTCACACTTAAAACCTTCGAGTTCCTTTGCAAGCGTATGTATCTCATGGGCTTGTTCTACTACAGGACGATCATCAATCATCTTGTAGTCATTGAACTTCTCCATGACATACAATTCGCTCCCAGCATCGGAAGCACCGAAATTGGCCTCAAGCGCATCCCACAGCTCTTTGCCAGTTGTTTTGGACAAATAGAAATCTACCAGATGATCTGCAAGAACGGAAATCACGGCGCCACGAAACAGGTTATCGGCAGCCTCGAAAGCTTGCTCCCCCTCTGGAGTAAGCTCTTCGGGCTTCCCCTGCGCGACGTGAATAACGTTCATGGCAGTCAACCAGAGAACCATCTTATTGTACCAACGCTTGTAATTTGAACCATCAAAAACATTGGGTCTAATTGATGCAGCAAAACCAGTAACCGAAAGCCTAGCCAGATCAGGTTTTTGGATTGTTAGGAATCTAGGCAAGATTCGATATATTTTAATTCCAAATTTCAGCAGGTAATTCATGATTAAAACGAGTGAAACAGTGATAACATAGCATGTGCTTGTGTTCATGATTAAGACAATATATAACATGAACAAGATACAGAACAGAGTAAGTTTCAGAATGTACCCAGGGGCGGGTCCGTTTCCGGAGGAACCGGATGCGCCGTTAGCAGCTGGATCAACCATGTTGATCGTGGGTTACCCTCAATCGAAGTAGCCGAACAGGTTGATGCAGCGAAGTCGTTGGTGCAGTGCAGACGGCCGTCGGGATGTAGTCTTGCTGTTCACTTGGGGAACACAGGGACGGTCGCCGGGAAGTAGTCGATCACAGCAGCAGGTGGACGATCGTTGAGCAGTCGCGCACTTGTTGCGCTACCCAAAAACCTGATTGCCTCGCTATCCCGAGCAGGAACTCAAGCGCGGCAGGTTTCGGAGGCTCTGCTCTTCCAGCAGCGTGTGCGCGCACGAAGTGAAATGGGGATCGTTTAGAGAGCAGCGGACGCAGTTAAAATAGGAGAGGGAGAGGTAGGAATGCCAATAGCACTAGTAACGAAAGCACAATTGCACATTAACACTAGTAACTGCCCAGCCATTAGCACTAGTAACTGACTCACTAATGCTCAGCCATTTAGCACTAATAATTGTCTCGCAGTCAATGTCAAGAGGTGCAACACGTCACGTCACGTCACGGCCGGCCGGCCGAGCCGAGCGAGCGCGCGCGCGTGTGGCAACCCGGTGCTCCCATTTCAACTTCACAAGGTGTGCACAGATAGTCCACCATTTAAGTTGGTTACATTCCTTCTCAATTAACCATATGGGATTAACTACCTTAACCACCATTTGGTAACTCTTAGCATTAATTGTGGGCCTTAAATATTATTGATTTAATTGTTTGGAAATGGGCTAAGCCCAATTAAATCCAACAATTAAAGGGCAACTTTGTACTAGATCGTGCCCCCTTGTACGGCTTCTGTACCAAAGCCAAGACAAACTTGATTAGCGATGCAATTACTTGTCTGGATGCACAAGTCAAACACCGGCTCATCATCAAGTAGGAGTATACAGTATGCACAACTGCACAAGCAAGGTGTCAATCTATCCATGTACTTTGACTCTCTTAATCATAACTTATCGTGGAAAGGTATGTATAACAGGGTCGGCAGCCCAGATAAGTTCTAAGGGCCACTAGTACACTTCTTTTAATTAGCTTCTTCAACATAATTTTTTTGAACGAACAGCTTCTTCAACATAATGGACACTTAACTAATGCATTTTTCCTTTTAATTTCTTTCTTTGTGATTAGCAACTCTCATTACTGAGGCTCAATAACTGCCGGTTCGCGGTGTTTTTTTATTCTTCTAAGAATTGATTGAAACCACGCGTCGTTGCACGAAATAACGCTGGAGTTGCTGGTCTCCGAGAGCTCAAGAGGTCGTTTGTCCCCTTCCATCGATCCATTATCCCCTTTGTTGGATCGGTGGGGCTCATTTCCTGTCGTCAGGGTCACACTCACACGGTTGGTTTGTAGCAAAAACGAGCTGATCCAGGAGCCGAAGAAGCTCGCTAGATGTCGGCATACGCAAGTCTGCGCCGCTATACCAACAACCGTGCCTGTCCAAAGTCGTCAGACACTCAGACCCGCAGTGTATTCAATTAAGCACCATGCATCGTCTTCTTCTTTGGATGCTTTTGTAACTGTCGCCGTTCATTTGCGGCAAAAGATGTTCATTTAGCTAGGGAAAACCTGTACGCACATACAGCATCGACGTCTCTGCAAGATCTGAACTTGCATGAATGCATGGCATGCTTGTTGAAACCAGCAGCTGAATAAACTTGTAATCGCGCGTCAAGCACCGGAGAAGTACATGTACGAATGACCAAGACGACGACCTTGTCAGATTTGCGCTGCCGACCCCGAGCAGGCTATGACCCGGAAGGCCATGGGGGAGGATCAAGCTAGGATGCCCTCTCACTCTCCCCAATGCAAGCCTCTGGAGATGCGGCGAGCAGGTTATCCTCCAACTGAAGCAAGCTCCGACTTCAATTTGTTTCCCTCTTTTGCGCCTGCTCAATGTGTCAACGCTCCAGCTCAGCGGCAGCCTCGCACATCCTTTGGTCGATCATCTCTGGCTCTTGCTGTTCCATATAAACAATGATGAGCAGGGTTATCATCGACCGATCCTGTCGTCTCAGCCTATAGTCGACCGTACTTATCCAGGACCCCCAAAGGCCAAATACCACAGCCGACCTCACAGCCTGGTGGGGCCGATCGACACTGATTTATCAGTAACGATGAGTGAGGTACCTGAATGTCAACTCCAGGAGCTATAAATATACCTCTGTTGATGCAGGACAAAGCATCCAAACCACAAGCCAAGCTAAGCCCCAGTGATCGATCGAGCACCAGCTTCTTCTTCAGGCAGCTCGCATCGCACACCACCAGCCGGAGTGCAGCAGCACGAGAGATCGAGAGAGATGGATACTGAGCTCGGGGTGCCTGGGAGCTCGCTGCACGGAGTCACCGGGCGCGAGCCCGGCGTACGCCTTCTCCACGGCGGCGCCCGATGACGCCGCGGCGGCAATCCAAGTTCGACCTGCCGGTGGACTCCGAGCACAAGGCCAAGAGCATCCGGCTCTTCTCCTTCGCTAACCCGCACATGCGCACCTTCCACCTGTCCTGGATCAGCTTCTTCACCTGCTTCGTCTCCACCTTCGCGGCGGCGCCGCTGGTCCCCATCATCCGCGACAACCTCAACCTGACCAAGGCCGACATCGGCAACGCCGGCGTCGCCTCCGTCTCCGGCTCCATCTTCTCCCGTCTGGCCATGGGCGCCGTCTGCGATCTCCTGGGCCCGCGCTACGGCTGCGCCTTCCTCATCATGCTGGCCGCGCCAACCGTGTTCTGCATGTCGCTCATCGACGACGCCGCCGGATACATCGTCGTCAGGTTCCTGATCGGCTTCTCGCTGGCGACGTTCGTGTCGTGCCAGTACTGGATGAGCACCATGTTCAACAGCAAGATCATCGGCACGGTGAACGGCCTCGCCGCCGGCTGGGGGAACATGGGCGGCGGCGCCACGCAGCTCATCATGCCGCTCGTCTACGACGTCATCCGCAAGTGCGGCGCGACGCCGTTCACGGCGTGGCGCCTCGCCTACTTTGTGCCCGGGTCGCTCCACATCCTCATGGGAATCCTGGTGCTCACCCTCGGGCAGGATCTGCCAGATGGTAATCTTCGCAGCCTCCAGAAGAAGGGCAATGTCAACAAGGACAAGTTCTCCAAGGTGATGTGGTATGCCGTCACAAACTACCGGACATGGATCTTTGTCCTTCTCTACGGCTACTGCATGGGTGTCGAGCTCACTACTGACAACGTCATCGCCGAGTACATGTACGACCGCTTCGACCTCGACCTCCGTGTCGCCGGCACCATCGCCGCCTGCTTCGGCATGGCCAACATTGTGGCCAGGCCCATGGGTGGAATCCTCTCCGACATGGGCGCACGGTACTGGGGCATGCGTGCACGGCTCTGGAACATCTGGATCCTCCAGACCGCCGGTGGTGCGTTCTGTCTCTGGCTCGGCCGCGCCAGCACGCTCCCTGTCTCCGTCGTCGCCATGGTGCTCTTCTCCTTTTGTGCCCAAGCAGCTTGTGGCGCAATCTTCGGCGTGATCCCCTTCGTGTCACGGCGCTCCCTCGGCATCATCTCCGGCATGACCGGCGCCGGTGGCAACTTCGGCGCGGGTCTCACGCAGCTGCTCTTCTTCACGTCGTCCAAGTACTCCACGGGGATGGGATTGGAGTACATGGGCATCATGATCATGGCGTGCACGCTGCCGGTGGTGTTGGTGCACTTCCCGCAGTGGGGATCCATGTTCTTCCCTCCCAGCGCCGGCGCCGCCGAGGAGCACTACTACGGGTCGGAGTGGAGCGAGGAGGAGAAGAGCAAGGGCCTCCACAGCGCCAGCCTCAAGTTCGCAGAGAACAGCCGCTCCGAGCGCGGCAAGCGCAACGTCATCCAGGCCGCGTCCAACACGCCACCAAACAACACGCCAGAGCACGTATAAGGCTGTCCGCACTGGTTGTTCCATCCTCTATCCTCTTTTAGAATATTCTGTCCTGGTCATTGAGATTCTCTACTCTAAATTCATTTCTCCCGCATCCGTCAACCTTTAAATCCAACACTCTATACCAACTACCACGCGGGGCCCACGCTTTTTTATTTTTTCTCACCCTCTCCTCATTTTCTCCGCCGGCCACTCACCTTCTCTCTCCCTTCTCACCCGAAACTTCTTCTCCCCAGTCCCCGCCGCGCCGCCCCTCTAGCTCCCCACCGCGCCGCCGGCCTCCTCCTCTCCCTCCGTCGCCGCCGCCCTCTGCTCGCGGCGTCCGGAGGAGCTCGCGCACGGCCCGGCGGAGATCTGCGCGCGCGGCTACGGGAGCCCGGCGGCGCGGTGGAGCGTCGGCGGAGGGGTGGCCTCGAGCTCTTCTCCTCGCGGCGGCGGGCCTCGCCTTCCTCTCCGGCGCCTCCTCCCCTTCCCCTTCTCCGCCGGCCGCTCTCTCTCCCTCTTCTCTCTCCGCCACCGACGCCGCCCATCCCCTTCTCTGCTTCGCGCGCCGCTCCTCCTCCTCCGCCCGCCCTGCGCGCGCGCAGCTCCACCTCCCTCCGCCTGCGAGCGCGCCGCCGCGCGGATCCAGACCTCTGCTTCCCCGCTGCGCGCACGGCGGCCTGATCGAGCAGGGCGAGCTCGACCTGCGCGTGCGGCGGCCGGATCCGGGGCGAGCGCGGCAACGGCGGACAGGCGCGCATGGCGGAGCTCGTGGCCTGCTCCGGGGCGAGCGCCGACGAGGCCGGCTGAAGAGAGGCGGCTCGGCACGGAGGTGGGACCGGGGACCCGCGCGGCTCGCTCGCAGAGCAGGAAGAGAGGCGGCTCGGCGGCGGGCCTCTACTCCATCCCCAGCTCCCCCTCATCCACTCCTTCCCCGACGATGCCAGCTGGAGATGGAGCTCGCGCAGCGTGGCGCGGCCGTCCTCGATCTCCGCCCTCGGCCCCATGGAGCTCGCGGGGGAAGTCGAGAAGCAGGATCTCGCCCTCACCGGCGGCCGCGGTGGCGGCCTCCAGCAGCGGCGTCCGCCTGCCCTCCGCCCCAATCCCAGCTCCACGGGAGAGCGCGCGTGGTGCATGGGCCCCGCGTCGACGTGGACTTTACCGCTGCTCCTCTACGCACTCCAGAAGTACCGTCCGACGGGTGAAACGGGGAGGTACCGACGCTTTTACAGTCCCCCGCTGCAGCAGCAAAAACGGGATACGGCACTGCATGCACCTGACGTGGTGCTTAGCGTGCCGCATCCCGTTCCCCAGTGCGGGCAGCCTAAGATAGGAGTAGAATGGCAGTCCTGTAAAAACAGAGAATCCAGTTGTGGGGTCGAGCTGCCTTGTCAGATCGCGTTGTTGCCTTGTTGGATGGTGTACACCCAATAATTGTGGTAGAAAAATCACAGCTAGTCTAGTTAGTCCACGTAATTACATGTACAGACTGTTTATTTGACCAAGCTGCTGTGTATTTGAGCCCAAACACATCAAATAATCCTGTTGTTCATAACCAAGCCCAGCAGCAATCTCACAGCCTTCTAGTAATGGGCCGGCCTTTTTTTCACCGGTTGTCAGCTGGCCCAAGTGAGAGCAACGAGTAAGAGTGGCTGAGAAGGCACGAGGCCACGCAGGCCGTGGCCCGTGGGTATGGCTATCGACCTTGATCAGACATTCACACTCTAATGATTTGGCTGACGATGTGCTGTCTTCTATGGAGATGTTTCGCGAAATTTTTTTCGAGTACGTTCCCTCCCATGCATGGCATATTAAATGTAGTCGAAAAAAATAACACATTATATGGATGGAGTGTACTTCGTGAGACCAATCTAATGAGCCTAGTTAGGTCGTGATTAGACAATAAATTGCTACAGTAAACATGTGCTAATGACGGATTAATTAGACTCATTAGGTTCGTCTTGCGATGAACTGACATAATCTGTAATTAGTTTTGTAATTAGTCTATATTTAATACTTCAAATGTGTGCCCGACATACTGTAAATTTTTTTCGCGAAACATCTAAACGCGGCCCATGTGCAGCAATAGCACTCGGTGAATTGCAATGTGAAAAACTAAATGGCATAATAGCCGTCTTGGTCCTTGAACTTTGCTTCAAGGGTCAAGTTCGTCCCTCAACCTTCAGAATGACCAATCTAGTCCCTCAACTTTTATTTTTGGTCAAACTCGTCTTTATACTAATTTGATGCTTCTTATTGGCATGTGACTAATAAGAAAAGTCCTTTTTACCCTTTGTTGTTATTGTGATTAAATCAATGATAGGACCGATCCACTAGTGTGTCTGTTGTCTTGCTGTTTCTCACAGTCGTTGAAGTCCCCTTCGTGTTTAATATGATCCAGATCATACAAGAACAACATACATATGTTTGCTCCAAGTTTCCACAACGTTCCCAACAACAATACATTTTTTTGCAACGATGGACTTCAATTTTCTCTCCATGTTCGTAGTACAGCTTGCAAATACTACATGCCACTACACTGATTTTTTTCACAGTCCAAATATTTTTTTAAGTAAACAGGAAACTATTGTCAAGAAATGATGGACCGCGAGCAAAAATAAGAGGAAAATGATTTCCAGCTAGCATGATAATAGGTGATGCCACAAGTTTAAATGTGCAGGTTATCTCAAAAAAAGTTAAAACGTGTAGGGGCCACATCCAGTATTATAACAGCTAGCTAGGCCTGTTTGATCATTTGATGGCGTCATAGCAATAGTGCAAATAGTGACGGTGGGAAGCAAGGGTAAAACCGACATTTTGCATCAGTTTCATGCTAATATAGAGTGTTGCATTAGCATAAGGATGAGTTTGATCACAAATCAAGAGTTGATGGACTAAAATGGCCTATCTGAAAGCTCAGGGACGAACTTGACCCTCGGAGCAAAGTTGAGGGACCAAAGCGGCTATTTTGCCAAACTAAATATGACAATGCTACTTCTACTTGTAATTTCCAAATGCTACTTCGTCGGTCGTTTTGGCTTCTTAAAATTTTAATTTTTATTATTATATATCTAAATTTAGCGTATATCTAGGTGCACAATAAAAACTACGAATCTAAAAATCATATAATTTAGAATGGATAAAGTAGAAGTATATGGACATGCCATGATGCTAGGGATTTCTGTTCTCTAGAGTCTTATGAAGCCCCGAAACTCATTAATCTTCGTAGCTTGCGAATATCAGGATGACTTGTGACATGACATGAGAATTCTAGCTGATCCTACTACTTGAATCTTCGTAGCTTGTGAACATCAGGCCGACCGACTTGTGACATGGGAATTCTAGCTGATCCTATTATCTTTGCATGAAGCTTTGGTTTCAATTAAAACAATTAAATTTGCCCAAATAAAAAAAGATGAATTCGGCTTATCCAGCCAAAAGAAATCAGGCAACGGACAGCCCAAATTTGACATGGTGGTTGATGACTGGATCAGCACACCACATTCCTTCCGAAAAAGAAAAAAAAAAGAAAAAAAAGAAAAAAGAGAAAAAGAAAAGGCCGCCTTCAAAGGCAAGGCTCCCTTTCCTCCAACTCAACGCCCTCTCCGGCGACGGCGGAGGGCGAGATGCTCCTTCTCTTGCCGCCGCCAGTCACACCGGTGAGTCCTGGTGTCCCTCCCCCCAAGACGACGACGTCCAAGGCCACCGCCGGATTCTAAAGGGCGCCCGCCCCGCGGTGCCGACAACTTCTTCCGTCCGGGCGCCGGCGGGCCGGAGATTGGTGGGTGCCGCCCAAGCTACGAGATTTTGCAGGTTGGTTACCGAGTCCCCTCCTTTTTTTGTGTTTGTTTTTTTTCCTTTGAATGCCAGTGGATGGATAGTCTGATACGGGCCATTTCATTCTCAAGCGTTCCCCCAAGTCCCCAACCCGAGATGAGCAGCGAGGCTCCCCGCTCTTCGCCGGCGCCGGCGCCGGTGAGCCTGCCGGACAACGACGACATCATCTGGGAGATCCTGCTCCGCCTTCCACCGCTCCCGTCTCGCTCCCCCGCGCCTCCCCCGTATGCAAGCGCTGGCGCCGCCTCCTCTCCGACACGTGATTCCTCCGCCGCTTCCGGGCGCCCACCACCGGAAGCCCCCAATGCTTGGCTTCTTCTTTGCGGACTTCCCTAGCATCCTTGTTGGAAATGCAGTTTGCTGGTTGCTTCGTATAAAGGTTCTGGTGTCCTTCGGTTTGATACAGATAAGCGGAGTCTGGATGTAATCCAGGTGCCAGAGGACATCCATGCTTCAAATGGTTCACGTGTTAATCTCTTGCGGACAGTAGATGGAGGACTTGGAATTGCAGTCCGGTCAAAACAGAGAATCCAGTTGTGGGGTCAGGCTGCCATTTCAGATCACGTTGTTAGATGGGTGTTGCAGAAAACAGTTGAACTGGACAAGTTCATTTCACTAAGTCCGTCAATGGAGGCAAAGTTAATGATACTGGGGTTTGATGAGGCCAATAATGTGATTTTTCTCTTGACAACTATTGGTATCTTCACGATCCAGCTTGAGTCAATGAAGTTCACTGCCCTTTCCAAAGACAACTGTATCCGCACCTATTATCCCTACACAAGTTTCTATACTGCTGGTAATAGTTCGTCTCCACTCTTCATATTGCAGTAGCAACCAAATCCAATCATTTTGGGCAGTGGCGGAGCTAGCATTTGAAGCTAGGGTGGTCCAACTTTTAACATAATTGCCCTATAATGGCGTGTTGCTTGCCGGCTTACACAGCGCCGCTTGCAGGCAAGGCCTAGCCGCCTACTTAAAGTACCTAGAGGGATACAGTATAGGGGACACCAGCAATTGGAAAGAACGATCAGTGGAGGGGCATGATATGGATGTATACGTACATACTGCATGTGCTGGCCGCTGCTCTGCACCTGCCGCCACCATGGTGGCCATGCTCGCAGCTCGAACCGTGGGGTCATGGGGAACGGCTTAACGAGGAAGATGCAACGTGATGCGATATGCGGAAGGCAAAATGTCGGAAGATGGAAAACAGCGATGTTTTTTACTTCTGATGGCGATCGGAAGAGGGTAATGGGCCTTGCCAGATTTTTAGGGGTAGTCCATGGCCCACACGGACCACCCTGTAGCTCCGCCCCTGATTTTAGGTATGTGATAGCTGGAATACTGTTCATTTTCCTAGCTAAGGTAGATAAGAAATAACTATTCATTATGCATCGTTTTTGTTTTCTATCTAGTTGATGAACTCATAGCATTGTACCTTTTCTAATTTTATGTGGAAATGTATTAAAGCTAGCCGGGGGAAAATTGTTGGCATTGTCTGGCTACCGATGCATGTACAGAATATTCCATGCTGCTTTCTTGTATTGTTTCTTCAGCCTGAGCTCGTACCATTAGGAAATTGGCAATGCCCAAATTTTAAAAGCAAAGTTGAAGAGTCCAGATGTGAATTTCAGTTAGCACACTGCAGCTGGCTGTTAACATGTTTCATGAGTATGTAAGTAGGAGGATGATCATATTTTTTGTATAATTTTCTGTGCCAGTAGATTTTGTTTCTATTTCTTAACTTTTAATAAAAGCTAGAAATTTCTCCAATTTACAAAACTATATAATTGTAGGTTGATCTGCATATTATTTTCTGTCTTTTGGGTTAAGCTTTCCTTCGGCTTCATGGTTTCCTTGTACATTTATCTTATAGGCTGGGGCATTGATGGTGGAGATGATAGCTCTGAAATGTTGTAGAATGCATGAGCTGATTTCTCTGTTGGAACAGGTAAAGTCTGTTGGTTTAATAAGTGTCGCTTACTTATACTATGTCTTTCACTTTTTCGGCTTATTAGTATGCTTCAAAACTGCTGCATTGGGATGTAAGATGATGATCAGCACCAAAATAAAATGTTACTCATATATAAACCGGTCATTGTTTTTTGTAAGTAATTGATGTTTAGTAGGGAACATATTTCAGATGCTCAACTTTAAATTTTTGTATGCTTGCAGTTTACTTATTTCCACAATTAGTTGTGATCTTAGTAAATATTTCACTCTTTATAAGCGCCTTCCTTTTCTTGCCAATAGATAGATATGTTTTGGTTGGAACATAACAAGAAGTGCATTTACTTAACTAATGTTGTTCCTTATCTTGTTGCTGAAAATTATTGTACTGTTAAGGACAGTGGTTTCTACTACCAAGCAGTTTGTTAGCATGTCTCAGGTAGCTGGAGATTACTTTAATTTCCGTTGAACATAACATCAAGCAATTAGCATCAAAAGGTTCTGGTGTGCATCCATGATGCCTCTATCTTGTGAAGTTTTAGGTTTGACATTTCAACTTGTTAGAAAGCATTCTCCCAATTGTTGAGATTGTGCCTGTTAAGTAGGAATTGAAACGTCAGTACTCCCTACGCGCCTCATGTGCTGAGATTACACTGCATGCCAAGGATAATTTTGATGCCTAAATATTCACTTGTATGAAGTGTAAGTTGTCATGTCTAAAACATATATCATGTCAACAGTATAGGTTGGATTTGGATGAGTTTGTGCTGATTTCAAAACTACAAAATCTGCCTGCCAGTTCTTATCATTTCATTTTCCATGGTTGTTCAAAAAAGCAGTTTGTTACTGTTGCAAAGGTGTACAAATTGCAAAGGAATACACAATCACTTATTAGGCTGACAACAAGTAGGACCTTGGGCCATGCCAATGAAACAGTTACACTGATGATATATTCCAATATTGTTTGAAGTTGCAAAATTGATGTATTATCTTGGTGGTGAAATTTGGATTGATTAATGAGGTTAATTATTTCACAGGTACCAGGAGCTGCATAACAGTTGTGCAAGATGAAGAAACTGTATCATCAACTCCTCATTTGCCCAATCACTGGCGGCCTGCACAACTGTAGAAAATGCAAGAAAGAAACGCAAGAGGGGGGAGTTAGCAGATTATGCATACTTAACACATTATATTCCAGGCTCCAGGTGGAAGCCATGTATGCTATCTGTGTCTCCACGCCGTCCCATCCTTCTGGCAATAGTGTAGTGATGAACATACAGATGTACATCATTTTTTTTTGTATTTGACAGGATCAAGTGTCAGTGTACGACCTATTTGTAGATGGTCTCAAAGAATCAGTTGACATTGTATATTTTTATCTGAAGTATATACGGATGCTTTGAAATCTGCAATATGATGGACGTGTTTAATAAAACGTATGTCTCACTGTAATCTCACAGACTGCGTTACATATCCCCGTATCACTTATCTGATACGCAGATACTATCTGATACTCTGATACGTCCATGTACCCTTTTTATTAAGAAAATTGATGTATCCGCATATCCGATACACATATTCATATCCGTGCTGCATAGCTCACAGGACCTGTGAAGGAGGAACGCCGTATTCCTGTGAGAATACAAAAGCATGTTTCAATTGTTTTACCGAAACAAAAAAATTACTTAAAAGAGCAAAAGAAAAGGCTCTAGGAAATGAGATAAAATTGAAATGCTAATTTTCAGCTTGGTGCTTTAGGACTGAATTTAAAAAC
Organism: Urochloa ruziziensis; assembly: GCA_015476505.1. Classification (NCBI taxonomy): domain Eukaryota; kingdom Viridiplantae; phylum Streptophyta; class Magnoliopsida; order Poales; family Poaceae; genus Urochloa; species Urochloa ruziziensis. Next base: position 51,692,596 of record CM027123.1, on the reverse strand, counting down.
TAAGATGATTAAGGTTGATTTAAGAGATGAAATGAGATAAATCAAACATTTGGATAACAATTAAAGACATATTTCACCTATTTTAATTTGATCTCAATCAAGGTATATATCCTTGAAATCCAAGCCGGAAGTTGTGTTGCAATATGGTTTCAAAACATAAGAGCCAACAAGAAAATAAGCGAGTGAACTACACTATCCAACAATAGTGCTACTGAGACCTGAGAGCGTGTTTAGATCGAGAAAAATAGGAGATAGAAATGAACTGATACAGTTCTTTAGGGGATGAAGGTCCGCGTGCAGGAAAGAAGACAGAGAGGTGTAGAGAAGACACGTGGTGTGGACTGTGGAGGAGAAACAGAGAAGAACTTTCTGTGGAAATGTTCCGTCAAATAGAGTGGCTTTGTAAGTGGAGCGCCAGGGGTTGACCGCAAAACTGTGTTGCAGAGTGTTTTGTAAATGGAGCGCGGGGGCTTGACAAACTGTGTTTTGTTATCGCAAGCTCATCTGTACCGCTTGTTTCGCATCTAACGGATGAATTTCAGATTTCCATGATTTCATCGAGTACTCAGTTTGCACCTGATATTGCATAAGCGTTTTATCTGAATACAGGGAACTTTTGGATTGCATAAGCTTTTTATCTGAACAAACTAGTCCGCAAAATCGGCAAATGCTGTGGTCCCGCACAGGCCCGGAGAATTGGTTTTACACGAGGAAGTGAGGAACGGAAAGAGAATCACGAAAAAAAAATACATTGGCCGTAGCTCAGAGAGTCCAACCATGACATAAATAAGGAGTTTATACGGACAAGTATTAAATTATCATATACTGTTAGTACAACACCTGACATTAGCCGTTATCAAACAAGATAGGGAGAAAATAAAGGTGTCATAGACAAAAGTGCAAGTTCTTCAAGGAGACGACTGGGCGGCCGTTATTTTTTCACCAAGTTCATCATTGTTAGCGAGATGGATAGGGTAATGGTCTAGAGGCCCATTGGGCCTAGTGTGGCCGGCGCCCAAGCCTCCCTGGCTTGGGCGCCGCCCCCCCTGGTAGATGTGGCGGCAGGGACCCCTCCTAGGGTTCCCTGCCTATATATGTACATGTATTGTGCCCTCTATCAATTCAATCCATTATTTCCCTGCAATACCTATTGCTTACAATCATCATACCTTCTGTCATGTGAATGTAATAAAAGGAAAAAAAAATGAAAAATTATCACGAGAGAACTGGCGTACGTAAACGACGGGCAAAGCACTCAAAAGTGCAGTGTGTCAGGCAAAGCACCAGAAAGACAACATAATTAATGCGGGAAAATTAACTTGCCTCGACCGGCTTCTTTGGCCTTCCGTAGATAACAGGGTATTTACCTGAACATTAAACTATTTGTTAGATTCAAGGTAGAAAGGCCTCTTGCAGAAATAGAGAATTCACTTGAACAGCAAAATATAGGTTAGATGTGTGATCTATGTTGATGTTATGATACAACATTTCCGTTCACAATTGCATCATAGCACTGAAGGCCAACCATGTCAGTTCTTAAAAGAACTGGACCGGAACCAAGATCTGCGTAAACTTGAACTAGAGTTGCTAACAACTCAACAAGACCTACATAACAATTGAACTTCACTTTTACACACAAAAAGAAAATTGACTGCACAAGAAGTTAGGTTTCATTGTGACCATATAACCGACCATCGATTTTTAGAAAGGGTAATCACAACATGCTGGATAGCCCAAAAGAAAAGGCTAACTACGTAGTGCTTTGACACAAATTGGAGTAGACATCTCTTTTTCTCTTTCTACTAAGGATAGAGATTGTTTAAACTTGAAACAAGATGTATACCTTCTTCGATGATTTCCTCAGTACGAGACAGTTTTGCTTTTAACAGTCTTCTGCCACGGCCACATTTGGTGGTGTTGAATACGTCAAGCTACAAATATAAATTAAAACAAAATACTTAATGCAGCTGAACAGGATTATTTCAATTCAAAGAAATACACCACCATACAGCTCAAGTTTCAAGTAAATTGGTGTGTGATATAGATGAAAGCCTGCGCCACTAACAAAGATAGACAGGTTAAAAAATCCAACCCTCCGATCACAAAAATGCAAGTCATTTATGACATTGACATTGTCTACAAGGAGAATCTTGACTAGCAGTTTCTATAAGAATTTGAATGTAAAAGGACTTATATTTCTGATTAATCTACTAATAATGATCTAATGTACATTGTCCAACTAAATTCTTTATATACTGATGGTCAAAGTAGAAAAAGCTTGAATAACAAGGATTCTAAAACATATATTTACAATTGGAGCACGCGTAATTCTTTACTATTCGTTTTAATATCTTTTCCGCCTGTCATGCCATGTTTTAGCAGACCAATCTCGTCACATTATTAGAATGTCATAGGATTCTGGTGTGTGTTTGTTTGGTTTGTGACCCAAAATTTCCCAAGCAAAGTTTTTTGACTATGGTCAATTTTGCCCACTTCATTTGATTGGGTGCAAAACTTGGCATGATAGCCCTCAGAACTTCATGTAAGTGTTACTACAACGAAGATAAACTCAAGTCAGTGAATAAATCATTCTTCCATGCCTTCATCCATTGGCAATACACAACAGATGTCGGATCACTTATCATGTTGCCAGGAGGAGCTGCCACTCTTCACTCAGGCCAACGAGTCCAATCATCCACTCATCGCTTTGTGCGTTTGCAACAGCAAACTAATGATTAAGCGATTCGTGGGTGAAGACAAGCAAAAAGGTTAAACGAAGTTGATAAGAGGATTCAACTTGCTTATCCTAGGAATTTGATAACACAGACATCGTGTGTTGGATGGTGCGACACCCAGTGCTCTGCCCTTCGACTGACCAGAGATCAGTTTTCTTTTGGAGGGCAATTATGGTCTGATGCGAGGGCTAAGGGTGCACACCTCGCTGCTGGAGGTCCTTAAAGGTTGTTCAATTCTGCTTTGTGGTGCGAATGCAACTGGAGTGTGTGTAAGAAAGCATCGTAAACATGTTTCCTTAATGAAATGGTACACAGCTCTAGTGCATATTAAAATACAGACGTTCATAGTTGAAACAACACTTACCGCTAATGTTACATCCACGGCGGAGCCAAGGCCAATTCCTTTTTCCAACTGGGCCTTGCTTATGTCTAGTAACTTATTCTCCAACTAAAAATAGAAACAAGTAACATACATGAGCATAAAGCAAACGATTATGCATGAAATATGACTTCTGTTTATAATAACATTTACAGGGAAAATGATTTGATCTATAATGCACATATACCTCAACTGCAGTAGCAATGTGTTCCCCATTCACGGATAGAATAATATCGCCCATCCTAACACCAAGTTTCTCAGCATTAGATTCAGCTGACACCTGCAGTTCAACGGAAATAAATAAGTCCTTATGCATAACAAAGAAAACAAATGTTAGAAAAATGAAAAAATGGTTCTGCTTATGGATGAACAATCAATACCGCTTTGACGATAAGACCGGCATCAATGTTATAATTCCGAGATATCTTCTCTCTGCTGACAAGGCTTAAACATTTGATGCCAAAAAGCTTCATCCCAAGATGGATCCGAGGTACATGACTATACCAAACATTTATTAGACTCCAAGGTAGGCAAATAACAGCAAACATTTTCAACAAAGTAGTTAAAAGTTAAAAACGAAAGTGTGTATCAAACAGAACCAGATAATTTGATCTTAAATATAAGCCTAAAAAGTTCAAAAATGTCTTGTAATTTAACCCCTCCACCCAATAAAAACCCTTGTAAAAAACTTGTTCAAATGACCTTCTACAAGGTTTTAGAGCTTGTTCAGTCAACCCAGGTGGTGACAAAACATAGTTTCGGTGTGGAAGATGACCTGACACAGTCCCCTTTTGGTAAGAATAAAGAGTACAGATAGTTATATGTATGTTTTATGTTTAGAATCTAAGCACTGCAAGCGATGCGCATTTTGTTGCCCAGAAGTATTGACTTACATGAGTAGTTCATGAAATGGTCATGTTCACGTAAGATATATTTTGTCAGATTTATCAAGGATTAGTGCGCTTGTACAATGGCATTCTAAATTTCATCAGAAATTCTTGCATGTTTCTGAAACTGGCATTTCTCGTCACCAATTTCCCATCACATGGTCACAGACACATAAGAACATAATTTTGTTAGACTAATCAAATGATCAGTGTGCTTCTACCGGTGCATTGTTTATGTAGGGTAATGTAGGTACAAATTACATCAGACGCTTTGATGTTTCCGAAATAGGCATTGCTAGGCACCATACCCAAAATGTGCAAAACTTAATTACCCCTGTTCTACGGCAGGCAGAAAATGGCAATGCTCAGATCACATCCATTTCCCACCACACCAAACCCAATATCTAGAAGTCTAAGGCATTAAAACAAAACAAGATCAGTAGGCTTTTTCAAAAGCATAAATAAGAAAAGGCTCATCTTCAAAGGGGGCTGAGCAACATTGTAGAAAAAAAGAAATGAAAGAGAAACATACTTGTATGTCTTCCAAATCTCCAAACACTTTTGAATGGTTGAAGAAGGTATGAAATGTTTGGGACCAGTAATCATTCCAGTAACATCACCTTCCAAGTTTATAACTGCCCCTCCAGCCCCATGCTACAATATTTTTGTTGTTAGCACAAAATTTAATGCGGCTTGCAAATCAAAGTAAGAAGAATATGAATTGTACCGGAGAGATATGACCATCGGTGTACATGTAATGGTGACGTTTATACGAGCCTGCACCTTTGCTCAGCACTTTGCCATTACCTATTAGTAAATTTGACTCATATCTTCCAAGAAGAAAAACATCCTGAGCAAACCGCTCATTGCTGAAACAAGGTAACCTTTTTGGTTCATCCATGAGCACAGAGAATAGTGCAAAACCATATTGCTTGTCTAAGTACATCAATGTACCCGCCTTAAAATCATCCATATGCAATAACTGAACACAGACCTAGAACAATAGTTGGAAAAGACATCATGTTATCTTTGAGAAAGTACCTTTCTAGAAATGCACAACATAACCTATTAAATTTAAAACTAAAGCATCTAGAAAAGCCGAGGAAGTTATCATTTTTTAGCTATCTGCACCATAAGTGATATCAAGGAATGGCACAGAAGTAAATAATGTGCACAGAACAATGCACAATCTGCCACTCTCGCATTGGACCAAAATTTCTTATCACTCCATATAGCCCATCAAATTGTTTTGAAAACTAACACTAATAATTTTTCCTTTTAAAAAAGTCATTACTTTATTTATTTTGAAAAACTTACCTCAGCATTTGGAGCATATTTATCTTCGCCTAACCACTCATCCAAACATGGAGATGTTGAGCAGATGAGTTGTGCAGTTGTTAGAATGATTCCAGTGCCCTTACTCCACTCTATCAAAATGCCAGAGCATTTACTTAGCAACTTGCCATCTGCATATACATGTGTGTTAGGGAATTACAGCAAAATCAGTAGCACAACGAAATACAACAATATTACATACCAATATATGAGGAGAGCCCTAAAACAAACTTTGATGCTTCAATGATGGTATCTGCTGCGCTTTCTTGAATAATACTTGGACTAATAGAAGTGTCTGAATCCAGTGTGGGAAGCTTCCTTATTTTAGCTACACAGAAAAAACACCAAGTGAAAAAAAAGGATGAAGTTTATCTACAAACACAAATTTTGTGCTGCATATGGCAAGACAATATGCGGGTATAATATATATAGCACAAGTATATGGAACATAGTCTTGCCTACTACTGTACTTTGGATACCAATAAGTTCTTTGGCCCTAGATAGTACAGAAAGAGGAATTGGGTACTGAAATACGAACCTATCTTGTCAGAGAATTCTTGTTCCGCCTTCTCATAGGGCTCTATCAACACTGGGTCCGGGAAAAGGGATGGCTCTTGGCAGAGTTCTCCGTTTGAATCATACTCCTCAAGGTACGGCACACGGATGGGAGAGTTGGGTGAAAAGGAACCTGCAGTCTCCTCAGGCTCCAGCATAGGCTCCACCTCCTCCCCTGCGGCAGTTGAAGCTGAAGCTGGCGCTGACAAATGCACTTGGGACGGTTGGCGTCGTCGTCGTAAGGCGCGAGACCTCAACGACCCCTCCCGAGGGACGGTTGGCCCCACACCTGGCGGGGCAGGGGTGAGAGATCCGGCCGCCCACGACCGAAACCTCGTCACCGGGGCCGCCGCCAACGACCCAGACCTCGTCGCCGGAGCCGTCCCTGTGCCAGGTTCGGTTGACTGGGGCGGCCGCTCTACGGAGGAGGAGGGGGAGACTCGCCGCTTTCTTCTCATGGATAGAAAGTCGGATCTCGAGTATGTCTGCTCTGCGAACGGATCACGCCGCCGCTGCGATTTCGCGGCGGAGTCGATGTACAAAAATAATAATGAGCAGGCCCATAAATTCTACAAGCCCACATGAACTCTTAGAGATCTAACTATTAGTACTTGTGATATTTGGATTGCTCATTGGTTGTATGGTTTGTTACCTTTGTTGTTACATGTTGGGCTTGTTGACTGTGACCTAAAATTGTAAATATGTGATTTTTGCTACTAATGAGCCGGCTCGCAAGCTAAACGAGCTAGCTCGAGCTTCTTAATGAGCCGAGCCGAGCTGGCCTCTTAGCTCGTTAACATAACGAGCCGAGCCGAGCTAGCTCGTTATCTAAACGAGCCAGACCGAGCCGAGCCATAACGAGCCGAGCCGGCTCGATATCCAGCCCTGTTAACAATAAGTAAATGTTCACTATTTAACACATGATTGTTAGATTTTGGTCCATTCTGGACTTGTGGGTAAATATGTCTCAGTATGTAGTTCTCCCCAAAAAGGTAGCATGCGATGGGAAATGCCCCACTTCTCTCCTTTTAAACAACATTATTCAGAAACAAATGTAGCCCTGAAAAGAACATGCATAGGCCGGAAATAAAGTGGTCTTTTGCCTTGGCCAAAGACCACAATATTGAATTGATTCATAATAGTATACACAACAAATTGCACCCACCCAACTAAAAAATTGTTCAATAATTGTTTTTGTCCCTATTCCTGTTAGCCACGTTTCCTACATATTGATACAATAATAACTCAATAAGAGATTGTTTTAAAGTAAAACAAACCCCATGCCATTCTCTAAAATGAGCCTCTGAATGTGTTGAGCTCATTATAACCAATGCAAAGAGGAAAGGTGTTGAATATATAAATTCATCAATTAGTACAAAACGAACACATTTCATTTCCTTTAAGGAATAGAGTATAGAAGATTTGTATAATCGTGATACAAACTTGGACTGAAATAGGAGTAAGACAATTTATTCACCTTTCACTGTTTTTGTGACGTGTTTTTTCAAGATATACAAGGAGAACATTATTTGTCAGTCGTGGTCGGTCCCTTGTACGGCTTCCGTACAGAAAATGAGACAAATTTGGTTAGCAATGCAATTATTTGTCTACATAAGTCAAAGAGCGCTACCTCAATATACAAGCAATATGTATGTGGATGTCTAGAACCAAAATTGAGGCTGAAGCATTATCAGACTGAGAAATAAAATGTTATCTGTCGTGTCATTATCATCCTTGTAGTTTGACCATCTAATTAAATCATGACTTGTGCTTATAACAACAGGGTCATCGGCACCCCAGATAAGCTCTAAAGGCCAGATGACTTGTTAGGTTTCCAAATAATCGACATAACTGTACGCATTTTCTATTTTTTAATTTTATTATTAAAAATATATGGTTAGGTCGAGGTTAGTGGGCTATCATCATCATATTCATTCAGAAACTACTGAATGGTTAGAAATATAATCTAAATGTTAATTACTAACAGATTTTTTCTAAAGAAAAACTTTCTTTGACATACATGATTTATGAGCGACAGCAAATGAAAAATATAATTTGCACCTTGGCTTTGTTTACTGATTTGGAGTGACACTAGCGAGAGGGAAGAGCAGGAATTGTGTGGTCATATGGTACGCGATATGTACGCATGCATGCATGATTATGTTGAAGATGCATGGATTGAAGGCGTGCGTTTGGCCTGTGATCGATCCCAAAGATCCATTCCAATGCAAGAGGGTCATTTGTCCCCTGTCGTCATACCGTACCGTTGGGAAGCCTGGGATCGTAGCAGACGGCAGAATTCTGGTAGCCCAAAAGATGTCACTTGTCAGAGTCAACATACGCAAGCACACCGCTGTGTACGTTGGGCAGGCTCAACGTACGGTTGCAAAATGAGTTGCCAGCAATAAATAATGCTATGTGTCTGTCCAAAAGTCAGGCTACTGTAGATCAATGCAACGCATGCAGCATCATATCGTCGTCATCCCGGCTGTTGTTGGTATTCTGGCCGTTCGATTTCTGCAAAAGATGTTTCCTTGTCTCGGTGCCGACTACCGAGTTTCGTGATCGTCAGAGTATCACACACAGTCACATACAGATCTGCTTCTGAATCTCATGGACACATGACACATGCATGTTCAAAGTTCAGACCAGCTGGTGCCTCCAAACACCATCCGTTCGAACCCTGCACATAAGATGATAACAGGTTCAGACCTCCCCCTCTAATCCCTGCTTTTATCCGTTGCTCATGCTTGCCAAAAAAGTGTGCTTGTAACTTGTACTCGGCTGCTTTGGCAGTCATCGATGGAATACATGTTCAGGTGGGCATCTCGGCCCCGTTGGTTCGTCGAAAAAAAACAGGTTCAGACAGAAATGAAGCAAGCCTTGGCAAGTCAGGAGACTGAAACTGGCATGCCCACCCGTTTACTTTGGTTACCAGTTGCAGGTTAACAAACTGGAAAAGCGAGCCCCAGGAACAGCTCGTGTTCTGATCTGATCCTTGGGCGATTCCAATGGATACCTTCTCAGGCTCCCAGGGCCGCAGCACCAGGAGAGATGCGGCGCCGAGGTTGCCTCCTTTACATTTCTCAGCTCTGACTTTCTCATTACCTACCTGTTTCAGTTTCAGTTACAGTTTCAACGCTCCAAGCTCGACGACACTTCATATCTAATCCCGTTTTATTATTGAATTTATCGAGCCGTTGCTGTTTACTACCTGATTAAGAAATCAGCATTGTCTGATGATCCCGCCGTCTCAGCGACTCACCCTATAGTCGACCGTATTTATCCAGGACCCCAAAGGCCAAACACCTGTTCCGCCCTCACTGCCCGGTGGGGCCAACACGCTTGCCGTACCAGACACTGACTAATCGGTGTGCAAAATGTCAACTACAGGAGAGCTATAAATACCAGTGAATGCATGCTTAGACAGCAGCATCCCAAGCACAAAGCCAAGCAAGCTCAGTGATCGAGCAGCTTCAGGCAGCTCACACAGCTGAGCAGCATTGTAGTGCTTGATCAGTTAACTACAATTCAGCAGAGGGAGGGATAATGGACACGGAGATGGGCGCGCCGGGTAGCTCGCTCCACGGCATGACGGGGCGCGAGCCGACGTTCGCCTTCTCGACGGAGGATGCCTCGGCGGCGAGCAAGTTCGACCTGCCGGTGGACTCCGAGCACAAGGCCAAGAGCATCAGGCTCTTCTCCTTCGCTAATCCGCACATGCGGACTTTCCACCTCTCGTGGATAAGCTTCTTCACCTGCTTCGTCTCCACCTTCGCGGCGGCGCCGCTGGTCCCCATCATCCGCGACAACCTGAACCTGACCAAGGCCGACATCGGCAACGCCGGCGTCGCCTCCGTCTCCGGCTCCATCTTCTCCCGTCTCGCCATGGGCGCCGTCTGCGACCTCCTCGGCCCGCGCTACGGCTGCGCGTTCCTCATCATGCTCGCGGCGCCCACCGTGTTCTGCATGTCGCTCATCGACGACGCAGCCGGATACATCGTCGTCAGGTTCCTGATCGGCTTCTCGCTGGCGACGTTCGTGTCGTGCCAGTACTGGATGAGCACCATGTTCAACAGCAAGATCATCGGCACCGTCAACGGCCTCGCCGCCGGGTGGGGCAACATGGGCGGCGGCGCCACACAACTCATCATGCCGCTCGTCTACGACATCATCCGCAAATGCGGTGCCACGCCCTTTACGGCATGGCGCCTCGCCTACTTTGTCCCTGGGTCTCTGCACATCCTGATGGGCATACTTGTGCTCACCCTCGGCCAAGACCTCCCCGACGGCAACCTCAAGACCCTCCAGAAGAAGGGCGACGCCAACAAGGACAAGTTCTCCAAGGTGATGTGGTATGCGGTCACCAACTACAGGACATGGATATTCGTCCTGCTCTACGGCTACTGCATGGGCGTCGAGCTCACCACCGACAACGTCATCGCCGAGTACTACTACGACCACTTCGACCTAGACCTTCGTGTCGCCGGCATCATTGCTGCCTGCTTCGGCATGGCCAACATTGTGGCAAGGCCTCTGGGTGGAATCCTCTCCGACATGGGTGCACGCTACTGGGGCATGCGTGCCCGGCTCTGGAACATCTGGATCCTCCAGACCGCTGGTGGCGCCTTCTGCCTCTGGCTCGGCCGCGCCAGCACACTCCCTGCCTCCATTACCGCCATGGTGCTCTTCTCCTTCTGTGCTCAGGCAGCCTGTGGAGCCATCTTCGGTGTCACTCCCTTCGTGTCCCGGCGCTCCCTTGGCATCATCTCCGGCATGACCGGGGCCGGTGGCAACTTTGGCGCAGGGCTCACACAGCTGCTATTCTTCACCTCGACCAAGTACTCCACTGGCACGGGGCTGGAGTACATGGGCATCATGATCATGGCGTGCACGCTGCCGGTGGTGTTGGTGCACTTCCCGCAGTGGGGTTCCATGTTCTTCCCGGCCAAAGCCGGCGCCCAAGAGGAGCACTACTACAGCTCGGAGTGGAATGAGGAGGAGAAGAGCAAGGGGCTCCACAACGCCAGCCTCAAATTCGCTGAGAACAGCCGCTCCGAGCGCGGCAAGCGCAATGTCATCCAGGCAACCGCCGCCACGCCGCCAAACAACACGCCAGAGCACGTGTGAGGAATATAATGAGGGTAAACGCATATGCCAACAACTCAATAAGGTCTCCGGGCACGCATGTTTGTACCACAGTATATACAGTGTTTTGTTGTGTAATGCTCTTTTCAGTTGTATGAATGAAATGGCTATATATTTCAAAATTAAAATATTTGTAAACAAATTCGGAATCCCTTATATCCGTAGATGCATGGTTTAATATAACTATCGGATTTTTTTTAAAAAAAATTATAACCAACTTATCTATCAACTCTTCTAGTGCGTGTGATGTGGTGGTGTGGGGATGTGTTCTTGAGATGTCCTTTAATCAACTCTTGGACACTCTGGCATCTCCAAATGAGTGAGTAGAAGGGGTATAAATAGCCAAACAACAACTTGGAAGAGTCATTACACCAATGTGCTCCAACGCCAGAAAAGGATGTAATCGGATGATCTGGTCAGTTCATCCGATCGCTTGCTCAGATCATCCGGTCCTAGCTAACTGCTATTGATATAGTCATTGCACCTTTCAACCCACTCACACGTCATTCATCCAGCCGCCCACCGAATCATCCGGTCTAGCAATATTGAATTCATCAGTGACTTTGCATCGTCTTTGGAACATCTCTGCATAAAACTTGCTTCATCTGCATGTCAGATCGTGGCTTCAACAAGGTGATCGGATGATCCGGTCGCCTAGGGTTTGCTTCCTGGGAACAACACATTGGCTATTTTCCGAGTTGTTGTTTAGCTATTTATACCCACTAGATCATTTGGTTAATTGTCACAAGCTTGCATATTAGAGGGGGCCCTTTCATCCGGTCGATTAAACTAACCCAATTAGATGATCCAGTCGCCTTGTTCCAGCAAACTCATCCAATTCAAAAATCTTTAAGTCCTTAGTCAATTTCTTCACTTTTACTAAGAAACTGTGATCTGGATGAAGATGTCACGACTTGGATTTCATCCTTAGAATTTAAAAGCCTATAAACCATGTGTCTGACAAACCATTAGTCCTAATGACTATATATATGTTGTCGTTCAATCACCAAAATCACAAATACAAGCAAAGGACCCATGCTCGTTACATCCGCACTCTGCTAGCCCCATTCGCTGTCGCCTCTCCTCATTGCCACCTGTGACGGGTGAGGGAAGGGGGAGCAAATACAGCTTGCCGCATGGAGAGGAAGACAAGGAGGTGGCCGGTGGGAGAGAGAGAGAGGCAGAGGGCCAGCGGACAGAGAAGGGGGCTAGTGGAGGGAGGGAGAGAAGAGGAGAGGGAACTAGAAAGAGAGGATTAGAGGACGTTAAGAGAGAAGGACCGACAGGGTGGGACGGACGCAAACTCCTAGCTTCCAAAACAGGTTGAATAAACTCCTAGTTGTTTGTCTAGTTCCTTGCCCTCACGATCACATCAAGTTTCAGGTTCATGTTTTGGATGAATTGGCGCCTTTTCGATATAGTAGGGTATGTATACGTCCAAAATAGTGATTGTCCAGCAAAGAAGTTTGTCGGCGAGACAATACAACATTAGGGACAGTAACGACGAGATGGCTTGCAGGAGTACGGACGGGAAAGGGACAGTGCGTCGGCGTTAGGGAATAGGTTTGGAAACATTCTATATAAGCTGAGATGGTCTAGCACGACATTTGATAGACAAACTCTTTTACAGTGCTCCATATTATCCTATAGGCCGGCCTATACTAGTCTTTCAAAAGACTAGTATAAAAGGATTCAATGATTCATATTAATATATAGCAGCGGAAATTTCACATGTAGTATAAGTAGTATAGAGGGAGTAATATAGTGATATAAGAGTATTATGTGAAACATTACGAGTGGTATTATTATAATATCCATATAATGTTTTCTCTCATTTCTATATTTTTATTTCATCTATTTTATTACCCCTCATCTCACGTCCTTCTCGCGGACTGGAAGAGCTCGGAAAATTAGACGTTTTAATTATATTAGGTGCTAATAATTACTAAATTACCCATTCAGCTGAAACATGACACATAAGTTTCTCACTGATTGTGTATCGGGCACTACCTCTGATATGATCCAGCATGACATCGTTAATATAATGTCTCGTGACTTATCGGCAAGCCACGCATATATCCACGTACTTATCACTGGCAGTCGTTGTCACTGCTTGCTCTCGTATTGGCCATCCATATAACCGTAGCAACAGTTCATGCACAACACGTTTGTTTTGACTTTGCCTAATCTGACCATGCATGTGTCTCCTTTGCTCCAAAGTTGACATTGGATTGGATCATCGGCCAATCAATCTCCAATTGCACACATTTCATATATATAGTAGCTGGTGATAAGCCTTTGGGAGGTTTGTGGATTAATCAGGGCCGACATGTACCTGAGCTGTCCTCCGAGTTTCTTTAATCTTCCGTCGACTTTGGGCTACATTCAATTGTTGCTATCTCGAACCCTTCTTGTTTGATGGCTGATCTGGTAATAACAGTTATCTGAAATGTGATAGGTTGAGGGATTCTGAGCATGATCTCGGAGCTGTTCCAGGCCGTGGGTAGTAGGTTTTAAAAAGAATTAAAATCATTAAAAATAACACGGAAACTGTCCCAAGTGGTAGCCAAATGTCTTATTTGATATCACCAAATTTTGGTAAAGCTTCTTAAATGGTAAATTTCCTTACGCAGCATATTCGTCGTAATAAAAGATCAACTGGCAGGTATGCTCAGTCCGATTTAATTTGGATGAGGTCGTCCATGTAAACAATAATGCTTGGACTCTGACGTCCGAGCGTATACCTTCCGCGGCCACTTTCTCTTCTGGTCTCCGTCATTTTTGTTTCTCTCAAATCTGACGCCGTGACGCGTTGGAAGATGGACGAGGTCGCGACCCTCCTCGTCGGTGTTGCTGCACGACTGGTCGTCTCGCACGATTCGGCCAAATCGCCGCCGTCCTGCCCCTCTCGATGGAATCAATTCGCCGCTGCTGCAGGCTTCTCCTCCGCCAGTGCTGCTGCAGGGGGACGAGCTTCGTCGTTGGTGCTCACGAGCTCGCGCCACCGTGGTCATGTGCGCCGCCGTCAGCCACGTGCGTTGTGGCCTCGGAGCTCACGCCGCCGCTGGCCATGTGCGCCGTGCGGAGCTCCTCCTGCCGGTCAGGCTCATCCCAGTGTCACACCATGGCTGCCGCCCGTGCTCTCGCGCCATGGATGCCGCCTGGAGTTTTGCCTCGAGGCACACCATGGCTGAATTTCTCCGGCGGTGTGAGCTCCCCACGAGGACGAGGTTCCTCGGCAGTGCGAACTCCCATGAGTGGTGCCCCCGGCGGCGAGCTCCCTGCTCGCCATCCTCTTCCTCCTTCCTAATCCTTTGTCCTCCTATTTTTCTAGGGTTTTCTACATGTTGCATGTGTATGTTTGGCGTGTTTCATATGTTTCGGAACAATGTTGCAACTGTTTTATGCGGATGTTGCAAAAAGTAGATATGGATGTTCGATTGATGGTATTCGATGGCATTTCTATACGCATTTCCGATGTTGCAAATATGAACTTTTCATGTTGCAATCATACATTCTCAATGTTGCAAATACACTTTTTAGATGTTGCAAAAAATTTTACATGTTTCATGCAACGTTACCTGATGTTCCGGCGGGAATTTTCATCGGATGTTATTCGATCGATGGTATTCAATGGCATTTCTGTACGCATTCCCGATGTTGCAAATATTGACTTTTCATGTTGCAATCGCGCATTCTTAATGTTGCAAAAAAACTTTACATGGTTCGGGATTTTTTCTCTTAAACAGATAGATCTATTTTTCAAAATGTTTCATCGATGTTGCAAACATAAAACTTTGATGTTACACGCAGTTTGTGTCAGTGTTGCAACGGACCGTCCGATAATAAAAAATTATCGGACGTCCGAGCGCTAGCAGCGCCGTGTAAACAATCAGACAGATAATAACACAAAGGTATCTATATTAAACAGCCAACAACACAGGCTTTTGTGTTAGGACAGTAGGACACGGCAAGGTCCATCCGTGTAGGTGGGTACGTAGGAAGCACCGATTGTTGAATTATTGATAAGCCAAAAAATTAGTGTTCCTGATCAACTTGGTTAGATATAGGAAGACGGCCGTTTCATCAGCACATTTACTTATTCAGGCCAGGGTATATTTTTTTCCTTGTCTCTTGATCGAAGGGGTGAGCTTATTTGAGGCTGGAATCAGTGAAATTTGACGAATTTGAGGCGATAATATCAACAATATTAATCTGTGTGCACACGGTTCGCCAGCGAGATTATGACGAGGCTATTTCTCATAACGGTGAATTTGAGTAATTTGCAAACAAATTAGATCCAATAGCTATGATTGCTATAAAAATTGACAGTGAAGTCTACCGAATAAATAGCAGGATTTTTTTTAGAAATTTCAATAATATTATTATTACTGTAGCATGTTTCTTGTGGAAATTAACGTGAATACTTCAAAAAGGCCTCGGTAGTAAGATAGAATGTGTGTATATTTGATTTGAGACAACTGGCTACAAGTACACAAGAAACTTCTCACTTCGCTGCAGTACTAAAGCAACAAGCTCATATCCTTAAGCTTGTATGATGGCCGCATATGTACTTAACAACGTATCTTATACGTGCTCTGGCGTGTTGTTTGGTGGCGTGTTGGACGCGGCCTGGATGACGTTGCGCTTGCCGCGCTCGGAGCGGCTGTTCTCTGCGAACTTGAGGCTGGCGCTGTGGAGGCCCTTGCTCTTCTCCTCCTCGCTCCACTCCGACCCGTAGTAGTGCTCCTCGGCGGCGCCGGCGTTGGGAGGGAAGAACATGGATCCCCACTGCGGGAAGTGCACGAACACCACCGGCAAAGTGCACGCCATGATCATGATGCCCATGTACTCCAATCCCATCCCCGTGGAGTACTTGGACGAGGTGAAGAAGAGCAGCTGCGTGAGACCCGCGCCGAAGTTGCCACCGGCGCCGGTCATGCCGGAGATGATGCCGAGGGAGCGCCGGGACACGAAGGGGATCACGCCGAAGATTGCGCCACAAGCTGCTTGGGCACAAAAGGAGAAGAGCACCATGGCGACGACGGAGACAGGGAGCGTGCTGGCGCGGCCGAGCCAGAGGCAGAACGCGCCACCGGCGGTCTGGAGGATCCAGATGTTCCAGAGCCGTGCACGCATGCCCCAGTACCGTGCGCCCATGTCGGAGAGGATTCCACCCATGGGCCTGGCCACAATGTTGGCCATGCCGAAGCAGGCGGCGATGGTGCCGGCGACGCGGAGGTCGAGGTCGAAGCGGTCGTACATGTACTCGGCGATGACGTTGTCAGTGGTGAGCTCGACGCCCATGCAGTAGCCGTAGAGGAGGACGAAGATCCATGTCCGGTAGTTGGTGACGGCATACCACATCACCTTGGAGAACTTGTCCTTGTTGACATTGCCCTTCTTCTGGAGGCTGCGAAGATTACCGTCTGGCAGATCCTGCCCGAGGACGAGCACCAGGATTCCCATGAGGATGTGGAGCGACCCGGGCACAAAGTAGGCGAGGCGCCACGCCGTGAACGGCGTCGCGCCGCACTTGCGGATGACGTCGTAGACGAGCGGCATGATGAGCTGCGTAGCGCCGCCGCCCATGTTCCCCCAGCCGGCGGCCATCCCGTTGACGGTGCCGATGATCTTGCTGTTGAACATGGTGCTCATCCAGTACTGGCACGACACGAACGTCGCCAGCGAGAAGCCGATCAGGAACCTGACGACGATGTACCCGCGGCGTCGTCGATGAGCGACATGCAGAACACGGTGGGCGCGGCCAGCATGATGAGGAACGCGCAGCCGTAGCGCGGGCCAAGGAGGTCGCAGACGGCGCCCATGGCGAGACGGGAGAAGATGGAGCCGGAGACGGAGGCGACGCCGGCGTTGCCGATGTCGGCCTTGGTCAGGTTCAGGTTGTCGCGGATGATGGGGACCAGCGGCGCCGCCGCGAAGGTGGAGACGAAGCAGGTGAAGAAGCTGATCCAGGACAGGTGGAAGGTGCGCATGTGCGGGTTGGCGAAGGAGAAGAGCCTGATGCTCTTGGCCTTGTGCTCGGAGTCCACCGGCAGGTCGAACTTGGCTTGCCGCCGCGGCGTCGTCGGGCGCCTCCGTGGAGAAGGCGAACGCCGGCTCGCGCCGGTGACGCCGTGCAGCGAGCTCCCCGGCGCGCCGTGCTCCATGTCCATCGCCATGGCCTTTCTTGCTCGTGCAGTGAGTAAGTACTACTGGATGGAGCTTGCTAACTGAATGCTCGGTGTCTGCAAATGCTGCTGGTGCTTTGCTTGAGCTTGCAAATCCATCAGCCATGGAGTGCCGTATATATAGCGACCAGGGAGTTGACATTTCGGCATCCCGATGCCTAAAAATTGGTGCAAAACTGCAGGTGGGAGAGGGCCATGGAGTTGCTTGGGATTAACAAGGTCGATTATTAGGTGTGACGGTATCATGGAGGGATTAATTAGTTGAGAAGGGAATAAGTCAGCAGGTTATCGGCAAAAAGAATGAGCAAGAATGAAAATAAAAATGGATTCCTCGGCGCCGCATCACTGGAACTGGAGTGGCCTTTATCCCGTTGAAGCAGCCAAGGATCAGCGTCTGTGGGGCCCAAATGGTGCATGTCTAGAATCGAGCAGCAGCTGCCCTGCTCTGGTCGGCACCAGCAGAAAATAAAGCAATAGATTGGTCATACCTGCTACATTTAGGGTTTCCGAATTGCCCTCGCCTAACTTGCCTCCTTCGTTTCATCAGTACCAGCAGTTGTACAGTTGTACACCATGTACAGCAATTGCAGATTAGGTTCAGATTTTTTTTTTTTCATTCTTCAACGGAAATATACAGTCGTTTGTGTTAGTTGGAGAATACAGTCGTACATGTGAATTGAAGTGTGTTTTACCAGGCATGCACGGGGCCGACTTGTTTCCAATCATCCTGCTGACGACTGCATCTTTTGCAGCAACCCAACGGCCAGAGCAACAATTCACACACATGACGCATGCATGCTTTTACATCGTATCGGGTCAACTTCTTCTATATAACACGAAAGAGAAAATTTGTCTGATGATGACTCTACTACAGGTTAGTTGAAGCTAACACTTGCAGAGTTGCATTGTCAACGATGCTGACAGATGATCAGCAGTGACCTCTTGAGGTCCCGAATCACCGCATGTCTTCATCCATTGAGACCACCGAAATGGAAATTTTATCTGATGACTCTACTATACGGTGTGTGTAGGCAATTTTTTTTTTAGAAAAAGGAATTTTATTTCGGTCTCTGCACGAGTTTTGCACTCAACCAATTCTTATTACAGTTTATACCTTCGGCATTTAAAATAAAAAGCTCTCATAGAGCAAAACCAAACAAAGAAAATTAGGCAGTAATCCTCCTAAAGAATGGCCACCCGTGTTTGGCGAAGATTTCCATAGCCATGGTCTCGAGCGTTCTGCAAGCCCACTTCAAAAAAGGTCTTTGCTTCTCCTTTTGTAGAATGCTCCACCAACGTGTCCAATATGTTGCCCTGAAAATTATCTGCATATAAGAGTGTAAGCTTTTTTTGTTAAAGATCACATCGTTTCTACTCAGCCAAATAGACCAAAATATTGCACTTGCTCCCACACAAAGTTGAGAACGCATATGCTTGTCTACTTGTTGGAGCCATGCTCCAGATAATTCGTTTACATCAGAAGGTGGATGCAAACCAAAAGCCATACTAAAAATTCTCTAAACAGATCTCGCTACATGACACTCAAAAAAAAAGATGTTGAATAGTTTCTTTATTGTCACAAAAACAACATTGGTCATCACCCTTCCAACATCTTTTTAATAAGTTGTCTTTTGTTAAAATCACCCCTTTTAACAAAAACCAGTTGAAGATTTTTATCATCAGCGGAATCCTTAGCTTCCATAAAGATTTGTTTAGGGGCATGGCAATTTGATTCACCATATACTTGTACATTGATTGTACAGTAAAGGACCCATGTTTCGATAGATTCCACTTAATCGAATCTTGTTGATCATCAAGCTGCACAAACGCAATTCTTGCAACCAACTCATTCCATTTAATAAGTTAAAAGAAACATTAAGAGGTGTGGAACTAAGAACATGAGGTAGGCAATTAATTAATAACGGAGTCGAGTATCCTCATGAGAAAAATCGAAAATGGAAATCCTTTCACCTATATTATTCAAATAACGTGCTACGAATTTGTTTTTAGTAAGTCTCAAAAAACGGCAGCTAGTCAAATCACCTAGCTAGTACAACAATATAGTACATGGTGATAGTAACAATGTTACAGAAACTTATATGCCGTAACAAGCAACACTGCAGCTAGCTTAAGTAGATTGTTGAATCATCCAGCGGTAGAGCCGAGCGGCTAGATACATGTCGGCTAAATAAATTATTTCTTTCGGCGATTGTACCAGACTGATATACGCCCCTTGACGATGCCAAGTTGCCAACCATGAAATCCATAATGTTACAGCGATTTTTGCATAAAGACTCTTAACTTTTATTAATTGTTTTTTTAGAAAATGGCCTCTGCGGCTGCACACAATCAATTTTTACATAATTCTCGGCTCAGCGGCTGATCACAAAATACAAAGTAAAAGAGCACGCGATCTAACTGATAAACTCAAGAGCAAAGCCTATTATTACTTCTTCAACTGTTCTTAGCAAAAATATCCAAAACCACAGTCTCCAACCTTTGCTTACCAAGCAAACACCCTCCTTACGCTGCAACAATGTCCAAAATCATAGCCAATATGTTCCCTCGAAGCCTGCATAAAAGAAGTAAAGCATTTTTTTTCTTGATCACTAGCTCATTACGTGTGCACCAAATAGCTCACATATATAAGAGCTACCACCCCTACAAAGATCAATCTTCATAAGTTGTTTTCCAATATATCCTCTTAACCAACTCCCAAGCATATGAGCGACAAGTCTAGGTGGGGTGAGACCAGGAGCTATATGGACAATTCTCCAAATAGTTTTAGCATGTTGGCAGTAAAAAAGATGTGTTTAATTATTGTTTCATTGCAGTTATAGAAATAACACTTTTGACTACCCAACCAATTCCTCTTGACTAAGTTGTCTTTGGTTAAGATAATACCTCACTGAAAGCACTAAAAAGAAAATTCAATTTAATTTGTGAAGGGTGCTCGATGGTTTTATCAAATGTAGATACGTAGACTTAAATACCAGGTATATATGTCCCGTTCATTACAAAGCTGATAATTAGCAATTTTTGTTTCTAGGTTGTTGTACCAAGCGGTCAGTTTATTCCCAACCAAAGCTCTTTGAAAAGATCTATTTAGTGGCGTTTAATTTGATTCATGACATTAGCCACCACATCATGGGGATAATTGATTATATTATACATGCTAGGAAATTGCTCTTTAAGTGGTACAGAACCAACCCAAGTGTCCTCCTAAAATCTAGTCTGTGAACCATCACTAATTTAGAATGTTCCAAATTCTAGAATATCCTCCCAAACCTTTAAAAGACCTTTCCAAACATGTGACTCAGTAGGTTTAATTTGAACATGTGATAAACATTTCGAACTTGAATGTTTATTTCTAAGCAAGGTCTAATAGGTTCCTTCATTCAATAGTTTAAAATAGCCATTTACTGAAAATGCAAAGATCTGTTATGTCCATACATAATATCTTAATCTCTCCCCGCCCCCACCCACGCGCGCATTGCTCTCAGCTTGGGCGACTCGGGGGACGACTAGCAAACCCTAGCAGCCTGCCGCTCTCCCCCTCCCTTCCAGCCCCCAATCACCGCCGAAGGGCACCATCGCCGCCCCCTCTCTCCCCTCTGCCTCCCGCCGTGCCTGGATCCGCCACCGGAGCAACAGCCCTGGCCAAACCAAGGCCAAATCCAGCACGCGGTGCTTGCCTGTGGCTCCTCCCCTCCACCTCCACTTCAGCGGACAAACCGGAGCACTCAGGGTTTGGGGCCTAGGCAAAAGCCTTTGCTTGCTTGGCGTACCTGATGATGACAATGCTCTTACACCGTCCACCTTTCTAGAGGCGTCATCGAACGACCTTCTCTCCTCTGAGACTCGATGCCGCCGCCGGTATCCATCACCACTTTCTCCATGTTGCAGTAGATCTTAAAAGGTTGTTGATGCTCTCTTGGATTCTACTATAGTTCCTTAAGTGTTCTATGCTGGAACCTCTACTTCGTCGGTGCTCTCCTGTTGATGGGAATACCAAATTATATGTTGGGTGTCGCCTTGTCAACCATCCCTCCTTTGGGGCTTCCTCCTCCCCCCCCCCCCCCCCCCCCCCCGAAGGGCGTTGGAGGACGATATGTGGCTCCTGGATGTGCCTCACTTGGTGTTGCCTTCGGCGTGAAGGGAGGTCGTCGTTTCTGGCGACATTTTAGTCAGGTTGCTTCCCCCACCCTTATCCCCCATTCTGTTAGCAAGCCCTCCCAAATCGTTTGAGAGTGTCCACAGGGCGGTGTAGCTGCGAGAGCTGTGGTGGTGGAGGCACTCTGGCTACGGTGAACCTGGCAAGCAAGTTGCTCGGTAGGGGCTCTTATGGACAATTTGGTAGAATGCATTTCAGCTTCATCTGACATCGTATATTGCGGTCAGAGATATTTCTTGTTTTCTCTCTTTTCTTCTCGCCACATGGTTGCATTGAGAACTCATGTAATCTCTTCCTGGTATGCCAGGATCAGACTTGTACTATATCGTCTTGCTTTCGATCAATGAAAATGAAGTAGGTGGGGACCCCCCCCCCCCCCCTTTGGGACGTCACAAAATGACCCACTTTGCAAGGCAGTATTTTGGTTTATTGTTGTTGCCTTGCCGAAAGAATCTGGATTGATAAAAGTTTAAGACACCTTTCGAGGTTTTAAAGAATGACATCATGAACATAGGTAGGCTACTCGGCAACCAAGTTCAATACAACCATCCTACCCCCATACGAGAAGTGTTTGGCCTTACAAGTACTTGTTTGCATTAGAATCTATCCTCAACTACACTCCAATCCGCATTAAGGATGACCCTAGGTCACAGTCAAACAGTTGAGTGTACTTTGTAAATTGCATAATAGGATAACTAAGTACTACCTCCGTTTTTGTATAGATGTCTTCTCGGACAGCTAGTTCAGTGTTATTTAGCCTCCGGCGTCAAATAAAACAAAACGGAGGTAGTACATGTTTTGCTATTATGTTTATCCCATAAGTTAAAACAACAATGCATGGTAGAGTCCATCCTCTCTACTTTACAACCCGTTGAAATGCATGGCCATTTTGCCAGTGAAAAGGTTAAATGACTAATTAATTTATACAAAAATAAGATAAGTGCGTTGATTGCGCATCTTATTTTTCATTCATTGTTTTCTTCCCCTGAGTTGTCAATTGTCATATGTCACTATCAATTGTGTTTGACTTGACACAAAGAACTGAAGTATTTACTAGATTGTTTGGTTTAGTATCTTATTTCTTATATTGCGATAAATCTACCCAACACCTTTTGGTTTGTATCCTTTCTTTGCTATATATTCGTTTCTTCTCATCGATCAGTCATTTGCCCTCAACAATGAAAGGAAGGTATCTTGTGTCTTGTGTGGGCAACAACCATTGGATAACATGTAGTATGAAAGAACGGCATACGTTGAAATTGCACTTGTGAATAATATACCTCTTGGAGCATATACAATACGTACAAGAGTAGTCATGTTAACAAGGTGCTTGTCACGGCACGTATACAAAACGGGCTAGTAATGTGCCCATGGTACCCACCCAAATACATCTCTTTTTCTGAACTTATTTTTTGAAAGACTCTTTTACAGACTTTTTTTTTGAAGGGCAAAACTGTGGGGGAGTTCCCCACAGCACTTCAATTTTTTTGAAATAATACTTATATCCCTCTCTTACAGACTTAGAATCGCACATAAGCACCTCCCCAAGACCACAGCAGGGCTTTAATCATGGTTCATTCAGGATATACAAAGCACCTTTACCTTTCTTTCACGTATGTCAAAACCTCTTGTTTGCATAAGCATCCTCCTTCCAAGACTTGAAAGCAGGTACTATTTGCCTAGACGTGCTCCGGCGTGGCGTCTGGCGTCTTGGCGGTTGTGGCCTCGACGGCGTTTCTGCGCTTGCCGCGCTCGGAGCGGCTGTTCTCTGCGAACTTCATGCTGGGCCCATGGAGCCCCTTGCTCTTCTCCTCCTCGCTCCACTCCGACCCATAGTAGTGCTCCTCGGCGGCGCCGGCGCTGGGCGGGAGGAACATGGATCCCCACTGTGGGAAATGCACGAACACCACCGGCAGTGTGCACGCCATGATCATGATCCCCATGTACTCAAGCCCTGTTCCCGTGGAGTACTTGGATGAGGTGAAGAAGAGCAGCTGCGTGAGCCCGGCGCCGAAGTTGCCGCCGGCTCCCGTCATGCCGGAGATGATGCCGAGGGAGCGCCGGGACACGAAGGGGATCACACCGAAGATGGCGCCGCACGCCGCCTGCGCACAGAAGGAGAAGAGCACCATGGCGACGACGGAGACGGGGAGCGTGCTGGCGCGGCCGAGCCAGAGGCAGAACGCGCCACCGGCAGTCTGGAGGATCCAGATATTCCAGAGCCGTGCACGCATGCCCCAGTAGCGTGCACCCATGTCGGACAGGATGCCGCCCATTGGCCGCGCCACGATGTTGGCCATGCCGAAGCAGGCGGCGATGGTGCCGGCAACACGGAGGTCGAGGTCGAAGCGATCATACATGTACTCGGCGATGACGTTGTCGGTAGTGAGCTCGACGCCCATGCAGTAGCCGTAGAGAAGGACAAAGATCCATGTCCTGTAGTTGGTGACCGCGTACCACATCACTTTGGAGAACTTGTCCTTGTTGACGTCACCCTTCTTCTGCAGTGTCCTGAGGTTGCCGTCGGGGAGGTCTTGGCCGAGGGTGAGCACAAGTATGCCCATCAGGATGTGCAGAGATCCAGGGACAAAGTAGGCGAGACGCCACGCCGTGAACGGCGTCGCGCCGCACTTGCGGATGACGTCGTAGACGAGGGGCATGATCAGCTGCGTGGCGCCGCCGCCCATGTTCCCCCACCCGGCGGCCATGCCGTTCACCGTGCCGATGATCTTGCTGTTGAACATGGTGCTCATCCAGTACTGGCACGACACGAACGTCGCCAGGGAGAAGCCGATCAGGAACCTGACGGTGATGTAGCCGGCGGCGTCGTCGATGAGCGACATGCAGAACACGGTGGGCGCCGCGAGCATGATGAGGAACGCGCACCCGTAGCGCGGGCCCAGCATGTCGCAGATGGCGCCCATGGTGAGACGGGAGAAGATGGAGCCGGAGACGGAGGCGACGCCGGCGTTGCCGATGTCGGCCTTGGTCAGGTTGAGGTTGTCCCGGATGATTGGGACCAGCGGCGCCGCCGCGAAGGTGGAGACGAAGCAGGTGAAGAAGGAGATCCATGAGAGGTGGAAGGTGCGCATGTGGGGATTGGCGAAGGAGAAGAGCCGGACGCTCTTGGCCTTGTGCTCGGAGTCTACCGGCAGGTCGAACTTGGCTGCCGCGGCGTCGTCGGGCGCCTCCGTGGAGAAGGCGAACGCCGGCTCGCGCCCCGTGACGCCGTGCAGGGAGCTCCCCGGCGCGCCGCGCTCCATGTCCGCCATTGCCGAGCTTGCTTGCTTGCTCTCTTGTTGATGAGTGCTAGCTCCCTTTGTGTTTGCAAATGCAGGTGGTTGTTGATTGGAGCTTGTGCTTGAGGATGCGGCATGGATGGGGTATTTATAGCGAGCATGGGAGTTGACATTTTGGGGATCTCGATCACAAACGCTGGCGCCTGAAAACTCGTGCTGGTGGCTGCTGCTACGAGGGCAGTGGAGATTGGGTGCGGGGAGACACGTTCAGTCGTCGACATGGAAGAATTAACAAGGTCAATTATTGGACATGACGGAATCAGGGAAGGATTAATCTAAGATTGGAGCTCAACGCTGGAAGAGGAAAGGGAAGGTAGCATCTGGCAAAAAGAACGCTTGGAAAATGGATTCCTCGGCGCCGCATCACCGGAACTGGAATGGCCCTGCCCCTCATCCCGTGGGATCGGCCAAGGATCGGAATCTACTGCTGGGGGGGCCAACAGGCTGCGTGTCCAGAATCGATTCTTAGATTTCTGGCAGCTGCTGTAGGAAAAAAAAAATGGCCATACCTGCCGGCTGCCGCAATCCCCTTTGTTTCTTTTCTTTGGTCGACGACGACTGAAACTTGCCCAAGTTTCATTCACACTGTAATAAGCACCGGCAACTGTCACCTCACAAGCCTTGTTGTTTGATAATAGCCAAAACTGTGTTCAGACATTATTGCTGTGTTTAATTGATGCTAATTTATACACGTTGTTTACATCTGCAAGGTGAAAACACTGTGGCTGGGCTTAACGAACCTTCAGACTGCCCTAGTAATCATGGTATGAACTACCGAGAGATTATATTAGTATAGGTCAATAGGAATCACTGTGTCAGCTGTCCATTGTGGAGCTGCAATCATGCATGCTAGTGAAACAAAACGTCTAACGGTTCAGTACTTGATCCCTCCTAGTTAAATATCTGATGAAGGTGTTGCTTAATTTCTTCATCTCTCATTGATATGTTAAGCTTCAGATGACCAATAATTAAGGGCTAGTAGCTAAGTTGCAAGGGAAATTATCAAAGTGCTGAAGGCTGACGCGCTGCGTTTACTTAGCTATATTTCATCTTTTGCAGCAATCGAACGGCCACAGACGAACAACTTAACATTCACATTAGCTGACGCATGCACGCGCTTTGCATTGGTCGATCACCGGTCTGCCGACGACGTCCCAAATTGCAAATCACCTATTGCAGAGTTTCATACATCAACGACGACGACCCGAACTGCAGAGATCTATCGACATCGATCTATGGCATGCATAATTCCGATCTATATGTTTGTTCCAAGCAACTTGTGTATTCTTCTCTGCCTGTCAATAATCGAGAGGGACAACATATTACATATGTGCCCCAACTTGTGTGCTTGTGAATAATCGTGAGAGTGAGAAGAGATGGAAGCCATGGAGGTAGAATAATATGCATGTGTCGTTGGCGAAAGGAGCAATAATATAATCGCAGCAGCTATCTCTTGAGGTCCTGAATTCACTAGAAATTCTATAAAAGGGGAGAGAAATTGACACCCCCCCCCCCCCCACCCCCCCACCCCACATATGGCCAGTCAATGCAATTAACCTAGCTCTTCGAAAGTGTCTTTAGTAATTAGTAGCGCGTTGCCCCTTCGTTTACCACGAAGGTGTGTGCAAGTGCAACCCGGTGGCGCCATGCTGACGGTCCATCGTCCTCTTATTTGTCCGGTGCAGATGCTGCCAACTGATGACACGATTTCTTGCAAACAAAATTATTTTTTCGGTTGACTAAAAAGGAAAAAGAAGGTGAATCGAACCTCCATTCTTGTAATTATTTTTCTACATGTGAATCCGCTTAATTAACTTGGTATTTCATTTATGTTTATAATTTTTCGGGATTGTGTGTAATTTTTTCACCTTGACCTTTTATTCAGTTCAAGTTGTTCCCATTATTTCAGATTATATATAATTGTGTTGTTGTTTGCTTCAGTTATATGGGTTTTGTCCCTTATATGCGGAAATATGTGAGTAGTATCTGACCCTTTGAACTTATCAGTTTTGTCCCGATTTACAAGCTAAGATAGCTATGATGAATACTGTGAAAGTGCAAGCATGATTAATTACTTGTCAATGATGCTTTTCCTTGATTCTTGGTTCGCCCACAATTTTAAAAGTTGGCATGTTACTAGCAGCTGCTTTCAAGGCCATTTGACTCGACACATTAAAAAGATCTAATGCGTAACTTGGTTTAGTTTTTGTGTGCTGGCTATATGTAGGATACCTCCAATTTGGTTCGTCCATGTGTTCTGCAAACTTTGGTCGACAGGTGTATGTGCCATTTTAGCTTTTTCTACTTACAAGTTGGCTCTGTGTACAGTCAGACATTCATATCGCTAACACGGCGTTGTTCGAATATAATTTATTTAATCTAAAAAAAATATTGCCAACACGGCACCGTTGTTAGCCGTCAAATTTTGCAAATACATCACTGATTGTCCTCAATTATGTTGATCCTGCTGCTTTACACATTTACAAGCAAAGAAGTTTATGCGACTGCATCCGTGCATCTAATTAACTCGGAATCCTACTACACAATCAACGGTGATATGAAGTTAATTTTAGTTTGTTGGGTTTTTTCCCAGGTAACGCTAAGACCAGAACTCTGTCATTTACTGTCAGGTTCAAGTATAGACCATGCATGATTGGTTTCTTGTATTAACAAGTACTGTAATGGTAGACCGACCGTCGCCGTTAGGAATAGGATGGCTTTTGGCTTTTCAATGGAGGCAGAGGGGTGTATTCAGTATTCTCCAAACTTTTTTATACTACACGCCAGCTTGCTGCATTCCCGGAAGCTGGGAGCTGAAAATGTCCCACTCACTTCCAAATCACAAGAGAGTTTGGCGCCAACTAGGCGGAAAGCCGGTAGGCAGTCCCTTTCTTTGATTCCGACACCATTTTGTGTTGATTGAATGGGCTGGACCAAGGTTTATGTGAGTGGGCCGTATTGTTGCAACAACGACACAGCTCACAATATCCAAGTAGGCCCATGTTGTAGAAAGGCCGAATTGAATACTTGATAGGTAGCGTTTCAGACCAAGCAGACACTGTAACCCTGTGCTGTATGTCTGTATGCAGCTGCCTCCTGCCCCCAGGAATAAAAATATCATGTTCATATATCCACCTAGCAAATGAAATACCGAATTCACTCAAATATAGAGTCATGAAATATGGGAATGAATAGACAATTATTTTATTATCAAGGCCGGCTGATCCTGTTATCTTCGATGCTACGTGAATGCATTCTCTAGATGCACCACACCACCATAAGAGTTTCCCCTTTACAGAATGATAAACCTAACATACAAGAATTCTTTCCTCGTGCCCACAACAACAAAAAGCCCGCATGGCAGTCATGTATGCAAAGGATGAACTGACCAGGGTGCCAAAATGACACGAACAAGCCCCCCACCAACCAATGGAGTCCACGCTTCACAGGAAGGCCAATCAAAGATGCCAGAGAATGTACACCGACACACCGTGATGCAAATAACCATCACAAATGGCTCGGTCGCCTCTTGCCACTGTCAGTCCTCTGTCGCTTGGCTGGCTTAGCCCACTGGATGTCTCCAATGCCAGGTGCCGAGGAACTTGCCCCGTGTTCCGAATGCCCAACCCACCCAGTGGAATGCATCGACTGCTGAGATGGATGTGCATCCCTTTGGAATGGCGTCCTGGCACCTTTTGGCGAGGGCACCACGCCCGGACGCCCAGGGTTAGTTGGAGAGAGCGGTCCAGCTCGGCCTGAGCTAGATGGAGACCCAATGCTACTCCTTGCCCGTTCTTGCCTTTTCTTCTTAACGATGAACATATCACTCGGGTGCAGCAACCCAGCACCATCAGGGGGCTGATCCCTGCTGCCAGATCCAGAATGCTTCGAGTCTCTCTCAGATCTGGAACTGTGAGGCCGGCTAGGAACCTCGCTATGTCTGCTATGTCCTGAACCATGCTGCTCTGCTTCACTGGTGCTAGCACGGCGCTTATGGCCCAAAGCAGCATGCTTTGTCGACGGACCAGCAGCGCCACTTGCTCCTCCAGGATTTGAAAATGACATCGCATTCTTAGCCTCACTGAAGTCTGAGTCTGGGAATGCAATCTTCATTATGTTGAAAAATAAGTTATGGAGGGTCTCAGCTTCTATCCGGACCTGCATTTAACAATTGGAGTAAATTAATATTCTATAAGGCTACAACACCAGCCACATGTTCAGAACTCGTACAAGCGCAGATGACAACGCAATAGAAATAACCCATGATTGATGCAAAACAGTAGGATTACCTCATGCCTATAGCTGAAATGCTGAACCACACTCTTCAACATCTGCTGCATGTCCGCTATGAACTCAGTTACAGCGCTATACTCGAATCCATCAACCCGCTGTTCAATTTTCTGTAGGTCAAGTGTGCTACCAGCCGAACCTCTGAATGAGGAATTTTCATTCCTCCGCCACCAAGAAGATATATTAGGTATGATTTGATGGCCCTCTTTGTCAATCCTTCTCCAAAGCTTGCTTATCACATTCTTGCACTGCAGACATTCAAATAAAAAACAGTTTCAATTCAGCCAGATGAGAGTATATATAACAGGGTAAAACAGATCAATATAACAAGCAAAGGAGCAAAAGAATCCCAGATAGAACAAAAGTATACATCCTGGATCACTGGCATGAATTGGCTGGGAAGTTGAGGAGTCTAAGAGGATGGGGAGCAAATGTGGGAGGGGAAGACAGGAGGAAAAAAACAGCAATTGTTAGCTCAGCTTAAGGGTCTAGATGAGAAGGAAGACTCACATGGTTTGAATCATGATGAATGGAAAGAAAGGTATGAGTTAGAGGAGATGTTGCTGGAGGTGTACAAAAGGGAGGAAGTATACTGGCAGAAGCGTGGAGGAGAAAAGTGGCTGCTTGAAGGAGATGCTAATACAGGGTACTTTCACGGGATCGCCAATGGAAGGAAGAGGAAGTGCACTATTAAATATCTCGAGGAGGAAGGAGAAATCTTCAGTGAAACAAAACAACTGAAGACACACATTACTGAATTCTATAAAAAGCTGTTTGGTGGAGGTGATCAGTCCAAAATCCATCTGGGGGAAAGTTTCTGGCTGACAAGAGGCAAGATGGAGGAGGCAGATAACACAGAACTTATTAAATCCTTCACAATGGAGGAACTTGAGCAAGCAGTAAGAGAGATGAAGTCAGGCTCATCTCCTGGCCCGGATGGGTTCTCCACAAATTTTTTCAAGGAGTTTTGGCATTTGCTGAGAACAGACATCCTGGAAATGCTAAGCAATCTTCACAAAGGCGGATTTAGACATTGCTAGGCTGAATTACGGCATCATAACTTTAATTCCAAAAGTAAAGGGTGCTGACAACATAAGACAATTCCGGCCTATCTGCTTAATCAATGTCATCTACAAAATCATTACAAAGGTTTTGACGGTCAGGCTAACTAAAGTGGCAAAGAAGGTGATTGGGGAGGAGCAGACAGCTTTCATGCCTGGCAGAAATATCCTTGATGGGGTGCTAATCCTGCATGAAGTATTACACGAACTGAGGAGAAGGAAGAAAGAGGGAATCATCCTTAAGTTGGATTTCGAGAAAGCGTATGATAATGTTAGTTGGAGTTTTTTACAGGAAGTGTTGAGGAAGAAAAGGTTCTCAGAGACTTGGATAAGCTGGATTCTGGCAGCAGTTGGAGGGGGTAGAGTAGCGGTGAACCTAAATGGAGAGAAGGGCGAATATTTTAGATCCTATAAAGGGCTGAGACAAGGTGACCCCCTGTCTCCCGTACTTTTCAATTTAGTGGGAGATGCGTTTTCAGAAATGATGAACCATGCTAAAGAGAAGCAAATACTAACAGGTGTAGTGCCAGAGTTCGTGGAAGGGGGCCTCACTCATCTGCAATATGCGAACGACACAATAATTTTTCTAGAAAACACCGAGGAGAATATTGTGGCAATGAAATTCCTACTGTTCTGCTATGAGGAGATGTCAGGGATGAAGATTAATTACAGTAAAAGTGAAGCGTTTGTGATGAGAGTCGAGCCTGAAGCAGAGTTGGAGGTGACACAAGCCTTTAAATGTAAAGTGGGGGTGTTGCCACTAAAGTATCTTGGCATACCAGTTAGCGATATCAAACTTTCAAAGGCAGCACTTAGCGGCCCTGAGACCAAGATGGAGAATAGATTGGCTACCTGTAAGTGTGGACAAGTCTCGTATGGGGGGAAGGCAATCCTACTAAACTCAAGCTTAACCAGTCTGCCAATGTATATTATGGGGTTTTATCTGCTATACGAAGGAAATCATCAAAGAATGGACTCTATAAGAGCTAGGTTCTTCTGGCAAGGCGTAGGCAAGAAAAAGAAGTACCACATGGCTAAATGGGGAGCCCTTAGTGCCCCAAAGGAATTTGGAGGATTGGGCTTTATAGAGACAAGGGCAATGAATATAGCTCTGTTGGGAAAATGGATCAGTCGTTTGGAAAATGGGGATGATAGTTTAGCCATAAGGTTACTGAGGAAGAAATAGGGTGTCAAAAGTATTTTTCAAGTAAATGGGAAAGGGGTTCCCAATTCTGGAGAGGATTAATGGAAGTAAAGGAATGGTACCACTTTGGCAGGTCAGTGAAAGTAGGTAATGGGGAGAGCACTAGATTCTGGCACGATGCTTGGTGTGGAGAGGTACCACTGAAAATTGAATATCCAAGAATCTTTAATATCTGTCGTGAACAATCTCACTCAGTTAAAGAAATCAGAGCAGAGGGGGAGACACTCACATTCAGAAGAAACTTCGGGCAGCAAGACTTGGAGGAGTGGGATAGGATGTGGCAGCAGGTAGAGGCTGTGGAGTCTGATGAAGGGGCTGACAGGCCAGTGTGGAAACTAGAGAAAACTGGAAGATTTTCAACTCGATCGCTATACAGGTTTATCATGAATCCTGGATGTATAGATACGACGATGGTGGATATATGGAATACAAATATTCCCTTGAAAATTCAGATTTTCCTTTGGATGCTATGGCACAACAATCTGCAAACTACAGTACAACTTAAGAAAAGGAAATGGGAAAGATCGGTGGAGTGTAAACTGTGTGGTGAGGTGGAGGATGTCAATCACTTATTCTTCAGATGCTCAATCGCCAGACTTGCCTGGTGCTGGGCAAGAGACAGCTTAGGTTGGACAGGGAGCCCCATACAGTTGGAAGACCTGGAAAGCTTTCTAAGGAAGACACCTAAGGAAGAAGACCAATACACCTTGATAACTGTGATGGCTGGAGTTTGCTGGGCGATTTGGCGCATTAGAAATGATTGGTTGTTCGAAAATAAGCTTGTATCTAACCCTAATGTTGTAGCTTACCAAGCTTTCGGTTTCATACAGCACTGGAAGGGGCTATCGAAGGACAGCAGGAGGAAAGCGGAGGAAGCGTTGTGCAAGCTAAGCGAAGGTTTGTCCAAGACTTGAAGACAGGAGAACAGAGGCTGATCAGCTAAAAAGTCTTCTAGACCTGGGCAAGGTTTATTTTCTTAGGAGCAGTTTGTTCTTTTTTTCGGCTAATGGTAGTGCTTCTGCTCGTGAGGTGAACTGATTTTGTGTGGAGGGGATGACCGTTCAGGGAGCATGTATACAGCTAACCAAAAAAAACACACACTTCCCCTGCATGCAATCCAGATGTTAAAATATCGCCGACATTATCATGGTACAACTGGTCAGCCGGACACCCCAAAGAAGCAGTCCGCTGAGCCAGCCCGTGTTTGAGTCGCGGCACCATCTTTAGAGAAAAATCAGGGGGACGTGTCTCCCCCTGGTCGAATCTTTAGTTGTTAAAATATCACATTAAGCATGAGCTTTCAGATGATAAAGTATTTCAAATCTAAAAATAATTCCACAATGGTGCTTTCAGATGATAAAACATTTCAAATCCAAAAATAGTTCCCCCTAGAGAATTCCATTCAATATCCTTTAAAGAACAGTCAATACTCACCCTAAATGCACTATTGCACAAAGAGCATAAGTTTGTGTTCATACCTTTCGTTGCATACTGTCAGACATCTTTGTGCCACGGAACTCTGGGGTAGCAGAGTCAATGGGCTTACTGCTCCAATTTTCCTTGGAGCGTTCAGCAGATCCTTCACCAGCTCCAGACAAGTAAGTCAATTTCCCTGTCCTAGAAGCTGGCGAAACCTTCCTAGATGGCATGTTGCGCTTCTGTTTGACTATAGGATGAAGTGTGTCTTGCTGCCTGGCAGCTGGATCAGCAAAAGCACGGGTATCTAGGTCAGACTTAAAATGTGAATTATAATCACCATCTCCTTGAAATGCAAGATAAGTACCACGCTGAGGGAAGACCCCTTCTCCACCAGATCTATCTTCCTGCTTTTCTGCATTATTAGGTCTTGGACGAATACGAATACTCCTCTTGCGTTTTATTTTCGGTTGTAACACCTGTTCATCCTCACCGTCATCACGTTCATGATTCCAGCTCCCTGACTGCTGGAGGTCCATATGCGAGTCCCCTGACATTGCAATCTCACCTTCCTCTAGGTCATCCGGCTGCAAGTCACCAGTTAAAAGCATGATGTGGTTATTTAACATAGAAATTCAAACGAAAAACAAAACTGACACAACAATATATCACCACATACAGTTCTCCTTGATAAAGAACCAGGGCGGGCATCTAGCGCAGATAAAGACCGCAATTTTTTTGAAGATGAGGAGGGTGCAGGTGGTGGCAATCTCCTGCTTCCAGAAGAAGAGCCTGTGGAACCAGCTTCTTCAATCCTGTTAGCTCTTCTGGTTCCTAATACATCAGTAAAATTGTACCCATCATCATTGACATGCTCTTCTTCCTCTGATCCATCCTTGTTATCAGGTAACGAATCATCATTGTCTTCTTCATCTTCGAATTCCCCTATTTCCCCTTCATCAGCCAGGGGTGTGGTGGTATTCCTCTCTTCAGAATCTTCATCAGATTCTTCAAGATCTTCATCGTCAATCTCCCTGTAGATGGAGTACTTGCCAGTACCCTTTGGCCGCCCCCTTCTCTTCTCAGGTGTATCATTAGTGTCTAAAGCAATGCCACCAGACGACATATTTCTCGATGGCTTTTTGGATAGACTTGCCACAACAGCATCTACTTCAGTGGAGCTAACACGAAGCCACTTTGGAACCTGATGATGTTTCATCATATCCCCTGTCCAATCAAAGTCTTCATCCATCTGATCAAAAAGTTCAACTTCACTTTCAGTCCTAGCAATCATTCGGTTCACTTCCCGTAATGAAGGCACATCATGAACAGTTTCTTGATATCTCTCATCATCATGCAAGAGTGTCTCCAAAGTCATCCGCCTTTCCTCATGGGTTGTTCTTTGATCAAAACGACCAGCATTGATTACCTCATCTGCCATATCAATCTTGTATTGTTGGATATTATTGCGGATGAGACTTTCAATTGATCCCATGTACCTATCTTTCCCAGCAAGATCATCCTCCAAATCTCCACTCCCTCCATTTCTCAACTCATCCTCTTTCTGATAACTAGATATGTTATCAACAACAGCCTCCATGTAAATAACCTTTACCTCCCTGGTCTGCCCTATACGATGGGCCCTAGCAACTGCTTGCTCTTCGTTTTGTGGATTTGGATCAGGGTCATATATTACAACAGTGTCTGCGCTCTGAAGATTCAGACCCCTACCAGCAGCACGAATACTGAGCAAGAATATAAAACAATCAGAATTAGGCCTGTTGAAGTCAACAATTGCTGACTCTCGATCTTCCAAGCTTGTTGTTCCATCAATTCGCCTGTAAACAAGTCGCCTCCATTGCAAATAGTCTTCCATGATGTCAAGAAGTTTTGTCATTGTGCTAAAAAGGAGAACACGATGGCCTGCCCTATGAAGCTTAATTAAAATTCTATCAAGATTCCACAACTTCCCGCAAGATCTGATTATAAAATCTTTCCCGTGATTCAAGAATGGATATGACAGAAGAGGATGGTTACAAACTTTCCTTAGCTCCATGCACTTGTTGTTGAGATTCTTGTATGTCTTGAACTGGTACATGGGATTCCTTTGTGCACGCTGTTTCTCATCTTCAGGATCAACTCTAATAGTACCAGTAGATTTGATCCAATCATATATAGCTCCTTGAATGGCAGACATTCTACACCTCAATACAATGGAATCCTGCAACAATATGCCGAATTAATAATGTTGCAAACTTACCAACCAAATTGGTCGATGAGGGACATGCGAAAAAAGGATAGCACCTTCCGTGGAAGTGAGCCTTCAACATCTTCCACACGCCTACGTAGCATGAAAGGTTCCAAAATCTGATGCAGCCTGTGAATGATTATTACTTTCTTTTCTGTCTCAAGCCAATCATCTTCCTCTTCGCTATGTGTCTGACCATCCCTCTGAAATGGCTTAGAGAACCAATCTTGAAATGCCTTACTACTGTCAAATACTTCTGGAAGTAACAGGTTCAAGAGGGACCAAAGCTCCTTGAGATCATTCTGCAATCAATTTCCAAAGGCATTAAGTAATAACAACGAGAAACAGTATACAAAAGAAAGGGTGCATTGATGACATGATAAAATAGCTGTACTGGCAAAAAAGAGAAGGGGCTCCTATCATCACTAAAAAGATAGTGAAAGGAACCTCTTCTTTTTTTAGTAAAGCAATGCTGGCAACAATAGCAATACACATTGCTTTGGTTTACCTGTAGAGGAGTACCAGTGAGAAGGAGGCGTCGTTGGCAACGATAGCGATCAAGATCACGTGCCAAGACTGAGTCTCTGTCCTTCATCCGCTGTGCCTCATCAATTATAATGTACTTCCAGTCAATCCTTGAAAGCTTGGAACGGTCAAACATAACAAATTCATATGTTGTTACAAGAATATTAAATTTCATGGCCAAAACCTCCTGCAAGACGAGTCAAACATTAGAAGCAAAATTTCTACAAGAGCTACAAGAAAATCCACATGTATTTGCTACCAGATGGCTTATCAATGCAAAATAACGGAATGTGGCAAGCATTACATTCAGTCAAGAAATAAACAGAGACCAGATAAGAACAGCCATTAAACTAAGAAGATGACACCCATATACTGCATTACATGTTTGGGGCAGCCATTAAACTAAGAACAGCCATTACATGCTCCAGTTGCCTCTGATCTGCAGATGATAGAGGACATTTTACATTTGTTTGGGGCAGCCACAGGCCTTTGGACTTGGCTGTGGTTCAGGCCCACCTCCCATGTGAGATTCAAGAATTCCCTTGCAAATACTTGGGCCTTCCTCTCTCCATCAGAAAATTGACCAAAGCACAGCTACAACCTATCATAGACAGGATTGCAGCACAATTGCCAGGTTGGAAGGTAGAACTAATGACCCAGGCAGGAAGAGCAATTTTCGTGCAGCACGTTACTACCGCCATGCTAATCCTACATTGGCACTGCCATGGATCTTCCCCCTTGGTGTTTGAAGGCAGTAGATAAGATTCGGCGGGGTAGAAAGGAAGTCAATGGTGGGCATTGCTTACTGGCTTGGCCGAAAGCCCGAAAGTTAATCGCCCAAAGGAGCTTGGTATTCTTGATCTGCTGCGCTTTGGTTGGGCCCTTAGGGTGCGGTGGATTTGGCTCGGCAAGACAGAACCCAGTAGACCCTGGGCTGCCCTACCTGTGCCAGTACATAACAACGCACAAGCTCTCTTTGCTACTGCTGTTGTTTCTGAAGTGGGCAATGGTGCAACCACAAAGTTTTGGACAGATAGGTGGTTGGATGGCTGCTCAATTGAGCTGTTAGCTCCCCATCTTTTTGCTTGTGTCCCCAAGAGATGTGCTAAAAGGAGGACTGTCCAGGAAGCTTTGATCTTATGCCTTGGATTGAGAAAATAGCAGACAAGCTTCCAGGATGGAAGGCAAATCTGTTGAATAGGGCTGGGAGACTCACTCTAGTCCGGTTTGTGCTATCAGCCATACCTATCTACTTGTTGATTGCCATCAACGTCCCAAAATGGTTCATTAAGGCAATTGATAAATTCAGGAGAGGCTTTCTTTGGAAGGGGAGGGAGCAAGCTAATGGTGGTTGTTGTTTAGTCTCATGGGAAAAAGTAATGAGGCCTCTTGATCTTGGTGGACTAGGAATTCCTAATCTAGAGGTTATGGCTTGGGCTTTACAAGCAAGATGGCATTGGCAGAAAAAAACCTGAGCTGATCAACCATGGAATAATCTTGAACTTCCATCCCATCCTAATGTTTTGGCCCTGCTTGCTGCTGCTGTAAGGACTGAATTGGGGAATGGAAATAACACTCTCTTTTGGACAGACAAATGGGTACATGGCTGCTCTGTGGAAAATTTGGCGCCTAATGTCTTTGCAAGTGTGCCTCCAAGAATCCGTAGAAGACAAACAGTGGCAGAAGCACTTACTAATGATGGTTGGGTTTCGGCAATACGAGGAGGACTTAACTGGCTTGGAATCATAGAATATCTGAAGTTATGGGAATGTATCCAAGGATTCCAACTTTCAGATCAGGAAGATAAACATATTTGGACCTTGGAAGCCGGGGGTTGCTACTCCTCCAAATCTGCATATAAGGCTTATTTCTTTGGGTCAGTACCCTTTGAACCTTGGAGAAGGCTTTGGAAATCCTGGGCACCAAATAAATGCAAAGTCTTCCTTTGGCTAGCAATCCGAAATAGGTGCTGGACTGCGGACAGACTTGCAAAACGAGGATTGCCCCACCCGGATAAATGCCCGCTATGCGATCAGGAGGAGGAGACAGTGCAACACTTGCTGGCCTCTTGCGTGGTAGCAAGGCAGGTGTGGTTTAATTTACTACGTCCACTTAATTTGGGAGATCATGTGCCCAGACAGCGGGAAAGAAAACTTGCTGATTGGTGGAGAAAAATGATCAAGAAAGTGCCAAAGGATCTGCGGAAGGGTGTGAACTCTCTAATTATTCTAGGTGCTTGGATAATTTGGAAACATCGAAATGCTTGTGTGTTTGAAGGAGCTGCTCCATCAGTCAACGCCATCATGAGGGAGCTTAAGGAGGAGCTCAGCCTATGGTGTCTAGTCGGTGCCAAGAAACTGCAGAGTCTTGGGTTGGGGGCTGTACTCTAGAAGATGGGGTCAGGGTAGTGGTCAGGTTTACTATTTTGCTCCCAAGCTAGTCACTTTGTAACTGGTTAAACTCACTCTCATATATCAGTCCCTATATGAGAGCTGGGATTGTATGGGACCATTTTTCTTCTCTATAATACAAAGAAGCGCAGTTCTCCTGCGTTTTCGAAAAAAAAAATCAAAGGTGGGTACAAGACATCAAGGGGCAGCGCTTAGTTGAAGTTGTTTCTGAATACTTTGATATTTGGGACCTTTTGCAAGAAATAGTACTTCAACCTGATGTGGAAGACATGCATAAATGGAGATTGGAACCTTCTGGACAATTCTCCACTAAGTCTGCTTACATGGCCTTTTTCCATGGTTCAGTTCATTTCTCACCAAGCAGACTTGTATGGGAAACCTGGGCCCCAAGGAAGTGGTTCTTCCTTTGGTTGGCTGCCCATAACCGCTGCTGGACAGCCGATAGGCTTGCTCGGCGCGGCCTGCCTCACCCAGAGCA
Source organism: Urochloa ruziziensis (assembly GCA_015476505.1). Lineage (NCBI taxonomy): Eukaryota > Viridiplantae > Streptophyta > Magnoliopsida > Poales > Poaceae > Urochloa > Urochloa ruziziensis. Next base: position 51,654,260 of record CM027123.1, on the reverse strand, counting down.
TTGCCCTGATCAGGAGGACGAGACCATCACACATATCCTCTCATCATGTGCCTTTGCGTGGCAGTTTTGGCATCGTCTTCTAAGCATTGTGGGGATGCAGGGGGTCACGCCACAAGACGAAGCTGATTTCTTTAGCTGGTGGCAGAATGCTAGTACTATGGTGGGTGATGGTGCTAGAAAAGGTTTTAACACAATGGTCGTTTTGGGGGCCTGGACAATTTGGAAGGCACGGAATGATGTCGTGTTCAACAATACCTCTCCCATGATTGAGCGGTCGGTACTCCTAGCTAAAGAGGAGATGGAATTCTGGATGATGGCAGGAGCTAAAGGGCTAAGTGCCCTTGTTGCTGCTGGACCGGTCGGACTTTAGAGCCTGGAAAGGCATGGTCGTTTTATTTTTCCTAGGCGTGAATGTAATATAGAGGTAGAGGCCCCTCTGGGCAAGAGGGAGGGGGGGGGGGGGGGGGGGGGGGCATGGCTATTTTGGCCTTTCTTCTATCTTAATGCAATGATATGCAGTTCTCCTGTATATTCGAGAAAAAAAATATACTGCACAAAAAAGCACCTGTACAGGGACCGATTTAGACCAATCTATAAAAAACTAAAATAGCATGTATGCTGATATGTTCTTATCATTTATTTAGGACGGATATAGTTGACAAGAAAAAAAAATCCATTAAAAGACAAGCGCTGCATGCATAATAAGGGTGCTGATATTGATTATTAAGCAGGTAGTTCCTTCAAAATCAAACAGTGCATGATTATAGCCCATCCCCTTCTAGAATGTTTTCAAACTAGGATGGCAGGGCGAGTAATTGGAATTGATTGTGTTTGTTCACAACAAATAATGTATCAGCAACTTTGCTAAAATAAAATGTAAGTACAGGCCTAACATATGAAAAGCTACCAGAAGAAAAGGCTTACTTGAGAGAACAGCTTCTGCCTTTGGTCCTTTGCACCAACATAAAAGATGCAAGATGCAGATGGCAACCAATTTAGCAGTTCACTCTGAACCAAGAAAAGATATCAGAGCACAATGTAAGTTTTCTATAATAAATACTGTATCAGAAAATGAAAACTAAGAAATAGATCCTCAAAGCATGAAATGACATGGAAGACGCACCTTCCAATTGACCAAGACAGCATTTGGCACTATTATGAGATGTGGGCCATAATTCCCTTTAAACTCCATCAGGTATGCGATCAATGCCATAACCTGTTATAACAAATAGCACAGTCACAAATAAGCAGCATTGGATAGAATGAAAATAGGGAGCATTGATTATAAGAAAAATATCGTGATATAACAGAAATACAAAAAGCAAACCAGAACAAGAAAGGGATGCTACACACCTGCACAGTCTTGCCGAGACCCATCTCATCAGCCAGAATACCATTCAACTTATTATTGTACAAAGAAAGCATCCATTGCAGGCCCACCTAGATAACCAATAAAATAAATTTTAAGATCACGTCACAGGACATATCTACAATGAAAATGAATATTGTTTCAGTTAAAAGTAGACATCCTACCAGTTGGTAGTCCCTTAAAGTTCCTGCTCGCAACAGTGATGGCTGCTTTGTAACTCTCTCACTCACAGCATGAGCTAAAGTGTAGTACCTAAAGTACACAGGAAGTAAAAAAAAAACATTACGAGTGAAAACTGAAAAGTATGTTTTGAAGTCAATCTGACAAACCCTACTTCAAATGTCAAATGGAAAAAAAATACAATGGAAATTTACTCCAGGTGTGCATCTAAAGTAAAGAAAGAGAAACTTGGAAAAACTTTCTGATACAAGTACATTTTCAATTTATTTGGTTCCTTACTTGTTAACAGATTCATTTTCCCTTGGTGCATTCATCTCAGAGAATGTATTCCTTATCATAACCTCCTGACCGGCACATTGTGCAGCAGCCTTCACTTCTTCCTCAGATAGACCCTGTTAAACAAGCAGCATTTTCATGTATAGGACTAGCAACAAGAAAACTGGTTACATGCAGCAAAGAGGCACATGTGATGTTAAACCATGAAAGCTTGAGCTACTGTCTACAGCAAGCTTCGCTATTCAGCAACAAGAAACCAAAAGGAGATGGGCAGGGTCAAAGCTGTTTCCTAGCCCAAAATGAAGTGTCAAAGTACCTGTGCCCGTGCAGCTGCTGCAGCCGCATTTGCTGCTTCTTCTACTTGTTGCTGACTCTTGGCAGCAGTTATTTTTCCTCCAAGCTTATAAAGGTAGTCTTCAGTCTGGGTCAGGAAAGAAGATAGAACATTATATCTTTGAGCTGCATCACCAGGAACGCTAGTTTGCTGTTCCAACAGAATTTGACGGTATCTTTCCACATCATTGTTTTTCAAAGCCTCCATCCTTTTGTTCCTATCATCATCTTTCCTCTTTGAGAATTCTCGCAACATCCTCTCATGATACTTGGCCACCCCTCGGTTACGAGTTATTCGAGCATCACGAATGGCCCAATGTGCCTCCAAAAGCTTCTTGCGCCACTGGAAAATGGATTTCAGCTGCTTCTCTCTTGAGGCTTTCTGCATCTGCTGAACCTGTCTTGCAAGCTCAATACGTTGACGTTCACATTGTTTGACAAACTTTCTGTATATCCTATCTGGCATTGCCATTATTTCTTGTTGTTCATGCTCAACTTCATCCCTAAGCCGTGCCTGATGTTCTAGGAGTTTAAGCTTCTTTTCTTCAATCTGTAGCCTCAAGACAAGATCAGGTCGGATTCTTTTCCTCTCTAGATTAATCGCAAGCAAACCACTTATCTTTTTTAAGTTATCCTCACGTTTCTTCCCAAGAACTATCATCCCTTCCTGAGCTAATAAATCTTTCACATCATAACCTAGTGACAGATTACTGTTGTAATTTGCAGATCCCAAGGAATCGTGCCTCCTAGTGAAGGATGGGAAATCAAATAGCGGACCATGATATTTTCTGGGAACATCTCTTGGAGTTGGGGCACTGCTTGTGGATGCAGCCCGTTTTGCCTGCTCAGCATCGGCTGAACCACTTTCTGCTGGTAAAGATTTACCCCTCTCAGCACTGTTATCGCTTCTCCCTGGTGTTCTCTGGATACCTCGTTCTATATCCTGCTCAGCTTTAATCATAGCATTGTTACTATGCTCTGGTACTGAAACAGGTCCAATTTTAAGAGACTCTTTCGGAGAAGCTTTCATCACTTGCATGGGACCAGGACCACTGGCAGGGGTAGCTTTGTCTTCTGAAGCAGGAACCTCCACCTTTGGTAAACAGGGTCCCTTCAGCAATGCAGGTTTTTCAGGAGCTTCGTCACCAGTCTCCATGTGCCTGCCTTCGTCAACACTGCTTACACCAGGCCTTTCACGATTAGGCGTTGCCTGGGTTCCAGAAATCTGCTGCCCTTGTGAATCAGGAGCCCGCCCAGACATAATTAACTCAAGAACTTCTGGCGGGAGTGTACGATCACCACGCTGATATCAAGGAATGCAAACAGCAACAATATTAGATTGATTGGCTGAACCGCATCTTAAAATTACGGGCTGGATCTCATAAACACAAACAAAATAGACTTTAAGGTTTATCTTTCTTGTACCTTTAAACGCCGAAAAGCTAATATCTGTGCTTTGAGTACATGAAGTTGATTTTTTGTGAAACCCGTGTGCCCCATTTGTGGCCGAGCACTTGGAGTTGGGGCCTGTGATCCTCCTGCTTCACCAGGGGTTGCTGTGGAGGCAGCAGCTTGGTTAAGCTGCTGCATCTGTCTCACATGCTGCATTTGAACTGCTTCTGAATTTGCAAAGACATTTTTTGGATTGGATTGCTCAGGAACCTTATTCAAATGTCCAGAATTTTGTGGGATATGCATTGTCTGTGCACCATTGCCTACTGCCATAGGTGACCTCGCAGCATTTGAGCCATCCCTGTTATGGGCAGATGACTGTTGTTGCAACTGCAAGTTGCTCGAATTCAGAACCTTGCCCTCTTCTCCAGAAATTGAACTAGGGGGAAGGGGCTGCCTGGGCTTCAATTGGGCACCCTGGCTGGGAACATTACCATGCCCTGGGGTATCACTGTTCGTTTGTGAGGGCGTTGCTTGCTGCTGCGTGGCCATACTTGCCTCATTCTGCTTCTGCATGGCTGCCATCCTGCTGGACTGCCAGATCGGCAGGAGTTGAGAAATTGCACTCATGTTTGCAGGATTGGAAAGATCAAAATTGTTCTCCTTTGCCCAGGCTTGGATGGCTTGAAACTGCAATGGTGTTAATGGGCCACCACCGGCGCTGCCCATGCCCACCTGGCCTTGAATTGGCTGCATGGGCCTCATCATACCCACTGAAGGCAACTGCTGTCCAGGGACTCCTGGAGGAGGCATAGGAGGCCTCATATCACCACTTCTTTGCTCATTACTGCTCGGTTGTCCCTGCTCTTTCTGCTTCTCCGCCTGCTGAAGATGTTCAGCCTGTCGCTTAAACATCTGTGCCTGAAGGGCCATAAACTCCTGCATCTTGGCAGGGTTGTTAACCATATCTTGGTCTCTTGATGATGACCCTGGCATATTCATCTTGGCCTGCTGCTGTAGGAACATCCCGTGGGCTGCCTTCTGCTGCTGCTGCATCGCAAGCTTCAGGTATTGTTGCTGCATTGCAACCTGGTTGTGCACCTGACCTCCAACCATGCCCTGTGGTCCACCAGATAGTGGCAGGCTCCTCTGACCCTGGAACGGCGGCATTGGGCTGGAGGACTGAGGGAAGCTACCGCCGCCACCAGGTCCCATCATGCCATGCGGCGCACCAGATTGGTATGCTTGCTGCTGTTCGTGGTGATGCATCATTCCCTGCAACAAATGGTGACCCGTTGAGAAATCTAAAACCTCACAAAACCAAGAACAAAAAAAGGCCCGGTTGAAGCATTGCATCAAGACAACAAGCAGACAAAAACGATTTAAGGGCTCGGATTTTCCAAAAGGCAAACAAAAATTCACATCAATCAACCCACACTAAAGAACAGAGCTTATCCAAATCACTCAGAAGAAACAAACGGATTTGAGAAGAGATCACAATCAGACAATAATTCTAAATTTGAAACCGGGACTACACGAAATCCCACGGACTGGGGAACCATGCAAAAACCAAATCCAAACGGAACCCGGCCAGCGGAAGAACACCATGATGGGGCAAGACAAGACAGCCAACCAGGCGCACTGACACTCCTGCAGTGCGGGAGGGAGGAGACCTCGTTACCGTTTGCGGCAGCCCAAGTAAGACGGCGCCTTTTCGCCACGGCCGCCAGATTTTTTTTCCCGAATCCCAACAACCACACGCGCGCGCAGGGGCACGGTTCCCCACCAATCACATCGGCCCCGAGGAAAAAAAACCACCACCCAAAATAAATTCGAATCCCACAGAGCCAGGGTGGGGCAGACAAGGCAAGGCCTACCTGGGTCCTAAACCCTAGCTGCTGCTGCTGCTGGGACTGCTGCTGCGCCGACGCCGGGGTCCCCGGCTGCGGCTGCTCCGGCCGCGGCGAAGTCGCCGGCGAGCTCCGCGAGCTGCTGGAGGGGCCCCCGCTGGGCTGCATGGTGGCAGGCCCGGGGGTCCCTGAAGGGCGCGGAAGCTCCTAGATGTGGCCGATTCGGGGTTCCCTCATGCGTCCGCGGCAGATCTAGGTCGACCGGGCCCGCGCGGCGCCACGGGTCGCCGGATCGTCGCCGGAGATGGCCCCCGGAGGCGGGCTGCTGGGGCTCCGGCTGGGTGGTCGAGCCCTAATCCGGGTTTGGGAATGGAGATTTCTGTGTTGTTTCCTCGGATTCGTCGGGTTTCTCAATGCGAGCGCCGGGAAGGAGGAGGAGACCCAGGTTGGGGTGCTCGAGTCGCAAATTATAGTGAGTTGGAGGGTCTTTGAGTTAAAACGGGACATGGAGGGGTATTTGCATAGCGCCCCTGAAACTTTCCTTTTTGAGAGAAGAGACCCTAAAATTTTATGAAAAGCTAACATTATACTGAATCCTTTTGACTGTGATCTTCTGTGGGCTGTGGAAGTGTCCTAACAGCATTATTAAGTAATGCCAGATTACCTCTTGTTAAAAATTGGGACGAATTTGGAATGGCGACACGGAGACGGTTAAAATTTGGATGTTGAATTAGCATTGTACTCGTGGATGTTGATTGATGTTTGAATAATGCAGTCGTGCGAATGGTGTTGTGTTAACGGTGTAGGAATGTTAGAGATTAGTGTATTATAATTGTTTGTGAATTGGAGCTGATGCGAAATGCTAGTATAATTGGCATGTTAGGAATTTCGTTTAGTACGATTATTACTATCCATTTAATCATGACTCGATTTTGAGACTAGGCTAAGGCGCAGCTCATAGTATGGCACCACGACAATGGAGTGAAGTCATGATCGTGACGGTAATTAAAAGGATGAGAAGGGTCATAGAACGATCGTGACGGTAATTAAAAGGTCCATAAACCCTCTTGGTGCTTTCTAATTTTGATCTTCTCTTGTTGTGATTTCCATACAGTTTCCATGTTAAAAATAAGCAGATAATAATAATACACGGTAGGACTGTTTGTTTTAAGTTTTTTTTACGGAAATCACCAAATTTGTCTCCGTTCTGCAGTCTCCTGGGTGGCTGAGTTGACACCTGACTAGCTGTACGCCTGACATCTCGGAAAAGGCAAGATGCCAACTGCCAGGTGTACACCTCACGTCAACGATTCTGTCCGAGCAACTGTTTGGTCTGGCTGCCACCGGATTGGCGCAGTTCTTGTGTCACCTCCTTTTGTCAGTTAACCGTCTCATTGGCATTCTCATCACGCGGTGCATTAACTGCTGCTTGGCCTAAACTTGGGCACAGAAAATCAAGCTAGCTATTCCAACAGGCCAGCTACTGAGAGCTGAAGGAATGCTTTTCAGAACCTGAAGCTGTTTCGTTCGATCGGTTGATCTCCAGAGTGACTCAAAACTGATGAAGCGAGCTATAGATGCAAATATAAAAGCCCCGTCCAAAAAAAAGACGCAGTTTTTGTTTGATGCATGTTGATCTTTTCTTCAGCTAAACAGATGGCTTGACCTCCTAGATTTACAACACCGAACGGCTATTTCGGCAATATATGCCTGAACAAATACATGTATCATCAGAATGTTCCAAGTAAAAGAGTGTCTTCAGAGACCATAAGGAAGGAAGGTTACAGTTACAGCTGAAGCACACTGTATTGTGTATTTGTTCAGAACAGACTGGTGGATGTCACTCAACGTGTACATGCCAAAGGATTCGACTTGCCCTGCAGAAGAGAAGCAACAGACGAGCTACGACTCAGATCCCCCTTCCTCCCTCGCTGCTCCGGCGCCCACGCCGTCGCCGCTGCCGGAGAAGCGCGGAAGCCGTCGTGGTGCCGCTGCCGCCGGCGCCACAGCTCCCTCGGGCTGTCCGGCACGGGTAGCTCGAGGCTGCCGGTGGTGCATTGGCGGCGGCGGCGGCTGTTGTATTGTGACTCAAATCCTACTTGGATTAGGACTCAATAGGGGTGTGCTTTAGGACTTCTGGTTCTACTAGGACTTGAGCGATGAATCCTACTAGGAGTAGGACTCCTACTTGCATGTATGGGGCTTTGGAGGGGACTATATAAACAAGGGGTAGAGGCTCTATCAAATCAATCAAGCCAAGGGCAAACACCAAGGTCTCATCCAAGGCTTGTGAGAAGCAATTAGGAGCGCTCAAGAGGAATAGGCTAGATAGTTCTATAAGCACTAGATTCTTGTATGAGGCAAGAATCCGAGGGTCCTAGAGGGTCAAGTAGAGTTGTGAGGGAGCGGCAATCACTTGTACTCTTTCGGAGTTGTGCTTAAAGAATTTGCGGTCGGCTTCGCCAAATCCTATTCTCTTGTTGTGGTTGCTTCAACGTCGTCAAGTAGGGTTTTCTACGAGATTCGTCTACTTCGTTCTTGATACTGTGCAAGCTCGTGTCGTACTCGCAATATCCTTTCAAGATCCGAGGGTTGCTGCGCATAACGAGGGGTATCAGATTCTAACAAGTGGTATCAGAGCCAAGGTCGGATTGAGCTGATTTTGTGAGAAGGTCGGCAGTGCTAGGGTGCACAAAATCAAGACGATGTCAGGGATGTGGAATCAAGTAGAGAAATTTGATGGCAAAGGGAATTTCAGCGTGTGGCAGTGTGTGGTAACAGATGTGCTTGTCCAGCAAGGGTTAATTGATGCTCTTGAGGGGACCAAACCGGAGAGCACAACCGCTGAAGACTGGAAGGTGATGGAGCGGAAGGCTGTCAGTACAATTCGACTATGTCTCTCCGATGAGGTAAAGTACTCGGTAATCAAGGAGAATTCCCCGAAGAAATTATGGAAGAGCTTAGAAGAATTGTATATGGCAAAGACGCTGACAAATCGGTGGGTGCTGAAGCATCAACTATTCAAGTTGCGCATGGAGGAAGGCACACGATTCGTTGACCATCTAAATGTCTTCAACAAACTTGTCACGCAGCTGGTTAGTGTGGATGAGGAAATTGAGGAGAACGATAAAGTCGTCATACTGGCTTCATCCTTACCACCATCATGGGAGCAATTGGTGATGAATATTCTCGTCAGGAAAACTACTCTCAACTTCAACGAGACAGTTGCATACCTGTTGGAGGCGGAGTCCTTGAAGAAGCCACAGGAATCTTCATCCTCGGGTGATCAAGCATTGACTGTTTCAAGTGGAGCAGGCAAAGTCTTGAATCGCGGGAAGAAGAAAGGCAAGAGCAAGGGCAGCCGTACATGCTATCTTTGTGACAAAGAGGGTCACATGATAAAGGATTGTCCAAATTTGAAGAATATGAGAGGAGCATGCTCGGTGGCAAGTGAGGATGAAGGTGATATACTTATCGTCAGTCAACCAGGGACTATTCATGATTGGATATTAGATTCAGGGAGTTGTTTCCATGTATGTTCGGCAAGGGAGATGTTTGACGAAGGATCTCAACGCCCGGCGAATGGAATTGTTCACTTGGCGGATTGCAAGGAGTATGCTGTCACCAAGGTGGGAACAGTTACATTGGAGATGCATAATGGAACACATTGCACACTCACGGGAGTTCGGTATATCCCGGGTTTAAAAAAGAATCTAATATCTGTAAGGTCGCTAGAACTCCAAGGTTGTGGCTTATCACTTCGAGGTGGAGTTATGCGAGTTACTTGCAAAGGGCAGGTAATCATGAAAAGTATCTGGATTAATGGTGGATACCGAGTGATAGGAAATCTTAATGGCGGTGCAATCATTGGGAGATTTGGTAAAAATCCTGATCAGGAGAAGGAAGCTGTTTCGTCAACAACAGGTACTCAAATCTCAGTTGCAGTCAAGTGCAAGGCGGCAAAGGCGGTTGCAAAATCTAACAGTCGTAGAGGTGAAGCTGCAAGCTGTTGGAAGAAGGAAGACGTGGTGGGACCGACGACCACGCAGTACCGGCGAGCAGGTGGAGCTCAGAGGCGGTACAAACCTATGGCATGGAGGGTCATAGGAGAAGGTGGTGTGGTTAACCAAACTACACAACGAAGGAGCTCTCAGGTGGAGGGTCCAGGCGCTCCAGCCGGGACACTCACACACATATCGTGGTGATGTGCATGAGCCTCTGTGGTGGGGGCACTCTTGTGGTGGGAGTATAAAAAAAAGAAGCCGATTTGGAGCGAATTCTTGGAGGAGCATGATGACTTAAATGGATTAGAGTCAAGGTGGAGATTGTTGTATTGTGACTCAAATCCTACTTGGATTAGGACTCAATAGGGGTGTGCTTTAGGACTTCTAGTTCTACTAGGACTTGAGCGATGAATCCTACTAGGAGTAGGACTCCTACTTGCATGTATGGGGCTTTGGAGGGGACTATATAAACAAGGGGTAGAGGCTCTATCAAATCAATCAAGCCAAGGGCAAACACCAAGGTCTCATCCAAGGCTTGTGAGAAGCAATTAGGAGCGCTCAAGAGGAATAGGCTAGATAGTTCTATAAGCACTAGATTCTTGTATGAGGCAAGAATCCGAGGGTCCTAGAGGGTCAAGTAGAGTTGTGAGGGAGCGGCAATCACTTGTACTCTTTCGGAGTTGTGCTTAAAGAATTTGCGGTCGGCTTCGCCAAATCCTATTCTCTTGTTGTGGTTGCTTCAACGTCGTCAAGTAGGGTTTTCTACGAGATTCGTCTACTTCGTTCTTGATACTGTGCAAGCTCGTGTCGTACTCGCAATATCCTTTCAAGATCCGAGGGTTGCTGCGCATAACGAGGGGTATCAGATTCTAACAGCGGCGACATGGATCAAGAGCGCCGGCTCATAAGCTTCAGACCCTGAGCAGAGCAGCATTGCCATGGCGGCCACCACACCATGCCTGAATCCAGATCGAGGCATGCTCAATCAATTTATAGAAAGATGTGGTTTGGGGGGCGAGATAGATAGACACGAGTCGAGGACGGAACGATATGGGCGCATCTGTGCTTCGACGGCATCTTCCATGGATATGCTCGTCAGAGCAAAATAAATGCTTCACAGTTCACTCCACCTCCTACTGACTGAATCCATCCGTGATGCTGCCTTTTTCTCCTTTCTCTCGTGTGCGTGCCGGCGGGGTATTTGCTCGATTCTTGGTGCTTAGCTTTAGTTCCTTTTCTCCTCTTGGGCCCTCCTCTCCCCTCTTGGACAATACAGTGGAGCGCAATGCCCATTGGTTAATGCTCTTCCTTTGGGGCAAAGATATTGGTTCCTCTTTTCTTGTTGTTTTTTAATCTCGATCCTTGTAAATTTGGTTTTTTTTCTCTGCGTCGATGAATTGATTTGCCTTTTTGGTAAAAGCTATATCTTGTTGGGGTATTTTAAAGGAGCCTAAACCTGAAGACGGGCCCTTTCCTTTGCCACCTACTGGGATTATTCCTTGGTTTGTTCCAGGAAATTATTCTGCTCCTGTAGTCGAGGGGTGTCACTGATTGCAAGTTGCAGTATTTGGTAGGGATGTGGAGTATGCTCCTCGAAAAGAAGTGAGGTGTTTGAGCAGGCTCTGGACAAGTGGTCGGTCTCGTCCTAATTCAGCCCTCTCGGGAGCCTTTTTTTTTTTTTAAAAAAAAAACCCTCTTGGCAGCCATCATCGTCAACTAAATGGTGCTTAAAGTTGGAGTCTTTTTGCTTTCGTCTTTTCTAATGGCATCTCAAGTTCTGAACCTTGCCCTGTCACTCTGCGTATGCTGGGAGCCTGGGATCGATGTACAAACTACAAAGCATCATCTGAGAATGTTCGTTGCATGGCACTCTCTTGATCCATCAAAGAAACTTAATAAATACGTCTCCAACTCTCCATGTGGCAAAGATGACCGAAGATGCGCATCGCATGGCACTCACACACGGTCACAGTCTGCAGAATAGTGCAAGTACAAAAGGCATGCAGCTGCAGTAGTCCACTGACACAATAAAGGTAGCACTGAACATGTGACGAACATGTGACAAAGCCATTAATTCAGTTATGGATGGATTAACTAGCCAATACTTTCTTAATTCCATGAGCAAATTAACGTTTTTACAGACGCCGCTGCTAGTCACTTTCGTGTTCAGGTAGCATCAGTACGTTTCTTAATTCCATGAGCAAATTAACATCTTCAAAAAACAAGCAGGAAGTCGAGTTGACATATGATAGAAGAACCATTCATGCTTGAACCGAATAAAGAAAGAGTGATGGTTTTAATTAACAATCCTGCAATAATCATGCATGAAGCCCCATTATTACACACAAATCATCGATCTCTCTCTCTTTTCTTGAACGTGCTGCGTGATGTCTCAGTTGTTGCAGCAGGTGCAGCCAAGCACGATGCACTTGCCTCTGGGGTAGCCCAGGCCCTTGCAACATTTGTTGCACTCACCCGGACTTAACCACCTTCCCACACATTTTGTTAGATCGCATATTAAAATTATTCAATAGCATCACATATTAAAAATTATATACTCCCTCCGGTACAGGAATAGAAGTCCCTTCAGACCAGATTACGCATACCAAGGAGTCATTTATTATGGGTAATTTTTCCTTGTTTACCCCTAATAAATAGAGCCGCGGGTGCATGGTAGGCACCATTGATGACTCGGCTGATTGGTTAGCGGAACGCAGCTCAATGCATTCTGTCCTGCCCATCGCGAGTTCGACTCCTGCCTAAATCAATTTTTTGCCACTAGTCGGGATTTTTGCATGGGGCTGCATGGTGCTGGCCGCTCGGCTTTCATCAAATTTTTGTGAGCGCCCTTTCCGCTGTGAGCCGCGCCCTTTCCTCCCACAGCGCGCGAAAAATTTCGCTGGTGACGCGCTCTTTTTTTTTCGGTTGCCATCTTATAAATTAAACACGCCTCTTCTACTTCCTGCCTTCTCAGTTCACTGGCCTTACTTCCTCCTTTCTTGCACACGCATTCTAGCCAAAAAATGGATTTGAACTTGCCTCTTCCTGGTTTCCTCCTCGATGCTGAACAAGAAGAGCTTGCCCATGGCATTGTAGAAGAAGAAGAAGCTCCTGGTAACTACTCGAACTCTCTTTTGGTTGTTCATCTTTTTTTTTGTAAACAGTCTCATGTTCGTCACTTGTTATTGTAGAACAAGCAGAAGAACAACAGCACGATTTTGATTTGAACTTGCCTCTTGATGAGTTTGGCGCGGTTGACATGGATTTCATTCAAAACATGGCTGGTATGTTACATGAGCTTGCATTTGTTACATGATTTACATTCAAAACAGTCTCATGTTCATCACTTGATGAGCTTGCCTTTGTGCTTTTTGTAGAAAATGGTCCGGCCCTTGCCAACCACCGTCGGAAAGAGATGACAGATGATATGAGAAAGCAAGTGTATCAAACGTTGTTGGCTAGAAGCAACAATGGGATACTCTACAAGAAAGATACTCAGATTGTAGCCGACCAATTTGGTCTTCATGTTCGGTCAGTGCGGCGCGTTTGGAGTAGAGGTAAAATGCAACTTGCTAATTCGCTGCCGGTTGTTGTTGGTAGTCTAAAAAAGGGGAGAGTGGGTCGTAAAGCAATTCCTATTGATTTGGAAGTTTTGCGTACCGTTCCTCTTAAGGAAAGGATGACATTAGAGGATGTTTGTGCCAAGCTAAACATTAGCAAATGGAAGCTGATAAGATTCTTGAGACAAGGAAAACTTAGGCGTCATTCTAGTAGCCTCAAACCCTTTCTTACTCGAGCAAACAAAAAGACTAGATTGCAGTTTTGTATTGACATGATTAAGAGGGGGTTGAATGGTGAGCCAATGTTTAGAGATTTTTTTGACTTCGTGTTCATAGATGAGAAATGGTTCTACTTATATCAGAAATCAGAGAATTTTTATTTGCTACCCGACGAAGATGATCCACACAGAACTTGCAAGAATAAAAACAACATCCCTAGGCTCATGTTTCTCACTGTTGTTGCTCGGCCGAGGTTTAGAGATGGGGTGTGCACTTTTGATGGTAAAATTGGATGTTTTCCTCTTGTCACTTATGAGCCGGCTATGAGAGGAAATGCTGCAACCGGTCGTGTTAGGGGAGATATGGTTATGAAGCCCATTCAAAGTATCACAAGAGATGTCATAAGAGATTTCATGATTAACCAAGTCTTGCCGGCCATTAGAGCCAAGTGGCCAAGAGAAGATGTGAGAAATCCTATTTACATTCAGCAAGACAATGCACCATCACATTTGAAGGTGGATGATCCAATTTTTTGTGAGGCTGCAAAGCAAGATGGTTTTGATATTCGCATCATTAGTCAACCTCCAAATTCTCCAGATTTTAACACCTTGGACTTGGGGTTTTTCCGAGCAATTCAAACAATCCAGTACAAAAAAAATGCAAAAACTATTCAAGCACTTGTTCCAGCCGTGCAAGAGGTAAAGAAGACATTGTTGAATCAACTTGTTTCTCACTGTTTTCATGGTTACATTCGTCTAATTTCAGCAATGATTTTTGTAGGCATTTATGGAGTTTTGTCCACACAAAGCAAATCGCATATTTGTAACATTACAAACTGTTTTGTTGGAAGCAATGAAGAAGAAAGGGTGCAACAACTACAAGATCCCACACATCAATAAGGCGTCATTAGAAAGACTAGACATGCTGCCAATTACTACTCCTTGTCCACCAGATTTGCTAGAAGAAGCTGAGGCTACATTAGCTGCAATGTAGGGAGAAATATGCTAGTTAGAGGCTTCAATTGTTATGCTAGTTAGAGGCTGCAATGTTTAACATGAACGTTTCAATTTTAGCATGAACTTACCGATGGTTTGGCGACACAATCATGCTTGCAGTCCCACTCTTTTTCACCGCGCATATCTGCGGCGAATCGGTGGTCCTTGTTGACGACACCGCAACGAGAGCATGGACGAAACACGTGAACAAGATTCCACGCCTCGCGGTTCTGATGGATGATTCCACATCGACGACACAGAAACGGGCCGAGGTCGAGCTGGCCGGGCGTTGCCACCGGCGCGACCTCCACTGGCTGTGAGTCCGGCACGACCTTGAAGGGCTCTGAGTCAGCCACAAACACCACAGACTCCGAGTCCGGCGAGTCGGTGTCCTCTGTCGAGACGGAGTCCAACGTCGCCATCACGGAGTCCGGCGCGGCGTCCATGGATTCCGGTGACAGGGAGGCCACGGCGATAGGAGATGAGGAATCCTGCGAGAGAAGCAACTCGTCGTCGGACTCCATGGCGAGGCGCTGCGACGGCGAGCGGATGGAGGAAGGTGCTGCGACGGCGAGCGGATGGGAGGAAGGCGCTGCGACGGCGAGGCGCCGCGGAGCGGATCGATGGGAGGAAGGCGAGACGCACGCGGAGCGGATGGGAGGAAGGCGAGGCGCGCACGCGGAGATTTATTACGCCGCGAGATCCAGCAACGGGCGACGGAAGTTACGAAGCACATTTACGCAGGGGTAAACGCGTCCAAACTACCCTTTCCACGCCGAGCTGGACTTCTTTTGTGCAAAATCGTCCGCACCCAGATGGACTTCTATTCTTGTACCGGAGGGAGTATTCATACATCGAAAGCTTGGGCATCCGGCGGAAACAGAAGTAAATTTTTTTATAATTAAATCTTAAACAATCGCCAACATATATAAAAGAAAATATTCACGATACATGTATCTATGAGCAACTCGGCACCGCAGCCAGCTTTTTGATGATGAGTAGGCCGATAAGGTTGCTCTCCTCGTCGCCGGTGTCGTGGAGCAACGACGCCACGCACTCGACGGCACCGGACACCGTCACAACGCGGAGCACGTTCCGCTTCTACCTGGCGAGCTTGGACACGACGAGCGTCGTGGCCACCCTTGCGCCGCGCTCGACGCCGACGCCCTTGCAAAGAAATATGAACTCTGAATAGACGATAGGAATGAAGGGAGAGATTGTGTGCTTTGGGAATAAGGAGGGGCGCCTTATATAGGGGGCAGGAGGGCTAAGGAGATGAACCTGGACGCCCACGACTATGGTAAGTAATCGATTCCCTAATTGACTCCCACAACTATGGTAAGTAATCAAGTTTTAAAAGGAAAGAGACACCCGATTGCTAGATGTCATTCCTTTTTTAAAGGAAACCTTTACTGGTACACAACACATAAATGGACGCTAGTCATCTACAAAAGGAAAGAAGGAAATTCAAATTCCTTGATGCACACGGCCATATAAAGAAAGGAAAGCGGGCGAATTTCAAAAGGAATGTGTAGTCGCCCTGATTGCATAGGAAAGACACGTTGATTGCATACGCATACAAGGAATGTGCATGAAAGAAAAGAGGAAATGGAGTCCTCCACGCGTGCATGCTTGCACGCCGACGAATTTTCAAAGGAAGGTGGAGGAAAGGAAAGGGGCGTTTTTTTGAAAGGAAACCAGCGTATCTTTTTGCATACGAATACAACGAACAGAAAGGAAAGGAAAGCGGCGCCTTGATTGCATTACCATACAAAGAACACGATCAAAAGGAAAGGAAGGCAGCGGGTATATAAAAATGTCAAGGTGAGAAAGAATAGGGGGACGGGATGGCGCCGAGGCGCAAAAGAACGGGGGTGACGACCAAACGCGTCTACCCCCGGTCGTCCGGGGCCACCATTTGGCTCTGAATTGTGGGTCCTCTGTGAGGGGTTTAGAAGGGTAATTTTTTGGGTGAGAAACCGTTTCAATTGTGACTCATTATAGATTATAATGTTTCCGCAGTTCACAAGCGGGATTGCAGAATCTTTGCATGGCCCTTCCAAGTTGTCAAATAAATTGGAATGCAGGGAGCAGATCCTTTGTTATCATTGGAAAAGAGGAGGGGTCCCTTTCTCAACACAGACACCTACTAGCTCTGGCTGCTGATGGCAGGAGTAGATGTTTGCACTCAGGATTTAACGGCACTGCTTTTCTCTACTATCTTTTAACAGCTATACAAGAATAGAGAAAAATGATTTTTTATTGTTTTTAACATAAATTAAGAAAATTCTAAATACGATTTAATAAATTTTGTATGCCCGTAACAACGTACGGGCTATTACCTAGTCACTTATAAATATGGTAACTTACAAGCTTCAAAAATAAGTTATTAACTTATAGAGCAAAATGTATACTTTTTTTTAGAGAAGAGCAAAATGTACATTGCAGGCCAAAGTTATTATCAGGGGTAAATTCAGCTGACACCGTGGTTAAGATAAATGTAACAAGAAGCTTCAGCCACACACTCCTTGGGATGACACCTCACACTACCGAGCAAGCAATTATGTTAAGGTCAATCACATCACATTGAAGCCTTCAAAACCATCGATTCAGGAAGCGATTCCTTCAGTTTTCCTTGGGTAAATCTCCTCAGCATTTCCAGGGAAGCTTTTGGCTGGTCCATTGGAACCATGTGGCCAGCATCGTGAACCTGCATTTGCATGGATAAATGTATACTTCGTGAGTTTGTTTAGCCTGGAGATGCACTACCTACATTTGCCTTTCTTCGATGTTGGTCCTTAGGTGAGAAAGGATTCTAAAGCATTAGATTTCATGTTATATAGTATGCAGTTATGACTAGATTTTTACTAGGTTATCTTGGCACATTTTGTAAAGTACACCTACATTCCTAGCATAATCAGTCTTAATTTTGCCAACATGAAGTATCTCCTTTTGGGAAAGTACCGAGTACTAAGCAACAAGGCAAAGTGAAAAGAGTATGATTAGATCACAACCTTGAGGAAGCTGAGTGGTCCGTGGCTCTTTAAAACTCCAGCTTCAGCACCATCTACTACAAATGATGACTCACTAGAAGATACGAAGTCTTTCTGGCCAGACCATTCCATCGAGTGAACCCACCTCGAATTCCCTACTCAAACAGAAAAAATCAGAGATTTTTTTGAACGTAAAAAATTCAGAGATACCTTAATTGCGAAACCATTAAACAATCTGATGATGCACATCAGCACATATAAGACTAATAACAATAGATGATACTTTTAAAGTAGGATACTTGTTAGATCAATATTGATAAAGTTCCTCCACAACTAAAAGTTTGCAACTTGCAGTTGAGTTGACACAATCCATTTTGAACCTTTTCCAAAGGGAGGTTGTCGATCTGATGTAACCATGTCTTTTCGGTTTCACAAGACAGAACAAGACGAAAAATGTTACATTGTTGTTCCCTAATACTTCAGAAAGGACTATTTAGCATCAAAATGTTTCACATATCTTTTCTTTCGCGGATTGACAAAAGAACCAATTTGATATAGTTGGTTTCAATTATTTGCAAAAATGATCATTCTAGATGGCCCACATTTATCTGCAGTAATAATAATTTCTTTCTCTTATGAAAATAACAATATTGTGATTCATCAATAAGCAGGCAGACAGAAAATAGCTTGTCAGCTGGACTGATTGTGTTTATTATGTCTTCAAAAGTGGGGATGGGACACTGGCAAAATCCATTTACGCAGAAGAAATATTACTGTGCTAACAAAATACTTAAAAGATTAACTATCAGATCTGAAGGATGCCCTTGCTACATTTATTTTGAATCTACTGCTCATAGCCTACTGATATACTGATATGAGTCATTCCGTTCCTTATTAATTAATATATGGTTGACAAAAACTTGCAGCTACTTTCATAGAGAAGGCATTTCCATAATTATGATGCAACGATAGACAAAAGACTGGAAAATAAATGAATAGGTAATAAAATTATGGAGCATGCTGTATCCTTACCGAGCCAATTGCATATAAGGTCATACTCCCCAGCATATATAAGGACATTGATCCCATCCTCTAGTAGAGCTGGGATGCCGACTTCCAAATTCCTCATCCAGTCTGTGAGCATTGCTTCATAAACCGTACTACTGCAAGAGACGAATTCAATGTCACCAACTCCAAGTGCCTCTTTGACCGCTTTGTCGCCAAAGAACTTCTCCAAGTTTGAGAAGTCATAGCAAAGTTTCCCTTCACATTCCTTCCTAACGTCATAGTACTGCAAAAAGAGGTCACTAGCATTAAGGTTTCTCCACCTTAGTGAACTGCAACGGCAAGTTAATATAGAAGGGTATTGCTTGATTGCTTGCTTACATTCTTTGTCCCAACAAGCTTCATGATGGAGTTGAAAATATTATTGCAGACCATGTAAGCTGCCATGCATGATGCTTTCCCATCGGTACCTGAATCATTAGCTTAGTATGGATACTTTTAACATGGTATTAAACCTCAGGAGTGTCATTATAAAGAACATTTTAAGTACTACACTATTCCTCTTTGGCTTGGTTCAGGAAGGCACCATATGTTGAAATCCAAGATTTTCAGGTAACCAGAAAATAGTGCCCATTTCTTAATTAATGGTGAATGCTAAAAGTAAAGTATTAATGATGAATACTAAAAGTAAAGTATCGTAAAAGGACGGCCTTTGGTGCAGTGGTAGAGCTTCACCGCCTGTGACCGGAAGGTCCAGGGTTCAAGCCCCAGCCTCTGCACATTTATGTGCAGGCCCAGACCCCGCATAGTGCGGGAGCCTACGGCACTGGGTACGCCCCATTTTACTAAAAGTAAAGTATCGTGCAATGTTCTCAAAGGCATCTATATAGTACTCACCACACATCTTAATTGCAAATTCACATGGTGGGATGAACCTGTTGATCCTGTCATAGTCAGATTTGCCGATAAGGTTCATTTCCAATGCATAGTCTGTGTAGGCTTTGTATTGGATTTGTGGATCTGTGAGACCATTACCGATAGCGAAACCCTAGAAGAAAATTAGTCAAGAGTTGCACAGGTTAACAAAAAGGGAACTGAGAATGAATTGCAAAGTTGATGTAGAGAGGAGAATGATCATACTTTTAAGTTTATATGAATGCCCTCGTTTGCTTTGTTTCCTTGGTGAACTCTGCTTGCAAATGCTGGAATGTAGTGCCCAGCATAAGATTCTCCAGTTATATAAAAGTCATTCTTTGCAAATTCCGGGTGCTTCTTAAAGAATACCTGAAATATCAGTTCAGAACAATTAGCTAGCACTCATGACTGTTCTGCTTTACGCAATTCAACTCAACACAATCAAGCCATATACCGTAGCTAAGCACACTTGTAAATTTGTATTTGGTATGAATTGAGGTCCAACTTGTATATCACAATACAACAAGTGATCTTTTTACTGCCTCGAATGAAACTATCCAGGCAAATTTGCCATAATCCATAAAACTTAATGCAAAAAAGCCCCTGGTCCCAAGTTGAACAAATTGTATGGTAGAGGGGATTGCAATCTCGCAACATTTAAGCAGAAATATCAAAATTACTAGGGCAAACATGCATTCGTACAATATATAGCAAAAGTATTGATATCCAAAAGGTCCGAGTCTTGATAGTACTTAAGGGCACCAATCCGCACAATGGACATGTTGAAGTGAATAGAAGATTAGGCATATATCCACTATTGGTGCCTTAGCTACCATGTATGATTTTTTTTTTAAACCTGCTCTTAATAAACATGTTTTTAAAAATTAGCCTAATAAACTTCCAAATCTGACACGTTTAACAAGGCATGGGCTGTGGTGTGGTGTGGCCAAATCCTTGGTGCAGCAGCCCATTTAGGCACCGTGTGAAGGCCCATGGCCTAGCCAAAGAGGTCAACTTTAGAAATCTATTGGGTTAAGGTTTATTATTAGTAAAAAAGTGTTCAAAAAATCTTGAGTGTGTTCATTATTTTCTGAAACGATTAAGAGCAGTGTTTCTGTCCTCAAGTATTCTTCAAAAATGAACTGACGAAACTCATATGGTGGAATCACACATTCCCGGATTTGATGCAATAAAAGAAAGAGAGCACATGAGCTATAAATAATTGATACAAAAGTAGCACCTGGAGAAAGTCATATAGGTCATTGCTAACACCAGTCTCATCATGACGAGTATCACGATCATCAGAGCTGTAGCTAAAGCCAGTTCCAGTGGGTTGATCAACAAATATGATATTTGAGATCTGCAGAAATCAAGTCATATCAGAAACAACAGAGGAGGCTAACAATGTAGTTAGCGTGATCAATCAGCATGTCCTACAAAAATATACTGAATTTAGCATGTCAAGCTGCAGTATTATAAGCATACAGGTAACTAAGTATGGACCTATGATAAGTTGGTTATACATGGTGAGTAGGTTGTCACCGTTACCAAAGTTAGTAAATAGATAACAAATTTGAAGACTCTGATTTATAGATAAAAAATGGTTTTGTCCCACCATAAAAGTGAGTGGGTTTAGCAGATACTTTGAAATTGATCTTATTTCCACTAATAGCTTGACTATTGGTACTCTAGTCAACAGAGGATGAAGTAGCTAGCGCTTAACATCTTCATCAAATTTGGTTCTGTCAAAATCGGAACATTCAGTTTCAGGCTCTTTCTTTTTTTTTTTTTTCCTCTCGAACACTTTAGTTTCAGACCTTGAGTGTTACGTAAATCAGATTGATTTCCCCGGACCTGACAGGGATCATAACATAGGTATGATATCATTACTTACCGTGTCCCAACCGAACTTGTTCCAAGCAAGCGACATGTTATTTGCAATGGTGAAGGGCCCGTTCTCGTAGAAGACGGCCAACTCACTGCTGCAACCAGGCCCCCCCGTGAGCCAGATCACCACTGGGTCCTCCTTCTTGCCCCTCGATTCGAAGAAGAAGTAGAACATCCTGCAGCACCACCCACAGGCACACAGGCTCTCAATTGTTGAGTTGCAAAGTCTTCTCAGAGATAAAAGTTTATTCTTTATATCAACTACACGCAAAGCTAGGACATGGAAAGGGGCAAGGTCGTATCTTTCCACAGCTAGTATTTCAGATGGCGTAATTGTTTCCTCTGGAGAACCGTTACAAAGCTGGGCACATTTTACAAAGCTGGGCACATTTTAATTCGACAGAAAAAAACAACACGACATTCCCAACCAAAGATCGAAGCTTCAGTAGCCAAGAGCGCATTGGACTGCCGTTACTAATTAAGTTGGAGATTTAATTTCATTTCAGAAGAAAAGAACAACGGGCAAGAGCGCGGGAATCTGCTAATCTGCTAGGAGTCAACGGGCAAGTGCGGCGTCGCTCACCTGGCGTCGTGCGTGTGCGGCAGGCGGAAGTAACCGGCGTGGTGGCCGAGGTCGCTGACCCCGTCGGGCGCGCCGGGGAGCCTCACCCGCCGCTCCAGGAGCTCCCCAGGCGCCACGCTGGGTGCATCGCCTGAGCCGGCCGGGCCTGCCTCCTTGGGCAGGAGGTTGAGCGCGCGGATGAGCCGCTCCGCCTGCGCCGCCGGGAAGGTGGCGTCGCGGGGCAGACGGAGGGTGTCTTGTCCGGCGGCCGCCACCGCGACGGCGGCGGCGAGGCAGAGGAAAACAAGGATGCGGGAGGTCGCCATTGGAGGGAGGAGTTTGCAGTTCGTGGGGGAGGATTGGAGCGGTTCCTCCTCGAATTTATAAGCTACCGTGCGTTGAATCGAGTTTGAAACGGGCTCCTAGCGTGCTCTTCTCGTCAGGTTTCGTGGTTTCAGAGTTCAGACTGGCTTTCAGTAGTACTCAACCTGCTAGCTTTGCTTGCAAGCAGAGACCAAAGAGATTCCTGAAGGCCCTTTTTCCTCCTACCACAATTTTTGTTTTCATTCAAATATTCATATGTCAATGTGAAACTTGGTGTACGCCTACAAGCATACTAGGATTGATCTCGTATTACTAGTTTCCTTTTTCTCCCATACCGTGGCGTCGAAGAACAAGATCAAGAAAGGGGGAAAAAACAGGGGCTTTCACACAAAATTGACAGATTAAAAGAGATACTAATGTTTATACGTAGTGCCTTATTATGTTGCAGTCTGATGATCCAAGTGCTATTATCGTATTACGATCGACAGATAAAACAGGCCGTAAAGCTCCCATGCAACTCCTGTCAGTTTCGCGGACACCAGGCAGGAACAATGCACAAGTCAACAGATTACAGAGAGAGCTTTGATGATGCAGCAGCAGCATGGTTGATGGGCTTGATGCTTCTCCCCCTGCTTTCCAATCAGTTATAACTGAAGTTGCGGCACCGTTTCAGGTCAGTCGGGTCACCCATAACGGGTGATTAAATTAAATGTAACGGGTCACCCACATGCATTCTTCTCGTCAGTCTGTTGTACTGAATCTGGTGGATGCTGTCACTATCAGCTTGCCCTTGCCCTTGCCCTTGCCTTGTGGGACTCCTCTCCGGCTCCGGCCTGAAATTCACTACTACTAGCTTAACAGCGTGAACAGGCAATACCTTTTGTCAATCCGTGTATCTCGAGTGGCCCTGACGTCTTGATGGTATGCTCGCTCTACCTATACGCTGCAGAAATTCATGTTCTGAAGCTATCTTTTTAGAAACAGGAATATATTTAATATTTCAGCCGCTGCATCCTCCGATGCATATAGATGTTCATTATTACAAAGAAACACCACCCGGTGACAGAAACAACCAGTTCAGATTGGCAAAACCAAACAAAATCATATTAAGGTTTTGGTGTTGGCTTGGAAGGCTGGCCTAAAAGGTGATGGTGGTGCCTCACTCTCTGCTTCATTTCGGTAATCTAGCACAAGAGTTGATCTTGGAAAAGGATAGATGTGTTTGGCAAGACTAGCAAGCAGATGATCGATAGCGTGTGACTGTGTCTGACACTGACTGAACCGTATGACGCAAAGCAAGCGCGTCGTAATCGTAATCCACCGATCATGCGTTTTATCTCTAACCTAATTTAAGCGCGTTCCGTCACGCAAAGGCATCATCAGCATGTTGTTTGGTCCCTGAGATCTGGGCATGCATGTTGCTTGCACGCAGCAGCAGCTGATGCTGCAGGTTGCTTTGCTTGGCGCTCCATCGATCTGCGAAGGACGGACGATCCAATTAACCCTTTGGCAGGCCGGTTTGCTTGGCTTCCGCTGCTGGCCAACACTAGAAAACACGCAGCATCCATCCGGTCACATGGAACAAATTAAAGGCAACCCTATCATGCATCTCAGCATCCATTATCTAAAAAAAATTATGCATCTCAGCATTATTGTCGATCGTTCCTAAATTCTTACCTTTGCGCTGCTGCTAGCAGCAGCTTATCACCGTGGCCCATTGATGACTCTCGCAACACGACAAATATAAATAGAGGTCCAGCCAGACAGGGGCCGGAGTCGTCGAGCTGAAGCTAGCCCACAACATGGCGACGTCGAGAGCAAGGTTATTTAGGGACGTCAGCAACAAGGTTATTTGGGGGAAAAAATAATTTTCAACCTCTAAGAGCATCTCCAAAGTCTCTTTAAAACTCACTCTCTAAATCATCATTTACAAAGTCATTTGCATAAAAATCGTTTTCTATATCTTCATGTTTTCTAACAGCTCTTCTATATCTTGCATACGCTCTAGAGAGCTATTCTCTTTTCTATATTTTGCTAGCGAAAAATCCGAAATAGAGAGTGACTATGCTTGAAGAACCATATAGAGAGACGGTTGAAAGGTATCTTTTTAATCAAAATCTTTACAACTATCAAATAAAAAGAATTTAAAGAGTCTCTTGGAGTTGCTCTGTGACAAAACTCTTGCTGATGTGTATATTCCACACGTACTGTACTTGATATGGATCTCTTGGCCGGCCGACCACGGATGGATGCCTTCCTTCATCGATCAATTCGATATTAACTCTTTGTTGGGTGGTCATATCCGGGCATGCAGGAAATTGAATTACATGATGGGTTGAGATGAGCTCAAACAAACAGGCGTTCCGATCCCGACCGGACCGGTGGAGATTATGTAATAAAGTCAATGGATCTTTTGCAGAGGCTGGGCGATTGGATCGCACATCGCGATGCCTGCTGAAAAATGGAACTAGGCAGTGCTATCTTTTCCAACGCCTTTTCATCTTTCATTCATGGAACTATAGGCAACTAGCTATAGCATGTCGCCATGCGATGTGCTTTTTATTTGCATGCATGCATTATGCATATGGGGTCTACGAGAAAATGAAATTAAGCAGTCTGCTCGTGCTCTGCTTGCACTGCGTGCACCGTGCACCACACACCGTCCGCTTCATTTCATTTTCTCGTGCTCTGCTTGCACTGCGCGTGCACCGTGCACCACACACGCATCAGGATTCAGGAGCTATAAAATAGCAGCCAAGCTAAGCTGCTAAGGCATCCACTTCCACCAGTACAAGCTACCTACAGATCGAGCATCCAAGCTGAGATCGATCGAGAAGCAGGGTAGTACTACTACTAGGCTAGCAGGATGAAGAAGCAGAAGCTGCTGCTGGTTCTGATGATCCTCCTGCTGATCGCTGCCTCCTCTGCCCGTAAGATACATATATACTGCATCATTGCATTGCATTAATTTGCATGATGCATCCATTGCTACTCATGTTCAATTCGTCGTCACTATATATAAGCTCCCTCCTTATATATCTGCTATACTAGATTAGTATAATAATATAAGTTATTATATATCTGCTATATATACTAGATTAGTATAATAATATAAGTTAGCTTGACTTAATGAATGGGCTGGTTTTGACGCATTATATTGCATGCATGCAGAGGCTGCTTTTCCTGGGCATGGACCAGCTGATTCCTTCAGCGAGGACATCCAGTGCAACCGTCTGATTCCACCTGCATACGACAACAAGGCTGAAGCTGAAGCTGCAGATGGAGAAGAAGGAGAATGTTCCGACTCATCCTGCACCTGCGTCTGTTGCAACTAAAACTCCGCATGCTAGCTTCTCCTGCTGTTTTTTTTTTCAAAAAAATCTGTGTGATGTGGTGTGGGTGTGTCAGTGTGTGCGTGCGTGTGCGCGCGATGTAATAATCCATCCTTTATCCTTTATCCAAATCAATGTATATGTGTTGTCACACGCACCATTCCAAATCAATCCAGTAGCTTGCCAATAAATATTTTCCGGCCTGGACAGAGTCATCCCCGACGAGAGCTGGCCGAGCACCTTCTCCAACCACTTCCGCTTCTACCAATGGCGGCCGCCGCAACATGGCTGCATCTTCTCCTAATAACAACGAAAATGTGGCGAAATTCTTGGACTTCCCTCGCGCATTTCAGGACGCTGCGCTACTTCTCGCACTGTGATGGCCTTGTGCAGTTTGGGGCATTGGGCTTTTAGGATGGCAGAGGGATTTCTTGGGCCTCTATAATGATGTTTGTCTAGCGCTATTATGCTAATTCCCCGACAGATTCTCCAAATGTGGGCCGATCAAGTTGTAATTTAATTTACGAATGCTCTCTCTCAATCACCCTCAACTTCACAAATCATGTACGTATGCAACAACCTCGCAGATCAATATAATGTTCAGGCCGGCTCCTTGCTTGCCGTAGTTTTCCCTCAAAAAAGAAAAAGAAAAAGAAATACAACAACTAAGTAAAACAAATAACCGCTACAACAATGGTTCTTCTGAGTTTCCCTTGATCATTCATAAAACAAGTCGAGTAAGATTTATACCACCGAGATCAGCTCCGATCCGTCATCTTTAAAAACACAAGCACTATAATTTTAGTCTAACTACATGTTGTCACAGTATACTGTTCCTCCACCAACTGAATCCAGCAGCCTAGCTTGCCAATAAAATTCTTCTTCGTTCAAGCAAGCTTCTTGGATCCCGGGGCAGCAGCATCGTCATCCTTGCCCTTCTTCCTGCCGACGGTGCCGTCATTGCCGGCGAGCTTCATGTACTTATCCTTCCTTGTCAGCATGGTGCACTCGAACCCAAGCTCCTTGGCAATCACCCTCTGCACATGGTTAGCCACGTCAACGGCGCTCCTGCCCCCTCCACCGCAGGTCTCCTCCTTCCTGAGCGCCGGCAGGAACGCCACCTCGTACCCGGGCACCGGGTTCATGTAGAAGAAGAAAGGGTCCATCCACTTCCACCCCCTCGCCGTCGACCCGTAGTAAACCCCCTGCCTCGCCTCCAGCGCCACGGGGACGATCCTGTCCGTGAGCTCCGCGAACAGCGCCGAGAATCGCAGCAGCGACGGCTCCCTGCACGTGGTCCCCTCCGGGCACACCACCACATCGCCCTCCTCCAGCATCGCCGCCAGCAGCGCCGCGTCTGCGCGGCGGTCGCGGGTCAGCGCCGCCGCGCGGATGGGCGAGATCGCCGTGGACACGCGGCTGACGCTGTAGGTGACGCAGGACACGGGCCGGCCCAGCGCGACGGAGATGATGATGGGGTCGAGAGCCGTGCGGTGGTTGCAGACGAGGAGGGACCCCGGGGAGCCCCGGCGGGGAGGCGGAGGAGGTGTGCCGCGGATGGTGAGGCGGATGCCGGTGAGACGGTAGGTGTGGCGGACGAGGCTCGCCGGGATCATGAGGTTGAAGAAGACGCGGAAGAGGGCCAGGAGGAAGCCCAAGGGGAGGTAGGCGAGCGCGAAGAGCGCGTTCGCGGGGTCCGGGCGGCGGACCAGGCGGCCGTCGTGGAATAGGGCGCGGGACAGCAGCGAGTCGGCGGCGGCGCGAGGGGCGCGGCGGTCGGGAGGCACCATGTACGCTTCCTGCAGAGTTTCAGAACAGTGTGGACAGTTGAGCGCCTGATAGTTTCAGAATAGCTGCTGCTACTGTATATTCCGAAAATATCTTTTTCGTTGGGCCCTTTTTCTATATAAAAAATTCTTTTTAGTAGTACATGTTTTGTAGAAATATTTGCAGGCACAAAAAGGTGGGACCAGAAGATGGTGTCAGCCCTCCTATAGTCCTATGGTTGGAAGAATAACAAATCCTTGTCTAGTGGTTGCTTACTCAGGAGCAGTAGTCATAATTAATTAATTGCAGTTGAACTGACTTTTGTAAGCAAAAGCAACAAAGTTGAATTGGTTTTGTAGGCAATATTTGCAGCCGCAAAAGCAACAAAGTTTAAATTGATTTTTCTAAGGCAAAAGCATGGATCATGGATTAGTTAGTCCTCCATACATACCTTGCAGATGGCCATGAAGTCGTGGTCGCTCTCGCGATCCCCAAGCCCAACATCCGGCATGTCGCCGAACAACCTCTGCACAACCTCCCTCTTGCTCTCCCCAACAAGCACGGCCTTAATCCTCCCCGTGAACCTCTCCTCCCCACCAACGGCGGCGCACGTCTCGAGCTCCGTCCCAGCAACTTCTGCGCCGAGGAACTCGCGCACGAACTCCCCCACCATGACCGCCGGCGACGCGGTGATCACCACCCGGCGCTCGGCGCAGCCGCGGAACACGGCCCAGGTGTCGGCGCGCACCCCGGCGGCGTAGTGCCTGGGCAGCACGCCCCGCGCCACGGCCTCGACGTCCCGGACACGGAGCCCCGCGAAGGTGACGAAGACCAGCAGCGCGATGGCGGCCGCCTCGGAGAAGAAGGTGTAGAGGAGGAGGATGAGCGGGGCGGTGAGGAGGAGGAAGAGCGCGCGGAGGTAGGAGCCGGCCTCGAGCGCCACGAGGAAGTAGTAGGGGAACGCCGAGGAGGAGGCCAGGAGCGTGCCGTCGAGGTCGGCGGCGGCGGTGCGGCGAGGGCGGGAGGAGGGGTCGTAGTCGTGCAGCGGCGGGAACCGCGCGCAGCCCGGAGGCGGCGCTGCCATGGATGTTGCCCTGCGCTGCGCCGATTGGTGATGCTGCCTTGGAATCGGAAGGGGAAAAGGTTGGCTATATTGGTGGCGGCGGCTGCGGTTTGTTCAACTGGCAGGGAGGGTAGGTGGAGGGATTGGATTATATGGGGGCGGGGCGGGCGAGCAGAGGTCCTGGTCGGAGACGGAGCAGAGGAGGAAGAAGAGTCGGAGCAGGGGTGGCAGGCGTTGCCGTCAGTTGGCGAGGCTGGCTGAGTGGCTGGCGCTGCTGCCTGCTGGTGCTGGCACAGTAGAACGCGCACGCAGACGCAGACGCAGGCCACAGGATTGGAGGAGGAGGACAAATTAGGCAGGCGTCCTGATTGTGTTCAGACTTGGCAACCTGCAGTCCAATACTCCAATCCGTGACGGGCACTGGTACCTGCCTGCCGAATCCAGGAGGCTCGGTGGCCAACTCGGCCCACCCGGCTGACTGTTGACACTTTGGTGGTTGAGCTGCTGGGGCACGGCCAATACCCTGCCCGGCGCCTTCACAGCTCCATCCATCGTCGTCTCTTTCCCAAAGGCGGCCAAAGTGAACAACAAAGCTTACAAGCACTTTGTGTGTCCACATACAGCCTCTGTCTCACACATGACATGGCATAACGTGATCCCCATTCCAAAACATGGGTACGTACCAACGAACAAGAGACGGGGAGGTGGATGAGCAGCCATGACACACGTGCTTGCTCCCTGCTTCCTTTTCCTAACCCCAACTGAAAATGCTCCAAGAAACATCATTGTACGTCGTTGCTACTACTCTGATTTGTTAGCTAGCCTGCCTACCGAAAAAACCCAACATCGGAGACCTATATGCCAATCTATCGACTGTCGTGTCCCGTTATGGATCTGCCGAAACAGACTGCCAGTTTCGTTTTCACAAGGATGTGCCAAACCAGAAATACGTTGCTTCTCACTTCGAGTTTCCACTCCGTAGCCGCTACCTATCGTCTTGAATTCCTTTTGTCCTCAAATAAAGACTCGTAGAGTAATTACAAGTAAACCTTAAGCCCACCTCCATCACAAACATCAGAGTGGCGCAGCGGAAGCGTGGTGGGCCCATAACCCACAGGTCCCAGGATCGAAACCTGGCTCTGATAACAATTTTTTGCTTCTTTTCCTATTTTTTTTTCCCTCTGCCTACGCATTGTCACGGTCAATCTATTTTTTTCCCCCTCTGCCTCTGGAATAGAGTCGATTAAGAAGCACAAGCAACACATATTCATGCATCAACGCCTCTCCAATATACGTAGAGTCGATTAACAAGCAGCAGCAACACATGGGCACCGACCGTGCCGTGGATGTCAACTCGGAGATCTACCCGCTGCTGCCACGGGACGTTGCAGTCGTTCCTCTCGCTCACAGAGGCCACCGGCACGTCGTGGACCTATCGAGGAGGTGGAGGAGATGCTCGAGCAAAGGGAGCTCAGGCTCAACTTCTAAGGACAGTGGCAAGAGCTCCGGCGTCTGAGCCTACTGTTCAGAGAATCAGAGAGGTACTAGCTAGTAGGAAGATTAATGGAAGTACTAGGACTACTAGCTAGGTAGTATCATGACATGTGGCGCGTCAAGTTGCGCGAGCGTCTGAGTTCAATTGTTCTTACCTGTTGGCTTGAGGTTGATCAATTAATTTCTCCTTGTTTCAAATTTATCCTTCAACGTTATGCCTCGTTGGCTCTACCGCCACCAATCGCCCCCTTGTTCTACCACCACCTTGCGCCTCCAGCCATGAATCCCCTTGGTACTAATGTCAATTGTGCAAATTGGAACGGATCCACCCGCAAGTCCAGTCGCGTGCACAGGTATTATAGAGAAATAATCAAAGATCGTGGCCGGTTTTGCACGACACAAAATCCCATCTCATGATATCACTTGACACGCCCACGTGGCCGCCGGCGATCAGCCGTCGACGTGAGATCGAGCAAGAGATCAATTCGAGCCTCAACCCCAGAACCTTGTTCTATTTCTGAATACTGAGATAAGGATTCGTATACTCCTAAAG
This sequence comes from Urochloa ruziziensis, assembly GCA_015476505.1. Classification (NCBI taxonomy): domain Eukaryota; kingdom Viridiplantae; phylum Streptophyta; class Magnoliopsida; order Poales; family Poaceae; genus Urochloa; species Urochloa ruziziensis. The sequence goes on along the minus strand of CM027123.1, from coordinate 51,624,187 downwards.
ATAACAGCAAGTTGTAAGCATGAGATCAGTTGCTGCTGCAGGCCCAGCAGAGAAAAGTGGAAAGCATCTGCAGATATTGTGAGCAAAGTTTGCAAGTTTATCGAGCTGACAATTTACACCACATTTTAAACATTCACCCGCAAGGACCAATCATTTCCCTACCTCGCAAGGCACCAAACGATCACATAGCAGTCTCTGGTGTTCGCGCGTGGTTTACACATGCAAACTTAGAGAATGAATATTTCACATGCAGACTTGGTATATATAACACATGACACATCCACACAATGACACAATTTAAAGATCTACAGAACACACGATAAACTTGATATAACTAACTTATCCGTTCATACAGCATAAAAAGTAGACCATAAGATAGATGCTTCCAAGGTGACAACATGAAATAGCTCTTTCGTTTTGTTGACAAGCACGCCTTTCTTCACTTTTGACCATTTACAGAAAGCCCGAGAGGTAGGATGAAGCTGGCAGATGCGACTCAGTCCTCATCCTGAAATAAAATAATACCGTGGCAAATTAAAAACGATCTCTAGACGGATGATGGTCAAATTGAACTTGCTTATGTACTGTGACCAAGAGAAGGCTTTATCATGCAAAGGTGAGGAAGTTGTTTATAACTTAGGAAAGAAGAATATGTTCCACTCTTAAAGGCTCAAATGTTTAATAGGCTGCAGGCTACGCTAGAATACTCTGCAGGATGGAGAAAGAGGTTACACTACAACATATAAATGCCAACAATGCAAGATTGCAAGGGACACAGCTTGCATATATATATATATATATATATATATATATATGCAGCAATATTCAAATATGGAACCGGCAGAATCGAAATCTACTGATACTTAGGTGCGTGCCCGTGCGTTGCTACAGGACAATAACATTTTTTATTAAAAATATATAGATCGCAAAATAAGATAATAATACTATAAAATTAAATATTGACATTAAAGTGACATTTAATTAAAAAAGTAAAGTTTCTGAAATTAATTTCACTGTGAAAATAAACAACAACATATTGAAGAGGCTAACTTAACTGCTCACTGTTCTGAAATCATTGAAAAATTGCAAAAACACATATGGATAAGATGACCTTAGAAACATAACTAAATGACAATTTTATGTTCGGTGTTGCCTTTCAATTTTTTCTCCTATGTCCACTTACGTTATCACTCGAATGCAGCCACTAATATTTTGTTTGCTCCTAGCATACATAAAAGATTATCACAATACTCACTTATGTCATTGTGGACTTACTGAAATAATTATTTAAGAAAAAAACAAATGGGTGCTCCAAATTGTTCTCCTAGTAAAAAAAAAAACATATGGGCCCTTTCAACTTGTGTCATGTACAGAAGAAGTGAAAGAAAAGTGCATATTGAGCTTTCATTTCTTTATAGTAAAAGTATTGCCTATTGGCTTGTTCCAATCATGTGTATAGTGTCATGTTAATATGAATGGATAGTGTTACTTTGATACACATCAATTATTTAAGTATACATGCATAAGACGTATGATTCATACACAAATCTCAACTGTAAAACCATTCACAAATCTCAACTGTAAAACCATTCACGGTAACTGAGACAAGCATAAATTCAGATAAAACGAACTGAAAGTGAATTATCTCTGTTAAGCAGACTTGCGATCTCTAGCTAAGACCTTAAAACCCATACATCGAAAATAGCGATGGGTTTAGAAAAAAAAAAATCATCGGCACCGTCAACGGCCTCGCCGAGCAATTTCTCTCTTTATCGCCGAGCAAAGCTATGGGACGGGATGGCCGGAGGTCGGCTGCGGCTCTCCGGCGTTAAGCGGCAGAGGCGTTTATTGGGGCGGAGGCCATCGCCGCTCCGGCGGCGAACACCCTGGGCTTGTCCGTCGCGAGCAGGGGTGGCGCACGTTTGCTGACACGGAGTTCAGCGGAGCCAAGGAATCGACGACCATGGAGAGGACACATGATGAAGCACCGGAGCTCCCAACGAGGCAAAACGTGGACGGCCGGAACGCGGCGGCGCTCCGGCGAGCCGCGGCGCGCGGAAGAAGGCGACACGGGGGGTGGACGGTATTTCAAATACCGTCCACCCCTGGGGCCCTACTGTCCGTCCGATCAGGATTGTACGCTTCAGATTATTCGCAAACCATCTCCTTTTTACATCAGTTTATTTATTTTTCCCTTCTCTCGCGCACCAATACTCGACGACACGCGGACGCCGGTGAGCCCGGCGCACCGCCGGTGCTGGGGTCCGGCGACAGAGCGCGCGACGCCGTGACGGTGTCCGCCTCCACAGCGTGGGCGCCATCGTCGCCGCCGGGGAGCTACGAGTGCTTGATGGACCGAGTCACCGAGAGGACGGCGCCGCCGCCGTTCCTGCACCTGAATGCAGACAGACCGGGCCATGGATCGAAGACGCCGCCGCCGCCGCACCTGCACTTCCACCCGACTGCCTCATAGATGGCGTACTGCGGCCGGAGCAGCCGGCCCGCCGCGGCGCGCTGTGGTCTGTAGTGAACCCGACTGGCTCATAGATTGCGCACTGTGGCTTTGTTGTGGGGACAGTCTTCAGGCTTTGTTGTTTTTTTTTTTTGACAAGGTTCAGACTTTGTTTAGATGATAGATAGACATATGGTTATGGATGGATAGAGCCATAGATAGAGAGATGGATTACGAATGGGGACAAATATTTTCTTTCGCCTTTTCCGGTTTGTTCCCACATGTCGCGTGTCCTACGTGGTCTGTCAAATGCCATCAGAAATTCAGAACGGAGGATTTGGAGAGGCTGACTGACTGACTGATGGATTAAGGACGTTGAGCAACTCGCTACGTTTGCAAAAAAGAGAATAATCAAAGTGAGGACACTTTTGCTGCTTTTGCCGGCCACAGTGTAATTCAAAACGAAACGGAGGTTGACATTCAAGTTTGAAATTGTAGCCTCATTTTTCTGGACGCGTGAGGATTCTGCACAGAATTCATCAAATGATCAAGATGCTCAATACAGACTTACAGAGACTCCGGTTGCTGTCCCTCAAAACCTATACCGCGTTTAGATGTTTCGCGAAAAAAATTTACAGTACGTCGGGCACACATTTGAAATATTAAATATAGACTAATTACGAAACTAATTACATATTATGTCAGTTCATCGCAAGACGAACCTAATGAGTCTAATTAATCCGTCATTAGCACATGTTTACTGTAGCAATTTATTGTCTAATTACGACCTAACTAGACTCATTAGATTCGTCTCGCGAAATACACTCCATCCATATAATGGGTTATTTTTTTCGACTACATTTAATATGCCATGCATGTGAGGAAACATACTCGAAAAAAATTTCGCGAAACATCTAAACAGGGCCACAACTTCAAACCTGCAAACCATGATTTGCACTCCCTAAAGTAGCCAGTTCAGTTCTTCTGTTCATACCTACTACTATGTGAATATTCCCCCCTACAGAGAAAGAGAAATAAACAGAGACACATCCACATTCACACACACACAAATAACTTGAAGCCCTGCTCGATCTGCGCCTAGCCCACAAATTCCTGGCCTGTGCAGTGCCAAATATAAAAGAGCATTCGTGTGTACGTCCAACCAAATGCACGCAAACTAAAAACCTCCAGCGCTGAACACCCGGCCTTGGCTGATAGTCTGATCATCCCCCCATCTGCAGCACTTTGTTAACATAATTTGGGGATCATGGGACCATCATCGCCGTTCTTATCCTTGTGCTTAATAATAGTATAATCTGTGAGCCTGATTTGAACAGAGATAGAGATCTGCTGTTTCTATAATGCTATGCATGGGGCATGGCACGTCTGCTCCCTGCAGGCCTAATTGGAGTAGCAGTGTAGCGCACTGCTCGCGTGTGCACGTCAGATCGTCAGTTCAAACTTGTTTAAATTAGACGGCCAAGGGAATTGTCTCGCGTGAGTTGACAAAGGGATTGGTTGGTGCCTCAAGGAAAAGAAGAGTAAGATTGGTTGGTGCCTCAAGGAAAAGAAGAGTAAAAGCATCCAATCAAAAGAGATGGCAGCAAGGGAGAAAGGCTAAAAGTGAAAGAATATGTTCTTGCCATTTGCGTACACCAAAGGGAATCCCGATGGGGAGTTTGAATTTCGGTGCGACCTGCGGACAAACAGACACCGCATAACACAAAGAGCAGGTGGGAAATTTGAAACTCAAGGGCTTAAAAATTCAAATCGTCGCCTCTATCCAAATTGTACTCCACAGGCGATTTTGTATTGTTGCGTTCGTGTCAAGGGCAAGATGCTGAATCTACGAAGACTGTCGTAGTCGATGGGCCTGTTGTTGTTTTCCATCATGTCCGTGATGGGTACGCTGGGCCCCACATCAACTTACTTGGGAAACTGGGCCAAGTAGGACCCCGTCTGTTCCGGCCTGATGATGGTATGGATATTGGGCCGGATTGTAGCCTGTCATTTTTGGGCCAGACTAACTGTTGCCCAGTAGCAAACAAACCCAAGGATCTGTTTCGTAACGGTCTTCTTTTCTCCAAAAACAAACCTGTTTGAGGTGTCAAACTTAAGAAAGAGTGCTAAGAAAACGTTAAAAGGGATTTTCAAAGAGTGAATGAGATGATGAAGTAAAAATGCAAGGTGAACGAACACGACGTTCCGTCGACATTCCTGCTAACATGGTGGCCTGTATTTTTTTTAAACTTGTAACACTGTCAGTCATGCTTCCACAATCTGTCCTACCTCAGGAAATCCATGAAACTGTCACTTACAAACAAAACAAAACAAAAAAACACAAAGAAACTGAGAATCCGTGAGACGCCGACTGAAGTATAATCTCCAGTGGGCTAGTTGCAACTTTGTAGCGTCGCGTGGAGTGGAGGAGAAGCAAGAGCTGTGCTGTGAACTAGATCGATAATGGCTGCCGTACATCTTGCTGTCGAGAATTCAAAGTTCCCTGCATGGCTGCAATGCGCCATGATGACCCGGTGGCGCTCACCGATCGCTGCCATGGCACATGGCGGTATGAGGCAGCGCTGTGAACTGTAGACTGAAGATGGATGCTCTCGTCTTCCTCGGAGAGCCAATCAAGAAGAAACGGCATCTCCGCATTGGAGGTGCTGCTTCTCTGAACAAATCGCATGTCCATACATGCCATCTCTCTCCCTCACAAATCCAACGACCATGCGAACAACAAGCCCCAGCGGCCTTGAGCGTGCAGGATCAAATCGTGCCAAGGATACACAACGGTAGCGGATGCGTTCCGAAGCCAGCCTGAACCACTGCCTGGACGGAGAGCATGGGCGCTACGGTGGGGAACCAGCGGAGCGGGCAGGCCCCGCCGCCGCCGACGACAGGGGCGGCGCGCGTGCGGTCACGCCGTTCAGCTGAGCCAAGGGACCGAACGAACACCACAGAGGACACATGCCGCAGCGGCGGAGAGCTCTCAGGGAAACGAGAGGTGGACGAGGACGACGGAACGCGGCGGCGCCGAAGCTCCGGCGAGCGGCCGCGCGGGGAGGGGGTGGACGGTATTTGAGATACCGTCCGGGGGTGGACGGTATTTCAAATACCGTCCACCCCTGAGGCCCTACCGTCCGTCCGATCGGGACTGTACGCCTCAGATCGTTCGCAAATCGTCTCATATTTTACATCAAGTTTATTTATTTCCCCCCTTTTGGCCCTCTATCGCCGCCGACCCGTCGACGAGGCGCAGTGGCGCCGGCGAACCCGGTGCGCCGCCGGCACCACACCAGGCTGGATCCGGCAACGGAGCGCGCGGCGCCGTGACGACGACATCCGGGTGCTACTCTGCTCCATGCTACCGAAGCGTGGCGCCGTCGGCGGCGGCGGCGGCGCCGCACTCGAACCTCAATTATAGTGACTGACAGGGTCACGGTCTCATGGATCGAAGACGGCGGCGCCGCACTTGCACTTCCACCCGACGGGCTCGTAGTTGGCGCACTCCGGCCGGCGGTCGTCGCCACTCCGCCGCGCCGGCGCGCACCTGGACGGGCTTGCACGGCGTGCACGCGCCGCACTTGCGCTCGCAGCACGGCGGCCTCGACCCCGGCAGCCTGCTCAGCTGCTGTCCCTCCTCGACATGCCCTCCGCCATCGATCTGGTGAACGAAACACACACCAACGACATCGTCAGCGTTCTCCAGTGACGCATGCGGTGAGAGGAACAACAGCACAAGTTGAGCAATGGCTAGCTGCGCCTCGGCACTGCAAGAAAGGATCGTACCGGCGGTGGCGGCAAGCCCTCCGCGACACGCACCGGCTCCCGGCGATCGCCTGCAGAGACGGTTGGCAGAGTTTCAGAAAATGGAGGCGAAATGAAGAGGGATGGATCGGGGATCGATCGATCCTGCCGGGACAGCATCCAGGCAACTCACCTTGGGAGGAGCCGGAAGCAGCAGCCAGGTTCAGAAGCAGGACGAGGAAGAGCAGGGACAAGGCCGCCCTGCTCTGCTCCCGCTGACGGCGAGCTCCACACATGGCAGAAACGCAGCGGTAGCAATGGAGCGAAATGCTACTAGCTGCTATGAGAAGGAGACGTCTTCTATCTTCCACTCTGCTGCCCCTCCTCAGACACAGCTCTCCTCCCTCTCATCCTCTGCTCTGTTTTCTCAGTCCGAGAAGCCAGCGGCAGGACAGTGTCACAGGGGTGAATGGGCGAATTCCTACACTCCTGCAGCAGATGGGGGCAACAGAGGCAAAGGATAACGAGGTTTTCAGTGAGCAATCAACTTTGCCTAATGAGGTTTTCACTGCACCACCGGTAGGTGCTTCAGTATAATCAACAACAAAAATACAGTAGTTAACAGAGGTGTCCATCCATGCAAAACCAGCAAATACCTGTGATGGGCTCATGGCGCAGCAGAAACTCTCATCCGTGAATGGAACATTAGCAGTCGAGTCATAAGGCAAGAACTGGTAATGTTTGCAATTCATTTTCTCACTACTACTGCCATTCAAAATCCAAGCATCTCGAGCTACCAATTTACACACACCTAGTACATGATTCTATGGAGATACTAAGTTACCATATGGTTCGCGCTAATACTGTGCAAGCACAATCGAGCACAAATACGAGCTCCGTATTGTCAAAAGATAGCCACAGACTGTCAGAACCATGCCGGCATTACACACAGCGGCATTAGCTGTCAAAATGGGCGACGACGGGGCTGCCGAGGTTTCCTCTCATCTCCTAGGCCTGATGGCTCCTAACGATGTCGTCGTCGATGACGAGGACGATGAGCGTGCCGACCTGTCGTTCTCCTCCTTGTCCTCGCTGAACGCCTTCTGGAGCACGTCTTGCAGGTCATGGAACCTCCTCTTCTTATCTGTGGATGTGTCCCTCCCAAGGGAAGCCAACTCAATTTCATCGTCCATGATCTTGTCGAGAAATTTTGAACACCGTGGGAAGAAGCACTTCCCAAGTTCCACTGGTACACAGAAGTCATCTTGTGATTAGTCAATTGTATAGCGCTTCTAAGTCTAACAAGTAAGACTAGTGATACTTATCAATTCGAGGTCAGATTACAATTTTACATTATCACAGTGAAATGTGCATATTCAAGTTAAACATGTTCTGTTGCATAAGTTTCATGCAATTTCATGCAAGATTTGTTGCATAAGTTTGCAACAGATAAGATCAATGGGAGATTGTCAACTTCAACCTTATCAAGGACATCAAGGAGGCGCCGCTGCAGGGAAAATTCAGAAACAATGTCGCTTAGCAATGGCATGCTAATTGCAAAAGGACACAAACAATGATAGCAATAAACTAACACATGCTAGGCTAGAACAGTAAATGCGCATGCCTCCGCATCAGTACCACATTTTTAGAAAAGTGTGGGGAACTGATTTTTACCATGAATCCTTGAGATAGAACTAAACCCACAATTATATATACCAGAAGACATAAAAACACCTCCAAGTTCGTTACAGAATTTTGTTACAAAACTGTGTCAGAAATGAAGAAGCTAGTAGAAAAGGAATAAGGTGCTTTGATATGATGCATAAACAGGACAATTTCCAGAAGCCCAGAATGGTGAGATAGGACAGCCGGGCGCTACAATCCCACTCTGAGAGATCGATTAAAGGTCCCAAAAACTGTAGAACTAATTGCTGATTTCACTGTAAACATTAATAGCCTGAGGTTTTAGTACTATTACTACCTTATCCATAGATCAGTGACAGAGCCCTAATCAAATGCTATATTTTCTAGCCAAGGTGGCCCTAATCACCATAACATAGCAAATAGTTCCTCATCCACAATTTCTTTGCTTCTTAGGCCTTTTTGTTTTCCTTTATAGGGATAGCTTAGTGGATTTTTTGAACTACAAAAAAGGACTGAGAATATGTCATCTATCACACTCCATAAATGGTGTGCTACCATTCTTGTACACACTATCAAGATTAAGTGGGACAACTATGATGTGGTTTGTTTTGTTTGCATGTGTATCATTGCTGTATTGATGCAAACTGTCGGTATCTGAGTAACCCAAAGTAGATAGTGCAGAGTTCGATCTCTTTCTAATCAGTACTCAACTTTATCATATCTGAAAGAACAAATTGCCTTTTCCTGAAAGCAGAAATAGTAGACAGCTTTATCATATCTGCACTACAGTTACAGAAATTTACCTAACAAGGCTACAACACGAACTCGTCAGACAGGAGCGGTTTTTTAGCATGTAAAATACATTTATCCTGCAGGTAGTTTCTGATCAAATTGTACCTGGAGCAATTAAGCAGGGGATGATTTGAGCTGATTTATGGCTTGGCTTATGTTGCATATCACTGTTTGTGCACACGTGCAAGCAGTTGACAATTGCAAAAAAAAAACTCAATTTGTCCCGGTCTAACGTCTAAAACTTTACCAATCACTGTACAATCAGCAGGATGCGATTGCCACTGTAGCAGCCAGATTGTACTGACGGCTAACTGTATTTTCCAAATGCAATGAAGCAAATTTTGCCGATTCAGGCAGCATCTGCGCGCGCTGCGCAACAGACAAAGAAAGCCTCTTTGCAAACCACTGAACAAATGGCACGAGACTCTTGAGCAATCGACACGCATCGCAGCAATCACGACAAGAACAACAACAACAGAGGCGCCATGAATAGCGAGGTGGGAGATCGAGAGCAATCGGGGGAGGGAGATGGGGATGCGGACCTGGAAGAGGCTGGTGAGCTCGGCGACCTCGAAGGTGGACGCGGGGAAGAGGACCTGCGGCATGAAGGAGACGGCGGGGCGGCAGCCAACGTGCGCGCAGCCGCCTTCGTCGACGCAGAGGCACGCCGCCTTGGGCAGCGCGACGACGCGGCCGCTGTAGAGGTAATCGACCACCAGCTGCAGCGCCTCGTACCCGACCTTCACCTCCTCGCCGAGCAGCTCCCGGAGCTCCACCTTGTCCTTCTCCTCGGCGGCGGCGGCGCGGCGCGCGAAGAGGTTGCGGAGGAAGGGGCTGCGCGCGCAAAGCACGCAGCGGTGGACGCGGATTTCCGGCGCGCCGGGAACCGCGATGCGCGCGTCGGAGAGGAAGGCGAAGTCGTCTGGGGAGCGGAAGGCGGCGGCGAGGTTGTCGGAGAGGCGGCGGAGCGCCTGCAGGTCGGCGTCGGCCGCGTCGGCGCCGTCGACGGAGCCGCTGTCGGAGTCGGAGAGCGCGAGGGCGGTGACCTGGCTGTCCATGGGCTCCATTGCCTGCGGGGCGGCCGGCGGCGGCGCCGGAGGCCGGGTTGGTGGGAAGGCGCGAGGAAGTCGAAGCGAGAGGAGGCCGAGGAGGGAGGAAGGGGCGCGGGGAAAGAGACGGATTTATGGCATTAGTAAACGGTGCGACTGAGGTGGCAGAGATGGGGGCAAATAGCGATTTGGAACCCTTTTCTTCTTAGATTTTGTAAATACCTCCCACAGTTGACCAACCTCTTGTGTTATTTTTCTTTGTGCCCCCTGCCAAATGCATGTCTAATGGCATGTTTGATTTCTGATCGGAACACCGCCATGCTAAAACTGCAATGCGCCACACTAGTTTAGCCCACTGTCGGTTTGGCCAAACAATTTGTTAGATAAACCGCGGTATTTATTGGTCGATGGCAACAAAGCTTAGCCAAAAGCATGTTTGTTACTATGATACTTTTGCTCAAACAAGCTACCAAAATAGCCTAAGGTGTAAATATTTGCTTAACAAACAAGCCTGAAGTGTAAATTATTTTACCAGCTAGACTAGTACTCGGTATTTGAGTACAGGATAAACCTCGATACAAATCGGCAGCAGCCACCCTATGCATGTCTTGGCACGCAATTACCACGAATTTGGAGGAGAAGATGCCAAAAGGGAAGAAACAAGCAGGAAAGGCTCTCACTTTGCACCAAAAGGCGTAGGAGCTGAAGAAGAAGATAAGCTTCCTCTTGGGCGTAAGAAACAACAACGCTCATAAAAGGCAACAGCAAATGCATTCCGCTAGCTCCAGGCTCCAGCAGCAGTTGTCTCCGGACTCCGGAGCGGTTGCGACTGGAAGGACGTGGCGATGCGGCACGCCACGCCATGGCGTTGGTAGTGTGAGCACTGGCCTCGACGGCACCGGCCGCTTGCTTTGCTTTGCTTGTGCCTCTGATGCCACAGTTCTGATATTCAATTTCTATGCGCCAAAGAGCGGGATACGCGCGCACTTAGCTGATCGTCGTCTCGGCAGCTATACGGACCTGTCAAACCTTGGAATCTTGTAGCTGCTTGCCTGCTTCTGCTTGTGTGTCGAATACTATCTAGCTATAGTTAGCTGAACATAATTTTAAATGGAATTTAATCATGCTTCTCCCGTCCGTCGACAGGGCTCGGCGTTGGTTGATACGGGGAAAGGTCTTCGGTATTGGATTTTTTTCTATATATATACTTCCTCCGTTCCAAAATATAAGTCATTCCAACTTTCTTGAGAGTCAAACTATTTTATCTTTGACCAAAGTTATAGAGATGACTTCAAAAATTTATGATACCGAATAGCTATACTATGAAAATATATCTAATGAAGAATCTAATGACACTTATTTGATATCATAAATGTTACTACTCTATTGTATAAATTTGGTCAAATTTGAGAATTTTTGACTCTTCAAGAAAGCTAAAATGACTTATATTTTGAAACGGATGGAGTATCTTATATTGATTTCTCTTCTAGTAAACACCATCTTGAAGTTCTTTTATCTGCGTATAATTATGCAACCTTTTACATAGTACACATGCATATAGTATGATGAATCTATTCAAAGTTGCAGAGAACTTCTATTTTTTTTTTCTTTTAGCTTTGTAAGAAAGGAGGAGTGATGAAGCAAGATCCATTAGTTCAAGCGTACAGTACTTGCGTACCTTTTGCCTTGAATGCTTCTTCAAAGCAGCACACGTCTCCTTTTCACTTAAAGGGTTAAATTAAAATGTTTCCTTTTCACGAAAAGCTATCCAACTAGCTGGAAAAGTTATCCAACTTGGAGATAAGAAGAGGCACGTCCGGCCCACCGGGTGGGCAACCCCCACGGCCGCCCGCAGAACGGCCGCTTCCCCCCAACTGTCGCTGTCTGTTGGGCCCCCGGACAGTATCTGTTAGCTACCCGGCCGGGCCCAGGGAGCTCGCAACCGGACTACCAACCGACCCCAAACTTCCGTGGCGATGATACCCACTTCCACTCCCCGGCAGGCGGCAGCGACATCTCTCATTCTCAATTTGGCCAGCAAATCTCCACGGGCATGGAACCAATTTGGATATATTTTCTTGGCATATTTTTCTCCTCTTTCTTGCACATTATTGCACCTGAGGTCTCATCACCTCCTCTCCCTGCAAGGCTGCAATAGATAAATAATGTGACTAAATTAAAAATGATCTTGATGGATGATGTTCAAATATATTAAACTTGCTTCTGTACTGTTACTAAGAGAAGGCTTAGCATGCAAAGGCAGGCGGTGCTTCGTAAAGTAGTTGTTTACTTGGGAAAGAATTGCCAAAAACAGACAATGCAACAATAAAGGTAAAAAGTAGTACTTCAATTCCTGCTGCAAGTAATTTCCAACAGCATATAAAACAAGGTATGTATTGGCAGCTTATCATCATAAGCTTCAAGGCTCAAATGTCTAGTAGCTAGCCTGCACAGGCTACAATATATAACATTGCGCAGGTTGGAAATCGAAAGAGTAGAGCCAACAATAATGCAAGATTAAATCTACTGAGTAGTAGGTGATGATATAGAAGACAAAAGGGTAGCAGCAATGTTACGTACCTTGATAAGTGGAGGAACTCGGGGAACTCACAAGGGAGGAAGGGCCAGGGAGACATGGACTTCTTCATGGTAAAGTCACCGTCGTCACTTCGAGGGCTGTCTTTCCTATCGATATACACAGAAAAAGACTCGGCAGCCTTGGTGCTCATGTCAATGGAGACTGTCCACATGTTCTTATTGGCATATCCAAACTCGATATAAAGGAAGTGCACTACATCTGGCCTGTCAATGTCAACTCGTGGGAACATGAGGATGTTGGGTGGGAGTTGGGGGTTGGTATGCCAGAGCTCATCGGAGGTGACCTTGTAGTCCACCTTCCATGGCAGCCTCATGCCGCTGCACCAGCCTAACACGTCAAGGGTGTGGCAGGTGATGGTGAAGCCGGTGCCAGGTTTGAGTGCTCCAAGGGGAATATCATCTTGGCGGGTGACATTGACGAACTTGAGCTCACGGCCATGGCTGACGACGGACACGCCACGGTACCTGGAGCTCCATGTGCCTATGCGATTGCTGGTAAGAGGGAACTTGTCCACAGGGAACATGAGGAAGGAGATGGTAGGGGGGCCCTGCAGTTCGGACATGTCGCAGAAGAGGATGCCTCGGTTGTAGTCGACCCAGCACAGCCATTGGCCAAAGGGGATGATGGTTTCAGTTCTCCAGCAGGAGAGTTGCCAGAGTTCATGCTCATCGGGGTCGTCACCGGAGAGGATTTCCACACGCATGGACTCCCATCTGCCGCCAAGTTGACAGGCCAGGTGTGCAGGAGGAGCGCAGCAAGCAGATATCAGCAAAGACAGTAAGGCGGTTGCTGGGTACGTAAAGAGACAGCTCTACCACCACAAAGTCTTCGCCCAAACCGCACCAGAGGCCAAGGGATGAGGTATTGAGCAGGCGGGGAGGAGCTTTAGGATGAGTAGGACGGCGGCCATTGGGGCGGGTATAATCAAAGCTGGGCTCGCGACAAGGTGGGAGCATTTTGAGTAAACCATTGTCGGCGCTGCTGTAGATGAAGAAGTTCTGCAACAGAAGCCGTGTAGGCGGGTAGGTGCCGACGCGGAACAGGGCGAGATGGCGGTGGGTGGCCAGCATGGCTAAGGGATTCCCCTCGTCGGGACCCAGAAACCCTGGCTGCGGCAGCTGCGCGTAGAGGCGGGAGATGCGCGGGGGCTTGGCGACGGCGAAGGCGATGCGGAAGTCGGCGCCCCAGGAGGTGGTGCCGGACGCCCTGATGGGAGCGTCGCTCTCGTCGGGGAAGGACTCGTCATCGTCCCGGCGGAACACGTAGGTCTCCAGAAGCACCCACTTGGGGAAGTCGGCGTCGGCGGACATGGCGACCTTGAGACAGCAAATTGGGAAATTAATCTAGGAGGGCCAAGAGGAATCCAACCTCTCTGTGAGGACAAATCGGGGGATTTGTAAGGTGAAGAGGTGCCTTACCGACGAAGAAGGAGACCCGCGGCCCGCAAGGGGAGGGGCGCGGGAGGCGAGGGGATCGTAGGCGCAGACGGCGTCAGAGCGGGCGGCGGCGACAGGCGCGCGGGAGCAGCGGAGCAATCCGGCGGCGGCCATGGACCAAAGAGGATTTAGGGTTACGAATTGGTGGGGGGTGGCTGCCTCTGCCGCCTGGGGGTGAGCCTTAACCTCATCTATCGGTCGGTGTTTTTTTTTTAAAGGAAATCGGTCGGTGTTGTTACCGACCTACGGAGTACATTGGAGGAAAAAACCAAATCCGTCAGCCCACGGCCTGTTTTGCTGTTTCTCTTTTCGTTCTAGATGAGCCCTTGTTCAGAAAAATTTTTAGGTATTGATTTTAACGAAGTAGTAACATAGACGAAAAATATGAAAAGTTACATGAATAGGTTGAAAATCTCGATACGAATCTAACGATGGTAATTAGAGAGTAATTAATCTATAATTAGGGATAGTTAGTGTAGCATTACTGTTGCCAATCATGGATTAAGTAGGCTCATTAGATTCATCTTGCGATTTACAGCCTATTCATGTAACTTTTCACCTTTTTCGTCTACATTTAAAACTCCATGCATCTAAAGTGCTCATTTGATGTAATAGGTGAAAACATTTCATTTTGAAACTAAACAAGGCCTGAGCTGTCAATTACTCAATTTGATTTGGTGAATACCGCCAATCTGTTGGTAACATATCATGGGAAATTTATCCACAAAACACCCTCAAAAGGGTGGTTTTGTAGGAGGCACACTCCACTCCTTGATTTAGTGTCCAACACATTCTAAAATATATGGTTTTGTCCGCTACACATTACATCCATTAAGAAAACGGTATGAGACGCAGGCGGCACCTTGAGCGACGTGGTGGTCAGAGAGCGGCGGCCGTCCAGCTCCAGGCGACCCGATGCATTGCCCAGGCGTGACGATGGATCCCTCCGTTCCAGGCTTAGTTTGGAGGGAGCGTCTGCATCTCGCCCAAGCCTACCGGGAGCCGCGTCGCCGCCGCCTCGCCCCTACGCCGCTGGCAGGCAGCTGCGCCACCTCCCTGAGGCCAGGCCGCTCGCTCTCATCGCTGTGGAGCAGAGTCAATCTCCTATCCAGATCGGCCGCAGAAAGCAAGCCCAGGGTTCTCCGAATCCCCGATCAACCGTCGACAAGACCCCCGTGCTCCTCTGATGGCGACCAGCGAGGAGCACGCCCAGATCGACATCTCCAAGGAGGTACACGTGCGCCCGCTCCTCCTCGCACCCTCTGCGCGCGAGGTGTTCGCCGTTTTGTCTGACCAGCCGCGCCCCGCCCCGCCCCGCAGGAGAAGGACAAGCTCGTGGCGGAGGTGATGCGCTACATGCTCTTCAGGACGCACCAGACCTCCGGCTGCCCCATCAAGCGGGAGGAGCTCACCGGGATCATCACCAAGAACTACCGCCAGCGCGCCCTGCCCACGCCACGCTCGTCATTAACGACGCTAGGGACAGGCTCGCCGCCACCTTCGGGTACGAGACGAGGCAAGTCCAGAGGACCCACGCCACGTCCACGCGCGCTGGCCGGCCGTCACAGCCGCAGCAAGGTAAGACATTCTTCTCATCTTCACCTCTTTCCTCTGCCTCTGTCTCTGTCTCCATAGACAATCAATGCCTGATGAATTTTATTCTTAGCAAATGCGGAGGCGAACAGCTACATTCTGGTCAGCCAGCTAGACCCTGAGGTGTATCACAAGTGCGTTGAGGATAAGGAGGCTGCCCCTCTGTCTGCCTTTTCTTTCACTGTGATTAGCCTTATTCACCTAGCTGGTGGAAAAATCTCCCAAGGGCAGGGGATCTGAATTGTTTGCTTTGGTTAGGCAAACTTCATGGTCTGAGTTCTACCTATCACTTTGCAGAGGACCTCTGGCATCATTTGAAGCGGGTGGGCTTGAATGAGAATCACTCTGTTTTCAGTAACGATAAGAAGGCGCCTGAACTCCTTGTGCAGCAAAGGTCAGTTTAGTTTGGTGTGTGCTGCTGTGGGATCTGTAATTTATTGCAAAGAATTTGTATGCTTCATCTTTGTTGTTTAATGCAGGTACTTGCTGAAGGAGAAACTTGCAGGACCAGAAGGTCATGTTGTGATGTATGAGCTTGCTGAGAGGGCATTGGATGAAACCATCAGTGGGATTCTTAAAGACTACATTTCACAAGTACGTATGCATTGGCCTTTGACAATATCACTGCCTTTTCCATAGCTAGTAAGCATCAATGGTTATATAATATCATGAAAACAGCAGCCTTTGGAAACCATAATCATATTTGCATATGATCCCATTGGTGCATTCTTCTTCAATAAACATATGTAGGTTGCAGAGTTCTTTTTCAACCACCCTTATACTCTCATACTTGAGTTACCATGTCCTCTGAATTTCCTTTCATTGTTGTTACTGAAATTTTAGTTTCAAGTTGAAACGTATGTATGTATGTGAAGCAAAAGATGCCTGCCACTGTTACAGTATATATGTAAAAGTGAATGGAACGGCAGAGTAGGCTAGTAGCATTTTCCGAACGAAATGTATTTTACTGCCACTGTTACAGTATATGTAAAAGTGAATGTGGAGAACAAAATGTATTTTTCGGAACGAAACGGTCTGCTAAAAAAAGAATCTCATTTCATTTTCTTCTTTTCATTATGGAGTAGATTGTGGGCACAAGCACTGCCGCAGAAGAAAATTCAAGTTGATATGACTAGATGATGATCAGTAGGTAATTCAAATTCTTCACTTTTTACTTGTTCCTGGATCAAAATGGCATGCCTTGTCAATTCCTTGTTCTCATCATATCTCTGCCTCCCTGCAGAGTATCTGCCCTGTTTGTCGTGGGCGAGGACAAGATGACTCTATTCAAGCTGGGAAGCTATGGTCGTTAGTCTGTCAAAGCAGGGCATATTTTTGTACAGGGTGAGGAGATGTGCGCTTCTCGGATAGGCGGTAGTGTTTTAACTGAACAATGTTAGCGCCATGCTGTAAACATGTTAGCACGGTTGGATCACCTTTTGTCAGGTAGCATATACCTCTGCCTGTGTCGTTAAACGAAGTTGCAAACCTTAATCAGACAGACTGAATTGTCACACTGTCCGCTGGGCCATATATGTTTAGTCGCCTGACACTAGCAAAGCCATATATGTTGTGGTGTGATTATGGCGCTGGATGCTGCGAGGTTTCTTTGATCCTACAGTAGCTATTTGTGTCCCTGAGCGTGGGCCAGCATGTCCTCCCCGCACACCACACCTGCTCGCCGGAATGGCAGCGGTTGGGCTCCACTTGAAGCCCCTGGTAACGCCGGCATTGGCTTGGGCTGTTGCCGCGTCGTCAGAGCACGATCGCAGCGGCAATGGCGCCGGTCCTTGTTCTCTTCCTCGCCGTCCTTTATCGGCTGGCGGGGACGGGGGCATTCGAGGGCGCCGCGGTGGCGGCGGCGCTGCGGGACGCGGAACTGGAGCGCCGCCGCGGCGGGCACAGACGGCCCATGGTGGTGGATCAAGCGATACGTGTATGTTTACCATCCTTATCACACATTCATTGAGCACTAGGGGCATGAAACGGGCCCATGATTGGGCATTGCTACTACTAAAATTACTGGACCTCTCTCTAAAAAAAACTAAAATTACTGAGTTTTTATTCTAAAAAAAGGTATTATCATTTTTTAAAACTTTATCAGCTGCCACCATGCTTACAGGAAGAAAAAAAATGTACACATCCTCTGCTGACAAAAAGGAGTGCCATTGTCGATGTCGACGTGGCTTAACTTTGACCACTGATTTACATAGTATTAAAGTATTCATAAAGCTTAGAATAACAGAACCTATTCAAAACTAACATTTTCAATTTCAAAGTCAATGTTCAAATAGGAGGGAGTACTTGTACGAATCGTAAGCATAATAAAAGCTAAGAAACCGTATTTCAAATTTTGTAATTAATACATCTGATCCATGGTTTGTCATTAAAGTCAAACCCTAGTAAAAACTTGAATTCAGCCTAGTAGTTGTGTAATGAGAGACAAAAGATAGTTTTTATTTCTATAACATGTCCCACAATAGTTATAGGTTTTGAAATTTACTCATGAATGTATTTAGAACATATGCTCTGGTCACAAAAGGGGCGTCGTCGCTCGACATCAACATAAACATAACTTTGACCATTGTTTTTTTAATTGAAACATTCACGGAGCAAAAATAAACCATGACACTACGGAATTTTTCAATGCAAACCTACTCGAAACTAGCATTTCGAATATTGAAACTCAACATTTGAAAATCAGAGAGCAACTAGTCCTAATGAAAAATTGTCAGCAGAAAAATGTAAGAAATGATGAATACAAGGTTTTGGTAATTACTAGTCCCCAAGAACGTCATCTAATCCATATTTAACCCTTAACCACTTTTTAGTTAAAAAAACTTGAATCCACTACTACTTAAGTGGTCAGTTCCTCAAGTAAGACTCGTAATTGGTCCCAGCTGGGAGCTACTGCTACTCAAAACTTTGATGAATTAGCAAACAGCATCAGCACACTAATAAGATAGTTTCTCTCCAATTTTAAACTCCAGTACACAGCAGGCAGCCACTACTTCCCCGAAACGTGTCCCGGCTCTGCCAACCAGAACTGGACAAGTCCCACTCACATTACGCAGCTACACAATTACAGCGAGTACTATTCGAGTGTTGATTTAACAACCAGCATAACACAAGCGCACCAGATTATGCCACTTTCAAAACACAAGGTGCATACGACGGAGAAATGGCATTGCCAATAGGATATAAACACAAACCTTTACAAACATCACTATCAATTTATAAATATATATCACTGCAATGTACACGGGATGTTCAGCAAGCCTAGATCTTTTTCTTACAGTCAGTATAAAAGGAACAAGCACAAATACAGGAGAACAAAAACGAAATCCAATTAGTCACTGTCTGTACGGTGCCAAGCCTTATTGAAATCACAGTATATGGGCAACAAGGTCGGTAACTGGGGGTATAACATGCCCAGACGCCACCTTCAGATGGTGATAACCCTGGACCTCTCAGGAGACACGTCTTGCTCCACCAATGGACCAGAGGAGGTGGTGACCAAGAGCCCATCAACTCTGGCTGCTGTATCCATATCAATTGCTTACTATGCTCAACCCTCTTCCAATCACGTAAATCTTTCTGCCGATAGCCACAAGCTCGCACGGGGGCCTTGTAACCTTGTCCGAGAGCCTGCCGAGCATGACCCACTCCTTGGTGTCCTTCTGCCACATCATCAGGGTCGTCGTGCCCAGCTTCTGCTCCAGCATGTACAGTTTCCCATCCACGACAACTGTTGGGCTGGAGAAACACCGTGCAATCTCATTTTCTGTGCCCCTCCAGGTGCGATCCAGGGGATTGTATATGCCAGCAAAGTACATTCTGTTCCAGGCAGCCTGGTGAATGGTCACCAGCTCCTCATCCAATGCAATAAACTTCACTATGTCAGGAGTAAGCATAGGGTTCTTGTGTGCGCACCAGGAATCAGTGGCTGGGTCATAGATGTCCCAGGAATTAGGTGACTTGTCTGTCAAACCAAGCCCACCAGCTATGTATAGCTTCTCACAGAGAGATGCAGACACAAAATAGCACCTGAAAATGAAGCAACAGTCCTGAGAAGTGATCCCCAAAATTATGCTATATATACCACTGATAAAAAAATGAGATGCTATATACAGGTACTGCTTGATGAAAAACATGAGATGCTATATCTACTGCATGAGGTAAAACATGTGATGGTACATATAGGTACTGAGATAGTTAAGGTAAACACGAGATGTCATACATAGATACTGATTGAGGTTTGAGATGCCCACGAACATTATAACTAGAAGTACCTAGGTGTAGGCATTGGAGCTGCTGTGCTCCAGTGATTTGAGGATGCATCATAACAGTAGACTTCATCCGTAGCATCATTTTGCCAACTACAACCACCCAGAAAAAATAGCCTCTTGTCCAAGGCCTCAATAATAACACCTTGCCTCCCTGAGCATGGGGGTTCAATAACATGCATGAGTCTCAAGGAACGATTTGAAGGGTCTGGAGCCAATACATAGCATTTGATGCTTGCTTCTCTACAGGTTACATAGATCCATGACTCATCCATATTGTTCCTCTTGCGGCAAGTGTGCCATTCTTCACTGCATAGCAGTGCTCTCCATCTCTTTGACACACGCCTGACAACATTATGAAACCGCCGAGGAACCCTTGCTAAGCAAATGAGAGCAATCTCATCAGGAAGACCATGTATAAGAGGTGTATGATCAGGAGCAGATTCCATTAGTCTAATGGGCAGCTTTCCAAGATGCACTACTTTGGTGGTAGTTAATCATCCTGACAAAATTTTATAAGTGTTAGGAATTATGTAGTGCTAGCATAAAAGGAAAATCAAATTGATATTCTGATAAGATCATGTCAGGAAGAGAAAAATACAATCACAACATTTTAACAACATATAGCTGGTATAAAACCACCTCCTAACATAGCCAAAAGCACAAATTAGCATACAAAATTAGAACATGGGCAAGGGGAAATTTCTCATTAGTAAGAAAGAAATTTAGCTTTAATCAGTATGGCATGGACAACATCATAATCAGAAACTCCGCATGAGACTAAGTGCAACAACCAACTACAAAGAAAACTGTTTTCAAAGTTCACAAAAGCATAAAAATACAACTGTTTCAGTGAGCAAGCACATCCAAACAACCATTCAACTCCCATATCTACACCAAAAGAGCGGTAGGTACAAGAAGTAGGTTCAGTGAGAACAATTCAGAAAACTCCCATATCTACACAAAACTGAAGCAGCACAGTACTATGCAGAAAACTATGACTCCCTGTTTTATTACCCTCACATTATACTCAGAATTCCTAATCAGTTTGGATCTAATCATAGGAGGAAGGCTTTTCCAGCACAACCTCACTCAGATACCGTCCTTGAGGAATCATCACAGCATTTTTTTTAGAAAACCAGCATGGAAAGTCACCAACTTCATATACCATCAAACTGTGATTGGAAATAGAAAAGGTCTAACCCAATACTACAGTACAATTGGCATTGGGAAAGCAAAGAATGCAATTACGTCAATCAGGTTGAAGAAAAAGAGAAGAGAAAAGCATCAATTGGGTTTTTAGTTGAATGGCTGGATTTGCTCAGAAACCATATTCAGTATTGGTATAATCAGAAGGGATGCACTCAAAAGTCACCCCCTTCATATACCGTCCTAACACGAGTCATCATGGCAAATACACAGAACAAGCATGACCCCAAAAGAGGTACAGAAGTAAATAGAAAAGGGATGCTATAATTATCCTCATATATTAGGAAAACAATCACAAGGGCAAATGACTGGACTTGCTCAGAAACCATATTCAGTTTTGGTGTAATCAGAAGGGCTGCACTTAAAGTCAACCCCATCAGATACCGTCCTAATAGGAGTCATCACAGCAAATATACAGAACAAGCACAGCACAGATAAGGACAAGATAAAACTGTGCTAGGAAGTAAAAAAAGGGCAAACACTGGCACTGTGGGAAAGCGACAAACATAATTAATCAGGTTGAACAGAAAGGGTATATCCACGGTTGTGTTCTTTGGTTATATGCCTGAATTTGCTCAGAAACCATATTCAGTTTTGGTATAATCAGATGAGGTGCACTAAAATGTACCCCCTTCAGATACCGTCCTAATATGAGTCATCACAGCAATATAAAAATATTACAAAACAATTACATGTTTCTAAGAGGGAGAGAATATCTCAAGTGCAAACAATTATCAGGTTGACAAAAATGGTTTAGGACACAATTTTGAAATGTAAACAAGCAAGGAAAGTGGATCAACATCACTTAGACACCATCCTCGTGTAGGACACAGCAAACAATTGTTTAAAAAATAGCTTATCTTCACACATACACATAAACAAAAACATGTAGCCAGCTGCAAAACACTTAACCCCATCATAAAAACAAAAGCAGAAAAAACTTCACAGAGCTACATGGAACAGCAAAGTGTTCTGTTTGCATATTTAAGTTTGCTCAGATATCAGTCTCAGTTATGGATGTAATCATGCAAGGAATGGCCTTTCAAGAGCCACCTCACTCAGATACCGTCCTTGTACAAGTCATCACTGCAAGCGAGATATGGAATAAAACTGAAACCTAAAAGTAAAATCTGAAAACTTGCATAGCACTTATTATTATTTTTTTAGTTGCACTTCGCTGAGCTCAAAGCACATGCTGTTCAATTAAGGTCTGTGCCTGTTTGCTCAGAATCTCATTCAGATTGGATGTAATCACAGAAGAGGCACCATTTTAAGAGCCTTACTCAGATACCGTCCTTTAGATGTCATCACAGCAAACAAGTGAACAGGGAAGAAAGAAATTGCCCGCAAGCATTTTTTGAGTAAACAAGAAACATAATGCGAATATAGTAAGATACAAGAATTCTTTAAATTTGCTCAGACATTTTGTCTCAGATCAGGTATAATCATGCGAGGATAGATGCCTCGCTCAGATACCGTCCTTGGTTGGTCATCACAGCAAATCTGGCGCAAAGACAAATAAATCTACACCTCACTACTCCTAAAACCAAGCTATTCCAATACAGTACGGCCACTAATTCAGACTCGAAATTAGTTCATCAACGAAGCCGGGTAATCGCGACAAGATAATACACCATCCACCGATAAGTATATATACGATACAGTACCATTAAAACAACGAATCACTCTGCGGCGCACCGGATCTGAAGAGCAGGGGCGTGCGGGTGGATGGGGAAAATTTAGTTAGGGCGGGGGAGCAGCAAGAGCAGCAAGAGCGGCGGTGGCTTGTGATACGGATTGGGGGATCAGGAAGCCCTGGATCTGGTTGGGAGCGGCGGCGGCGGCGGCGGCGGCGGCGGGGTTAGGGTTTCGGCCGTTGGCCGCGGCGAGAGCCGGGGCCAGATGCGGAGGCGAGGAGGGGAGAGGCGCTGCGAGGGGGGCGTCTTCTTTATGCTGTGGAGGACGATGTGATTATTTACAAATCGTCTACTTTAACTCCATGATATTCTAATCAAACCCAGCTGCTGTTAACACGCGGCCTTTTCAGCGTGGAGATGATAGAATTAAATAGAAAATGGAGTGCTGAAACGCAAACGTGCTAATCCGCCCGCGGGAATACTAAACCACAAAAGCGAAGGGGCGAAACAGAAAAGTGAGCCCCAAACCCTAGACCCCATGGAAGCGTGGCCGCCCCTCGCCCCCGCCGCCACCCCAGCGGCCGCTGCCTCCGACGATGCAGCGGCGATCCCTCAGCCCCCTCCCGCCGCTGGGGCGTGGGGGGCCGCCGCGACGACGCAGAGGAAGGCCGTGACGGAGGAGTCGGCGGCGCAGGCGGTGAGCCGGCTCGTGGCGAGCTGCGCCAACTCCGGCGGCGTCGCAGTGGCCGTGGTGGACGCCAACGCCGTCATCGCCGGCGGTTCCGCGCTCTCAACCACCGCGGGTCGCCTGGTCACCGTGCCGGAGGTGCTCGAGGAGGTGCGCGACGCGTCCGCGCGGCGTCGCCTGGCGCTCCTCCCCATCCCCGTCGAGACTGTTGAGCCTCCGCCAGAGTTCGTCAAGAA
The DNA here is from genome assembly GCA_015476505.1 of Urochloa ruziziensis. Taxonomy (NCBI): domain Eukaryota; kingdom Viridiplantae; phylum Streptophyta; class Magnoliopsida; order Poales; family Poaceae; genus Urochloa; species Urochloa ruziziensis. The sequence goes on along the minus strand of CM027123.1, from coordinate 51,600,816 downwards.
AGGTCCCAAATCATTCGCTCATATGTCTCTTTGCTCTTTGTACCTAAAAAATCTGAGCTATATCTCCCTGAGCTTTGTGGTCGTGGCTGTTAATTTGCATTTTGCTTGCGGAAATAGAATGCTTGTTGAACTACTAGTTGTGTTTCAGGTTTTGTGTAGTCTGGATTACCTGAAGGACAAAAACATCTCCAGTTTAGTGAATGATACTAATATTCCTTTTAGATTGTTTTTTATTAGTATGTCATCCTGGCCTGCCGATGTTGTTATTGTTTGCTTTCTTACTGTGATATGTTGATCTTGCTAAACTAGAAATCACATCGATATAGTTAGTCTTCTACTGCAAATTGTCCTGATCTGAGCGCCGTGTATCAATATGTGAGGCTGACTTGTGTATCCTTATTGTCCGCAGTTACCAAATTTGCCAGGGAGACAGGTGACATCCAAACACTTTCAGATGTTGATATCAAGATTATTGCTCTGGCTTACATGTTAGAAGCCGAGATCCATGGGACTAGCCATTTGCGGGAGCACCCTCCTCCTCTGCGTGAGGTGAATGTCAGAAAGCTGTCAGAAGCTCCACTGCCTGGTTGGGGCTCTAATGTGCCTAACCTGAAAGAGTGGGAAGAGTTGGATCAGATGTCTGAAGCAGGCGGAGATATTAATTCTCGGATACTTCCACTGAAGGATCTTGAGAACCAAGATATCCCCATGAGTGAGACCAATAGTGTTTCTGAGGCAAAAGAGGATGAAGAACACCAGCCTTCAAAGAAAGATGTATGTGTTGCATGGGAAGAAGATGAGAATAACGAAGGTTGGACGCCTGCTGTTAGTCGCAGCACACACAGAAGATATCTGCGGAGGAAGGCAAGGCGTGATGCCATCAAGGAATCTGGACAAAGTTTTGAGACAAGTTCTGTTGCTCCTTCAATTGATGGTGATAAAGATCTCTCTGAAAGTGTTGGATCTGAGCATGATTTGACTTCAGTAGATGTCCCTTCTGTCCCTGACATAATTAATTCCAGTACTGATGGTTTGGAACATCAAGTAGAGAATGAACCTGAAATTGCTGTAGAACATTTGCATTCTGATCAGCTAGCCAATGGTGATGATACTGAAGCGTGCGCTAAAGAATTTGATAACCTAGATATAAAAAGCGAGATTGAGGGAGGTGATGACACACATTCCATAGATGATGAGAGCAGCGAGCAGAGTTGGGCCCTGAGGTCCTTATCTGAATCTACTGTAGCCTGTGTTACTAGTGACTACGCCATGCAAAATGTCATCCTGCAGATTGGCCTCCGTCTCTTGGCACCAGGAGGCATGCAAATACGACAGATGCATAGGTATATGATCTTCAGGCCTTTTCTGGGTTCTGGCTATACGTTCAAGCCCATGTTTTATTTGTACGGCTCACTGACACATGTATTTTAATGCTTATAACAGGTGGGTTCTGAGGTGCCATGCTTGCTATAAGGTGACCCAAGAGGTTGGGAAAATATTTTGTCCTAAGTGTGGCAATGGGGGAACCTTGAGGAAGGTTTCAGTAACTGTTGGTGAAAATGGGATCACTATGGCCTCACGACGCCCACGCGTCACACTTCGAGGCACAAAAGTGAGTGTAGTTTACACACTTCTTTTCTTTCATGTGGCCTAGATACGTGTTCTTAAATCTTGTAGCAGGGTGGTCAATTACTCGATTGTTTTCTGTATTGCTCATACCAGTTTACATAAGTTTTTGTGGGATTTTTTTTTTTGTGCTTCTAATTGTCAATGATATTCAGTAGTTAAGTAGTAAAGAATAGTTTCCTTCAATTAGGTTTGATGGATAGTTAGAAATCTACTATGATATTAATAGGCAGACACATCTTACATTATGATGCCCTCCTAGACTCTACATTTCTTGCAATATGATGTCTTCCATGAGGACATTCGTGTTCATTTTGAGTTAGTTTGAATTCCTTAACTGCAATTATCTTTCTATGTCTCGACCTGACTATATTTGCAGAGTCGATTCCTTCTAGTAACAGTTCGCTTCTTCTCTTGCAGTTTTCACTCCCAATGCCTCAAGGTGGAAGAGATGCCATAACTAAGAACCCCATTCTACGAGAAGACCAACTTCCTCAGAAGGTTCTTCATCCCAAAACGAAGAAGTCCAGCAAGCAGGTTAGTGCCTTAGTTTAAGAACACAAAGAAGTTTCTCATGCTAGTACTTGTATATTATGTATCATAGTTGTGAAGTTGTGGGTGCATATGACTTCTCCCCTTTGGTCTTTGTTACAAGTATTTCATATGCCGCTCTGACAATCAATATTCATTTAGGATGAGGATTTCTTGGGCATCGACGACATATTTTCGCACAGTGGTGACAAGAAGGCATCGCTGAAACCTCCAGTGAGGAAGGCGCTTTCTATGTTCAGTGGAAAAAGAAATCCAAATGACAACCACTTTTCACGCAAGAAGAACTGAGCTGTTTTTTTATGCCTTTTTGTTTTGTCTTACCCACCTAGCTATGATATCTTGGTTCAGAATATGAGTTGAAGAGTATGTCATCCAGATTTCCTTTTTCGTGGTTGTGGGGAAAGTCTGTCATGGAGACATAGCATGTAAGCTATGCAGTTTTGCAACACCTATGTTAGGTTCTTATGCTACTACCACATTTGAGCTGGAATGAGTTTTAGATTGGTTCACTTGGATGCCTTCGAGAAGAAATTATTTACAGTGATTTCCATTTGAGCTTATACATCTGTGTAATGTCTGTCGATTAGAACATATGAGGCCAGTATTGAACGAGTTTGATTTCCCGGTCCATTTCCACTCAAAACAATTACTTGAATAATTGTCTCTTTACACTGGAAAGTCCTGTCAGAAGCATATATAGACTCACACATTTACACTTGCACAAACAGATTGATACGCCTTTTTATTGCAGAAAAGAAACCAAAGAATTATGTCCAGCCTAGGGTGTGTTCTCTACATCACAATTAATTCTGACAAAAGAAGAAGAATGAGAAGAATCGAATCGAGCAAGTATACCGCGCCATTTCATGCTTACACTCATGCACGACACATAAACACTGTTCACATTACACCTCCCCCACACCATCAGTTCAGAAGAGCAGGTCGTCGTTCGTCGAGCTGAACCCGCCGTAGATGTCCCCCATGTTGAGCAGATCAAAGTACCCGCTGCCTGCAATTCCGGCGGCGGCGCCATGGCCGCCGGCCTGGTGATCCTGGTGCGTCGGCAGCGCGCCGTAGCTGCCGCTCATCTGGTCCCCGAAGGCGCCGCCGTGCGACGGAGTGACGTTGCCGGAGCTCGCCGTGGAGGCGGGCCAGTGGGCGGACACGGAGTAGCTCTCCGGCGCCGGCGGGGCCCAGTCGGAGAAGACGAAGTTCTTGGGCTGCTGCTGGGCCTGGTGATCGAACGGCTGCAATGGCGCGGGGGCTGAGAGGGCGCCATTGCTGCTGATGTTGGCGTCCTGGTCGTGCGACGTCGTGGTGCTGCCGCTGCTGTTCTTGACGTGGTGATGGTGGTGGTGCATGGGCATGGGCATGGCCGGCTCGGTGGTGCTCATGGAGGTGAGCTCGGCTGGGCTCTTGGGGTTGGAGACGCCCTGGGCCTGCATCACCCTCTTCTTCAGGTACGAGTTCCAGTAGTTCTTCACCTCGTTGTCGGTCCTCCCCGGCAGATGCATCGCAATCTGGGACCACCTGGGAGCCCAATTCAATTCATCAGCAATATGTACATGGTATGAACTGTGAATTGTCGTCGTTTCTCTTTAGTAACAGTAAAGCTTTCTTTTTTATTTTTGCAGTTAATTAGCAAATGTTCGGAAAACATGAGCTCGGAAGAGAATTACTTGTTGCCCAGCTTGGCTTGAAGGTTGATGACGACGTCTTCCTCCTCCTGAGAGAACATTCCACGCTTCAAGCCGGGCCGCAAGTAGTTGATCCAGCGCAGGCGGCAGCTCTTGCCGTTTCTCTGGAGACCTGAGGACAAAATCCAAATTGCATTCCAAAAGGATAAAGGGAAGTCAGAAACAATGGTAGAGTTTGCAGTTGGAAATATGAATTGCAGTTGTCTTCCCTAGTCAATCATATGGTGTCTCAAGTTTTCAACCAACACGAATTTGAACCAATTTTTTATGGTGTTGCAGGAATTTGAACAAGGCAATTTTTGCTCTTGCTGATTGCAGACGAGAGGCTATGTTGGGACAAAAGGCTATGTTGTTGTTGTTGCTGTTGCTGATTGCAGACGAGACTAGAATTCAGCGGCAGAAGCAGGCAATGAATGCAGCAATGTGCATGGAAGGACAGGAGAAATCAGAGCATCTTCTCACCAGCCTTTGCAGGGACAGCACTCCAGCAGCCGAGGCCATGCTTGAGGATGTAGTCCCTGAGCCTTTGGTCCTCCTCAGGTGACCACAGCCCCTTCCGGTAGTTCATCTTGGGCTTCTCGCAGGACCGGCACCCCATCACTGCCGCCGTTGTCTTCTTCCTTCTTCAGGCTTGTTCTTGTGCGTCTTGTGTCGTCTCTGAAGATGAGCTGTTGCAGTAGTAGCAGTCCCTCGGCACCATGTGCCCCTTGTGATTTAAAGGGCTGTCACATTTTGCTTCTCGGTTTAGTTTAATTGAGGGGAATTGAGTAGGTGGCTGCCTGCACATGCTTGAGATTATGAGGGGGGAGCTTGGTCAGAGGATGTCACCTCTATCTCGCCATTACACAAGGAAGATTCTCAGAGTACCTCACTAAACTTTGGCGTCGTTCTAATGATGATATGAAATACGAATGCTTGTTGGCACTAGGATCACATACTGTTTTGTTTCGGCATGATGATGGCAATATCAGTCACTCGGTTTGAAGTTACCTGAGTTTTACTTACTGGCACAGCAGTTCAGAAACAGTATATACAGAGACTGTAACTAAAAGTCTTGAGGCTCCAGTTTCAGATGTAGTGATCAGGTAATATCCTAATGTTCACTCCAATTTGTTTAGTGAAATGCGCCGTTATCCAATAATCAGCGCGATGAAGGTCAGACTGTCTCCACCAATGATGAGCGGTGAGCATTGACATGAGCTGTTCTTGCAATGAACGGACACTTGGATTGGCAATGACAGGGCCTGACGGACTAATCCATCCCTCTTCTGATGGCAATCATTGGGAGGCATCTGGTTAGAGAAGGCCAAGGATGAACCGGAGAGCCATGGGTACAAGAAACGACAGCCTAGTTGGTATCCAGAAGGATTTGCGTTGCAAGGATCAAGATGGTGAAATGCACCTTTGGGCATATGAATAAACAATGACCTCTGGAAGAACATACTAACAATGATGGGAAGCTTGGATGCCAATCACAGTGCTGTTTCACCCAATGTCAGAGCAATTGAGTTGGCACTTGCTCAGAGCTCCTAATTAGGTCGGTTTACGCGTTTTTGTGTGTTCATAACATCATATAGTGCATGAACCGGTGTCCTTTTCCTCTTGGTAATACATCAGCCTCGGCCTGTTTCAAGAACTTGGCTTGAGTACTGGTTAGTGATGATGTGATGCTCAACTCCAGGATAACTAATGGCATCAGTCTGACAACTTAAGCATAGTGTATTCTTGATGTTCTTGTCCTTTCCTGGCAGTAGTTGTTTTCAAATCTTAGTACAGGCACTACTTTCTCTTGCCTTCTAAAGTTCCTCACTTACCAAAAAGAAAAGACCTTGACTATAACGACAGATGAACCGATGCCAAGTCTGCTACATGATGAAGTTTGAACGCAATTACATGTAAATTTTAGATTTGGAAGTTATGTATGTTCTACACCGCTGGCATTCATGATCCACAATTAGGAGAAGAAATTACATAATTAGGCTAGATTTTGAAGTTTACACTGATGAGTGATGACTGGTAAATATATGCTTTAATGAGATTGATACAGGCGAAAATTCCCATAGGCTGTTCTGCTGCAGAATGCCAGAAACTATTATTAGAATATTCTGAAGGTTAACCAAGTTTAATCAAATCAGATCAGCAACATTCAGAAGCTTCAGATCCTACTGCACATTCAGAAACATATAAGTCAGGCGACATTTCCACCAGCAATCAAGTGTCACATCTATACTGTACAGTAAGCTTCAGCAAGTGTATATACCTGGCAAGTGGCAACTATACTCTCTGAAAGACTGGAACAAATATGAACCAACAGGGACTCAAGCTCGCGAGTCACGCAAACCGAAAACAAAGAGGCATGGTCCAACGCGTAGCTATAGTTTACCCCACAAGAGCGAGACATAAATTAGCAGAATTTGTTATCCCCTTGAAAGAAATTAGAGGTGCCTAATTATAGGCCATGAGGGAGGGTCCTATCATGCTTGATATCTCTGTCCTATTTTAATACGCAACCATGTCCTACAAAAGAGGACAATTCCATGTGATCTCAACTCAAGGGGGCGTCCTAATCCCCTCTTCTTTTCTGCTTCAGCATCAAACACGGCGATTCGCTTACGAGAAAAATCATAACAATTCTTTCTCAACATTAGCCGACAGCTATAAACTAGTAGGAGCTATGCAAAACTATACTTGTTGGCAAATTGACTTGGGCACAGCTGCATGTGGACAAACACCTAATCGTCATACAAATTCGCATCTTGTGCTATAAAATTATGAGCAACTGCTTAAACTATCTGCAATGCTCTGAATGCAGGGATGATAAAAGGAATCTTTTGTCTGAATGGGAGCCCTCTGAAGTCTGAACTCCACAACCCAGTTAACAACTTCCTGTCAGCAGGACTTTTTGTTCTTCTTGTCACATCCATCCATCTAGAACGCAAAGTAAATATGAGAAATGGTTCAATTAAAAAGCTCGCCGACGATTAAAAGAACACGGAAACGATGGTGATGTGCAAAATATGCTGGGGACTAAAGAATGCCACTAGGAACATGCACTAGGGCTCATCTGTACTTGCAATGATGGGATGCAAGTCAATGCTTGCTTGCTTGAGAATTAGAGGGACAGGCGAGATGGGGGGATTGTATACGCAGGTCCAGCTCATACGAGGACATACGCGGCCGAATAATCAAGGGCGGCCTCACTGCAAATTGTCAGTATATCTTTGCAGAATTAAGTAGGGGTACTGAGAAAAAAACTATGTCATCTTGCTAAGCATGTACGCTAAAATAATTAGGCCGTGTTGTGGCTTTTGAGTGGAGGGCTAAGTGCCTAAGTGGACATCTGTGCTCAGATACGAATCATGGTGGTTTTGCGCTTGTATGATGAAGAACAAGTGGCATTGCAATGACAGTTTGGGGTTGTGATGTTGTGTTCGTCAAAAAGAATGTTTGGAAAGAAAAATCATGATTATGCATGCACTTTGCAATGCAAACTGGTAAAGAAACCTTTTTGAAGTTCATGGAGAACTGAAAAATAGGAAAGTTTACCCAGGGTGGATGGTATTTTACCGACTACCCGTGGTGATTCCCATTGATCCTGTGGTTTTTGTTCGTCTAAATGGAGCATAGTCTTTGCATACAGCATACAGAGATTGCCTTTGCAAGAATGCCAGTTTCTGGTCTCAGAAAAGGAGCCCCTGGCATGTTTATACCATATGTATGTGGAGCTGTCCTGCATTTCATACCAAGCAGGCAAAGAAAAGCTTATCCAAGCGTGTGCAGGTGCATTATCCAAGCGTGTGCAGGTGCATTATCCTAGCATGCCTGGCAGTGCCCAGGGATGGTGCCCAAAACCCAAAGTGGAGGAGATGAGGCCATCCATGTATGCGCAGACTCTTTACTCACGAGTTCTAAAGCCAGTGCGTAGCCAATGCAGATCACATAAATCTGCTTGTTATATATACCTGCGAATAAAAGGGGATATGTCATTTCTATTATTCAGTAACCACACGAGTGCTCCGATCGTGCGTCAGCCATGACGAACGAGTTTTTTCATCTTTTGAATCAGCATCCAAACATGTCGATGAGTTCATCAAACCCATCGGACCTGGCAGAACATCTAAAAATGGGTTATAAAACAAGCACAGCAATGTTAAGCACTACAAAATACAGTGACGTCCAACTAGACAGTATTGAAACAGGGTGAAGTTTGTAATCATTGTAGAAAAGTTGTGCAACACAAAGCCCTGCAAGCTCCAAATTAATGGCTTGTTTAGTTCCTGTTCAAACTCGTCCAACAGAAATTTTGCATGCCCACAGTTTAGTCAAAGATTGACATGAAATTCTTAAGTTATGAACACACCAATAAACAAAATCTTGATGAACTGTGTGGGCAAATTTACACAAACCAACTAGTACAGATGGCTATGTTTGGAATTTGGCACCAAAGGCACATCGATTCCGCCCCTTGACATTGCTTGGATGCTGGGTCAGAGTTAATCAAATAGCACAACACGCACAGCATGGCAACATGCGTATAACAATAAACAGAAACATCTCCATATGCATAAACAGCACAGATTTGTCTTGCTCCGAAAAAGTCAACTTCTACAATCTGTTTGGAACCCAAAGATGCATATCTGTCATCATCCAACATGACTCCCTAGAGTAAAACAACTCCCAGACAAAGAAATCAATCTGACAGCATACAAGAGCCTAGTTCATCCTCTTGATGAGCTCGTTGATGTAGTTCTCACGGTTACCGGCATCACCGCCCTCAACGTAGTGGTTCCTCTTCTTCTTCAGGCCACCGAGTGGAGCCTTCAGCTTGAATGGCCACAGGAAGTTGTTGGCCTCCTTGAAGTGTGGGCCAACAGTCATGATCTCATGGACAAGATCCTCGATGCAGATGATATTGTGCTTGCCGAGGCCCTGGCAGGCAGGAAGTAGAGAAAAGTGACTTAGATTCAAACTAATGCATATATCAGCAGAATGAGGATGAAAGCTATAGATGGCTAACCTCCTCAATGACATTGTTGTTGCTTAGGGGAATCCTCTGCTTGTTCAGCTTCCCATAACCCCTCTTGTAGATCAACTCCCTTACACTCTTCAGGTTTGGGTACCTGAAGATAAAAGTAATGCGAGTTTCAGGTATACAGAAGCATTAAAAGCCATCTTAAACGCAGAGGAACAGAAACATCAACACACTATGATAACTAGTATCTAGTGTATTCCTGCCTCTGGTGACTCAGCTTTACGATCCAGCTGTAAATGCACATAATACAAACTAGATTTGGGCACATTTGGGCTGACTCATCAATCTCCCTCTGGAAGAGTGTATAAAAACATCACGTCAACATGCCAGATTAAGATAGCAAGGTAGTAGTCCTGTAAAGGAGTTGTTGTGACCGAACAAATAGACTATCAGCTTTAACAATCTTTGAATTCAGAACCACTAACTGGATCAATACAGGAATAATGACAAAGTTTGGAGCTTTCTCCAGTACCGTAAGATCAACAAAGACCTCAAATCTTTATACTGTATTCATGGTACCACAACACCACGGTATACACTGATCGAAGAAACAAGGCATTTGTCACATCATGATCATGAAGTGTGCCACAGCCACTCTAGCAGAAACCCAATAAATTACGTCTAATGTCTTAGGTGTTAAGGAATGCAACAATTGCTATTCTACATCTTTGAAATGCACCACATTCCGACACACATATAGTTCAACACAGCTAAGTTTGAAAACAGTACACTCGGTCATGGAAGCTAAACAGATTTGAACTTACCCATATGCAACATATGGCTCCACCCTGCGCAGCATGTTAATGGTAGCCTTGTTAACCTTGAGGAAAACGCCATTGAAGATCTGCCTCAAACGCAGGAGCTGCAAGATCTTGCGGGTCTTGGGGTGCATGGCATTGATACTACACATCAATTTCGCCAGAAATTAGCATTTCAGCATGGGAAAGCGAATCAGCAACTAGTATGAAACAGCGGCATACCCACGGATGCGGACCACAAACAGAAGCTTGGCCTCAGGGCTCACATAGAACCCACCCTTCAACCGGGCCTCACGCTTGAGCTGCACAAGCTCCTTCTCCTGCACGAAGCATGAATCCATCAGGACAGGTTCCCCAAGTTCCTAACTCACTAAAAAGAGCTTAATTAATGGTCCAAAACTCAGCAGCCTTGTCCCAGTCATGAATCAGCATTCCATCATCAAATCATAGCACTTCTAATCAACAAGGTATTCAGTATTCACCAAATCGTTCAAAAACTAAATTGTGTATCGTCGGATCAAATCAGTCGCGAGCAACAAGAGCGCGTAAGTAGCAGCATTAAGGGCTCGGACCGCGACGATGGAGATAAAAGATCCTCACCTGCGCATCGTACTCCTGCGCGTACTGCTTGGCGCGCGCGAAGACGATCTTGCGGCTCTCGAGCGCCTTCTTCCTGTCGGCGAGCGCCTTCTCCTTCTTGTCCGCCGCCCACTGCTCCTCGCGCTTTTGCTTCCGCAGCACCGACTCCGGCACCGCCGCCGCCTTGGCCTCCGCCGTCGACATCTGCGCAGAGAACAACGACGCGACGCCTCAGGTCCCCGCGCTCTAGCGCACTAGGGTTTGGGAGGACGCGGGCGCAGCAAGCTCTGCTTACCTCGATGACCTGCGTGTAGGGGAAGAGGGAGAGGGGAGAGGCCGCCGCCGATGTGGGAGATGAGGGGAGGGAGGAAGTGGCGCGGCTGGTGAGATGGCGAGCCTTAGGGTTCCGAGTTTGGGCCTTGTCTGATGCAGCTTGTGGGCTAGTTGGGCTTTGTGGTTCTTGAGGCATATGTATGAGGAAAAAGTCCCTTTTACCTCCTTGGCCAATGGGCCGAGTTCGTGTTTCCTCCCTGAACCACAAAACCGTTTATCCAACACCCTCAACTATCAAAACCGTTCGTTTTACCCCATCGGCGGTTTGGAGGGTGGTTTTCGCTGACGTAGCAGCGGGCCCCACACGTCAGCGTGGGCCCACCTCCAATCTCTCCCTCCTTCTCCTCCACTGCCCCTTCTCTCTCTTCCTCCTCATCTCCACCGCCACCTCCACCATCCCCCCGCGCGCTGCTCCCGGCGCTGCCACCCGCCGTCGACTCCTCCTCGTGCTACCGCCTGCCGCTGACTCCCTGCGCCGCCGCGTGTCGCCCACAGCTCCCCCGGCTGCTTCCCTTCCCGCGTGCGGCGGCGGCAACGCGTGGGGGGAGAGGGAGGGGAGGGCGGCGGCGGCGCGGGGAGCCCGTAGGAGCCGGCGAGAGGCGGCGGGCGGCGGTGTGGGGCGCAGCCAGCCGGGAGCTTGCCTCGCCTCTGCCTCACCTCGTCGGGGAGGGAGAGGACGGCGGGGGAGCTGGGCCGCCCTGCCCATGCGGAGCTCGCTCCGCCGAATCCTCTGGCCTGCACCCATGGGAAGGCTCGGCAACAGGGGAGAGGCGCGCGCCGGTGGTGGAGCAGAGCTGCAGAGGCGCCGGTGAAGAGAGAGAAAGGAGGTGGAGAGAGATGAGAGAGAATGATGGTGTAGAGAGGAAGGAGAGAGAATGGATGTGGGCCCGCTATCCACGTCAGCGTAAACCACCCTCCAAACCGCCAAGGGGCGTAGAATGAACCATTTTGATAGTTGAGGGCGTTAGATAAACGGTTTTGCGGTTCAAGTAGGAAACACGGACTTCGCCCATTGTCTAGGGAGGTAAAAAGGACTTTTTCCTATGTATGATGGGTCCGCACTACAGTTGGGCCTGGTCCAACTGCACAGGCCCATGTATGTACTACAGCACATTCCTCACTTTTTCAACAAGGGGCCGCATGCATGACTGCATTGACGACAGCTTCATTCATTACGGCAGTTGGAGGAGAAATTCGTACCGCATTTGCATGCGCAACGAACAACATCGCAAATGCAAGCATACAACAAATGTAGAACGAAGCAGTGAACTGACAAGTAAACGAATAATCGTGTCATCATTTATTTCTTATTATTCATTAAAAAATGTAGATCAGTACATTGTTAGGGATATGCACGCATCATCATATCACCAAGGAAAAAAAAAGAAAAAAGAATCATCTTCAGCATCATCAATCTCTCGTGTCCTCCCCTCATTTTAATCTCACTCAGTCTATCATGTACTTACCCTCGTCGTTTGTTGCTTACTTTTTCCTTCTTTTCTTTGTCCGAAAAAAGAAAAAGAAAATGTAAAAATAAATAATAGAAATGGAGAAAAAGTAAAACAACAATAGAGGAAGGAGCACAGCAAAGCACGGAAAGCGATGCTTAATTAGCATTTTTCTCCGTCCGCTGAAATTGAAGTCGTCACAGGAGAATAGAAGCGTCATCATCGGCGTCGTCCGTCCCGGATGGGTTTCGGCGATGGCACGTGAACATCTTGAGCACGCCGTCCGACCCGCCGGCGACGAGCGCGCCGCCGTCGTGGTCGTCGCCGGTGCCCTGTCGCCACGCCACCGCGCTCACGAACCCACCACCACCTGCAGCTGCCGGGCCGTGGGGCCCACCTCCAGCAGCAGGAGGAGGAAGGAATGGGTGTACCCAGATGGGCTTGGCCCAGCGTAGGTCGTAGACGAAGACGTGGTTGGACTCGGATCCGCTGGCGACGAGGCCCGGCCCGCGCCACACCCCCATCCCCACGAAGCTCCGCGCGCTCGCGTGGCCGCTGTACGACCGCACCTCCCGCGCCTCCGCCGCCGCCGTGGCGGTGCTCCCCCACTCCCACAGCCGGTGGGTCCCGTCCGCCGCCGACGTCACCAGCCTCCGCTCCGGCGCCGCCCACCGCACGTACGTCACGGCGCGGCCGTGCCCGTCCATCCACGCCACGGCGCCGCGGCCCAGCGCGCGGACGTCGTACACGGCGGCGCGGCGGTCGGCGGACCCAACGGCCAGCTGAGGGGCACCCGAGGGGTCGAACTCCACGCACAGCACGGCCCCGCCGGCGCGCGCCGTGGCCCACCCCGCCGACGGCGACCGCGGGTCCCACACGTGCGCCGTCCGGTCGTCGGAGCCCGACGCCGCCATCATGCTGGAAGCGCCGGCGATGGGGGCGTAGTCCAGCGACCAGACGCGGCGGCCCGAGTGCTCGTCGCGCTCCCACGCCGCGACGCCGCGCTCCACGTCGTACTCCGTCACCACGCCGTCGTAGTCGCCGCAGCCCACCGCCGGCGACGGCGATGCGCCGGCTGGCGGGCGCCAGCGCACGCTGCTCAGCTTCGCCGGGACGCAGATGCACGCCGCAGGGGCGGGGGCGGGACCGGCGGCGCTATCCGAATGGTCCGCATCGGGAAGCAGCAGGGAGGCCACGTCGTAGAGGCGGATCCTGCGGGCGATGCCGCCGGTGGCGAGAAGGCGGCCGGTGGGGTCCAAGTCGACGCTGCCGATGGCGTCGGACGCCCCGGGAAGGGCGGTCGACGGCAGCGTCGCCGCCAGCCGGAACTCCCATTCGCACCGCGGAGGAGACAGCTCGCCCTCGTCCTCGTCGTCCTGCTGCTTGTCGGCGGCGACTAATAGCTCTTGCTGCTGCTGCACGGCGGTGGCGCTGCTGGAAGAAGAGGCCGGAGAAGAGGGGTTGCTGCTCATGGACTAGACCTCCTCCGCCTCATAGCCGGGCATATATTGCAGCACTAGATAGCTAGCTTGTGTGTATATCTAGCTAGCTACCACTGCTTCCTCTCCGGCCACCATTAGCCGAATAGTGATGCATGGGAAAGAAAGTACTCTTGCTTGGCTTTTTCTTGGTTTTGGTTTGGTGCTTAGTTTTGGGGGCCGGTGCTAATCTTGCTTTAATGACTCTTGAGTGTACTAGCTAGCCTGGCTCCCCACCCAAACGGCCCAGCAGCCTAGAGAGAGAGACGAAAGATGTGTGGTGAAGTGGGCAGCCACAGGAGCTAGCCGGGCCAATGGGAGGACAGGGACGGAGGGGGTTTTGGGAGGTTGGATGGTTTCTGTGGCTGGAGCTCTGCTCATGTCGTGGCTGCTGCAACTGCGAATAGTAGTGGCAGCAGACCAAGTGGAGGGGAAGAGGTACAGCTAGCCTTTTGCCGTACGTGGCTGTTTAGTTAGTTAGGTTAGCCAGCAGGCAGGCAGGCACAAGAGTTAAGAAAGAATTTAATTTGTGTGCTCCCATTAATTCGGGTCATTATTAATTACTTTTAGTGGCACTCCTCTTTCCGGCTACTATCTTTCTTACATTTATATTTGTGGCATTGGATCGATTTTTTTGTGAATGCATTGGACTGGTTCTTAAAAAGGTCGGTATGTCAACGGATGGTGGTCAGGTCTATGCATTTTTTGACATAACCAAGAGGAAAAATCAAACATTTGAAAAAGAATTAGTAGACACGTAGGACAAACTATGTGGATAACCTCGTTGTACAAATTATATTAATCAACCTAATTAATTAATATGTTATTTCTATGTACAAGCTGTCAACACGTAGGAGGGACATAAATATGGTTCAGTTACGTTTTATTTAGATATGAGATCCGAATGCGTCCAAGTGTTTTGGTGGTGACACTATTGACAGGTACGTACGGCAGCCAAGCCAAGTGGACGTATGGACTTATTGACTAAATCCATTTCCGATTTATTTGTTCGTATCATGCACGCATATCGTCCTTAGTTTGTGAGGGACACAATAAGTCACTTATATGCGGGCTTAACTTTTTGTAAGAGCTAGCTGATTCTGGACTTGATTCAAATACTTAATTATCCCCAGCATGCAAAGTATCATCAGTGAATATTCGATCACCTCTTGCGGACAATAATACGACAAGTTATTAATTAAGCCTGCCACTGCCACAGACGAGACGAGGTAAATAAGCATGCACTGCAATTTGACGCAGATCGAGTAGTGGATAAGAAGGAGATAGGATGCGATCATGAGAGGAAGTGGACATGCAGTACAGTGGCCCACAGAGACGGACACTTGCTGCATTGGAGGAGAAGATTCGATCGATGAGAAGGCCAGAAGGGGAAATGTGCATATCATGCAGTACTGATCAGATGCGGGGATCGACGTCGAATGCAGGATCGAATCGGTGCAGGCCACGTAGCAGCTAGCTAGATTTAGATAGCTTAATGAGCTTGGATATATATGTTTAGTTACAGTAACAAGCTTGTTCTGACTTATTTTATCTTATTCTCTCTTACATAATACTATTGAAATAGTCAAAATCAGCTACAGCCAACAAACTTATCTACCAGCGGAACAGGACACCACCAAGCTATATACACTGCTCGCACACGGTCATGCATATATCATATATGTACATACATATAATAATATATATACGGAGTACAGTTTTCCCTTTTTACTGTACGTGACGTGGAGATGAATAATCTGTCATACAATAGTTGAGTACACTGTGTCTAAATGTGGACACCACCGTCGGCTGTACGTGTGGGAGGGAGTACTTATTATTAGCTTGCCGGAATTGAAGATGTATAAATCAAAGAGCGAATAATTCTAATTAGAGGCTGCTTGGTGACCGAGAGCAAGATCAATTAAGTTGATTAGACAGAGATGGAAAGAATGAATCAGCCGGCCATCAGGAGAGGATCGGAAGAGGGTGACAGCAGATGAGAGATGTGGTGGTCAGGGGCGTGGTTACGTGTGCTCACGTACGCCTCTCATGCATGCACCCCGCCCAACGCGCGCGCGCGCCTGTCCGGACCTCACCTCCATCCGAGATCCCCTCTGCCTACAACTCTGTGGCTCCACATTAATTTGCTCCATCTGCATGCAGCTTATTATAGTACAGTGCAATATCTTATCTTAGTTAGGGGCTTAATTAGTGTCATGTTATGAGCTCCATTACTTAAACCCAGAGTAGTAGTCTATCTAGTAATTAGCCTTACCAATGTTAAAATCATAACCGATGAGTCGATATCACCCGCGCACCAAATAAGTCATTGATCAATGATGGCGGAATAAAGCATTCAACAGTCCCATTCTTTTCTTTTGCGCGCGGATATTTTCTTTTGGGTCTTCTGCGAGCTGATTTCGACACTCTCACAATGACCTTTCACTAATACAAAAGGTGGAACACACACAAGTTTCTTTCTTTTCACTCATCTTTGCCAGCTAGCTGCTGGATCATATATCATATATACAATGCGCGTAACACGTACACATTATTGTTGTGAAAAAAAAAGTCTCTGTAAGTAACAGGTTCAAGCTGAAAAAGTCTCTGTAAGCTAGTAACATGGACCATGTGCGCTTTCCGACCTAGCATCGTTATCTGTGAATCTAATTAAAGATAACAAATTTACCGTCCATACAATGTTTAGACAAATATACAAATATTTATATGCTTAAGACGTAGGCAACGGTGTTCATTACAAAAGGATGAGAACAACAGTTGAGAAACGATGCGAAGAGACGACGTAGACACTGCACACTAGCTTATACGTACTCCCTTCCGTATCGAAATACTTGTCGCCGTTGACTTTTTTTTGCAAACTTTGACCATTCGTCTTATTCAAAAAATTATTGTAAATATACGAAAAGATAAGTCAAACTCAAAATTTATTTGATGATAAAGTAGGTCATAAATAAAATAAATGATATTTATATAATTTTTGAATAAGACGAATGGTCAAACGTTACGAAAAAAGTCGACAAGTATTTCGATACGGAGGTAGTACCTGGTTATTCTTCTTCTCTTTTTGATGTTGTGCACGTGCCACAAAGTGGACCACACATTCATATTCTCACCTCATAAGGATCGAATTAATTAGCGGGGGCAAGAAAAGAATAAAAAATATATATTTAATATATATATGAGAGCCAACGAACCGCGAGTCCTTCCAATAAAGTTGGAAGTTGGACAGGCTGGAAATGTATGCATGGCAATTGGCATGGCTGCAGTACAAATCAATGCCCGTACGTTGCCGACGAGCGAGGTCCGGATTGCTCTTTCACTCGTGGCAGGGACAGCAATAGCTAGCTAGCTACAGTAGCTACTACATCCGCCGTTTGCGGATCGTCGTGGTTTAATTATAATTTACTGTACGTTCCTTTATGTAAGACAGTAAGAGTGAAAACGAGATAGTAACAGAGTGCGCGGCGGCCGGATGCTTCTTGTCCTCGTCGACGGCGCTGGATGGACACGTCTCAATCAATCTTTTTTTTTTTGAACTTACGTCTCAATCGATCTTGTTAGTTGTTATCGACGACCATTCACCGGTGGTGACTTTTTATTGGTCTCGGATCTGCCGGTACGATCTAATCTAAGGTGCTCACTGAACTCACGCACACATCTATCTAGTCACTTCTTCCGTTTTAAATTATAGATCGTTTTGACTTTTCTAGATTCATAGATTTTGATATGAATATAGACATAGCGTTTATCTAGGTGCATAACAAAGACGATGAATTTAGAAAAGCCAAAACGACTTATAATATGGAAACCGGAGGCAGTACTATAAAGCTGAGGTGTGGGTGTTTTATATATACGACACGCGTCTGTATTGTTCTTTTAAAGTTTAATTTAAAAGTGTACTCGTGATGATGGAGTAATTTTAACAATATACTTCCTACATTTTAAATTATAGGTCGTTTTGGCTTTTCTACATTCATAATTTTTGCTATGAATCTAGACATAACGTTTATCTAGATGCATAACCAAAATGCCGGTACCTGTAGTAAATAAAAAATATCATCCAGTTAGCCGAGCCGTTCGTGCCGGCCGGCGGCCACGAACAATAATGAGTTATACTCGGGGTCGAATAAGGAACGAAAGTTATACTCAGGGTCGAATAGAGAACGAATTTTTTTCAGTTCGAACAAGTTTTTAGGGCCAAATAGGAAATAAACTCAACAATAATTAGCTAGGCCCTGCTAGTTTGGGGTGAAAAGGCCGATATGGACCCTGATGACCTGCACGCGTGGATGGTCAGGTGCCACGCACACGGCCACACGCTAACTAGCTGCTAGAATGAGTAATCCCCTGTTCGCCGCGCTGAAGCTGGATGCCTGCGTGCTCACAAGTTGCCGCCGTCGGCGTCCAGCGCTACGATGTTGCAGCTCACGATATACACATGCAGGCGCTAAGCCAGCGGTGGGGCGGGTGGGGCCTCCAGCCCCCCCTACCGCTGTTCTCTGTTTAATTTTATGTAAAATGTGTACACTAGAAGGAGCTAAAGTTTATTAGACCAGCAATCCAACAAGATAGAAGGTTAAAGCCCAACTAGCATGTTTTTTCTCTTTCTTTCTTTAATTTAACAAAATCGATTGGCCCTCGAAAAGTCGCTCGATCTACAATACTTTTGGTTTTGCATTTCCTATATAAAAAATCATGCTGATTCTTTTTTTCTTTAACGTATGTACGTGCGCTACCTCACGAGTCACGCCACCAAATAACAAGTTCTCTTAAAAACTTGTATAGTTTGGCACGTGCTGTTTTATTTTTTTAGATTAAAAAAAGGCTAAAACAAAAACTTTCTTGCCCGGTTTTCGTTTTTTATATGTATAGAAGTACGTGCACTCTACTTTTAGAAGAAGTACAAAATCTATAGTGAATATTTGCAAAGGGGAAAAGAATTAAACCCCATGCATGATCGGCCTCTCCCTATCTGAGCTTGTTGAACAATGAACCTACCAACATAAACCATGGTGGAAATTGGGGGAGAGGGAAGGTCAATGGCGGCTACACACTACTGGGAGAAAGGACTTTCGGTCTCTCTCTCTTAGTACCGAGCCGGTACTAAAGGGGATCTTTAGTACCGGCTTCAGGCAACAGTGGCGAAAATGACAGGTTAGTACCGGCTGCTAACACCAGCCGGTACTAACGTGCATCGCTGTCCCCACCCACCAACGGGCAAATGCCACGTTAGTACCGCCTGACCGTGCCAAGTTAGTACCGGCCGGTAACACCAGCCGGTACTAAGTGTCAACGTTTAGTACCGGCTGGTCAGGGCAATTCAAGAATCTATCTGCAGATTTTTGCTCGATGAAGTCATTAATAAGGACGGCGAATTCATGGCGATGCCTACGAAAGCGTCGCAGCAGTTGATAAATATGCTGGCATGCGTTTCTAGTTTGTAATATTTAGAATAAAACGTGTATTTTGTTGGACCTTTCAAGTATTGGGTAGTAAACTCTATATATTTATGTATGTATATATAACATTAATACAATATCGTCGTAATATAAATACGTGTAATGCAGTAGTACATGTACGTAGTCGCATTCAGTACAAATACACATACAAATACGTGTAAAACAAAAAGATTAGAAAAGAAAACAAATAAAAGAAAAAAAAAGAGGTTAGTTACTAAACCGCTCGCCAGGCCCCGCGTGGGGTGCCGCGGGCTAGTACCGGCTGGTATTACCAGCCGGTACTAACCTACGCACGTTAGTACCGGCTGGCCGTGACCAGTACTAACGTGCGACACCTTAGTACCGGGCCTTTAGTACCGGCCACAGCGACCGGTACTAACCCGGCCTGTGACCGATACTAAAGGCCAATTCTCCCAGTGCGAAATGGAGGAGTTCAGAGTTATGGTATATGATAGATGATAGGTGATTCAGCAATATGCATATAAAAAAGTAAATGGATGGACGAATAGATGGCGACTAAACAAGAGACATGATATTCGACAGTCAAATTTAGTACCAGCTATATTATTATTATAACACTCTGGCTTTGAGAGAATTCAAGGGTAAGATGACTTCGAATTCGGAAGCCGGTGTATGGTTTGATTTGGCCAATGGAAGCTTTCCACCCTTTTGGACGTACATGAGGTTCTTCGGTCGGGGCATACCTTGTTTACCCATCGGACGGCTTAGAGAATGCCACGTCTCCGACATCTAGCCGTTGATGCCGTCCCAGCACACCCGAAAAGCCCACACGCGCTTTATCCGTTGCGGCTTCCATTTCCGCTAAACCCCTCAACTTCGCCTTCCCCCACCGCGCTCCGGCCATGGAAGCCTTCGCCGGCGCCGCCCCCGCGGCCGGCGTCTTCGCAGGCTCCGGAGCCGCAGCGGCACGCCCCTTCATCCTCCGCCGTCGCGGAAGTGCCTCCCGCTCTTCCTGCCGGCCGACTGCGCCTCCTCCGGGCGCCGCCGCCGCGCGTGGCCGGCGGGGACGGAGGGGACCTCCCGCCGCTGGACAAGTGGGACATGATGGAGCTGGATTTCGGCCGCTTCCTTGGAGAGGACCCCAAGCTCACCCTCGCAAAGGTCGCCCCATTTCTTTCTACTGCTTAATTGTCCCATGCCTAGAATAGATGATATGAGTAGGATAAAATGCCGTCTTGTTCACTCTTTGAGTGGAAATTCATGCATAATTTGGGGTGGAATTTAAAATTGACACATCTTAAGTGAAGGGATCGTTGCTAGCACTATCATAGCAGCATTTGTGTACAGTTTAGTGCTCTAATTTAGCTGTGGCTGCTATTGCTTCAGTTCCTGCCTTGGTAGTAACTAGTAAGAAACCATGCCAATCCAATAAAATATAATGTGTAACGCGTGGTTAAGTTTCTGATGGCTAATCAGTGTGGATTGCTAATATTAGAACAATTAAACTTCGCCACACAGTATACCGGAATCAAGTTATACGTGCAGGGAAGTTTGTAGCAGCATAAACAATTTTTTTTTAATTTTTCAGTAGTAATAGTGATTGTAAATCATCAAAAGTCACACACAGGTATGGAAGTATATAGTAAACGCAAATACTAGTCCTAATTTAACGCCTATTTGCCTGCTTCTAACATGTTGTGCATGATGCTATCTGATGTACACAGTGACACCACCCACTTGATATTGTGTTTGGAATGTATGGTTTATGTTGCTTCATTTTCGTTCTCTCTACAATTAGCATGACTTGCATCTCCCGTGATCATTCTTTCAGATCCTGGTTAAGAAGTCAGACCCAGATGCCTCATCCCTCGATGTAGAGAAACTGATTGCCACTAAAAAGGACAAGCTAGATGATATTTTGAGGGAGTTCATGGATGCTAATAAAAAGGATCAGGCTTTCAAAACACCAGAAAGTGTGTCCCCGATGAACATGACACAACCGACAACAAGCAAACCAGTCGAAGGCAAAAGTTCTTTAAATATTTCAAGGCCTGTGATGGGAAAACCGAAACAAGACGGGCCTCCGTTGACTTTACTGCGACCAGCAGGAAGCAAACCGAAGCAAGATGAGCCTTCTCTGGCTCAGTTGCGGCCAGTAGGAGGCAAAGCAAAGGAAGATATTCCTCCATTGACCTTGTCACGGCCAGCTGGGAGCAAGCCAATAGTACGGGACACTCTGGTACAGGATAGTTGGCCTACCAAAGAGAGTTTAGTTGCTGCAGCAGAGAACATCGAGGTGGGGAACATCTCAAGAACAAGCGATGTGGATGTCACCTTGCGGAAACCCACCGTGTATCAGAGTGAGGATGATGATTTGAAGTCAAAGCTGAAAATGAAGCCAAACATAAACCTGAAAATGAGGAAAGATATGAATGAGGACATAACAAACATTTCTCTTCTTCAAAAGCCAGATGTTGCAAAAGATATTGCTGATACAGACCAGGACCATGCCTCTGCTAGCTCTGCTGCAGAGGATAACAGCGAATATGAGCCAGAAACTAATGGTAAGTTGCAATGCCCCAAAATGGTGACCCCAAAAGCAAACTATTCTTTTGAAGCTGATGCTGTGCGCCTGTGCATATGTTCCAACTTTCAGGTCTTGGCACAAAATTAGTCACTGAAAACATTCATGAATCATCCAGGGTTGATGACGATTCTATTGCAGGTAAGGAAGGCATAAGGAATCTGTAATTTGTTTCTTTTCAACTGTTATGCTAACATATTGTTGGTGTTTCAAGGACTACAGCCATCAGGTCAAACTGTCATTCAAGAAACTAATACTTCTGCTGGTTCAGTGGATAACCAATCAGCTACTAGCAACAATTTCTCTATGCAGGCTTTCTTACAAGGAAAACCTAAAAGGTACTTTCTTCTGGAATTGGGACAATGCAATATCCAGCATATAACTTTTACCGCTTGATATCTGGATCCTTATCTGAAGCTCACATGGAAATATTGCTGATATGCTAGTTGAAAAGTAGGGATTTTTACAGTGGTTATGAAAGATCTGCTTCATATCATTTTCTCATCATGGTATTCACATGCTTTTCATAAGGTTAAAAATCTATCTAATACACATGCATCTTGCTATTGTTGTGCTAGTGTCCTAAAGTCTTACTTCTTTTCGGAAGTTAAAATGTTCCTTACCATGTTTCATGCACATTTTATTGCTTACTCCAGGCTCCACACAGAGACTTGCAGTTGCATGATTAGATATGTGGTTATGACATGTACACATGTATTGCTTATTTACTTTGGTAACGTACTATGAATAATTTGAACATTCCTTTGTTCCCTCGCATGTGCTTTTCGAAATATCATATCATTAAGGTTTCATGCATCCTGCCACCTTAAACCTAACATGATGATTATTGCTTTGTAGAGAAAATGAATCTACTGAAATATTTCCATCTCCAGTTGATGAAAAGATGAGTGCTACTGATAATCTGAATTATGTTGATGACGGGGGAAATGTATTACCATCAAAACTAGAGGTAACACCAAAACTTAAGAGAGGATGTAGCTGCTTCAGTGATGATATGTCCTCCCTATATTATTGTACTTGACATTTATGCGAATCTTAAGTTACTGAGTCACTGATGCAGGACATCACAGAGAGTGACTGGACTAGGTTAGAGCATTATGCAAGTACTGGGGAAAAAGTTGAGGTGGAGCTGATAAATTGCAGTCCAAAGGGATTTTTTGTAAGTTTTAGCTAGTTTTTGAATATTTTCCCATTTTATTAAACTATAACATTGTTCTTGTCTGAGCGCTGATATGACTTCCTTGCCAGGTGTCACTTGACTCACTGATAGGTTTCTTGCCATACCGAAATCTTGCTACAAAATGGAAATTCTTAGCTTTTGAGACTTGGTTAAGAAGGAAGGGTGGCGATCCTTCCTTTTACAAGCAGAGTCTGGGATTAGAGGATGGTCTTGAGGTTCATGACAGCAACATAGAACCAGAATCTAGCTCAGTCTCAGAAGTAGCTGGTGAGGATCAAGGATCTCTTCCATCTAAGCCAAAGTTTGAAGATCTTCTTCGGGCATACAACCAAGAGAAATCCAAGTTTTTATCTTCGTTTATCGGTCAAGTATGCATCTGGATTTATTGCCCTATCATTCTGTTGCATATTATTGTAGTTAGCAAATTGGCTTGCTGTTGTTCAATAAAAACTTAGCATGCTGTTGTTTTGCAGAGACTCCGAGTATCAGTTGTCCTGGCTGACAGAAATTCAAAGAGGATATTTTTCTCTATGAAGCCAAAAGAGAGTGAAGAATTGATTCAGAAAAAGAAAAATCTGATGGTACTTCTCATTTACATGCTCCAACTCTTATGAACATATTCATGTTACTGAACACGAAAAGTAAAATTAGCAGCAGAAGCTAACTCTTTCAGTCTTTCGTCATCACAAGCTCTGGAATGGGAATACGGTACTTGTTTTGCATGGTATATTCACTCCTTCCTTATTATGCAGGCTAGGCTTAATGTTGGAGATATTGTTCAATGCACTATCAAGCGATTTGTTTACTTTGGAATATTTGTTGAGGTAGGTCCAGTTCTGTCTATAGTTATATGTTTTTTGTCAAGTATTGGCCGCTGACTACTTTTTTTTTTAAAGGTTGAAGGGGTTCCTGCATTGATTCAGCAATGGGAAGTGTCATGGGATGATACCTTAGATCCAGCAGTTTCTTACAAAATTGGTCAGGTAGGCAGTTTGCAGTTGTGATGCTCCCATTATTGATATTCTTCTTTTTTTAGTTGTTGGACTGTTGGTACTTCAGAATTTAAGATCCATATCTTTTGCTTGGAAATATTGCCTGTAATCATTTTGAGATAAAAGTATGTCGATAAAATTTGAGAAAAGAACTCATAGATTTTGTATTCCGTTTTTTCTGAATTTAACTTTCTACCTTCAAATCTCACATAAATTTCCTTTTTTTGTTTAATACTGCTATGTTGCTCATAGTTTTATAGTTTTTGAGATACATTTTTTCATTTGCAGGTTGTCGACGCTAAAGTTATTCAACTGGACTATAATAATAACCGCATCTTTTTGTCACTTAAAGATGTAAAGGTACTGGAACTTATCACTTTCTCTCATAAGTTTCAGCATGTTATTGGCGCTTTCAGATTTTCTTTTGTTAATTATTGCCCTTTCCCCTGTTATGCAGCCAAATCCATCTGTAGGTGCTTTGGAAGCAGTCATTGGTGAGGATTTATCACTTGGTGGAGCTCTTGAACCTGTACAAGCAGATTTCGAGGTTTGCACGAGTTCATTTTTCATTGAACATGGTTTAGATACGGGGTAGTCTTGAAGGCTTGAAATTCTGGCTTGCAAAAGCAATCTTTCAAAGAAAACAGAAGCATAGTGTGTACCATCAGGACTAACCTTCCTTCCTGCAAGGGCATGCGTGACTCCATCTCTGCTGGCCCCATCAGTAATGGGGCCTGTACTGCATGTCTGCACACCTGGGTTTGTGTTGTTGTCGGAACATGTCTGTGTCACTGAGTCCATGGAAAACTTGGACTGCTCTATCTGAATTCGAGATGGTATTCTTATGATTGGGACCATCCTACTTATGATTCTTGAGCCTAAGAATCATGGAGTATGTAGAGTCCTTTTCTTCAGCTGTCTTTCGAAGTATCTCCATTTCAGATATTGGTGTATATTTGTTGAGTGTGCCAATGCCTAGATAACCTGGGTCCTGCAATGGTTGTGTGCTTGTATCAAGTATTAGGCCTTGTACGAATCTACTTTCGTCCGTTTCATGTTTGCATCATCCCAACAATTGCACTTGCCCTGCAAAGTTGGACTTACCCTCCAATGTATGATTGAATTATTTTTAGTGGCCTGAGGTGGATGCCCTTATGGAGGAGATGCGGAAAATAGAGGATGTAAGAGATATTTATAAAGGGCGATTCTTCCAAAGCCCAGGGTTAGCTCCAACCTTTCAGGTAAGATCTGCAACTTGGTTGTTAATTACATCCCTCCTCTGAAATCTTTCATAATTTTTGTAAATAAATTGGTACAAATACTGCACAAAGATCCCTCGAACAAATGAGAAGGAACCTCTGCACTGAAATCTTTTATTTTTTTGTAAATAAATTGATTTCTTGTGCCAGGTTTACATGGCTCCTGTGGTTGGTCCGAAATACAAGCTCCTGGCACGGTATGGGAACAATGTGCAAGAGGTATGCATGTACCTTTAAGCTAGCTCACAGGCAGGTTTAAATTAAGGAGTACAATCGATCGCTACTGACCTCAAAAAAAAATAATCGATCGGTACTAATTATCTTATGGGTATATATAGATCGAAAAGAACAGTTGATGACACGGTGAATGTGTGTTTGTTGCGCATGCAGGTGATGGTGGAGACGACACTGGACAAAGAGGGGTTGAAGGAGGCGATTTTGACATGCACAAATAGGGTTAGCTGATCAGCTTAGGATCTCCGTGCTGCGTGCGCGCGCATTATATTGGATGGGGCCGGTTCTTTTCCCCTCTGTTTGGGATAGATAATTTGAGAATCATTTTGATTTGTTTTCGCTTTCTCTTTTCCTTTTGGGAGGAATGGCTGTCTGTACAGAAGTACTGTGGCTGTTGAGAATGCGTTTACATAGGCCAAGTTTGGATGCCGTCTTTCTCCCCTAGATCTAACAAGTTTTGAGGGGCATATGTTGTGACAACTACTAGCTATTCGGTCGATAGCGTACCGAATCAATAATGCAGGCATCCATATGCTTAGCATGCAGAAGCTTTTCTACTAGCTCCGTGCTTGCCGGTCAACATCATCGATAGATCATCATAGATCTAGCTAGCTAGCTAGGAATGTCGTCGTCTCCTGACTCTCCTCCGATCCTTATATGTCGCCTTTTCCTTACTTTAAATCAATTTCGTTTTAATTTTCTCTAGGTTCTTGCATTATTGGTGGCCCTCTCAATGTAATGCAAGTACTTTCTGAAAGGTGAAGAGGCAGCGAGATAGCACCTGCCATTTTGCATTAAGCTAGTATTCTCACGAGAGGTTTTTGAGCTCCTACATTGTCTCGGCAACATACATATGCTAGTTAGAGCAACTCCAGGGCCCCTACTTAAGCCCCAACTCAAAAAGTAGGGGCCGAGAGCGAAAAAACGCACTCCAGCAGGGCCCCTACTCTACAGAGGCACCCAAATTCTCCCTCCTAGCCCCATGACCCCATCTCCCATGGGTGGAGAGAGAAGGTGTGACACCCCGTGTCACTTATAGGCTTAGTACAATGATTAAGACAAAAAAATCATTCATCTCATCACTCATGACATTTGTTTGAGCATCTATTGTAATTTTGTAATGTAATGATTTTCATTTTATGGGAATGTCATGCTTTAATTACATATTTAATATAAAAATTAAATTGACAAGTGAGAGTTTTTACTTTGGTGCCTAACATGTTTTTGAACTCAGTGGCATGTTAGTTTGAATATTCAAAAGTCAAATTTCGAATTTGAATTCTTTTGGTTCAAAATTGGTTAAGTTATAGCCTTTTCATTTTAACCCTTTTAAAAGCCAATTTAAAATTAAAATTACTTAAACATGTTACTTTTGGCTAACATGAAAATAACACTTTGAAGTATGTATTTTCATATAGGCATGTTGAACTTGATCAAAAACATCTTTAACTTGCTCAAATTGATGGTCAAAGTTGAGTCAAACCCCTGAATTCAGCCACTAAAAATTTGGCTAAGTCTGAGTTCTGACAGCAGTTTTTAGCCAACTTTAGAGCTCCATAGCTTTTATTTTTCAATCTAGCCAAACCAAATCAAGTTCCTGGTTTGAAAGCTGGTAGTTTGGACTATTCAAGAATCATGAACAACTCCAGGATAGCAAGCTCTAGCTATTTCTTTTTCATGCTCAAAGTTAGCTAAATCAAATACAATTCTGAACACTTAGAAAAATTTCTGAGTTCAAGTTTTGGCCGAAGTTTGATCGGTTTTATCTCTCAAACCAAATCGAATTGAACCAAGTGACTATAACAAAAGTTGTTCAGCTATGTATCCTCTACAACTTTTGTAATGGAGTTTTGGAAAGTTTATATATGAAATCTCGAATTTTGAATCAAAGTTTGGAGATGGTTTCGCGGTTACTGTAGATACTGAATCGACCTCGTCGATTCAGTAAAGGGCAGAGGCGAGCTGGCCGTCGGTGGCCGCTTGTGCCACGCGCCGCGCCTCACGGCCCTTGGACGCGTGCCGTCGCTCCGCCTCGCCAGCTTACGCCCAGACATGCACTTTGCTCCGCTGTCGAGCCACGGGAACGCCACCATCGCCGGCCACCCGTCGACTTCTCCACCGCGACTGCCAGAGCGGTCGTGCGCTGTCGCCGGGGAAATTCACCGCGGTTAAGCCACGCTTAGCCAATTCACCGCGTCAGTAACTCTCTCACATTGCCCTCGTCATCCTCATCCACTCCGCCAGCCTTGCCACCCTCGCCATCGCCGGCAAGCCTCAGTTTTCCGGCCGCCATTGCCGTCGCCCCACCCTCTCGTGGAACTCCATCTTCCCATCCTCCTCCGCCTCTCCCAACCACTCAAATGGTTACTCCTTGATCTCCTGAAGCCGTGCACCATCTTCTCGTGAACTCCGAAGCATCGGTGAGCCGTTGCGCCGGCGAGATTCCCGGCCGGCCGCCGCCGCCCGTGTAGCTTCTATCTACCAGTGTTAACCCTCGAGTTTTTCTTGCCCAGGTGGTGCGGCTTGAGGTCCTGAGGGTGGGAAGCATCTCCGGCGGGTCTCCGGCCTTCTTCTCCGGCGAGCTCGGCCGGTCAATTGCCGGCGGGGGCTCTGTACCGGGGAAGCTTAGTCCCAGGGGTGTTAAACTAGAAGACGAATTCTTCCCAGGGGGTTATGTGAAAGATTGCAGGGTTTAAGTGTTAAGGTGGATAAGATCCAGGGGGTTTTCTGGAAAATCTAGGGGCTGTTTCGTAAAAGAAAGGACTGGTTGGTTTAGAATCTTTCTTTCCAGGGGCCTATCTGCAAAATCTGTTTAAACTTTTTCGTTTAATTAAACCGAGATAAAGCACCGATCTTGTTTAATGCATAGTAAATCATAGGAGTGTGAGAAAAATGTGAAACCAATTTTGTTGTACTTGTTGCACCTTTGGCTACAGCAGAAAAATATAAAATCATGTTGTTTATGTGCAGTTTTCTGTGTAGAAGTTTTTATTAGTTTATTAGCTTTCTGTCAAAAGAAATAGTTCTGCATGTCCAAAATATTTGATAAAATCACAGTAGCTCTAAAATGTGTTTTTGTGAGCACAGTAAAATTTTGGGTTGCAGGATATCTGTGTAGTTTAGGTTAAGCTTTTTCTCCATGTTTAGCTAGTTTGTGCTGTTAAAAATAATTGTGAATATGTTTTTGAGCTCAATAAATCATGGTAAATCTGTGTTAGTGTGTAGATAGAGTTTCTGTGAAGTTTTGCAATTTTGTGCTTAATTTTGTTACTGTTTGTTGTTTTAGTAGAATTATAACCTTTTTGTCTTTTTCAAAATAAATAGTTTCTGTTAGATTTAAGTGTTGAAAAATTTTCAGTGGTAATCTTGAGTTAAAAACTGCTCAGAGAAGTTTTTTGTGCTGCTAGACAATCTGTGTAGATTTATTTGTTTATTTAGTTGCTAAATAACCCTTTATATGTGTGTTTAAAAGGTTTTATATAAATAGTTTTGTTAATAAAATGTTTTCCAAACTGTTTAGATGAACTCAGTAAAGTTTGGATCTGTTGATATAATTCTTTCTTAGTGATAAGTTAATCTTGCTTAAAGAGTTATGCACTTACTCTATAAAATGTTAAAAATGGTTTTTGCCACATTTCATGTGATTTCATGTGCACATCTTGTTTTGTAATTAAGCTGTATAATTGAATTGCTGCATGTGTGATTTTGTATCTTTTCTCACTGTTATTCCAAACTCACACATATGCATTTTCATGTAGAGAACGTGCTAGCTGACGGGGTATATAACTTGGTGCCTGAGTCAGAGACTGAGCAGCCGCCAGAGCCCGAGGTTTTTGCAGTTGAGGCAGAGCAAGACCCGAGCCAAGACTCGGAAGGGCCCAAGGCCAGCGAAGGCAAGCACCGGAGTGCATAACCTTTTTAATGCAGCCACAATTTAATTTAATTACTTTACAAAGTATTTACCTTATGCATTTAAGTTTTCATAGGAGTTGACTGAAAACCTAGTTGCATGATCCATAGGAAAACCCAGAGTTTTCTAGTATGTGTAGGTCGATAGAATTGCTAGGCTGGTTAAACGGTAGAAGTCGAGTAATTGCCTGTTACTCGCGAGATGATAAGTGGTTTCTTTCAAAGTTATGTTAACCTGTCATCTAGACTGGAAAAGAAAGTTAGGCCGGGCGGAGAATGTTGGTAGAGAAAAGAATGGAATGTTGTAGCTCCGCCTGTGCCAGTTAAGGCCCGTTCGTTGTTAGCTCTGGGATCAAGATTGAATTGTACTACCTCACATGCTGGGAGTAAGAGGTAGTTGAAACTGGTAACTTATGTACTTTAGCTCGCACTGGTATGTTGAACTACGCCTGACTGCTTATTCATGTACCGGTTAGAGTAACTCATGGCTGACCCGTCGTTGGTATCGGTGGGGACGGGTACTTGAGGGTAGCAGGGTAGGTCAAGTATTTAGTGTTGGCTAAAGGAACAGCTGGCATGAGCGGCTCGACGGGGCTCGTTTATGCCGTGTGGGTAGGTTAACCTTGCAAGGGATAAAACCGAATCGATTCGCCGTACTCACGGTATTGAGCTCTTGATCACTGGGCAGCATCGCTAGATAAGAAAGTGAATATGATGATGATGGAATATATACATGCTGTATTGACTTAATCAAGTGCTTGCTCTCTTGGAAAAGTTTTATTTACAAATGCTTATCTAGAATAAATAGCTCAATATTAATTTGGATGCTAAAACTTGAAAGCAAGGATCTACTTGTAGTTGCTTATTTTTGGCAAAACAATAACCCAGCCAAAAGCTTTGCATACTAGGAGTCTTTTTCTAAGGATATCCTAGAGTCGGGTAAGACTTGCTGAGTTTTAGAACTCAACCTTGCTTGTGGATAAATTTTTACAGATGAAGAGGATGCTAGAGTAACCGAGCAGGTGGCAGAGACGTTTCCTTTTGGTATTCCTGATGGTTATCACCTTGAGTTTGTTCCGGCTCCTGCGGGTGTGGAGCCGAGGGATTGATAATGCCAGTAGGGCTACTTGTGCATTATCATGTTTATATCGACGAAGACTCGTACGGTTTTAAATTTCCGCTGTGCTTTTGAACTCTGTGTTGTAATAACTTTTATAATGACTTATTTTGTAAATTAAATCCACGTGTACTGTGTTGTAAAATTTGTGACTCGTTAATCATCTGGGCTCATTGTGAAGTGAGACATGCCTCGTATTGGTTTCGATGATGTGATCAGTGGTGTAATCGGGAGTTACCCGACAGCAACTACACGGTTATGTCAGTTGAAGTGCGAGTGTGCTGTACTGCTTGCATTAGCTAAGGGACAATGCACTTGAGCTGACATAATTGGGGTGGTTCTGCCACAGCTGGTACCAGAGCCGAAAATACTTGGCGGATGAGTTAACTTGTCTTAAAAATGTGTTTTCGGAAATAAAAGTTAATCTGGTTTGCGAAAATACGTTGGTCACGTTAAGGAATTTTTAGAACGTAAGCCCTAGGGGTTTATGGGTATGTGAATCAGGTGGCTATCTAATCTTTACAGCTAACTCCCAGCACATTACTTTATGTCAAAACTTACTTTATTGCACAATCAACTTTTATTTATGCATCGACAGAGGGTGAGGATCTCCGGTCAATGGGGACACCTTGACACCTCGGTCGGTACGGTGAAATCCGAACGCCGTGCTCAAGCGGTGGCCTCCTTGAGCTGCAGCCAATATACCCATGCACTGTTGTGGATTATATTGGGTGTAAAGTTGCCTCTATGTGTTGTCCATACGACACGGGATGTATGGATACCGTTACTATAGAGAACGGTAATGTATGGGGACGCTTTCATGAGTGCTGGCATGAAAGGTTCATTTATACACTGTGAATTTTCTGCAGGTACACTAACATGCGTTGCGTAAGTTAAGACGTGTACAATACGACTAGCTAATATAGTGAGAGCCGTATATGTATGCCACCGATGCTAACCACGTAAGACCAAGAATACTTGGCAATTATTTTTCTTTGTGAGGACGGTTAGGTCGAGCATGCATCATGAATTAAGAACAAATGAAAGTTATAAAAATTATTGGGGGTATTTTAGAGTTCCACACAACACTTTATCTTGCATTGCACCTAAGGTTGATCTAGCAGTGTTCTGGACGTCTGCTGCTGGTCGAAATTTTCTCGGCTAGTAAATGATGTTTTCTGCAGGGAAGAGTTAAAGGAAAGTTGCTCAGAATTTGGTTAGCTTGCTGCTGTAAAAATTTCACATTTTTATCTTCAGTGTAGCTCGAGTTATGCCTGTTTTAGTGAGCCCCTGTTTCCTGGAATTTTTCTGGAGGACAGCATTGAGACTTTGAATTTTTACTCCTTCTTAACATCAGAATCAGATCTTTCACTTCATAAGAAAGTTGTAGAGAATTATCTAACAGAGTTTCTGGCAAAGTTTGAGCATTTTTGCATACACCAGTTGAGAGTTATGAATTTTTCTTTACTTGCCAAGAATCTGTCCAATTCTAATTTCAGCAATATCTTTTCCAAATCAAGTGCTAAGCTTCATTTGCTTTTCATTTCAGATGAGTTTCCCAAATAACAACCCCCACATCACCACAGACATCGATGGTCGTCTTTTCTCCAACGGTTTGTACCGAGAGGGTTTTCCTTCTCAGCTGTGGGAGACCATGCAGACTTTGGGATACGTGGTTGCTCCCCAGTACGTTGGAAGATACATCACTGAAACCGGAATAAATCGTTGTGAGGTCTCGTTGGTGATTCCCAGTTTGCAGCTAGGAGGGGGTGAAGAGATTCGTATCGTTGTTACTGGGGGAAATTATGAGGAGGCTTGTGATACTGCCGCATGGAGAGCTTTGCAGCAACTGAGTTTTAAGCATCAGATAAAAACTTTCGGAGCTCCAGCAGGTGTTTTCATGTCTTCTACCAATGAATTAGCAGAGCTAAAGATTCAGCTACAAGAACTTCTTGACAAGGGCTATATCAGGCCAAGTTCATCTCCCTGGGGTTGTCCTGCACTCTTTGTAAAAAAGAAAGATAACACTTTGAGATTGTGCGTGGACTACCGACCCCTTAATGCAGTCACCATCAAGAATAAATATCCTCTCCCACGTATCGATCTTCTCTTTGATCAATTGGCTGGAGCAAAAGTATTCTCAAAAATTGACCTTCGATCGGGTTATCATCAGATCAAGATTCGACCTTGTGATATTCCCAAGACAGCTTTTTCCACTCGATATGGCTTATATGAGTATTTAGTCATGTCTTTTGGACTCACCAATGCTCCTGCCTATTTTATGTATCTCATGAATTCAGTCTTTATGCCAGAGCTGGACAAGTTTGTCGTGGTATTTATTGATGACATTCTTATTTATTCCAAGAATGAGGAAGAGCATGCTGAACACCTCAGAATTGTTCTTCAGCGATTACGGGATCATAAGCTCTATGCTAAGTTTAGCAAATGTGAGTTTTGGTTGAAGAGTGTAAAATTTTTGGGTCACACCGTATCCGGTGATGGTATTGCCGTTGACCCGGTAAATGTGCAGAAAGTTTTAGATTGGGAATCTCCGAAGTCTGTGCATCAAATTCGAAGTTTTCTTGGAATGGCGGGGTATTACCGTCGTTTTATTCCAGATTTTTCCAAGATTGCCAAACCCATCACTGAACTTCTGAAGAAGGGGGAGAAATTTAACTGGAGTGACAAGTGTGATGAGGCATTTCATACTTTGAAAAGACTCCTGACATCTGCCCCAGTTCTTGCTCAACCTGACACTTCCAAGGCCTTTGATGTTTATTGTGATGCATCGGGCATAGGACTTGGTTGTGTTCTTATGCAGGATAATCGAGTCATTGCTTATGCTTCTCGAGCTCTTCGACCTCATGAGAAGAATTATCCGACACATGATCTTGAACTTGCTGCAGTAGTACATGCTTTAAAAATTTGGAGGCACCATCTCATGGGTACTCATTGCAATATCTACACAGATCACAAGAGTCTCAAGTATATTTTCACTCAAGCTGATCTCAATATGAGGCAAAGAAGATGGTTGGAATTGATTAAGGATTATGAAATTGAAGTTCATTATCATCCAGGCAAAGCAAATGTAGTTGCAGATGCACTCAGCCGCAGGGGTAATTGTCAGTTCATAACTTTGAGACCCCAAAATGCCACTCTTGCGAAAGAGTTGGACAAATTGAATTTGGAAATTATTCCACAAGGTACTTTGAATCATCTTTTAATTCAACCTACCTTACAAGATCAGATTGTCGCGGCTCAGTCTAAATCTAAAGGAATACAGGTCATTAAGCAAAAGCTAGCTGAGAATGATGGAAAGTATAAATGTTTCTGTCAAGACAATGAAGGAGTTTTAATGTTTAATAATCGGCTAGTAGTCCCTAAGGATCATGAGCTTAGGAAGAAAATTCTTGATGAGGCACATCTTTCTAAATTCTCTATTCATCCAGGGAGCAGTAAAATGTACCAAGATTTGAAAGAAAATTTTTGGTGGACTCGAATGAAAAGAGAGATTGCTCAATATGTAGCAGAGTGTGATACCTGCCAAAGGGTGAAAGCTAGTCATTTGAAAACCGGTGGAACTTTGCAACCATTGCCCATACCTTCATGGAAATGGGAGGATATAAGCATGGATTTTATTGTGGGTTTGCCAGTGACTCCTCAGAAACATGATTCTATCTGGGTTATTGTTGATAGACTCACCAAATCAGCCCATTTTATTCCTGTCAACAATGCTTTTTCAGCAACTCAATATGCTGAGATTTATTTGGATCAAATTGTGCGTTTGCATGGGGTTCCAAAGACTATCATTTCAGATAGAGGTTCACCATTTATAGCTCGCTTTTGGAAACAATTGCATGAGCTGTTAGGCACTAAACTCATTCGAAGTTCAACTTATCATCCTCAAACCGATGGGCAAACTGAAAGAGTAAATCAAATCTTGGAAGATATGCTCAGAGCTTGTGTCATACATTATGACAAGAGATGGGATAAAAGCTTATCTTTAGCTGAGTTTTCTTACAATAACAGCTACCAATCCAGTTTGAAAATGGCACCATTTGAAGCTCTTTATGGTCGAAGATGTCGAACCCCGTTAAATTGGTCGGGAACTGGCGAGAGAAAAATCTTCGGTCCAGATTTGGTTAAGGAGGCCGAGGATAAAGTCAAAATTATTCAGCAAAATCTTAAGACCGCGCAATCACGGCAAAAAAGCTATTCTGACAAAAGAAGAAGACCTTTAGTTTTTAAGGTTGGGGATCATGTTTATCTTCGCGTATCACCAACTAAAGGTGTTCAGAGATTTGGAGTCAAGGGAAAATTAGCTCCTCGTTTTATTGGACCTTTTGAAATCATTAGCCAATGTGGTCCAGTTGCTTATGAGATACAACTGCCATCCAAGCTTGCAGCTGTTCATAATGTCTTTCATGTATCTCAACTCAAGAAATGTCTTAGGGTTCCTATTGAAGGTATTGCTCATGAAGAAATTGAATTTGAACCCGATCTTTCGTATGAGGAACAACCTTTCAAGATTCTTGATATAAAGGAAAGAATTACCAGACGTCGATCTATTAAATTCTATAAAATTCAGTGGACACATCATTCTGAAGAGGAAGCAACATGGGAACAAGAATCTTATCTCAATTCCAATTATCCAGGATTTTTAGATTCCACGTTAAGGTATTCTACACTCTCTCTTTACACCGGAATCTCGGGACGAGATTCTTTTAAGGGGGGAGGGCTGTGACACCCCGTGTCACATATAGGCTTAGTACAATGATTAAGACAAAAAAATCATTCATCTCATCACTCATGACATTTGTTTGAGCATCTATTGTAATTTTGTAA
Organism: Urochloa ruziziensis; assembly: GCA_015476505.1. Classification (NCBI taxonomy): domain Eukaryota; kingdom Viridiplantae; phylum Streptophyta; class Magnoliopsida; order Poales; family Poaceae; genus Urochloa; species Urochloa ruziziensis. The sequence continues at coordinate 51,565,731 of CM027123.1, read as the reverse complement.
TGTAATGATTTTCATTTTATGGGAATGTCATGCTTTAATTACATATTTAATATAAAAATTAAATTGACAAGTGAGAGTTTTTACTTTGGTGCCTAACATGTTTTTGAACTCAGTGGCATGTTAGTTTGAATATTCAAAAGTCAAATTTCGAATTTGAATTCTTTTGGTTCAAAATTGGTTAAGTTATAGCCTTTTCATTTTAACCCTTTTAAAAGCCAATTTAAAATTAAAATTACTTAAACATGTTACTTTTGGCTAACATGAAAATAACACTTTGAAGTATGTATTTTCATATAGGCATGTTGAACTTGATCAAAAACATCTTTAACTTGCTCAAATTGATGGTCAAAGTTGAGTCAAACCCCTGAATTCAGCCACTAAAAATTTGGCTAAGTCTGAGTTCTGACAGCAGTTTTTAGCCAACTTTAGAGCTCCATAGCTTTTATTTTTCAATCTAGCCAAACCAAATCAAGTTCCTGGTTTGAAAGCTGGTAGTTTGGACTATTCAAGAATCATGAACAACTCCAGGATAGCAAGCTCTAGCTATTTCTTTTTCATGCTCAAAGTTAGCTAAATCAAATACAATTCTGAACACTTAGAAAAATTTCTGAGTTCAAGTTTTGGCCGAAGTTTGATCGGTTTTATCTCTCAAACCAAATCGAATTGAACCAAGTGACTATAACAAAAGTTGTTCAGCTATGTATCCTCTACAACTTTTGTAATGGAGTTTTGGAAAGTTTATATATGAAATCTCGAATTTTGAATCAAAGTTTGGAGATGGTTTCGCGGTTACTGTAGATACTGAATCGACCTCGTCGATTCAGTAAAGGGCAGAGGCGAGCTGGCCGTCGGTGGCCGCTTGTGCCACGCGCCGCGCCTCACGGCCCTTGGACGCGTGCCGTCGCTCCGCCTCGCCAGCTTACGCCCAGACATGCACTTTGCTCCGCTGTCGAGCCACGGGAACGCCACCATCGCCGGCCACCCGTCGACTTCTCCACCGCGACTGCCAGAGCGGTCGTGCGCTGTCGCCGGGGAAATTCACCGCGGTTAAGCCACGCTTAGCCAATTCACCGCGTCAGTAACTCTCTCACATTGCCCTCGTCATCCTCATCCACTCCGCCAGCCTTGCCACCCTCGCCATCGCCGGCAAGCCTCAGTTTTCCGGCCGCCATTGCCGTCGCCCCACCCTCTCGTGGAACTCCATCTTCCCATCCTCCTCCGCCTCTCCCAACCACTCAAATGGTTACTCCTTGATCTCCTGAAGCCGTGCACCATCTTCTCGTGAACTCCGAAGCATCGGTGAGCCGTTGCGCCGGCGAGATTCCCGGCCGGCCGCCGCCGCCCGTGTAGCTTCTATCTACCAGTGTTAACCCTCGAGTTTTTCTTGCCCAGGTGGTGCGGCTTGAGGTCCTGAGGGTGGGAAGCATCTCCGGCGGGTCTCCGGCCTTCTTCTCCGGCGAGCTCGGCCGGTCAATTGCCGGCGGGGGCTCTGTACCGGGGAAGCTTAGTCCCAGGGGTGTTAAACTAGAAGACGAATTCTTCCCAGGGGGTTATGTGAAAGATTGCAGGGTTTAAGTGTTAAGGTGGATAAGATCCAGGGGGTTTTCTGGAAAATCTAGGGGCTGTTTCGTAAAAGAAAGGACTGGTTGGTTTAGAATCTTTCTTTCCAGGGGCCTATCTGCAAAATCTGTTTAAACTTTTTCGTTTAATTAAACCGAGATAAAGCACCGATCTTGTTTAATGCATAGTAAATCATAGGAGTGTGAGAAAAATGTGAAACCAATTTTGTTGTACTTGTTGCACCTTTGGCTACAGCAGAAAAATATAAAATCATGTTGTTTATGTGCAGTTTTCTGTGTAGAAGTTTTTATTAGTTTATTAGCTTTCTGTCAAAAGAAATAGTTCTGCATGTCCAAAATATTTGATAAAATCACAGTAGCTCTAAAATGTGTTTTTGTGAGCACAGTAAAATTTTGGGTTGCAGGATATCTGTGTAGTTTAGGTTAAGCTTTTTCTCCATGTTTAGCTAGTTTGTGCTGTTAAAAATAATTGTGAATATGTTTTTGAGCTCAATAAATCATGGTAAATCTGTGTTAGTGTGTAGATAGAGTTTCTGTGAAGTTTTGCAATTTTGTGCTTAATTTTGTTACTGTTTGTTGTTTTAGTAGAATTATAACCTTTTTGTCTTTTTCAAAATAAATAGTTTCTGTTAGATTTAAGTGTTGAAAAATTTTCAGTGGTAATCTTGAGTTAAAAACTGCTCAGAGAAGTTTTTTGTGCTGCTAGACAATCTGTGTAGATTTATTTGTTTATTTAGTTGCTAAATAACCCTTTATATGTGTGTTTAAAAGGTTTTATATAAATAGTTTTGTTAATAAAATGTTTTCCAAACTGTTTAGATGAACTCAGTAAAGTTTGGATCTGTTGATATAATTCTTTCTTAGTGATAAGTTAATCTTGCTTAAAGAGTTATGCACTTACTCTATAAAATGTTAAAAATGGTTTTTGCCACATTTCATGTGATTTCATGTGCACATCTTGTTTTGTAATTAAGCTGTATAATTGAATTGCTGCATGTGTGATTTTGTATCTTTTCTCACTGTTATTCCAAACTCACACATATGCATTTTCATGTAGAGAACGTGCTAGCTGACGGGGTATATAACTTGGTGCCTGAGTCAGAGACTGAGCAGCCGCCAGAGCCCGAGGTTTTTGCAGTTGAGGCAGAGCAAGACCCGAGCCAAGACTCGGAAGGGCCCAAGGCCAGCGAAGGCAAGCACCGGAGTGCATAACCTTTTTAATGCAGCCACAATTTAATTTAATTACTTTACAAAGTATTTACCTTATGCATTTAAGTTTTCATAGGAGTTGACTGAAAACCTAGTTGCATGATCCATAGGAAAACCCAGAGTTTTCTAGTATGTGTAGGTCGATAGAATTGCTAGGCTGGTTAAACGGTAGAAGTCGAGTAATTGCCTGTTACTCGCGAGATGATAAGTGGTTTCTTTCAAAGTTATGTTAACCTGTCATCTAGACTGGAAAAGAAAGTTAGGCCGGGCGGAGAATGTTGGTAGAGAAAAGAATGGAATGTTGTAGCTCCGCCTGTGCCAGTTAAGGCCCGTTCGTTGTTAGCTCTGGGATCAAGATTGAATTGTACTACCTCACATGCTGGGAGTAAGAGGTAGTTGAAACTGGTAACTTATGTACTTTAGCTCGCACTGGTATGTTGAACTACGCCTGACTGCTTATTCATGTACCGGTTAGAGTAACTCATGGCTGACCCGTCGTTGGTATCGGTGGGGACGGGTACTTGAGGGTAGCAGGGTAGGTCAAGTATTTAGTGTTGGCTAAAGGAACAGCTGGCATGAGCGGCTCGACGGGGCTCGTTTATGCCGTGTGGGTAGGTTAACCTTGCAAGGGATAAAACCGAATCGATTCGCCGTACTCACGGTATTGAGCTCTTGATCACTGGGCAGCATCGCTAGATAAGAAAGTGAATATGATGATGATGGAATATATACATGCTGTATTGACTTAATCAAGTGCTTGCTCTCTTGGAAAAGTTTTATTTACAAATGCTTATCTAGAATAAATAGCTCAATATTAATTTGGATGCTAAAACTTGAAAGCAAGGATCTACTTGTAGTTGCTTATTTTTGGCAAAACAATAACCCAGCCAAAAGCTTTGCATACTAGGAGTCTTTTTCTAAGGATATCCTAGAGTCGGGTAAGACTTGCTGAGTTTTAGAACTCAACCTTGCTTGTGGATAAATTTTTACAGATGAAGAGGATGCTAGAGTAACCGAGCAGGTGGCAGAGACGTTTCCTTTTGGTATTCCTGATGGTTATCACCTTGAGTTTGTTCCGGCTCCTGCGGGTGTGGAGCCGAGGGATTGATAATGCCAGTAGGGCTACTTGTGCATTATCATGTTTATATCGACGAAGACTCGTACGGTTTTAAATTTCCGCTGTGCTTTTGAACTCTGTGTTGTAATAACTTTTATAATGACTTATTTTGTAAATTAAATCCACGTGTACTGTGTTGTAAAATTTGTGACTCGTTAATCATCTGGGCTCATTGTGAAGTGAGACATGCCTCGTATTGGTTTCGATGATGTGATCAGTGGTGTAATCGGGAGTTACCCGACAGCAACTACACGGTTATGTCAGTTGAAGTGCGAGTGTGCTGTACTGCTTGCATTAGCTAAGGGACAATGCACTTGAGCTGACATAATTGGGGTGGTTCTGCCACAGAAGGCCCCTACTCGGTAGTTGGTTCTGTTTCCTCTCCCGTGCTGTCTTCTTCCTCCTCCCAACCGCTTCATCGCTCGGAGCTCGAGCACTGCCCCTTCTCCTTCCAGCCGCGCTCCTCCGTGTCGAAGTCGAACCCCGCTCGGCCGCTCCTCCGCTACGCCGCCGGCAACAGCACCCCTTCCCCAAGCAGCAGAGACCAGCTCGAGGACGGACTGCCGCCGGCCAGATCGAGCCTCGCCCCTGGATTTGGCACAAATGAAATCGAGGAACAGGAAGGAGACAGACCATGGAGCCACCGCCGCTGGTGGTTCCTCCGCCTAGAGCTGCCCCGCCGCGGGCCGCCCACTGCTGCCCCCCCCTCCCCGCGGGCTCCTCCAGCAAGCACCCCCTGGAGTTCGGCTCTCCCGGCGGCGCTTCCCTTTCTCCTCCTGTCGCTGTCCATGAGGCTCCCCCGCCACTGTCGCTCGGGCTCCACTCCGTCCCCGCCCTCACCCGGAAGATCCGGTGCCCGGAGATCCGCCACTCGAGCTCCGACACCGCCCCTCTCTGCAGAGACCGCCCGAGAGTGAGATCCAGTGCGGGCGAGCTTCTCTGGCGGTGGCGCGGCGAAGAGGAAGGTGGCGCCGGCGGTGGAGCGGTGGGGAGGGAGGTGGCGCCGGTGGTGAAGCGCCAGTGGTGGGGAGGGACTCTGGATCCCGGGCGTGGGATAGAAGGGAGAAAGGAGAGGGAAGGAGAGAGTGGGGTCCACATGTCATAAAACGAAAAAAAAAACATTAGACACTGACGAGTTGGTCCCACAAGTCATATTAAAAGTAGGGGCTAAGTTGTAGGGGCTGTTGTTTGAGTTGATGACACAAAATTAGTCCCAAAAAGTTGGGGCCGGCCGCTACTCAAGAAAGTAGGGGCTTGAAATAAGGGGCTATTGCTGGAGATACTCTTAGCGGTCATCTTCACCAGAAGCAGCTGCTCCTGATGCATGGAAAGCTAGCAGAGGTCAATTAATCTACAACGAATTAGTTATTACTCCCTCCGTCTCAGGATATAAGGCACGCACGTAAATCAAAATTCAAACTTTGAAAACTTTGACCTACGATTAATCTTGTATAATAAAAACTTTGTTTCACAACAATAATATAATTGTATTCATGTTTAAAAGTACTTTCATATGACTATAATTTTGTTGCTACAAATATTATATTATAAAAATATTAAGAGTCAAATGTTATTGTTGGAGACTGTGCCAAGTTTGACCGCGCCTTATATCCTGAGACGGAGGGAGTAATACTCTGTTACCAAGAGAAGGCTATTGCAAAGGCGCTGCTTCGTATAGACTACTAGTTGTTTACTTAACTAGGAAAGAATTGCAAAGGTTCGACTCAATCAGACTCAACTAGACTACATGATTCCACTAATAAAAAGCTAACATGCAAGAATAAAAAGCTACATGACTCCACTGTAAAACATATACTCGACCAGCTATCAACCTGCCTGGCGTGTTCACTCTTTTTTTAGGGTCAACGCGGGGCATCCCCACCAGCTGATTTCATTGATGGGCTTTTGGGAAGCCGAAATGTTACAACATTGATTTTCAGCAATTTTACAACACTCTAACACAACACAACACCTAGATCAGGAAGGGCAACGCGCATACACAGTTCAAGATACAAAGGTAAGACACAAGCTAGAAAGACGACCATTGATCGTCGATGGGAGCCACCACCGAACAACATGCAGGCGTGTTCACCTTTCAAAAAACTTATATGATGCTTCCTTCTTGATTTTTAAATGAGCTCCAATAAAAACGTTGCATGGCAATGCAACAGCTGCAGCTATGTTCTCTTCCTCTTTCTTAATCTCCTGTTTTATGGTAAAAGACAACGAGCCAAGCTGCAGAATGACAGTCGTCTCCGAAGCACCATCTTTTGAAATAATTGGAACTTTCGATTTAATTGCCGGACTACTACTCTAGCAGAATCAACTATAGAGTTGATGGTCACACCATCCTTCCACTCTCCCTGCAATACATACATAAATCATGTTACCAAGAGAAGGCTAGTGGCATTGCAAAGGCGGTGCATCGTACAGACTGGTTGTTTACTTAGGAAAGAATTACCAAAAGACTAATTTCGAAAAGATATGAAGCAAGCTAAGGTTATCATCATATAATATATATAAGCATCAAGGCTCAAATGTTTAGTAGGCTGCAGGCTAAGCGCTAGTATTGTATTCTGCAGGTTGGAGAAAGAGGCTACACTACAGCATATGAAATGTCAACAATATATGCAAGATCAAAGCAATAATGGACACAACTTGCATACATATATGCAGCAATATTCAAACATGGAACCGGCAGAATCGAAATCTATTGAGTAATGGGCAGAAGCAATATTACATACCTTGATAAACAGAAGAAACTGGGGAACTCACAAGGGATGAAGCTAGGGCACGGGAGACGACGCACACTTTTTTACGATGAAGTGAGGATCGTCAGTTTGAGGGCGCTCGTTCCAATTGATATACAGATAAGATGACTCCACGGTCTCTTGGTGGTCATGTCAATGGAGACCACCCAAATCTTCCTCAACCCGCGTGTGAGTTCTTCCATGTGAGTGTTGTGATTTGTGAATTCGATGCAAATGAAGTGCAATACGTGTGGCCTGTCGACGTCGAGTCGAGGGAACATGGGGATGCCACCGTACCAGATGTTGCATGTTGTTGTTGACGTGTCCAGAGGGAACCTGAGGAAGGAGACGGTAGGGGCGGGCAGTTTACTGGACATGTCGCTGAAGAGGATGCCTTGGCGGTAGTCGATCCAGCACAGCCATCTTTGGAAGCCGATGGCGGCGTCGGTTTGCCAGCCGCAGAGACCAACATCAGCAGAGTTGTCAGTGGGCAGGATTTCCACACGCACGGACTTCCATCTGCCGCCGCCAACTTGCTGATGGAGAGCTGATGATGATGTTGTGCAGTGGCCACGCAGCATGCACATTTCAGCGAAGGCCTGCTTATTAGCGTGGCCATAAGTCGTGAGCTCTGCCACCACGAACTCCTCTTGGTCTCCGCACCAGAAGCCCAAGGATCTGATGATTACCATTGAGACGGGAACGGCGACAGCTGATAATAGAGGCTGAATGCGAGCGAGACTCTCTCGGGCTCAAAAAATCGAGAGTAATTCCGGTATTAATTCCACGACCAGGAATAAACTGAGTAACAGGCCGGGTGGGTGTCTGAATGTCCCAAAGATAAAGACGACCATGCATGTATCATATATATTCACGTCCGATATCAAGTGTAAAACGCCGAGTTGTTCATGACGCGCGCAGAGAAAACTGATTCAAGGCTTCCACTGACATTGGCAAATGTAAAATGTCATGTGTAAATGATCGGCAAAGTTCCTATGGCATGATCTCAGGGGTCCTTCCATTTGCATTGCAAATCAACTGATCCAACACCCAAGGATTATTAGCATGGTTGTTGAAAATTTTATGAATATTCTTGAACAACTAATAAGCATCATTGTCACATTTTCAGATTAAATTCAAGCTTTGTTTTCAACCGTCAAAGCTTCTAGGATGATAGTTTGTTTATCAATCTCTAGTCAGAGGGCAGAGAGATTAAGGCATGAGATATATTTGTCACTCTCCATCAAATTAAGGGCCAAATAATAAAGCCGAACCGAGGGCAGAGATTATTCAGTCAAGCTAATAATAACTGCACTGGGGTGCTCTAGGACGATAGTTTGTTTAGCAATCTCTAGTCACACAACAACATCATGAATCATGAGCTTAATTCAAATGTGCTCTTCTGGTTCGTTTGTTCGATTATTCTCTTCTGAAAACATGCAGGCTCGTAGTAATACATTGATAAAACATTCTCTAAATTTTGTGTTTGGCAGTTTGTTCTTATTAGTTTGGAGTCTCACCTTCATTAACTTTACCATATATTATGATGGTACACAATTACCATAAACCCTTCAGCTTATATTAATTCGCTCCGCACAAGTGATGATATGATATATGGACGACAGCGACGCATGGCTGTCTGCCTGACAAAACAAACTGAAATGACTGCAGATGTGAAGCAAAGGGATCAAATAGCATTGCTGATCAACGTGGGGCATCCCCACCTAATTTCATTGATGGGCTTTTGGGCAAGCCGAAATGTTACAACGACATTGAGTTTTAGCAATTTTACAACACCCCAACATAACACAACACATACCTAGATCAGGGAGGGCAACATGCATACAGTTCAAGATACAAAGCTAATACTCAAGCTAGAAAGACGACCACCGATAGTCGATGGGAGCCACCACCGAACAACATGCAGGCGTGTTCACTTATATGATGCTTCCTTCTTGATTTTTAAATGAGCTCCAATAAAAACGTTACATGTAATGCAACAACTGCAGCTATGTTCTCTTCCTCTTTCTTAATCTCTTGTTTTATGGTAAAAGACAATGAGCCAAACTGCAGAGTGGCAGTCTCTGAAGCACCACCTTCCGAAATAATTGAAACTTTCGATTTAATTGCCGGACTACTAACTGAATCAATTATAGAGTTGATGGTCACATCATCCTTCCTCTCCCTACAATGAATAAATAATACTGTAGCAATTAAAAATGATATAGATCTTTCATAAAAAATGATCTAGATGGATGATGTTCAAATTAAACTTGCTAGCTCCTCTACTATTACCTAGAGAAGGCGCGTTGCAATAAAGGCGGTGCTTTGTATATAGACTAGTTGTTTACTAGGAAAGAATTGCTAAAAGCATACAACATTCAAGGCAAAAAAAAAGTAGCATATACTTGAGAGTTCTAACTGATAATAATTTCCAAAAGTGTAAAAAGAAAACTCAGCCGGTGGGGGAAAGACAACCTCCACGGTATTTCACTAAGTATGAAGTGGAGTTCGGCTGAGAAAAGTCATAAAGTTGGCCCCCTCATACATCGGGATGCCACCCCTATGGTTCCCCTTGACCCATGCTTTGAGACCCAATCCACATGACCAACCCTCTACATGAAGGTCCACCCATGCCGACTAAGGCAACGTAACCAACGAGTGACTTTTTAATCTCGACCTGAAATTCGCTCCAACGAGGAGTCGAACTCTCTGAAAGTGATACTAGCTAGAGCCACCTAAGGTTGAAAACGAAAACGAAAAATCCCGTACCGTCCCGATCGTTTTTCTACATTCATCCCGACCTTTTTCGTATTTTCGGACAAAAACGAAAACGGTACGAAATACGGGATAACAAATTCGAAATCGGGACGGACACGGTTTAGCTGTTATCCCGATCGTTTTCGTTTTTCCCGTTTTTTATCGGGATATCCCGATTTTACCCATACGGGATATCCCGTTTTTACCAGCCAAACAAAAAGCCAGGCGTCCCGCAGGTCAGCAACTTCGAGGCCCAGCCCAATAAAGTTTGGTTACCTATCCACTCCACCAGCCATCAGCCCCCCAGGTCCCGAATCTGCATCGTTTCTCTCCTTGGCGAGCCAGGCAGGCGCGCGCTCGTCGCCGTCGTGCCGCTCATTCCCCTGCGCCGTGGTCGACGGTCCCCATCTCCCAGCGCAAGTCCATGCCGCCGTCGCCCCCTCCGCCCTCGCACGGCTCCTAGTCCTGTCGCCCCTGGCCACCTCGCATGGGGCCGCCCACACGTACGGCAGACAACACCGGTCAGACTCCGGGGAAGACGACGACCAACAGACGAAGAAAGAGGAAGCATCGATTAAGAGGAGCGATAGAGAGAGGCTGTGATTTCTTTATCGGAGTATGCTGCTTCTTGGCCCAGATGCGTGCTCGATTTTGGCTGTGGGGGTTAGATTGGTGGTGCGGCTTTGTCCTGCTGCTTAATGGTTACTCGTAGGCAGATGGTAGTTTGCTGCTTCTCGTGAGCTATTTGTCTTTCAATATTGATGTTTGTATTGATTCCGATGCAAGAAGCATGGAGTGGTTGCAAAAGATTACTCCAGCATACATGCTGTTTTTTCATCCATACATGATGATTTTGGTTTACCTTTATTATATATAGATTATTGGCATTTCTAAACAATACAGTACACATGTTAATTATAAACAACTATATACTCAAAGTGTTTTATTATTTCTAAGTCATGTTACATAATCAGCAATTATGTATATGTATGTATGACTAGTTATGTTATCATGTATGACTAGCTATATGGTCGTGTGTTGTTGGAGTGTTGTTGTACTCGACTAGGTTCTACGGGTCGTTGTTTCCGTTTTTATTTTCGTATCCCGACCGTTATCGACATGTTTCCGTTCGAACTAGTTCGTTTTCGATATCCCGTGTTTTCGTATTCGTTTTCGTTCCCGACATTGCCGCTTTCGATTTCGTATCCGTATTCAAATGTAAATGTAGAAAACAATATCAAGGTTTTCCGATCGTTTCCGACCGCTTTCAACCTTAGAGCCACCTAGCCAACTCAGCTAGAGGCCCATTCGCATTTCTAAATGCATATATATGAAACACGGTTATCATCATAAGCTAGCTTCAAGCAAGGCTCCAATGTAGTAGCCTGCAGGCTACACGTACTAGTATATATTGTGCAGGTTGGAGAAAAGAGTTACAATACTTGCATATCTATGCAGCAATATTCAAATATGGAACCGTGAGAAGAATCAAAATCTATCAAGTTATTGAAAAAGGGGCAGCAACAATTACATACCTCGATAGATAGCAGAACCTGGGGAACTCACAAGGGAGGAAGGGCGAGGGAGACGTTAGCTTTTTTATGATGAAGTGAGTGTCGTCGGTTGGAAGGCAGTTCATTGGACATGCATGTCGCAGAAGAGGATGCCTTGGTGGTAGTCGATCCAGCACAGCCATCGTTGGAAGGCGATGGCGGTGTCGGTTTGCCAGCAGCAGAGTTGCCAGAGATCAGCATCAGCAGGGTTGTCAGTGGACGAGAGGATCTCCACACGCATGGACTTCCATGTGCCTCCAAGTTGAAGGTGGTGACCTGATGATGTTGTTGTTGTTGTGCTGCAGTGACCACGCAGCATGCAGATGTCAGCGAAGGCCTTAGTGCAGCGGTAGCTGGGCATGTAAAGAGTCAGCTCTGCCACCACGAATTCCTCCTCTTGGTCTCCGCATCGGAAGGAGCGCAGTCATCGCCACCGGAATGATCATCAAGCTCGGGCTCGTCTGGTTGGCTCTGAAGATGAACAAGTTCTGAACTGAATCTCCACAAGGCGTGTAGCTCGAGACGGAGAGCAGTGCAAGATGGCGGTGCGTCGCCAGGAAGGCTAAGGGTACGGAACTCTCCTGGGGAGGAAATCCCGGCTCCGGCAGGTGCGCGTAGAGGCGGGAGATGCGCGGGGGCTCGGCGATGCGGAAGTCGGCGCCCCAGGAGGTGGTGGCGGAGGCCCTGATGGGCGCCTTGCTTTCGTCCGGGAAGGAATCCTTGTCGTCCCGGCGGAAGAGGTAGCGCTCCAGGGTAGCTCGGGAATCCCCCGGCGGCGGCGGCGGCGGCGGAGCTGGTTGAGACGACGGGTCGGGATCGGGGGATTGCGGGCCCTTGACTAATTAATTAATCAGCAGACAGGAAAGATACATGCTGTTTTGGGCTTTTAGAAGGCCGGGTTGGGTTGGGTACTTGGGTGACACGGACTCTGACAGCCAAATTCAGAACCAAGAGATACATAATCGATCTGCTGCATACCATCTTTTTTTTTGCTAATAATAACAAAAGAAAAAAAATAAACAAAAGCAATCGTGATTCGTGGTCGTAGCATGCATCTTGCTGCATTCAGGTTCTCTTCAATAGATCAATCAGTGAGGCATCACCTTCTTCCCCTCTCCTGCCTTGCATGCCAACCGCAGGTTCAGAGATAATTCACGTTCTGGCTGTGCACAATTCACGACCAACAGGATGCATGTCAGGCAGGTGATAGTAATGCACTGACTGACGACCAACTAGCTTCACCATCCAAATTCAGAAGCAATAGCATCGTAGGTAGATAGGCAAGTTCAAGGATCAAGTGACAAATCCACCAGTGAAACGATTTAATTAAAGATTCTAATTAAAAGTTCCACACGCCACAAACCAACTTGATGTATAACTTATCTGTCCATGCATACATCATAAAATAAAAATAGACCATAATAAGATCCTTCCTAGGCCACAGCATGAATAGCTCCTTCAGCTGAATTTATTGACAAAAAGACACAAGCCTTTCTTGTGGAACCATATATAGGACATGTTTACAAGAAAGCAAAATGGATGGGGCAGGAAGAAATATATGATTAACAAGTACTATGATGAAGTTGGCAGATGTGACTCAGTCCATATTCTTCCTCTTCCTGCAATAAATAAATCCTGTGACAAATTAAAAAATGATCTAGATGGATGATGTTCAAATTAAACTTAGCTTGCTTCACCTACATACTTGTAAATCAAGAGAAGGCTAGCATGCAAAGGCGGTGCTTCGTAAAGTAGTTGTTTACTACAGTACTTAGGAAAGAATCGCCAAAAACAGACGACATTATTGAAGGTAAAAAGTAGTATATATACTTGAGTTCCAACAGCTAGTAATTTCCAATTCCAACACAGCATATAAATTAAAAGAAGGTATATTGGCAGGCAGCTATTATGTTCCAATCATAAGCTTCAAGGCTCAGATGTTTAGTAGCTTGCAGGTTACTACACTACTATTCCTTCAGGTTCAGTATAATGCAAGATTAAAGCGATGTCGTTTCAAAAAAAAAGATTAAAGCGATGGACACAACTCAACTTGCATATATATGAAAGCAGTATTATTGAAATATGGAACCGGCAGAATCAAAATTTACTGAGCTATTTGTAAATAAAAGGGCAGCAACTAGCAAAAAGAAATATATTACGTACCTTGATAAATAGCAGAACCTGGGGAACTCACAAGGGAGGAAGGGTGTGGAAGGGGGAGACAGGGACTTTCTCATGATGAAGTGAGGGTCGTCGTTTGGAGGGCACTCATTGTCATCGTCTTGAAGGTACTCATTCCCATCCACATAGAGATAAAACGACTCGACGGTCTTGGTGCTCATGTTAATGGAGAGCACCGACATCCTCTCGTAGGCACCATGTCCAGACTCGATGAAAAGGAAGTGCACTACATGTGGCCTGACAATGTCGACTTGAGGGAACATGGGATTGGCTATCAGCTGGGAGGTCATTAGAGGTGACAGTGTAGTCCTCCTTCCACGCCATGGTGCCATCGCCTAACACGAGGGTGTGGTAGGTGATGGTGAAGTCAGAAAGGCCATCATGGCGGGTCGACGACGAACTTGAGCGCACGGCCGCGGTCGACGATGGAGGGTGTGGTAGGTGATGGTGAAGTCAGGAAGGGGCAGCTGGCTCTTTGTTGCACAAGTCGCAGAAGAGGATGCCTTTTTGGTAGTCGATCCAGCACAGCCATTGTTGGAAGGGGATGACGGCGTGGGTCTGCCAGCGGGCGAGTTTCCAGAGATCATGTGATGCTGCAGGGTTCCCTTGGTCGAGGATTTCCACACGCATGGAAGTCGATCACTGTCAGCTGACGCACGCAGGAAGCAGATGTCAGCGAAGGCATTGGTGCAGCGGCGGCCACGGTTGAGTGTGGAAACAGTGAGCTCTGCCACCACGAACTCCTCCTGATTGTCTCATATCCAGCATGCGGGGTCGGGGAGTAGGCTTGCAAGGTCGAGGACGTAGGCTGTCACCGCCGCCGGAATAGTCATACCGGGGGGAGCGCTTTCAGCGAGGATGAGGCGTCGGCTCTGAAGACGAACAAGTTCTGAGCTGCAAATTGAGAAGGCGGCGGCTCGGTGTCGGATTTAGAAGGCAGATTGGGGCCGATGACGATGAGCAGGGCAAGACGGCGGCCTACCTCGTGCGCTGGTCTCCCTCGCGCAGCCGCACCGGACGCCGCCGCACCGTACCACACCCCGTCCCGCGCCGGCACGCTGGCGTGTTCCGGATGCAGACGGCCAAGAAGATGCAGGGACATGCCGAGCTCGGGGAAGGAGAAGGTGAAGGAAGTGACGACCAAGATGCAGGGCAAGATTGCCGAGGCCACCGCCCACAAGCACCAGGAGACGGCATTTGACGCCGATAGCGACGCTGCCCCGTCCTCCATCCACACGCCACAAGACATCATGACGTCGTGGTGACGGGGCGAGCGCAGCCGTGAAGCCTCCTTCGCTTCGTGCCATCTCCCCGCCTCCCCTCGCCGCCGATCGATTCGCCGCCCGGAGCCCCAATTCGACCCCCTGGTCGCTCGATCTGGGATCCGCTGGATTCGTGAGTCGCTGTTTCGTTCTATCTGTTTTTGGGGGTGGTTGCCCTGGGGGATTTGATCTGAATCTGAAGTTTGGAGAATCCGCCAACGCAGATCACGACGGCGGCATTGACGACCACGAGATTGCATCCAGACTTTGGTGTCGCTGGATCCCAGACGGCCACCCCCGCGTAGTGACACAGGTGGGTCAAAACATGAACACCTCGTTGTTACGTTCGATGACCCCAACGCAGAGCACGATAGCGCCAACGCAGAGGACGGGACTGCATCCAAAACCAAATTGAGGTGAGTATCTTGACTCAATCACGCCACATTTATGTGTGTAGTCTGGTGCATATGTTCCTGAAAGTATATGCAGGTGGGAAAATCGCTGGATCCGGTCCGACAGCCGCCGTAGGCAACCACCGTCAGGTAACCACACTTCTGTGAACACACCAGATTCTGAGTTGTGTCTACTCAACACTCATCACCAACACTGGTAGGAGTTGAGCATAATCCTTATTAGTTATTTCTTCATTCTGTACCATGAGTCCAGGACAATAATATTTGAGATAACCGTGTGGATCCAAACAATGCTGTGGGTGAAGTTCAATAGCTTTTCACTTTACGTATATTTTTAAGCTTGTAAATCAATTTATGTATACAATCATGTTGTACCAGAACATACTATCATATTCAATAGCTTTGTGTTTTCAGTTTAACAGTTTCACTACTATACAATGCATTCTCTCTACTCCATGATCTAATTTTATTAGCTTTTATCATTTTTCAGGTTTGGTATTGCTGTTAGTTTTAACATTCAGACATATTACAGTGGGTGCAAAATATTACGATGTGTGCATGGGGAAGATGGAAAGATCCTCAAAAATGTAATAGTCCTGCTTTACAGGTTCTCTATAATCTATTTTCTTCTCCAATTGTATTGTTGAGGTGAGAGTGTGGCTGGTGCTTGTCTTTTGTTGGGAAACCCTAGGTGAGGAGCAAATGTAATAGTCCTGCTTTGATTGTTGCTTCAGTTAAAAATTATGCAAATCTTGAACAAAGTAGCACTATTAAAAACTGGACATAGAGGAATTGTTATTTTACTATTATGCAGTCAATGCTTGTTGGATGTATGTGATAGTAGACCTCATCCTTTGTTTTTTAATTACATGCTTGAACATGTAAGGCTTGATAGATTCTACTTTTTTGGTATTTAAAGTGGATCGAACAATGAGGTCTCAAATAATGGTATTGATTGGTGTTGCATGGTGGTGGTAGTGCACAAAAGGGTTAGTTCAGTGATATTCAAATTGAGCTTGCAAAAAATTGGGTAATTACATAGAATGTTCAAACTTCACTGTGGTCTTCTGGTTTGTTGCTCATAGAATATGTGGTGCATGATGTCCTTTGTCTATGTATAATACTTCATATTACTGAGTGAATTAATTATGCTTGGTGCACATCCAGATATGACCTTAGGTATGTTCTGTATTTGCAGAGAAAATTGTAGATATGACCCATTAGGCATTATTTATATTGTTCAGTTAGTTTTACCTTGAAACAAAAAAAAAACTGCATACAGTGATAAACCAAAAACTGCTTTCTGTTCTGACATCATGAGCATCTTAATATTTTAATTTCTTCCCTATAAGTAGTACTACACGGAGGCATGTGGGGAGGATCCTATCAGAGCACCGCCGACACCACCTTGCAGCAGATTCAAACGCTTTGATCCGTGACACAAATGATGGTTCAGGAAGCAATTGACTTCGATGGACAATGGAAGAGACTGACGGTGCCACACAGGGGTTCATTAGGTACCATGTATTTTCTGCCTTGTTCTTTCATCTGGATAATTCATTTGATTATGCCCTGTTCTTCCTCCATTCTGTGGAGCACTATTCTTGATGCCCCCAGCAACTTCAATCCACTGAAAATTACACTCTACCAACTTAAAATCCAGTTGGTAGACTACAGAATGCTGAGCTTGAAATTTCAGCAAGTTAATGTTTGTAGGCAATACATGCATATAAAATCTTTGAAAGTATAGCTCAATTTTCATATGACTCTCAGCAATGGAGGCAGGCTTCAGGCCATGACCAAACAGCAAGAATGTTTGGGAACTCAGAATCTTGGATCTAATTATGTGTAGTTACTAGCAGATATATACTAGGTTGAAAAATATTAGCCTTCCACTTGTTTTTTGTGATGAGGTCAATGACATCCAGAATTTTGCAAAGACAATATATTAGGAATATTGCCATTACATATCATCCTATGACCATAATTAAATTAAAGAAACTTCAGCACTTCCACTCATGTCACCACTGGATAATTCAGGTTATGCTCCTGTATAACAAATTCACGAAAAAAACTGTACTTAAACTGTTCTATTTTGATTCTAAATAAAGGCATCATGGTGGCTTCACAGATTTGCCAAGATATGCGTTTGATCTCTACATGTGTAGCTATGCTGGCATTCAGGTATCCAATTACTAACCTCCATTTGTGCTCCTGTGTAGTATTTTTAGAGTTCATTTGTGCTACCAGATATTATGCTAGATTGTATTAGTAGCCATAATGTATATCCTTTGAAAATGCTCATTAGCATTTTTAACTATAGCATATGGTGCAACAATTTTATTTTTAATGCTTGATCAATCAAGTAAGAAACTACAATGCTCACATATTTGCTATGTGAGAACTATTCCCATGAGCATTTTATATTGGAATAATGAAGCAAACTTGAATATTTCTAACCTTAATGTCTGCATTTATTTCGCAGACATAGTAATGAGTGTCCCGGTCAGTGCTTACAAACTCACCAATTAATTTAATTGACAGAATTCAACCGTGGATGAACACAGCAGCATCTACTCTGTGTCCCACTAGCAAAGGTAAGGCTTCACTTTTCTCTCCTTTTTTCCCTGCTATGGATCAATGACTGCCGTTGAAATTTATTTGGCAACCTACTGGTATTGCTCATGTGTAATTATCTCTTGATTAGAGACATCATGGTTGTCTATGGTTATAGGATGAGTTTTTCTGGAAATGAGACTTCCTGAATGTTTGTCAAAATGATTATCTATTTACCTCTACATCCATATTAATGAGGCTTCCTGAATCTTTGTTTTAAACATGCTACTGCTCTAGAATTAATGTATATGCACCTTGTGAGAAGTTGTGTGGAGTTTTAGCTGTATGACAGTCCTATATATGTTGCCACTGATTTCATGTATATCCTAATTATACAAAGTAATATTTTAGTTCAAAATTGGAAAAATAAGTTCAGGTTTAAAATCTTCATAATTTCAACTAGGAACAAGCACTGAAGAGAAACGGTGCAAAGCCTGAACATAGTTTCCTGGTTGAAAATGGTTTTAGGGTGAAAAAGCTCACTTCAAGACTATTAAATAAAAAAATTCTGCATCATTCCTGACTGTTTGAGACTTTGGGTTTAACTCCAATTTTCTATTGTTTTGCAGGTGAAAGGTTTAACTCAATATTCCAATCAACTTGCATAGAATGTAATCATGGTAACTTCATATAGCACCTGTGTTTCCAGAGATAGCACGTATGTGTGTGGTAGGACAAGTCTTATGTAAACTATGATTTTTTTCCCATGCTCATGTAGAGTACAAAATAAACAAATCCAATTTAAATGGCAAAAGTATATTAAGTCATATTGTCTTCAAGTTTGGTTCCAGCTGTTGGTAAAGCCCGGTCCAGTCATATTCTCTTCAGTTTGGTTCCAATTGTTGGTAAAGCCGGGTCATAATCTAAGAATAGATCTGCGGGTCAGTCTAATATCCTTCTAATGCTTATTTAAAAATATAAATTTGAGTTTACTATTTTTTTAAAACACGTGCCTGTGGCACGTGCCCTTCTGCTAGTACACTTTAAAAAACTTAGGAGAGAAAATCTTCAGCCTTTGTTAGATAAAACTGTTAAAAGGATAGTTGTCTGAAGTGGAAAATTCCTATCTCATGCAGGCAGGTTGCACCTGGTTAGTATGGAGAAAGAATATGGGGGATTGGGGTTCCCAACCTTAGAGATAAATTTGTGCTTGTTTGGTTTTGGTTTAAGAGGTACATTATGGGTGATGGAAAATTATGGCATGATATATTGGTTGGTTGGTTACTGAACCACAGTGGAACTGTGCAGCGTTTGTTTGCTGTTACAGATTCAGTGAGGGCTCAGCTCTGGAATTTCCTCTAATTTGGAGCCTAACTTGCTTGACAGAATTATGAAAATAATTCCTCTAGTTTGTTTTGCATTCATCTGTGCATTTCTAAAGAAGCCGACATATGTTTAGCATGTTTGTCCAAGGAGTAGAAGATTTAGGAAAATTCAGTATTGTCTAACACTACCAATCTTTCTCAAATGCAGAAGGTGTCAAAGCTATCGCAACACAAGCAAATTGGTGGTTCTGTGATGCCAACACAACAACTCCAAGAAGTTGGGGGGCCTTCATCATCGAAGAAAAAAAGGTCTGCAGTGAGTAATTTACACCCAACTATGAAGCGGGTGAAGTCTCCTACAACAAGAAAGGGCATTCATGTGAAGCGGGTGAAGTCTCCTACAGCAAAAAACCGTGTGCGATCTCCCCTGGCTGGAATACAAGTGAGGACAAGATCTCCTGTGGTAACAAGTTCTCCAATGATGAGACTGTTGGTGTCTCCTGTGGTGGTGGGAGCAAGATCTCCGGCCCAACCATCACATCATGTGCAAAGGTCTCCATCAAGATCTCCACCACCGCAAAATATTCATGGTGAGTGTCTTATTTGCTGATTCACTACACTTCTCTTAGATAAATCTCTATGCAGACCTGATGGCTTTCATATAAATAAATTATGCCATGGTTGTTTTGGTCCATAGTTAAGTCTTATTTGCTGATTCCCTCAACTTTGCAATGTAAATCATGCCATGTCTTATCCTGCAAATCATAAAAAGGATGCACTGATGTTGATTTTTATTACATTTCTGCTTGTAGATAACACTAGCAATGAATTTTGATTTACATTTCTGCTTGTAGATAACACTAACAATGACATTCCCGCCACCTCAACAAAAGGAAGTAAACCACGAAGACTAAGATCAGCAATATGGAAGGATGTTGAGCCAATTTATGAAAGTGGAAAACTTATAAGAGGTCGTTGCATTCATTGCAATGAGATATTTCCTGCTGCACGGAATTCAGGGACAAGTCATATCAAGAGGCATCTAGATATTTGTGAAGAAAGGGCAAAAGTTCATAACATGATTGAGAATCTGCAGTCAACGGGACCAACTGAGGCAGCAACACTAGCTGATTGGAGATTTGATGCTCAAAGGACTAGGGGAGAGTTGGTAAGAATGATCGTCCTTCATGAACTCCCATTTTCTTT
The DNA here is from genome assembly GCA_015476505.1 of Urochloa ruziziensis. NCBI lineage: Eukaryota > Viridiplantae > Streptophyta > Magnoliopsida > Poales > Poaceae > Urochloa > Urochloa ruziziensis. The sequence continues at coordinate 51,545,819 of CM027123.1, read as the reverse complement.
TGTTGAATATGATGGGTTCATTAGATATTCAGCTAGCTTGAATCCAGTATTTAAGTTGGTAAGAATGATCGTCCTTCTCCAACGGAAGACACATCTGATCAGCAAAGTGGGACATCTTCAAGACAAGATTGTCTTTGGTCTGATTGGAGTCATCACTTGAGTGTTCAAAGAAAGCAAGGGACAAATGAGCTGGACTGATATCTACAAGATGATTTGTTCCCTTGTGATGAAGATGACTTCGACATATTACATTGGTGGAAGATGCACTCGCCTATGTACCCTACTTTGGCCCGCATTGCCTGTGATGTATTGGCTGTTCCAGCATCTACGGTGCAGAGTCAGCATTCAGCACTAGTTCAAGGGTTATCAGTGACTACAGGTGTAGTTTGTCTACCGACACCGTTGAAGCTTTAATGTGCTTCCAAGATTGGTTTCGGTCTGCAGGTTCATCGTATTCACACATCTTGTCAAGTACAAATCTGGATGGTGATGATGAGGATATTGACCTATGAGTTCTTGGTAAGCTCTCCCTGTTCTGAACTAAAGTAGACTATAGCCATGTTTTTGCATAAATCTTTCTCAATTTATAGCTGATGAAACATCATTATCTGCAAGTTGATGTGTTACCTTTCTTGAAAGTCGAAACATCATTATCTGTAAATATAGTGGATCCCATGGCAGCCTGTATTATTAGTATGAGCTCCATCTATTCATCCTACCAAAACTCATTACAAAGTGAACACTGCAACTACTCAGAATTGCTTGTTGTAAAAAAAAAAAAAAAATCTACTCAGGGTACTGATACAACTGTCTAGACAGAACTTTTTTCCTGTGTTGTCCCATGTATCTGATCTGATTTGAGGGTCCCTGAGTAATCTAAGATTTAGGGGTCTCATCTGTAGCAGCTTTGTTTGTTAAAATTATAATTACCGACTAAAAAAATTGTCATTGTTCTTTTAGTGCTATCTGCAGATGATGTTATTGTACCAGGGACCAAGGTAGCCACTAGCCAGATATTGTGTATTTCTGTTGCTTGGTCCTTTCATTAGGAGCATCGGCGTATTGCTTGGGGTTCCTCTGTTGCTAAATTGCAAATCAAAGATGTGAAAAATGAATTCCTTTCTTTCAAATAATTCTGTATACAGATTATACAACACACATGAACGGTAGTACTCAAGCAGAGGGTTCTCCCGTTAATATATTTTTTTGTCTGATGTCTCCCTGCTATTTGACAGGTGCTAAATTTGAAGAGGAGATGCTTCCTTGTGTTCTTGATGTTTGTGGAGTGGCTAGATGTGGAGTCACCAGAACAAGATTCAGTTTGCACTTGAACGAGGAATGCGTACCCAGTATACCATTTGAATTACCCTATGTTTATGTTGAAGGATTGATTCTAGCTCCAAAGAGATTTGATTCGCCTGGTTGAAGGACTTTAGTTTTTCTCCTAGTTTTGATATGATGCTGGAGTAGTTATCTGATGCAGAGTAGCGGTATGCAGTCAGAAACTGCTTGTCAAAGTTCCTACCTGTCTTTGAAACTTGTCGTCGTTCTTACATCAGCTTATCTGGTTTATGTTTTCTGCTATTTCCTGGATATGTCTGTTGTTGCTTTCTTACCGGGCCTATCCCAGGAAAGGGGCAGACACATTGCTGATTAAGTGATGGTTTTCTGTCACAAAGCACGATCACACACACACATACATGCTCAGACGTAGGGCTCCAGGAGCGCCCAGTTCAGGGGGAAGCCGGCGGCGGCGGCGGACATGCTGCTGCTGCTTTGCGAAGACGAAGATGCTGGGATTGGAGGGAGAGGCGGCACGGCGGATGTGGGGGCCCATGTATACGAACTCACGAGTTGGGCTAACTGGTTTGTCCGGCCCAATCAGGCCTCCGCTTCTTCCATGCGTTGCGTGCTCCGAGTCGGATTGGAAGTCGACTCCGACGCTCGCCGACAAGCAAGGGAAAGGCGATCCACACACAAGTAGCCAAGTAGGTAGGGTTGGAGACAAGAGATGCCGGCCGGGCCATTATTGCTGTTCGCGATTGAGAGGCGAATCGCTGGGCATCTCTGAATAGCAAGCCATATTGGCAGTTACACAGGCAGCGACTTGCACCGATTTTAAGATAGAGATGACTTTTGATAGAGTAACGCGTAGTGTAAGTGGTGGATACATTGAAAAGTATAGTTGGGTACATATGCATGTGTATATAACATAGTAGAGAAGAACCATTTCGCTTGGCATGCTACAAACTAGACACATTAACCAGTGACGACACGTGGGGTCGTCGCCTTTTGTCTTATTCCTCGACAAGGAAAGGGCCCAATGCAACACCAACTCGTACACGTCTCGACCTGCCTTCTGATCGATCCAGCCATGTGATGCTGCTAGCTGCTGCAGGCCGCATGACCGCACGACACTTGCACTGAAACTCACATGCTTGGCTTCACGTTCAGGCGGGTAGCGATCTTCATCCCCAGCGACGCGTCGCACTGCCATCATGAATTGAAATTGAAGATTAGTATGCATGTCGTCGTGACCATATATATATGCATGTATCAATCAATCAATGAGAAGCAAGAGAATTACACCGACCTTGGAGAGGAGGTCGATCCAGATGGACCTGAGCTCCTGGCTGACCTTGGGGTGCCCCAGCGAGTCCGCAAACCTCTTGACAAACCTCTCCTGCCTATCCGCATCCCAGGACCTGTACCTCTCCCCAGGCTGCTTGAAGTCGTTGGGCTTCCTGATGGTGGCCTTCTCCCTCTTCCCCACGACCGGCCTCGGCGGCACCGGCACCGGCGGCGCCTGCCGGAGCGGCGCGTGCCTGGACGGGTAGTAGTCGACCTCCTCCTCCCTGTGCATGAAGTTCATGGCGCCGTCGTAGTGGTTGTTGTGGTGCGCGCACTTGGGCGCGTTCACCGGGAGCATCAGGTAGTTTGGGCCCAGCCTGTAGCGCTGCGTGTCGGCGTACGCGAACACCCTGCACTGCAGCATCTTGTCGTCGGAGTAGTAGATCCCCGGCACCACCAGCCCGGGGCCGAACGCCAGCTGCTCGTTCTCGTTGAAGAAGTTGTCGATGTTCCGGTCGAGCACCAGCCGACCCACCGGCTGCAGCGGCAGCAGGTCCTCCGGCCATGTCTTGGTGTCGTCCAGCGGGTCGAAGTCGAACTGGTCCTCGGTGTCAGGGTCCATCACCTGCATAATACGTAATTAGATCGATCCAACAATCAATATATATATATATATATATATATATATCCTAGACGCACGCTGCATCTGAAACCTAGCTAGCTACCTGCACGAAGAGCTTCCACTCGGGGTAACTCCCTGCGGCGATGGAGTCGTAGAGGTCCTGCGTGGCGTGGCTATGGTTGCGGCCGCCGACGAGCGCCGCCTCCTCGTCGGTGAGGATGCACCGCACGCCGCATGTGGGCTTCCAGTGGAACTTGACGTAGTGGGCCTTCCCGGCGGCGTTGACGAAGGTGTAGGTGTTGACGCCGAACCCCTCCATGTGGCGGTAGTCGGTCGGCACGCCGACGTCGTCGAAGAGGAAGAAGAAGGTGTGGAGGCTCTCCGGGAGGTGCGACAGGAAATCAAACACCCTCCAGTACTCCTGGACATGCGATTTCGGGTTGGGCTTGAACGCGTGTATCACGTCGGGGAACTTGATCCCGTCGCGGATGAAGAAGACGGGGAAGTTGTTCCCGAGCAGGTCCCAGTTCCCCTCCTTGGTGTAGAACTTGACGGCGAACCCGCGCGGGTCGCGGATGGTCTCGGGGGAACCCCGCTCGTGGATGACGGTGGAGAAGCGGACGATGACGGGGGTGCGGGTCCCCGGGGACCGGAGGAAGTCGGCGCAGGTGAGGGAGGACACGTCGTGGGTGCACTCGAAGAAGCCCTTGGCGGAGGCGCCCCGGGCGTGGACCACGCGCTCAGGGATGCGCTCGCGGGCGAAGTGGGCCACCTTCTCGATCAGGTGGTAGTCCTCCAGCAGGATCGGCCCGCGGGGGCCCACGGTTAGCGCCTCGTTGTCGTTCCACACCGGAGCGCCCGCGTTCGTCGTCGTCACCGTCGTGTCGTGGCGGCTCGACGGACGGAACTAATAATAGTAATTGTTCCGTTGCTAATTAATTAAGTCGACGTACGTGACGGTACAAATTAATTAGAAAGAAACTGCAGATCGAGATCATGATGGAATACCTTGGTGGGATCCATGGCTTCGACTCGAGTGGAGTACAACTGCAGCAGGAGTACTGAATGGAGGAGGAGTGTGGCTTGCTCACTCTCTGAATCTTTTGCTGCTCACCCAGCTCGTCTATCTCATCTGCTGCTTAAATAGCGGCGAGGCGAGCGGTGCCGTAACCTCCCGGTGAGCTCGCTGCCTCCTGCCTCCACCCACTGCCAAGCGGGCCCGGAAGAACGAGACAGAGACAGGGCCCAGGAAGATGGGGGACGACGAGTGGATGAGGTGGCCGGGGCCCACCACGTGTGGAAAAACGCCAAAGCGGCGGCCGTGTACTAGGTGCATTGCATGTTGGATCTGCCGAGTGGGCCCACCGAAATCTGGAAGAGATAAGGGCGGCATCCATCGCCGCTGATAATCCAACCGCTAATGATCTGCCATGTGTGTGTGGCAACATATATCATTAGATAGCGTAGGAGTAAATGTATGATTAGACTGGATTTAGTGCGTTAATGACTCACTAATGTTGATTTCTGCCGCCTCCAAAATCATATTTTAACTCTTGGGGTGGAAGGACGACGACGACATTTTCCAACCTTTAGGCAAAAAAGACGATGGGTAACTTGGTTGAAGTTGGTTCCAAAAATGAACGCGACGTTATTATTATCGGATTCTTGTTCATGGATAAAAGAAAAAAGCGATACACATGATCGTATCTGCTGAATCGATCATTTTACCCCACTCAATGCAAGGAGATGAATGCTCCTGATTCAAGAGACGGAATCAACATAAACCAATCAGAAAGCTCGAACCAAATCGAGCGTGTGGTGTGGTGTCCACTTCACTCGCAAGTGCGATCGTACTGTGCACAAAGTGATTTGTGAGAGCAGAGCAAGCATATACCAGTCACAAGCTGTACCACCGATTTGATGGCACTGGGCCATAGTTATGTTTGCTTTCTTTCGTTTTTAATAATGTCCTTTCCGAGGACCTAGCTAGCTTGATTGCACTCGATGCAATGCGGCCAAATATATGAACATGGTGACCTCGCGATGCAAAGTTGTACCAGCTTATTCCAAGATTGATATCGATCTGCACGCGGGCATGCTGCCAAGATTTGGAATTTTCTATATATAAAAGCACATCATCAATAATGCAGCATTGGATCGATGGGATTACTGGGAGGGGAGATGGAATTTTTTTTCTGATGACCGACAATGACATACTACTTCCGCTGGTCGTTTTGAGTTTTCTAAGTTCATAGATTTTGTTTATCTAGGTGGATTCTAAGTTCATAGATTTTGTTTATCTAGGTGGATTCTAAGTTCATAGATTTTGTTTATCTAGGTGGATAACAAAGACTACGAACCTAGTAAAGCTAAAATGTCTTCTAATTTGGAACAGAGGAATTACTAATTAGCTAGGGGCCGGGTGCATATATAGAGGGTGGTAATAAATGGCTTAGTAATTTAGTCTAACAAATTTTTTAAGGATCATGTCCAATAAGGAATGTGGTTAAAATACTATAGTACGTTTGAAGCTAAAGACCAAATTAGATTGTGAATGGGCATAAGGGCCATATATATGATCCATTACCACTCGTACGCGCGCGTGCCAACTTCCTTTGGATTCTTAGCTAGCTTTAATTATGGTTTAGCTGCAAGAAGAAATCGTTGTGCAATTTCTGTATGAGTAAATATACTAGCCATACGCCTTGTAGTGTGCTATTTGAGTCCCTTAAACTTAAACTATGCCTTGTAGTGCCATTTGAGTCCAACTTATTGTGGCACTCATGGGCAAACTAATCAGCACAAGTTCGCCCACGTGGCTCACAAATAAAGCAAAATAACACGCACTGTGCATGATATCGTCAATGAACATGACAACATAGTTGATCGTGGACGCTTCAAGCTACACACTAGAGTATCGCGAATATAATTTTTCTTTTGCTTTCCATTATATTAGCACAAGTTCACCCATGTGCCTCACAAATAAAGCAGATAACACGCACTATACATGATATCGGCAATGAACACATGACAACATAGTTGATCATGCATGGACGCTTCAAGCTGCACGTACAATTGAGTATCGCGTATATAATTTTTCTTTTGCTTTCCATTACATTAGGGTGGTTTGGACTTTGGACCTCAAATGTCACACTTAGTAAGTTTATAGACATAGATGTCTATTTTAGGAGTTTAGAGACCTCAGATAACACTCCAAGACGGCCTGATAGATACATATATGAGATGTTTTCCTGGTGAATAATATATCTTGTTGTCAAGTACTTTCTCATTTTTTTTACGTCTATGGAAAATATGACCAGATAATTAATTAGTTTGGAAAACGTAATTAGCTTGTCATGCATTCAAAACTAGGAGTAGCCAGATTTAATTTGGGTGCACTTAAATTACAGATAAATTAAAGAGGCGTTCACTTAGCTTTAGAGCAACTCCAAGAGACTTTCTAAATCTCTTATGATTGTTAATTTTAGAGATTTTGATTAAAAAGTTACCTTCCAACAGCCTCTCTATTTGCTTATTCAAACGTAGTCACTCTCTGTTCCGGATTTCTCGCTAGCAAAATATAGAAAAGAGAAGAGTTCTCTAGAGTGCATGCAAGATATAGAGAATCGGTTGGAAAACATGAAGATATAGAAAACGATTTTTATGCAAATGACTCTTTAAATGATGATTTAAAGAGTGATTTTTAGATAGACTCTTGGAGATGCTCTTAGTATTAGTATGGTGCAGCTTTTTTTTTTTTTTTTGCGAGGGAGTACAGGTAAATTATTGGCTTATTAATTCTGAAGTATTATATATTAGAGAAAGCGGGCAATCATGCGTCTCCCCACTTATCACTTGTTAGATACATGCGTGTTTCCATCATGGTGCAGTAGGAACATATAGTCCGATATTTTATTGTTGCAGTGAAAAGAACAGGAGAGAAAGCATACGCGCGGTGTGGACAACCCGGCATTGCTCGCACGGGCTTGACTAGCAGCAGCAGTAGCTAGCTAGCAGCCTAGCAGGTCCTTTGTCCCGTGGTGGCTTTCCATTTCCATTTTCATGTACTGGACAAACACGAATAACCAGAGGAGGCAAAGGCATTGCTCGCACGAGCTTGACTAGCAGCAGTACGTGGTAGCTGCCGGTAGGAGCAAGCTAAGCTAAGCTAAGCTAGGTGGTGACGTAGGTGACGTGAGATTATTCGTGTTTGTCCAGTACATGACAATGGAGGGGCCAGCGCTGCCTCGATGGGTCGCTGCTGCTATGGATCGGGATGCGACGGGTGATGAAACGGGATAAGAGATGAGGACCAACGCAAGGAACCAACCAACACCGCCGCGTCCCGGCCGAAAATATCTCATAGCAGCCAGACCAAATTAAAGCTTCATGTCGATCCACATGCTCCTCGTTTTTTTATTCAATTTATTCAAATTCTATCTATCTATAACAGTAGTACGCTTGTTTGTTTTTGTTTATCTTCGGTATTATTGCAATCGATCGATCGACTAGTCGACAGTCGACACAGAGGATGAGAGCACTCTCCGGCGATCTTGAGTTAGTTGCAGCTAAGGACTTGTACGTATAAATGGATATATATATATATATATATCTCTTTTATCTATTTGGCAATTGCCATGCATGTATGAACTAACTTACTACGTGGTTATCACTCAGGAGCTTCTTAGAAAATGGAGGCATCTCCAGCCTCTGCAAAAATGTAGATGTGCAGTGTCTGGAGGTTTGCCGAGTGCAATCTATCAGGCACTCGACAAACAAGAGCTTTGCCGAGTGTCAAAAAAACACTCGGCAAAGTTAAAACCACAGGCGGCAAACATTAGGCACTCGGCAAAATGACGCCGCGTGCCACATACGTTAAGCACAGCGTCGGCCGTTAGATGTTTGCCGAGTGTACGTATGCGACACTCAACAAACCCATCTGTTTGTCGAGTGCCTCCATGGGACACTCGGCAAACGTCTGACCTGGAGGGCGGGTGGCACCGTAGCGCGGGCGGCCGGCGACGTGGCGCCACGGGGGCGAGGGGAGGGGGGGAGGGACTTGGCAGGGGCATCCAGTTTTTGCCGAGTGTCTTTGTGGGACACTCGGGAAAGGTTTTTGTGTGCCGAATGTTTTCCCATTGCATTTGGTAAACTTTTTGTTTCTCTTCTGCCATTGAGAAATTTTTTTTTTTTGCTATCCAAGTACACTATGTGATACTCCATGTTCAAATTTGATATATTTTTCCGGTGGGTTTGTTATATTTAATCAATTTATTTCATTTAAAGATATTTTCTGTATAATTCAAATTTGAACTGCAAGTCACTCAAATAATGAAATCAATTAAGTGAAAAAATGATATTCATGCTATTGAGTCTAATGTGAGTCCCTATCTATAAAATGAAAGGAAATTTCGAACATTCTGGTTTTGATACATGACCACGAACGTGTAGCCGGATTGTTTGTAAATTCTATGCAATGCAAATAAAGTCTGGAAATCATGGGATTTGTCAGGATGTCATGACATCATACGTGGAGGATGTGGTAAAAAGTTGACATTTTTGCACGTACAGATCTTCACGTACGACCCTTACAAACCGTAGCATCTCTGAAGGAAATTTCAAACATTTTCTTCCCAATACATGACCACGAACGTGTAGCCGAATTGGAATGTTCCTTGGGTGCATAAGGCAACAACGGTACCAATAATATTACTAATGTACGGTGGTTTTTTTTTAGGTAATACTGTACGGTAGTTAGCTTCGCGTACGTGAACTGAAGATCGGACATCAGACGTACAGTATGTACTGTCACTGTGGCGTGGATCTCCCGGAAAAAGATGTAGCGTGTGGCAATTGCATAAACGGAAAGGAAAGCAGGCATAAATGCATCTATATATACGGTCTCATCTAGCTCCGACCCACTGATGGATGGGATCGCCTTATTACCAATCGAAAGGAAAAGGTAGCAGGCATAAATGAACTTACGGTTGAACTAACACGTACCGATAAATTAACAATAGTAAATTTTATTAGGTCCGTTAACTTTACCCTACGTCCCATAAAAAAAACGCGACCGGAGGGGGAGAGGCCCCCCACCGTTTTTCATTAAGAGGAAGCGACTTCGGCTCCCGGCCACGGAAAAACCCCCCGAACCCTGGCGCACCAGCGAGGGGGATTTTTATTGTGCAGCAGCCGGGGTTCGAGCCCTGGGTGGGTGGCACCTCAATTGGATGCTCTACCACTGAGCTACAAGCTAGGTCCGTTAACTAAAAAGTGGGTCATCTGGGTCCGCAAACTATTAAACCGTCTCATCTAGGTCCAAAGCTGTACACTAAGCGGTATATTTTACCAAAGATGTCCATCTAGATCCGGCCGCCACCGCCGCAGGAAGAAAGAGAGAGGCCGGAAGTGGAGCCCCTCGCCCGCGCAGCCAGGGTGGAGCGACACGGCGGCGGGAGAGGGAAGGGAGAGGGAGAGCCGGGGAGAGGAGACGCGCCGAGGAGAAGGAAAGCCAGGGAGGGAGGAGGAGAGGGCGACAGCCATGGGGAGGAAGGGAGGAGAAACTGGGGAGGGTGTTGAGTGGAGAGGAATCAACACATGAGGGATTTTTTTTGTAAAATATACCGCTTAGTGGACAGCTTTGGACCTAGATAAGACGGTTTAATAATTTGCGGACCTAGATGACCCACTTTTTAGTTAACGGACCTAGATGGGACATGGGGTAAAGTTAACATACTACAGTGAAATTTACTCAATTAACAATATCTGCGAAGAAGTGAATACGTGGGTTTATTCGGGTACGCTAAAAGTTTAGGGTAAGTTAAATACTGAACAATGTTTAATTAATCCTACAAGTAGAAAATTCATGTAGGCTTGTAGCTAGCTATAGCACGCATGGCACGAAATCGAAAACGCGCGCATGCATGATTCATGATCTATCTGTCGATCGACTATAGAAGATCGATGCTGCAGGCAGCAGTTGAATTAAAGCTAAAGGCCGGACAAGACAGAGAGCTCGAGGATGGAATGGAAATGAAATGACCAGCAGCTAGCAGCAGGGTCCGGCGGGGCAGGCAGCTCAATGATCAGACTCAGAGGAGGCGGTCACCACCGTGCGTGTGTAAAGCTACGGCAGTGTGTGTGATGTGAACAGCGACCCAACGTCGATCAACTCGATCCGATACAAAAAACAATTACATATATTATTCCTGGTCCTGGGCCATGGATCTATAGCCACGCATGCATGGCGTATCTAGATATGCATATATATGCACATCACTACACAGTGCAGTGCTGCATCCTGGTCAGCTGCTGGCCGATCGAGATTAGCTGGAGGTCCATCATCATCTTTTCTTCTCGTTCCCGGCCGGCATGCATGATTTTTCTTCTACACTAGCTGCAGTAGCTCGATCGTGCTAATCCAGAGATCATGCAATGTTTTGCTATTTGCTGCGATCCGTCCGTCCTGCTACTGCTAGCTAGCTAGTCCAACAAGTCCAAGCTAGTTAGTTACCCGCCTCTCGTTGGCAACAGCGACCTTCCCGATTGTGCACGTCCCACTCAGGCCTTGTTCGGTTGGGCCGGGATTGGCCGGGATCGCGGCCCGATCCACGGGTATCACCCCGGCGTGGATTAAATACCGGCCCGTGTTGAAATAGCTGTTCGTTTAGCCCACGCGTGTATTCAGCCCAGGCCCATTCCCGGCGAAAACCCTTGTATCTGGCCTGGAATCAACCCACGAGTCCACAGCCGTGGAACTCATCCCCCCATCCCACCGACCAGACGGATCTCCGGGTGCGCGGGTGTGGAGGCGACGGCGGCGGCGCGATTCAGAGGCGGCGACGACGGCGACGCGAGGCTCCTTCGGCCGCCGGCCGCCCTCTTCGCGGGCTACCTTTTCTCCGGTGAGCTCATCCTTCCTTTGCTTCCCTTCTCCTCTCCGGTGTCCGTGTCCTAGGGTTTGGGTTTCTTGGCTTCTCGCCTGCGGGACTACTCGGCGGGGTCGCGGCCGCAGTGGAGCGTGGTCCGGGACAAGAGCTTCGGGCACGTGAAGCTCACGGCCAGCGACCACTCGTCGCTGCTGGTGGAGTTCATCCACAGCGACGACGGCCCCGCGCACGACGCGTTCAACATCAGTAGGGAGTACAAGGACGTCCTGGCGTGCACGGTCGATAGCTGCGCGCCCCACACCATGGCGAACTGATGGATAGGACTAGGAGATCTGTACTTGAGAACAGGAACAGTTGTTGACGAAAGTCGATCAGAGTCTGCAGTTGGAACACGGTCGTATGTGTGATTCTTGCATGAACATGGTGTTTCATACAAATTCATGTTCCAAACATAGCCTTAGTAGTTAGTACTTCCTCCGTTCCAAATTATAGGACGTTTTGGCTTTTTTAGGTTCATAGATTTTGTTAAGAATCTAGACAGTTTCCTATGACCCACCAGCCGACCAGATTGCAATGAGGATGTCAAATACAACCTGTTAAACTAAAGTTAGCAACTAGCTGTTCTGAAATTCGGGCAAGTTTCTTGTTTCTTGTTTGTTAGATGACAAAACATATGATTAGTTGTTCTGAAACTGTGGTGTCAAAATTCTGCATGGTAGTTTCTTGTTTCTAACTTGAGCAAAGTTTGCTTTTGGTTCACTGAAACTGTCTTCTGTTCTTGTCATTAATTTGAATCTGTCTTTTCTTTGCAGATTGTACCTGCACCGATTAGAGTTGGAGAAGATCAGCCGCCACCATCCTGGGATCCAATACCATCGCCTAGAGGTACCTTTTGGGATCCAGTACCCCCTATCTTTTTGCAATGAGTATGGAGTTAAGGGATCACATTAGAAAGAGGAGGGAGGAGGAGGACGATGATATGCTACTGTTCTTCTTTCCTGCACTACATCTTCTGGGTTCTAGTTCTCCTAGAGGGAAGAGGGCAAAGAAGCGGCGACACACCTCGAAGCTATCAGGCGAGGAACATGTTTTGGAGTTGCTTGAAGGGCACGTCAAGAATTGTCGAGTAGTATTCAGAATGGAACCTGAAATTTTCAGAGCCCTTGCCCAGTATCTTAGGAAGGAAAGGTTGGTCCGTGATACAAAGATTAAAGTTGAGGAGAAGCTTGAGTTTTTTTTATACATGATCAGCCATAATGCATCATTTGAGGATCTGCAGGAGGAGTTTGGGCACAGTGGTGATACTTTTCATCATCACATAAAACATTTCTTTGAAATAGTTATCCCTACCCTCGCTAAACGCTTTCTGAAGCCTCCTTCTCCAATTCAAGTGCATCAGAAAATTGAAAGGAACCCTAGGTTCTATCCTTACTTCAAGGACTGCCTTGGCGCAATTGATGGAACTCATGTACCCATTACAATATCATCCGACAAAGCTGCCCCATTTAGAAATAGAAAGGGCACTCTTAGCCAAAATGTTATGGTAGCTTGTGATTTTGACCTGAATATCACTTTCATTTCTACTGGGTGGGAGGGATCAGCTACAGATGCAAGAGTTCTTAGATCTGCAGTAAACAAAGGATTCCAAGTACCTCCAGGAAAGTTCTATTTGGTCGATGGTGGATATGCCAACACCCCGTCGTTCCTTGCACCATACCGTGGAGTTAGATACCATCTAAAGGAGTATGGGCAAGGTCACCGTAGACCTCAGAACTACAAGGAGTTATTTAACCATCGACATGCCATACTAAGGAATCATGTTGAAAGGACTTTGGGGGTTGTGAAGAAGCGCTTCCCCATCCTCAAAGCTGCCACATTTCACAAGATAAAAAACCAGGTGAAGATACCGGTAGCAGCTGCTGTACTACACAATATTATAAGGTCACTCATGGGGGGTGAGAAATGGCTAGCTAATCAACCTGATAATATCCCGCCACACACCTTTGTTGATCTGCCGGATGGTGATCAAGGCAACGATGAATCAACTGTCCAAGGCAATAATCTTAGAGACTCAATTGCACAAGAAATGTGGAATGATTACCGACAATATAGAAATTAGTGTCTCTTGTTTATTGTGGATTGTAATAACTTAGTGGCTCTTGTATTCCTCCTATTATGAATATGTATAAATTATTGTGGGTTGTAATAACTTATCTTATGAAATTATGTTATGTAAAAACTATTATCTCTTGTTTTCTTCCTGTTATGAATATTTTATGAATCCTTTTATGTTATGTTATGTAATCTCAGTTGATATGGTTGGAATGAGTTCTCCAAAGTTGAACATGCTCTTATCAAGAACACAGAAGAATCATTCTCCTAAAGCTAGTTTTTCACGAAAGAAGCCTTCTCCTAAAGCTGGTTATTCCCAAAGTTGCACAGGTATGGAAGTTGTACAATAGGTTCTTCTCAAAGCTGCACAATAGCTGTACAATTCTACTATTTGGATTTGTGCTGCTGCTGACGTTTAAACTTTGCTTTATGTAGAAAAAACAAGAGCTTCTTGGAATTCGGTCCTAGAGAAGACGCTAGTTGACCTTTTACATGAGCACAAGACTGCTGACTATAGAGGTCAAAATGGATGGACATCGGAAGCGTGGAACAAGATCGTAAAAGAATTTCAGGAGAGAGAGCGTTATGCTTACTTCACAAAGACACAGATCCAAGATAAGGAAAAGGAATTGAAGAGAGACTACAGGCTACTAAAGGATGCAAAGAGTCAAAGTGGATCTCATTTTGATGAAAAGACAGGGAGGATTACGGCTGGGCCAGCTGTTGGGCAAACATACTGACTTCGCATCCTAAGGCTAAGAAGTTCCGCAACAAACCTTTTCCTCTATATGAGGCTTTGGGGGAGCTTTATGATGGTTAGTATCATTACAAAGTTCATGCTCTTCCAATATGTTTATGTTGTGTACTCTTTTTTTAAATAGAACTTCATTGTGTAGGTCAAACAGCTGAAGGGACCTACAACTACACCTCCACCCAGCTTCCAGATGTTACTCAAGCAGGGAATGTAATTGATCTTCTCAATCATGAACAAGAAGAAGATGAAGAAGAAGCTTTGGCAAGACAAGGAGAAGAACATGATCATGTAATTGATGGAGGAGATGCTCAGGTACTTGAGGGAGAACATGCAACATGCGAAAGGCATAATCTGGAGCCAAAGAGAAGGGTTGTTGCTGCAAGAAAGAACAGTGAAGAAGCAGGATCAAAAAGACAGAAAAGGATCAGTAACCTAGAAGAAAACTTGGGAAGATACATTGAGATGAGAAATAAGCAAATTGAGGAAGAAAACACACAGCTAGCAAAAGAGAGGGAGGAAAAGAAGTCAAGTCAAGCTGCTGAATTCTCAATCAAGAAGTGCATATCCATTCTTGGCACAATGGAAGTGACAAAGGAGGAAAAAGCAAAAGCATACAATGTCTTCAAGGACATCGACAACACGCAAATTTTTCTGAGTGCCTACGATGATGACGTCGAGTCTGCACTGATTTGGTTAAGAAATGAAATGGCATAATAGGTACGGTCTTTTGCTTCCCCTCTCCTCTCTTTGAACCTGCAATCCAAGTTGTTTTGAACCTGCAAGTGGCATGGAATATTATTTGTGCTCTACTGATATGGTGATGCTTCTCTTCCTTCCCCTCTCCTCTCTTCTCTCCCACTCAGACATGTCACCTAGTGTGTGTAAGCACTTGCTTGCAACCGACATGTTCGGTATTATGTTTTAGTGTGGCACAATCGCTTGCAACCGACGTGTTCTCTTAAAACAGGCCCAAAATAATTGTCAGGATGACAAGTATGAGCATCAAACTGCTGAATATGTCTTGATTCTTCTCTCTTTTCATGTGTCAATTGACAATTAGCTTTTGGTTTCACATTGCAGACAACGAGTGGGAGTTCAAGAAGTATGGTCACTAGAAGTGATGACTTCGAAGTGAAGTTACTTCATGTTTCTTGTAGTAAAATTGCAGAGTTGTAAAACAGGCTATTGGTTGGTTAATGTTTCTGAAGCATGAATTTTGGTTTATACAATATGCACTCTTGAGGCTTTAGCAAACTCTTCCTTGCTGATTTGGACACCAATGCATTGGCTAAAGAGCATTGTCCTTTTTTTTTCTCTCTGTTCGTTATTCCCTGTGACCCTGCTGAATCCCTATTTGAATCCCTATTTGCCGAACACGTTTGGGGGGGGGGGGAGGGATTAAGGGAACTAACCCCCCACGTGAATTGAGTGAGACCACCGGGATCCACCCAATCCCTGCGGGGATTAAATCCACCTGGGGATTAAATACATGACAGCCGAACAAAGTCTCAAGTTGATTTTCCGATGGGGTGTGTCTATGTGTCCGGTGACACACGCGCGCTTTGGACAAACTGCCTGCCTGTCACAAGCAGAGAGGCCCGGCCTGCTGCTGATCGATCCACCATGTCCGGCCTCGTCGTCTCATTAGCAAGCAGACTATCTAGCTGCTCATCCCGAATTCTTCAGTCATTGCTACGAGCGAGGTTTACCTCTCTTGTCATACATGCTTATCTCTCTCTCTCTCTCTCTGTCAGTCAAACGGTACGGTGGATACATCATTTGGGGGGCCGGGCGGGCATTTTTCTTGCGTGCCGCAATCAGCCGGTGACTGGTAACATGGTAGTTTTTTTTTTAATAATCGGTAACATGGTAGTGTCCACTATCTTCTCGCTCTGTACTGACTCGAGCATTTCAGCTCTCTCTCCAGTGCGTGTGTGTGTGTGTGATTCCTGATAACAACAGTGCGCGAGTGATTGCTTGCAGTTGCAGCCAGAAGATAGGCCCAACCAGGGATTGGGCCTAGCTAGACCACATTGTCATCAATCATGGACTACTTACTGCACGGGCTACACACACACAGTTAGTCATTTATCAAGGCCCAGCGCTACACCTGGGCCATCCGTCACGCGCACACATAAAAGTTGGTTCGGGCCTCTACTCTACTCAAATTACACGGTCTCTTGTAGTTGTCTCTGCCAAATTCAGTTTTCACACAACTTTTGAAAATACAACCTTGTTGCAATTCTTATTTCGGGCGTGTTCATAGCGTTTTGTTTTTATATAGCACATACTAACTGCTTTACTTCGACCACACTGCTACTTTTCCCGGATTTCCCGGATTCCCATAAAGCGGCACCACTAAACTTGCAGAGGCTTCCACTAAAAAAACAAACAAGCAGAGGCAACAGTAGAGATTAATTCCGAAGCATCTTCTTTTCTTCACATAAATTCAGATGCGAATCCGCTATAATAACAAGAAAATTCACAAGGAAGTAAAAAAACCCAGAGTTCTACACTCAGCAGACTAAAGACAGAGCAGCGATACACCCATCCAGAGGAAGAAGAAGATTAGTCTCCGTAACCGCCGGCCCCCCAAGAGTCATTCATATGCCTCCCTAAACACCATTACAAAATTTGGCTTTCCGGCATCATCTACAGCTCGTCGTGGTCATCATCATCAACGCCACCCTCGCCATCAGCACCACCACCCGGGGCACCACCAGACCTCTGGTAGACAGCCGAGATGATGGGGTTGCACACGGCTTCCACCTCCTTGAGCTTCTCCTCGTAGTCCTCCTTCTCGGCCGACTGGTTGTCGTCCAGCCACTCGAGGGCCTCCTTGAGGGCCTCCTCGACCTTCTCCTTCTCCTCGCTCTCCAGCTTGTCGGCCAGCTTGTCCTTGTCGCCGATCGTGTTCTTCATGTTGTACACGTATGTCTCAAGCTGGTTCCGGGCGTCGATCTTCTCCTTCACCTTCTTGTCCTCCTCGGCGAACTCCTCCGCCTCCCGGACCATGCGGTCAATCTCCTCCTGGCTCAGGCGGCCCTTCTCGTTGGTGATTGTGATCTTCTCTGACTTGCCAGTGCCCTTGTCCTCAGCCTTCACGTTCAGGATACCGTTCGCGTCAACCTCGAAGGTCACCTCAATCTGGGGAGTGCCCCTGCAGAATTCAAATACCATCATTGGTCAGACAACATTGGATTCAATCCATTCACCAGCTGAACAAACACACTACTCTGGACAGCAGCAACGCACCTTGGAGCTGGTGGAATGCCAGAGAGGTCGAACTTGCCGAGAAGGCGACAGTCCTTGGTCATGCTGCGCTCACCCTCAAAGACCTGCAGCGATTCAGACAAAGCAAGTTACCACCAGAGATTCAGGCCTGCTGAGGACGACACTGGAATTTCTAGCAGAGGAGAGAGCAGGGAGCCATTGTTACCTGGATGGAGACGGTGGTCTGCTGGTCCTGGTAGGTGGTGAACACCTGGGACTTCTTGGTGGGGATGACAGTGTTCCTGGGGATCAACTTGGTCATGACTCCACCAACAGTCTCAATACCAAGGGTGAGGGGAGCCACATCAAGGAGAAGGATATCTGCACCAAAGGAAAAAAACCACACTTGTGTAAGCAGGATGATCACTAATGAACAGAAAAATCTTCTAGCAGTCAGAAAGAGAGGACAGAAAGATGAGACGAACCTTTGGTCTCATCACCACCCTCGCCGCTCAAGATGCTTCCCTGCACCGCCGCACCAAAGGCAACAGCCTCATCAGGGTTCACACCCTTGTTGGGCTCCTTGCCATCGAAGTAGTCCTTCAGGAGCTGCTGGACCTTAGGAATCCTGGTGCTTCCACCAACAAGGACAATCTCGTGGATCTGGCTCTTCTGAAGGCCAGCATCCTCCATGGCCTTCTTGACAGGGCCCATGGTCTTGCGGAACAGGTCGTTGTTCAGCTCCTCAAACCTGGCACGGGTCAGCGGCTCCGAGAAATCGGTCCCATCGAAGAGGGACTCAATCTCAACACGGACCTGGTGCTGGTTGCTGAGGGCTCTCTTGGCACGCTCAGCTTCCCTCCTCAGCTTTCCAAGAGCACGGTTGTCCTTGCTGATGTCCTTGCTGTACTTCTTCTTGATCAACTTGATGAAGTACTCCATGATCCTCTGGTCAAAGTCCTCACCTGAAGAGATGATGCAACTCAGTATCAGTTATGCCAACAGCAATAAGTTCACAGAAAATGTTCTAACAAATTACACATCATGAAATGATACACACAGCTGAATCAAATGATGTCTTGTTATGTGCAGAGCAGACTCAAGGTAAATAATGTATGGATGATGACTGATTAATTCATCTCAAACAAAACTACAAGAGCATGTATCATAGTAAAATATCAATGCAGATAGCTTGCATACAATATTACAATTACAATAATGTCTGAAATCATAGCCAGTTAGGTTGTCAAAGAAGCCTATGAATAACATGGTTTTATTATATGACTGGGTGTCAACATATAGCATCTCCTTTTAACCAGGTGACAGAACAGTAATCAGCAGTTTATATTGCCTGAAGGTATTCGATAGTCAGCTAGCTTAGTGACAGAACATTCACTCACCTCCAAGATGGGTGTCACCATTGGTGGCAAGCACCTCAAACACACCATTGTCAATGGTCAAGATGCTGACATCGAAAGTACCACCACCAAGGTCAAAGACAAGGATGTTCTTCTCGCCACCCTTCTTGTCCAAACCGTAGGCAATAGCAGCAGCAGTAGGCTCATTGATGATCCTAGCAACATTGAGGCCGGCAATGACACCAGCATCCTTGGTTGCCTGCCTCTGCGCATCGTTGAAGTACGCTGAAAACAAGAGCAGAAAGATGTAAGCGACCACTTTGATACAACAATCACTACAAGCAACCAGCAGAATGGTTACTGACCAGGAACAGTGACAACGGCGTCATTGATCTTCTTGCCAAGGTACGCCTCAGCAGTATCCTTCATCTTGCCAAGAATCATGGCACTGATCTCCTCAGGGCTGAAGACCTTGTTCTCTCCATCCTTGATCTTGACCTGAATGTAGGGCTTGCCTTCCTTGTTAACAATCTTGTAGGGAACAAGTTTCATGTCCCTCTGGACTTCCTTGTCCTCAAACCTAAACAATTGGCATTACACAGTTAGGACACCAGATATCCACCGCAATAAGAAATGTGATTAAAAAAAGGTTGCAGGAGCCAGGTATTACTTTCTTCCGATGAGACGCTTGACGTCAAAGATGGTCCTCTCAGGGTTGACAGCTGCCTGGTTCTTGGCAGCCTCACCGATGAGCCTCTCGCTATCGGTGAAGGCAACCCATGAGGGTGTGATACGGTTACCCTGGTCATTGGCGATGATCTCGACATGACCATTCTTGTAGACACCGACACAGGAGTAGGTGGTACCGAGATCGATACCGATCACGGTGCCGAGCTTCTTGGTCTCCTCCTTTGCAACTGAGAATGCAAACAGGGATCCTGCAAACAGAACAGGAATGATTAAGCCACATTGATCGTCCAATTGCTCTGAATGCTACCAGCAGCTACAACTGAAATGTTATCTCGGCAATACTGACATAAATAAACAGTTGATTCAGACACATTCCAACTAATAGACTAAAATTGAATGTTCTACTCTAAAGGGGGGAAACTAGCCAGCTATATTTAGCGCAATTTCACATTGTATTGACTCTGACTCTGGGTGTTTAGGACTTAACGAAAATCACATAGTTTGGCTCATACCCTTACAACAGAATACAAGCTCTTGTTATACCATGATCCCGATCAAGGCAATCACAGGTCGAGACAGCAATGCAATCAGATGGAATCAAATCGCTAGCTACTGTGAGAGCCCAGCCAGAGTCTGTGCAACTCAAGTCTCATCAGCTACACCATTCCTCGCGGAACAGAACTACTTACAGGTATCAGATCAAGGTGGTACTAGAAACAAAGGTCTAAATCCTAGATCACATGAACAGGCTACGGAATGCAATTGAATAACAAACTGAGCACCCACTCCGAGAACTTGGGGGTGACCAGCTTTTCCGATCCACTGGTCTCTATTCACAACATAACCAATTCGTATCTAAGCATCGCAGATCGAGGCCCAGAGCACCCGTAAATCTAACCCAATCTCAGATCCCACATGAAAACAAAAACAAGCAAAACCCCTCCAGAAACCGCAGGGGAAGAGAGAGGGCGAGATCGCGCCGCATCGTACCTGCGAGCAGGACGCCGAGCAGGAACGCGGATCCGCGAAGCCGATCCATGGCCGCACCAACACCAGCGCACCTCTGGAAGCTTCCCTTCACTTCTCGTTTGATCCTTTGGTTTCGAACTGCTTCTTCTGATGGAGAGAGACGAGAGAGGAGGCGCGGGGCTTATAAAGTCGGGTGCCGTGAACGGGGGCTCGGGATCCCGTCGCGTTGGCCGGGACGTCATGCGTCCGACCTGGACCAGTAGCGGCGCGACGCGTGGAGGCACGAGCCAATCGCGGGGGTCTCTGCGCTGGGGGCGCCGCGGCCGTCCGTGCCGCGCATCCGACGGCTGGGATGGGTTCCTACGCGCGGAGTTGTGGGATTGGTTGGGGTCGCGTGGCAGGCCGCCTTCTCTTCTCGCACGGTGGACTCGGAATGGTCGGGACGCCGCGAGACGCGTGCCGCCTGGCCGCGTGGCGCACCGCGCTAGGAGGTCAGAGCTACTCCAGCCAGGCCCTCGAACAGGCCTTTATACCGACTTTAGTCTACTAAGAAAAAATACAACTTCAGCCGGACCCTTAAACGGGCTACCATTTTGTGGATGCCTCCAAATTTTGATCCATGGCTCTTAGGAATGGAGGCCCTCTATTTCCACCCACTTATAGGCCCCATGTACTTCTTTATTCCCCAATCTCCTCTGTTCGCTCGCACGCTTGCATGTGGAGGAGCAGGCCCGCTCGAGCCGGCCGACGGCGGCGCTCCTCGGGGAGGCCGGCCGGCGGCAGCGCTCGGGGACCTCCTCCGACGGCGGCGACGCCCTCCTACAGTGCTCCCGGGACCTTCTCCGGCGGCGGCGCGCAGCGTGGTAGGCCCTGCACGAGGTGTCCCCCTGCTTCGGGCTCGCCCTCCACGCCGCCAACCTCGCCATCCTCGACGCCGTGTCCGGCAGCCGCCCCGTCCACGTAGTCGACTTCGACGTCAGCGCGGCGGCGGTGCTCGAGGAGGCATGTAGGAGCTGCTCGAGCGGCCATGGCGGCGGCGGCGGCGCTCGGGGAGGCGGCGGCGGCGGCGCCCCAAGATACGCCTCGCCGCAGGAGCAGCACCAAGATGACGTGGGCGGCGACGCGGCGCGCGCGACGACGATGACTACGACTACGACGGCTACGCGTCGTGCTCCACCCCGACCATCGGCGCCACCACGCCGTCGCCCACGGCGACGACCAACTCCGCGGCGGCGTCGCCCTTCATCATGTCCCCATGGACGCAGCTCCCGGGCCTCGGCTTCGGCAGCGGCACCGAGCGCGGCGGCGGCAGGAACGACGACGCCAACAAGGCCGGCCCCCTCGGCTCCCTCGTCAAGGTGGACGGCCACCGCGGTCTCTGCCTCGACGCCGCCGCGGGGCTCATCTACTCCCTCTGCCTTGACACCGCCGCGGGGCTCATCTACTCGGCGTCATGGGATCGGACCTTCAAGGTGTGGCGCGGCGGCCGGGGAGGCGCGGCGCGGCGAGCGCGCGCGGCGGAGGCGGGGGAGAGGGCTGCGAGAGGGAGGTGAGAGGGGGAGAGGTGGGGCCCGCTGATTTAGGGGCCTTCATTTAGTCGGGATGGCTGGAGAAGGAAGAAAATTTCAAGCCCTTAAAGTTTATGGGCCTGAGAGCAACTCCAGCCCAGCCCTTATATTTGGGCCTCTAGTTTGCTTTTTTAGATGGGCATCTAAAATTTAGGGGCTTCAAATTCTCTTCTCACTCCAACCCAAAGACTAAATATGGGCCTCTATTTTGTGACAAGTGGGTCTCACGGCTTCCTCCTCCTCTCTTTCTCCCTCCCCTGCCCCTGCCGTGCCAGCCGCGCCCATGCCGCGCCGGCCGCATGCGCGTGCCCCCCGCGCTCGCCCCGCCGGCCGCCGCGCGTGCCCCGGCCGCGCCGCCGGCTGCCGCGCTGCCGCGCCCCGCGCCGGCCGTGCCCCCGCCTTGCTGCCGCGCCGTGGTGACGCGCGCGGTGCAGACGGCGCCGACGATGCCGGGGATGCCCGACGCGGCCTCGAACCCGGCGGCGGCGGCGGGGGGTCGTCGGGCCAGCTGATGGCGGACGGCAAGAGGACGGCGGCGAGGGCGCGGCAGACCTGCAGCACGATGCTGTGGCAGCTGGAGATGCCGAGGCCGAACCGGCAAGACACCTCGCGGAGCGGCTCCGCCGTGGCGAGGTGCCACACGCAGGCCGCCACGCGCCACCGCGCGGGCACCGCGGGGCGCAGGGGCGTGTC
Organism: Urochloa ruziziensis; assembly: GCA_015476505.1. NCBI lineage: Eukaryota > Viridiplantae > Streptophyta > Magnoliopsida > Poales > Poaceae > Urochloa > Urochloa ruziziensis. The sequence goes on along the minus strand of CM027123.1, from coordinate 51,523,380 downwards.
CTCCTTGGCGACGGCCTGGTGCTAGATCTTGACACCGCCGTGCTCGCGCGGCCGGACGGCGAGCTCGTCGCCTGTCGCCCACGCTTCCTCTTGGGCGTGCCTTGGTGGTGCGCAGCCCGTCCCCCAGCAGCAGTCCGTCGCGCCGCCGCCGGGAGGCCGGCAAGACGCGTATGGGTACACATGCAAGAGGTGTGGCATGTGGTTTCGGACGCACAGGGTCTCGGCGGCCACAGTGTCGGCCACAAGAACAGGTAGCTCGCAGCGCCGGCCTGGCCGCCGCCCTGTCTGCGGCGCCGCCGGCCTGGCCGGGGCCCCGCCGCGCGCTGCGCCCTGGCAAAACCGAGAAACAGAGGAAGGAACAGAGGTGGAAGAAGATGAAAAGGGTGGTGGGCTCACGGGTGGTGGAAAATAGAGGGCCTCCACTCCTACGGGCCCCGGATCAAAATTTGGAGGCCTCCATAAAATGGTAGCCCGTTTAGGGGGCCGGCTGGGGTTGTTTTTTCCACTTGGGAGACTAAAATAGGTATAGAGCCCCATTTGAGGGCTGGGCTGGAGTTGCTCTGACTAAAAATACAAAATAGAGGCCATATTCGAGGGCCGGGCTGGAGTTGCTCTTAGTACCGTCCAGCTGACACTGTGGGTCCGGGGTTCTTCTCAGGACTCACCGACAGAAACTCAGCGTGGGACTCAAGATACGAGTGTTGAAATACTCAGAATCCTGTTTTGTTCTCTACAAAAAAAAATAGAAAAACCTGTTGGAAACTTCACACTGATCTCGCCATACTTTAGAAATCGCTTTTAGAGGAAATGCTAAGACATCACATGTTGGTAAAAGGAGAAAACACTAGGCGATTCTACTATTAGTGGTGTGATGGTCTCATTCGCTGCTCCATCCGTTCTCATGTTTTTGGTTTTCTAATTTGCTCTTTTTTTTCCCTCAAACTGCTCCAACTGTCATTTTGGATATATTTTCTTTTTCATCATCAATATTTGTTGATATTTTAAATGAACTAAAGAAAATGTTATGGGTAGATTTGTTTTCAAAAGTAGTTTCATAAAATTACTCACCCCATCTCCAAATAATGATAATTACTTCTAACTTTATCCCAAGTCAAATCATCTTCAATTTGACTAAGCTTTTAGAGAAAATAACAATATTTACAATTACTGGATTGATTATGAAAATAAGTTTTCGTAGCATGCTACTTTGATTTTTAGGCATTAATAATTTTCTTTGTACATTTGATCAAAATTATTATAGTTTGATCTTAGAAAAATCTAATAGTGCTTATGTTTTGGGTCCGAGGGAGTATCAATAAATCTAGTGACTTTGCCATTGTCTAGAAGAATGCAAAGGATGGAACTTTTTAAGGCTTTCTTAACTGCCTAAATCTAGACGTTTTATAAGGCGACTCTGCATCTTATCTTCTCTAGCTATTCCTTCGCCACATCAGAGGTACAGAACAGAAAAGGCAAGGTGGCACACCTCGCTTTCGTGCTTCTCCATCCAATATCATTAATTAGATGTTCATGTGAAATTGTAGTGTTCTTACGTGCTTCCATTTGTTAGGTTGCAATGGTCTTTTTTTCATGTGTTTTGTAAACAAGGGTCTCGGAAAGCGTTTATTGAAACTTTTTAAGAACAAAGGCGCCACAAGACCAGTGATTCTCGTGTGCCATTTTCCAATTTAAAAATGGAAATTTAGCATGTCATCTTAATCTGTTTGAGTGAATTTGCAATGGGCTGGCCCAAGATCAATAAATTTGACAAGAAGTGCCCCAAAAAGAAGGAAAAAAACATAACTTCGTGGTCACAGTTAACGTGATAAATAGCTTTCGATACACCCATCTCACTAGTTTTAATTATGCAACCTTCATCAACAATTACATCAACAATTACATGGTTAAATTTACTAGCAACCTCGCTCAGAGTAAAAGCCTCATGAATGTAACTCCAGCTGACATGGTTAAATAACTTCCGCCGCCGGCCCGTCACGGCTCCCCGGCGCCCTTCCCCTCCCCTCCCCACTGCGCCCGTCCCGCGTTGAGTCGGGCGCCGCCGCACCCCATCCCTTCGCCCCCAAATCCGGCGCCCGCCCCTCCGCCGCCTCCCTCCTTCCTTCGCTGGTGAGGCGCGGGCAGCGTTGGAGGAGCTCCGCCCGGAACCAGTGAGACGTGGACGGCGTGGGGGAGCTCCGCCCGGAACCGGTGAGACGTGGGCGGTGCGTGGTCCCTATCTTCGTCCCTGCTGCCGGCATGCCCATGCCATCTTCCTCAACTCCGGCAGTGAGGTCCGCGCCTTCTTTCTCAACACGGCAACGAGGCCCGCGCCTTCTTCCTCAACTCCGGCAGCGAGGCCCATGCCTTTTTCCTAAACTCCGGTAGTGCGGCCCACGCCTTCTTCCTCAACTCCGGCAGCCGGCGGCGTGGGGGAACTCCGGCAGTGAGGCCCAATGCAATGGTATGAACATCCAAACATGAATCGGTATTCACTAGTTCATTCGATTCCATCTAGCAATTTCATCTACATCTAAACAATGACTTTGATATTGCAACTCAATACCAATACTACTCTGATTTGGTATTCAAGTTGATTCAATACCAAGGCTTCCAATGCCAACATCCAAACGCAGCCGAAAAATTTATCTCTATCTTTTATGCAATCATGTTCGTTACTTCCAATGCGTTCCGGTCTAGATGGTCTTAAGAGCGCGTTTGCATTCGAGATGCGGGTAGTAATCAGTGGGGGAATCGCAAAAACCTAGAAATTTTCCTCTTTTCCCAGTCCTCGCCAGTCGATGTTGCTTCGCATTGGTCACCCGATACCTAGTCTCAATCCAGTGAAGTACAATGTGATGGTCAAGGCGCACGCTACATATGCCATTTGATTGTACACAATGGTGTTCTCTCCCTTCCACATTGGGGGAAATTATTCTGTATTTACAACTGTCTGTGGCTAGTAACTACAGTTAACCTCATTACAAAAACCGAAGACGGACAAGAAGGGGAATTTACATATGGCCAGTAACTACCATTAACCTCACTACTAAAACTGAACGGGGAGGAGAATATACACAAGGATTGTCTGACAATTTGTTTCCTTATGACCTTCAGCCAGCTTGTTTTGCTAGGAACGCGTCTACCTTCGCGTTCACGTCTGAAGCCAAGAACCTTATGCACATTGGTGGAGTGATTTTGTAGGTCCCCAACAATGAGTATGGTATTGCAAATATCCCTTCGCCACAGATCAGTCCTGATGCCACTACCGGTGCAAGAAGACTTGCATTTTCAGAGTCGGCCTTGTTCCACGCTAGAATTATTAGACTGCCAACGCACATGTCTATGGACATGGTAGGATGTATAAGGAATGCCGCTGACATTGCAGCGACGCTCGGGATGTAGTGTTGGATGTGCCAATTCTTATGTATGGCGACCTCCCTGAGAGCACTCGTGGCTATTGCTGCGAAGAAGACGGGTATGCTGAGTGCAATGGAATACTTTGGTAGTTTGATGAAGCCTCCAGCACCGACTAGGGCTATGATGCGGTGTACCCTGGCAAATGGTGCTGCATAGCTTCCTGTGGTGTCATTCAGGTAGCAATGATAGAACACCCAAAAAACAATTGGGTTGATGATGCATCCTATCGCTGTTCCAATCGCCTGAGCTAGGAACATGGACCTTGGCGAGGTGAGTGTGAGATAGCTTGTCTTGAGATCTTGCATGAAGTCCCCAGCTGTGGCGATGATCATCGTCATGATTGCACAAATCACAAGGCCACCAACCACCCCACCCTTTGCAGCAGTGATCCAGAACCCAAATACCAGGATCACAATCTTTGCATATTGAGTGTAGAGGTTTAGGTCTGTGATACCAGTACCATAGGCATTGCAAAATGCCAGGAGAGGAGCAAATATGTAAGCAACTATCATATGCTGATATTTTATCTGGCTATACATGTGTGGAATCGCAATTGTAGAAATAGTTGCCAGTATAATGTAGCCGATGATGGCGTAGGAGAAGGGAATATTATCTTTAAGAAATATATGTGTCCTGCGGCGATCATCAAAGCTAAGGGCAGGGTGTCTTATGGCATCCACACTCCTGAAAGCATTGGTTGCTGCTTCTAACTGTTGTTGTTTCCTACGCAAGTTGCTCATTGTTTTGAATGGTATCAGGAGAAGCTGGAATAGACCATCCCCAAGCATCATTGCTATGGAGATCAACACCTGTTCCACATGATGATTTGGGATGTCCATAAGTAAACACTGAAGGCAAATCCTTATTAATAGGGAAAAAATCTAGCTGGTTGTCAAATTGTTAACAATGCTCTTGTGTTGCTAAACCTGTGTAAAGTAAGTGGCATTTTTACCTTGTAACCATAGATTCCCATCATATTGTTTTCCTTGTAAAGTGCATTGAACCATACTCCTTTCTTGGATTCAATGTATGGCAACATGATTGCCGAGGAGAGGATGGTACCAACAAGCATTGAAATGCTTACCAGTGTTGGGCAGATCATTCCAACACCAACGTAAGTTGCAGAGAAATTGAAGTAGAAGCTGCAAAAATATAAAAGAATATCATGATTGCTGATTGTTTGTGTTTTCATTATATGCAGATATATTGTGTGTTACTGGCAGTTATGCCATACACTTCCCAAAAATATATGTATCCCTTTAGATTTGATTTTCATATTTGTTAGTGTTTTTACCACAATGTCTGTTAAAGGATCTTGCCTTGTTTCTGTCGAATAAAGCTGCTACTGCACATATGATTGCTATTTTTCTGGTAAGATACACATCATATTCGATTTCCCTCCCTCATATTTTTTATTTATTTACCTATCCCTTACCCTTTTTGGTATGCTTTGAGTCCAAATGTCGGAATGGAAGCAAGTCCACAGTTAGGTCCACCTGTGTAAAACCATTGAAAAATATCCCAGCACAGGCTTCCTGCTAAGGATTTAAGCATGACAGACACTTGTCTCCTGCAACCAGAAAGTGCACAAATGTAAACGATTTAGTAATATATTCACAAGTTTGTTGGCCAAATTATAGCAGTTAATGTCTCACTTTGCTTGCTGGGCTCCTTGGGGGGTATGTAAGCTGTTGATGAGGTGTGCTGTAGCTGTGCCAGTTGCATATGTTAGCCGATGGCGGATGATCATGGCCTGGGCACACATGATAAAATAAATCAAGAATTCTGTTAGAGAGGAGCCAAGCTGCCGAATTTGTAACTTTGCTTGTGTTTACCCTTTAACTGAATTGATATTGATTTGATTATTTTGTATGAGCTAAGATGTTAGCTGATATTGGAAAATTACCTTCCTCATGGGAATAATGGCAAACAAGCCAACAAAGCTGATGAGGAAATAAAAGATTATTAATCTTCCTAGACTTGGTGAGCTAACATTTATGTCTTCCACCAGTCCATCTTTGGTCTCTGTTGCTTCTCTTGGGCTCATTGAGAGCATGAATGATCCGAAACCACCTGATAAACTTATTAGCATACAGATGAGCCATGATTGCATCCATTTTTTATTTAATGATGATCGCATTATTGAAGAAACTGCTACAAGCTGCATCCAGTTTTTCAGAGGCATCTATATACTCACCACTCGACACCATGCTGGCACAGGCAACCACGCATGTCTGGATGACCGTGTTCTCCTGGCGGGTGAAGGGCTGGTGGAACACATCGAATCTCCGTAATATGTGCGTCCATATCTTAAGGAGAAAGAGACTTAGCATGGCTGCTGGGATGTTGAGCGATGGCACCACCCCAGACATGAAGACGAGATTCATGCCCACACTACTTAAGATGGTGCCGAGTAATATGCTAGCCACCACTGATCGCACGCTGATCTGCTCGGTCCATGCTTGAATAGTCTCTCCTTCAAAAGCGCGCTCTGTTGATGGGCCCTCCCTTGGATCACCAACAGCCTCCATGTTTACACCCTTTCCTCTCTCCGACAAATTGCATATGACAACTTGTCAGAGAGAGAGTTTGACGGGCTCTACGTGGAATGTTGCAAGATTGTCCTCAGATGTCAATTGCTCAAGCTGATGGACCTTCAGAATTTTGATTAGCTAAGAAGGTTTGGGTATTTATATGAAGAACGAGGTCGCAGGTTGGTTTGTTGCAGCTGGTGCTATTGAGGGACAATTCCAACCGTACAGTGCAGCAGGTAATTAATGGACACCACAGGGTGGCTATAAGAGATATATCAATTTATTGAGTCTCACATGTTCCACTCTATTTTCCTACTATTTTTTAGTACCAATGCATCCTTTCTTGTCACTTTGTTTGCATGGCTAGTCTGTTGGCTTTGTTTTGTCACGTGATGCTAATAATATACGTGTTTTGATGTGTGTTGCAGATTAGTCCCTCAAAGAGTCAAAGAAGGAAAGCACGTTCTTTTTTTTTAAAAAAAAGGCAGGCTAAGGTAAGCTTCAAGGCTGCAAAGGCCAACGAAACTATACTTAGAAGAAACAGCACTCCAAAATTAACTACCAGGCTCCCTATAAAAGCCTTGTCTCCCCTTCTCTCCCATTGCATCCAACATTTGATTCTGTGTGTATGTCTTGGTTTATTAATTAAATTTAATAAACCAAGGCATGCACACAGAATCAAACAAACAATTATAGCTTATTGTTCCATCAAAAGGAACTAATTAGTCCCCACAATGGAGCATCTCGATGATTCCCAGGAAGGCATCTCAACGGAGCGCGCCTTTGAGGCAGACCCCATCCCATCGCTGTCAGAGACTATCACCGTCCGGTCATTGGTGGTTAGCTTCATACTTGGTGCAGCCCTCAGCGCTGTCGCCATGAAAATCAGCCTAAACTCAGGGTTCCTCCCACCGCTCACCATCCCAGCCGGCCTCGTTGGTTTCTATCTGTCCCGCGCATGGATCCGTGTTCTCGATTGCTTTAAGGTGCCGCACTTGCCATTCACCTGCCAAGAGAACACCGTCATCCAAACCTGTGTTGTTGCATGCTCTGCCATTACATTCAGTGGTATATGTTTTATAAGCACAACATGCAAAATTTTGTTGGTTACTATACTCTCTCATGCTGTTATCATATTATATGGTTGTAACATGTTTTGCTTTCATATTCAGGTGGGTTTGGGACTTACATCCTCGCTATGGGCAAGAGTGCAGCTGGAGGGGACATCGAGGACAAGAAGAATATTGTCGACCCAAGCATTGGCCGGCTAATCACTTTCCTCTTCCTTGTCAGTTTTTCTGGACTGTTCATCCTCATGCCCTTCAGGAAGGTCATGATCATTCGACACCGGTTGACATACCCTAGTGGAATGGCCACAGCACACCTTATCAATAGCTTCCATACCCCTCAAGGCGCCAGCAACGCAAGGCACGTGTCATCACCTGAATGAAGTCAACATGAATAAATGCATTTGTTGGATCAAAGAAGTATGCATGCTTATACTTAGTCATGTGCTTGCACTTACAGGCAGCAAGTGCGTATGCTGTTCAGATCAATGGGTGGGGCCATCTTGTGGGATGCCTTCCAGTGGTTTTACTCTGCTGCAAGAGGCTGCGGCTTCAGAGCCTTCCCCCTGTTTGGCCTTGAGGCATATAAGCGCGGGTATGTAACAACTGTCACAGGCTATCAACCAAGCAAATGATCCATTATATTTTCACGTCAATATTGGAAGTAACAGTTGTGCATTCAATTTTCATTGATCAGATTCTACTTCGACTTCTGCATGACCAATGTCGCCATCGGCATGCTATGCCCATACATCATCACCATCTCCTTGTTCGTCGGGAGTGTTATCTCATGGGGGATCGTTACACCGTACCTTCAATCGAAGGCGGGTATCTGGTACTCTGCTGAGCTTAGCTCCGCAAGCCTTAGCGGCATCAGGGGCTACAACATTTTCATCGGGGTGTCCATGATACTCGCTGATGGCCTCTTCAACTTGCTATCCATCTTGTTCTGCACATTGTGCGCCATGTACAAGAGTCGCAGGCAGCCAATGCAAGGTGGGAGTGAAGATGACAGCGACACGCAGTTGCCGTTCCACTGCCTCAACGCTGCTGAGCAGCAGAAGGTGGCGCAGAGCTTCGACGACCGCCGCAGGGCGCAGGTGTTTGTCCGAGACCACATACCCAACTCGGTCAGCATCCTCTGCTACATCCTCCTGTCGGTGGTCTCCGTCGTCACCGTCCCCTACCTCTACCCGGAGATCAATTCCCTGCATGTGACGCTCATCTACCTGGCCGCTCCGGTCTTCGCCTTCTGCGACGCCTATGGCTTCGGCGTGACCGACATGAACCTGTCGAGCACCTACGGCAAGCTGGCCATGCTCCTCATCAGCTCAGTCGTGGGCCGTAGCAATGGCGGTGTGATCGCCGGCCTCGTCGCCTGCGGGATCGTGATGGGGACCATGTGCAACAGCAACAGCCTGATGCAGGAGCTCAAGACAGGGTACCTGACCCTGACCTCGCCGCGCGCCGTGTTCGTCAGCCAGGCGATCGGCACGGCGCTCGGGTGCGTCATCAACCCGGTCATGTTCTGGGCCTTGTACAGGGTGCAGGATGGCGGCGGCGGCGACGAGGACCTCTTGGACGTGCCCTATGCCAGGGTGTACCGCGGCATCGCCATGCTGAGCTCCGGCCAGAACGGGCTGCCCATGCACAGCCTGTGGCTCTGCAGGGTCTCCTTCGCGCTGGCGCTGGCGCTGAGCGTGTTCCGGGATGTGGCGGCGCGGAAGCGGTGGCGGGTGGCGGGAGTACCTGCCGAGCACCATCTGCGTGGCCATCGCCTTCGTGGTGCCGGCGCGCATGCCCATCGACATGTTCGTGGGGAGCTTGGCGGTGTACCTGTGGAGGCGCACCGACCGGGCGTTCTCGGCGGCGGTGGCGTCGGGGCTCATCTGCGGCGATGGGCTCGGGATGCTGCTGTCGTCGGTGATGGCGCTGACGCACGCGAGGGCGCCCATCTGCATCAAGTTCGTGTCCAACAGCGACAACGTGAGACTGGAGGCCTTCTTGGCGACACTGCCCAAATCATAGCCTGAGGATGTTTGTAAATGTTTCGTAGGGGAGATATATAGTTGTTGTGTTGTGTCCACTTGTAATCGAGTTTCAGTCTGAGTTTACAAGTGAATACATGCAACTGAGGCACAAGTACAATAATAATCAAGACTAGCTAGCGATCGATGATCAGAATTAACAAGCATGCACTAAACTAAATTAAGCAAGACTAGCGATCGATCGACTATGTCGCGCCGGGGTTCTTGAGCGTCCAGAGGAACTCCTCGACCTGGTAGTTGGTGTCCGCGGAGAAGACCCTGAGGCACATGGGCGGGTTGACGTTGAGCAGCGACAGTATCGACGACGGCAGCGACCATATCCCGTCGCCGCAGATGAGCCCCGACGCCACCGCCGGCGCGAAGGTGTGGGCCCGGACGCGGTCGGACTTGCTCCACAGGTAGAGCACGACGCTCCCCACGCACATGTCGATGGTGAAGAAGGAGCCGAGGAAGAAGGGCACCGCCATGCCCAGCGCGCTGGGGATGTAGTCCTGCACCCACCAGTTCCTCGTCTTGGCCACCTCCTTGAGCGCGCAGATGGCGATCGCGAGGAGGAAGAAGGCGAGGCAGAACCGCAGGCAGTACTTGGGCAGCTGGTTCCAGCCGTTGACGCCCAGCAGCGCGATGCCCCTGTAGATCTTGGCGTACGGCGCCGGGTAGCCTTCCTCGAGGCCGACGTCGTAGGCCTTGTAGAAGATCCAGAAGACGAGCGGGCTGATGATGCAGCCCAGGCCCGTGCCCATGACCTGGCTCACGAACATGGAGCGCGGCGAGGTGAGGGTGAGGTAGCCCGTCTTGAAGTCCTGGATGAGGTCGGAGGCGGTGGAGACGATGCCCATCATGAGCCCGCACGCGGCGAGGCCGGCGACGACGCCGCCGTCCTCGGAGCCTATGCTGGCGCCGAAGATGAAGATGGCCAGCTTGCCGTAGCTGCTGGAGAGGGACCAGTCGGTGAGCCCCGTGCCGTAGGCGTTGCAGAAGGCGAAGACGGGCGCCACCACGTAGGCCCACACCACGTGCTTGGGCTTGAGCTGCCGGAAGATGTGCGGGATCGCCAGCACCGAGATGGCCGCCAGCAGCACGTACGCGCCCGCAGCGATGGACGTCGGGATCTGGTCCTTGAGGAAAACCTGTGCATATGCTGTTTATATATATACATATATGTATATGTTTGCATTGCATGTTATATATATACATATATGTATATGTTTGCATTGCATATGTATATATGTATATATATATGTATATATATACAAATATATACCTGCGTGCGGCGTCTGTCGTCGAAGCTCAGCGCCTGTCTCTCGCTCATGTCCACGCCGGCGAAGGGCTTGGCGGCGGCCTCCGCCGGCTTGGTGCGCTTGAGGTACATGTCGTAGGAGGTCCGCACGAGGATGGAGAGGAAGTTGAAGAGCCCGTCGCCGATGATCATGGCGATGGAGATGAAGATCTGGTAGCCGTTGAGGCCATGGAGGCTGCTCCGTGGCAGCTTCTCGTCGTACCAGAGCCCGCGCTTGCTCTCGATGTAGGGCCACATGAGCCCCCAGGAGACGACGGAGCCGAGCAGCAGCGACAAGTTGATGATGTAGGGGCAGATCATGCCTACCCCGACATAGGTCGCCGAGAAGTCGAAGAAGAAGCGGCGGCGGTAGGCTTGGAGGCCGAAGGTCGGGAAGGAGCTGAAGCCGCAGCCGGGCCCGGCCGAGTAGAACCACTGGAAGAGCGACCAGAGGAAGCTCCCCGCGAAGGACTTGAAGAGGATGCTCACCTGCTGCTTCGCCTGGATGGCGCCCTGCGGGGTGTGGAAGCTGTTGATCAGGTGCGCGGTGGCGGACCCGCTGGGGTAGGTCAGCTTGTAGCCGATGATCATGATCTTGCGCAGCGGCACGATGGAGAAGAGGCCCACGAAGCTGACGAGGAAGAGGAAGGCGATGATCCGGCCCAGAGATGGCTCCTCCACGTTGATGCTCGTCTTGGCCTCGTCGAAGCCCTCAGCGATCTTCTGGCTCATGCCAAGGATGTACGTGCCGAACCCACCTAATAAATATATATATTTGGACATCTCCCGTTAATTAATTGCATGCATTCTTAATTGGATCAGATCGAGCATCATCAGATCGAGCATCATCAGATCATCGACAAGATACATGCATGCATATAAACCAAAACCCGGACCGGAGAATGCGATGCTGGAGCAGGAGATGACGCATGTCTGCACCACGGTGTTCTCCTGCCGGGTGAAGGGCTTGGGGAAGATGCCGCAGCGCTCCAGGGCGCTGGTCCACGTCTTCATCAGGAAGAAGGCCAGAAGCCCCGCCGACATGTTGAGCGACGGCACGATCCCGGACGTCAGGTTCAGCTTCATCACGATGAAGCTGAGGAAGAGGCCCAGCGCGGTGCTCACCACCACCGACCGCACCGTGATCTGCTCCGACCACGCCGGCAGCTTCTCCCGCTCGAACGCCTTCTCAGTCGACAGCGCCTCCCGCGCCGCCGCCTCCGACGAACCCTCCATTGATCAATATTTCTCGCGGCTGCTGGATGATGGATTCGATTCGATTCGATTCGGAGAAAGCGGAGGAGGACGGGAGAGAAAGCAATGCATGCAGAGGAGGGGGAATATTAGCAGTGGAGCAAACTATTAGTGGCTGTGAGGAACTGTCTGTCTCTTTGTGCTCTCTGTCTCTCTCTAGTTTCTTCCCGGAACTAATGATAATAAAGAAATAAATAATGGGGTCGATCCCATCAATATAATAAAAGTCATTGAAAGTGAGATGTTGCAAGGCACAAAAGTGTTGATTATTCTCATTCCTTGTGGTTTTAATTCTTTTTCTTCTAATTTTATTTCTGTAATCATGCATGTAGAGTTTCCTATGGCCACTTTCAAGGGCGAGTAAGCGGATGGTCGTCATGCAATCTCGTGCACTGCATGCCTATAGTTCAGTGGCGAGCCTGCTAATTTTGGCACAAGAGTCATGGCTACGTGCCACCTTGACAGGGGCGGTAAACTGAGTATAATTTACATTTAACAAAGTTTCTTAAAAACTATAGTCAGCAAGGTTTCGTGGTGTAGTTGGTTATCACGTCAGTCTAACACACTGAAGGTCTCCGGTTCGAACCCGGGCGAAGCCAATTCTTTTTGACTTTTGTTTTGGAGGTAAAAGCACAAATAAAGTTCTCAGGCGGCTATAACCAACACTCCATTCAACTGGATCCTGATGGCTGATACGGACCTCTTCTCTGAATAACCAATGGCGTCCTCAAATCAAGCAGTCAGAAGTGAAAACCTTTGCATATCTCGGTTATTGAAGTTTCATCTTGTCTGTTTAAACTATTTTCTTTTTTTGGAACATCATCATTTAGCCAAAACTGTCCTTTTTTTTTTTTGCTAAACTGTCTGTTTAATCTTGAAGTCTCTTCTCATTCCTAGTGTTTTTCCCTCTCTAGTTTTACTTGTGTGATGAAGAGTTTCGTGTGTCCACTTTCCAGGGCGCGAGTAAGCGGATGGTGGTCATGTAATCTCGTACATTGCTAATTCTGCCAGGGCTCATTGGCTACTCTTGTTAGCGATACATATTCAATAAAGTAATTATAATTTACATAAGCACTATGATTTCGTGGTGTAGTTGGTTATCACGTCAGTCTAACACACTGAAGGTCTCCGGTTCGAGTCCGGGCGAAATCATGTTTTTCAATTTTTTCCCTTCCCCCCTACACTTTTTGACAACTTTTATTTACATGCTTCGCAATGCTATAAAAAACCAACACATTCGCATTTCTAGCTCTGCCGTCGTTTCAATGGCCTGGAGTTTTCCAGCCACTTCATTTTCAGCATACTGTCCTGCAGAATTAGCTGCACACAGCTCTGGGTTTCAAGATTAGATATCTAATAATTTGTGACAGTGACATGTTCTTCAACAAAGAAGACCAAACAAAGCATTCTCTGTCAGCAATTCAGCATATGCTCGTACAGATTACAGCAATATTGGTCACTCTAAATTTGTACGCATATTACACATAGCTACAGTACATAAGCACAAGCACAAGCACAATGGAGACCAATGATGGTAAATTTGGTAACTCCAAAATTTAAAGGAACACGGTGTACTACAGATGAGCACAAGCACATCTGTTACAAAAATGTCCAACACTTATATTGGGTTAAAGCATCTTCTCTGCTGGAGTGTTATCTGCCATATATATTTACCAAACTGGGACAAATATAAAGACATTACAAAACAATCAGATGGATGGATCCTGATGACTGATAAGTGCACCTCTTCTGAATAAGCAACGCCATCCACAAAACAGGCAGTGATGTTGCATCTTCGGCTCCCCACCACAAGACTAAAACAAAACCTTCAGTCGTCATCCTTGAACTCCCTGATTAGCCAGTCAGAAGCGAAAATTGTTACACAAAATCTCTGTTATCAAAGTTTCATCTTGTTTCCTTAAACTACTTTCATTTTCGGAACAATGTTTGGCCAAAACTTTGCTGAAAAAAAAATAGCCATAGAAGAAAGAAGATATATGATCCTTCGATTTTTATGAAGAGGGATAAAAGGAAAAGGGAAATCTCCGATTCTGTATCATTCATTCAAACAATATGGGCTATCTGAGAGAAGCAAAATTTCCACCTCTACATGAAGGACCTCATCTCATGCACAATTTCAACTTTTTGTGACAGAAATGTATGTATGGTTTCATCTAATTTAGATGTGTGAAACATGATTTTAATTTTGGTCATTCAATAATGATCTCTGCATTTTGTTAACACTAGCAGCGAGGTCATCAAATATAAAAGCAGACACAGGCGCTTATTTGCATGCAAAAACTTTGGATACAGGCATATTACCTGCGGTCAAGATAGCGTGGTTGGATCCCAGAGCCTTGACATGTGGTGCACGTCAAAGAGCCGATGCCATCGCAGTTGACACATTTTGATTCTTCAGTCTCGCCTGCGCCAAGTACTACAGTAACAATGCCCTTTCCAGTGCAAAACCTGCATACCTCTGGAAAATCAACAATTTTCTGTTCAATATTCAGGATTGCTGGGTGCTACTAAAAGAGAGAATAAACACAGTTACGAAGGTACTATATGTATTGCGCAATCAACCCATGCCCGAGGCATCATCTTTTTTATGCATCATGACTAGTTCACTGAAGCTCATGAATTTTAAGTCAAACGAAACGCTGCTTTTGTTTTCTTAGAGTCATCATTTATAAGTATGGTCATCAAGATAAGAGGGACACACTGTGTATTTGACATTGACAAACATGAAAATTCCAGTAATAATAAACATAACTGAAGCTATGATTCCGATTTCCCAAACCAGCAGATGTCAAGACACATGATTTTTCAGCCTAGTCCTTTCATACTGTTTTGTAAGATTATAGCGGAAATGTAGAGTCAGTCCAAATGTCAGCTAAATGTCGATGCCCCATGACTAGATATTTGTCTCTTAACTAAGTAGGCACATGACCTCAAGTAACCACCACAGCATTGTGCTGTGCTGTGCCACTCAGCTGAATGCACAATGCTGACTGCGCTAACCATATATGTTTGAAATGGAGAGCAGAAGAAAGGAGCAAAGTGGAAGCATCAATATAAGGCTGGGGGCATAGTCATGACATACGCGCGCCAGAGCCGCTGCAGGGGAAGCACGGCTGTGTATTCTCCCTCTTTGCCTGCATATAATTGAAAAAAAAAACAAGGCATCAAAGACTGACTTTTGATTACAATTAAAATACAGAAGAGTAGCAGTTTGAATGGAGCTTGGATGTTTCCGGTTACAGTCAACTGCATTGAATTATACGCTGCTAAATTGTCAAGCAATCCAAAATCTACTTCACCTTGCACAATTGCTTGTTGAACAAGTGTTTGTGAAGGAAGAGCCTAGTTGATTGATGAGTGGGATACTGAGAAGAGAAGAGAACTGACGGCATTGTCGATTTGGCTCTCGTAGAAGACGGGCACGCCAATCCCGACGGCGATGCTGACGACGCCCACCGATATGGCCACAATCTGCAGCCACCAAGAAAGGCATCACATCAATCAGAGCCCGCGAGCAGAGAGAACCAAGGGACACGGTTGATGATCTGTGTCTTTACCGTGTTCTGGTCGAGGTCAATGGCCCGGATGCGAGCGCACCGCCTCCGCCGCCGGGGCAGCGCCGCCGCCACGCTGCATGGCGAGGAAGGAGTCGGGGAGGAGAGGAAGGAGGTGTGGAGCGTGGTGAGCGGCGAGCAAGAGGTGGCCATGGCTGCCTGCGCTGCGGCGCGGCGCTCTGATTGGTTTTGGGCCGTTGGGGGAGCCGGAGAGGAGAGTTTTGGATCACATGTTTTTCCTTGTGGATGACGAGGGACATGCTTCAGTAGTTCAGTGGCCGACGTGGCTTGTTTAGAGTTCACTACTCCATCGACATGTCATTACCTGGGGCCCGCGTTCATCTCCCATCTCATACACATCACACATCAGCAACCTTGGTAAAGTATAGTGGCAATATAGATAGACAAGATTATGGAACCTTTCTAGTATCTTCATATCTGTCTGTCTCACCCACTTGCACAAAGTACAGTTACTTTCCTAATAACAGTTACATTTGACTAGGCAGGATTAAGTAAAATCGCAGCATCATATTTGTAATTAACTCTAGAACGAAAACATGAGCTTTACTCCTTTAACAGGAGGTAGGTACCTTCCTGACAATGCCACTAGCAGGCTACAAGTTACCATCCATCTCTCGTACAAGCAGCAGGGCATCGGCGATCTACTTATATGGATCGTCACTCGTCAGCGCTGACTGTCAGCTGCCTCTTAAATCTTCGCCAGATGGGTTCGTTTCCAAGTCAGATTGCACATGTATATAGGCTAATTCAGTCTTCTGATCCTTGGTCGTCCATAGACTCCTGCTCGTCAGGATGTATATACTGCTTCATGTATTCTTCCTCAATCGTCTCTTTGAGCAAAGTTAATCTCTGGATGATCACCGGGTCACTCATCTTCCTCGCATCCATAAAATCCGTCTCCTCCTTGTTGAGATGGTATGAATCCAGCATCATTTTGATCCATTTGTGGAGTTCGTTGGGAGTTCTGCATGCAAACAACAGATCCATGATGCCAAATAAGCCATGTCTGACTAACGTATGCAAAATATCTAATCACGCCAAGCGCCCTAACCCTCAGCTCAAACAAAAAGTAAAACGGTACCCGTTTCTTTTTATTAGCAGATTACAGCAGTCAGCTCAACAGCGTATTTTAACATATGATGAATTCACTTTATTCTGGCCTCCAAATTTGAGTCTCATATCCAAGTTTGGACGTTGTTCTACAAATCATTATGTGGTATTTTCTTTTGCAAATCTGACACGGCATGAAGTCCAAACGATCTTAACCATTTAACACGCATAGTTTACAGTGCTAGACCTTTTGCTTTTCGTGGATAGATAGAAATCCATAAGAACAGTCAAGCATTAGGCACTCCTGAAGGATAACTAGTTGAGCACAAAAGAATGGAAAAGACCAGCAAGAACATTGATGAATTATCAAGGAATTTCTTTTGTTTTATTTTCGGTCCTCAATATGTTACTCTGATGGAAAAAACACTACGAAAACTGATATGCTGTAGATACAGTGAAGGTATTTAGGTAACACAATTACTTGTGCAGAACATATTCATGCAGCGGATGTTAATATTATACATATGCATTAAAAACTTGACTATATCTGTGACAAAAGCAATATGTCATATAATGAAATCAGTAGAACCACAACTTCTTTGTCAATAAATTCTTACGTGTAAAGAGCATCTTCATCCTTGACTTCGCGCTCATCTCCTGGAGAGAAAGCAGTTGCAAGCGCACCAAATCTCTCTTCAGGATCTTCAATATTCAGCAGATACTTAAGAAGCTTCATTTCTGGAGGTGAGATGATCTTGAGGCTTTCCTTTGTAGTTGTATATATATGGTACATTATGTCCTTGACCTGCAGCATTCATATGAATAAGAAAATGTTATCTACAAGTATTAGCCGCTTATTTTGTACTAGTATATACATTTATCTCTTCAAAATCTTAGCATATTGGTGATTTGGAAGTCCGATACGAAATGGAAATAGAACCCCCCCTAACATGACACTGGAAATAACATAGCATGTAATTATGCAAGTTACTTTGCCACAATTTGCGAAGATCCTAAATTATGATATTGCACCTATAAAATCCATTCTTACTTAACCACATTATCCTACTCTGTACATTATCTGAATATAAATCGTCTAGTATATATACTAGTACCTTATTATACAATGATGTATGGCAAAATTTTATATGGGTATCGCGAAAATAATCCTGACATTGCAGACAACAATTCTATGCAATTGAAAAGAGAGGTTTGCGGAGTAGTTGAGTCATCTAGCATAACTCTATCAATGGTATTTTACTACACTTAATATTGCTTACATTTTTTGTTAGGTAATATTAGCCAGCCAAGGAGGCTCAATTGCTGCCTAACTGAACAACTGACAGATAATAGAAGTCAAATCACTAAGCATTCGCCAATACTCAAGTTTGCATAGAACTAAAAATAAGAATACTGTATAAGAAAGGGAAAAAATGCATACAATCCAAAGGAGGTCAAACTGCTAGTATTTTATCTTTCTATACTATATACATATCCTATGTTTTCCATTGCTCAAGCACAAAACAATTACATGTCTATATTTAGGAGAAAGTCCAAATATCTTTCTATACTATATCCATATCCTATGTTTTCCATTGCTCAAGCACAAAACAATTACATGTCTATATAGCCTCAACGGTCTACCCTGTTTGATAGTGGGCCAATCAACACAAATTGCTTATGTATCATTGCGAGTTTGTGACCAACCTTATCCTTCATAGTTGTAGAATCTTTTGCAGCAGCCCAAGCTCTGTTAATGAGAAGAATTAACGATGAATCAAGTTCTTTAGCCTTAGCTAAGCTTTTGATTTTGTCACAGGCATCCTCTAGTGAAGAAGAATTCAGTATGTCATCAAACTTTGAATGAGCAGATTCAATGTCCAACTGTTCCAGTGTGCAATCGTATGCATGGATTGCAGATAGACATTTAGCCCCAAGCCTGACAACTCCTGCATAATATTGAAAACTTATCAGCCCATAAGATGAAGTATAATATCCAGAACAATAACTACAGTGAAATTCGTTTGTTTGTCAATTCGCACCAAAAGAAGATGGCAACAACCAGACTGATATGATCAATACAGTATGTTGACCTGGTTAACTTATCCAGATGAAGCTAAAGAGAAGAACAAAGACAACCTAAGCATAACTTCTATGCTGTGCATGTAACCTTTTTGTTCACCATTTGAGACCGATTTGGAATTGAACTAGAAATCGTGCTCCATGTTCTCAGGGAAAAAAAAAATGAATCACGTTCTCAAGCTCAGTCTGTTTTAATATCCTTATCATGATGTGAACGTATGTTAGTGGTTAATCACCTTGATATGCATGAATAATAAAGTGTGACATGTGATTAAAGAAAATGACAAAGGTAGATACTTACCGTCCCGCTCATCAAGGCCACTATAAGCATTCACAAGGAAATTTAGATGGCGGAAGAACTCCCCAGTGAAATCCTTCCGTCGCCTTGCAACAATAGCATTAATATCAGCAGGGTTATCTCTGAGCTCAGTGAAGAGTTCCATGTGCTTCTCTATTTCATCATCGATCTGAGAAAATAATTAATTAAAAGCATGAAGAATATTACAAAATTACAAAACAATGCAACTAAACATTTCTACTGTTTCATTACAAATCTACAATGATATCTGCATAATCCAGATAGCTGAAATTCCTGTGGTTGACAGTGACAAAAATTATGCCTTTCAAAGACAGTAACAAAGGTTATGTTGAGAATCGTCAAAGCACACTGGATGATGGTGCATAAAAGAGACCAAATGAGGACTTACCTTCTTCACTTTTCTAGCAAGCACAACCAACTTTTGCTTCATTGAAGAATCGGTCTCCATATCTATACGCACTTGACAATGCTTGTAGAAGTGTTTCCTATACCTTCTCCACTCCTCTCTAAAGACCAATACTTTTCTCCAGTCCTTTGTTTCTGGCTTCTTGTGCATGAAGAACTCAATGAATTTGTCACAGATTTCAGTCATCGTGTACCCCATCGCAACTTCAGTCTCAGCTTGGTCTTCTGCTTTAGCAACATCTGGAGTAGCTACACAGCCTGCAATCACATGTTTCTCATGATTTAAGGCATACTTTTGTAAGTTGCACAATGCTATTCTTTCTTAAGTTGGACAATGTTAAGCTGAGCACCCACATATGACCAAGGAGATCAAATGTGTTATTGCAAACGTGTAACTTTGGAACAAGCCAACAAGGAAAAGATAATAATCGAACTCAACAAAGGTCCCCTCAAATAGCATTACATCAGTAAAAAAATTCACTATCTGAGATACAGCAAGATCAGTCCCTACAAGATTTTAAGAAAGCATATACTCCGTTTCTTATGAAACTAGTCCCAATGCGTTATTAGGAAATCCATGAGAAGAAGATGTAATAAATAAATGCACTTAGAAAATATATGGGTGGTTCCAGTCCCTGAAATTCATTGGACAACCGATTCAGTGGCCACCTTGCCCACAAGCATGGCAGAACCCAACTCGCTCCCATGAAATAGACTCAGAGCTCAATAAAAAGCTGAATCATGACTTAAAAAGAAGAGAGATTCGTGCCTTACGTGGTGGTGGCGGCGGCGCGGCTGCGGCGAGACGGCTCCTCGCCGCGGCAATGGATGGGCAGGCGTCAGCGGCAGCGGTGGCGGCTGAGGGAAAGAGAGAACGCGAGAGGGCTGCGGCTGCAGGCGGTGGCGAGGGACGGGGAGCGCGGCAGAGGAGAACACCGTGGTTCGCCGCCATCGGGGAGACGGGAGAGCAGCGTTGGCTTGGTGGCCACCGCGGGGGCGGGAGGAACGGCGGTGGAACCACGGTAGAATGGTAGATTGGAAGCGATGGGGTGGGGTCATCACGTCAGTCTCACACACAACGAGTCGGTCTCCGGGCGGAGCCACGTGTTTTTTTTATTGATTTCCAGTTTGAAACCTCGTTCCATGTCAGCATATGGATGCCACAAGCTTGTTCAATGATGGACTACTCCCACTCTTCTAATCTCAGCTAACTGGTGTCTGCTCTAGTCTATACTCTCGACAGCCATAGCCCATAGGTCATTGCTGGTTATTGTGGATTGGTTATCCGTTAATTATGCAACACAAACAGTAGTGCATAAGATTATTCCAAGGTGCATGAATGTCCATTCTTGCCCCCGGCCACAAATGATGTAGATTTTCCCATTCTTTGAGCACCATTTCGTCCAAATAGACAATAACGTTTTGTTCGCTTGGTTTATTAGCCTTGCCCAGCGAATTACTAAACCTGGGACTCTACCACCCGTCAACCCTTTGCTTTGAATTGCTTTTTAAGGACTATTTCTCTCGTAGAATGCTATTGAATCAACCCAGAATTAGTCAAATCAATAGAATTTTCAGCCGTGAACAAAGAGTTTCCAACTGATTAAAGCTAGAGCTTGGACGAAATTAAAATTGCGTGACATTTACACAAATATCCGAGTCTTTGGATAAATGCTTTTGCAAGCATTAGTCCACAAATTTTTCTACACTCAAATCGTGTGGGTAGATGCCAACAGAGTTTGAAAAAACAGCCAGATGACGTGATCGAGAGTTTAATAATCCTCCACGAGGATGGTGACAGGTCCGACACGAGCTAGCTGGAGTAGCCGTGTCTGTTTGCGGCAGCACAGCAGATCGCCATCTCGACTCGACGTCTCGACCCACCACCACCACTGCACCAGTGAGTCCAGTCCAGTCCACGCGACGCCGGCGCCGCCTCCTCTCTCCTCAAAGATTCGATTCCCGTCTCCTCATGGCCGGCGACCTGCGCCAACGCCGCGCGCCGCTGGAGGACGCGGGCGAGGGCGCCTCCTCCGCCGCCGCCGGCAACGGCAAGGAGGAAGCGGCGGAGGGGAAGAGGGGGAAGAGGGAGGCGCTCGGGTGGCTCGAATGGGGCCGCGGCTGGATGGCCATCGTGGGGGAGTTCTTCTTCCAGCGCATCGCCGCCAGCCACCTCGCCAACCCGCTCGAGCTGCCCCCGCTCCAAGGCGTCTCCATCGTCGTCACAGGCGCCACCAGCGGCATCGGCCTCGAGATGGCCAGGTTCCCAACCTTCTCTTTCCTTTTACCTTCTTCATGTTGCTGGATCTTTCGTCCGGACATTGCGGTTTGCCTGCTGCTCCAGGATAGTTGGAACCTATGGCTGTTCCTTCAGTTCGAATGCATGATAGCCTACTAGTGTATCTTTCTCCGTCTTTTTTCTGATATAATTACGAGGGAGAGAGAGAGCACAACCTTTTTACTAAAAAGGTGAAAGTTTTGCTTCTCCATTGATGTATATGTGGAAAACAAGCGTGCATGGCTTGATGCGTGATATTTTTTTTTTCCGTTCGGATGCAAATTGACTTCTGTACCAACCAAAAAATTATGAAAGTATGATAGTTTTAGTATATACATGTCTCCTCTTTTCAGCACATGCTGGTGACTTAAGTATTTGGTTCTAGTTGTCATGATGGTACACTCGCTGCCTCTACAATGATGGCAAAGCACCTGGCAAATACTTCACAATCTGTCTGTGCTAAACTTGTCAACTCTGCACCTGGCCATGTGTGATACCTAAAAATGCTCTGCTGTGTTGTGTTGATTCAGAAACCTTGTTGTGAGATATACAGTCAAATTCTTGTCGCCAGCCTCTGTTTGCCCTTTAAATCTTTGGGAATTTTTAGGCGAAGTCGTGTTCGCACGAAACACACTGCGAAACTGTAAATCAGCAGGCAGGCTCCAAACATGAGGGGCTTGCATCTTGTTCTGAAGATGATACTAATTGGAATCCTTTTACCTTCATGATCGTAACAGACAACTCCTACAGGCTGGGGCACATGTTGTGATGGCTGTTAGGAGACCCAAGGTGGCGCAAGAGTTGATTCAGAAATGGCAGAATGAAAGTTCAGAAACAGGGACTCCACTAAATGCTGAGGTAATTTTAAAGATGCTTGCTATAAGGTCCTGGTTGATGGATGAGGCTTTTAACATGAAGTATATGTTGTGCTGTGACCTGATTGTTGCCTTCTGACATATTGATTTTCTTTTCCAATTTGATGCACTACCATTAATTTGAGCTTCTGATTTTCGTGTGTCAAGATGTATGCCCTTAAGCATTTATGTTGTCCAATAGAAAAAAAACTAGTTTATGTTGCCTATATCTATGCTCACACTTGACATCTGTAATCAATCACAAGATATGCATATTTTTATTGGTGAAGATTAAAAGCACGCTTATATAACTTTGTTAGTCATATGACTATTGATTTGGTTTAGCTGCAAGGTATCTGACATTCCTTAAATATTACTCTTTAAGGTGATGGAGCTTGACCTGCTTTCCCTCGATTCGGTTGTAAAATTTGCTGATGCTTGGAATGCTCGTATGGCACCCCTACACGTGTTGATCAACAATGCTGGAATCTTCGCTATAGGAGGTATGTTTCATTACTAACACAAACCTTTGGATGTTGACCTTCTAGGATTCGTTTAAGTGTGAATGATGGATTTAAGTTGTATCAGAGATAACAGCTCTTTTGCTTTCATGTAGAACCCCAGCGTTTTTCAAAGGATGGACACGAAGAACACATGCAAGTAAACCATCTTGCACCTGCATTACTGGCTATGTTGCTTATACCTTCCCTTCTCCGAGGTTCTCCCAGCAGAATTGTTAACGTTAATTCAATTGTGAGTTATTTTCTCTCACTAATCCTGCTCTAGTGTGCTGTTTTCTACCATGAGTGCACTTGACAATTTATCCAAGCCCAAACATTTT
Source organism: Urochloa ruziziensis (assembly GCA_015476505.1). Taxonomy (NCBI): domain Eukaryota; kingdom Viridiplantae; phylum Streptophyta; class Magnoliopsida; order Poales; family Poaceae; genus Urochloa; species Urochloa ruziziensis. Next base: position 51,500,356 of record CM027123.1, on the reverse strand, counting down.
GAATTCTGATGTTGATTTGGAATCAGCAAATGTGCTATTCTACAGTTTTTGTTGCAATAAACTGACAGCATCCGACATGTGTGTCGCCAATTACAGATGCACACTGTAGGTTTTGTTGACACTGAAGATATGAACTTGAGAAAGCAGAAATATAGAAGTTGGTTGGGATATTCGAATAGCAAGTTGGCACAGGTACATCATTTTGTTTTTCACAGTACTCTAAGGTATACGTGCATGCATGCTATTTCATTTAGTTAGGTCTGAACTGTTATTTATTTCATTCTCAGGTAAAATTTAGCAGCATGCTTCATAAAAGAATCCCTGCAGAAGCTGGCATCAACGTTATTTGCGCTTCTCCTGGGATTGTTGACACGAATGTTGTGAGTTCCATTTCCATTTCGTTTTTTTTTTCTCTAATCATTTGTGATGTCTCATGAGGTGAATTCTTATAACATGTCTGTGTACCCAACATTCACATTTTGATAAACATATAAAGGGCTGGAAGTTATTCCTTTTGATTAATTGAACACAACAGATGGAAAAAAAACTTAATTAAAAGGTGCATATATTGCTGGATAAGTGGTTCACATGTACAATGTATCAACGCATTCTTCTTTCCTTGTCTGTTTGTTCGCTAAATGTTGACACTCATTGTATGAAACAGGCAAGAGATCTTCCTAAGGTTGTTGTAGCTGCCTATCATTTGATTCCCTACTTCATATTTGATGCTCAAGAAGGTGAAGTTATTGAACTTCTGTTGCCACCTTCTGTCGTTTAACAACCTTTACCTCTTCTGATACACACAAATGTTGTGTTTTGTTTGCAATTCAGGTTCTAGGAGTACATTATTTGCAGCTTCTGACCCCCAAGTTCCAGAATACTGCGAGATGCTGAAGTCTGAAGACTGGCCTGTCTGCGCTTGCATTTCATACGATTGTAATCCAATGAATGCATCTGAAGAGGCACACAACCTTGAAACTTCACAGCTGGTTTGGGAGAAGACACTTGAGATGATTGGTCTTCCACCAGATGCCCTGGAGAAGCTCATCGCAGGGGAATCGGTTCATTGCCGTTATGGTCAGCAGGAGGCAGAGTAGAATATCGCACAGCTCCAAATTATACCGCTTTTTGTTTGCAATTAGTGTCGGTTTGCTCTTGTTCTTGGTTGTAGACCTTTGTTAACAGTATGTGTCTTGCTCTAGTTGTCATGGGCTTCTCTCTCTTTTTTGCGCAAAAAAAATATTGTAAAGAGTTCTAGAAATACTGCCCCCTGTTATTTTTTATCAATGATGACAGAGCTTACTTGTAACAAGAATTAAAGAGATACCTATTCTGAGTTAACTTTACCCTTACAAAGCAACGTTATTAGATTAGATGAACAACTAGATTAGTAGCATCGCTGACACAGACCAACTCATTGATCAGCCGTATTTGCATATTACTTGTCGCATTTTTTTTTCCCACTGTGCATGTGCTAACATGCTAACTCTGATGAGCGTGCAGGCCAATAAAAGGTTGCTGATGCTCAAAGCGGTAACCTTGGAAAACAAAGATCAAACATTGCTTCAGCAGATCATGCTCACAGATGATGATACGAGACAAGGTTGCAATGGAATATTTGCAACTAGAGGGTTAAGATCCATATTAATTACAGACATCACCCTTCAATGGGACAATAGTTTATAACTGCTGGAGGTAACAGTAACAGCAAAAGAAACATGACCGGACTTGCAAACTTCTTCCTCTCCAGGGACCTAGTCGACACTGATTTGCCGCCAATGGATGAGACAGCGCCATGAGTCAGCATTATGCACTAGATGCACCTAAGCATTTGGTGGCCAGAGCTTTGGATCCTGAGTTGTGTCCACCACGGTCGGAGGCAGCCATTGCCACATCGCCATTCCAGGGAACGCTGCAGGGATTGGAGCACTTTTGTTGGTTGAAGCTTGCTGTGGTGGAGCGAATGGAGCAAAAGCAGCAGGATGGTATGCAGCTGGATGAGGGAGATGGGGAACATATCCTGTAGGAGCTACACTCATTGCTTTAACTTGCTGCTCCAGCCTCTCCTTTTCTGCCTTCAGTCTCACTTTCTCTTCACGGAGCTCGTTCTTCTCCTCCTGAAAAAACAGTATAACATTTCGTAAATTAAAATCTACAAATTGGTTGGTCGGTAGACAATATATAGATGTACGGGAGGTCGAGCCAGTTGTCACTAGACTTGCATATTAATTAGATTATATCTAGAAACTTAATTCGTGGACCAAGCCAATGGCTGCCGGATAGACAAAATGGGCACGATTGTGAGTTCAGTAGAACTAAGTTTGCCTACTTGGATCAACAGAAATATCGTGCATTTTCAAGACATGAAGTATGTGGAGGTCATCAAAGGTTCTGACATCCATAGGAACATTTGTATAAAGTATAAGGTGTATGAACAGATACCTTCAGGTCCTTGATATTCTCTCGCAGTTTCTCGTTTGATTCTTTAAGCTTTTCTGCCTCACCTCTAAGTTGTGACAACATATGGGCAGCATCACTCAAGATATTTGCTTTATCCAACTTAGCTTGCTTGCCAGGAATCATAACTGAACTTAGCTCCAGAAATCTGCAATTCATAACTGAACTTAGATCAAAGCTAAAGATATGTGCAAGTGTGTGCACATTTTCTTTCTAAAGCAATGGCTCAGAGGCGTAGTTTCAAGCTACCTGTCATTCAGCCTGTCCCTCCTCATCTTTTCACGACAAGCTTTGGATTTCGGACCAGATGAAGATGGTTCATCTCTACCCCTGCACAAAATCGAAGTAAACAAGTGGACTGAGAAAAAATAACACGTCAGATGCTATGTTGGTAGTGCTAGTGATTACCATTGACAAGCATAAGAGCACTGGGTTGCATGGAATTTAAAATTGGAAAAAAAAATTGTAGCATTATGCTATATAGGGTCACAAACTCACAACTCTGCATCTTGTTAGATGTGCATGCTTAATGTTTTAAAGTCTCATTCTTAACAAATTAGAACACCTAAAGTCTCTAGTTAACCATTTCTTGGAGATTTGAAATAGAAGGGCAACAGGGCCCCAAATACATATACAGACAAAAAAAAAGAAGGATAAAAACTTGCCAGAGTTCAGCTATTACATACAAGCAAAATACTTTAAAATCAGAAACAAGAGTTGGGATAACAAACAATACCTTTTCCCCAAATTAGATTGTTCAAACCCGCAAGCATCTCCACCGACACCATCAATCCCAAGTCTGCCACAATCGCAAGGTAAGTACCAAATACAACAACAGAAAATACATACAGAGCATGTGCGGCATTGCAGCTGCTCAAGCATCTAAGATTCTGCTCCTCATAAGTTGAAACATGTGAAATTTGGTTCATAATTATACTAATCACTTCCATATATCATATGATGCATGATGAACGTCAGAAGAACTTATCCCAGCTAGCACACAAACCTATTTTTTTTTCAAGGATCGCTAGCAAGACTTGAAATGACGATAGCACCAGCGCTCAAAATATATGCAGTAAAATCTACAGATTTGTAACAGAGTTAACCAGTAATGTAGCATATCATCATTCACACATATTATCACAGCATTTGCTTAGATGCACCTATGAACCAAGTAGCACTGCAATTCTCCAAAGCTCAGATGCGCATGTCAAATTCAATCTACCTTGACACAAGGACAAGCAATTTTTCCCAAACTCACATAAACCTAATGGTTACAGTCCTTACAGAATTGCAGAAACTCAAAAACAGTTTCCTGCCAGATCATAAGCATCCTTTCCTTTTTTAGGGGAAAAAAGGATACGCGCAGGCTATATGGAGTAGCACATAGTTATCAGAGACTACATACATCACCCAAATCAAGTATATAATTTAACACCGCCCACAAATTTAAAAACAATCCTCAGCGACAACGACAGCGACAGTATAAAATCTACGCAGCGCACCATAAACCGACTGCAATCTAGCATACAACTGCAAGAAAGAAATTGTTCCGGTTGCTATCGCCGTACCCTCCATCGCCGGTCAGCGTGGGCACGCCATCGCAGAATATGGCGAGATCTCCGTCGTCGCCGGCGCCACCGAGGAGGAAATCTTCCACGGGGTCTACGCCAACGCAGCCGTCCATCGTCGCGGCGGGCACTGGGTCCGGCGCCGGAGGAATCTGCGGTCAGGGTTAGGGTTCCGCGGGTTGGGCGAGCGAGAGGTCGAGAACGAATTGGGGGCCGCGCGCTTTGCAGAATGCACCCTGGATGTGGCTTCGCTGGTCAACAGGTCCTCGTTTGGGTGCGGGACAGGGGTGTGGTTGGAATTTTGGGAATTTGGTGGAGCTGGTGCAGTGATACGGCAGGTTAGGTGGAGAGCTCGTGGGTTTGGGAAGAGGTTGGGATGGAAGAAAGGCAAAGGTTGATTGATAAGAGGTGATCACGTGAAGAACAATGGGGATGGATGGCCTGCGTTTGGCGTAGTGTTTACAGCCGTATTTTTTTTGTCATGTGATCAAATTAGTTTTATGAGTATCAAAGATAAGACAATATGGTATAACTTTTTATGATGTTTTATAGTACTAATATTATACATCATCAATTGCTATCGTACGAAGAAATGCATAATATAGATTTAGATACGGATATAAAAATTTCAGAAGCTCCTTTAAGCTCTTCCGCGGGGATAGGTGATCTACGTTAGCAGCATGTCCGGTGCTACGTGACTTGTTGTCATTGGCTACCTTCTTGTACTTCACGTGGTCAAATTGGCTTTCTTAAAGGATAATAGAAAAGATATGACGATAGAATATGATCCATAAATAATAAAATAAAATAAAATCATAGAAGAAACAAAATTTTTTAAAAATATTTGAGCTGGGTATGGGTGGCAGCAAGGTATCAAATAACCGGCTATAGCGGAGGATTTAGCCGGGTATAGCGTCTGGCGAGCAACATCGCTAGGATACTCTCATTTTGACGCTAAGCGGCAACATCCGCTAATAGCGGCACTTAGCCCGTTAAATGCGCTAAATGAAAGGTGATTAGCGCAGCTAAACCATGCACATGGGCCGAAATTACCAAGACGCGTGCCGGCCTTCCCAAAACTTTAATCGTTTGAGGGCCCAAAATAAGTAAATGGCCATATGAATGAAAGCTTTGTTTAAGCCGTGGCCACTCTGAGCCCAGCGATTACAATCCTCCTCCCACGACCTCTCTTGAGTCGATTATTTTTCTGATTCCATGTGTTATTTTATGTAGGATTAGAAAACGCTAAATGGGTTAGCGGGGCTATAGCCCGCTATATCCTTTCTTAGCCTTTGCAAATACCGTCCGCTAAATGCCTTAACCGGTTATTTTAAACCTTGGGTGGCAGCCTGGTTTTTTTTGGCCACCTTCTTGTTTTGCTTTGCTAGTATGCCTAGATTTTCCGTGTGGGTGGACGATCTCGCTCATTGTCTTAGATCGGCCTTTGTGTGTGTGATCAAGTTGAGTACTCCCTCTGTTCCGTTTTATAGTTCGTTCTGGGCAGGGTTAAAAATCCCGACCGCTACCGGTCCGGATACCACGGTAACCGGTCAAACCGGTCCGGACGGTAGCGGTACAGGCCGGTTTCCAACCGGCCAAATTTAAAATTTTCCAATTTGAATTTAAAAAATTGAAAAATTAAAAAAAATTAAAAATACTTTAAGGTGAGTAGATTGTAATGGTGTCAAAATTTTTCAAATACTAGTTCATTTAGTATCTTTTGTTTGTATTAGAAGTTCAAACAGCCTACTAAATCAGCAAGTTAAACTTCTAATGCCCTTAAACCGCTACTTAAACTTCTTAAAAATGTTCTCTTTTTGACACCATTAGATTCTACGCACCTTAAACTATTTTTAGGAAATTTTTTAGAAATTTTCTTTTATTTTTATTTTTTAATTAAAATTCGAAATTTTGTCAAACCGCTCAAACCGGCCGGCTAACCGCTCAAACCGGCCGGCTAACCGTTCGAAACCGGTTAAACTGCAGATTTAATTTGATTTTTAAATTTGTCCGGTTTCTACCGGTTTCCGGTCAAACCGGTCCGGCTAACCGCTACCGATGGACGGCGGTTTGGCCAGACCGGTCGGGAAAAAAAACCCTGGTTCTGCGTACCGATACTATTGTCAAATTGTAAGTCGTTCTGCACCCCGCAGTACACGCTGATCTTTTCGTTTCCTGAAATGCCCTCGTGACTATCTCCTTCCTCCGTCCAGGTCCGAGCCTTACTCGTGCTCGTGCTCCACTCCTTTCCCCAAATCGCAGCAGCAGCCGCCCCTCACGCACCTTGACGCCGCCCCCTCCACTCCTTCCCCAACAACCCCTCCCCCCCGATTCGATCCTCCGCGCCCCCATCTCCTCTGCTCCCATGACCTCGATTCGATCCTCCGCGCCCCCATCTTCTCTGCTCCCGTGTACTGTTTGCGCAAGAAAGATTGCATCTTTTGCGGCAGGCGGCACTCGTCGAGGACGGCGTCGCGAAGAAGGGGGCGAGCTGGCCGGCCATCTGGTCGGCGCGGGCGGCATCACCGAGGCCGGCCTGGTGGAGCGGTTGGTCGCCGTGCTGGCGGCAGCGTGGCGCACGCGTGCAGTCCCCTACACCGCTAACGAGGAAGGTCTAAAAACTCAATTTCTCAATCCTCTTTCTATATGATAATATGGTAATTCATCCATAGTACGCCTATCTATGGAAAAGTTCAGGTTCATCCACCCTTTCTTTATGCCTGCCGACTCCCTTTATGTACTTGAGTGTGGGCTTATCGCCAAATGTCCCTTCTATTAAGAAGACCCCCCGGCCGCGAAGCTTCGAATCTCCTCGACTCGACGGATATGCTGGATGGAATGCTTCCGGGGCGCCATGATCCTTCTATCTGGAATAATCGAGGGCACTGACTGACTGCATCAATCATCGCTCAGTGAGCTATCATGGTGAAGGTAAGGTAACGCTGTGATTCTTGCTCAAAAAACTGACCGAACACGTTCGAGTTATTGGCTCGTCCGACCCGGCAGCATTCATGAGTCGCTCGTTCAACTGTCCCTCGGAGACACGGTCGAGAAGTGCCATGCATGGTCGCCCCCCCCCCCCCCCCCCCCCCCCGTCCTTTCTTTCTCTCGGTCCCTGCCCGTCGGTCAGGGTGCCGAGGATCCGGCGGTTCGCAGTGGAGCTCGACTCGCCGTACGGCTCCGCCTATGAGAAGGTGAGCGCACGCGTCCCCTCTATCTCCACCTCCACCACGCTCGCATCGCCTGGATCTGCCTCTGCAGCGCGGATCTGTTGGCGTCGAGAGGCGGTCTAAGTTATTGCTCTGGTCTGCTTGCGTGATCTGTACTGCTGCTAGTCATGAATGGGGCTGTTTACTGTAAAAATGCATGTCTCATTTTGTATTGCTTGTGATCTCTTGGCCTCGAGTAAGTCTAGTGATTATTTAAATCACCGGCTCTTAAGCAGTATGCTTCTTCGTCATAGAATCAACTCTAAAGGATTCAGTGAAAGAATGGTCATTTTCTTTAGTTCCATATCAATTCGTTTTCCCTTATTATCTCCGGTCCACACTGAGAGAACTTTGTAACTCATGCTTTTTTTTGCTGAATCATCACCAGATTGTTGCTTGGAGTTCAGTCAGACAGTCACTATGATGTGAAATCATCCAAGACAATACCTGTGAAGGACTTCGCATTATCCATGAGTACTGGACAGAGTTGATGACTTGGATGACCATCCTGATCTCCAGGATATGCGCATTACCTTTGAGGTTGGACTGTTATCTATCCAGAGATCCTCATCAAGTCATCATAATTCTTGGCTTCACTACCTAACTCCTTTTAAAATTATTATTTGGAATTTTAGGAGTTCAAGGCATTTGCTGATCTTCAGCGAAGGTTGGAACTATTTGCAATGGCTATCTTCAGCTATGGCAAAATAAACGGTTTGTTGACGAAGCAAGACCTAAAACGCGCTGCATCACATGTAAGGTTTTCTACACATGCCTTTACTACATCACATCTAAAACGAAGCAAGAAAATTGAGTTATACAGGCACTTAAAGCTTGAGTCATGGTTGATGAGCTGCAGGGTTGTAGAGAGGACCTGCAGTTGCTTGTTCCCTAATTTGTGGAAACTGAAGCTTGAGTCATGGTTAAATTAGAGAAGCTTTAAGTACTTTTCCTAGAGATTTGTATGCAACAAGCTTTAAGCAGATAACTGAAACATCTGGAGATCCTTTTCACATTAATAATATTAATAGCATTACATAGAGAATGGTAAGCAGATGACTGATAGTGCATCTGTATACAATAAGGCGCGGCAATCGCCGCCGGCTGGCCGCCGGCCGAGCCCCCCCCCCCCCCCCCCCCCCCTCCTTCCTCTGTTTCGGCAGAGGAGAGAAAGAAGAAAGGGCAAGATGCCCTTAACCCCCTAAGTTTTTCCCAAATCACACTTAAACCCTTCCACCTCTATGACATTTTCCAGAAAGCCCCTGCCGCCCCTAATCCTCTACAAAGAGACCCTTAGCCCCTTTTAAACTTTACAAATCAGTCCTTCCCCAGTTACAAATATTTACAGAAAGGCCCTTAGACCTTTTTAATCCTTACAGATATGCCCTTGACCCCTTAAACATACCCTAATCGTCTCTTTGGCGCGTCATTTCATGCACCAAACTTCACCCGTTTCTCTCCAAATTCGACCACGGCCCTTCCACATATATTCTGGCCGAGCTATACAAAAATCTCCCAAAAATAATCTTTCTATGATTTATTTCCTATTTCTCTTTTTCGAGCTCATTTAAAAATCCTTTTTCGTTTTTCTTTTATTTTATTTTAATGTATGCTTGCTTGTGTGTGCCGTAGACCACGGAGTGACCGAGGAGCAGCCCGGCGAAGAGTTCGGAGGACCGTACCGCGAGCCGGAGTACGCAGGCAAGTACCGCGAGCCGGAGCCCGAGGACCCGTACCGCGAGCAGGCGCTTCCGGACGACTTCGACGACGGCAAGTTCAATCCCAGTCCTTTGATGCATACTTATCCTATGTTTTACAAACACAACCCATTGGCCTGTTTATAAAATGCATTGTTTTATTGCGAGACCCGGTTGGATAGCCACTCCTTGATTGCTATGAGTATTCCTTGATCACCTAGGTTATCATTAAATATGACTTGCTCTGTTTGGATGATAGCCGCTGCTAGAAACGCTTAGGGCCTGTTACTCTTACCACTATCATATTACAAATGCTCATGTGTTTTAAAATAAAGAATGGTGTGAGTGTTTAAAAGAAAAGGGCGGCTTTTGGTGAAAATGGAATAATGGTGAAACCGATGGGATGGATGGTGTGTTCTGTGTGAAACACCAAATTGGTGAGCTCGTGCCTGTGTGGCTGAGCGGGATGTGGAGATATCCATCTTGTCATTATTTTAAGGACCGAGTTGATTGTCATCTAGCCTGGCCCAGTTTAGTGCTACCGCCCTACCGTTGTATGTGGCAACGGCTTAGCATAAATCCCACTAGTTGGTTGGTTAGCCAATGGGTGAGCTGTGAGCAATGGAAGAACAAGGAGCAGGAGTACGATCTATGTGAGTTACGTCCCGGTCATGCCTCGTTGGGAGGACATGGACCCCTTGGTTGCTTCCATATTGGCTAGTCCGGCTTAGCTACGGTGTGGTAATGGCTTTGACAGGTCCGCGCCGGCATTTCGGTGTTCGTGTTGCGAAAACCGTTGGGGTGGGTTAAGTGTACAACCTCTGCAGAGTTAAAATCTATTCGAATAGCCGTATCCACGGTATTGGATGAGTCACGGCTTGGGCCTGAAACTAGTGTTGGGAAATGGTTGGTTTTATGGTGTGAGTTGTTTTGGAAAGTGTCCGGCAGGTGTGCCGTGAGCTACAGCGGATGGGGAGTCCGGTAGCATAAAATGTGGATCCTTTGTGGAGGATCAACCCACTTGATATTAAAAACTGCTTTTACGAAAACCGGTTTAAAATAAACCCTTGCATAAAACTTAGCTTTTACGCAAATTAAACCTTGGCCGTATCCTTGAATTACCCTGTGCATGATCTTTATATCCCCCTCTGTGGACGTGGTTGGACTTGTTGAGTACTTTTGTACTCACCCCCTATTTTTTGCAACAGAGGAGGATCCGGACTTTGTCGGTGAGGAGTTCGAGTAGAGGTCGTGTCCGCACCCGACGTTGCATGTGGTGTGGCCCCTTTCAAGATGCTTCTGCTGTCGTTCCTCGCCGAGATAGGGCTAGACCCAGTCTTAGTTTTTCTCTGGTTATGTATTGTTGTACTTTTGGTTACTATTATAATTTGTATCGAGTGTCGTGACCCTCTGAGGTCGCACGGTGACTGAACCATCTGTGGAATAAATGTGTATCAGCCTCCTGGGACTGATATCTGTATCACATTTAGTCTCTGCTTATGTGGGGACGCTTCACAAAAAGTACCTTGGATCAATATCATGTGGTTCAAATTTGAGTTCTCATAGTTCTCACAGGAATTGAGTTTTCATAGGATACGTTGCCGTGAAAATATGGGTGCTTGTTAGTTTCATAGCAAACTGTTGTAGGTTGCACCAGTTGTTCTGCATTGTTCTAACCTGCTGTTTACCTTGATTTGCCTGCAAAATCAGGGGCAATGCATTTATCGCATGCTTTGTGATGGGAGTGGAAGCACACAGGTGATACGCAAGAAGCGGTTCCCGGCGATGATCAATGGTCTGAAAAGGTGTGTTTGGAGTCTTGGAGATTTAAGATAAGAGCGCTTTATTGTTGCTGCTGATGTTTTCTATGTTGATATGGAACATTGTGTTTTCAATCTCATGTTGGCCGCTCTTGATGTATTCCTTCTTTGTAGGTACTGGTCATCGAAGCTCGTTTCTGAAAAAGCTAGCATTGTTATTGCTATGTTGTATTTGTCTTGGTCGCTCAAGGTCTCATATGATATGTATGCCGCGAGGAGGACGGTCATGGCCTATTTGGATGATAAAGAGCGCAATGCTGACATCAGGGATGTTCACAAGAAAGCTGCCTGATGGATGTCATCAGCTTAAAATAAATGTTACTTAAGTTTATCTATTTATGAGATTCTGGTGAACGTCTAAGTAAGCCAGTATGTGTGTGGTGTCACTGGTGTGGCAAGACTTGTTTGTTGCACCATTTGTTTTAAGTTGCTCATAGATCGTGTACTAACATAATCCAGTATGTGTATGATCGACCAACTTGTGCTAACATAATTCTGTTCATATAATATGTCGCTATATGAATATGCTGGCAGTGATATTGTGTATGGCATGTCCAGGGTATTACAGTCGCGATGAACGTTTTGTTCTGCAAGTTGATATGCACATTAATACAATTTATTCGTTACTGCATTTGCTTATCTATGCGGTTAGGTTAGCACGCTGGGGAGGGCGAGCTCGAGTTGAGGCTGCGAGAAGCCGACAGGGCCGGTGCTTAGTTCTGTGGCTGACGACGGCGATGTGCCTATGATAAACCAGCTTGCTAGCTTGATATGGATGCTCGCGAGGAAGGGAAATTGAATGGACGGTCCTAATTGCAGGGGACATTGGGCCAATAGGAACGCAAGAATGGTCCGCAGGTTTCGTCTAGTATCGAGAATTCATGGAGGTTGGGGAAGGAGCGAGACGCGTTAGGGTTCGTTCGCTTTCGTTGGAACGGTTCCACCCGGATTGAGATAAATATAGTACAAACTTTATGATACTTGCAATGAGAGACCGGGATTTAATCCAGGTGAAGAACCAATTTATCCATGATAGGGACAAGAAGAGACCAGGAATTAATCCACTAGTCAAGAGGTGGGGAACTGATCCAGGTCTTTTGTTGTCCATATCATGAGTAAATTGTTTCTTCACCTGGAATAAATCTCGGTCTCTCATTGTAAGTATCATAAAGTTTGTGCTATATTGATCTCAATCCGGGTGGAACCATTCCAATGAAACCGAACGAGCCCGAGGACGCCGGCAGCCGGGGCGTGGGAGGAACCTGCGCGTACCTCAACAATTGAACGCAGACAGCAGAGGACGGAGAAAAGCGGATGGTTGCGGCGCTAGAAGAGGGGAGGACTCTGAGGAGCCACCAGCTCACGCATGTGACAGGGAGACGCGCTCATGGCAGGTATCGAGCGCTGCAACTGACTGGAGGAGATAGATCGAGATAGCTTCAGCTCTGAGGACAGGGGCTCCGGCGGCAGCTAATCCTCAAGTATTGATTTCTCAAACGGGATCAAGATATTGATGAATTTGACAAGATCTGGCCATCTGGGTGGCTGCTTTTTCGGTGGAGGAGGAGCTCACCTCGTAAAAGGAAGATGAAAATGTGATTTGGCTTGCTGCTTTTACATTTTCACAGGCCAGTCACCAACCAAACGTACATCTGCGTGGGCAGGCAAAATGCTTCTCAGTAACAGGCAACTTACAGGCAGCAGCGGCCCACTCCTTGTGAACCCTTTAATTAGCAATGGGCTATTGGGCCATTAAAATTGGACTGGTAGCCTGGCCCACCTAAGCATAGCTCCTTCGCTTCACGCCATCGTCTTCCTCCTCCAGAACGCCCGCCGTCTCCTTGTTTTGCATCAACTATGCTAGCACTGTGACCACAAGACATTGCAGCACGTGAGTCAACCTCCCTCTCCTGCCTGAACTTCGTTGGGCTGTTTACAAGAGCCCATTCGGTTGCTTTGGGCTGTTACTTCTTGCAGTGGGCCAAATCAGTTGTGATGTGACATGCAAACCGCCTGATGGCTTCATTTTAACACAGACTGATGGCTTCTTTCTGAGAGAACATATGCCCTTTCATATTACTACAACAACAACACAGCCTTTTGTCCCAAGCAAGTTAGGGTAGGCTAGAGATGAAACCCAAAAGAAACAAGGATAAGAAAGGCATAAAACGGCACGAGACCAAAGATAAGGTTAGGGATAAACAAGACAAGAAGCAAAGATCACCGTTCCGACACGTTGATTGCTAGTCTCCAAGCGTTTCTATCTATAGCTAACTCCTTTAGATATTCCATTCTCTAAGATCCCTCTTGACCGACTCACCCCAGGTCATTTTAGGTCGACCTCTACCTCTCTTTACATTATCTGCCCTTCCTAGAACCCCACTACGCACTGGCGCCTCAGGAGGCCTCCTTTGGACATGTCCAAACCATCTCAACCGATGTTGCGTCAGTTTCTCCTCTATTGATGCTACGCTAACCCTATCCTGAATATCTTCGTTTCGAACTCTATCCCTTCTTGTGTGCCCACAAGGCCAACGTAGCATACGCATCTCTGCTACACTCAGTTGTTGGACATGTCGCCTTTTGTAGGCCAACATTCCGCACCGTATAGCATTGTCCGGGCGAATCGCCGTCCTATAGAACTTACCTTTTAGCTTTTGCGGCACCCTCTTGTCACAGAGGACGCCAGAAGCTTGACGCCATTTTAGCCAACCGGCTGAAATTCTATGCCTAACATCTTCATCAATATCTCCATCCTTTTGTAGTATCGATCCTAAGTATCGGAAAGTATCCTTCTTGGTCACCACTTGCCCATCAAGGGTAACATCTCCATCCTCATGTCCAATTGCGCTGAAATCGCACATCATGTACTCGGTCTTCGTCCTACTAAGTCTGAAACCCTTCGACTCTAACGTGTGCCTCCATAGCTCTAACTTCCTTTTAACCCCCGCCCTACTCTCATCAACTAGCACCACATCATCCGCAAAGAGCATACACCAAGGGATATCACCTTGTATGTCCCTTGTGACCTCATCCATCACTAAAGCGAATAAATAAGGGCTCAATGCTGACCCTGATGTAGTCCTATTTTAATTGGAAAGTCACTGGTGTCGTCATCACATGTCCGGACAGATGTCATCGCGTCCTTGTACATATCCTTGATAATGGTAATGTACTTAGTTGGGACTTTGTGCCTTTCCAAGGCCCACCACATGACATTTCTTGGTACTTTGTCATACGCCTTCTCGAGGTCAATGAAAACCATGTGCAAGTCCTTCTTCTGCTTCCTATATCTCTCCATCAACTGTCGTATTAGGAAAATTGCCTCCATGGTCGACCTACCAGGCATAAACCCAAACTGGTTTTGGGTCACGCTTGTCACTCTTCATAGGCGATGCTCTATAACCCTCTCCCAGAGCTTCATCGTATGGCTCATCAGCTTAATCCCACGATAACTAGTACAACTTTGAACATCTCCCTTGTTCTTGAAGATCGGTACTAATATACTTCTTCTCCATTCTCCAGGCATCTTGTTTGCCCGAGAAATGAGGTTAAAAAGCTTAGTTAGCCATACTATCGCTCTAGCACCAAGGCACCTCCACACCTCAATGGGGATACCATCAGGGCCCATCGCTTTACCTCCCTTCATCCTCCTCCATGCCTCCTCGACCTCCGCCTCCTGAATTCTCTGCACAAAGCGTCTACTGGCATCATCAAATGAGTCGTCCAACTCAAGGGTAGGACCCTCATTCTCCTCATTAAACAACTTGTCGAAGTACTCCCGCCATCTGTCCTTGATCTTCTCGTCCTTCACCAGGAGTCGATCTGTCCCATCCTTGATGCATTAGATTTGGTTGATGTCCCTTGTTTTCCTCTTCCGGATCCTAGCCATCCTATAAATGTCCTTCTCCCCTTCCTTCGTGCCTAGCCGCTGATAGAGGTTGTCATACGCCTGACCCTTTGCTACGCTCACAGCTCGCTTTGCAGTTCTCTTCGCTATTTTATAGCTCTCGATGTTGGCTGCACTCTTGTCAAGGTGTAGACGCTTGAAACACTCCTTTTTCTCCTTAATGGCCATTTGCACCTCATCATTCCACCACCAGGTGTCCTTCGCCTCCTGTTTGCCTCCCCTACTCACGCCAAACACTTCTAAAGCCACCTTTCGAACACATGTTGCCATCTTTAGCCATATGTCGTCTGCATCTTCGCCTTCTTCCCAGGGCCCCTCGCCTAACATCCGCTCCTTAAACATGTGCACCGCTTCCCCTCTAAGCTTCCACCACTTCGTTCTTGCAGTCTTGGCACGTTTGTCCCGGTGGACACGTACCCGAAATTGAAAGTCCGCCACCACCAGCTTGTGTTGAGGGACAACACACTCCCCAGGTATCACCTTACAATCTAAGCAATCACGTCTATCCTCCCTCCTTGCAAGGATAAAGTCGATCTGGTTCGAGTGTTGTCCACTATGAAAGGTCACTAGATGGGATTCCATCTTTTTAAAAAGGGTATTAGCTAGCAACAAGTCATAGGTTGACGCAAAGATCAAAACCTCCCCCCTCTTGATTCCTACTGCCATAACCAAACCCCCCATGCACTCGCTCAAACCCTACATTAGTTGCACCCACATGGCCGTTGAGGTCCCCTCCTATGAAGAGTTTCTCGCTGATAGGCACGGTACTAACCATGCTATCCAGATCCTCCCAAAACTGCCTCTCGGTCCTCTCACTAAGACCTACCTGAGGGGCATAGGCACTGATCACGTTCAGATTAGAATCTCCGACTACCAACCTAACTAGGATAATCCAGTCGCCTTGCCTCCTAGCCTCTACAACTCCATCCTTAAGGCTCCTATCGATCAAGATGCCTACACCGTTCGTACCCGATGTTGACCCCGTGTACCAAAGCTTGAAACCAATACTTTCTACCTCCTTCACTGGCCCTTCCATTTAGTCTCCTGAATGCACAAAATATTTACACGCCTCCTAATTGCTATATCGACTATCTCTCGTAACTTACCCGTTAACGACCCTACGTTCCAGCTACCTAGACGAATCCTAGTCGGCTCGGCTAGCTTCCTTACCCTTCGCACCCGTCGAGGAAAGTGCGAAGACCCTTGCTCATTTTTCACTACACCCGGGCGCCGATGTAGCGCGCCACTAAGAAAATGACGACCCGATCCTTGCTCACTTGACACCGTGCCCAGATCACGACACGGCGCGTCACCAAGGGGGTGCCGACCCGGCTCTTGCCCACTTATCACTACACCCGGGTTCTGATGTAGCGCGTCGCTAAGAGGGTTACGCCCCAACGAGTTTCTTATGAGTTTCATATCCATTAGAGCGGCTGTTATAGGTGTTGGTTCGCCAAACCTCCTAACGCACCCCCTCCTACTTTATCCGGGCTTGGGACCGGCTATGTTGAGACGACTCAAGAAAGTCTTCCAGTCAACCTAGGCGGAGTTATGCCCTTTCATATTAGCGTAAAAAAAAAGGAGCTGACTTTTCTCACTGTGATCGTATGTTAAAATTTTTGTGTACTCAATATGACTATTCAAAATCTCAAACTGTTTTGGAATCTGGACACACACAAAAAAAAAACGATCTTGCAATTTAACTCGAGTGATTTTTCATTTTGATTACCTATCAAGTCTCTGTCCACTGGATTTGCTTCTAGAATCATCATCTATACATTATTTGCTGGGTCCACAAAGAGCACAAGCATAAAACATGGGTAAATATAAAAGTTCAGCTGATATGGTTTGAATTTCCACCAGAAGATGCTTAGACCTTCAGCTTACATAACCTACATCGTCCTCAGAGAATGGCAGCAGCAGTGGGGCCTAACTTGCGTGGAGCCATGATTATTCGGCTGGTAAAAAGGCGAGCAACTTCCTGGCCTTGGACTTTCGGTCCTCCAACCCAAATATGTTTCCACATCCACTTGAGATGAGAGATTGGAGGAGAGAGGTCCACTCACCCTCAAGAAAATGAAATTGCCATCAGTCCAAGTGCTCCCTGCAGATTCCCTTCTCTGCTTTATACCCTTCCTATTCCACAAAGCAAATTAAATGTTCTGTGGATGGATGGAATGAAATTGATGGATTCCCCTCTCCTTTCTATCACCAACTACAAGAGTGCAAGGGCTTGCAAACACCTGGAAATGTGCCCCGGCAATTTATCTATTGCTGGGTGCTACTCACTAGATGCATGATCCACTACCACCACCAAATCGCGTCTAGTCATCGCAACAAAAATTTACCACTTCAAATCTAATGAAGTGCTATCTTTAATCTTGTGTATTCTAATTCAGTGCTTTTTATTTATTTCCCAAACATTTCCCCCCTAAACTTTGTACTGACCGTATGAGGCTCTACCTGTGCCCTTGTGCTATAGGAAAAGATATAGTTGTTTTTTTCTTTCAGAATCATACAGTGGAATTCTAGATGTATATTTCATAAAGCAACTGGTGCACTTTCAACAAAATCCAGGCATTTTAGTTTATAGTAAATCAATCAAGAAATTAAAAGGCCTAGGCATGGACAGGAGATTGGTGAAATGACCAAGAAGATTTGCAACATCCTCTGATATCTCTGCCTCTCAAGCCTTGACAGCAAGTGGATTCCGCCACCTCCACCGCCTGCATATTTTATGCCTGCACAAATGGTTGACATGCTATGAGCCGTTGCTTGTGATTCAATGCTCATCATGAGATTAAAGAAAGCTAATCCCTGGATGCAAAGCAAAAGGCACCACCGTCTCACCTCCTAATGAGCCCCAAAAAAAACACAGCCACAGAGAGATGTATGTTAAACACACACAAAAAAGAACTCCATATATACCTCATCCCTACTAATGGCAACAGTGATGTGGCTGACCCTGAAAAAATCATGCTATTATTAACCATATCCTTGAAAAAACATCCTTTTGCAGTGGTGTCTTGCACTCGGCCGTTTGATATGACGATGATGACATTTGCAAATCCATGGGTGGTCATTCATTAAAATATTAGAAAGGTGACTGAAATTATTTGTTGAATGGGAAATAAAGCTGCACCAGATGGTTAAAAGCATGGTTTAACCTAAAGGTGAATAATAAGTACATCTATCTTGAGGCCCAATGGTGATAAGTAACCGCCAATTTGCTGGGGTGAGTTGGTCAGCTCCAAAGCATGCTTTTTTAAAAAAAAATAAATTTCACTGGGCTCCATTAACTTTACTCCACGTCTCCGTTAACTAAAAAGTGGGTCATCTGGGTTCGCAAACTATTAAATCGTCTCATCTAGGTCCAAACCTGTCCACTAAGCAGTATTAGCCTACATTTATTTTTGTAAAACACCCCCTTATCTCTTTTTTCCCTATACTCCACACCCCTCCCTCCTATCCCTCACCCACTCTTTCCTCTCTCTCCCCTCCGGCGACACCACAGGCGCGGGGTGGTGGGAGCAGGCGGCAGGCTCACTGGGGGAGACGGTCCTGCTGCTGCTTCGGCTCCACCTCGCGCGCGGCCGGCGAGCACGCACCGTTAGCCGGCGGCGCAGACATGAAGAAACACCAGGCGGACACGGCTACGGCGCTCGCCGAACGCCCGAAGCCGTGCTCGTAGCCGCACCAGGCCGCTCGCTGGCTGTGCCTGCCGCCGCAGCCGGCCATCCCCGTCGCCGCGCCCGACACCTGAGGCCCGCCGGTGGTGGCCGTCCATGCCTGGTTGGCCGGCAGATCTCGCTCGCGGCCAGTCGTGGGCGCGAACGCCCAACCACCACCGCGCCTGCGCGCCTGAAAAGGGAAAGAGGAGGGCCGGAGCCGAGGACGCCACGTCGGAGGAGGCCGCCGTCACCGGGAAGCCGAGGACGCTGAAGCTGCGCCAGAGGAGGCATCACACGCCGTTGACCGCGAAGAATCACAGCCAACTCGAGCGCTTCAAGACCCACCTGACTCTGGCGCGCGCGCGACGAACAGGCTGGCACTGAGGACCTCACGGCCAAGAAGATGAGGCCAGCCGCCGTCGGCGTAGGAGAAGACCAGCTGAATCGAGGCCAGCCGCCTCCATCGTTGATCTCGCCTCCACCGTAGATGGTCGGGGCTACACCGCCGTGGGCCTACCTTCTCCTCCATCGTTGCGCGGGCGAGATCCGTCGGCGGCGGGCGAGCTCCTCCTGGCCGCGCACGAGCTCAGTCCGGCTGCGAGGAAGGCGGGAGGGGGGGGGGGGGGTGTGGGTGGAAAGACAGGAGGTGGCGTCCCTTCTCCCCAGGCCACTCGCCTCCGGCGGCCGCGCCCACGCTGGCGCCGAGCACCGCCCCGACGCCCGCGCTCTCGCCGGCCAGTGGGAGGGTAGCGAGAGAGGAGAGAGTGGATGAGGGAGGGGAGTGAGGGGTGTGGAGTGGAGAAGAAATGAGAGATGATGGGGTGTTTTGCAAAAAACGTAGGCTAATACTGCATTAGTGGAAAGATTTAGACTACGATTTAATGGTTTACAGTCCCAAATGACCCACCTTTTAGTTAATAGACCTAAATGGGATGTGAGTAAAAGTTAAAGGACCTACGATGAAATTTACTCTTTTTTTTAAAGAGTAGTCGTGAAGCATGCCTTTTGGTCTTGTGATCCAGTAACACTGAAAACTGACTTGTGCAGCACTAGAACAAAGCTGGCTGCTTATAGATCTTGTTGGTAAAGTCGGAACCTGAAGTGCAGTTAAAACGCTGCTCATGGATTTTGATTGGCTACACAAAACAAATTTGGTCTTAAACTATTTTACATATTGCCATACGCTTCATTCATGTTCTATTTGAACATCGGGAATATTCATGGCTGCGAGTTTGTATCGTGATGATTGGGCTGTACACATTTCATTCATTGGCTGGAAAAATAAATTAAATTTGGTCAATCAGCAAGTAACGTGTATCAATTACTCAAGACTTATGACTTTGAAATTCATTCGTTATTGTTTATCATTTGAAAAGAACTGGAACAATTGCGCGGCCACACCACAGTTTTCCAAGCACGGAAAGTCCATTGTGATGGTCTTTGAATTGCAAGCAAGCTGTCTTGGTTGCTTCAGCAAGCAACCTTCTACCTGATCTTCGTAAAACAAATTAAAAGGTCTCACAAAAAAAAAACAAATTAATAGGAGAGGTTTGGACTTCTGACCATTCACCATTAGAACCAATCCAAAATTTTTGGGATTTTTTTCTTACAGCCTGCTTTTTTCCCTAAGACATGTGGTTTGGACTACTGAGTTTCTGACCATTCACCACTCTAGATTATTGATAATCACGTAAAAGGTTTTCTGCTCCGTGCATGAACATGAAAATTATACAATCTCTGGAACAAATTAAAACTATAGCTGATGTTTCTAGTGATAACACATTTGTGATTTTCTGAAAAAAATCAGTAATGTGATTAATTATGAACAGGCCAATGCAAAAGTGTAAACAACCTCGTTACCAACTCCGTACAGTTCATTGCACCTACTCATATGTTTCCTTGCTGTTTTATTCAGAGGTCAACCATACGCTAAACTTAGGTTTCACCTGAACCAGAAGCTCTTGGCTTGTGCCACAAACAATTAGGCCGACATGGAAACACGCTAGATTGCAGATAAACTGCCATCAAGATCATGCCATCTGACTTCTTGCAGACATATAATGATATGCACGCAATGACAAAGGCTGCTAGCTAACCTTTGTGTAATCTAAGAATGTCATCTATGCCACTTGTTCTCTGTGTTGCGTGCGCTGCCCGTCGCACCGGTAAGCTTTCCAAACTCGATTAGGAAACAGCAAATTCAAAATTCCAAGTTGACTTTGAAAATCAGATAAAATTGCCTACAATTGTTCTGTTTCACAAATCAGCATGTTGGGTTGCTCCGATCTAGTGACATTTACACAGCATGTTGTCTGCGCCGGCTAGACGCTATATACTTATAAATGGAATGGAACAACTCAAGCGACGAAATTTGATTAAACAAGATCATTATAATTTAGGTTAGGAAATGGTAGCCCTTTGGATAGGATTTTGATAGAGCCCTTGAAGGGATAAACTTCTCCTGTAGGAAATTGGGTACAGGATAATCAAGTGAAAACTGTCACAGTTTTTGACGGTAGCATTTCTCCGTTTTAGTCAAATGAATTCAACCAGTTTAACTACTAGTAGTAGTTTACTGCTAAACTACCACTAGCTTACTGGTAACTTCGTTAGCTAACGATTTTCTATTGGCGCCGGGATGCGCGGTAGACTTGCTGACTGTGCAGGATGTGTCCTCATCTGCTCATCTCAGTGTTGACTTTGTCAACTCTGTCCTCCGGTCAAAGCCCTCCGTTTCGCGATCAACGGCTGATGCTACTCCAGCCCAAGCACGGGCCTGCACCTGCTTCAGATTTGACTGCCACCTGTCACCCTCTAGCAGCCGTTGACCTCAATTAGCGCCTCCCCCTAATCAACGGCAACAGGAGGTCTCCCTCCAGCTGCCATTGTACTGTATAAAGTATCAATGTTAACAAAGAAATACTAGTACAAAGCAGAGTGGAGGATGATGGCACACCGAAAGATCAGTTGTCCTTGCATTTGTTAGCTGCGGCGTCCAAATGCATCCAACAAAATGAGCCAACCCAGACCAAAGCAAGCACTCAACAATTATACTAAAATATAATTTTCTTGAGATGGGTCACAAATCATGAGACGTACGTACTAGTACTATTTTACAGTCACTTACCTGAAGAATTAGGACATATCAGGGATGTACTAGCAGCAGTATTAAACTTGAGCTGCAGAGTCAAACCCAGAGTAATTAACCACCTCCCTCTCCCCTCTCTCTCACTACTTTCTCTTGCTGCTCACTTTTCTCTCTCATACTTGTTCCTGCAAGGTGCAAGGGAACAAGAAGAGCAGGCAAGATTGAAGAACAGGAACAAACAGAGCTCACTCGGACCATGATCCCAAGATGTGAATTCTTGGAGGTTCCTTATTCTATGATGATGAGCTAGCTAGCTGCCAACGTCTGGGCCGATCGATCACCAACGACCACCTTGTCTTGTCTCGAGGTCGAGGCATGGCCTGGGGGGCAGTGATACTACTGCTCTTGTGGCCTCTGATCCTTCTGTCGCGGCCCGAGAGCGCCGCCGCGCAGCAGCCACGGCGGTGGTGCGGCGCCGGCGACCTCGCCGCGCTGCGCGGGTTCTCGGTCGGCCTCGACGCCGCGGTTGCCGGCTGGCCGATCGCCAACGCCTCCGACGACGGCTGCTGCGACTGGCCCGGCGTGGAGTGCGACGCGGCGGCGGCGGCAGTCGTCGGGCTGGTTCTGCCCAACCGTACGCTCCAGGGGGAGGTGTCGCCGTCGCTCGCCGGCCTCGCCACGCTCCGCGTCCTGAACCTCTCCGGCAACGCGCTCCGCGGCGCGATCCCGGCGGCGCTCCTCCGGCTCCGGAGCCTCGAGGTGCTCGACGTCAGCGCCAACTCCCTCGCCGGCGGCCTGGGCGCCGCCGCCGCAGCAATCGAGCTCCCGGCGTTGCGCGTCTTCAACGTCTCCGGCAACGCGTTCAACGGCAGCCACCCGGTGCTGCCCGGCGCCGCCAACCTGACGGAGTACGACGCGTCCGGCAACACATTCGCGGGCGCCGTCGACGCCGCCGCCCTCTGCGGCGGCTCCCCGGCGCTGCGCGTCGTGCGGCTCTCGATGAACAGCCTCTCCGGCGAGTTCTCCGCCGGGTTCGGGCAATGCCGGTGGCTCACCGAGCTCTCCCTCGACGGGAACGGCATCGGCGGCGCCCTCCCCGACGACCTCTTCGGTGTGGCGTCACTAAAGTTCCTCAGCCTCCACACCAACGCCATCTCCGGCGAGCTCTCCCCGCGCCTCCGCAACCTCACGGGCATCGTTCGCCTCGACCTCTCCTTCAACGCCATCTCCGGCGATCTCCCCGACGTGTTCGACGCGCTCCTGGACCTCCAGGAGCTCTCGGCGCCGTCCAACAACCTCTCCGGCGAGCTCCCACGCACGCTCTCGCGGTGCCGCCGCCTACGCGTCCTCAACCTCCGGAACAACTCGTTCTCCGGCGACATCGGCCTCCTCGACTTCCGCGCGCTCAGAGAGCTCTCCTACCTCGACCTCGGCGTCAATGGCTTCACGGGCCAAATCCCGGCGAGCCTCCCTGAGTGCAGGGCCATGACGGCGCTCAACCTCGGCCGGAACAAGCTCGCCGGCGAGATCCCGGCGAGCTTCGCCAGCTTCACCTCGCTGTCCTTCCTCTCGCTCACCGGCAACGCCTTCTCCAACGTCTCGTCGGCACTCCGGACGCTGCAGGGCCTCCGCAACCTGACCAGCCTGGTGCTCACGAAGAACTTCCACGGCGGCGAGGAGTTGCCGCCCGACATCATCGCCGGCGGCGGTGGCGGATTCCCCAGCATCCAGGTGCTCGTCATCGCCAACTGCGAGCTCCACGGCGAGATCCCGGCGTGGATCGCTGGGCTCCGGAAGCTCCGAGTGCTCGACCTGTCATGGAACCGGCTCGCCGGGCCAATCCCGCCGTGGATTGGGGAACTCGACCGCCTCTTCTACCTCGACATATCCAACAATTCCCTCCACGGAGAGATCCCAAGCAACCTGACGCGAATTCCAGGGTTCGTCGCCGGCGGTCTCGGCGGCGCCGACGAGGGGGATGCTGAGGTGCAGGACTTCCCGTTCTTCATGCGGCGGAACACGTCGGTGCAGGGCCGGCAGTACAACCAGGTGAGCAGCTTCCCGCCGTCGCTGGTGCTGAGCCACAACGACCTCACCGGCGGCGTGCCGGCGGCGCTCGGGGGGTTGACCAAGCTGCACATCGTTGACCTGAGCTGGAACAAGCTGTCTGGCCCCATCCCGCCGGAGCTGTCGGAGATGTCGAGCCTCGAGTCGCTGGATTTTTCACACAACTCGCTATCGGGCCCCATTCCGCCGTCGCTGACAAGGCTCAGCTTCCTGTCCCACCTGGACGTCTCCCACAACAACCTCTCCGGCGAGGTCCCCGTCGGCGGCCAGTTCTCTACCTTCTCCCGCGCCGACTTCGACGGCAACCCCTTCCTATGCGGCTTCCACGCCGCGCCGTGCCGCGCGCCGCCGGCTGCCGGCGGCGGCGGGCGAGGCAGCAGCACCGCCAGCGCTGGCGTGGTGGCGGCGATCAGCGTCGGCACGGCGCTGCTCCTCGCCGTCGCCGCCGCTGCCACGTGGCGGGTGTGGTCGAAGCGGCAGGAGGACAACGCCAGGGTGGCCGCCGACGACGACGACAGCGGCCGGCTGTCGTCGTCGGCGCCGGTGCTGCTCTTCCCGGACGCCGGCGAAGACGATGGCAACAACGAAACAAGAATGACGGTGGAGGACGTGATGAAGGCGACGTGCAACTTCGACGAGTCGCGCATCGTGGGATGCGGCGGGTTCGGGATGGTGTACCGCGCCACGCTCCCCGGCGGCCGCGACGCCGCCGTGAAGCGCCTCTCCGGCGACCTCTGGCAGGTGGAGCGGGAGTTCCGCGCCGAGGTGGAGACGCTCTCGCGCGTGCGCCACCGCAACCTCGTGCCCCTCCGTGGCTACTGCCGCGCCGGCAACCACGACCGCCTCCTCATCTACCCGTACATGGAGAAGGGCAGCCTCGACCGCTGGCTCCACGACCTTCCCGCCGGCCATGGCGCCTTAACATGGCCGGCGCGGCTCCGGATCGCGCGCGGCGCGGCGCGCGGGCTGGCGCACCTGCACGACGCGACGTCGGAGCCGAGGGTGCTGCACAGGGACATCAAGTCGAGCAACATCCTGCTGGACGCCGGGATGGAGCCGCGGCTCGCCGACTTCGGACTCGCCCGGCTCGTGAAGCTGCCGACGGACACGCACGTGACGACGGACCTGGTGGGGACGCTCGGGTACATCCCGCCGGAGTACGGGCACTCGTCGGTGGCCACGTACAGGGGTGACGTGTACAGCTTCGGGGTCGTGCTGATGGAGCTCGTGACGGGGAGGAGGCCCGTGGACATGGCGCGGCCGGTCGGGGGTGGAGGTGGCCGGGACGTGACGTCGTGGGCGGTGCGGATGCGGCGGGAGGGGAGGGGGGAGGAGGTGATTGACGCCGGCGTTCTTGGAGAAGACGGGAGGTACAGGGAGGAGGCGGCGAAGGTGCTGGACGTGGCGTGCGCCTGCGTCAGCGAGAACCCCAAGGCGAGGCCCACCGCGCAGCAGGTCGTGGAGTGGCTCGACGCCATCGCCGCCTCCTCCTCGGCCGACCCGCCGTCGACGAATGAAACCGACCAACGTAGATAGTATATCATTATATATACGCTTCAAAATTTGAAGTTTTGGGGTATATAACAACAAGAATGGTGACCATTTTAACACATTGATCGTGCTAATGTACCAGTAACTGCTTTCACCGTAACATCATTATATACACACACTTGTATTCAGTAATTGCTGACACTGTAACTAACATGAGTATACAATGCATGTGTAGCGTAGTGTGATTGAATGTTGAAACCACATTTGTAAAGAGAGCTCGACGGCGTCATGGGAACTGCCTTCTCCCTTTTCCTCTGCTCCTTTGTGCATGGTGACACTCTCCGTCAGCTTATCAATATGGTTGTTTTGTCCCCATTGACTAAGCAAGAACATTGCCACCAAAGCATGGATACCATAAGGTCAAGATTCTTTTGGGGAGATGAACATGGGAAAAATAAGTATCATATGGTTAGGTGGGAAAACATTTGTTTACCTAAGGAGTATGGAGGCTTGAGTATGATAAACACTAGAATGATGAACAAAGCTCTACTGTTGAAATGGGTTTGGAGGATCCTGGGGGATAACCAGTAGGATCCATGATGTCAGCTATTGAAAGCTAAATATCTCAGGAACAAACCTTTGGCAAGGAGCAGAGAGGGGGGGTGGGGGGTCAGGAAGGAAATTAAATGGGGTCTAACTTTCAAGGTTAACGGTGGGGAGAACATAGCTCTAAACGTATTGGGTCAGCCTCGAGCGGGGCCGCATGGAGTGGCGCCGAGGTTAGGGAGGAATGACGCCGTCGACGGGAGCACAGAGGGAAGGGCGAGGTCAGGCTCCGGTGGCCGTGGCCGTCGCGCCAGCAGATCTCCTCCGCCATGGCCAAGCTCGAGGGAGGCGCTGCCGCCGGTTGATTCGTGCCGACCTCGATCCGTGACAAGCTTGCTCCACCGCAGTCAGGGACGCGCGGCCGGCCGGTGCTGAAGTCCCCCCCCCCCTCCCCCGCAGCCGCTTGCCATGTCGCCGCTCCCACTCCGGCGGCACAGATCCAGTGGCAGGCAGGGCCGGAAGAGGCCTGCCGGCGGCGAGCGCGGGTGGGGCCAGAAGAGGCCTGTCGGCGGCGAGCACGGGTGGGATAGATCGGAGGAGTCCGGCAGGCGATGAGCGCGAGCAAGGTTGAAGGGGGCAGCACAACAGAGAGAGAGGAGAGAAGGGAGGAGGGGCGGTCGAGTGGGGGAGAGAGAAGGCCCCAGTAGGCGTGTGTAGGATATTGCCATAGGGGAGTAAACAAATCGTGATTCATGATAGCGACAGATAAAAGGGGACGTGACATTGTGGCGTCCGCGACAGACAACGAGGGACGGAGGGAGTAACTGCGCTCGTTTCCGTCACATGGGTGTATGTGCAACAAGGTGTTCAGAGTGTTCAGCGTCGATGCGAACATGCGATAGGTTCCGTGCACAGAATTGTTTTATTATGAAACAACTGAATCTATCTATTATCTTATTAAAACAGAAGTAAAAGAAGCCACCACGTTTCTCGAAAGAGGCTAGGAAATCTCACGTTAATCTAAAAAAGTGAAGAATATAGATTATAGGATTTTATGAAGATCTAACGGCCTAAATTAGTTCAAGAGACCGTACCCAATACAATTAATAAGTAAATAAACCTGGAACGAAAATTATAAAGATAAAAACAAGGAACAAAGTTGCATATATGGAAGCCTGCATAGCAAACCTCTCCGACCTGGACATGTTCACGTCATGGATTAAAAAAAATCTATTACTATAATGGAGACAATTGCACAGGTGTGTCTCCGATTTGGACATGTTCACGTTGTCCAGAGCAGCAGAAGCACAACCCGATGTCAATTGAGACATCACGCAGGCCCTATGCTCCCCCAATGCAGGCTACATGCGACGCAATTGGAGCCTCCAACAATTTGAGTAAAAAATCTATTACTATAATGGAGATAATTGCACAGGTGTGCCTCCGACTTGGACATGTTCACGTTGTCCAGAGCAGCAGAAGCACAACCCGATGTCAATTGAGACATCACGCAGACCTTGTGCTCCCCCAATGCAGGCGACATGCGACGCAATTGGAGCCTCCAACAATTTGAGTAAAAAACAGAGGCTATTGTGAATTGGAGTTGCATTAAGAAATTTAAACGTCACTGGCTGGGCTATGGAAGGAGAAGATGAAAAAGATACCTTAGAGACGAGGTAGGACTGTAGGAGTCAACACGGTAGGCTAAAGAAGAGGCAGCTGTGAGACACGAGATAAAATTGCGAGTCTGCGATGCTGCTTGATGGCAGAGGAAGAGCTAGGAGTTTTATCCATGGAGGGCAGACGCCAGTGATGCCATCGCAAGCTTCTACATGTCAATCGGATGATGATAAGTACTAGCTACATATATGTGAATTGGTGACCAGAGGACTATTCCCCATTGTTTTTCTATAGGCGAATGATATTAAAAACAAAAATGCATGTCACTCGGCCAAAAACACACAACAATTATCACTCAAAATCGTATGCACGACATTGTCGTTTGTCATGTTATATGTTGTTGGGCCTTCAGGCTGAAGCACTGAATCGGTAGAGTCCATAATGTAAAAAAAAAAAAAGAAAAAAAAGGAAGTAACATCATAAACACAGGGTCATTCCCGATCATATAAAAATGAAGAAAAAGGTCACATCAGAAACATGTGCGTTTTTTAATAACAAAACAAAACACAAAAGTTAATTAAAACATATGAGGTATTAGATTTTTTTTTTTTGAAGATCTACTGTCTTGACTACCCAAAACAGTATACATTGAATGCAACAAAATTCACAGAGATGGCCTAGAAATAGCATGTTAATCAGCAATAATAGAAAAAAAGAGAAATATACCTCATCGAATTTTATAAAGATCTGAATGTTTTTGTTATTTGTATTATTTTAAATAATTATATTAGGTAAAAGATTTGATAGTTCATATCGACTTGGTGTCCATTATTTTCACATTATAAAAGCAACCAAGAGCTAGCTTCCCGTGCAATTTGCGCGGGCCACCATGCTAGTTTTGGAGAGTGAGACTAGAGAGCTATCAAGCACAGATATGGACCGTAGTGGTCCGATCGGACGGCTTCCACCCCGGACGGTATTTCAGATGGTGTCCGCCCGTTGGCCGTCGCGCCCGCGGCACGGGCGTGGCTCGCCGGAGGGCCGCCGCGCGCGTCTCGTCGCCTCCTCGCTCACCACAATCCGGTGCGCCGCCGTGCTCGCTGCGCACCCGGACCGGATAGCTAGGTCGTGCTCCATTGGGTTGGGCCCAGCGAGGAGCAGGTCCACAGAATCAGACGACGATCACCACGCCGCAGCTCCGGCAACGCGCAGAAATCGAAGCACGGAGGTAAGTCAGCATCAGCAGGACGTGCGCCAGCCAGCTCTCAAGGTGGCTTTGAGCTTGAGCATGGCGGCTGCCTAGCTCTGAATATAATCAAGAAATAAACAGCTCGGGCTCGGGCAAGCTAAAGGCAAGATAGATAGATGCCCTGGCAGATTGAAGCCACACAACGCACTCTGAATAATCTGAATAGGTTTCTTCAGAAAAGAAACCGGTCCATGTGCAACCAAATTCCTACGCGGATCAGATATTGCAGCTCAACTCGTTTACTCCGCATCATCCAAACATCACAGAATGAGATCGAGCAACATTGCTTCAGGTTCTTCTGCTACCGCCTGTTGCTCTGCGCCGCAAAAAGAGCCTTGTCAATAGGGAGCCTGGCAAAGTTGTGAAATTGTCTAGATCCTGAGAGCCTTGTCAAGGCCTTGCCGGCAGCAGGTGTTTCAGAATGCTCAGCATCGATGTGAAGATGCGATTGGTTCCGAACACAGAATGTGATGTCTATATGCAACTGGATTTTGGAGATTGAGACTAGAGAATTCTCCCCTCGGGGGCAGTGCCTAATGACGAACGTGAACCTGCACAACACTCTGCCTGCCCTGCCATTGCCGCGGCCGCGCTCTCTGGCCATCTCTCTAATCTTCCCCTGCGCTGCAGCTTGCAAACTTGCACCAGAAGATGGCCAGCGCCGGCGATGGCGGGCCTCAACGAACTCTCGGGCTCCGCCGCCGCGGCACAATCCAGTTCCCGCGCCTGCCTGACGAGGAAGACCAACCCCGAGAGCGATCCAGCACAGACCTGGGCCGTACGAGTCCGATCGGACGGCTACCAGGGGGGCAAGGGGTGGACGGTATTTCAGATGGCCGTCAGCGCTGCCGCATCGTGCTCCACAGGTCCCGGCGAGGAGCAAGGCCCAAACGCGCCCACAGAATCAGACGAAGACCGCGTCTCAGCTCCGGCAACGCGCAGAATTGAACCCAGAGGCGGCGGATGTGCTTGGAAGACGGCGTCGGCGTCAGCATGGCTCTCAACAAATAAACAGCACAACTGCACAAGCAAAGTAAGGGCGTCCGCATGTAAATACTTCACAACAGATGGATTGCCCTATTCTAATGCTCGGATGCGGACACTGAACAAAGGAAGATGCCTTGACAGGTTGAAGCAGCCACATAACATAACGCGCTCTGAATAATCTCAACAGGTTTCTCTCCTGATTTTTGGATCTCAGGGTTCAGAGATACCGCAGCATACGTGGTTCGGTTTCAGCCGGTGACTGCCAATTAACTGAACTCGTTTCAGCTGAATTTTGGAGAGTGAGACTACGTACAGAATTCACTCCTCTCGGGCAGTGCCTGATCAGCCTGAACGTACCTGCAGAATACCCTGCCTGTCGGTTCCGCGGCCGACCTCTAGTCTCTGGGCCCATCTCTAGCTGAGGGCTGACGACGGCCACTGCACATCTCAGATCCGGCAAGCAGCAAGTCAGCAGCGCGGGTGGCATCGCGTGGGCCTCACCTCTGAACAAATAAACAGCAGAAGCAAAGGGCATCATCGGCAGGTAAAGAGAATTCCAACTGACCAGCTTCAACAGATGAACTGTCCAAGAAGGCTAAGGCTTCACTTAAGGTGCTGATAACAAATTAAAGCCAGCAAGCCACGTAACAAATAGTCTCACACAGGTTTCGTCAGAGGGGAACTCCGAGGATGGTGAAATCTCTTTTTTTTTCGTAAATTTATTACAGAACTATAGTGAAACAAATGACAGGGGAAATCGATTCTTGTATGACCTAGAGAAATGAAGAGCAAACAAAGAGATAGGGAAATTAAATACAATGGAAGTGCAGGGTAACAATCCCTGCCTGTCGCTGAGCTACATGCCTTGGCATTGGCTTCGACTTCACTGCATGCGGATCATTCATGTAATAGATCAGGTCTGGTCATCAAACACCACAATGCAGGTCTTGCAGCATCTGAAACACCGCTGGAGAAGACATTGCTGATCGGCCAGGTCCTCCAAGGCTCCAACCATAACGAAATGAAATGCGGGTCCGGCCGTGTTGGTTACGGCGCCTAACCAATATATGGTTTCCTATTCCAATCATCCAATGAAAAATTTGCAGAAAGAATCTGAATCTAGCTAGGCACTGAAGGTGCAATTTTTTGTAACATGAAACTTCACTGTTTTTTTTTTTTTTTTTTTTTTGGACATGAACTGGAGGAACAGTTCTTGCAGAGAGGTGCATGTTCAGTCAGCCTCTGATCATAGCACCAAAGATCTATCAGGGTTACAAAACGACGAAACGTCTCCACAGCATGCATATTCAGAAGAATCTAGCAGATTACCCATACTACAGCAGTGCAATTGGTGGCCTCATGGCAAGGAGCATAATTGCAGAATGTGACTCTTCAGACTAGAGCACCCACATATAGACTGCATACATGTTGGTATTAGATTGCCTTAACGCTTCTCCAGCTTAAAAGGTTAAAAACTATCATACATACTTGACCAGGCACGTAAATTCTCCATGCTATGGGGCGGGGCATACAATGACTGACGAGACGCTGGTGTGGATCAAGTTGACCCCACACAGGGCGTGTCGCTGGCGATGGAAAGCTCAGACTCAGAAGTAGGCGTAGCCGAGCTCGATGACGTCATCAGACCCGCCTTCTCCTTCTCCCTCTCCTCCTTGAGCATGTCGACACTCTCCTTGAGCTCATCAATACGACTGTTCTGTCCCCACTGACCAAGCATGAACACCATCACCACGAATGGAAAGCTTCTGAGACTTAGCCCATCATACAACCTCCTGTACTCATCGACCTTGGCTTCCACTTTCTTAAGCTCCCTGTGAAGGCCGGCTGGGGTCATGCATGCGTCATTCCTCCTCTTGGCGAAGTGGCGTGCAAGGCGTTTGCGTGAAGTTTCCTCAGTTGTTGCCTTGGATGAGACATTTGCCACGTTCTTGTTGCTGCAAAAGTTGCGCACACTCTGCCAAAGAAAAAACAATACATTCAATATCAGCTACCATCTATTAAACTGAGACCAAAGAATGGAAAGGAGTATGGCAAGGCTAAACATTAATTGTGCAGGAACTCGTTCTTAAGTTGATATTGCTATGTTCAGTTTTAAACAAAGACAGCGTATATATTTACTGTCTGCATTTCTGCATTGGATTGTTTCTCTATTGAATAGGTAACTGAAACGGTAATTAAAGGTAGCATTTTTTTAGATTACAGGTAGCATTTACTTATGAAATAACACTTTTGATGGCTTTTTTAGTAAACATCTGGATGGAGCAAGTTTAAAATGACCAGATGTAAAATTTGAGCATGTTAACAGAGCAAGGGATAGAACTATAGAGTAGAAATCTAGTGTGGTGATCTTTGTTAGTCCTTGTTTTGTACTCTCTTAAACTGGTATCCCCAGTATGTTGTCGGTCTGTACTCAACTATGGCTTTCAATACAAGCAGAGTTTCATTCAGAAAAAAAAAGCAAGGGATAGGACTATAGAAGTGCTGGAGATCCATTAATTTGTTCAATGCTTAAGTGGAAGATTACCCTATTAAATGACTATGTGATGTAACTATGAAAGAGTCAAAGCTAAAGTTGACACTTGACAGATCAATCGGATCCGCTACAGCCATCCTCTGTCACATACTATAAAATTACAAGTAACTCCTTTGCAAGTACTGCCTTGGAACTGTGAGGTGGATGAACAAGTGGCCATCTTGTGCACCACAAATACAAAGTTTCAAAAGGCCGGCGCTAATACAGCATGACCGAACAGATGTTTAGAACTACAACAAGGCATTCTACACACGTGTATCACAAAGTTGCATTTAGAAGCTGATGACACAAGCCCAATTTTTTTATTTTTTGAACTCCTGATGCAAATGCACCCAGCTTTTCAAGCAAACACAGACCCCTTAATTTATCCCATCCTTCGATGAGAGTGTCATCCCATCACGCTATCACAGTATTCCCCTGTCTGTAAAAAGGGTGAACAGGCTATGCCGCTACAGAGTACAGGCAAATATTTGCATCTCGGGTTTCCATATTGCCTGATTCTTGTGTGCCTGGCATTGGTGTGTACTGACACAAACATAAACCTTACATAATTGTTTTTTTATTAAAAAAAGACATCTTTGAGGCCTTATACTACATGTCATACGCAAACACAATGCAATGCTCTCGTCTTTGCAATTTTTGCATACGCACAGAGATTCATCATCCAGATTACCATATTGTCTCGTATTTGCATGCCTGGGATTGATGTGCTCTAAGATAGAAAGAAAAAATCAGAACATAGACCTTACATTTGGGGGAAATGGGGTTTTCGAGGGCTTTACCAACGCACACATTCAATGTCGTACACCCAACACGCCGCATCGAAGATACCACATCAAAGGACCCAGAGAAAGGAGGGAATTGAAGTAAACAGAAGCACTCACGGGTGGAGCCGGCGCCGTCAGGGAGCGCGCGGCGGAGTTGGGCGCCGCCGGCGACCGCGGCAGGTGGCGGAGGAGGGCCCCGGAGCGGGAGCGGATGACGGGGAGGCTCGGCATCTCGACCGCCGACGGCGACGACGAGGAGGGTCGAGGCGCCTAGTACGCTCTAGGGTTTAGGACCGGCCGGCGACCGGGATGATCGAGCCGAGTAGAGAAGGAAGTGAGTGGGTGAAAGGAAGAAGAAGAGGAAGGGGGCCGAGGAGGAGGCAGGCCGCCAACGCTTGTTGGGCTTCCCTTATTGGGCCGATCTCCAACTGAAACTGGGCCTTCCAACTGCAGCGGATTGGAACATTATTTTGTAGGAGTAACTCAACTGGGCCCAAGGCGCCCTGCACGGCCTGGCCAAGGGCGGCGAGCAGCAGCAACGGTAGCGAGGGAGTGCAAACGCGACGATAATATGGCGCGACGTCACGCAACCGCCGGTGAGCTGCACGACATGGGCACGGCAGGTCGGCGTTGTCGCTCCGGCCCACCACGTCCCTCCAGTCACCCCCGCGGTCCTCAGCCACAAAATATGTTCTCCTGCTGTTCTCCCCACCACAGAGCGGTGATGGCGGGACGACGCACAAGAGGGCGAGGCGACGGCCGCGCCGGTGTGTCGCCGCCTTCCGGCACGCGCGCCCGCTGTTAGGCGAGCCGATGCAGCCCGATTCGAGGCGAGGTGGCGTCGGCGGCGCCCCAAGGCGAGGCGCCACAGGCCGCGCCGGTCCGAGCAACGACCGGCGGCGAGGCATAGCCCATGGCGGCCGGGGCAAGCAGCGGCCTTCGCTCCGCGCTGCCAGGCACGTCGAAGTCACGGCCCCGCCGACCATGGAAACCGGCCTCGCTGACCGCCCGTCCACCCCCCGCGCGTGGATCCCTCGTCTAGCGGTCGGCTCTATGCGAGGCCGCAGCCTAGGGGCTAGCGGCGGCCGGAAGTGGTGCCGTTCCTCGACGAGGTGCCGCAGTTCCTCGTCTCTCGTCTTCGTCGTCCAGGTGCCGCTCTGCTCTCTTCTTCCCCCTCTGGCAGCCACCACCTCCTCCCTTTCCTAAAGCATGCGTGCCCGGCTGTCCGACTGTCTCCTTCCCTTCAGCATACCTGCCTTTACATTTGCCCGGCCATCTCTTTCTCTGCTAGGATTATGGACCGAGAAGCATAAAACCGCGGCCGTACCTGGTTTTTAGGAGTAACGGGGCTGCTCCTTGCCTCTGGCCTCCTTCTCCAGCTGGCTATGATCTGTCCGATTTCTCCTCCTAAGAGCACCTCTCCTCACGTCATGACTGCTGCCTGCAAGGTGTTTGACATAATGCTTCAATGGCATATGAAACACAGCAAGGAGGTCTCCTGGCCACAACAGTAGCGGTAGTGGAATCGGCACCTTGCAGAGGTGAATCCCATTCGGTCATTCATGTCACTCAATTCTACTTAATCCCTACTTCGCTAATTCCACCACTACATCTGACACCTCTCTTTCATGAAACGCCTCTGAAGGTTGTATTGAAAGTCTGGGTGCATTAGTTTGTGTTGACATATGAATTAGATTCAGGTCTGAAGAAGACATTTGTGAAAATTTTTACTGATTCCACACAGATCATGGTTAACTGCATTGCTTTGTTAGCTGTGAGCATGTGCCCTAAAAATTTTTAATTGGGAAATATTTTGCTGATTTCACACAAATATTTTACCGTTTCCTGCATTGATTCAGAATTATCATTCTATTTACATTTCAGATATGGTTAACCGCATTGCTTTGTTAGGAGGGTATGTGCCCTAAATTTTTTTAGTGGTGCTTGCTGCAGCTTGGTTCTCATTCTATGTTTGGTTCAGCTAATTGATGGTGCAGGGATAGCATGACGACCCAGTTTTGAACCACTCCATTTACATTTACATTGGCTTAGATTAAGATCTGTCTTCTTGTATATATTTGCTCACTGTAAGATATTGGAGTAGCTATATGCATAATGAAACAATGAATTAACATTGTGAATGATTTTTTGACCTGAATGGAATTGCCAATGAATCGCACTAAAAGTGTATGGTGTATGTCTCTGTTTGAATATAGTGCAAATGCATTCCTATCCTTTTCGTTGAACAGGGTGAAAGACTTAAAGTTTCCGCTGAGTTGTATTAGTAGCCTTGTGGGTGTACCTTACTAAAGCTTGCCTCATTCTTTGAGCTAGGCAGCTGCAGGGTTTATTGGTTCAAAGCATATGTGTGTTAATTGATGTCTCAGAATTTAGCAAAGTGCAATCATTGCATCTTTTCCAGCCTGATGGAGTTTATTTATTTTGTGCATATACCATTGTTCCAGTTTGTCTTGAATGTTTACTATGATTTAGCAAATTCTAACATATACATTAAGGCTGGTGATGTCAAAATAAAGCAAATTCCCATCCAAGAAGGAAACTTATTTTCCTAGAAAAAAAATAGCTATTTCACTTTGGCCACTCATGCAGGTTTTGTGATAACTATTTTGAGCATTATATGGTTTCAGTTAAAAAGCATTGCAAGGCCTAGCAGAATTACATTGTATCTTAAGGCCACTTAGAACATATCCCAGGTTATAGGTCATATCAAGGTACAAATAGCTATACTAATTCTGTACCCTACTTACCTGGTGCTAATTTGATTGATTGTGCAGATTTTTGGTGATACTATTGTTTGACTAATATTTTGAGGCCTCACTCAAAAGCGATGAAAAAGTCTATGAGAATATCTAGGTACATTCTTCTTCAATTTTCGATCTGCTTTTTTTCCCTTTTCACGGCAATTTTTTTCTCGATCTGCTAGTGCTTATGGGTTGGCACATCTTCAATAACTTATGTTTTAACTGGATTGGTGTAGCAAGTTACCTGTGTCTATTTGGGTACATGCAGGTATATCTGTAAGAAGTGCATCCAACAACATTTCCATGAGCCAGCTTCAGATGCTCACTGGTAATATTTGTAAAATTAGTTTCTACCAATTTGAGCTATAAATTATTTTGTCCAAAAATAACCCTACCAACCATACTAATTTGCCATTTAAGTTCCAGCATCAAGTTTATGCAACGGTACCATTTCACTATGGCACTACAGCCAGCCAAACATAAACAAACAAAAAGGATATATAGACATATTTATTTGCTTTCACCAATTTGTTTGTTACATTTCAAATTCTTATTTTTGCATCCCATGCCAAACACCTATGTTATGTTGAATTACAATGATACTCTCAGTACATCTAAAAGAAATTAGAATCCTGGTTATGACTCTGATTGTGAGCTAAGGGGCATTGGTGAATACAGTTGCATCCCATGCCGACCATCTATGTTATGTAATGTTTGTATGCTTCCAAACTAAAGACTGACGTCCTTAAACTCCCAACCTTTGTATACTTATCCTGCCCTTTCATAATTCTGGATACCTAACATATTTTATTACCAAGTTCCATGGACATATTGTGTTTAATGAATATTGTACGTCTTGTGTAGTTGTGACACCAGATAACAGATAGCACTACATGTCCGTATATGTGTTGGGTATGGAACCCCGGTATCCGTAGAGAAACCACTCGAAGGAAGGAAGAAAGAAGTCGGATTCCTACTAGGACTCTACTCTGTAATCCTACTAGGACTCAACATTGTAACCGACTAGTTCCCCGCCCCCTGGGATATATAAAGGAGGGCAGGGGTGCCTAGATCGGTAGGAGAAGGGAGAACCACCAAGTCTCTCAACAGGGAGACACACAATTACATCCATACGCAATACAAACCACCAAACAGGACGTAGGGTATTACGCTATCTCGGCGGCCCGAACCTGTCTAAACCTTGTGTTGTGTAGCCATTGCGTTCCTGATCTCGGCGACACTCCACCTGAAACTTACTACCTTGGGATACCCCTTGGTAGGATTGGCGGTAAAACACCGACATCTGGCGCGTCAGGTAGGGGTGTTCATCGAAGATCCCGTGGTGAACCCAATGGCGTCAATCAAGCTCGAATTGGACTGCTCGAGTCGGATTCGAATTCATCGAGTAGTTCGGTTTGAGCACCCACCCACCCTAATTCCCAAGATCGATCTACTCGGCGAGAAGCGACTGCTGTTATGCGTGGTTCATCCAAAGAATTCAACAAGTCTTCGCGCTGAGTTGGTCGGATTGGCGAGTTCCATGTTCGAGTTGGACAGGAAGACCAGCATCAAGTTCGAAGCATGTCGTCTGGCATATTTTCTCAAGTTCCTGCAATCCGCGGCGGATAGTGACTCGGCGACAAGCATCATGCGGCGAATTACTACTCGGCAACATGATCTCCTGCGGAACCAATCACAGCCCGATCGTGACGAAGTCCAAGACCGATTGGTTTCCTGTCGCACCTGACGATCACCTGATGACGCGTCGATAACACGGCCAGGTTGTTGTCGTAGGAGCACCGGAGACCAAGGAAAATTCATGTGCAACAAGACGGGGCTGCCTTGTTCGAATACCGATGCGGAGAGAAGCTCGCACAGGAAGCTGCAGCATGTGCTTTGCTCCCAAGGGCAGAAGACATCCCTGCAGACACACCAACTCGACGAGTCCATGCTCTACACAGAAGCGTCAAGGCTGAGTACTACAAGCAATCGATTTTTTCGAGTCCGACCCGGAGGAGACTACTCGTGTCTACGCTAATCCAAGACGGAATCAAAGACTGGCATGTGGCGTAGTGAGCACCAATTGCAAGTCGATCTGACTTGTGTACCGGGCTGATTCCCTCCTGCGATCTCATCCACGTGCGTATATGGCTCCGCATGGGTATCAAAGCGGAAGCGGGGGAGGATGACGTACACGGCCACATACACAGAGTTCTGTTGATGACTGGCGTTGAATATACCTGCAAGAACACATGGAAGCCTACAGGAAGAATTCAGCTATGCACAATCAACATCCGTACCAAGAAGCTTCAAACTTGATAAATAAACATAGCGTGGCAACGATCTCCAGCAGCATGCTGCACGGCAACGCCGACGCACTCACACCGACGATGACTTCGACTACTTCAAGCCTACGTCGTTGCAATCGACAACTTGGTTCAACCCGAAACCACTCGTCTCGACTAGAAACTAGTCGGGGACGGCCCTCACGCGCTCAAACTAGTCGGAATCAACTCCGACTAGTCCGCTTCATCGACAAACGACAATAAACAAGCTAAGTTACTTGTTTCAATTACTTTTATTAATCTCTCTATCTTGTTCTAACAAGATTGGCCAAGCGCCGACTACTTTGTTCGGGTATGCCTCTCAACGAGATTTACGCAGTTACTCTCGGAGGCTACACCGACTTCTTCACGCACAATACGCGCTTTTGCCGACTGCTTTATAAGTCCGCATCCTCTTTGTCGCACAGACGACTCCTTATCTCGCTGATTTCTCTTAAAGGTCGTTATTCTTCTCGAGTAGCAAATGCCTTAATCCGTGAAACCTTGAGATTCTCAGTCAGAACCTAACCGACTCATACAAACATGAGCGACTCATACATATGAGGTAAGGCAGTACGAGACCATGGTGATTAAACGTAATAGGTGGACTACTCGGGAGAATACATGGCCTAACAAGAGCTCAGCATGCCCATGAATTGGCGTTTTATTCTCTTACTGAATACAATTTCGGTATATTGAATATTTCACATTATGTACTACATAATGTTTTCATTGTCTTTTTTCAGGTGATAATTCTCTAGGCCACGCAGTGTGCCATTACATCTACGCCAGCTTCCATGCTCGGGGGCTGACGCTAAAATTACAACTCGGTTTGCCATAAGGCTTACCTAGTTGCATTTCTCCGACATCTACGAGTCGTCAAGTAACCAATGGTGGGGCTACGCCACATTGGCACCTGACTCCTGTTTCTGGGGAAATCGCGGTGTGACGAGTCAACCACGATCTCCTCTGTTTGCTGCTCTAGTGATGGTGGTTATTTCGACTACTTACCGATGCATCTACGCCAGCTTCCATGCTCGGGGGCTAGGCGCAGCGTGCCATCACATCTTCGCTGGCTCCTATGCTCGGGGGCTGGGTGCAAAAAAACCACTCGATTGACAAGATTTGAAGGAGAATTTGCAACTTGGATTAAGAGACCTTCGGTATTTTGGGAAAAGAATGTCGGCTTAACCACTGTTCTGGGAGACGTCCCGGGATAAGCGGGTTTTTTCTGATTTTTCTTAGAACAAGATTCGATGTGACCATTATTTCTGGGCGCAAATTACCACTCGGATGATGATCTCCAAGATGATTCGATGAACACTAAGCTCGTTGGACCCTTGAATTGGTTATTCTAAATCATTTCAAGGCTCGAGGGTTGATAGGCGATATACAACGACCGTTGATTTTTAAGACGAAGAATGAAGACTCAAGACCCTTGGCTCGATTCTACGAATTCAAACCAAGGCTCGGGGGCTACTTGATATCAAGTGCAACTTTTCCAAATTGCACATTTCAAGACAAGACGAAGATTCAAGATACTGTGGACCCTTCAGCCTGATTCTTCGACTCAATCTAAGGCTCGAGGGCTACTCCATATGGAGTGCGACTTTCGCCGCACCCCATATTGAATATTGAAGACTACAAGTTGATCAAGATTTACGGGGCTTGAGCACCTCACAGCCTCGTGTCAACCAAGCACTTTCCAAGATCGACAAGACAAGTACTCGAAGAACTAGCAGAAGCTCAAGAAAGTACTCGAAGCACTCAAGAAAGTACTCGATAGACTTGGCAAGTACTCGGTTGATAGCAAGAACTCGGCAATGAAGCGCTCGGGGGCTTGTTGGGTATGGAACCCCGGTATCCTTAGAGAAACCACTCGAAGGAAGGAAGAAAGAAGTCGGATTCCTACTAGGACTCTACTCTGTAATCCTACTAGGACTCCAACATTGTAACCGACTAGTTCCTCGCCCCCTGGGATATATAAAGGAGGGCAGGGGTGCCTAGATCGGTAGGAGAAGGGAGAACCACCAAGTCTCTCAACAGGGAGACACACAATTACATCCATACGCAATACAAACCACCAAACTAGGACGTAGGGTATTAC
Organism: Urochloa ruziziensis; assembly: GCA_015476505.1. Lineage (NCBI taxonomy): Eukaryota > Viridiplantae > Streptophyta > Magnoliopsida > Poales > Poaceae > Urochloa > Urochloa ruziziensis. The sequence goes on along the minus strand of CM027123.1, from coordinate 51,460,459 downwards.
GCTATCTCGGCGGCCCGAACCTGTCTAAACCTTGTGTTGTGTAGCCATTGCGTTCCTGATCTCGGCGACACTCCACCTGAAACTTACTACCTTGGGATACCCCTTGGTAGGATTGGCGGTAAAACACCGACAATATGTGTCTTACCCTCTCTGCGTATTGCAAGGCCCGCGAAGCCTCATTACTATGCAGTACAATGCCCTGTTGCTTTCATTTCGATTGTAAAATATGTACAATCATGTGCATCTCTTGTGCCACTTTGAATTTCATTTGTAAAAATGTGCAACAATTTGCATGCTATTCAATATGATCAGTTTTTTGCTCATTTTACTACCTACCTTGCGCACTGGACAACAGTTTTCTTCACTCTATACATTGTCTTATCTTCAGGGTGATCTGCAAGCTCTAGAAGATCTGACTTACGAAAGATGGAAATAAATCCTGCAACAACACCCATTGTCCCCAGAGGTTCGATTCCACGAGAATTCCAGTTGTGATGCCACTTTCAGTGCAATGACATCATACTCACAACTACTGGTGGCAAGGTATGGTGAGAAGAGTGGTGGTCTTGTGACGAGAAAGGATGCTGAAGTTCCTGGATCAGTGGTGGTCCGGCCAGAGCAGAAACTTGACCATGCTTGGATGGTGTATTCCTTGCTGAAAGAGGAGCCTGGGAATCAGGCGGACAGGTCGCCAGGTATGCGAAGCCCCGCTGACTCTGCTTGTAGAGGTTGCGCAGAAATGGAAGCATGATATGGCCATGAAAGATGAATGAAACTACGTTTTTTGTGTTGCCCTGTGATGTATCCTGTGTTATCGTAGGGGTTGGTTAGTGCTGTCTGTACAAAGTTGTTCCAAATTAACATATGCAAAGTGCATCTGGTCCTGTTTTTCTTTGGTTTTCAGAAGCTTACGATGTTCCTCATTTTTCCGATAAAATGTGATACAATATTACCATGTTTTTTTATTCTATTTTAATTCAACATTTTGAACTAACTATTGCTCAATTTGGACCTTTGCTGTTGCTTTGTTTAAGATAGAGGAATGACAATGATCGAGTAAATAGAGTGCCTGTTTAACTCATGCGCATGCGCGCGCCCATCACTAGTTAATTATTTTTTTTTTTGAAAACTTTCACTAGTTAATTATTCATCCATCCATTCATGCAGCTCGAGGATTACACTGTCTTGTTCGATCTCTGCTGTGTACAAAAAAATCGATCTATTGGTCACAGCAGTTGCAGTCAAGCAGCACGCATTTGCCGCGGACGTAGCCGTGGCTCCGGCAACATTTGTTGCAACGACCCCCGGAACGATACAGGCGCCCTGGCAGTCACCACCGGCGCACTCAGCACTCATGGATCACATCCGTCCCAAGTTCTTGGAGTTAGTTATTAGCAGCCGATTGATACACATAGTAATTAACCAGCAAGAAACAAAATAATTAACTTACGGGACGCCGCGACGATAATCAGCAGGATGATCAACGGGAACGTGAGGATGATGTTCATCGATTTCCTTGTTCTACCTGTCTTCATCATCATCTTCATTAATTCTCGATCGGCAACCGGATGTGACAGAGAAAGTGTACGTACTGCCTTTAAGCTGTGATATATATGAGGCTGGACAAACAAGTGGTCATATTTTTGTGCGCCACAGATGTTTGTTTTTTTAAAAAAAAACTTGATCGTGTGAAGCTAGAAATTAGCTGATTAATAATCCATGCATGAAAGATGAAATTCAATTCGTACGTGCTAGTACTAGAAGACATCTGATCGAAGAGCCTAAAAGCACATGAACAAGGCGCCAAGCCACTAGATCGTCTTGCTCGATCTCTACTGCTGCTAATGCTACATGCTAACGCTATACTACTCATTCACTGATCCAACCCTGGAGAGAAACAGGGCATTCATCGAGATCAATCATAGTTCATCACAACAAGCAAACTAATCGAGCGGGGGGGGGGGGGGGGGATGATCTGCTGCTGCAGTGGATGGGAAGAGCAGCGGGGCAATGGTGAAGGAAGGAGGGGAGGAAATTAAAAGGGATCGAGTTCGATCAAAGAGGACGAGGAGGCAAGGCAGCAGGCAGGCCACCAACGCTTGTTGGGGTGATTTCTTAATCTAATCCGCAGTTACTGTACAACTCTCATTAATCTAAGCAAGCCAGTCTAGCTGGTCACATGCTGCGGAGCGAGGATGCTGCTGTGCTGGATACGAACAAGAAACAGCATGATTGCGGCAGGGTCCCACCAGGCAGCCACCACACAGCAGCACCGAAATGGGTCGCCACCACCCACCTCCAGGTGGGACCGGGCATGGGTCCATGGGTTGGGTGTGAAGAGCTTTGGGTGAGAAAGAGGGTGGCGCGAGGAACGATGAGGAGGAGTGAGGGAGAGAGGTGGCCGTTGCCGGTGAGGTAATCACCACCTCCCCTCACGTCTCTCTCATCCGGTAGCCCCCCCTCCATTGACAATATTGCCCTCCGGTGCTCCCTCTGTCTTCTCGCGCTGCAACCTGTGGCATCCTCCGTAAATTGTTGCAAAGAGGTGAGGCTAAAAGAGTCATCCGGAAACCAGTCAAAAGGCGGTCAAAACTACACACTCCCGAGCTCTCACTCACATTTAACTCGCCTCCCTGATCTCTCTCTCTCTCTTCCCGGCCGCACTCCCACACCTCAGCTGCAGCCACCACCACTCACCCTTCCACGCCGCCGCAACCGCCGGCTCGCAGCCGCAGATCTCCGCCCGCGCTTGGCCGCCGCCTCCGCCATGGAGTACGAGCGCATTGAGAAGCCGTTCCCCACCCAGGTATCAGCATATCTCCCTGAGCATCTGCTGCAGCCGCCTTTACTCCTCCAGATTCTCCCTGACCGTTCGGTAATTCGGTTCCATGACGAGTAATGCGAGCGGCTGCTGACACACTGTGTGCGCCCTTCTCTTGTCTGCGGTTTTGCAGGGTGGCGGGTTCTCGCCCAAGCGCCTGCGCGCCATGCTGCTGGGGGTGGACAAGCGCCGCAAGGGCCATGGCGCCGAGGAGACGAGGAGGGCGACGATGCCGGGGACGACTACGGCGCCGTGCCCAAGGCGTCCGTTAGATCCGACGCCGATGCCGACGCGCGCGGTGGGCATTCTTCTGCTCCCTCCTCTTTTCCCCTCCACGGGCGATGTCGCATTCTGATACTTCTTTGCCCGATTGGGACACTTCTGTGCTCAATTGAGTTCTGCATTGCTCGATTTTGACCATTTGGGTTGGTGGTAAAAAATGTGGCTGCCATGCTTCGCATCATAATTTTCCTCAAAGATGGATATAGGCAAGCCCCTTTTTCTGTCAAAATTGAGCTTTGTACCCAAAGGGGAAATAAAAATCTTTTCATGCTTTATTCACACCGGTAAGGCGTTTGGTACTTTGTGTGTAACACGTCCATGGATTGTAGGAAGGATCCGATTAGCCAAATGCCAGTCTCGCATTTCGCATACTGTGATTTGGTAATTGATGCCTTCATTTGGTCGTTTTAGTCATTGTTGGGCATTTTTTTCATTGTCCAATTGAGGTTATGATGACCTAGGGGTCTAGGAGTTCAATTACTTGAATTAAAGAGGGTCAGTGGTATTCACACCCCTTTCCAAGAATCTTTTCACGGTTTATTGACGCCTGGTAAGGCGCGTCTGGTGGTTTCTTTCAGACTGGCCGAAGGGGTTCAGTTGTAGGGAGGAGGAACCAAATGCCCCGGTCCTTCATTTCCCAAACTTTAGTTCAGTAATCGTGGCCTTCCTTTGGTCGTTTTAGTCGTTGTTGACCATTTTTTTTTCCATTGTCCCAATTGGGGTTATGCATGCCCAATTTCAGTTGGTAAGGAGCCAAATGCTAGTCTCGCATTTCCCAAACTGCAGTTCAGTAATCGTGGCTTTCTTTTAGTCACTTTAGTTGTTGTTGGGCTTTTTTTTTTCATTGTCCAATTGGGGTTATGCATGTTTGGGGCTGTAGGAGTTCAAATTAATTGAACTAAAAGAGGGTCAGTGGTGACACCAATTCGCCCCCCTTTGCAGCAGGCCATAGAAGTCAACAATCTTATGTCTACCCACCTAACTTTCTGATTTTCAGTTACAAGTGCAATAGCCATTTGCTTCAGTGGGTAGTTGCCTTCAAAGTTTCCTCACAACGATTGCCTGAATCTTTAGTTGATTTCAGAGTGTGAACTTTCTGACTGTCTTCTTATGTAGGTGGAGGTGTGATCTGCGAAGAATACAAGGACGTAGATGTGGTGAGCACCATCTCAGAATCTTCGACCTCGCTTGAGACAGGGGGCGGGCACCGGTCGCGAGATACCCACTCCATGGGTTCCAGGGTCAGGGTGCCCGAGGAGGATTCATGTGACTCTGAGAGTGTTGCTTCCAACTTTGAGTTCCACAAGGAACGAGGGGCCTCTGCTCGGTCTGCGGCGGCATCAGTCGTTCCTCCGTTCTCAAAGCCTGCTCCATCAAAGTGGGACGATGCGCAGAAATGGATTGCCAGCCCGACAACAAACCGTCCAAGCAGGGCTGCTGGTGGGGCAGTACCCAGGAAGATGGAGAAACCTAGCTCTGGCATTGGGAGACTGCCGGCAACGAAGGTTGTGTTGGAGGCCACAGAGGAGATAGATACCAAGAGGATTGATCCAAGCCAAGAAAAGAGGGAAATTGGGTGGCAGAAAGCTGTAAATTGGGCTCCACCCGATCCCTATCCTGAAGTGGAGCCTTGTTCAAAGACTACAATTGCTGCAGAAACTACAATAATTGATTCATCTGGTTAGTATTGTGCCCTTTTCTTTCATCTTACCTGAGCTCTACTACTTCCACAATTAGCTTGTGCTGCATTTTGTGTTGGTGATCAATCCTTCACTGGCTATCTTTTCTTTTTAATTTCTGCCATTCACCTAACTAGAAAAGAAAAGAAAACACTCACTCATTGTTTTTTTTTTTTTTTTTTTGTGAATGAGTGCAGTTACTTTTGATCGAAATGATTCATCCACCGCCCTTCAAAGTGCAACAACATGCATACCTCCTCCATCAACAGTTCGGTCAGTATCAATGAGGGATATGGGCACTGAAATGACTCCTATTGCAAGCCAAGAACCATCCAGGACGGGAACACCGGTGAGAGCAACAAGTCCAAATTGTTCTCGGCCAACAACTCCACGAAGGACGTTAGGCCCCAATGCAATTGGTGCTGTTATCAGCCACGGAGAATGTAGCAATGCTGAATTAAGTGAACAGGATCTGCAAACAAAAACTAGGAGGGAGATAATGCTTCTTGGCACGCAGCTTGGTAAGACAAACATTGCAGCATGGGCAAGCAAGAAGGAAGAGGAAAAGGATGCATCACTTTCACTGAAAACAGTGCCCATGGACCAATCAACACAGAACATAACTGAAGTCCGTGCAGCTGCATGGGAGGAGGCAGAAAAGGCCAAATACTTAGCCAGGTGCTCATATCTAAGTGTCTTCTATCTGCACTTATAGATTACTTGCTCGGTCAGTGACTTGATTATATGCTGTGCCTTTGCTTTCCAGGTTCAAACGTGAAGAGATCAAGATCCAAGCATGGGAGGATCATCAGAAGGCCCAAATTGAAGCTGAAATGAGAAAAATTGAAGTAAGCAGCTTGTTTCCTGTCATTCAAAGTTGTCATGGCCATGGGTCCCTATTGATTTTGGCTTTTAGCTAAGATGTGTTTTCCTCCCCTTCAGAATTTTTAGAATCCTTTTTTTATTCTTGTTACCACAGCCTGGCAAAGCCAATATGCATATATGAGACAATCCCTGCAAGGAAAGTTTTTCAGCTGTTGACTAGCAAAGCTTGACAATAATATTAATCACAGGGGAATTTGCATATCATTGTAGGGGAATTTGCATATCATTGTAGGGAACGTTGCAGCTTATCACCTCCTCCAGCTATTATCTATCTGAATTAAATGCATATCATCGCCCTTTAGGGTTATCCTTCAATTTGCTGAGGATGCAATTATTTATTCGTTTGGTCATTGTCCACTGACAAGTAGTAAAGTATTACCTTCATCACAGACAACACTTGGGAACCAGGGCAGCGATTTCTCTCTTGCATCATCAGCTTAAGTGCTTAACATGTGGTACTAGCATCATTTTGTCCTTCCATTTAATCTTGGATATGACATAGCAATAACAAAGCTATAGCAAGATAAGCTTATACAAGTTTGTTATTCTACTGTCCCTAGTCTCTTGCTCCATATGCCAGCGATGTTCAGGTTCAGAGCATATAAGACCAAATATTGCAAAATTCAGATTTTCTTGACATCATTTTTGTGGATGTTGCATTGTTCATATCAATGAAGCACTCATGGTTTCTTGTTCCTGAAGGTTGAAGTGGAGAGGATGCGTGCCCGTGCTCAAGACAAGCTGATGACTCAGCTTGCATCAGCAAGGCACAATGCAGACGAGAAGCGTGCTGCAGCAGAGCTGAAAAGGAACCGTGCAGCAGCAAGGACAGCCGAACAGGCAGAGCACATCAGGAGAACCGGCCGGGTGCCGCCTTCGTTTGGCTGCTGGAACTGGTGCTCGTAGGAAGCAGACCAGCGCTCCTTCTCCCTTGCTCCAGTGAAGCATTCTCCCGGCCATGAAGCATCCTTACCCGTTACTGTCTACTAGTGAAATGAATATCTCGAATGTCATGTAGAATCTTTCTTTTGGATTGATTCAGTAGATATGTGACAGGAGTCACTTGTAACTGTACATATGTAAGATGGCAGTGCCTTTGGCGTCTGTGGCTCTGTGCTGTGCAGTTACTGTAAGTGTCACAGATGCCTTAAGTTCAGTTCAGAATCAGGCTCATACTGGATTTCTAGATCACATGAGACCTCATTTAGGCTCAGTTTGCAAAGGCTTGAAGAATTGCAGGATGTTCCTGTAAGATTGTAGGATGCGTATAATGTGATCGATTTATTGCATTGAGCCCCTTGGGCGGTATATATGAGAGTACATGGCTTGGAGGGCAAGTAGCCTCTCCTAGAGATAAGGAAGGTTATCACGGGATTACAATCAATCCTAAACTAACCATATCTAGAGTTGCCTTGTATATCTCTATACGCCAACATCCCCCCGCAGTCGTAGCGTTCGTAGCGTTAGCAACACGAATGGACAGACTGGAGAACAATGGAGAGATATCCCCCCGCAGTCGGAACGCCGGTGCAAGCGCTTCGACTGGAGTAGCTCATGCAGATGATAGCCCCTTAATGCCGAAGTAGCCAAAGTCGAGGTGGTCGTGGTCGAAGTCGTGGAGGAGGGGCGAGGTGATCCTGACCCCAGCGTGGCCGCCCGGGTGGCGCCAAGTGGTTGACCGTAGACGCCGAGTGGTTGACCGAAGAGCCGAGTTGCCGCGGGTAGGCAGCAGCTTCTGGCGGTAGGTTAGCAGGACGGTGCGGCTGGATGGCGATGGTGACGGCGCAGCTGAAAAGCGCGACTTATAGTCCCTTCGACACATCGGCGGCGGTGTCCGCGAGTTTGCGGCGTGAAGCACTCGGAGTAGAGGCGCTGAGTCGTCGACCGGCGGCGCTAGGGAGCGCCGAGTGGCTGATCGGAGGCGCCTGGAGACGGTGCTGAGTCGCCGACCGGCGGCGCTGGGGGCGCCGAGTGGCCGATCGGAAGCGCCTGGAAGAGGTGCTGAGTCGTCGAGCGGCAGCGCGGGGAGCGCCGAGGGGCCGGTCGAAGGCACCAAGTGGTCAGCCGGGGGCGTCAGGTGGTCGTCCGGGGGCGCTGAGGGGCGGCGAGGTGGTGCGGGCGCCGTCGTCGCGAAGACGGCGGCACCGGCGGTAGTGGCTCGATCACGAGCGTCGTCGCTGCGGCCTGAGAAGGCACAACAACAGCCTCATCCTTCGGGGGGTGTCGACGATGAACGACGACGAACGGCAGGGCGACGCAACCTGATCTCTGATCAGGGAAAAAAACAGCAGCAGTTGGAACCTCACGTAGAATCCAGGTGCACGTAGCAGATTCCCCCACCAACCAGGGGTGCACGGAGTGCATCACCCCTCCTAGCTTTTCATCTTTGCAAGTGCTCACGGTGAACAAACAAGCAGAGAGAAAAACAATGAGGACTCCCGATGGATCGGCCGGCAGGGGAAGGAAGATCGGGTGCACCCAGACAAGGCCACGGCTGCTATGCGTGCGGCAGCCTGGAGGCCTCCCAACCACAGCGCAGCAAGGAGCAGATGCACCTGCGTGCGGCAGTTCCCGGCGGCACGACCTTGTGAGGCCGTGACAGCCTAACCACGGAGCGCCCCGGAGACGGAGATGAGGTTTTCCTGCTGCTTGACGATCACGGTCACGGCAGATCGGATGGATCTGCGCGCATCCTAAAGGGCGCTGCCCCCGGCGGAGATCGATCTCCCCGGGGGCGGCACGGCAGCGGCGGCAGCGGAAGCCTAGGGCAGCTTTGATACCATATTACGTTGCATGCACCAACCAGTTCAACCCAAAAGCTTAAACTGATAGGAAGAGGTGGGCAATTCACTTATACTCCAACACTCCCCCTTACGTGCAGGCTCCCCCAGGCCTCATACGTGAAAATTGGAGTGGGCTGCAATTATTTTATTTAATCGCGCCCGCCAGGATTCGAACTCGAGACCTCTGGCTTTGATACCATGTAAGATTGTAGGATGCGTATAATGTGGTCGATTTATTGCATTGAGCCCCTTGGGCGGTATATATGAGAGTACATGGCTTGGAGGGCAAGTAGCCTCTCCTAGAGATAAGGAAGGTTATCCCGGGATTACAATCAATCCTAAACTAACCATATCTAGAGTTGCCTTGTATATCTCTATACGCCAACAGTTCCATTCATGTTCATATGTATGTTGTATTCAGTGATATATAGGTTGCAATTTGGAACAGAAAACCAAAATTGTTCTCTTCATATGAGAGCATTCATTAGAGGTTTATTCTTCAGTTCAATTGACCATTTGACCGAATGAAGGCCTTTCTGTGCAGAATTATATACAAAAAAAAAATCCATATTCATAACATATACTCCCTCTGTCCCTTAAGGAGGGTCGTTTTTGGTGTGCGTGCCACAAGTTTGACTCGATTTGTAGAAAATACGTCCAACATTTGTATCTTCAAATAAATTTGTTAAAAAATTAGACTAAAAGATCTTTCCAATGATACTAATTATGTACCATAAATATTAATATTTTTTAATATAAAATTACTCTAAGTCATTTCTCGGAAAGTGAGAAAGACACTCTTTTAGGGACGGAGGGAGTAGAGCTTATCAGTTGCGATGAAGCTGTTTTCATAAGGCAGGTAATGACAGTAACCTGCATTGTCAATTAACAAGGTTCACTTTACACATCAATATTGGAATTCTTGCAGAGTAGACCAAAGATAATGTGAGCACTGCTGAACAAGGAGAGATTATAGCACATCTTGATTTCAAATTCTCTCGATACCCAGTCTTATAGCCAGGAACTACATATATACGATTTAAGCTGCTTGCTTTGTGCTGTGTAGTTACTGTAAGTGCCAGTTGTGCCACAAATGTGGTTCAGAGTCGGGATCAGCTCGGATTCCTATACCAAAATCCAAACGAGAGAGTTACATCAAGAATCCTACAAGGCTTTCTATGTTGGAGTGGATTGAAGCTGTTCTATGCTTCATGTACAGTTAACATTGTACAGAGGTAGCAGTGATGACTGATGAGGGGTCCAAAGAAGAGGAAGCCAAGCCTTTAGGAAGCATCCAGAGCACAAATTACAGATAACGATCAATCATGGTCTCTAGGATTATCGACTAGCAGTAGTTCCCTTCATACATGAGAATAGAGGCAGATCAGGTCCGTTATAACACTGATGATCAGTAGGAAATTCTATTAGACATTTCATATCGCTCGCCTGATAACAAGACAGCTAGGGAAACTGAAGAACAGAACAGCTTGCGGCCATGGCGGCAAGCAGATGGCACTATGGAGGCACTACTCGAACTTCTTGATGAGGGAGAGGTCGTTGAGCATCTTCTCGATCTTCTCGTTGCCGGCATCGCCGGGGAACCTCCCCCCGGACTTGAGGGAGGGGACGAGCGCGGCGGCCTCGCCGCTGGTGTCGGGGCAGAGGTTGCCGATGGTGCAGAGCTCGAACTCGGCGAGGCCGTAGCGGCTGAGCGTCTCGCGGACCTGGCGCACGGCGTCGGGGTTCTTGTAGCGGCTGAAGCGCTTGACGTACTGCAGCGACTTCTCGAACACCTGTGACACCTGCGACGAGGGGTCCGACTCCGTCGCGTGCTGCTGGATCTGCTCGTACTTGTGCTCCAGGATGATCGCCACCTCGCAGTTCATCAGACACTTGGCCTTCAGGAACTCTGCGTCGTCGCCATGGAAAAGGGGGTCAGTTTCTCAAATCGCGGCGGCGATAAGCGTTAGCTGACGAGAGAGAGGGACGAAACCCTAGCCGCCCCGGAATTGGGCAGCGGGGAGGGGAGAGGTGGGGAGGGGGGGGGGGGGGGGGGGGTGGAGGTGACAGGAGAGCGAACCTTCGCCGATCTTGAGCTCGGCAGCGTTCTCCTCTTCCTCACCGGACATCTTGTCGCTGCTGCTGCTGGCCGGAGCGAGGTCGCCGGAGACGGCGGTGTCGGGATCGCGATTCGACTCGATGGAACGGAAAGGAAGGAGATGCGATGCGAGCGAAGGGGGAAAACGGGTCAAGAAGCTCTCTGATGGGCCGTGGGGAATGTTGGGCCTAAACTGGGCTTCGTAATGGGCTGTGGCGCGATCAGGCCTTCCTGGGCCCAGATAAGCATAAGCCAGCCACGGGCCACGGCCTCTCCGGAGTGCAGCAGAGGCCATTCCTCCACTCCCCGCTCTTCTTCCTCGCCCCCGCTCAGCTCGGCGGCCGTCGGCGACCGAAGCCCTAGCCCCGCTCCCGCTCCGCCGTCGCCATGTCCGCCGCCGTGCTCCGATCCGCCGCTCGCCGTCTGCGGGGCCGGCCTCTCTCCACGAAGGCGCCGGTAAGCGCCTCCGCTCTCACTCTGATCTTACCTCCACTTCGCCCAGCAGATTGAGCTCCTCGCCGTTGGAGGAGCGGCGTCCCCGGCCACTGAAGATGAAATGTCCACACCTTGCATCCTCATTTTGGCGTTGTCCCGCTGATCCCCTGTGCTGCCGAGATCAGAGGCTCAGAGCGTGCTCGTCAACTCCAGATCGGAACTGCAGCGGGATTTTATGGCCGGATCCCCTCAGCTTTGCCTTTGCCCGTAGCCTAGTGATATCTGTTTTTTGTGGAGTCCTTGAATTTTGCATGTCAGTTCAGTCATCATTAAGCTTCTGCTATGTCCTTACCCTAAGCATTAAACTTTTGCTATGTCTGATCCGCAACTATCTCGCATGAGCTCGAGCTCCTGGGAATGATAACCTGGCATGAGGCGGGTGAAGATCTGAAAATCAATTGTGCTGAATGTTAATGGCAAGTCTGAATCACTGTAGCTCCAACTCTAAGCTTGTTTGATCGATTTGCTCGCTGACTCCTGACTGCACATCGTCGGTGGGCATCAGCTAGCCTGCAACCAGTGCAACGTGCGGGCGGCGGGCGGCATCATTTAGCTCAAAGCTCACTCGACTTTTTTTTTTGAAAGCTAAGCTCATTCGATTTGCAACCAGTGTTCGTGGGCAGACAGCGTACTCAGGCATTCACCACACACCCCCCGCTCAAGGTACCTCTGCAAACGAAGTAGCTAGTGATCACATATTGATGTTATAAATTGCAAGATGAATCAAACAATTAGTGGACCAATGAAACTGTCAAAATTTGCCTTGCAGAGGAGGCGTGGAGGCCCACCTACCGGCGCAAGGAATGGTTCTTTTTAGATTGGTATAGATGGAGAGTTGATCTACCGGCCACCTTCTCGCGGCTCCGGCCCTGCTGCCTGGGCCCCACGTGGACAGGGACGTGGAGGCGCTCAGTACAAGCCGTGCTTCTACGACGTGCTATGAACAACGGCAAGATCCATAAGCTGACTAAACCTGGACTTGTTCTTCCATAAACTCAATGTGTGACAACGATAAGAATGGTTCGCCTCCCAAGCAGAGAACCTAAACGGGGGGTGTAGCTCATATGGTAGAGCGCTCGAGCAGCTTCGACGGCATTCAAATCCATTTGCTTCACAAGTTAAACAAACGCTTAAACTACTTCATGATAAAGTCTCATGGACTGTCATGCTATTCAGTTCCATACATACAGGGCAAGATGGCTACATCCATATTGAAACCAACACACACACTTCCAATTGCCCTGTGACTAACGTACGGAAGCATAGTAGAGCGCTGTGTCGAGTCGTCGTCTGCTCTCCTCCACCACCCCTCGTCGACGCTGCCGGGCACGGGGGACGTGGAGGTAGGGATGAAAACGGTCGGAAACGGTCGGAAAGACCCCTCAACCGCGGTTGAGGCGGGCCGGGGTCTCCGACTCTCCCCGTGTACAAGCCGCGCTCCTACGACGTGTTTGTCACCGACGCCATGCGCTCCCGAGATCGAGTTCTCCCGTAAGCTCGCCGATCTTTGTTTTGCTGTCCCCATGCCCGCATTCTCGTCTCATCATCGCTCGTTTCCTTTCTGTTTCACGCCTTGTTCGTGGGTGGCTCTACTTCTGAATTGTGGCCATGTCAAGGCCTCTGCCAAGCAGCATCTTCTCTTACACGGTACGCCTACTCATCACATTATGCTCATTCTGCATCATATCTTCTTACTAGTTTTGACACCAATTGTTGCCACGCTATGAATTTTGTGCTTCTGACGCACAATGATGAATTTTCGAATATGAGATGCGCACAATTGAATTGATGCACTGAATGTTACTGCCTCTGGTACTACAGTGTTGAAGTATACACTTCTGATTTTGATCCTCCATCCTTACTTCTGCAGGGCTCCTCAGATGAGTTCATTGATGCCAACATCCAGCTTGCTCTTGTTGTTGCAAGGAAGCTTAAAGAGCTCAAGGGGACTAGGTCCTGTTACAAGGTAGTACACCTACTCATCACATTATGCTCCTTCTGCATCATATCTTCTTACTAGTTTGGACACCAATTGTGGCCACGCTATGAATTTTGTGCTTCTGACGCACAATGATGAATTTTATCGAATATGACATGCGCACAATTGAATTGATGCACTGAATGTTACTGCCTCTGATACTACAATGTTGAAGTATACACTTCTGATTTTGGAGTGTTTATTTTTTGTCAGTAGTACTAGTTTTCGTCACTTCTCTCTGTTTTTTTTTTCTGAACAGAAACATGTTGGTTTCTGCTGGTTTTGTATTGCATAATACATCTATACTAAAAAGGACGACGAAATTTTCGTACCAAATCTTACATGTTACTCTTACACCTCCTACACCGTCGGATTTTATAATGACGATCGAACGCTCTAGATTAATCTAAAGAGTCCAAGTTGACTATATTACTCCTACACCGTCGAACTTTAGTAATTTTTTCCTACACCGTCGAACTTTAGTAATTTTTTTAAAACACGTGCTTGTGGCACGTGCCCTTTTGCTAGTACAGTATTATGGCCCACAGATTCTGATCCTCCATCCTTACTTCTGAAGGGCTCCTCAGATGAGTTCATTGATGCCAACATCCAGCTTGCTCTTCTTGTTGCAAGGAAGCTTAAAGAGCTCCAGGGGACTAGGTCCTGTATAGTAAGTTCAAGCTCCATACGCCATCACTGATGCAGATACGCTCTTGAAGTGCAAAGCCATGATCATTTGCTCTCTTCTAGTCGATTTTCAGGTGTTTCCTGATCAACCTGAAAAGCGCAGGGCCTCACAGCTCTTCAGAACAGCTATAGACACGGTAAATGATGCCTCATCGAACATTATCTTTTTTGGAGGGCGAAAATCTTTTTTTTGTTTGTCCTTTCCTGAAATTTTAATAGGAGCTTGCTTTCAGTAGCATGCCACTTAACTGCTCTGCTTTCTATTTCCACTTTCTTTAGATTGAGGGTGTAACTGTCAGTTCCCTGGATGATGTGCCCACCGACCCTGTCAACAGCTTCTTCAAGTCAATAAGAAATACCCTTGATTTTGACTTCTCAGATGACAACGAAGGTAAACTATCTTGATCCAAACACATTTTGAAAGCAATGGCATGCGACTCCAAAGTCTAAAATGAAATTGTGGTCCATTTTATTTTGTCAAAGAGTTCATCCTGCTTCTCTGAAGCCTTCTGTGTAGAAGAGCATCACACATGCTAAAAGGTTTTCTCAATGGCAAGCCTTTTCGTGTTGATGAATAACCACAACTTGAGGAAATGAAATAAAAGGGTTACTGATTAGTGATTACTGGACGCGTGCATCATCTTTATGTGTATGAATCAAAGAGGATAGACAGGTTATTTGTATTCATTATGATGCTATCATCGGAGCATAAGCTCCCTGTCCATCATAGAAGAACAATCAGTCAGTTTGGAGTTGTGTCTATCATTATGATATAATTCTCACATAAACATCCCTGATAAGTTAGTCATAACCAGTTGGCTGGTGTGGATACAGATCTATGGAAATCTGATGAACACCATCATTATATATCTTCATCAACAGCAGCACACGTGACCTTGCTCCTATAGACAAGTATGTGGTATGTCTAGGATATAATGCTTCTTTCCTTGCCAACGTGCACTTATGCGTTGTTTGCACATTCGCTTGATTCTTTCTTTATCTCTTGCTAATTTCAGGAGAAGTTTGCCACATCCGTTCCAGCCCTTCTATTTAATCTTGATTAGATACCTTGCGGTATGTGTCATATGTTCCATTCAGTAGCTTGTTGCTTCTAAATTTTTAAGTGCATTATGGGGGAAGTAAATTATGTAATTCATCCTCCAGATCTGACTTGGGGCTTCTGGGATTCCCCCCCAAAAGATTTGCATTACCGGTTTCTTTCTCAGTTCACCCCAGTATTTTATATCAGGCAGCGTGACTACTCTAAGGTATTAGTTTGTTTTAGTTCTATCCATCTAGGGACCTAGCAATATCCTGTGTTTCTGGATTCCTGTACCATCTGTGACTAGTTCCCCTTCTTTACCGTGTAGACGATTGCAGTTGCTCCATACATAGTGAATTAAAGTCGCGCTGTATTCCGCCAATACCCAGGTAATCTTGGAGAACATTTTGGCTTATTTAGATTTCTTCACTTGAAAAATTTACCGTTTGAAACACAGATATGCCGTGCTGGGTTTGCAATAGAAGACCAAACTGAATAAATGCATCATCAGCTATGATGTACTAAGTTTCTGTTTATTCAGGCCCTTGGCAGGTCATGCTGAAGCAGGCCATTGCAATTTCAAACTTTGAAATTCAAAGAGCCATCTTGTGTAACTTCATTTCTTCAGAGCATCAGTTTTTTTGCGGGGGTGGGAAGAGAATGTTGATCAGAAGACGTCGGCCGCCTGGCGAACTTGAGAATGCTGCAGCTGCTGGCTGGATGCTCATCTGATCAGCAACAGATGGAAATACAAAACGAGTGTTCATGACTCGATGTAACTGAAATTACAGAAAGAAGGCCATGTACAGCGTGGCATTGCCTGTGCTGCAACTGTGTGTACAGTACAGCATGCGAGCTCTTGAGTGTTTTCTCTTTTGGTGACTGTATCGTGATTGAGTTTGGGCTCTGTAAAACTGAAGGTGCAGTTGCAGAACGGAGGGGACTCGAAACTTGATTTAAATCTTGTGACTTGTGTTTTGGGTGCCATCAATATTTTAACAGTAGAAATTCTATTGCAAAGAGATTACTGATGCAGCATTCCTTTTTTCTTCGCAATTTGCCAACAACTTCTTTTTTGTTTTGATGAAAGTGTTCTTGGTCACTTCTCACTTGCGTGAAAGACACGAAGAACTGAGTGGGATAGTAAACTGGTCAGGAAAGAATTCCAGAAGCTTCCGACAACGGAAAGGGTACGGACGTATTTAAACATCTTCAAGATCTTGGGGGTCACAAGTGCAAAAAGACCATCACGCGGACGCGGAAGCGGAGACGGGAAATCGGTAGGGAGACGACGCTTCGCCAGATCGCGGGAGATGGAGCCGAGAGCTGCAATCCACAGATCCGGCGCCCTCCTACTCCTCGCCGCCGTCCTCACGGCGGCCGCCTCCTCCGCATCCGCCATCGGGGACAAGTGCGCCGCCTGCAAGGCTGTTGCTGTAAGTTCCCTACTCTTCTTTCTTCCTTTCATTCTTGGAGCAATCCTGTTAAGTGTGCCTGAAACCATTTTACATCAGCGAGGGGGATGAAATTGTCTTCGACCTTTTACGCTTCTCGTGAAGCTATAGTGGAAGTTAGTTCATGGCTTGGATCTTTTAGCGTTCTCTGTTGAATTTCGATGCTGGTGGAGTCAGAGTTTGAACTGATACGGGCCCTGGCTAACACTACTTTGTTGATAATAGCTTGAAATTAGACTAGTTAGATTATCTTGGAATTTCAGCACTGATGTACTGGGGAAAACACCATTTTGGCGTGCTTATGGATTTTCAGAACTACTTCATGTAGTGCATTTGTTTGAAAGATTTGAGTTTGAGTTCCAGGGGCATATGCTGCCTCTTTGTTCCTGTCTACTGTCAGCAAATGAACTTTGTATTTCAGCAATTTGCAATGTGCACTGTACATTCTCTGATGTATTTATTGGTTTCTTTCCAGGCGGAGCTAGAGATTGGAATTTCAAGTGTAAGTAAACTGATAATCTTTCTTTTAGTTACCTTTAATTAAGTATAATCCTGACCATTGTTTACAGTGGTGATTTTGGTTTTATGTGTAAACAAAGTATCTTTATCTTTCTCAAGTACGAAGATGTCTTTTACAATTGACAGAACAATCATTCCATAATTTTAGTGTCATAGTTTCTCGGTTAAGGCGCCATTTGATCAATTATTGTGTTCCTGAATTCTCAAATGCAGGAGAAACCGAGAAATCACTTGGACTTGCGCAACCGCTTGAATTCTAAAGGTCAGAGGGAAGGGAAGGTCATCGATTACAGGTACACAACCAGCACAATAACACACATCGCGAATGACGAAAAAGATGCCATATTGGAAAATGTGTTTAGGGAATAGTCCTTGATTTAATACTCCACATGGAGCCTGTTTGATCTTGATGGGATCCTTATGTTTCAGGTAACAAGCTAGGGATGTATTTCACTGCCTACTTTTGTAATGATATGTAGTTGATTCCGTATGGTGCAGAGTCAGTGAACTTCGGGTTGTAGAACTTCTGGATGGCCTGTGCGATAAGATGCAAGACTATACCTTGAAGAAGGTAGAACATGAAGATCAAATAACTGTTTTAGAATTTGTACTGAACACCTTCTTATCTATGCTGCTTCCTTTTTCTAGATATCAAGTGTCATAAATATGCAGTAAATGTAAAGTGGGTTATCAGTGTACTTTAGTATTGAATTTTTCAATATGGCATCAATGTAAACGTGTTAGCAAGGTAGCCACAGGCCTAACAAGTTTTCTGTATGCAGTTGGAATCAGGTGAAAAAGGATGGGTGAAAGTAACAGACTGGAACAGCTTTCAAACTGGTAAGTTTTGTCAACTTTGTGTCTCCTGTTAACTCTTCTGATGACTTGTTATTATATCAAAACGAAGAGCCCAAAGTGCAGTGCTAAACTGCTTATCCTTGGTTTCTTGCGCTATATGAGTGCCTTCTGCCTGCTTAGTTGTTTTTCTACATGCATAACACCAGGAGAGGCTGCAAGTTTAGAACTGTATTTCTGATCATTGCTGAATGTGCTCCCCATTAGGCTTATTAAAAGCAACTCATATTCTATGATATAAATATAATCTTGGAGGATATTATCGAATGTGATCTTAAGAGTCGATCCGGTACAGGAAATGAACTTTCATTGCCTTGTGGTAAATTTAAATCTTAATGCTGAATGGCAAGCAAGCAACAGCTTGAACCTTTCAATTTGTATTGATTCATTACAATAAAAACATTTAAACGTGTATTATAATTGTTTCTAGTGTCTAATATTGTATCAATTATGTCTTTGTCCTTTTTGTAGACAAGAAGGCAGCAGCACGAGCACATTCCAAAAATCTGTCCACCTTCTGTGGAAGGTACGTTATGTTTCCACTAATTTTGATGAATTTCACTGATAGAATAAGCAGTACATATAGGCAATTTCAGTATTTTTTTCTATGAATTTGTCTGGCAGAATGTCGATTGTACTGTATACATAATTTTCTTTGGAGGACACATATATGTTGCGTAAAGATAAAATTGATTCCCTGCAGCTGATTATCGAGTATGAACTGACCAGCTTCACTTTTTGCAGGTTACTTGAGGAAACAGAGGATGAGGTAGGCTTATCTCAGATGCCATTCATACAGTGCTTTTACAGTTTGGTTTTAGCAAATGACATCTTATGATGAGTTCTGATTCTTTTTCTGATTCATTTGCAGCTCTCTGAGTGGATAAAAACAAGCTCAGAATCGGAAAATGTGAGCAAGGCTCTTTGTGAAGATATTAGCAAACACTGTCGCTCCACAAGGTATGTTATATCTGATGTATCAAAAGTCAAGCATAGATAGTCAGGAATTGGTGTCCGTGATGATGGCTTTTAGTGCCTGCATATAAATAATTACATACAGTAAAGGAGGCATTGTAGTATTCCTAAAATACGGTCCTTTTGTTTCAACCAAACTTCTAAAAGAACATCATGTGGCAAGGCCATGTCATCTGTAAAATTCTTTAGCATGCTTGTAAAATAACGACACAGGCATGTTTGCACACTCACATCACACATTGTTCATTTTTCTACTATTTTGATTGCTCTAAAATTTGTCTTTCTGATTTCCTTTCCTTCCAGTGCTACCATCCAGATCGATGATGAACTATGACAGGCCGCACTCATCGCCATTCAGCAAAGCACAACAGACGGCAAGCTGGGAAATGCAAAGGACGAGCTCAAGTGGTCACACACAAATTTAGTCATACACGAAGCTCCCATATCATTCTTATACTGCGCAAAGGGACTTGTAATTCGTTCCTTGATGTTCTTGGTCTAATTAAAGTTTAGGCTGCTCTATAGAGAACAACTGAACAGCAATTTTTGTACACTGAAGTACAGTTAAAAGCAGTCGGTTGAACTAACCTGTCAGGGGCTATCTGAAATCTGAGTGCAATGCTCCGAATTATCCGATGTTATGTCATATTGACTGCGGTTTGATGATCGCAATGCATCCAAATATTAGCATGTCGATGAGATTACCAGGATTATATGCATCTTTTCTATAGAAGACCCAATTTGCCAAACACATCCCACTAATCGCACAGTTGGGGGGTGCAATAACAAGTGAGAAATTCGTGGCTCTTCGGAGTTGTTTCTATTAAACAAAATGAACAGTAACAGTATGAAATAAAAATCGCACATTGTGAACGAAGCAAGCAAGCACGTTTGACGCTATGGCTAGCAGTGTCTACCCGTGTGCTGTGGGGTCACGTGTTCTAAACCCAGGTCACGAGGCACTCAAAACAAATACCTCTCAAGATCTCAATATCCTTTTTTATTATTTTGAGAAATCACTATCCTTCTCAGCGCATTTGAAGATCTCAATCTCTTATTTCCAATGCACCAGAAGATCACAGTATCTTATTTCCGATACACCAGAAAATGGCCATTTTAATCGTCATTTTAATCACTTTACTTGTTCGCAGATACTCGTCACGCATAATTAATTTTCTTACGAGAAGATGCAAGTGATTCGAAGGATTCTGGAGTGTGGGTCCCTGGTCAACCGAAGTTGAATTTTAGTGTGGGCCCTTGCTGTCATGGACCAGTAACGGCGTCTTACCATAAACCGTTTCACTGTAAAAAATCCCTCCGCCTCCGCTCTTCTTCTTCCTCCCCTGTCCCCTATTAATTTCCCCCAATTTTCCACCATCCTTCCCGTCCCCAAATTCTACGCTCCTCTCATCCCGCACAGCCGGCGTCACCGCCGGCGACGGGACGCGACGACCCGCGGGCCGGCCGTACTTCCGCCCCAGTCCTCCCTTCGTCGCCCCTCTCAAAACCCTCTGCTGGGTCTCGGCTGTGCGACGCGAGATCCGCCCGGGCTTGGACTGATTTCCTCCGTCCTCGGTGAGTAAACCCTATTCCCCCTTTAGGAGCTCTGTTGTACTGGGAATTCGTTTCGTTCAGCGGGATCTTTCATTTCTCAGCTGCGATTGCGGGTGTCAATTCGCAAATCTTCGTTTTCTCGCGGTCCAGTTTGTTGCGGATTTGATTGCCGCGTTGGTGCCCGACTAATCTGACCTGTACACCGGTTTTCCGGTTCGATTAGGCTCTTCTTCAGCGCGTAAGATCGATCTCAGTTGACCCCTGACGTCTGAAAAATCTCAGTTGACCCCGTAGGACTTGTAACCAGTGTTGTTTGCATTGAGAAAAATTATGCCCTGCCTAAGTGTGCCACTAGATTGTGCTTACCAGATCTTATAGGAGTTGGTTCTGCTACGCTGGTATTTAGGAGAAATTGATTCTGTTGATTATGTGGGGAATTCAGTTGTGAGATGATGAAATATCAGAACCATGGCAACTTGCTGCTATTGCACTAATTAATAGTTGTGAGTCTATGATGTGTTTGTAGCACCCATATTTTGCTTGCTAGACATATGTGCAAACAGGTGAAGCATTCTGTGGCCAGATTAGTTGATGAAATATCAGAACCATGGCAACTTACTGCTGAGCTTTTGTATCATGGACTGTAAATTAACCTTACTATTTGTTTGCTTCAGAACTTGAACGCTAGCTGCTTCTGACGTCTTGCTTTCCTAACTCCTTATTTGTATGTTGCCAGGGATAAGATTGCCATCATCGCAGGGTCACATCGGTATTCCAAAGAAAGGTACCTTGCTAGTCTCACTGATTGTCCCTTGACAATGAAGACGCATGAGCGAGCTGCCAATTTGGCTCTTGCCGGTATGTTTCTCATTCAATTCAGTCATCACTTCCTTGACATTGTTCTTCTTCCTTTTCTTGCGATAAAATTACTTGCTGACCTCTGAGCCCTTTTTTATACAATATTTGCAGCTCTGAGCTTGGCACCACTTGTAGTTAAAGTAAACCCAAATGTGAATGTGATATTGACAGCATGCCTTACTGTCTACGTGGGTTGTTACCGTTCTGTCAAGCCAACTCCGCCCGCTGTAAGCAATATGTTTCTCTCTGATATTTATCTGCTGGGTATCGTAGCAACAGGTAAATCATGAGACGACTGATTTATATTGCAATTGCTGATATGCAGGAGACAATGTCCAAGGAGCATGCTATGCGGTTCCCCTTAGTGGGAAGTGCTATGCTTTTGTCACTGTTCCTTCTGTTCAAGTTTCTTTCAAAAGACTTGGTCAATGCTGTGCTCACTGCCTACTTTTTCATTCTTGGCATTGTTGCTCTCTCGTAAGTCCAATTTTTCTTGGAACAGCTTTTGCAGACATGTCAGGCTGTCTATGAACTGTACTTGTGAGCTAATGACTGCATTCATTCCCTTTTGATGCAGTGCGACATTGCTTCCTTCTATAAAACGCTTTCTTCCAAAAGAATGGAATGATAATCTCATCGTTTGGCGGGCTCCATATTTCCACTGTATGATCCTCATTCAGTTTGATGCTCACTCTTGTTGATCCTATTATGCAGATCTTGAGATATTATTTTCAATGATATATTGATACCCTAGAGTACTATTTGATATCTTCAATGCTTCTGTGAATTGAAATAAAAATATGCGGTGACTGAGTCGACATATAAACTTACTGTGTGGCCTGAATGAATTTTTAACTCATTCATCATTCATGTTTTCAACCTTTTCACAAATAAATTGATCTTGCTCCATGTGGATATGGCTATTTCCGTGAGATTAGAAAAACTATGTGCTGGCATTGAAATATTTGTTGCAAGCATTTCTTATGGGTATGGAAGCTTCATTTTTCTGTGTGGATAGATGTATGGCAAGGCTAGGAGTAGTGGAGTTTAACTGTGCCAGCTTTTACAATCATTATTCTTGAAGATGCTTTAAGCCCATGAATTTCTTATTTCAGCACTCTCGGTGGAGTTCACAAAGTCACAAATTGTTGCTTCAGTCCCTGGATTTTTCTTTTGCATGTGGTATGCATCTAAGAAGCATTGGCTAGCAAATAATGTTCTGGGAATCGCTTTCTGTATTCAGGTTTGTTTGTACGATATAACATTAATATGCATTACTAAAGATTATGGGCTAAAACCTTCCTGCATTTGATTGTTTTGTCATAATTTTAGTTCACCAGAGCCTTAACATTTCAACTTTGCAGGGAATTGAAATGCTATCATTGGGATCATTTAAAACTGGAGCCATTCTCTTGGTAAGTTTTCCCCAATTTTTTTCATTGGTTTGAACACATATATGTTTCTATCTTCCGATACAACTTTAAGAACACGTCCACATTATTCAGTCACAAGCTTGTTCTTATTTTATCATCTTGGCAGTATCATAATTTTCACAAAGCATGTTATGTATGCATAATAATGACGAATCATCTGGTCCTAATGTAACTTGACTTTATTTGGCTACGAAAAAAAAACTATCTTATAGGAAACTAAAAGTATCTCTTGTTATGCTGTATGTGGATTTAAATTTGTACTGTTTCTATTCTAATTGTGGTCATAATTGTATCCCTATCCTTTTAACATGTTCGATATATTTTCTAAGTATCTTAGTGATGGTTTCATATCATACTTTTACTGTTCTTCCCCTTTCCCTCAAAATAACTTTCACTTCAATATTTGTCCTAACTATGGCACCATATTCGCGAGTTAAACTTTATACTTTTGCTACACTATGCACTCTGTCATACTTAAACTTTTTTAAAAATAGCTTTCTTGCATGGAAATGATATTAGCAAGCTCTGAATTGTGATCATATTGTCTCATGAATATTAAAATATGTAACTCATACTGGTTTATAATTGTTCTGAAGTAATTAGACCGTTGCATTTTGACTGCACTATTTCAAATAATAGTTACAGCAATTTCATCAGTTCTGGCTGAACTATTTCTTCCATTTGTTTCAACATAGAGCCACTGTCATTCTCTGTTCATTTATTGACATTCATATGTGAACGCATTTTTCCTTCTGCATTTTCAGGCTGGACTTTTTGTTTATGACATTTTCTGGGTATTCTTCACTCCAGTCATGGTCAGTGTGGCTAAATCCTTTGATGCTCCGATAAAGGTCAGTGGCTCTTTTTTAGTGAACTTTTTTTGTTAATACCATTGTAAGTTGGTTCCAGTTTGTCATCAACTAATCTGGCTCTGCTTTGTTTTCCACAGCTTCTGTTTCCAACTGCAGATGCTGCACGGCCATTCTCTATGCTTGGCCTTGGTGACATTGTTATACCTGGTCAGTTGTAAAAGTTTCTTTGTTTGTATGTTATACATTCTGCTGAAGTTTGCATTGAATTATTTTTTCCTACTTCAATGGTAATATATCAGCCACAGTATGAGTACCAGCTTTGTTCGACATGATTCTGTAGCAAGCAGATATTTACACTGGGACCTTGTTGGAATTTCTGTGAGGACAATTTGAAAATTTGTTGTATCAGTGGATCTCTTTCTTTTCTTGGTCTATGGGAGGTGTATTGAAGAGAAGTAACAAGTATCAGAGTTTTCTGTATTTGTGATATAGTTGTTCATTGGTTTTGCTACGTATGTAGTCTGTGCTAGACTGAGAATCAGTGTTGCCATTAGAATTGGTCCAACTGGAATGAGATCATGGTCAGATATTGCTGTTTTAGTTGGGCCATATGACTAGGTGCATGAGGTTTAATTTTAAGCTACCTTGTTATAATTCCTGACCCCTAGATGAAAACACTGTGTGTACAATAGAAACAAAATTATAATTCCAACTGATTCAAGCTGCATAGAAAAAAAAAGTGATTTCATTCAGGCAGTTTGTGTCATTCAGCATGTAATATGGATTTGTACTTTTGGTTCCAGGCATATTTGTTGCACTTGCCCTGCGCTTTGATGTCTCAAGAGGTATCAAGAACCGTTATTTCAACAGTGCATTTTTGGGATACACTGTGGGTCTGACGGTGACCATCATTGTAATGAACTGGTTTCAAGCTGCACAGGTGAGTTCTGTTACTCAGGTTTACTGCTTTGCTGCCCCTTATTCCTGGCATCTCTGAAAGATTAATATGGTTATGTTTTGGGCATGTGCAGCCTGCTCTTCTATACATTGTTCCTGGTGTGATTGGTTTCGTGGCTGTTCACTGTTTGTGGAATGGAGAAGTAAAACAGGTCAGATTCTGAATACTTACTGTGGACTTCTACCATGTCCTTTGCTTTGACTTTGAGTAGCATAAAAGTTACATAAAAGATACTATTACTAAACATACGGTAAAAATGTTCCTTAAGGCGGGTCCAGTTCTGCCGAATACAATTGCTGCAGTTTATTTTTTCCTATGTTATGGAGTAAACTAGTGTTCTTTAAAGAATAAATAACACTTGGATTCAATTAGATTTCTTCTTCACTTGGAAAATATATGATTTACTTGGCTCAGTCATCTTAATGCCCTTCCATTTGTACATTCAGGCTTCTGTTTTATCAGTACATTTGTCCTTGTGCTGTGTCGGTATTTTGCTTTGTGTGATTAGACTCTGTTGATGGTCTTCTGTAGTTCCACCCAGTCATTTGTTCCATTCATCTCGTCATCTCATTTATTTTTTGTTGTGTCTGTGCAAAGTCTTACGCCTTTTATTTCCTGAAAGTAGCTACGGTATGAAATATGTCAACATGGAGGCTTTCTGACTATGTATTTTGCACATGCAGCTACTGGAGTTTGATGAGTCAAAAGCTGAAGCGGAGGAAGCCGGTGAAGAAGACCAAGATGATAAACCCAAAGAGGACAAAAAGTCGGACTAGCTAAGTAGCTAGATTTAGGTCATGAGGAGATTAAAAGAAAAAGGAAGACACAAGTTTTCGTGTAAGGTCGTCAGCAGCTAAACGGGTTTGGCGACCTCTGATACCGGCTCACTTAAGAGTTAAGAACTTAGACATGATTCACATGATACAACTTTTTTTCTTTGGGGATTATTTGGTTCGGAGAGTTGGAGAGGGGAAAATATGCTGTGAACTGCGATGTCCCGAGTCCTGACCTACTTCTGTTTCCCTTACTGACTTGTCATATCGGTTGTTTTAAGGATTCGTCATCAGAACCCTGAGTGATTTGGACGTCGCATTCCATGATGTCTCGTTGAGGTCCCTACTGTCTATCCAACTATGCCCGCGTTTAGATGTTTCGCGAAAAAATTTTACGGTATGTCGGACACACATTTGAAGTATTAAATACAGACTAATTACAAAACTAATTACAGATTATGTCAGTTCATCGCAAGACGAACCTAATGAGTCTAATTAATCCGTCATTAGCACATGTTTACTGTAGCAATTTATTGTCTAATCGCGACCTAACTAGGCTCATTAGATTTGTCTCGCGAAGTACACTCCATCCATATAATGGGTTATTTTTTTCGACTACATTTAATATGCCATGCATGTGAGGGAACATGCTCGAAAAAAATTTCGCGAAACATCTAAACACGGCCTATAATGCTGCTGACAGTCTGTTTGGAATGCGTGAATTCTAGGAATTTTACAGGGCTCGAAAGTTCAGTTTCTTTGAATTCTCATTCCTTGATCAAAGGTCGGTCAAAATTTACCTTCGGCTTTTAAAGGTAATGCAGAGAATGGAATCGGGTTCGTGGCTGCATCGAAGTCACGGCCCAAAAAAAGCTGCGGCCTTTATGCCTTGCGTGGCGTTTGACTACGGCTTCCATTTCCGAGCCACTGCGCCGGCCACCCGGGTGCTTTCTTCTCCTGCACCTGTTGTTACCTTTCGTAGCAAACTGCAAACGCTACTTTTTTGGAAGCAGAACTAGGCACTTTGGGTTGTGCATGCATGTCTGGTTCGTTGCACGATCACAGCTACGAAGAATATTTGTATTCTGCCATGTGTGACGCTTTGATTTCCTTTTGTTTTCCCCATTTTTCTTTCTTCTCCCTTCACACTGAAAGTCAGCCGATGCACGACCGAAAACGACTTTCGGCTGCTGGGCATAAACCAGCTAGCCGCGTTTTCATTTGATTTCCAGCCTTGTGAGATGCCAAAACGTTTGAGCTTCACATTATACTCGCACATAGACTATTTTACTCACTCACACTCAAAAAAAAAAAAAAAAAGGCTTCACGTATATTGGCCAGTTGCTTGTAAAGCCACACAGGATGACAGGACTTTCAGGCAGCAGCATCTGATGCTACTCGCATGCATGTGACGTGTCAGCGTCGTCTTTTGGTCTTTTCCTGCTCCGAAAGGAAAAAATAAAGACATACTCCTCTGATTTCGACAGCTGAAAGATCTCTAGGGAGTTTGTTCAGTGGCCTTTATTCCTCATGTAATGCCTTGCCAAATAATAGAATATAATGCGGATTTTTTTGCCCAAGCAACGCAAGATCGATCGGTGAGATGCAAATCGCCTGCCTTTAATTTTCCAATAAGGTGAAGCAAGGCGGTGTATGACCCAAATGTTAGCAATAAGCTGCTAGGCTGGAGATACGATAGTTATAATGTGTATGCACGCACGTACGTGAGTAAGGGCGAAGCTAGCCTATTTGACTATTTCATTGGGTCAGCTGACCCAATAAAATCTAAAAATTTCAACTGAACATCACTATTGAAGCTGCTAATGACCCCGTCCTATAAATTAAAAGAGATGACATCGGTTGTGTTTCGTAAAAAAAAATGCCAATGAAGCATGAGGAGAAAAAGATGCATTATTGCATTAATTAAATATTTACAACGCAAGTGATGTTCCTATACCACTTTATGTTTCAATTACCGAAATTATATGCTACTGCTACAAATGAAAAAAAAATGGCATGGGAATTGGCGAGAGAGGCAGAAGTGTGAATAGCATGCTAAAATATTGTTGTGTTAACTGATCATGAGAGAGTAGCCGTGAGTACATTCTTGATGTAGACTGTTGAGAAATTAATTAGATTAATTAGTGATCAATTCCTGTAATTAATTAGTTATTTATGTAATTAGTTAATCCTTAGAGAAAGGGGAAACCCCCTCATGTGGGGGTGCCTCCAAGGGGCACCTTCTCCCCAAGGGGTGCCTCCAAAGGGCCAAATGTCCCTTCACCTTGTATAAAAGCAACAGTCCTCATCAATGAGAAACATCCCTTCCATTCCATTTCATTGTCTTTCACTTTTACTTCACAACACGTTATCAGTCACTTTGTTTCTCCACTGAGCAAAGAAAGAACAGAGGCACCATGCCTCACGCATACAGGCAAAGGAAGAACAGAGGCCAATAGGCCTCACATCCAAATAGGCCTCACATCCATCAAGTAAGCACATGAACAGACACTTACATTTCTTTACAACCGAAGAAGGTTTTTCTAATTCTTCACGATGGCAATCTGGACGATGTTCTTGCCTCTGCTTCAGTAGTAGGCATCGCCATTTCTTCCCATGCCATGGCTGACGTCCTGCAGGACACCATGGTCGGCGTGGTAGTTGTTCTGATTACCGCACCACACGATTCATTGCCGTGGACTGCTTTCTCATCAAGCCAAGGCCATCAGTCTGGAAGACTGTGGAATCACGGCCAATATTGGTGACCTCAACGCCACCAGTGCTTCATCCGAGTGCACACGAATGGCGATGACTGCATCCGTAGCCTCGTCAATGGCCGCACCTCTGGGTTCTGCATCAGCGCGCTCCTCCTCGCCCGTCGCCTCGGCCGAATCGGGGCTGTAGGCCACCGTCTCGGCGTCCGGCACGACACCTGGAGCCTAGGGGCGCTGGACTTCCCCTACACCTACTGAAGGCCCGCCGGCGGCCGGCGGCCGGCAGGAAGCCGGCACCACGGGGCGGCGCGAACAGGGGGAGGTAGAGGAGGGGCGGCACAAGATAAAAATGAGAGGACGGCTCGGATCTGGCGGGGTCCACCTCGCCGACAGCTTCAAGTGGCGGCGGCGGCGCCATCAGGCGACGGCGGCGCCCAAGCCAAGCCGTACCGAGATGGGCTACCAGCAGGCCGGCCCAGGCACCCCCTCTCTCCTCCGCAAATTCACAATAAGACCTCTGGACTTACTCATATTTACATGTTTTAGAATTCCAGTTCTACATGTTTATAAATAAGTCCCTGGATTGTTCAATTTTGGTCCTCAGACTATGTAGCATTTGCATATTTCTTGTAAATAGCTATCTAGACTATCAAGTTTAGTACCGATGTACTATAATTACTGCAGTAATTGTACATTATGTGATCCGTAGATTCACATAATTATGCAAATATTATTTTAGAACAATCTTTTCATGTGTCATTTATTTAATATATTTACTACATGACACTTAAACACTACACTACATCAAGTAGTATCAAGCAAAATATAAAATTAAGGTATATAAATCTAAATTTTTGGAATAACACAAGGTGATGGAGACCTAGGCACTGGCTGCAATAAATCATATAGAATTGTAGCAAGTTCTATAACAATTTATTTGCCTTGAGACCAGGCCTTTAGGCAGCAAATCACTTGCCCATCACCGAGAGGTCTACATCTTATGATGATTACCTACAAAGTGTATATCCAAAATTATTCTATACAATGATGGAGTCCTAGGCACTGGCTGCAATAAATTATATAGAATTGTAACAAGTTCTATAATAATTTATTTGCCCTGAGACCAGGCCTTTAGGCAGCAATTTCTTTGCCCATCGCTAAGAGGTCTACATCTTATGATGATTACCTCAAAAGAATATATTCAAAATATTATATACAATAACAGACTATCAAGTCATCAATTCCCATTGGAATACCACTAAAACAATTACATTGTTTATACCTTAATACACGCAAGAATCATCTTGCCTTCAATATTTTGCATATTTATAGCGCCAATATTATTAATTTACCACAGTAAATTAAAGCTATACATGATTTGCTCATGTAAGAAACTTGGCGTATCATACCAAATATTAAAATTTGGAATGATCAAAGGTCATATTTCATATTGACCCTACATAAGGTAGTATCACAATACTACTATTATCTGTACACTATCACATATAGTGATCTATCATACCTAATTTTGAATATGAATTAAATAAGGCCTATACCAACATGGTGATTACCTACTAGTGTAACACATGAGACAGTGGAGTCTAAGGCATCTAAGTGCAATCATGCAAAACTATGCCTATAGCAACAAGTTTCTCGTCCACTGCCTTAAGATCTACACCATTTTGGTGACTATCTTTTGATGTGTCCAGACACTAGTACGTAATGATAGAGTCTATATCATTGACAATTCACAATTGATAATAGCAGTGATTTCATCACCTATGAAATATGTTGCCCACACTACTTGTAATTCCAAGATATAAGATTTTGTGTATATTAATTCAAGACTCATCTTGAATTCACAAATCAAGGGCATCTACTTTGCTTTAATAAATAGTAGAAAATAGTGCAATATTTTTAGTGACTATCTTCTATCATAAAGACAGAAACTATTTTGGAAATTGATCCGTCGATCATCTATTCTTACAAGAATGGAGTCCAAAACATGTGCAACGATTTTGAGCCTGTCAAATTCAGAATAGTCAACTTATAATCAGGACATGACTAATGTTTTTGAGATAAAATTTTCAAATTCTCATTGTATAGGATTTATTCTCTAATATGGGTATTTGATATCAACAATATCATTGGGAGACACATGACATCATTGCCACTATAGTTCTACCCTAATCAAAGTACCCTATCTATCCTTAAAATTACCACACATACACCTTGGGTGTAATTTCCTCCACTCATGTTTTACAAAACTGAGTATCTAAATGAGGAAGATCCATTCATACTTTAGAACTCTCAATTGAGTTATAAACAAAGAATAAATATTGTCCAAACTTTATCAGGACTTTCAAGTCCATGGCAATATCCAACATAATGGATCGCACACATAAAATATCATTTTATCAAAAGTGATCATAATGACAAAATTTCAAGTTTGTCTAAAGTGTGGTTGTACATTTCATGTACACATTATTTCCAAATCAAATATTTGGTTCAATAATAAGTCAATTCCATCGGAAATAAGAGAATTCTAGCGGCTTATGTTTGAAGATCACTTCAACTAATGAGACCTACATAAGTCTCCAAATTATCCCTAGAATTATCATTAGTCTAAAACTATACTATAATGTGTAGTACATTGTCCATCATCAATATCATGTACCTCATACATGATATTTATTCGGGGTCAAATCAGAAGAAAGGAATTTCATTAAGTGGATCTCCACTATTATAACATGGGGAATATATACTCTCTTTCTGAGTATTCCATTATTAAATGTAGATACACTCATGTATTCTACAATACCCCAATATATTTTCATGCCATCTATTTCTATAGTTTCATTTTGAAACATATTACCACGAGTAATCAGCACTCAACTTGGTATAATGGGCATGAAAATTACATATTGATAGCATTCCTTTCATATCATTTGAGATATGTTATATACATACATCAATCCCATATCACATGTTGCGTACAAAATAATTTTTCAGTTTTGATTCAATCAAGAATTTGCATATGATTGACTTCGTCATTTCTATCCTATGAAAAATTATTGTCAATTCTATTGGTCATAGTTAAAATTCTCGAAATCTTCAGATTTAATGTGCACTATATGTGTCACAAGAGAATTAATTTTAAGGCCCTCTTACCTTAAAATTCAAATAATGAGCCAAGTTCTTGAACACATTCAAGACAGGCATATGGTTGTATTTTGCCTACCAAATGGACCATTCAAGTGCTCTCAAATGCTAATTGATGCATTTAACAAATAGTCCCACATGTGTTCCTTACTCATAAGGCACCATAATTTACCAAATTCATTACTCAGATTTTTAATTTAGAGCAACTTATCCTGGACGCAGGATCAAATCCAATCATTTGGAATTATTTGGTCTTGGGAACTATAGCAGTAAGTGCCACATATATGTCCACCTCAATTATGGCTTAACTGAATATCTTATTAAGATAATTTATTTGCATGACCAGCAAAATAGAATTGAAATTTATCAACATCTAGTTGGTACTATGTGGACTTACACACCACATAATTAATCCAAATTCATTCAACTGCAATCATACGACTCCCTCCGTTGCAGTATTTACGTGAAAATTTGGCTTCAGCCAATAATTTCCCATTACATGTTGGATATGCTTCGCATATACCAATTTCACCACCTCAACATACATTCATGGGCATTAGGGACCATCACAAAGATATTATTATCCGTCATTCAGATAATACCTAAGGTCTCTTATGGGGATTTTAGATAAGCCCGTATGTTGATTATATTTTGAGGACAATTACAGGCATTAGGGGGAGATTAATACCACACAAAAGAATGCCAGAAATTAGAATGTTTAATCACATTCAGTCCTCACATCCACGTACCAAAGAATATCTAAACTAACAAGTTTAGAACATCTTATATTTGTAATATATTACAAATAGACTGCCAAATGCATTTGCTAATCAAAGTGTCATCATATCCAATCCCTACAGATTAATGTACCAGAAAGAGTGAAGGTACCAAATAAAATCACTCAACTCCCAAATTTAAATAAGAGGGGGAGAAGTATGGTCACTATGGATACAGCTTATTACAAGCATCCGCGGAAACAGGGGGAGACATCCTCCAAGATAGTAAATGCAAATCAACATCATGAATGTTGTCTGACACTTTATGGACATTCAAATCCAAAGCCTATGAATGTTAAGCATTCAAAAGTCCAGTATAAGTGCACATAAATTTAGGCACTGGATCATTGGAACTACCTAATTCCATTGTTGTGGGAAATAACATGGAATTCTAAAAGGTTATTATTTTCACATGCTATATTGATTTCATTAATCAATCATTCTAAGACTACAAATTGTCGACATGTACTCCTTCTCAAATTTGCCATACACCTTTAACTGGATCCAGACCAAAAGTCCTAGGCAGAGTGTCTCAACACTCAAATTGGGTCATATTAAAAGGTGGCAATAAAGGAGAATTGCTCTTGTTCATTAGTGAGAAATATTTACCACAGTAATATCTTCTTCTCACATTGCATTCTTTGCAAAAGCAAGGTGGTGATATATCAAGAGCTTGTAGCACATGGTTTCACGCAAAAACCAAGCAATACATCTGATGGTATATGTGAAAAATTATGTTCCTTTATTCGATCATTGGCAGATCAAATAAATTGGATAAACTCAGTCATATAAAGTCATGATTAGACTCTATATTTTAATTGAAGTACAAACCGCAACATACATCGTGTATAAACTCAAGTCACTCCATGACTTGAAATAGTCAAGTTGATTGTGGTACAATTGACTAAGTGAGTCTCTTCCACAGAAGAATTACTCAGATCACTATGATTGCATATGTGTGTTCACAAATAATCCAAACTGGATTTTCCATCATCTCAGCACGCAAACAAACAAGCAATCATTTTAAGACGGAATTTGAGATGACATATTTGGTTAAAAACCAGATTATACTTAAATTTACAACTTAAGCACATATATCAGTTCACAGATATTGTTCGTCAATATCAAAATAATATTGGATAATCATATCCATCATCACTTATGGTCGGTCAATCCCTAAAGATGGATCAATAATCATCTAGACCCTGGGATGACAACTATAGTGCCATGCAAGCACTCAAATCTTGCAAATTGCAAAATGGCCAAACATTGCAATTGCAGATAATTTGCTATAGCTTAAAATGCGCAACTCCATCAAGCCACTTGGCAGGAGACAAACTCTATATCAACAGATATATTATGGCACCAAAGAGCTTGATTTATTTAATCAAGTTATAACCATAGTGATTCAAAGATACTAGCTATATGATCCCCATCTTGCTAGATCATAAACTGATATCATGATGGTATAGTTCTAATGAAGTCATCAAAATTAGACTCAAATAACTACTTCCATCTATCATTCTAGAACACCACGTACGTGTGGAATGATTAAATTAGATTCTTCTGAATCATGAACTTATCTACATAGATAATGTTGCTTGTATTGCACAAACATAACAGATTTCAAAGAGCAATATCAACAAGTATATTGCCCAACATGTTTAATATCATTAAACATCTTGCAAATCAAATGTGTGATAACCTTACAGATTTATTCATAAGGTTTTTGTCCAACAACAGTGGAAAGTAACAACTTTGCAAGGCTCAGGGGGAGACTCTCCTGAAATTATAACCTGTTCAGACATTATATTGTACTCTTTTCCTATATGAGTTTTTCCTCACAAGGTTTCTCATAAAGGTTTTAATGAGGCAATATCAATACAAGAATATATGTCATATCACCTATTTTCCCCACCGGGGTTTTCGAAGGATGATATTCAAGACATATTATATGTCATATCTTCTGTTTTCTCTACAAGAGTTTTTAAGAAGATCTCAAAGACATATCATTTCTCCTCATATTTTCCCATTGGGTTTTGGGGGAGATTATTCAAATATGATCCACAGATCATACTATTGATCTCAAACTTTCTCTTGAGATTTTTCCTTTCAAGGTTTTTCTCATATAAGTTTACAATGAGACAATAATCACATATATGACATATCATTTTCTCCTTATATTTTCCCACCGGGTTTTAAAGGAGTTTTGATGGCATATACACATTAAATTAGGTTCTCCTCAAGTTTTTTTTTCTTTCCACGGGGTTTTTGGAGGAGTTTTCCTATACAATTCCTGAAGATCGAAGGAATCACTCATGGACTGTTTACAAGATCTCAAGAAGCAATTGATCAAGGGGGAGTGTTGAGAAATTAATTAGATTAATTAGTGATCAATTCCTGTAATTAATTAGTTATTTATGTAATTAGTTAATCCTTAGAGAAAGGGGAAACCCCCTCATGTGGGGGTGCCTCCAAGGGGCACCTTCTCCCCAAGGGGTGCCTCCAAAGGGCCAAATGTCCCTTCACCTTGTATAAAAGCAACAGTCCTCATCAATGAGAAACATCCCTTCCATTCCATTTCATTGTCTTTCACTTTTACTTCACAACATAGACGACTTAATTGCGGCAGACCACTCATCAACTCGTGTTACACGTTTTATTCGCCTTACGTAGTTGTTGTTGTTCCTTGGAGATCGTTGTCAACACGTACGCGCACTTTGTCCTTTTCATACTCGACGACGGTATCACACATGAAGTTACTAATTACAGACTAATTAATAAAATGGGAAGCAGCTTTATTTCCATATATTGAAACGAAACCACTTGCTAGCAATAACAAAATCAAGATTTAATTGAGGCTGACCTGCTAGCTTGTGCAAGTAATGAAAATGATACGGAAAAGAAGCTGGCCGCACCTGCTGTCACCTTCATCATCTCCTAGCATTTGTCTTGTCTGCTTGTCACCCTTTGTGCCTGCGGCCTGTCGCTGGAACAGACTTCACATCACGTACGTTTAGTGCACGTCTAGATACTCCTCGAACACACAATACTGTGCAGTAATTTACTACTCCTCCGTAGATCAATTCAAATTAAGTATAGTTTGTATATGTTGATGAGCAGCATCGATCATGAGATGAGAATCTACCTTGCCATCTTGACATGACCAAAGAATAAACGACAAGGGAAAAAATATCTATGACATGGATCAGGAGAATCTACGGCTATTCCTTTCTTTGCCCAATCACACACTCCAAGCCTCATCTGAGGTTGCATGGAGAGGGAGCAACCGGCTTGCTTGTGCCACTGACAGCCTGCCTACTAGGACTAGATGGCCTATGGGCCCTATGGCTTTGCCCTGCACACCATGTGCA
This sequence comes from Urochloa ruziziensis, assembly GCA_015476505.1. NCBI lineage: Eukaryota > Viridiplantae > Streptophyta > Magnoliopsida > Poales > Poaceae > Urochloa > Urochloa ruziziensis. The sequence continues at coordinate 51,425,492 of CM027123.1, read as the reverse complement.
GATCGCTGTTCACCACTGGTGCTTTGACACGTGCACGCACGGGCCGGCCCTGGTCAGCGTTGTGGGGTGCGCCACGTCCCCCCCCCCCCCCCCCCCCGGGTGCTGTCAACCGCGAATCCTCTTTGGAATGGATTTGAGATTTTGAACGTTCCAACAAACTAACCGTGACCAACATGTCCAGGTGCCTCTTTGCATGTAGAAAAAAACACACTCCCATCTAAGTTTTGCAAAATGGACATGGTTTACCTTCTACGAAGGACCTGTTTGAATCGGCTACGGAACTATTTGAATAAGCTTGAAACTGTTTGTCGAAAAAACAAGGTAGAAATTATAAAAGGTTTGCTTGTAGATTGCAAAATTGTAAAAGCTAGATAAAAATCTAACATGTTTGGATCAACTAGCGTCTTTTAAAACACAATGCACAAACCGGTGGGAGCAGAGAAAGTAGCTTGCGCGATTATAAAAGCTAGTACTAGTAGATCGTAAAAGTTGGACTAAAAGCTGACCTGTCTAGATTAGCTGATCCAAACATAGCATAAGGCCTGGGATGTTATATCCACCATTTTCTTCCCAACAGAGCCTATTTTCAATACCGTGCTAAAATGTTACCTATAAATGATTACTTATTTGACATATCATTTGATGACAAATATAGTTTAGGTAATTCCTCACTAGGTCCAAGTCAATAACCTCTCTCGTAAAGGTACTGCTCCTACTAGTCAAACCACACCTAATTCAATAATGCAAAGTGAACACTTGGTTAAGTAGTTAACTATGCTTGTGACAGTTTAACAGGGGTTCGCTCAGCAGATAGCCCACATTGCAATGATGATGGGTTTACGGATGACGTGGCACGCCGTGTCCACCCTTGGTTTCATCTGCATCTACCGCAGGGGCCATTTGCTCCCGTGGGGCCCACCTGCCATTTCCCAATCTCCATCTCCCTCCCCTGTCCCCCTTCTCCTTCCTATAAACAGCCAGGTTCCAAAATAAATGACCCTGAGAAAATGAGCTCAAAGAAGGGCAGCACCGCCTGGTCCTGGGGTCCTGGCTAGGACGAGACGAGGAGTCAAGCAGCGGCCGGACCCGGAAACGACGACCGAGATTTCCTCTTCCAGGGGAGCAGCAGAGGCAACCCGTAAGTTCCCTTGCAATCTCACCTCCTCAAGCTGTTTCCGCGTCAGAAATCAGAGCCAACCGACATCCTCTTCAACATTTCGTTCCTGGAGGCTGGAGCCGAGCAAATCTCCATGTCCCCAACCACCAATGGCTACCATTTCCGCTCATATCTCGGGTTCTCAGCTGTGATTCGGAGCAAAGTTGTGTCCTTTGCTTAGTTTCCTGCAGTTCCTCTGTTAATCTTTGTTGCTCCCAGTAATACTAGTAACTCCTGACAAAATTAGCACCTGGCGTTTTTTTTGGGTTTTGATTGGAGTTGGAGCAAGGAATTCGTTACAAGGCTTCACTTAGGCTCGTCTTGTTGATAATCACGCACAAATCGCATGAGTGGCCGTCCGAAGAAGCTTGTGTCTAGTTTGTTCGGTTGCTTGATAATTGAGGCTTTGCTGCACTTTTGCAGGAAGCACCCTTGACAGTTTGTCTTGGAACATACTATTATGGAATGTATCTCGTGGCAAGCGTGCGTAGTGATATCAACTTTGATTGTTTGACTTGGGGGCAAAAAAACTAGTATGTGATGTGTGTTTGTTTCTTGTTGTTTGATTGTTCGACACGAGGAATAGAACAAACATCTTGATTGGTTAGTTTTTATGCCTTGCACAGTGCCAAGTATGAAGGTCCAGATTTTGTTCTTTTGTTCATAGCAAAAAGTTGTGCAAATTGGAACAGGCGAAGTGAGTGAGACAGCCATACGTTTACCTATCACTATTCACTGATGGACCACATCGCATCTGGTTTCTGGGATACGGCCATATGAGCAAAGTTGGTTTTGGATGATGCTTGTAGGAAGAATCTAAGGCCCACTTTAGCTTCGTTTAGTGGAATGTTTGACCATTGTTGGGATTTCATTTTGTGGTTTCTCTTCTTTCTAGAAATAGGATAAACATATATCATGAATGGCGGCCTCCCAAAACATTTTGTACCATACTAAAATGAGTATTTGTCATTCATGATGTATTTATTTAGTCAGTATGTTTTTCGTCAAGGGAAGCTTTTATTGTTATCAAAATAATCATCAGTATTTGCTCTGTCTAAGTTGCTTTTCTTTGGATTCTACAATCGATCTGTTCATAATTTCATATTATTCCTATATTTGCTTCCGTTATGTCTACATTTGTTGACTTCCTTTCTTATAATTATTCTCTTGATTTATAATATCTATATGTTGATTCTCTTGCACATTTCTATGTGTCCATCCTAATAACAGTGAGTGTCTCTGCTTTGACAGGATTCCCACTTTCCAAACTCATTGATAATTGACCAACCTTTGTCTGCATAAGTTCATAGCACCCTTTGAACAAATTGAACCAAAATGAAGATAGTGTTTCTCATGTTGTTGCTTATCTCCCTGTTCCTCTTCCCTGATGGGATCTGCAAGAGCTTAGCTGCAAGGCCTTCAGTTGTGAGTATTGGTTCTATTCTTCGATTCAACTCCACCACTGGAGGTGTTTCGGCAGTTGCCATCCGTGCAGCCTTGGAGGATATCAACTCTGACCAGACAGTTCTAAATGGAACAACGTTGCAAGTTGACATGAGGGATACAAATTGCGACGATGGTTTCCTCGGCATGGTTGAAGGTAGACCATCGTTAATACCACTACCATTTCTTATGCTCTGTTTAATTGTATGTTCTTCTATTTTCAGCTTTGTATGTTCATGGATATGATACAGTATTCCTGTTTTCAGCTTTGCAGTTCATGGAGACTGATGTTATTGCAATCATTGGGCCACAATGCTCTACTATTGCTCATATCATTTCGTATGTCGCAAATGAGCTCCAAGTCCCTTTGATGTCATTTGCATCTGATGCAACTCTATCATCAATCCAGTTCCCATTCTTTGTACGGACTATGCCCAGTGATCTGTATGAAATGGCAGCTGTGGCGGCAGTTGTTGATTACTACCAATGGAAGATAGTTACTGCCATATACATTGATGATGATTATGGTCGAAATGGCATTGCTGCTTTGGATGATGAACTTACTGCCAGACGCTGCAAAATTTCCTACAAGGTTGGGTTTCCCTCCAATGCTAAGAGAAGTGAGCTTCTAAATTTGTTGGTTACTGTTAGTAATATGGAGTCTCGTGTTATTGTACTCCATACTGGTGCGGATCCTGGACTCAAGCTTCTCTCACTTGCAAACGGACTGAACATGATGGGAAATGGCTATGTATGGATTGCAACTGATTGGCTTTCTTCTTATCTTGATGCTAATTCATCAGTCCCTGCTGAAACTATAAATGGCATGCAAGGTGTTCTGACTGTACGTCCACACATCCCAAAGTCAAAGATGAAGAGCAATTTGATGTCCAAGTGGAGCAGCTTAAGCAAGAAATATAACCATAGTGACCTTCGCCTAAGTGCTTATGGTTTTTATGTTTATGATAGTGTGTGGGCAGTAGCTCGGGCCCTGGACGCCTTCTTTGATGATGGTGGAAGGATTTCCTTTACAAATGACTCAAGGTTGCATGATGAAACTGGGGGAAGTCTTCACCTTGAAGCCATGAGTGTTTTTGACATGGGGAAAAGATTATTGGGTAAGATTAGACAGGTGAACTTCACTGGGGCGTCTGGACAAGTGCAATTTAATGCTCAGGGTGAACTCATTCATCCCGCCTATGACATCATAAGCATAATTGGAAATGGCGTGCGGACCATTGGTTTTTGGTCAAACTATACAAGATTGTTATCGACCGTCCTTCCAGAAGACCTATATTCGAAGCCTCCTAATACTTCTGTTGCCAATCAACATCTCTATGATGTCATTTGGCCTGGAGAGACTGCGCAAAAGCCTCGAGGTTGGGTCTTTCCTTCTAATGCCAAGGAGTTGATAATCGGCGTCCCCAACAGATTTAGCTTTAAAGCATTTGTCACCCTAGATAACGCTACTGGGAAGATGACGGGCTATTGCATTGATGTCTTCACTCAAGCACTGGCTTTGCTTCCTTATCCAGTTACATACAGATTTCAAGCTTTTGGCAATGGTACTGAAAATCCTCATTACGATCAACTTGTACAGAAGGTTGTGGACAATGTAAGTATGGACGAGCAATTTTTTTGTTGTGTTTTTTCCCTCCTGCACATTTCATTATGTGATAATGACCTGAGTTACCTTATCCTTCAGGAGTTTGATGCAGCAATAGGGGACATTGCGATTACAATGAGCAGAACTCAAGCTCTTGATTTCACCCAGCCCTTTATCGAGTCAGGCTTGGTTATCTTGGCTCCGGTTAAAAAGCATATAACAAACTCTTGGGCATTCTTGCAGCCATTTACATTGGGGATGTGGTGTGTTACAGGGTTGTCTTTTCTTGTTGTGGGTGTGGTTATTTGGGTTCTTGAGCATCGAATCAATGATGAATTCCGTGGCTCACCGCGGCAACAACTAATAACCATTGTTTGGTAAGGAGCTGAATTGCCCCATTTTGCATTCGCTGTACGTACATATGTTCATTTCACTTACGAATGCTAAGATTTCCACTGTTCCCATGCAACATATTACACATTGTTAGCAGCCTTAAACTGTCCTTTCCAACGTTCAAATGGAACATGTGGCAATTAACAAGGAACTTATCTGCATTTGCATAATCTATTTCACATGATATTATGATGTATTATCCTCTGTTTGTTAGCTCTGTCTGTCAAAGTACTTCTCCACACGTATTTCTTAACACTTTTATGAAGGCTTGATTCTTTCCTATGAAATGAGCGCTTATGATCTGTTTTATTCTCTGCAGGTTCAGCTTTTCGACTCTATTTTTTGCACATAGTAAGTAAACTAGACTTTCATGTTGTCTTTCAGTGCAACCCACCTTCTGTTCTGACGTGTCACCTCCATCTTTATTTGTTACCAGGAGAAAACACTATGAGCACCTTAGGACGTGGTGTTTTGATCATATGGCTATTTGTTGTTTTGATCATTCAATCCAGCTATACCGCAAGTCTTACTTCCATCCTAACCGTGCAACAACTCGATACTGCTATAAGAGGACTTGATGACCTGAAAAATAGTGATTATCCTATTGGTTTCCAAGTTGGTTCTTTTGCACAAGAATACATGGTCAAGGAACTCAACATCTCACGGTCAAGGCTAAAAGCTCTTGGTTCTCCTGAAGAATATGCTGATAACCTCAAGAAAGGCCCTAAGAAGGGAGGTGTTATGGCCATTGTCGATGAGCGCCCCTATGTTGAGCTGTTCCTGTCAACTTACTGCAAGGTTGCTGTAGCTGGCTCAGATTTCACCAGTAGAGGATGGGGCTTTGTAAGTACATACTTACGTTCTCTTGAAACATATTCTATTATACGAATATAAGAAACAAATTTGATAATTCCTACAAGATTATCTTCAGTAACCTTACAGTATTAACTACAAGAGTTCCATCTACTATTCACATAGCTGATGGCCCCACACACTAAGGTTATAGAGCCTTTCTTGCACCTGTTAGCAGAAGTCTAATATTTATTTCAAAAAAAAGCAGAAGTCTAATATCTTAGGTGCAAAGCCCTTTGTTTCCTTCATTCAAACATAGCATCATAATACCCCACTCTTTCAGGCATTTCCAAGGGATTCCCCTCTGCAAGTAGACCTGTCCACCGCAATCCTAACACTGTCGGAGAATGGGGAACTCCAGCGGATCCATGATAAGTGGCTCAAGACAAGCGATTGCTCAGCTGACAACACCGAGTTTGTGGACTCGAACCAGCTCCGCCTTGAGAGCTTCATGGGCCTGTTCCTCATTTGTGGTGCAGCATGTGTCCTCGCACTGCTCATTTATTTCGGCATCATGCTACGCCGGTATCTGAGACATGAACCACCCCCTGAATCTATCTCCGCAGAGGCAGGGTCATCGAAATCGAAGCGCAGCCTCAAAAGATTCTTCTCATTCGTCGATGACAGGGAGCCACCAAAGCAAAAACGGTCCTTGTATCTCTCAGGAAATTCTTCAATGCCAACAACGCCTACGAGTAATGTTGACATAGAAAGGCCAGTGAGGCCAATCAGAAATGGAGGTGTTGTTCAAATAGAGAGCTAGTGCCTGTGCATACGTTTGGACCTGAGATACATCATCTTTGGGCCAATTTACGTGTTCTTATATAGGAAAAATAGAGCCAAAGGCTGCGTAGAAAATTGTATCTGTTGGGTTTTAGCACCCTAGCGATAACAGATCATCAGAGTTTGGTAACTGCAAAATTGTATAGAGGCAACCCTTGTGAATGGAATATGTCTGTTTCATTTTTTTTTTTTTTTGTTCTTTCAGATTTCTCTTATCACGCTTTGTATTCATGTATTGTATGTATTGTATCTTCTGGCCACCCTTGAATTGATTTAGCAAGGAAAGTCTTTCATTTTTTTGTGCTTCAAATCAAAATAGATGCAAATGCTTGAAGTTCCCAAAAAGAAAAACAGCATACAACTGAATTTCAGACAGAATGGGACACTGAAATTTTGAAGCTATAGAAAAGTAGGACTTAGAAAATGAAGAAATGAAAATATAGAAAAAATAGTTGAATAAGAAATGGAAACTACTATAAAATGATGGGAAATGTTGGTTTCAAAATAAATAAACAAGCGGGGAATGGGATATTCCTGATACCCGTCCACTTGGGGAGAGGAGCTGCCTGCTTATGGATATGATGATGAAGTGGCAGTTGTGCGCCCGCCATTTCGGCCCCTCGCATCACCCCCTCCCTTCTTCGACTTCGACCCCACAATGGCTTCCTCTGCCCTGGCTTCTAGAACTTTCCACCGCCAACCGCTTCCCTCGTCTGCTCCTTCTCATCCTTCTAGGGAGACTTGCGCCCCGTGCTGCCTCCCCGGCGCCGTTTCCCGGCGGCGGGCAACCGTGCAGCTCCTCTCAGCCGGTTTCTTGACCGCCGTCTCGCCGACGCCTTCGCTCGCCGCGAGGAGGGGACGCATTGTAGTGCCGCCGGAGGATTATGTCACTGCACGTACGCCGGCGTGCCTGCTTCCTTGTTCTATTGGTTTAATTTCTTAGTTTCTGCATCTGTGCTGCATATGTTTGCAAAGCTACTACCTTGCTGGATCTTGCTAGATTGGTCAATTAAGCCCCATTTTGCGTTTTCCGAGCGATCTGATCTGATAGTTTTCGGTAGCAGCTGACGGACTGAAGTACTATGATCTTGTCGAAGGGAAGGGTCCAACTGCTGAGAAAGGTTCAACTGTGCAGGTAAAATTTATCAATCTGCTGTTCTGCATACTTGCATATCCTCTTCTGAAACTAATGGCTGTCGTCTGAACTCTGAAGGTTCATTTCGATTGCATATACCGTGGCATCACCGCAGTGTCAAGCCGTGAGTCCAAGCTCCTAGCAGGGAACCGAAGCATTGCGCAGGTGATGTGGCAAATTGCTCTGATCTTTGTGCTAGCAACTGTACTCCTGCTCTAGGGCAACCAAAATTAAGATGTTTATGTGTCTTCTTCTAGTAGCCTTATGAGTTCATTGTTGGCTCACTGCCTGGGAAAGAACGAAAGCGGGACTTTGCAGACAATGCCAATGGGCTATACTCAGCGCAAGCAGCACCAAAGCCTCCAGCCGCCATGTACACGATAACTGAGGGGATGAAAGTAGGGGGAAAGGTATGCAAAAGAACAACTAGCACAAGCGAAGGCAAATAATTCAGTCTTTCATCTCAACAAGTTTACTGACTTTATTTCTGTTATGCCTATATGTCGTTGGTCATGCAGAGGAGAGTAATTGTCCCTCCGGAGCTCGGATATGGGAAAAGGGGGATGAGTGAGATACCGGTAAAGCTTTTCGTTTATCAAAATCCTAGCTTGATTAGCACATTCATGCACTGAAGCGGTCTTGTTTGATTCCATGCTTTCTTTGTTACAGCCTGATGCTCCTTTTGAACTGGATATAGAGCTATTGGAAGTGATCTCTCCTGCAGAAAAATGACTTGTCTGCAGTCCATGGGGGGGGGGGGGGGGGGGGGGGGGGGGGGGTGAATTAATGTACTTATGGACTGCCGAATTTCAGAGGAATGGCTTGAGTAATTTACTGACATTTCAAGTTCATGTTGGTCAGATATGCAATTGTAATAACATATGATTAGATGCATGCTGAGATGGTAGTCGCTGTGACAAGATTCTTTGTACCAGCCCGCAAAAAAATTGGACAAGAAGAACTATGTAAAATATTTCCCTCAACAGATGTATGTAAAATACATGTGATCGTTTAATGATTATAATGAATCAAAATTGGGTAATGAATGTTCTCCACAGTGTCATTGGAGCCTTTTTCGAATCTACAGGAAAACTGTGAACAAAGATCTGCCACTTGGTGAATGCAGCTTGTTCGCTGGTGCTCATTTAGAGGTCCTCAGGGCCATTGATATCCTGAAATGAAAGAATAAATGACATGTTGTTAGAAACATCAATTTTGCTATCAGCTTGATTTTGTCAAGATATTATAACCTTCCATTTCAAATTTTCTGTTCTTTTCTATTCAGAAGTGAAATGCTAAAATATCGTTTAGGGATTCTAACTAGCATAAGCATGTAATAGTTCTAGTATCTCTTTTTCCCCTTCAGGCCTTGTTCGTTTAACACCTTCCTCAAAGGTATTGGGAGGTATTGGAGTGTATTGAGAGGTATTTTAACTTGTTAGGGATTTAATACGTCCCAATACGACCAAATCCCTTTCAATACGACTCAAAACGAACAAGCCCTCAAGATTATCCTGAAGGTAACATAAATGCTGATAAACATTAAGCAAACCAAGGTATATATTTTCTTTAAAACTGCAAAATTATAGAGACATCAACAAGAGTGTGCCTCTTGAGAAAACATACCTTGTTCTCAATCACTGCTCCATCTGGGATTTCTAGCTTAACACCAGGTTTTGCTGTGATGGTCACTTTCCCCTGAAAGTGACAGAGAAGTGTCATTACTCAAAGGCTTTAGCACTGTAAGGTATGCATCTTCATAAAAGATTAATAGCGACAACATGGGAATGAGTGTTTCTCAAAAAAGGAAAAAAAAAAAGGGAAAGAAGTGCTGCAAATTGTACGTATAGGTTTATCCACCAATTATAAAATGTAGTACCTTCAGCACAATGCCAGAACCAAACCAAACATCACCAGAAACCTTTAAGCTGTCCAGCTCAACAATGCTTGGGATTGACTTGAATCGACCAAGGAAACTCCCAACCTGTCATCATGTGAATAAAGAGACCATGTTATCTGCATTTGGACCTTACTTAATGTTAGAACCTCTTTTTGTGAGAGTTAATGCTAGAGCTTGACCTTCTTGAACTCAGGACCCAGCTCAATTGAGGGATTTGATAGATTTGTTCTCGCTGAATTGCGTGTGACGAAGCCATCAACCAAGGTGTATAGATCAGACTACAAGGTAAAAAAAATATTTTAGTTAGATTGTCAGGAAGAGCATTATCTGTGTACTTGTATTCAGCATATTATACAAACCTGTACTAGCTGCAAATCTGATGTTGCCTTGACCGGTAGGAACCGGGACCTTGGAACATTGATACCGATTGCGTGATCAAAGAACTGGTCCAAAAAACTATCATTTGTTATCTTTAGTTGTATAAGATAAAAATGTGGCGATGCATGTATAGTTTTTTGGCAGTACCCTGATTGCTGCACCAGCTGCTGTTTCCAGCTGAAGAACTTTCACGCCATCCACTTCCTGAATTTACATTTGTCCATCATAATTATATTTATATTCTTCACAAATCATTTTGGACACTGATTATAAAGTTCATGAAGTGACCCTGATAACATGATTTTTTACCTTAGGATTTGGGATTATCTCCATTTTGAGTGCATCAGCTTCAACTAGGCGTTTGATAGCCTTCAAGTTTACCCATCTGCCAAAAGCAGTAATAGTATTAGGAAATTTTGGAAATTTATTTCAAAAAACAAAATTAGAACTACAATCACTTACAGATTGTTCGTGTTGAATATCTTGAATTTCTCAATTGATTTGAACTCATTCACCTATGTTCAGAAGTTTTTGGAAACAATATCAGAAATGGCTCTACAATTACTTCATTGCTGTATTATTTTGAATATGCTATCTTATGACTTACATGTGCATCAGGAACTTGTGCAATCTCTAGAAGCTGCAAACAGAAATAAAATTATGACTTCAACGGAAATCCAGAAAAAATGCATGTCTGAAAACATCTATTTATGCACAGAGTATTTGCAATCTAGAAACATCATATGAGGACGGAATTATATTTATCTGGTAGCGCAAGACAAATTTACCTGAACCCTTCCTTCGTATGAGATCAGTGTGCCACCTTTTACATCTGCCAAAGTTTTCGGGGTGACCTGAAAAGAGGTTGTAGAACTTCCTTACCAGCCAAATCCAAGTAATCAATCTGCCTCATCAGATATCAGGAAATTACATACCTCCATACAGTATTCATTCTGCTTGTGGATCAAATGGTTCAGTATCTCTATTCAACAGTTAAGTAAATTGCAAAGTAGCATGCCCTTTATTAATCAGAAAACTTGTACAGTTAATATAATTAATGATGGTAATCTATACTATAGGATACTCATGTCAACAATAGCACCCAAGTTATCCGAGTTTGCAATGAACACATACTCTTTACCCTGAAACAGGGTTAAAAAAAGGAATGTTAACACATGAAAACTTTGGATGAACTATGGGAGATAAGGGATACATCAAGATTAAAGCAGACCTGTGAGAGTAGTAAATCGAGCTTTCCACTATTCATCAGTGATGGGAAGATATCACCATGGCCAGGAGGGTACCTGATTTTTTTTTTTATATAATGCAAAGATGTTCAATATTGGTACTTGTGCTCATGCCATGAATGTTCTGATTAAACTATATACGGGGATGGCTTACCAGCCATCCTTGTCAGTCTTCCCCTTGGAAGGCCATGGCAAGAACTCGTCAGCTACCACACGAGGGTACTGGCTCTGTAATGATGCAAATTGTTTTATCGTCAGCTTTAGCATATTTGTGGGGTTGGTAAACTAGGATCAAAACAATAAGTATCCAACACCAACAAAATTTTGCCAAGCGTACCTGGTTGAATGTGTGGATCTCAATGCTTGAATTTGTGTATTTCTCAACAATCTGATGGACAACCATACTTGTTAGCTTTCGGTCTCCAATATGAAGAGGAATAGCCTGTGAAGATAATTTACCTTCAAGGTGTCATCATGGGTGTTGAAGGAGTTCATCAGAAGCAGTGGCACATTGCTGCCGTACTTCTTGTTGAGTGACTGAAAAATCAAGAAATGACATCACTGGGTGTTGCCATGCGAAAGATAAAAGATCATGTGGTGAAGTCTACGGGAGGCTGGATGGATCATGATGTTTTAACCCACCTCGATCTGGATAACAATCAGGTCGAGGAAAGTAAATCCGTTGCGGACTTCGATAACTGACCTGCAATGTTAATTTCAGACAACATGCTACAGACAATTTCATATATATAGAAGAGTAATGCTGATGAATCAGACATGTTAAGATGCTACGGCTCCAATCAGCGATTCAGAGAAAGAAAAATGCTTCTACATTTTGGTATTACTGAAATGAATCGACGGATCTGACATGCAACTTACTTGGGCCCGGTGCATCCCATGGTCGTTCCCAGGCCTCCGTTGAGCTTCAGCACGGCGAGCTTGTCGAGCAGCTTCTTGGTGGCCTCGATGTCTGCATTTACTTAGACAACGAATCAGTCCAGGCATTCGCATTTCCAAATTCAGATTCAGAATAATGCTGAAGAACAGTCGCAAGGATTCGAGCTGTAAGATGCAGTCGGCACCTTCAGGCGGGGACTCCAGGGTGTCGTACGGCACCACCACCTCGTCGGTGGGCGTGTGGATCTTGGCCCACTCGATGAGCTCCTCGTCGCCGCTATGTTTTGTTGCCAAGATCAAACGCAGGCGCGATCAGATCGATGCCGAAACGGATCGCCATTTCTCATTCGAGCAATTCTAGATCATGGCAGCGATGATCTGACGGATGCTGTTGCTACTTACCTGAGGTAGCGGCCGACGAGGCTGAGGAAGCCGGACTTCTCATTCTCGCTGCAGACCAAGAACACATTAGGAAAGATGCAGAAATGGCAGGGAAGAAAAAGATCAGTAAGATCTAATCATCCATGACTGATCTGCTTTTTTTTCGAACAAAACCATGACTGATCTGCTGAAACTGAAAGTGTACGGGAGGCAGGTCACCTGATCTGGCCGAGGCCGGCGACGGCTTCCCGCAGCTTGGCAAGCTTCTCGTCCGCCATTGCAAGATGCGCGTGAGTGGGTGGGTGCGTCAAGAAATGGATCTGGGAGAGAGAGGATAGGCAGACGCGGAGATCGGAGGAAGGAGAAGATGTCGGTTATTATAAGGCAGAGCGATGGCGGGACGAGGAACCAACCAAAAAGAGGGGCGAGCGACGCGCGCGGCGGTAAGGGCGCAACGCAGGACAGGAGACCCCGTCACCCGCGGAGGAAAAAAGACTACTGTATTTTTTCACCCTTTTATCTCCTTTTCTTTATTTCCCCACTTGTTTCCAAAGCTCTTATATTGACATAAGCGCAATGTTGCATTCAAATTTTAATTTAGATCCTTGATTTAAAATGAGGTGCAATCAAATTTTAATTTGGATCCTTTATTTAAATGAGCACAATGGTGCAATCAAATTCGAAACCCTGTGGGCACGATCAGTCTATCCATCCGCCATCCGTCCCTTTTCTCCCCCTCATATATGTACTATGTATATATGCTCTGTAACCATTTATCTCACATGCATGAATTGAAATCTTAGTGTGTTGTTAGTTGTTATATACTACCTCCGTATCGAAATATTTGTCGTCATTGACTTTTTCCGCAATGTTTGACCATTCGTCTTATTCAATAAAATTATACAAATATCTTTTTATTTTATTTATGATCTAGTTTATCATCAAATGAATTTTAAGTTTGACTTATCTTTTTGTATATTTACAATAATTTTTTGAATAAGATGAATGGTCAAAGTTTGCAAAAAAAAATCAACGGCGACAAGTATTTCGATACAAAGGGAGTACGTAATAACTAGTTTTCTCCTTTCAGGAAAAGGAGGAGCCGTGCGCATAATATAGCTTAGGCTAGTCTCAGTAGAGAGTGTCATCGCACGGTTGTCAAGACTGTAAACTTGAGAATTGTGTCAAAGGAGTGTCATCACCATGACATCATCTCTCATCCCATGACATTCTTCTCATAAATAACTTTGCCATGCTAGCAAAATTGTTGATTTGGTATGATAGTTAATGCTCATGACACTCCCCACTGAGACTGACGTTATAATACGGCCAGTTGGTCATAAATTTTGCCACATCCTCTATTTTATTTATTAGTTTATTACTATTTTCAACATATTTATTTTTCCTTTTCCTAAGAAAAATATACTATATATATAGCAAGCTAGGGTTATTTTTTGAATCAGTTTAGATATTTGTTTACTTCTTTAATCACCAGTTGCGAAAGGGCCTCTAGCTGACTTGGTTAGATGGCCTCAGTAGTACTCCTCAGGTCCTGGGTTCGACTCCCCGTGGGAGCGAATTTCAGGCTGAGGTTAAAAAAAATCCCCTCGTCTGTCGCCATAACCAAAGCACAGGTCAAGGCTCGGCCCAGGTCGTATCTGTGGTTGGCTTGGGCTCTCCTACCTGGGGGTAGTTGCAGAAGCCGTCAGCCCAGTGGTTGTCTCACAAGGGCTACGGACCCCTGTGTAAGGATGGGGCAGAGGTTCAAGGGTTTTCTCGACCTGCGTGAGAAGGTCTTCTCTCTTAGCAAAATGCTCGGGGGGTGTCTTACCCCGCAGGTCGAGTTTTTTTTTTAATCACCAGTTAGGATAGGCAGGCTTTGTAGAGATGGAAAGTGTTCATCAATCGCCTTGACATGTGAGAGGCGACCGTCAGAATCAGAAGGCATGAGGATGAGGTTACGACATTATGATGATGCATTATATTGCCGACTTGTGTCATCTACCAAAAGTTCGAGGAGGGTACTACTTTAGCGATCCCCTAATACAAGTCAATGTTTCACAGAATCCGAGCCACTACTAGGTGAAGACCAAGCCACTCTAGCTAATTTGAAAGGATGTACGATTCATCGGCAATTCAAATTTTTAAGAGGGGTCAGGTAAGGTGATCCGCTCTCTCCCTTTTTATTTGTCCTTGGTGCAGATCTTCTGCAATCACTTCTAAATCAAGCTAAAGACTCCAACTTGCTGACGCTGCCATTAGACTTGCAGCACAACTCAGACTTTCCAATTCTACAGTACGCTGATGGCACGCTCATTATCATGGAAGCTTGCCAGCAACAATTGACAGTGTTGAAAAATATTCTTGAAGCATTTGGAATTTCCACAGGTCTGAAAGTTAATTATGCAAAGTCAATGATGGTATCAGTGTCGATTGATGATTCTCAATTGCACACACTGGCTCAGCACTTTGGCTGTACAATTGGGGCCTTCCCTTTTCACTTACCTTGGACTACCAATGAGTCTCCACAAGCCTAAACTGGAGGACTTCGTGCCCTTATTATCCAAATGTGAAAAAAGGCTCATAAACACCTCTAGATACCTCACACAGGCAGGAAGGCTTCAGATGACAAATGCAGTGTTCTCATCGCTTCCAACTTTCTTTTTTGCATCTTCTTGATGCATAAAACCATCATCAAGCAACTGGACAAATATAGAAAGCACTGTCTCTGGGGCAACTCAAACATCAATACAAGAACAGTGCCCAAGGCAGCATGAGAAATGGTCTGTCTGCCCAAGTCTGAAGGAGGTCTTGGAGTTCTAAACCTAGAGAAGCATAATCAGGCATTACTTATGAAGAACTGGCACAAATTCCTTAATAAAGCAGACATTCCATAGGTACATCTAGTCTGGGAATTACATTATAAAAATGACAGACTACCCAACCATAAAAAAGGATCCTTTTGGTGGAGGGACATGCTAAAGCTTTTACAGCCTTTTAAAGACCTTGCACAAATTACAGTTCATAATGGAAGATCATGTCAACTCTGGTTGGACACTTGGAAAGAACAGCCACTCAATATGTTACTGCCTCATCTCTATTCATTTGCCAAGAACAAGCAAATCTCTGTACAGAAAGCAAAAGCATGTACCACAGTGCAACAGCTGTTTCACTTACCTCTAACAACACAAGCTTTTCATCAACTCTTGTCCCTAGCAGAATTTCTAGAGCAACTACCAGATACTTAGGATAATGACACTTGGAGATACAGCTGGAATAATCCTACCTACTCTTCTGCAAAGGTTTACAAACACCTAATGGGACATAGACACATACATCCATCCTACAAATGCATTTGGAAATCGGCAGTTCAACCCAAGCATAAAGTGTTTTTTTGGCTACTACTGAAAGACAGGCTAAGTACAAGAAACATTTTCAGAAGAAGAAACAAGATCTTGCCCTCCTATGACTGCCCACAATGCATGACCATGACTGAGGAGACCTTAAAACACCTGTTCCTGCACTGTCCTTTTGCAACAGCTTGTTGGGACTTACTACAGTTACAAATTCCAGATCACGATCCATACAGCATCTTGGAAATGTTGAAAATCCAACTCCAAGTGCCCTTCTTCATGGAAGTAATTATCACTATGAGCTGGTGTATCTAGGTGGCCAGAAATGATCTGATATTCAGGAGTATCAATCCATCGATGACATCATGAAGCAATCGTTCAGAAAGGAATTTGCCCTGGTTATACTAAGAGCAAAACAACATCTCAAAACAGCGATGTGTAGACAACATTTTCTAGATGTTCTTCTCTTTTTTGTTTCTTTCTTTGTTTCTTGAAGGAGTCCTTGTTGGGGTTTTGCTTTTGTAATTGCAGTACCTTTTTTGCTTTAATATATAGCCAGTAGGGGAATTATCCCTCCTGTTTCAATAAAAAAAAGTTTAATGAGTACGTCGTGTTAAACATGTGGATCGAGTTGGATGGAGTCAGGATTAACGGAAATCCTGCCAACATTGCTCCTCCACAAACGGCAATAGCCAGAGGAAAGAGCCCGAGTTGAAGAAATGTCTGTCGGGCTGGATTGGCTGGGGCAGCCCAGTTTGTACCTGTGCTAAAAAAAAGCCCAGTTTGTAATAGGCTGCAAACCACTGGGTGATGAATGGGTTGGGCAGGCTGCGACGACGACTCCTCTGCGGGCTCCCTCACCGCAGACTATTTCGCCCGGCTCCCTCCTCCTCTGCGGGCTGCGACTCCCCCACCGCCGCCGCCGTCCTGGTCCTCCGCACCGCAGTGGGCGCCGCCGCCGTCCCGGCATCCTCCGCAGTGGCCGCCGCCGCCGTCGACTCCAACGACGCAGGGTCTGGTACGCATCGTCCTCCCCTATCTCCGCCGCGTCGAGTCCGGCCAGGTAGCAACCTCAGAGGGATGAACGGGTGTAGGCTTGGGGACTGGAAACCCACCAATCCCCTCCGTTTCTTGCAGCAACTTTTCATTTCTCTCCTTTAGATTAGCTTCGGCAAACAAGCCAAGAAATGAGCAGTGTGTCAGAGAAGAAACTTAGCTTCATCGATCTCGTTAGGCTTACTTGGTTTTGATTTTAAATAAGTTGGTTTTGATTTTAAATAAGTAATATAGCTACCAATGTATAGTAATGTACGTGTCGAACTAAACTTGCATCAATTTTCTTTATTAGCTAGTACTTATGCTAGCTCAAATTTTTGCTCTACATACTAGGACAAGTCCCATTTCTCATTGGTCTGCTCACATAGAAGCTCTTATATGTTCAGGAATTTTAATTGTTTCTTTGCATCGACTGTTAATTGCCAAGTAGCCACTGCTAGAATCTCTTAACTTGTTAGAATCTGAACTTCTTTACTGGTATCCAAATCACTGTTCACGCAATGGTCTCTAAGAGTGTCTCTGTACAACTATTGTTTATTTTTTTCTTGGTATTGGGACATACATGCAGCTAGGTCATTGTTCAGTTGTTTTGCAGCCACCACTCGCTAGCGAGCGCAATGGCGAGCTCGGCGCTGAGACGATCTCTCCCGCGGCATGCTTTGCTCCGGAGCGCCCTCCCTTTCAAGCGACCACCCGCCGCCAGCGAATTCTGCCGCTCCTACCAGTCCGGTGAACACCCACACCTCCTCATCCTCCCGTCCCCGCCGTTGCCTAGCTGTCCTCTCCCGCACCTTCGTGCCGTGTGGCGCGCGTAGTTCTCATACTTGCCCACCCGTCCCATTTTAGCCGTAACAATAGGGTGAATCGAATGGTCTTAGAGATCTAGGTCTGAACATATTAGTTGCCTAGCCTTCGCATGCTTAACTAGTCATTTCTAGTGACGTCAGGTGTAATGTTATGAGATTGAGGAATTTGTTCTTTGTGATCTCTCGATTATAATGCTGCTGCTACGCTTCTGGTTCCAATTGTTGTTGCGCAGGGGATGGCGAAACTGGTGAGACCACGGAAGAATTCACAGAGCGTCTGTTTGGGAGCAAGGGGGCGGACGAGGGGTCACTCTATCGGAAGCTCGATAGGGTTGAGAATACCAGTAAGAGATATGGCATGGGCTCTGGATCCATGGGTAGTTTCGGCGACAGGAGCAGCTCTGGGTTCATGGGTGGTTTTGGTGACCGTAACAACACTGGATCCATTGGCGGTTTTGGCGACAGGAGCAGCGCTGGGTCATGGGGTGGTTTGGACACTTTGAATGATGGAATGACTGAGGTGCTGGGTAATGCAGCACGTAATTTCCAAATGGATGGTGATGAGGATGGTGAGGACTGGGATGATGAGGATTTTGATTTCAGGTCTGATGTGGACTTTAGGCGAGGTGGGCGGTATGATGTTCGGGTAAGAGGGAGTTTGGTTCATCAATACGTATTCTCGTGACATCTAAAATCTTTTGCATTCTTGAGGTTTTTGTTATCCGGTGTAAGCATTCAGTAATTCAGTGTGTACGTGTGTTGTTCCTTGAATAGCAAAATTGTATCTTTTACTGGGCAGATGTTTGCTAAACAAAATGGAATTGCTTTTCCAGTAAGTTATTTCCCAAATTATTAAAATCCACCAAAGCTGGTGCTATTAGTCTTAATAATATCACATGTAATTTACAATTTGCTTTCATCATTTGTGTCATTGCTATTGTAATGCTATATTTCATTCTCATTCAATTCTAATATGTGCAGGACCTTGACCTTAAAAGACCTGCAGCCGCAAAGAACCCCCCTAGGCCACAGTTTGAAACAACTACAGCGGAGGTTTTGAGGAAGGCTGATTTTAGGGTGAGTGATGCCTGGCAACATAAGGAAACTGACTGTATTTTCTATTTTATATCAAGTAGTAGATTTTGTAATGCTCTACTGCTTTGTAAGTTCTAAAACTGCTAAATAACATGAATTTCAGAAACACAATGAGTCTATATTGATCTAAAACTGGCACACTTTTTTATTTCAATTCGATAAAGCCATAGACTTGATGGTCATGCAATGTACCTACCTCCAGTTTCATTTTTTAACATATTTGGAACTGTTCCTTGCAGAATGTTAGATTTCTCTCCAACTTTCTTACAGAAGCTGGAATTATCATCAAGAGAAGCCAGGTAACCATTACTTGTTATACATGGTGGGGATCTTTTTGGGGAACATAATCCTGCATTTTTAATGGAATTTCAGATCCTGTCGCGTTAGGTCTTTAATCATTCATTTGAGAGCAATGTAGAGTTTGAGTGCCAGTGTCCTCAATGCATTACCCCATCCTTGTATACTTTTTCTTCCTGGAAAGACGAGTCTTTGCTGCTGCTGCCGCCACTGTGCCTAGATCTTCTTGCTGGATGTCAATCTTTTCATGGACTTGACTATAAATTCAATTCATGTATTAAATGAAGAGTTATGCATGCCATCTATATTCATGTCTGCAAATCCACCGCCAATGTTCTTTTTCATGTGTTACCTTGTTTAACTAATACCTTACTACCATCTAAAGAGTGTCGTTGCACATGTAAGTATTGAGCACAGGTTTGCCATGGTCTTGGACTAACTGATCTTCTTCGCTGCTAGAGGAGGAAAATTACTGTCTATTCTTCCATCCCTAGAAGGGTGGGCTAAATACATGAGGTACATGGGCCTCTAGATGGGCCTTTCTATATACACTAACACTCCCCCGCAGTCTGTACTACCGGCGCAGCGAAGTACAAGACTGGACAATAAACAATACAAGAAACACTCCCCCGCAGTCTGTACTGCCGGCGCAGCGGAGTACAAGACTGGGCAAGAAACACCATACATACAACACTCCCCCGCAGTCACAACTAGCCACTGACTACGTTGAGACTGGAGCGGAACTCAGAGAATGTCGTGGAGGGGAGTCCCTTGGTGAATATGTCCGCGAACTGCGAGGTGGTCGGGACATGAAGAACCCGAACCTGGCCGATGGCGACGCGATCTCTGACAAAGTGCAGATCAATCTCCACATGCTTCGTCCGCTGATGCTGAACTGGGTTCGACGAGAGATACACGGCGCTGACATTGTCGCAGTAGACAAGCGTGCTCTTGGCAAGCGGGCTGTGAAGCTCTGCCAAGAGCTGACGCAACCAGGACGCCTCCGCAACGCCGTTAGCAACAGCCCGGTACTCCGCCTCTGCACTGGAGCGGGAGACGACCGACTGTCGCTTGGACGACCAGGAGACCAGGTTGCCGCCAAGGAAGACGGCATACCCAGAAGTGGAGCGACGTGTGTCAGGACAGCCAGCCCAGTCAGCGTCGGTGTAGACGACAAGCTCTGTGGTAGGAGATCGGTGAAGAGCAAGACCGCAGTCAACTGTACCACGAATGTATCGAAGAAGCCGCTTCAGCGCGGCAAGGTGTGGCTCTCGAGGATCATGCATATGAAGGCAGACCTGCTGAACTGCATACGTGATATCCGGCCTGGTGAAAGTGAGGTAGAGCAACGCACCAGCGATACGCTGGTAAGCAGTCGGGTCAGCAACAGGAGCACCCTCAGCTGCAGGAAGCTTGGCCTGTGTATCAACCGGAGTGGAGCAAGGCTTGCAGTCAGTCATACCTGCGCGCTCCAGAATCTCAAGTGCATATTGGCGCTGGTGAAGGAAGAGGCCGGAGGGACGAGGCTCGACAGTGACACCTAGAAAGTGATGGAGCTCACCGAGATCCTTCATAGCAAATTCCTGCTGTAGGGACTGAATGATGCGCTGAAGCAGTGTCTGACTGGAAGCAACCAGGATGATATCATCAACATAGAGTAGCAGATAAGCAGTCTCAGAGCCACGGCGGTATACAAACAGAGAAGTGTCGGACTTGCACTCGGTGAACCCCAACGAGACCACAAAGGAGGTGAAGCGAGAGTACCATGCCCGTGGAGCCTGCTTCAGACCATAAAGTGACTTGTTGAGGCGACAGACAAGGTCCGGACGACTAGAGTCCACAAAACCGGCCGGCTGGCTGCAATAGACTGTCTCTGTCAGGGTGCCATGAAGAAATGCATTCTTCACATCCAGCTGATGTACGAGCCAAGACTGAGAGAGAGCAATAGAGAGAACAGTACGCACTGTCGCAGGCTTCACCACCGGACTGAAAGTCTCATCATAGTCCACACCAGGGCGCTGAGTGAAACCGCGAAGAACCCAGCGAGCCTTGTATCGATCCAGAGAACCATCAGCCCGACGCTTATGCGTCCAAATCCACTTGCCGGTGACAACATTGCAACCAGACGGACGCGGCACGAGGTCCCACGTCTGGTTGGCAAGAAGAGCCTCGTACTCCTCCTCCATCGCCTGGCGCCAGTGAGGGTCTGCAAGGGCCTCACGGACGGAGGAGGGTACCGGAGAGATCCCTGACTCTCCCCCGGAGGCGGAGAGAGCCGCAGGCTGACGAACGCCCGCCGCCCGTCGTGTCACCATGGGATGAGTGTGACTGGGATCCCGATGGATGACAGGCGGGTGGTAGACCACCGGATCCAAACGCGCAAGGGCCCGAGCCGGGGCCGGCGGGTCCGGTGGAGGAGGCGGAGAAGACGACTCTGGTGGCGGTGGAGACGGAGGCCGGTGCGGCTGCTGCTGAGCCTGCACCGACCGTCGGCTGTAGACCCGAGCAGGCTGCGCGAAGCGCGCGGGAGGGGGCCCCGGGGCCGCGTGTGGCGCGGGAGGCGACGCCGGGGCCGCGCGTGGCGCGGGAGGGGACGCCGGGGCCGCGCGAGGCGCTGGCACAGGCAGCGGCGCCATGCGGGGCAGAGCGGAGGGCACCGGGGCCGCGCGTGGCGCGGGAGAGGTCGCCGGGGCCGCACGAGGCGCTGGCACAGGCAGCGGCGCCAGGCGGGGCCGAGCGGAGGGCACCGGGGCCGCGCGTGGCGCGGGAGAACCTGTCAGAAAAGGAGAGACAGAAACAGGTGGCTGGACCACCGGGTCAGTCAAAAACATGGAGTCCAACTCCGGGTCAGGAGTCGGGGTGGAGGAGGTGGAGTAGGGGAAATCCGACTCGTCAAACACAACGTGTCGGGAGATAAGAACTCGACGAGAAGTGAGGTCGAAGCAGCGGTACCCCTTATGATCAGGGGAGTACCCGAGAAACACGCAACGAGTCGACCGAGGAGCCAACTTGTGCGGAGCAGTGGCAGAAATGTTAGGATAGCACGCACACCCAAAGACACGAAGATGGTCGTAACGGGGCGGGGTGCCAAAGAGGGCGTGGTGAGGTGTAGGAGCAGGAGAAGCTATGGACGGAAGACGGTTAAGCAGATATGTGGCAGTGTGAAGCCCCTCAGCCCAGAAACGGGGAGGCAGGGAGGCCTGGAGGAGAAGCGTGCGAACGACATCGTTCGTGGTGCGAATCATCCGCTCAGCCTTGCCGTTCTGAGAGGAAGTATACGGACAAGACATGCGGAGCTGAACACCGCGAGAGAGGAAGAAGTCACGAGAGGTGCGGTTGTCGAACTCACGGCCGTTGTCGCACTGGACGGCCTTGACAGTGAGGCCGAACTGTGTAGACACCCAGGCAAAGAAGCGAAAGAGGGTAGGAAAAGTGTCAGACTTAGCACGCAAAGGAAAAGTCCAAGAGTAATGGGAGAAATCATCAACTACCACAAGATAGTACTTAAAGCCAGAGAGGCTGAGTACAGGTGATGTCCACAGATCACAATGTATAAGATCAAAAGCATGACTCGCATGCGAAGAAGAAGAAGAAAAAGGAAGTCGAACATGACGACCTAACTGGCAAGCATGACAAAGGTGCTCATCAGCAGTCCTAGTACACGGAACATCTGCACTACGACTAAGCTGAGCCAAAACGTCGCGGCCGGGATGACCGAGCCGGCGGTGCCAAGTAGCAGACGATGGTGTCATGACGAAAGCAGCTGAAGGAGTGGAAGCAGTGGCAGCCGCAGGTGAAGCAGCGGAAGTAGGGAGGCGGATGCTGTAGAGGGGCCCCGAACTATCACATCGGAGGAGCGGACGTCGGGAAGCCAGATCCTTCACAGTAAGACCAGAAGAGTCAAATTCAACAGAACAAGAGTTGTCAGTAGTAAACTGACGAATAGAAAGAAGATTGTGGACCATCTGTGGAGCAACAAGAACATGAGGAAGACGAAAAGAACCCGTCGCAGTGCCCACAGAAGTGACAGGAAGACACGACCCATTCCCGACCATGATAGAAGAAGGATAGGAGGGGTGTGGTGGGTGTACAGAGGAAAGTATACCAGCATCCGGGGTGGTGTGGAACGAGGCTCCCGAGTCGGCGATCCACTCGTTGCTCACTGGCGGTGTCAGGCCCATGGTACTGAACGACTGTGCCAGAGCAGTGGCATCCCACCCACCACCAGGCCCGATCGGTGGCGGGTAGGACTGTGGCGGAGGCGCCCAGGTGAGTGGAGGATGGCTCGGCGCAGCAGGTGGTGTCCAAGTAGTCAAGCACTGCTGAGGAGGCGCGGCGAACATGGCCGCAGGTTGGCCGAACGGCCACATGGAGATGCGCCCTGACCATGGGTGGGTGTAGGATGGCCAGGGTGCACCACCAGGAACGGACGACGAGGCCGAAGATCCCGGTGCTCCGCTGGTGCCGGCTCCACCGGAGCCACCACCTCCGGAGCCACCACCACGGCCCCCGCGTCCACCACCACGGCCCCCACGGCGACGACGTCCACCACCACCACCAGAGCCACCACCACGGCCCCCTCCACCCCCGCTCGGGCCGGGAGAAGCTGGCGGAGGAGTGCCCAGGAGAGAGGTGGCAGGTGGCGTCGAAGAAGTCGGTGGAGCGACGAGCGCGGTGGAGGTGGACGAGGAGGACGAGCCAGGCGCGAGACCGCGCGCGATCTCATCCAGCGAGAGGTCTTCACAGACCTGGTGGAAGGTGGGAAAGGGCCGCTGACGGGGAAGCCAAGACCGCATGAGCTCGTAGTTGTCGTTGAGGCCGCGCAAAGCGTGGAGCACCAGGGTCCGGTCGGGCACCGGAGACCCCAGGGCGTGAAGGTCGTCGGCCATGCTCTTCAGCCTGCGGCAGTACTCACCGACGGAGAGGTCGCCCTGGACGAAGTTGCGGAGTGAAGTGTCGAGGCGAAGAATACGGTGCTCGGCGTTGCCCAAGAACTGGCCCTCGAGGGTCAGCCAGGCCTGGCGAGCGGTGCCCCCGGGAGTCCGAACGAGGTCCTGGAGATCCAGCGAGATGGTCCCAAAGATCCAGGAACGGACGACGCTGTCGAGGCGCCTCCACGACACGTCGCGCTCCGCAGCAGGCGTGTCGAGGAGAACGTGGTCGTCGAGGGCGTAGCGGCTGAGGGCGAGGAGGACCTGGTCCCTCCAGCGTCCGTAGGCGGTGGACGCGGGGTCGAGGACGACGGTGACCATGGTGCGGATGCTCTGGACCCCGGCCGCGTGAAGGTGGAGGTGGGCGACGACCGGATCGGTCGGGTCGGGGCGGGAAGCAGAACCGGCGGGCGGCGTGGAAACAACGGGCGGCGCCTGGTAGGAAGAAGTGGCGCCAGCGTCGGTGACGACGGGCTGCTTCCCGGCAGAGATGGCGAAGAGGTACTGCTCCGCCTCCGCGACCTGGCGTGCGAGGGTGTCCGCTGCGGTGCGCTCGCGCTCCCAGGCGAGGGCAGCAGCGCGGACACGCTCCTCAGCAGCAGCCGCCTCGGTCTTTGCCGCGAGGAGGGCAGAGGCGAGAGAGGCGGCGGCCGATGAAGTGGCAGCAGGGTGGGCCAGGCCCGCGCCCTGGCCCAGGCCCGCACCCTGGCCCAGGCCCGCAGCCCCAATCTGGGCCCCGATCTGGGCCCCAATCTGGGCCCCGATCTGGGCTGCAGGGGCGGCCTGGGCGCCAGGGGCGGCCTGGGCGCCAGGGGCGGCGGTGAGGGAGGCGCCAGGCGGAGAAGGGGGCGCCGGGGGCGCCTGGTTCGGCGCCGTCTGGCCCGGCGGCGGCATGCCGAGCCCGGCGGCGATTGCCGCCGCCACAGCCGCCGCAGAGGGCCGTAGAGGCGGGGCGGCGGGAAGGGAGGCGTCGGCGGGCGCCAGGGCGAGGTCAGGGACCTCCGGCGGCGGCGCCAGGGGCGGCTGGGCGGCGGCGACGGCAGCCCAGGCCCCGGCGGCGGCGGAAGCAGAGGATGGCGCAGGGGCGCGGGCAGAGGGAAGCCCGGCGGCGCGCGCGGCAGAGGAAGGGAGGGGTGGGAAAGAGGAGAGGGGAGGGAAGCCCGGCGGCGGCGGCGGCCGGCCGGCCATGGCCGGCGACGGCGGCGGCGGCGGCTGGATCGGGAGGGGCTGGGAGGGAGAGGGAACCGGGAACCCTAGCTTGATACCATGCTAGAGGAGGAAAATTACTGTCTATTCTTCCATCCCTAGAAGGGTGGGCTAAATACATGAGGTACATGGGCCTCTAGATGGGCCTTTCTATATACACTAACATTCGCAGACTCGCATAAGCGCGAAAGCTCAGCGTAAAATTGCAAGAGAGATCAAAACTGCGCGTGCCTTTGGGCTAATGCCTTTCACAACTATGGGTAGAAGACCATTCATCTTTGGCAGAAGCGCCGAGGAGCACTATTCGGAAGAAGAATATGGATTCGACTTTGTGAAGAAGAAGGATGGTGAGCCTGATGAGGATAATGGGGACGCTGAGCCAAACGTGGAGGCTGCCTAAGCATTCTGGAGTGACCTTTTACAAGCGCCCTGTTTTATCTGTTACTCTCATTTGACCACAGCTCTGCATGCCTGCCTGATGCCCCATTTTGCTTCTTCAGATAGCAAAGCTTAGCTTGAATAAACTGTAATATTACGTTATGTACTTTATCTAGCAACCATTGAAATATTTTAAGACTGCAATGTAGTGCTATGGATGACTCTGAATAGGAATCTGGATATTTTCTTGGTTTTAGCCTGGATGATCTTTTCTTGCTTTCAGGATGTTTGATGGTATGCAGCAAAATGTTGTTTATATGCTGCATACTAGTTAGTGTCTGCAGAGAGCTGTGTATGTTGTTTGCTGAACTGTGAATAGTTACACTATTGCTTTCCTGTTCATTTATATTGCAATGTATGGAAATGGAGATGTTTAGGTGCACTTTGTGCCGTAAAAGAAGATACTCTGCTTATTGCATGCTTTGGATGAAGGTTGCTGAAAACTTGAAAAGGAATTCCTTTTGCTGCCCTAAGGCATCAGTCTTTATTTTAACCAAACCATATTGCAAGGAGCTCAGCTCCGTAAATCTAAGCTTTTTAGTTTATACGTTGCTTGCTGTGAAAATATGGATGCACGCTTGTCAGCGCCAGAGCAAAATGTTATAGGGGTTCTACCGTACTGACCAGCTGCTTATACCTTGATTTGTCTGCAAAATTCAGGGTTATCGCATGTTTTTTGATGGGAGTGTGACTGGAAGCACGCCAGTTGGAGACCACGAGTCCACGTTCCTGGTTAGAATCTGCAGGGCACTTGTGGAAAGGTGAGTGCAAAGCACAGTTTATTGTCTGTGCTTTATTGGTTGGGTGTTCAAGAGCACTTCTGAAATAATGCCAAGCGGAGGAGACTTGAGGCCATCATGAATCAGAACCGCGGCGCTGGCACCAGGGATCAACACAATTAAGCAGGAGCGCATCAGCTGATCTCAGATAAATGTTATATACTCAAGTTCAGCTGATCACAGGCAAAACGTTTTAATTAGCCTCTACCTCTACCATGCCTGAAGCTCTACTGTGTATAGCGTCAATCGCAATGCACGTTTTGTTTTGCAAATATTACCTATGCAGCTGCTGGCATATGTGATACTTTTGTAACTGATAACAGGAGCTCGGATGGTGTTTTCTTTAACCATGGTTCGATTCTTTTGTGATTTGGATGCGTCGAGATGCCTCTTGCTTCCTTCCAAAACATTTTGTTAATTTGTGTAGCCATCAACTTAATCTCGTCCTGAAAGTGATTTTTTAATGCACTGCATATTTCTCTAGAAAATTCACAGCACAAAAAAAAGATAGAAAAAAACTGCTCCGGGCAGGTTTATCTATCGGTCGGAAAACAAACGTACGTTCATCATCCAATTCCATCCTTGCATCATCGTGCATCAACACGGACGAGGTTACCATTTCAGCATCTGTACAAAGAATAACACTGTCTAACACCTAATCAAAGAACAACGCCAACTGTTTCTGGAACGCACTCCTACACACGTAGTATCTAGCATTTTTCATCTAATCTGTTTGAGCTACTGTTTTCTGGTACCGACGTATACACAGATGTGGAGGTAGTATTCAGGGTTCTTCAAGTTGTTGGCGACCCACAGGAACGGAATGTCCATGCCCAGTTCAATGCCCTGCACCCTTACTAGCTTCACTTTAGCTTTCTTGGCGATATCCGCCTCTCGCAGACTTGCCGGAGCTGGTTCTGCCTCCTGAGAACTTGTGGTATCTGAATCGCCAGCAGCTGACCCCAGTTTCTCTGCATGTTGGGGCTCTGATCTGAAGAACTCAGGAAGCAGTGTTTGTAATGCATGCTCCAGGGTAATGTAGCTTCTGCCTGCGCCATAGAGTGAATGAACGGAAAATAACTACACTAGCTGTACAACACATAGTATACATGTTCACAGCAGTGCTACATACCTTCAACCTTCCGAATCTCGAATGGTCGGTTTATATAGGACACATTTTCCCAGTCACTAACAGGCATTGCATCTTCTATGTCCTCAAGGTCTTCTTGAACACCACGCACATATAATCGAACAGGGACCCTGCCTAACCATAGATTAATTGATCAGAGCCAGCAGGGTATATATGGCATATCTTGGCATGGCATCTCTTAATTTGCTACATAACTTGAAATGTAAGTTGAAGCTATGAAAATTTCATAAGATCGATTTATCATATCAGTTTCTGGTCGGTATGGGAATTTTCAATCACGAATTACAGTAGAAAATCCAGAGCAAAAGAGCATACATGGTTTGCCAGATCCAGGAGATTCCGGCTCATCAGAACTTTGTTGACGTTGACATTCAGTAGAGGCTGTTCGTACTAAGCCATCCTCCTCAAATGTTCCAAGCTTAAGCCTGGTGGAGACATTCTTATACCCATCTAAGTTGCCTACAATAACAAATAACACAATGGCAGTGGAAATGTGGCACTAACTAAAGGTATTCTGAGCATTTGACTAGCCAGAAATACAACTGACAAATTGAAATGTTGTTGTTTCTGGAGAATACCTTTCATGACAAATTCCCACAGAGCAACTTGATCAGCCTGGGACATGTTCATCACACTCTTACTGTTCCCAGTAATGATGAAGGTGGCCTGCAAAAGGAAAGGGACAGAATTACAATCTATTGCTTTGTGATGGGAATTGGGAAGAATATGGCGATGATTTTGGTTCTCAAAACAAACCTCTTTCAGCGAATTCATGTAGCTCCACTTCACACTATCTTCACCCTCACATGGTGACAAAACTTCTGAGGGATATCCCCTAAAATGAACCTAGATTTTGACACATAAGTTTAGCGGATACAGGAATGGAATAAGAGGAAAGGCCACACAGGAGCAAAATATTTTTCATGATTTCAGAATCCAAAGGTTTAAAAAAAATCCTAAGTCTTTTTTTTCATATTGCCCCATGCTAAGTCTATTTTTTTTTCCATATTGCCCCAATTTCTTATCCATGTTTCTTTTTGGTTTCATCTCTAGTCTACCCCAACTTGCTTGGGACAAAAGGCTATGTTGCTGTTGTTGTTTCATATTGCCCCAATTAAGGTGAAGTGTCGTAATCACCCAATCAGAGCCGAAGCTAGCTATGGATTGACCATAATAGTGCACAGCTCAAGTAAATATATAATGTTGTCGAAATATATGGTGGATATAAGTGCAGGTAAAGCTAATTTCTTTTTTTTTAACCCTAGTGCATTGGCACTATGCAAGTTGAACGTGGCGTCGCCCATGCACCCAATGCTGCTGCTCTTTTTCCGTAGCCTTAGTATACTATGAGCAAGCACCCTTTGAAACATTGATGCAAGTACGAGTGCTATAAAGCAAGATACAAAGTGAATAGCTAGCAGTAAAAAAAAAAACATTTTCATGATTTTGTATTGATCTAATTGGCACAGCTGAATTGCTAACCTTGTAACTAGAGTTATGAGAATATGGTCCAAACTTTAAGTCAAAACTGAAAAAACTTCAAAAGGGTGTAGAATTGGTACTTAGTACACGGTAATAAATCAAGCTAACAAAAATATAAAAACATAACACAAGTGGCTTATAAAAAAGAGTTTGTCATAATATACCAACAAAACATAAATGACAGAAAAACATATTACAAAACATTCAGGTAAATGAAAGTAAAATCAAAGCAAAACTGGAAGTGAAAAATCCAGCCTTACTATTAGATTCCATGGCCTTTCTGGATCTGCACATAGAAGGTCGAAAAGAACTCCAATTGGTACATACCTAAGAGTGCCCCAAAAAAAAAGATTCAGAAATGGCAGAGAAGAGTGTTGAACTATTGCATGTTGTTTCAACTTTCATTATTTATCTTATGGGCAAATGACCATCAGAAATATATGGAGAAGGTAGCATATGTTACCATTTTAATGGCAGCCCTTTGTATTCAAACCAAACAGTGTCAACACCAGGTGGGAGAGCATTGCTAAAATGAGCCTTTATAACAGGTATCAACAGGGGCAAATACCCAATTCTTGGCCCCAAAGTCTGTTCAAGATGAAATGAAGATCCATAAATGAAACTTGTAAGGTAATGAAGCACGAAAAAAGCATGCCAAACTACGCATTTCTTAACAAGGAGGAAGAACCACATAAAGGGAAAGATGAGCCTTCCCATATAGAAACAAAAGGTGAATGGCAGTTTGCATTTTGTTCCATACTTCCATTTGAGGGTAGGGAGGGGTAATTGATGATGATCATGATCATGAGATGAATATTTGCACATAAGACCCCAACAAAACAAACCAAGAAGTAGCCTTCACACGATTATCTGGCTGGAAATCAAGGTGAAATAGATTTTGATGGAAGACATAATGCGTTCTCTTGTATTGTAAACCGCATAAAAATTTGCAGAATGGTAGCACTAAACCTTTTAACTTCTTAAACAAACGGAATGACTTTGAATCACGAGCTATGATGACGCAGTGACATTCAACTAACCATATTATCCTAGTCACACCCTGTGAAGTAACCCTGACGAGAGGTTTTGTTTGGCTTACATTCTGCGGTTATAGGTGAGAAGTTGGAGATTTTACAAGGCCTAGAGGCATCTGAATCTTGTTGTATAAGTGGGTCAAAACACTTGCAATCCTAAGACAGTATCTGAATTCCAATCTGACACCTACCAACTGTACTGGAACTGTACTGCCCTAGAAATTCAGTAATTGGCAATCTTCACGGCCCAGCCAAGCAAGCATTCGAGAATCGCGTGCCGCCGACAACAACTAGTCGACACAGGGCGCTGCAATTTGAACGGCGGCGCCACTTCCGATGGAATTCTTAGGACCAACAGCGAAACCCGAAGCGACCAGAAGGCAGCAGCAGCAGCAGGTAGCTTTCGAGGAGGATAGGGGGGCAGCGAGGGTATACCAGGAAGGGCGGCGGCGGGGGAAGCGCGGTGACGTCAGCGTCGTGGAGGTGGACCTGGAGCGGCACGGCGCCACCCCAGACCCGCCGCGCCGCCTCCTCCGACCACGCCGCGGCCTCGTCGTGCGCGGCAGCCATTGCCGCCGCCGGCGGCGGGCAGATCTCGCTTGGCCGGGCAGGTCCCCTGGGCTCGCCGGCCTAATCCGCTTCGCTTCGCCGGAGTCGCGTAGCGCACGCGAGAGGGAGACGGCGGAGGAGAAGAGGAAGAGGAAGCAAGCCGAGCACGAGAGTCGAGTTGGAGTTGGGCTCGTTCGATGGAAAAGGCCGAGGCGGGTCCTTTTCCGGAGCCCAACACGCAAACGATTCTGAATTAAAACGCTGTTTCTCATGAAATTCTCCCAAAATTTTTGCGATTCAAATCTCCTTGCGCAAGGTTATTATCCTTCCTTCGTCGAGGAAAACAACAGTTATAAGCTCGGCGACAGATATTTTTAAAACATTTTTTTCGACATTTTTTTTTAAATGAAGGAAGGTCAGTCCAAAGATGCAAG
This sequence comes from Urochloa ruziziensis, assembly GCA_015476505.1. Lineage (NCBI taxonomy): Eukaryota > Viridiplantae > Streptophyta > Magnoliopsida > Poales > Poaceae > Urochloa > Urochloa ruziziensis. The sequence continues at coordinate 51,394,711 of CM027123.1, read as the reverse complement.
ACAGAGGTTGCTGCTATTCTCCTCTCTACTAAGACACTGGAAATAGCAGCAAAGCTTGAAGTTTTCAGTTTGAAATTCAGTCTTGTTTGGTGCAAGCCAAGTTTTAGCTTCTTTTTTTTTGTTCTTCTTTCCTCTTTCATTTCACCTAAAGGCTGAAACCAACATGTTTCTATTCTTTCAGGCGATGGTTGTGTGTGATCCCTATGCACTGCAACCTGCTTGGCGAAACATTGTTTTTTTTCCCTTCATATCGAAACAGACAGAGTATCCTCCATTGTACAAAATTTGGCAACAGGGGCGGGCGATCAGCCTTTCCCGTGCTTGAAGTAGTGCAAGATCTGTGCGGCCAGGATGTCGACCCAGGTGTCCGGCACGCCGGGCACGCACCAGTGCATGCAGTCCTGCCCGTACACGGCCACCGCGTCCTTCTTCCCCAGCCAGGTCGCCGGATGGGCGTCTGCTCTGAACTCGCTCATGTACGTCAGGTTCACCAGCCTCAAGTCCGATCCGGCTAGGGCTTCCTGGATCGCCAAGTTCACCGTCCTCGCGTCCCTGTTCACTCCTCCGTGCCGGGGATCAAACCATGACTCCAGCTGCACAAGCCAAGAACAATTTCATATTTACACACGAAGGAATCAACAACACACAAATTCAGAACTTTCAGATGCATATAGTCTGAATCGAAACGGGCTGAGATTCAGAGTGAATGAATGAAGGGTACCTCGTCTTCTTCGAGGAGCCTGTCGGTCACGCAGCTCCCGTTGCGATCCCACTCGCCTCCGTAGAAGTGCCTGGGCGACTGCGTGCGCCACAGCTTCAGCGTCTTGCTTGGCATCTCCCTGTCGATGTAAGAGGCCATGCTCTTGATGACAACTTTCAGGCCGTCAGATATGCTGAGTGGTGGCTCGATCGGCTCTCCTCCTCTGTAGAAGACAAGGGGTGTCTCTTTGGGGAATTTGTATGTGCCCCACCTGAAGCAGTACAATAGGATGAATGTGAATTCCATTGCCTCCAACAGCCCAACCAATAAGAAATGGACTTTGCACTTTGGGAACGATAAACTCACCAGTGTCCTGTGTTGACGATGAGCACGTCATAGAACTTGGTGACTTCTATCCACTCATCAGCAGGAATGTCAACATCCACTCTGTAAATTCCTTTTATGCCATCCTTCTGAACTTCTTCCGGATTCTCCACAGGCAGCCACCTTTGCATCATAAGTTATTATCACCATGTGAGCTTCATGATTTTATTATATGAAGGATACAAAAGTACAATCGTGCTCCCCTGAAAGAACACAGGCACACAAACCCTTCCTCCTTTGTATGCAGTATGTTACAGTATGCCTAATCCTGATTTAGTCATCGAAGCATGCAATTGACAAAGGTATCTTCTTTACCCAACATAGTGCACTTAAACATCCTGATTTCCATACAATATGATACAAAATGAACAAGAAAGCAGTAGCCCAACTATTCAGAATTCATCAAACATCATAAACACAGCTGACGTCTCTCCACACATCAAATATCCTGAAAGCAAGAAAAGATCTTGCAGGCTAAAACCAAGAAAAGATCCAGGTTCCTATTCAGAATCATCCCAGCTATCTCCTGGAATAGAATACTACCAACTCAGCATCGCACCGACACACCCTCATGTAATGGCACTACATTGCAGTCTTAAAATATTTCAATAATTGCTCCTAGTTATTCAGAACTCTTCTCAGTTGCATGTGTATCCTAAACAAGCCAAGCAAACTATGTATGCTCTAAAAAAACAAACTCATCCCTCAAATATCCCTACCGCTGGAATGCAGATAAATACAACTTTTGCTGCAATATAGATATTTTCAAATAATTAATCTGCCAAGATCCGATAGCAATGCAATGTAAGCATTGATGGACGCTCTCTGTAATTTCATTCTCCATTGCTATCATACTTCCATATTAATCTAAAAAAAAGATTGCCCTTTGCTGAAACCTGAACCAGAGCCAGGAACAAACTCTGAAACTGAAAGCAACAGCATTGAGCAGCAGAGCACTCACTCACGTGTACTTGGCGAGCAGTACGGCGCGGTGGAACGCGACGGTGACGTCCTCCCGGGGGAAGTAGCCGCCGCGCCATGCTCCCCGGCGCTTCCACTTGCGCGCGCCGGGGTCGGCGGAGCGGAGCGCGCAGAGCAGCGCGACGGCGAGGTTCTCGTTCAGCGAGTCCCCCACGAGCCCAATCCGGCGCCCCCTGGCCGCCGCGAGGAAGCCCGCGGCGTCGATCCTCGGGACGACGGCGCCGCCGCAGCGCGCCGGCGCCCAGGAGAGCGCCGCGACCGGCGGGCGCCCGTTGCGGAGGCAGTTGTAGGAGTTGCGGTGGAACGGGCAGGACGCGCCGTAGAGCGGCGGCGGCACGGAGGCAGGGGTGGGCACCCAGCGGCCGGCGGTGGCGTCGGAGGGCGCGGCGCCACAGGGGAGTGGCTCCGGCGGGGACACGCGCCGGGCGAGCCGGGAGGGGATGACAAGGATGGCGGAGGTCACGAGAATGACGAGGAGGAAAGGGAGGCGGAGGTGGAGGCGCCGCATTGCGTTCGCCTCCGGCGACGACGCGGCGGACAGGGACGCCGCCGACCTCTTCCTCCTCATTTTCCTCTTGCCGTCAATGCTACAGAATGCAGTATGGTCTATACTAAAAAAATCGAGAGAGAATACAAGGAGTATGATGCAAAGGATTTTGTTCTTGTGGTAACTAATGCATTCTTTAATGCATACTGTATAGGGGTACCGTACTAAGTTAATGCAATAGATGTCGAATTTCCATATATAAAACAAAAAAAAATCTCTAGAAGCAGGTTGTAGATCAAATCCATAAACTCACGTGTTTGGTGTTGGATTTGAGCTCACATGATCAAAATTGGACCAGTCTTCTATAAAATCTGATTGCAGTTGCACGTTACTTATCTCAAGATCATTTCCTGTAGGATTTAGGACTCGGGAGGTTTATCTGAATTCTGCAAGGAACACAACTGAGCAAACTTGAAGCCACAAGTTCATTTCCGGAATAAACTATCAAGCAATAATAAGCCAGAGATTCAAATTCAGCACACCATGTCCTTCTTATATATTTCCATCAGGCATGGATGATTGGTTCATCTTGAAACAGGATTTACAAAAAAAAAAAAAAAGAGTAGTTGCGCAGAAGGTTTGATGTTCGTGTTCTAGTTCTGCTCTGCTGCTTGTCATCACATATCAACAACATTCGCAATGACCATCTCCACTTTCAGTTCCAGGATCAGAGTCGCTGCTGCTGGGCCACATGACATTGTGGGCTGCCGGCTGCATGAGAATTTCATATGGGCTAGTGGGCTATAAATTGGTGATGCACGGAGCAGCCCATTGCAGAAATGGCATCGCCTTTTATTTTTCCTTTTTCTTCTCTTTTGTTAAGAAAACCACAAGACGCTAACGTCGTCATCCACTGTATCTGCCTCTTCTACACCAAACCAAGGTTGAATACCACAATCAGTGTAAGATCGCCTAAAGACTAAATAAAATGTTACTAGAACACAATGCTTTAATTTCTCTCTAGCTGAAAATCATCTGTAATCAATTTTCTAGTAACCATGCTATCCTAGTTCTCCTCGCTCTCGTCGTCTGTAACCTCTACTTCCTTCTCGGCGTAGCCCTTGGTCAGGTACTGGTTGATGAGTGCCTGCTCGTACTCGAGGACCTTGTCAGCGATAGCCTTTTCCTTGGCATAGGATTCAAGGAAACGCTGAGAATGCCTGGCCAGCCTCTCCTGGGGGATCTCGTGGAACTTGTAGGGCCTTTCCATCATGTAGTCGATGAGCCCTTGGGGCAACCTCTGCTTGACGATCTTCTTCACCGGCAAATCCTTCCGAATGAGAGCCAGAGCCTCCGTATCAGATCAGCATCCGCATCCACCTCCTCCTCCGATGCGCTAGATTCCTTCCTCTTCAGGGACTCATGAGGCTCGAGTACAGTGATCTTGAGGTTTTCAACCCCGTCCGACGCGCTGGCCTCGAGCTCGACGCAACCGGCGGCAATCCTAGCGATATCGGAATCGAAACTGGCCAGGCCTGCCTAACCAGCCAAAGCCGACTCGGAGTCGGATGAGGAGGGTAGCTGCTGGGCCACCTGACCTTATGGGCTGCACCTGTCTCGTACAATAGGCCCATTTCCTCAGTCGCTGCATTGATTAATTAGCGCGCGACACGACCTTCCCTAGTCGGAGTAGATAGTAGTACTACACAACACGTACGTACACACGTATACATGGATCGACCGACAAGGCGACAAGGCGACGAAGACATGGGCGAGCAAGTGCAGCCAGCAGGCGCTGACCCGGACTCAGTCTCCGCGTTGACCGACTCATCTCGTACTTACCGGAGGATTTTATTTCCGTATATTCTTCTCTGGTACGGATGATGCGCGTACGCATGTTTTGAATTTACGGAGTGTTTGTGTTTGGATCCAAAACGTACGAATGACCTCTTCAATCTCATTCTTTCCCGTGTAGTAATAGAGATGGCTAATTAATTGTGCGCGCGCGCGTCATGGCCGCCCAAGCCATGCAATGCAGTCGCGTTACATTTTGATTCCATGGATGGACCTGCAAGGGCTGCAATGCAAGAGCCATGCGTGGAGTCCAGTCAACGGCCGGCAATGCTTAGATTAATTGCACCGTTGAGGCGTCGAGTCAAGTCCAAGCCATTCTAGTACAGTGGCTCAAGGCACAACGTTTCCGGTGCAGTGCGGTTGTAGTACGTGGTACCCATTATCTATGATCTATCTAATGAAACGTAGATTGATTTTAAACAAATTCAAACACAAAGCGATCTGTTTTTTTAGGGTCAACGGGGAGTCCCACCTGATATTCATTAAGGAGGCTTTGTGGCAAGCCAAATACTCCGTACCTTCGGCCCTGTTTGGTGAGTGAAAATGTAAAGAGTTTATACGTGGGCTGCATGCACAGAGAGAAGAAATAAATTTACACGAAGTTGAAACCTTTTGCATTTTGAGAGGAACTAAACAAGGCCTTACAGTAGTGTTTTTTAGCATTGAAGGAAAAAACATAGCGACAGAGTAACACATAACGATCCGTAACATATAACTGGCAAAAAGACCCATCAGAACTCCACTAATAATCACTTCATTTGGATTTGGATTAATTAGTTCTAAACTAGTACTCCAGTTGCTAACCAGTGGTTTGACTAAGCATTTTTATATATGTAAAAAGTAATAGCCACAAACTCATCACCAAAAGTTCAGACTTGACAGACCCAGGTGTGGTGTGGGATGATAACGAGCCCAATTAGCAAATTTAAGGATGGGGCACTAAACGGATCGGATCGAAATTGTGACATACAAATAATTAAGGATCATGAAGAGGGCATAAGGGTCATGGCCCATTATCGCCTCGGAACTAGATGCATTTGACATGACATAGAGAACAACTCAACATCAATAACTCCGATATATCAATCTCCAGCCACTTGCGCAGTCGACTCCTACACTGCTTCGTGTGAAGGAGGGCAAGGAGACCTCTCCAATTTTCCTCTCTCGTGCGCGTGCACGCACGGTGGTCAACACACACACTGCACCACCAGATAAATCTCAAGCCTCCAGCTGCATGCCATAGTTGATTGGTTCAGCTAGCTTAGACGCCGATCCCATCCATCTAATTTATTTATTTAATTGTGTGTTCCGGAGATGGAGATGGTTGTGGTTGCCGTGTCCCTCTCCATCCTACTCTTCTTAATTCCTAGCTATATTACAATTATATAGTTGAATTCGTTGATGCTCCCTGAAAGTTACTTGTTTCCTTCCTGCACCCTTTCCTTCCTTCAGATTGTCAGGTACGTAGCCGCGTAATCAGCTTCCTTGCTGCCTAACTGACAGCGCTAGTTACTACTTTGGTGCCTAGGCATTTTCACCGTTTTGTCTTAAGACTAATTTATCTAACTTTGATCAAATTTATATAAAAATACATTAGCATTAAAACATCAAATTAATTTTTCCTATAAATTTCTGATTATATATGTTAATACATATTTTCTTATAAACTTGTCAGAGTTAGAGGTGTTTGATTTATAGAAAAAATAAAGCACCTTACTTTTTGGAACGGGCCAAGGTCGTCTCTCTCTGACTCTAATCATTGCGGAATGAGGAAATATTAATTATTGCCGCTACAAATTTCCCAGCAACTTCTGTAGCAGCTTCCATGACAAAACAAAAAGGTGGACCCACAATTCTTCGGACACATCGATATGATGGTCGATCTTCTGACTAGCTAAATAGTACTCCTTGGGGTTTAATTAGCACATGAAACCTAAATAACCTACCATGCCAATCTTGTGTTGTTGGTTGCAGTCACAATCTGAAATATGTTCTATGTTCTAGCCCACTACAATCGCGTAGTGCAAGTGCTTCTTGTTCGGAAAGAGCAAAAGTGAAAAAGGGAAAAGTTGGCATTTTCCTCCGGCCGGGTAGTGTAATGCACCATCAGCAGATGTAGACATGTAGTAGTAGTGGCGCTTGGACCAATCATCGCTTTGTTCGCTTTGGCTTATCAGCCCAACCCTACATATTATTTCCCTCACAGAATACTATTGAATCAGTTAAAATCAGCCAAAATCCTCGCTCTTTTTCTCTCTCTCACCTGGTTCTATCAAGTCAACCTAACCAGCGATGCCTACTTCCCTATAGGCATGCGTTTTCTGCAGACTTCCAAACCGCATGCTGCTGTTAGGTAGTCACATTTCCCCACTTACATAATCTTCCTTAGATTCCTCTTGATCACGGATCAGTATGCCAAGCACAATGCTAATTGTAACTTTTAGGTTTGTCTTTTTTCTGTAGAGGTTCTAAATGTCAACATGTAGTTTGTCAAGATTGACAAAATGTCAACTGTGAAGTTTTGGTGATGGGTAGCACACTATTATTCCCAGTTCATAGTGGTGTCCAGAAAAATAGATATGAGTGAACGGACAAGTTTGAAACTTTGGATTAACCAGTCGGCTAAAGAAAAAAAAATCCTTTTGTGATTTTTTTCTTTATTGTTGTGTGCAAATTTATGCAGTTGTCATCTTTTTGTTTTTTTGTTTTTCGAAAGAAGATTCAGTCGTCATCGAAGAATGGTTCTGCGGCTGCTATTTTCCCGTGTTTGAGAGAGAACGCTAGGACGTATGACATGTCAGCCTTCACACCAAACGATCGAAGGTGATAAAAAAATTAAAAACGAAGGATAATTTGTTTCTACCGTGATTTCAAGCCACGTGTCTGACTTTAATCATCATGGTCTTCTGATCGCTTGGCTGCTTGTTGTTTTCCTGTTCGTATACTCAACTTGTTTAGATGAGAATGCACGAGTGGACACAGATTACCATTACTATCACGGTGGTGCTACTTGGTGTTGAACCGATTCGACTCAGAAGCACTCCATTTAAATTTAGTCCAACATTTGTCTCGACCTTAGATGGAAGATGATGCAAAGTCAAGTCAAATGCCGTTTTTCTAGGACGTGTGAAACACATGAAAGTAAAGACATGTTCGATATAATGTTAAAGATTGGGTTCATGGAGTAACTAAGCATGGTTTTAGATTTGTCTATACACCAATGAAATACAGTACATCATTAATTCCAATTTTATACTCGACAGAATTCAACAAACAGTTGATTTATTTGACACGGTCTAGCACCTCTGCAAGTAGTACTATTGTCGACCTCCAAAAATCTAAGGATTGAGTGCACTGTAGTCTACTCCCTTGTCTTTCTTCTTAGAATAAGGGGAAATTGACTTTCAAAATAACAAATTACATACCATGCATGTATTGTACTTGAGACCTAATTGAAAATTAACCTAACATGTGAAGATACGTAGAAAGCGACTGCACCGGTCTTGTAGTTGGTTGTAGTCATCATCTCACTTCGCACCCTTATAATCGCAAAGTGCTTTTTTAAAGGTATATTATTTTAGGTTGCAAAAGTGCTTCTTCTGTTCAAAAAGAGAGAGCCATTTCCTTTGGGTTTTGTAATGTATCAGCATATAAGCAGATATGCCACTAGCTGTGTTAATTTTTTTAAGACTTACTACTAGTGGCGTTTAATTGGGCCAATCATACCTTGGCATCTCCTTTGTCTCACCTGGTTTTGTCAAGTCAACCATCGAAGCTAGCCAGCATGCGTTTTCTGCAGCCTTCAACTACATGCTGTTAGGCAGCCACAACTCGCCACTTAGATAATCTTCCTTTATTTCCTAGTCCGATCATGGATCAGTACACGAAGCACTATGCTAATTGTAACTTTTATTTAGGTTGTCTTTGTGTTCTTTACTTTACATATATGAGATGATCAATGTAACCTGAAATAATGTGTAGTTGTCAAGACAAAATGTCAACTGTCAGTTGCACCACTATTCCCAACACTTGGATGGTTACAGATGCAGTTCAGTGCTTGCGTCACTAGCTATAAGATCCTCTTGATGTTCTTTCTGTAGGCCATTGCATAAATTAACTAGTGGGTGAAATAGACAAGTTTGGATCAATTGATCGATTGGTTAAGACAGAAACAGAAAGTGTTTTTTACTGAATTTTCCGTTGCTGTCCTGTAAATTTGGTCAGGCGTCATCGAAGAACTGTTCCACAACTGCTACTTTGTGTTTCAGAGCATGTACATCAAAATTTTAAGCTGACAAAAAATAAATTATAATTGTTTTTACCATGATTTCAAGTCTCACATCTGACTTAACCTACAAGTATGAGGCAGCTGATGAACCGAAGATTGCTTGCATCATGGTCTTGTGATCCCTTGGCGGTTTGTTCTTTGTCTTGTACTCAACTTGTCAGATGAGAATTCCTATGAGGACACATATCCTTTTTTGTAAACTGCGTGTGAACACATCTGAAAGAATAAAAGGAAATATAATGTTTGGGTTCATGAAGTAAGCATGGATTTAGATTTGTCTATACTAACGAACCAATGAAAATGAACATACGGTAGTGTTCCGATTTGATGCATGAGAGAAATCAACAAAACGCGATTGATTTGTTTGACGCAGTCAAGCACCTGTACGTGCCACTATTTTCAACCTCTGAAGATCTCATGACTCGGAGCGTCCTGCAGTCTCTGTTACTGCTTTTAGAAAATGGGAGATGTTCTTTCATTTTTTTTAAATAAACTATTTGCTATTTGGTAAAAGGTTAGCATGGCTGGTCAAACAAACCATTGGCTGGGCTCCCTGTTGGACCCAGTCTTGCCACATCCCAACAAATCCCAAGTCACTAACATTTGTGTGTGTTTTTGTTAAGAAAATTATTCATTCCGTTATTGTTTGCAAACATAAACCTTTGATATTGCTTTTCAATTTCCATTGGTGAGATCGAATTATTGGAACATCTTTCCCCTTCTTTTGTAGCTTGTGTCATAATACGTATGAATTGTTGCCTATTAAACTTAATTATCGCAAGAAATTCTGTGAAATTCAAATGCGTATGCCAATATCAAATTCGATATCGAAAAATGCATCTCTACTGCTAAAAACAAAGCTGATTTCCTATTGTTATGTGGCTTTCAGCATGTCTTGTCCAAAAAGGAAAATGCTGTTAAGATAGCCAAATCAGCATATGCTAGCACTAGTAGTATTCAGCACGCACCCTTTCAGGCATGGTTTAAGGTTACATGTATATATCTGGCTATATCTGCAGAGGAAGCTTGGCAACGAATGACGAATCCGTGGAAAGTACATGAACAGAGTTTGCAGTCTGGGAAGAAAGGTAAAGCAGAGAGAGAGAGAGGGGGCTCCGGTCCCGAACGAGCTCCTCTGCAGTTGGTCTGCTGTTGGGCAGCCACATGCACACAAGTGAAACTGGGCGGAGACTTCGCCGAGCTCTCTGTTCCTGAGTCTGCACTTCGCTTCGTCAGTCAGTCGTCGCGCATACTTATATCCCCCTCCTTGACTTCGCGCATCCCCCTCTGCTACGCTTCTTCCTCCTCCGTCCTCTTCCTTCCCCTCCTCCCCTGTAGAGAAAGAGAGGGAGAGAGCTGAGAGAGATCGAGCTCTGAGAGCACCCGAGATGGGGAACATCTGCGGTGGCTCCGAGAAGGCTCATGCGGCCGAGGATTTCAGGCCATCCAGCCCAGGTGAGGGTCCTGCCCCCAAAACCCGCTTTTGTTCTTCTTTCTCCTTGATTATTTTTCGTGTGATCGTTTCAATTCTCGGATCCTCATGAGGCTTGGACCTGTCCTGGGCGAAAAAAAATTCGTGGCTTCTGCTCAAATAGTTTTTAGAGGTTTCAGCCTGCAGTTCCCCTAACTGAAGATACATGTTTTGCTTAGGAGAGAGTGGTTTCAGAAATTCAGTAGATTGTTCTTCCTAGTTTAGGCTTTCCTGTTCCTTTCTTATGACAGTAGAGACTGGAGGCGGGATTTGTGATCAAACTGTACTTCTCCAAGCTCAATTCTTCCTCTTCACTTTTTTTAATCAGAAATTTGTGGTTTTTATCCTCTCCGTTTCTGTAAGGCTGGGAAAAGGCCATCTTTTTACTGAAGATTTGTCAAGTTGCTCCACAAATTTCTTCCGTAATCTCACTTATGGTTTATGAATTGTTGCCTAATCGTGTAACAGGGACAACGATGACCTCCTCCAAGACAAGCGGCAGCATAACCACCAGCCAAAGCACCACGGGGAAGCTCTCCTCCGTGGGCAGCAGCTTCATGGCGTCCGCCGGCAGCCGCAGCACCGGCAGCGGCTTCGACGAGGGGGGCAAGTACCTCGACGGCCAGATCCTGGAGGCGCCCAACCTCCGCACCTTCACATTCATGGAGCTCAAGGCGGCAACCAAGAACTTCAGGCCGGACAGCGTCCTCGGTGAAGGGGGGTTCGGGAGGGTGTACAAAGGCTGGGTGGATGAGAAGACGATGGCCCCGACCAAGAACGGCACTGGCATGGTTGTTGCCGTCAAGAAGCTCAACTCGGAGAGCATGCAAGGATATGAGGAATGGCAGGTAAAATTTAGAGCCTCCTTTGTTTGTATAATAATCTTTGATTCACGGATGCCAAGTTGATTTGCATTTGTGTAGGCGTCATGACAATCTGGCTGAGGTTTGACTTAGTTTTTTTGCTCCTGATGATTGTTCTTGGTACCAGTACATGCAGAAAAATTAGTATGAGCTTAATATCGTCTTGTTAAGGAATCATGTAGTTCAATTTCTGTTGGCTTAAAAGAAGCACAATGATTTTGAAGATTCTCCTGGTCATTGCATGCCTGTGGTTCTTTAAGCTTTGTTTAACTTCAGATGACCTGGCTGTCAGTTTTGTACATGTGTGATGGATAATTGTTTAACTGTGCTGCGTTATCTTGGTATTGCTAATGGTCCAATGCTGACCAGAAACATATTGTTGGAAGTGCTATAGTACTAGACTGTTCAGCTGCTGAATGCTGATTAGAATAATACAACTAGCCACATGTTTATCACAATGCAGTTGCTTTTTGTTTGATGAGCTGTGGCATTTTGAGAAAAAGACATGGTTTCAGCAACGTGCCACTTACCCTTGCAAATTGTGATCGCATTTGACTCGCTCAATTATATTACTTTAGTCTAACAGATGTCTATACATTGCCAAATGTTAACTGGCATGTCTAATGAGCATTTCTCAATGTCTACCTGCAGTCAGAGATACATTTTCTTGGAAGACTCTCGCATCCGAATCTAGTCAAACTCTTGGGCTACTGCTTTGAAGATAAGGAACTTCTTCTCGTGTATGAATTCATGGCTAAAGGGAGCTTGGAAAACCATCTTTTCAGAAGTGAGTTCTTACTGCTGATCAATTTTATTAACCTAGAAATAACCTGGATTGTCTCTTACATCGTCTACTGATCAAGTTTCAGTAATCACCTTGCTTATGCACTCTATAATTTTTAGTCTGCAGTTATTTTGTAGTAGGCGTGTAGGATACATTTGGTGACATAACTTTCTAATGGGCGAATTCTAAAACTACATATATGCATAATACTATAATTTGTTGGAGGCAACTACGTGACTGAAAAAAATACTGATGAATGCATTTTCCTTTAGGAGGATGTGCCCCGCTGTCGTGGGAACTGAGGCTGAAGATAGCCATTGGTGCAGCTCGAGGACTTGCATTCCTCCATGCATCAGAAAAACAAGTTATCTACCGTGACTTCAAGGCTTCCAACATTCTGTTAGATGCAGTAAGTTGAATGCTATGCAATTTACCTGTGATATCTTAGTTCTTTATGAAGTCAAACACTGACAGTGCTCTCCGGCAGAATTATAATGCTAAGCTCTCTGACTTCGGCCTTGCTAAGCTGGGACCGACTGGTAGCAACTCACATATCACAACCAGGGTGATGGGCACATATGGTTATGCAGCTCCAGAGTATGTAGCTACTGGTATGTGTCCTCTTGCCTCCCACCAGCTGATATTTATGATCTGATGCTGCTTCCCAGCAATGAACTGTCAACAGTCCATGTGCTAGTCAATGCACATATTGAAATGGAAATATGCTTAAAATAGGTTTGGTTGTCTCCCACAATCAATATCACGGCATTTTCAGCTTGCAGACTTCAATACCACAGCATTTTCAGTCTGCAGACCTTTTCAAATTTGATTTACTTAGAACAGGCTCATGGTTGATGTCAATTTGGGTCTTCAGACCTTTCATAGTCGATCTTTAGGTCGTTCTTAGTCACCTTTCTGGTGCGCATTGACTCGTATATTTGTCTTGCTCATAAATTTAGAATATGAGCTGCCAGAAAATGCAAATGTTGGACCATCGATCCAGAAAGAGAAGTCGATTGCGAAAACTGATGTTTCCTAACTAGAAGTGAAGAAATTTCCTGTCACTGATTTCCTAGAGTAGTGGGGCACTAGCTTGTCCGGGAAAGTATGCTTCAGTGGGCATCCGTTGTGTTGATCCGATATTGATGATCAACACTTGCTGCCCCCAAGTGGATAATCTGTCATAACAATCATGAAGGCCATTCCTGATTTCCTGTGCTGTCACTTTGTACCCCCCAAAAAAAAAAACCGTGACAATAATGTGCAATCTGTTTCCCATTCTTCTCTGCTATGTTTACAGCTAGTGTTTCTTCCCATCTGAAACAATGTAGAATCCACAACAAGTTGCTACTTCTACTTTCTTAGCTCAGCTGTTGATGATTGTGCTGACTTTGTTCATGCCCCAAAATCAATCATTTTCAGGCCATCTGTATGTGAAGAGTGATGTCTACGGCTTCGGAGTGGTGATGCTCGAGATGCTGTCAGGGCAGCGGGCGCTGGATCCCAACCGTCCAAACGGGCAGCTGAGCCTTGCCGACTGGGCCAAGCCGTACCTTGCCGACCGGCGGAAGCTTGCCCGGCTGATGGACCCCCGGTTCGAGGGGCAGTACAACTCCAAACAGGCCTTCCAGGCGGCGCAGCTGACGCTCAACTGCCTCGCCGGCGAGCCCCGGAGCCGGCCGTCGATGAAGGAGGTGGTGGAGACGCTGGAGCAGATCGAGTCGATGAAGAGCCGGGCCCGGGAGGCCCGGGGAGGCGGCAGCGGCTCGTCGCGGGATCGCCACCACGGCCGCAATGGCACCGCCGCCGGGCACCAGCGGTCGTCGCCACGCGCCGGCGGCGATTCGCGCGGCCGAGGAGGGTCCAGGGCTGCCAATGGGCACGCCGCCAAGGCGCGGTGACCCCTGCCGGCGATGATGTTTGCTGATAACGATTCTTCCTGTACATGATGGCGTAATTATTTTTTTGGCCTGATTGTGTGATGCCTGCTTCTGCTGTTGTTGTCATGATCATGAATTCATGATGAGGTGTAAAATTAGCAAGAAAAGAGGAAATGGTTGTAAGCTGTAACCAATAGGAAATAGAAGGAATAATTATTCTTGAAAATGTCTTCTTGCATAGAAATGGATAGATTTTTGCGAAGTATCGAATCGATTGGTGCTGGATCATTCGTCTCCACGAGTGAACAATGATTGATTTGCATACCTACGCTTTCAATTCAATAATAATACAAGAGAATCATCTCAGCAATTTAAAACGAAAAACCAGTCTATCCTGCTGCTGAAGGTCTTCTGCGTGTTCCGAAAGAAAATGACGGAATAAATAGGACATCGGAAGAGTCAACACACCAAATCCTGGGGAATCTGTGCTCGTATTGACCAAGTAATCAAATGCAAGGCTGTCTGAACTCTTCCTGCTCATCTGGCCGCCCATTTTGATTTGACGCCAAAGCAAAGGTCCAACGCCTCCTGTCTCCGACTTGCCAACCAACCAACCAACACCATCCGTCCGTCCAGGTCCAGCCGGCCATCGCCGGAATTCAGCCGTGAGCCCATGACCCGCGGCAAAGACTTCGCCGGAGACGACCTGACGCGCCAGCGTCACATCACATTGCTTTTTTACCTCTCGCTGTAACACTGCGTGCACGCTCACTCAAAAAGGACAAAGGAGAAGAGCCTGGGTCAATTGCAACGCTGGTAAATTCCAAGCTCCCGTTTCACACACGGAATGGAAGCGTTTTTCTCAGATTCCTGCAGGAATTAAATCGTTTACCGTCAAACTCCGGCGAACTATTTGGGCAGAAATCGTTTACCATACCCAAGTCTCGTTCCCAACATAACAGTTTCACATGAATTTCGCAGAAATTTCACACTTATTTGTGCAAGAAAAAAAAATACCACACGATTCCCCTACATAAAGCCCATGAAAATTCCGCGTTTCCTAACTATTTGGGCTGTGTGTCTCTATTCTTTGACGGGCCAACTGTTTATGGCCCACTGAAGGCGTAGTGGGCCTCATCACTAAGCAAAAGATACACTACACATGCAGTTATTCACGTGCCCCCTCCCACTCCTTGGAATTTAGCAAAGTGAGGCGCGCCGCTCTTCTCCCCATCCGGCGACGGCGAGACACAAGCGCATGGCCCCTAGGGTTGCGCCGCCCATGCGGGTGCTCCCCCTGGCGCTCGCCGCGGCCATCTTCTCCGGGGTGACCGCCATCTTCATCTACCTCTCCGGCCTCTCCTCGTGTAATGCCGCCCGCCGCTGCCCACGAGCTCTCTCCTTTTCGTGTTTCGGTTGCGTGTGGCGTGGGAGATCCTGACACGGGATGGGTTCGTGCGTGCAGATGGAAGCGCTCGGCTCTCGGAGGCGGACTTGGAGGCGCTCGCTGCGCTGCAGGGCAGCTTCAGCAAGTGCGTGGTACGGTCTCGCTCATCTGCCTCGTCTGCTATTTTTTCTCTGCTGATTGTGATTCGATTGTCTTGTAACTCTGCCCATCTGATGCCGCATTGCGACCTCTGGGTCACTAAATTCTTAAATTTTTGAGCTGTTGTAGATTGGCAGGGCAATTACCTCAGAATTCTGGATTCCCCAGTTGGACAGTTCTTCTGATGCTCACTGTTTAGTGTACGAGATAGCTTAAATGAGAGTGAAGCTTTTGTCTCGGGATGGGTACAAATGTCTGGGAATTGTCCATATTTATGTTGGATCCATCTAGTGCATACCTGGGTGTTGCCCCAAAAATTCTTGAATTCTCATATCAGTTGTTCTGAGGTTCACTGTTTAGTGTATAATAGCTAAGCATAGTGTATGAGATCATTTTGGAGTCGATAAGAAGGCAGGATGGCTTTGAGGACTTCATATAATTGCTATCTGTTTGAAGGATCTGCCTGTTTGGCTGTATGTGACTTTCTGTAGGTTCATAGTGTTGTGTTGGGCTGTATTGTTTGGAATAGGCTCACTCCATCCTTCTGCTTGGTGTACATCTGCCAATCTTTTGGGTTTGGGTTAGGAGTTTGGAGTAACAGAAATCATGATCAACTAAGCCCTCTCAGGCAGGGTTAAAAAAACCGTTGGAAACCGGTCCGGTCCGGTAGCTAAATAGGGCCGGTTACCGCTCAAAACCGACCCTACCAAACCGCTCCTACTGGTTAACCGGCCGGTTTGACCGGTTTACCGGACCGGTTTTTATTCCCAAAAAAATCGGTACTGTAGCGGGAAAAAAAAACCCTGCTCTCAGGGGCTTGCTAAAGCTGGTTCGCCGGCCCGTTTTGTACTGAACCTGCTATTTGCTTTCTATAGAAGCAGGAGTATTTTTTTTTTAAAAGATCTTTTGTGTATTGGGCTGAATACAAATATTTGGGAGTTATCTATTTTTTATTTTTAGTGGCAAATGTGGCGTAGATCTCCAGGGTTAGCAGCTTGAGGATCTACTTTATTATTTTGGCTCAGATAAACCTAACTTGCTTAAAAAAAATGCAGGATGCAAATGGACTAGGACTGAAAGCGGTCGGTGGGAAGGACTACTGTCGAGTTGTGATACAATACCCAAGTGACACAGTTTCTAACTGGGTAAGTGCTTGCTTATTGTGTCAGGCAAAGTTTTTAATTGATGCTGCCTTCCTTCCCCATTTCAGCTTTAAGAAACAGCTTGCTTAATGCATTTGGTCGTGCACTTACCTAGCATCTTATGCTTTTGAAACTCTACTGCATGTTCAACTAGCAAATATAGTACTCTGTTGACCACGTTTTGTAACCAAGCTTTCTTGCCTGATGTTTATGCTAATTTTCGCACCTCTCTGATGGACTGAAATTTGCAGACGGATCCAAATACTGGAGAGGTTGAAGGTTTGTCATTTGAGTTTAATCTGTGTGAAGCTGTGGCGTCGTGGGAGCAGGTGAGCATGCTCTCTGTCGATAAATCTGTTGTTTAACGAGCTCAATGAATAATAACATCATATGTTGCTGCTTTGAAAAGTCATATGATGAGTGCAAGGGCACATTACCAATGCCCACCAAGTTGTAGTAGGCTCATCACTCTCGACTGCCCCACCTGCATTCACAAAAACCATAACATAAACTATACTGCAATGTTGGTCCAATGTTTTTCACAGTTGCACGATTCTCTATCGATATGGTCACTCAATTGTTTTTTACCCGTAGGTTCGAAACAGTACAACAGTACTCACGAAGGAGTACATTGATGCTTTGCCAAATGGTTGGGAGGAGTATGCATGGCGCAGGATCAACAAAGGAGTTCTTCTGTGGGTAGACACAAATACTTGCCATTTCACCTAGACTTAAGTAACTCCAATAGATTACTAAGCGTATTTGTTCTGAGTTTGCAGGAATAAGTGCCAGAACAGAACCCTGTGTATGGAGAAGCTCTCGCTAGTTCTACCTGAGACATCACCATATGTGCCTCGCCAATTTGGTAGATGTGCTGTTGTTGGGAACTCTGGTGATCTTCTTAAAACTAAATTTGGGGATGAAATTGATTCTTATGATGTCGTCTTCAGAGAAAATGGTGCACCCATCCAGGTTTGTTAAGATGATGTGTTAGATGATCAGTTCCCCCCCTGCATTTGGATATGCTTCAACTCCTGTGCATATATGCAGAACTACACTGAATATGTTGGCACAAAGAGTACATTCCGCCTTCTAAACAGAGGATCTGCAAAGGCATTGGACAAAGTTGTTGAGTTAGACGGTAAGTCTACCATCGAACTCTTTAAACCCCTATCAGTGAGATACGAAGGTAAAAGGGCATACTACTTTTATGGTTGCAGAAACAAAAAAGGAGATATTGATCGTTAAGACGACAATACATGACATCATGAACCAAATGATTCGGGTAATTTCCATGTCATGTTTTCGAAACTAGATCACATTGGGTACATGTTCTATGTTTTCTTACATGGCTTCTGGAACTCGTCATGTAGGACCTTCCAATAACCAATCCAGTATACCTCATGCTAGGCACATCATCGTCATTTGGTTCCTCCGCTAAAGGAACTGGGCTTAAAGCCCTTGAATTTGCTCTCTCCATCTGTGACAGTGTTGACATGTATGGCTTCACCGTAGACCCAGGTTACAAGGAATGGTTGGTGACTGTCAATCTTACATAATGACTGTAAATAATGTTGACCTGCAGCTTCGCTTACAGTTGATGTTATTTTCTTTGAGGACAAGGTACTTTTCAGAGGCCAGAAAGGGTCACACGCCACTTCATGGTAGAGCATATTATCAAATGATGGAATGTCTTGGCGTGAGTTTCTTTCTTGCACTAACACTAGCTGACCAGAACTGTTTTAAGCAAAGGCATATTAGCAGATATGTTCTTCTGTCAGTTTGTTACTCATGGCGAGATGATTTATTGATGTCAAATAAAACTTGTGCAGCTGGTAAAAATCCACTCACCGATGAGAGGTGATCCTGGTAGGATAGTGAAGTGGCTGCCTACCAAGGATATCATCGAAGCTGCTAGAGTTGCCTCTGAGAAATTGTTGAGGTCAGTTTTGCAACTCCTTCCTTTAGCGAGATATGCTTTCTTTGGTTCATCAGAATTTTCAACAGGAACTTTACTTGGGTCATTGGGGTTGTTTCTCAACCTTTCTTTAGACACTTTTATTTTATATCATTGAATGTTGATGCTGTACAAGATGCATTCTATTTGTGATGGTACCTTGCATAAGTCAGAAAGGTTCATTCATTGCGAACTTTGCTGCAGGAGACCTGGGGCTGGAAGTGATGACCCTTTGAAGACTTGCACCACGATAAAGAAGCGTGAGAAAGGAAAGGCACCAAACAGATCCGGTCTGCGAGATGCTGCTGTGAAGCACCTTGAGTACATGAAAGGTGCCACGAGGTATCCCTTGGAGCGCCGTGCTGGGGGCGGGTACCTCTGCATGATTAACAATAAATAGGACCGTGGCAGTTCAAATTCCATTAGACCTAGAAGATGACGAGGAGGCCGAACGAAGCACAGCAGAAGTCACATTAAGCAACTTTGATGTCAGTTGACATGGTGGTACAGTTTTTGAAGGAATTTCAGAGTGGATAGGTGAGACACAGTTTCGGTATATGACTATGAGTAATGAACATGGTTTGCAGCGTGTATCAAAACGTTTTCATGTCATGTTTGTGCGTGTATCACAAGAGCTGCTTTATGCTGAGCTGAGCAAATTGCTGAGCCTGACACCGCTGTAACTAGAGGAAATGGGTCATGTCTGGAATTTGTAATGAGCTGTTGATCAACTTTTTACTGGCATTGCATCCTGCAACCGCCGTGTGTGAGTAAAGCCTCTGTTTGTCGGATGGGCCCTGCAGTTCTCCCGGGCCAGTTCTTCGTAATGTGGGATATATTTTTTTTTTTTTGTGAACAATGTGGGATATATTTATTGAACAATTTTTTTCTTTCTGATTGTCATGTGACTGCGGACTGCAGGATCGTTGTTACCATGACACTCGATGGGCTGCAACTTGAAAGTTAAAATAAGTGGTTTTCACGTTTGTGAGAAAGTACATCTACGGCTGCACTCTAGATGTGTATTTCTTTCAAGTTTCAACCATTTTGGAAGTGTTTTCTTAATGAGGTTTCACGTTTTTAGCGATAATGTTTTCATCAAATATTTTCCATCTAACTTGTTAGTGTTCTCATCGAGAGAAGGGAAGAACCAGTAGATCATCTCTTTTGGCGATGCACAGTGAATAAGAAAGCACGAAGTCTGGATAGCAAAAATGCCTTGCTTAAGGGTTAAGATCTTGCAAAAAAACGGGCATTGCAATTCTGGCACTCATTAGTGACAGTTATGTCATTTAGCTGGCAGTCCTAGCCAGACATTTTTGGTATTTAGCGAAAAGACTTGTGAGTTAAGGTTTTACAAAAGGCTAGTAACACGTTTCATGTTCAACCCAGGAAGGACAGTTTTGGTATGTAGCAGAAGGAATAATTTGCTTATGGGTTAAGGTTTTCTAAATTATTATGGGTAGTTTTAGTATTTAACCACCGAAGAATCCTACTCCAAACTCCTCTGCTACTCTTTCACTGCTAGTCTGCTACCATCTCCATTCCTCTCTGAGTCGCGACCGGCCGGCGGCCAGAGACGAGTCAATGGCGATCGCCGACGCCGCGAGGGACCAGGCGGCGCCATGCTCCTCCATCGCCACCTCGGAAGCGTCGACAAGGGAACGCCCGCCGCCGACCTCGCCTTCTCGCCGATCTCCTTCCACGCGCGACCAGATCGTCGCCTTCCTCGGCCCCGCCGGCGCGGCGGCGCACGCCGAGCTCGCGTCGAAGGTCGCGTCCGTCGTCCTCGCCGGCGGGGACGATGGCGGTCGGGATGCGGAGGCCCGGCGCGCCACCGCCGCCGTCTGGGAGGACTTTTTCTTGCTCCGCCTCAGTCCAGCCGAGGTCCGGTGCGCCACGGCCATCTGGGCCGACGCCTCGCTACGCCTCCGCCCAGCCTTCGTCGACACCGCCGCCGCCATCTACAAAGCCGAGGCGCAGTCGGCGAGCTTCAGCGGCAACCCCACGGCGGCGGCGGCGGAGATCAACGCGTGGTTCGAGCGCAACACCGGCGGCCGCGTCAAGGACATCGCCGGAGAGCGGGATTTCGACGCTTCCACGGCGCTCGTCGTGGCCAACTCCGTCTTCTTCCACGGCTACTGGGTCACACCCTTCTACCCGGACTTCACTGAGGAAGGCCCGTTCTACATCGCCACCGGCGCCGCCTCGCCGGAGCACGCCGCCGTTGTCCGCGTGCCGTTCATGTGGGGGAGCGCCGGGAAGTTCATGCAGGTCGGCGTCCACCCCAGCTTTAAGGTCCTGCGCATGCCCTACTGCGGCGGCGACGAACAAAGGGAGTTCGCCATGTACATCTACCTCCCCGACGACCGCGACGGGCTGCCGGCGCTGGTGCGGAAGCTCAGCGCCGGCGCCCGCGAGCTCCTGCGCAGGTCCGTCGTGCCGGAGCAGCCCGTGTTGGTTGGGGAGCTCAAGATCCCCAAGACCCCAAGTTCGAGGTGTCGGTGAGGGTGGAGGCGTCGCCGGTGCCGGTGCTGCGGAGCCTGGGGCTGGACCTGCCGTTCCGCCGCTCCGACGAGTCCTTTTCGGAGATGCTGACCCCGCCGGCGCCGCCGGTGGCCGTGTCGTCCGTGGTGCACCAGTGCGTCGTCAAGGTCGACGAGAGCGGCACCGTGGCCGCCGCCGGCACCATGATGACGGCGCAGGGGTTTTGCATGCCTGGCGATGATGATCTCCGTGTGGATTTCGTCGCCGATCACCCTTTCGCTTTCTTCCTCATGGAGGATGTCAGTGGCGTTGTGGTATTCGCAGGCCATGTCGTCAATCCTTTGCTGGGGCATTGATTGCCAGCTCTGATTCTCTTGTAGCCAGGCATGTCCATGCGCGTAAAACACATCGCAATTTGGTTCCAGCTCATCAGCTAAAGCAACTGTGTGCTTAAAATTCTTGAATTTGCTTGCTCTTCCTGTTTGATACAGAGTTGACATGCGCTCATTACAAGATTCTGCACTTTTTCCGAGAGTTCGCGTGTTGGGTGGCCGACAGTAATCAGTTATATGATTCTCTGTTGTCGGTAAATGTTGGTCGGGTGATTGCTTATCTGGAAATCATCTAATCTAATCATCTGCACTCTCCGGGATCAGCACTGTAACATCAAAATACTCTCAGCCACTAGAACAAGAAAATACTAAACAAATCAATCACCCTCGTCCACTCAAACGTAAGCTCTCGGCAGTAAGTGTTAAATCGTGTAGTGACTGCTTCATAGTGGACGACCCTTTCGTGGAGCACCGCCATCACCATCTTCTGCGCTGAACCTTTGCATAAAGGCAGACGACGGCTCCGGCGCGGTGGGCGAGCTGGACTGGCATGTTGGTTTACTCCGATATCTCAAGTAGCTAGAAACAATGCTATGCATACAGAGGACACTTAATTATTTGGCTACCCCATTTCCAGCTTTGCAATGCTTTTGAATGTGCAGTTTGATCCCCTCTTGCTGAGTTTCCTCTCTTTGATTGATCCCAAACAAAAACCTTGAACATTTATATAGAGATCCATTTGGTGGCGTGCATCAAGCTAGGATCGTTAGTTTGTTACACATGCGTGGCAAATGATCAAGCTACTAGCAGCTCATGCATTGTTGTTGGCTCGGTCACTACACCAACAAAAATTAGAATTGACTGCTAGTACTAGCCCAGTTTGCATGTCCACCATAAAACGACTCTGCTTTCAGGATCGAAACTTGTGACTCTGCTTTCAGCATGATGGTAAGTTACTTGGCTATGGGCTATGGCAAATTATCAACCTACTAGCAGCTCATGCATCTATGGCAATTATTGGCAGAGGCTTGCTACTATTGAAGACATGATCGAGCTGCATGCTGCTAAACATAAATAACACATGCTGCGTCTGACTGCAAACTTCACAAACTCTGACTACAAAAAGAGAGAGACCTTTATCATGCTGACTGATTAAGCTGCATTTTTGCATCAAGCAGAAGAAACCTCTCCACAAGTCCGGCAGCCTCCAACGACGAAGCGGAGAACTGGAGACCGTGCCCCGCCACGGCCGACACTGCGCCCGCGCTCCACAGTTCACCCCCGTGCCGGCACATCTGCCGCAGTGTGTCTGGTGCACACTCTGCCGAGTTGAGCCTTGCCGTGATACCATTCCGGGCCGGCGGGAGGCACCGGCACCGCACCTGCCTCTGCCACCATGCAACGAATTCCCATGCAACTGTGTGCTCCTGACGGCCGGGTGGCCGCGCGCGCGCAGACTCCCACGGCGCAGGGTGACTGCTGCTGCGGGCTGGATGCATTCCTGCTCCTGGACAAGGCAAGTCCGGCGGGCGACAAGTCTTACCGGAGTTTGCAATTGGTCTCTTTCTTGTAGCTTTGCTTTTGAATGTGCGTGCGGTTCTTTCAGATATTGGAAAGCAATTTAATTATCATTTCAAAAGCAACGGCATTATTGCAGTTCAGATATTAATTACCTCTGGTTAACTATATATTTGGTCATTTAAAACTAAAAATCAATTAAAAAGTTGCACATCTAGTTCATATCTACATTGTTCGTACAAGTTTGTCTCAATATAATTCGAGTCTTTTTAGACAAGCTGAAATTTGAATTACTAATGCGGATGTCTTATTTTATTGGATGCTAGGAGCCGGCCATCGCAGGGCGTTTGCACCCTAGCTGTTGCAGCTGCTGCAACCTTCAACTGCGTACCTGACGCACGATCGAGCTGCATGCTGGACACAAACAACACATGCATGCGTTTTGACCACAAACCATTCACAACTGACAACAACCAACTTCAGATTTCAGAACTATACCACAGAAAGGAAATACTTTTTTTCCTTGCTCTTGAGCCTTGACTCGTTAAAAGCTGCATTAGCATTAAGAGAAGAAACCTCTCCACAAGAGCTAATTTAATTTGTTTGCTTGCCGGTCAACACGAACGCTAGACAGTTTCTTCTGTTATTTACTGGGAATCAGATAAATTGCAATCAGGAAACTGCTGTGCGAGATTAACAATTGCAACTCAGATCAATGAGGTTGGTGTGAGTGTGACCACACCGCGGGCATGTGTCACATGATGATCATGATCGCAGCAGTGTGGCAGCCTCCAAAAACGTAGTGGAGACCGGCCGTCACCCCGGCCCGCCGCCGCGCGCCGGCACATGCATCCTCTACCTCCAGGAGACTTGAGCCTTGTCCAGATAGCATTGCGGCATCGATGGGAGGCGGTGCGGCCCACCTGCCTCCGCTACCAGTGCCGGCCCCCAACTGCGTGAAGGCGCTCGCCGGCCACGGTGCCGTGTGCCAAGATGCTCACGGGTGGCGGCGCGCAGACCCCCGCGGCGCAGGGCGGCAGCTGGCGTCATTCTTGGACACGGCTAGAGCGGCGGGCGACAAGTCTCCGCAGAGCTTGGAAATGGCCTCTTGCACAAATTGTTCTCCTCCAATATCTGAAATGGAATCAAATGTGTAGTATGTGGAGGGAAGAATTGATGGAGACATGCATGCAGTGTAGCTTTGCTTTTGAATGTCCGACTGGTAATTCACTCCCTCTTTGTTGAATCGTTCGCATCCAAACAAAACATATATCTCAACAGTTTTACATATAGACATATATGTAGAGCCACAGGGATAAGGTAGGCACGCACACACATCATGTATGAATAGAAGGTAGGCGACGCCGTCCAAGGGAAAGGCGAGGGCTGGGCGGGAAGTGGACGGAGCGCGGCCGTGGGAAGTGGTGGAGGCTGACGGCCTTCTTGATTTGGGGTTTCAGGGCTGGAGTTGCTAGGGGAGCTACATGGCCGGAGTTCCTAGAGGGATGGCCGCCGCCGGCGGTGGTCGGCTTGACGGAGGAGGCGCGTTGAGGGTGGTTATGGCGCCACTAAGTGGGTGGTAGAGGATCCCCGGTGGACAAGGTTGGTGGTGGGGGCAAGCGACGTGGATGTTAGGAATGGCGGTGAGGGCGGGAGGTGGGTGGTTGGAGCGACGCGGTGGCGAGGTCGTCATCGGCCGCTAGCGGCAGGCGGCCTTGGGAGGTGAGCACGAGAAAAAATGGTCTCCCAAACAGAGGAAGATGAAGGGATGTGGAAGGCGAGAGCAAGTGACCTGGAGGTTAGGAATGGCGGTATGGGTGGGAGGTGGGTGGTTGGAGCGATGCGGTGGCGAGGTCGCCGTCGGCTGCGGGCGGCGGGCGGCCTTGGGATGTGAGCACGAGAAAAAAATGGTGAATGATGGGCAACCCAAACGGAGGAAGATGAAGGGATGTGGAAGGCAGGGGTCGTTGTTTGTTGCTAGCGCACGTTCGCACAATAGAAGCCCCAAATGATGAAGTGGAGACCGTGCCCTGCCATGGCTAACACCATGGCTGCCACAGTGGTCACCATTACCCCACCGCAGTGTGAGGACACCTGCCCCGCCGGCACAACTCCAGTGTGGCTGATGCACCCTCTGCATTGTTGAGCCCTGCCCTGGTATCATTTTGGCTCTAGTGAGGGGCTAAGAGCCTAAGATAGGGAAGGTAATTTTTGGATCTGACAGATAAGGAAGGTAACTTTTAGCCTAACTCCAAGCTCATCTCCTCCTCCTTCTTCGCCTCCTTCCTCCTCTTGAATGCCCACCCCGGTGCCCCCTGCTGATGACGTTGACGCCGCCGTGCCGCGCCACCCTTTGTCCACCCGTCGTTGATGCATCTCTACCCTCCCCTAACCACTTCGTCGTGATGCCCCTGCACGAAATCAGGCCCAGCCGACGGCAACCACCCCAGCGGCCAACGGCGCTCCGTCGCCCGCCCACACACTGCCGCTCACAGCTTGTCAATTCCACCCACCTCCTCTAAGGGCGACGAGCATGGAGCCTCTGTATTCCGGCAACCTTGAACCCTAAGCTTCGTCACCGGCTTCAACCACCATCCCAGCCAGTGCGCGACCTCGCCGCCGATCACACCCCTACTCCCGTCGCCCACTCCGGGCCTCCAAACCCCTACCCGGTACCCTAAGCTGGTGGCGGCAAGCATCCAACGACGACAGCGTGATCTGAGGAGAGGAGGAAGAACAGAAGAGGAACAAACGCACACACTGAAAGATAGTGAAAATGAATTGGCTCACTAAAAAACTTCCAGAAGACATATAGCTAGGTTTCCCACACTAGTGGAAGGCGGCATGGCCCACCTAACTTCGTCGTTGGCAGGGCCGGGCCTATGGAAGTGCGGCCCGTGTGACAGTACAAGCCCCCATTTTTTTTTTCGGAATTAGTACAAGCCCCCATTTGTCTAGGGCCCCTATTTTTTTCTGTACAACATACCAGGCCCAACTGTCTCTCGTCCAAAATCATGTTTTCGGTCCTCCTCAGTCGCAATTCCCCGTAAGCCCAAGGCCCGAAGGCGACAGGCAGGAAGTCCTGTCCTTTCGTCTTCTGAATCTGATATTTACATACTAGGCTACTCGCGTACAACCGTGGACGATCGACGAGCCCGGAAGGCAGGAAAGCGCTAGCACAACGCAGCGGTGCTGCACGGCTGCAAGTGAATTTTTTTATGGTGATGTACACCTCTCTGCCTTGCAAATCAGTGAATCAAAAGTTCACAATCAACAGGTGCACGTGATTTTTTAAGTCTTCAACTGTGGTGTGTTTAGATATAGGAAAAGGGGTGGAAAGTACGGAAAAGTACAGTTTCTATGGAAGCGTACATAGAGATAGAAATGAACTGACACAGTTCTCTAGATGGATAACTTTTCGTGAAAAGGGGACGCTTTCCACGAACCAAACAGGGCCACGTTCTACTTTTAATAGCTTAATTGTTTATCTTTTATCTTTAGGTTGTTTGAAAACATGCCATTACAACTTTCACGGATTGAAGATATGCCATTACAATTCATAAAATTGGAAAGTTGTCATTACAAATTTGTCTGGGCCAAATTGCACTCGTCTTCTTCCTCCTCTGGCCCTCTTGTACAAGGGTTGACATTTTGGAAATCTTAAAGAGAGACTTGAGCACGGCGTGCACGGTTGTGTGTGCTTCGCTCTGGTTCTCTAAATCTTATGTTCAGCCGCACCTCTCCTGTCTCCGCCGCCAGCGCCCGTCACCAATTGCTTGACGGCACTTGCCGGCATGGCCCCCTGCGCGGAGTTCGTGACTGGTGGTGGTATGCAGACCCCGACGCCGAAGGGCGACTCTGCTACCACTGGGCGGAGGTGCCTCTGCCCGCGCTTCACACGTGCATTGGCTCATAGGGAGCGCCATCTCTGGGATAGATGAGTGAAGATGTAGACTTGGATTTAGCCGTTTGGAGTTCAATGGGGATTGGACTGGATCGTTTGAGTAAATAAAATAAAAGAAAGCAGGGCTTGATGTATATAGCACTGGTCACTGGACAGAGCGAACAATTTATTCATCTTGTATGTAGTGGCATGGTTCATCGTGTATGTAATGGCATGGTATAGTACTAATACTAGTACATCATGGTCGTATAGATATAGTAGTAGACTTGGAGTAGGTAACAGGAGCAGCTGGTGGAGTGTGCTAAGGTGGAGATAATACCTCTGACCTCCCTCTGATGGCCATGGTCTCTAGTATAATTTGTTTTCCTCCAATGTCCGAAATGGAATTTGCTTTTGATATGTGTGTGCGATTTATCCCTCCTCGTTGAGTGAGTGCTTCATCCAAACAAAACCATTCAACGGTTGTAGACATATATAGAGGTAAGGCAGATGATAGTGTAGCCTATTAGGCACGCATACGTACATCATGCATGTTGCGTGCATCAATAAAGGGTTGTTACTAGTTGGTTACACACTGCCAGATGCATGCATGGAAAATGATCAGCCTACTACTCTCGCTAGCACTAACATCATAGCAGTTAGCTCAGGCATGAAGGACAAAATACGGCGCGGTTAGTTGCTTTGTAATCAGAAGTAGAAGATCGGAACAGATGAAAAGAAATTGATCGAAATAAACGGTAGAGTTGCGAATTTGCTTTACGAGCCAACAAAAGGGAAGGCAAACCGGTTATTACTAAAATTATTGCATGATAAGATAATTTTATTTTATTGCGCATGACAGATCATTGTTTGATGAACATCTGATTATTGCACTACACTAATAATGGAGCTCTGTCGTCTGTGACTCTCAAGTTAGTGGCCATGCAAGCATCAGTATGTATATGGTTGTTATTATACACTAGATGCATGTATAGAATTTCAAATGGTCCGCCCGTCCCTAGCACTGACGTGGCCCGGTCGTATCAGGCCCGATGTCCTTTTCGTGCCGGGCCGGGCCGTACCGTGCCGAGTTGCCAGCCCAGGCCCGACACGACGGCCTGATTTTCATGCCGGGCCGGCACGGCTGGGCTGTCGGGCTACGACCGGCCTATCGGGCTAGGTCAGCCCGTCCCCAACCCTAGCCACGCCCACAAGCGGTGGCGGTGGCTTGGGAGGCGGAGGAGGCCTTGGCGGCGGAGGAGGCCCTGGCGGCAGAGGAGGAAGCCGACCGGAGCAGGGGCCACGACGGCGACGACCGGCGCGAGCAGATCCGACGCGGGAGGAGGGGAGGCGGCGGCCCTAGGCGCGGCGGGCGGGGCTGAGGTGCCCCGATGCATCGGTCGGCGCGTGGCGCTGCTCCGCGTCGCGCCCCTGCTGGCAGAGGGAGGGAGAGGGAGCGCCGGAGCCGCGCAGACCCAACGGCGGAGGAGGGGGCCGGCGTGGCTGGAGTAGGAGCGGGCGAGCGGCGCCCAGGGCTGAGGAGTCCCGCTGCAGCGGCCGGCGCGTGGCGCTGCTCCGCCTCGCGCCTCTGCCGGCGGCGGGAGGGAGAGGGAGCGCCGGAGTCGCACAGACCAAGCGGCGGAGGAGGGGGCCGGCGCGGCTGGAGCAGGAGCGGCGCCCAGCGTGACGGCGGCAGCGCCTGGAGCTTTTGGAGGGGGCAGCGGGGTGAGGGAGAAGGGTGAGGAAGGGGCGGCGGGATGAGGGAGGCAGGCTGGGAGGAGGGTGGGCCAATGGGGACTGGAAAGCTTAGGGTTTCATGGTAATTGGGATGGTCCGCTGGGAAGGAGGCCTCTCATGGCTGGTAATTAACGGGCCGCCTATCGGGCCAGGCCTGCATGCCGAGGTGGCGGCCTAGGCACTAAGGAGTCATCGGGCTGGGCCGGCCCTATGCACTATCGATCGGACCTCGTGCCGTGCGGAGTGCCTCATGCCGTAGATCGTGCCCGGCCCATCTGGAATCCTATAGATGCATGCGTGCCAATACAAATAAATGATCAACCTACTGCTATCTCGCTAGCAGCTAGTAGCTCATGCATGAGCTGAACTAGCAGATACCATCGATCGTTGCTGATCGACCAGGCACATGGCATCGATCTATATATACATTTGCATCTAAAAGAAAAGTATTTTGGCGGGAAAAAGATAAAAGAAAATTCTTGTTTCTTTTTGCGGCTAGCAGCATGTATTATCGTTGTCGGCAACAGTAGAGTTGCGGATTTGCTTTACAGCTAACAAAGAAAGAAAAAAAAGGAAACCGGTTACTAGAATTGTATCACCATAATTATCTCAATTTGTTTTCCTCCAATATGTCAAGTGGAATCAGGTATGGTGGATGGAGGGCATTGATGGGGAGATGCATGCGTGGAGCTTTGCCTCTTGCGGTGAAGACCATGCAACAGCTGTTGATATATATGAGATGATAGTGAAGCTGGGCAAGCATACACAACACAACATGCGTGCTGAACCGGCCTGCTACTCTATCTAGCACTAGCAACCTCCTAGCAGTTAGCTCATGCCATCCATCCATCCATGCACGTACTAACTACTCTTGATGATCGATCAAGCAAATGCATGCCATCTCGCTCTCTGTGTGTCATAAATGGGCTTCCTCCATTGGATGGATCAGATCAGTTGAACGAACGATGGAGTTGCTCCGGCGCTACCCGCCACCGTCCGCGAGTCCTCCATTGAATTCGAGAGAGGAATTGGGAATCGGAAAGAACACAATAGCAATCGGACAACAGAGGAAGTTTACTTGAGGAAGAAGACGAATAGTTCATTCTTCTGATAATCGATCCCCTCTCCCTCTGCCTCTCCAGGTATATGTAGACACAAGACAGTATAGTGGCTGAGCCCAACGAAACCAAGGCACGCAGGCCCAAAACGAGTACGAGCCCAGTAATAAGATGTGATCCCAACAAAGGCCCGTTCTACGTCCTCGGTGCCTTGCTGGCCGAAGCACGCCGCCGCTGTCTGCGTGCCATACTGCCATTATTCATGAGGCCATGCATGATGCATGTGCCCTACTGCGGCGGCGGCGGCAGCGGCAGCCGGGAGTACATCCCCGACTCCCGCGACAGGCTTACAGCTCGGTCGTGCCGGAGCAGCCGGGGCTGGACCTGCCGCCGCCTCTCCGGCGAGTCCTTCTCGGAAATGCTGAGCCTGCTGGTGCCGCCGGTGGCGGCGCGTGTCGTCCGTGGTCCACCAGTGCGCCGTCAAGGTTGATGAGTGCGGGACCGTCGCCGCCGCCGTCACCGTGGACTTCGTGGCCTACCACCCCTTCGGCTTCTTCCTCATGGAGGATGTAAGTGGCGCGGTGATGTTTACGGGCCATGTCGTCAATCCTTTGCTGGGCCACTTCTGAATCCTGATTACCAGGTACCAACTCTGTAGCTTAATGTAGCAGGCACTACTACAGAAACAATTTGTAGCCGCGGGTGTTCTGGGGTTTCTAGGCGCGACCGGCCCGCCCGTTGCTGCTCTCTGCTAGAAATAGCGCATTAGCAGCACAACGGGCGGACGTTTGTTTCTTAAAATAGATTTTCACGCTCGGTCCATTGCGGGTTGTGAGATGGCCCGTCCCTGAAAATGGATTTCTAGGTGTTAGAATAAAAGCGCGGAAGCGATAAACCCAAGAACGCAAAACCAAATCGCAAGATCACACGAAACGAGAACGACACCGAGGCACGATGTTTTTTAACGAGGTTCAGCGATGTGCTTACATCCTCGGGGCATGACTACGGGCGCTCCTCCCCATAAACAGCAGCTACACCGGCATCCGGGCACCACCGCGGCCACGCCGCCGCCCACACCAGCCGCCAAGTCGTCTCACGGTTACAACGGTAGTGCCCACATATATATGAGCCCAAGGGATACAAAGTACGACCCAAACTCTATCCCTAACCTACCAATTACAACTCAAGTCCAATTGTAACCAAACCGTACACTATTCGCCACATATCCAACAAACTCCACCTTGGCGAATATGCACGCCACCTTGAGCTGTCCATGTGCGAACCTCCGTGTACCAGACTTGAGTCGCCTCCTTTGCTGCTCACTTAGAACAGCCCGACGAGGCCGCTGCCACCTCGCCGACCTTCGGATAGAACACCGCCACAGTTGCATTGCCATCCATGACTCCACCTTCAACGGGGCTTCCCTTCAGCTTGTATTGGTGTGCACTTGACTTCTCACCAACTATGACCGTCTTGTTTTCATGCATGACTCTTAAGGTCTTCTTATCAGGCGCCCCCTGATACAACCATCCTTCCTCATGCAAGATTCCAAGCGAAATCAGATTCCTCCGTAGCCCCGGCACATGCTTCACGCCCTTGAGTAGCATCTCTTGACCATCACACATCTTGAACTTGATGTCGCCCACTCCCATGATACGATAAGCCGAATCATCTCCCAAGTGAGCAAGACCACCATCCTCCTCAACGTATGATAAGAACCACTCCTTCTTTGGTGTTGCATGAAACGAGCTAGCTGAATCCAACAACCATGCTTCACAAGACTTTTCACTTGACACTGTGAGAACATCACCATCACTATCCGAGTCATCCTTCCTGGCAATCACCACACTTGCGATTCCTCCACCCTTCTTCAGTTCCGGACACTGAGCCTTTTTATGTCCCCATCCCTTGCACTTATAGCACTGCGGTCCCTTCTTCTTTCTGTCGCCCTTCTTATCTTCTCCACTGTGATCACCCCTGACTGCAAAGGCACTCCCGGAAAGCTCTTCAGATGAATTATTCTTTCCCCTTTGCTCATGAGCAAGCAAAGCTGCAATAATCTCATCCACCTTCACTTTCTCCTTTCCATACGTCAAAGTAGTAACCAAGTGCTCATAAGACTTTGGCAACGAACACAGAAGAATTATCGCCCTGTCTTCATCATCAATCTTCACCTCGACCTTCCCAAGATCAGCAATCAATTGATTGAAGACATTAATGTGCTCAGCAAGATCTGACCCCTCCTGCATCTTTAGCCCATACAGCTTTTGCTTCAGATACAACTTCTGAGTCAATGTCTTGGACATAAACTGCTCTTCCAACTTGTCCCAGATTTTCTTCGCCGAGATTTCATCCATGACATGGTAGATGATCTGATCCGAGAGACACAACCTTATAGTAGCACACGCTTGCGCCTGCATCTCTTCCCACTTATCATCCTCCACCTTCGCCGGCTTCTTCTCGTTGAGAGCTCTCGAGATACCCTGTTGAGCCAATAGGTCCTTCACCCTTGTCTGCCATAACCCGAAGTTTCCGGTGCCATCAAACCTCGCAACCTCAAATTTGGAAGCCATCGACGCCATCTGCCTGTTGCCACAGATCGCCGATAATCAATTCACACGCGTGTACTGTACGAAACAAACCGCGTACCTCCCACACGTCGTGTGCCGAACACGCCGCCGCGTGCTCCTTCCTGCGCCTCGCCTGGACGCCCTTGCTGCACACACACGTCCCACTGCACACACCTCCTGCGTGTGCTATGCTGATCTCCGTGCGTCGCAACCACCGTACACCAACCGTGTACAGCCCACGCCGCTCGCAAAGCTCGTCGACTTCCACGTCGTCGCACACGACGTTGCCGACCCGTCCGAGCGCCGCCCGCCGTTCGCCGTCCACCGCCGCAAGCACCGGCTTCCACGAACAGCTCCCGATTGCTTTGATGCAATCTAATGTAGACCCTGCATTGTTTATATGGAGACCGAAACGACACACAGCATATCCAAACCGCGTCGGACTCCTCCGCTGCTCCTCTGTCGTTTCCTGTTCTTGTTACGTAATTCCGCGATATGGACGTCTGCACCACACAGGTCTCTTAGCTTTAGCTAGTCTTGGCAATTTCCACAAGTCCCTAGAAGATCCAATCCACCTTGCACCAGAATCCAACATGCACACACGTTCTTATTCTTTTAAGAAAGAATCCATCAACACATATGCAGGCAATTTCCTAGCGTGGATAAACTTCTCCGACTCCTATTGCCATACGTGTCTGCACCTGCCCCTGCCACCCGTGATCGAGTTGCATGTCCATCCGCCATGCCTACGCAACGCGCGTCCAGCTACCACACGCATGTCGTGCGACGTGCACGACACGGTAACAGCACGGCCATCTCCTGAGCTCTCTCGTGCGCGCCCTGTTGAAACACAACAACTGCCGCACGTCTTGCTCCTGGCCGCCGCCTGCAACATCATCGTAATCACGTAACCTGAAACAAGCCATCTCCATCGAAACAGAGTCTACCATGGCCTTCTCGCCACCATCGCTGCAGCTCCACCTTGAGCGTGCAACGACTACCCCGATCAAGATCGACCGCCTGTCAATCTGATCACGAGTCGAAGCTGCCGTCTTTATCCACGACGTCTTCCAGCCGCTTCGTCGAACCTGGCCGTCACGTCTGACCGGCCCCTATCGAACAGCAGCCACCAGCCGCTATCAACCCGATCTCCACGTCTGGATGCATCCTTATTGATCGCAGCTCATTGGACGGTTCGAGCCACCCGCCCGAAGTGTCCAACACCACCGATCGAGTCGTCGATCGCCGCCGTGCTCCACCTTGCGCCATGTCCCTCTTCGGACAGCTTGTGCGACCTTGCGCGGTGTGGAACACGCCCATCGCGCCTCCTCGTGGATCTTCTCCACCGACCTGGCTCTGATACCACTTGTTACAAGTGCGCAGCAGATTCTGGCCCGGCCCGTTATACCCACGAGCCGGCGCCCCACCAGTCCTAGGTACATCGGAGCCCACAACAACAAGGCCTTGGGCCTAACTCAATCCAAAAGACTAGTCCGTTGGATGAGAGCTGCCCCCACCTTATATGTTGTGCTCCCCCACCATCAACTTCCGAGGTGGGACTAAACCTAACAATCTCCCCCGTCACACATCGGGCCCAACACTTCCATCACATACAACCCATGTGATCTCCCGGAAGGCTATCCCAGGCCCTCGAATCCAACTCTCCAGTCACAACCATCCGTGTGACCCTCCGGAGACGTTCATGGCCTCCCCCGTCACCTGTGACCCCGGAGATTATCCCAGGTTTCTCAACCATCGGCTCTGATACCACTTGTTAGAATAAAAGCGCGGAAGCGATAAACCCAAGAACGCAAAACCAAATCGCAAGATCACACGAAACGAGAACGACACCGAGGCACGATGTTTTTTAACGAGGTTCAGCGATGTGCTTACATCCTCGGGCATGACTACGGGCGCTCCTCCCCATAAACAGCAGCTACACCGGCATCCGGGCACCACCGCGGCCACGCCGCCGCCCACACCAGCCGCCAAGTCGTCTCACGGTTACAACGGTAGTGCCCACATATATATGAGCCCAAGAGATACAAAGTACGACCCAAACTCTATCCCTAACCTACCAATTACAACTCAAGTCCAATTGTAACCAAACCGTACACTATTCGCCACATATCCAACACTAGGTGCGGACGGTTGGCTACAGTGTCACCCGATATTTGTTGGCACGACTTAACTTTTCGTCCGCGCCTGAAAAAAAAATGCCATGCCCTGCAAATCATTTCTGTAGTAGTGAGGGCATGCCCATGCGTAAACCTTGTGACGGCTTAACAGCTCGAGTGATCAAAGTGTGGGAGAGGAATAATGCAAACGAAAATGGTCTGTGATCAAAGTGGGGGACGAATAATAATGACCTGAAAAATCTGTAGTTCTGTATGGCCCCATCGGCTCTCTACATCTTTCATCGGACTTTTGTGCAGTGGGAACCTTTTGCAATATGGTTCCTCAGCTAAGCGCTTTTGAATTTGCTCGCTCTTTTCTTCATTTGTTTATGATCGACGGAGTTGACATGCATGTGTACACGACCGGCCTGGTGTGTGGGACTGTGGGTTAGTCGTTGGGCCGTTGAGCACCTCGCCATCGGAGGTTTCCTTGCTAGCCCTCTGCCATCACCATCTTCTGCGCCCAAGCTTGCACAACGCCAGACGGCAGCGCGCGCCGGCGCGGTGGGGAAGCCAGACTGGCATGTTGGTTTACTCCAATATCTGAAGTAGAAACGGTGAGAGGACACTGTATTATTTGGTTACCCCATTTTCTAGCTTTGCATTGCTTTTATTTGGCTTTGCAATTCGATCCCCTCTTGCCCATTAGTTTCCTCTTTGCTAGCTCTCCCTTTGCTTGATCACCAAACAAAACCTTCAACATTTATATGGAGATCCATTTGGTAGCGTGCATGATTAACCTACTAGAGCTCACACGCATTGTCGTCGTCTCGGCCACTATGCATCATGCATATGTGCAGAGTGCATGAAGGTAGGGACCTTCATGAAGGATTAATGTTATTAGACACCACATCCATGCATGCAAAATGATCAACCTACTAGATGTCTGTAGCAGCCCATGCATTTCATGCACCAACTAATTAGCAAGCAAGCAGATATATATCGCATCGATCTTCAACTTGTTTTTTTTTCTTGCCCATGAACCAAGAGATCAAGTAGGTGCATGAGCCTCGCACGAAAAGTTATCCATTCTGAAAAACCGTGTCAGTTTATTTCTATCTGTGTGCACGCTTCCCTAGCAACAGTACTTTTCACCCTTTCTCTTCCAACTAAACACCCCCTAACAGTAACAAGTAACAATACATGCATGTGCTTCTGATCATAAACTAATTCAAAGTTCAGAACTCTGACGACGAAATAAAAGCAAAGACTTTTTCCCTCCTCTTCACTGATTAAACCGGCCTGTCGCTCCACAAGAGCTGGTTAATTATTTGCTTGCCAGTCGGCATGAATGTGGTAGACACTCTTTCTTCTATTTACTGGAAATAAAATTGCAATCAGGAAACTGATGCATGCTGCGCGAGATAATATGATTGCAAACTCAACGAGGTTGGTGTGACCACACCACGCGCATGATCACTGTGTGGCTGGCAGCCTCCAACGACGAACTGGAGACCGTGCGTTGCCACGGCCGACATCGTGGCCGCCACGGTTGTCATCCGTCTCCCCCACACGGACGCGCCGGCTCCCCGGCCTCCCCCACACGGGGCAAATGTCACGCCTTCGGTACAGTTCCCGTGCAGTACACGTCACAGTCATTGATTGAGCAGCTCCTGTAGTTGTAGTCTCAGTAGTCCTGTGCAGTTACATGTCATTTTGGACACGGATGTCATCGTACGTATACTCGTGGCACTCACAAACTTTGCCAAAACTCGGGCACCATTTGCATGAAACCCCACTGCCGCCACAGCCGCGTGAGTCCTCCAAGAACCTAAGCCTTGCCCTCATCTCTTGATACCATTAATTCCGGTGATGGTGGGAGGCGGCGTGGCCCAGCTGCCTAGCTCCACTGCCAGTGCCAGCCCCCAACTCCGCCATGGGGCCGTGCGCCGAGTTCCTGACGGGTGGCGGCGCGTAGACCCCCACGAGGCAGGGTGACAGCTGCCTAGGGCTGGCGGCCTTCATGGACACCACGAGGGTGCCGGGCTACATGTCTCTCCAGAGCATGGCCACGGTCTCTTGCACAAATTGTTTTTCTCCAATATCTTAAATGAAATCAAATGTGGTATATGTACTGCGTGGAATTGATAGAGAAATGCATGTAAGTAGCCTTGCTTTTGAATGTGTGAGGCTGATAATTTAGTCCCTCCTTGTTGAATGGTTGGTCCAAACAAAGAATATATATCCCAAGTCCCAACAGTTGACACATGAAGAGCCACAGAGAGGTAAGGTAGGCATGCATGAAGGGAAGGGTTGTTAGCTATAGAGTGGCAGTGGCAGGTAGCTCATGCATGCGTTGCCATCGTCAGGTTGGCTGCACTAGGGCAGCGGGCAGCCACACGTTGGCCTCCAGTTATGTGGCCGTTGGCACCCACCACCCCCGCTCGCTGAAATAATCCCCGTGTGGCGTTGCCCAACTCTCCCGGATCAATGATCACGATCCTTTTCATGTCCGGTCGGATCAAACGACCCGTGCAATTTTCGCTGAACTCTTCCTGTTGAGGCTGCGTCTTGTGCTCGATTTGTTCTATTCTTTTTCCGCTGCTTTGATCTAGTTTCTAGGGTCAGTAGCATCTCAGTAGCTACGTGATCTTGGCTAGATCGTTTGGTTGGCTTGGAGTTGATTCGGGAAAAGCCGGATTTGGGAAAGAAATTTTATCGGCTCCCATTCACTCCCCCCCTCTCTGGTCGCCCAATCGGTCCTTCAATCTCAACGTTTTTGGCCATGGTAAATGCATATGTTCGGTTAGATAAGAAGAAATGGGTAAAGTGACGGTGTTGGTGAAAAAAGGTCGCATCAAATATCAATATTTTATAAAATAATATTATTTCGTTGGAAAATTGCAAAAATAGGTAAAAATGTTATGGAATTGTAAAAATATATATATATCGGGTCGAGAATTATCGTGAAGGGACCTATCGGCCTCTAAATAGCCGCCTAGCCTACATGATAGTACGTCATCACGACGTGGAGGGAGTGAGATGACCTACTGGCCAAGAGGAGGACATGAGATGGCTTTTTGGCGAGGAAAAGGATCTGTCGGCCCTTCAAGGCCGATAGGTGCTTTTATTTTTTATTTTCTTTTTTAGATAACATCTCGACGTTTTTGGCCATGGGAAATGCATATATTCGGTTATATAACAAAGTGCTCATGTTGGAGAAAAAAAGATCACATCAAAGATCAATATTTTAAAAATAATATTATTTCATTAGAAAATCACAAAAATAGGTGGAAAAATTTGTGAATTGTGAAAATAGATATATATCGGCCTTAGAATGGTCGTGAAGGGACCTATCGGCCTCTAAATAGACGCCTAAACTACGTGGCAATACTATATCATGACGTGGAGGGTGTGAGATGACCTATTGGCCACGAGGAAGACGTGAGATGGGTTTTTGGCGAGGAAAATGACTTGTTGGCCCTTGGACGGCCGACAAGTCCTTTTAATTTTTATTTTATTTTTTAGATAATATCTCAACGTTTTTGGCCATGGTAAATGCATATTATTTCATTGGAAAATTGTAAAAATAGGTAAAAACATTCTGGAATTGTGAAAATATATATATGTCGGGTCGAGAATTGTCTTGAAGGGATCTATCGGCCTCTAAATAGCCGCCTAGCCTACATGGTAGTACGTCATCATGACGAGTAGGGTGTGAGATGACCTACTGGCCAAGAGGAGGACGTGAGATGGCTTTTTGGCGAGGAAAAGGATCTGTCGGCCCTTCAATGGCCGACAGGTCCTTTTATTTTTTATTTTCATTTTTGAGATGATATCTCAACGTTTTTGGCCATGGAAAATGTATATATTTGGTTATATAACAAAGTGCTCGTGCTGGAGAAAAAAGTCACATCAAAGATCAAAATTTTAAAAATAATATTATTTCATTGGAAAATCGCAAAAATAGGTGGAAAATTTAGGAATTGTGAAAATAGATATATATCGGCCCTAGAATTGTCGTGAAGGGACCTATCGGCCTCTAAATAGACGTCTAAACAACATGGCAATACTATATCATGACGTGGAGGGTGTGAGATGACCTACTGGCCACGAGGAAGACGTGAGATGGCTTTTTGGCGAGGAAAAGGACCCGTCGGCACTTGGATGGCCGACAGGTCCTTTTATTTTTCATTTTCCTTTTTTAGATAACATCTCAACGTTTTTGGCCATGGTAAATGCATATGTTCGGTTAGATAAGAAGAAATGGGTAAAGTGACCGTGTTGGTGAAAAAAGGTCACAGAAAATATCAATATTTTTAAAATAATATTATTTCATTGGAAATTTGCAAAAATATGTAAAAACATTCCGGAATTGTGAAAATATATATATGTCGGGTCGAGAATTGTCGTGAAGGGACCTATCGGCCTCTAAATAGCCGCCTAGGCTACATGCTAGTACGTCATCATGATGTGGAGGGTGTGAGATGACCTACTGGCCAAAAGGAGGACGTGATATGGCTTTTTGGCGAGAAAAAGGATATGTCGACCCTTCAATGTCCGACAGGTTCTTTTATTTTTTGTTTTTTTAGATGATATCTCAACGTTTTTGGCCATGGTAAATGCATATATTCGGTTATATAACAAAGTGCTCATGTTGGAGAAAAAAAAATCACATCAAAGATCAATATTTTAAAAATAATATTGTTTCATTGGCAAATCGTAAAAATAGGTGGAAAAATTTAGGAATTGTGAAAATAGATATATATCGGTCCTAGAATTGTCGTGAAGGGATCTTATCGGCCTCTAAATAGACGCCTAAACTACATGGCAATACCATATCATGACGTGGAGGGTGTGAGATGACCTACAAGCCACGAGTAAGATGTGAGATGATTTTTTGTTGTCTCTATCATGAATAAATTGGTTCTCCATCCGAAATAAATCCCGGTCTCTCATTGCAACTATCATAAATTTCTAGTATATGTATCTCAATCCGGGTGGAACCAAAACTTGACAACCGAACGAGCCCTTAGTAATCTTACAACACCGATACCTACGTACTGGTAGTTGACTCCCAGCGCCGCCGGATGCAGAGCTTCTCCGGCCAAGGCGGCTCCTGCGCGTCCACACGATTCGGCGGGCCATGATCGCGCGCACCTCGACGGCGCGCTTCGTCGCCATGAGCACGTGCACAGTGCCTTTCTTGCCTGCGCGAGCAGCGCCACCGAGCACGGGCAGGGTCACCCCGCCGTTCGCTCGTCGCCCTCCACGATGCACAGCGACGACGCGGAGCTCCGATCCGTCCGGCATCCAGTGCGCCGCCGGCTGCAGAGCTTCGTCGGCAAATGGCGCAGCACCGGCTCCTGCGCGCCGCTCGTCCGGCATCCAGTGCGCCGACGGAGCAGGAGCTGCCTCTAGCGCGGCCGGCACCGCGCGTTGATCGAAGGACGCCGCCCACCCGTACGTGCTTCCAAGCTCCGCTGCCATCGTTGCGAACTATGGCCGCCGTCCGGCGTCCGCCTCGTCCATGTCGGGCTGCCCATAGGCCGGGCGGCTAACCGTGCTGCGGAGACGGCTTCGAGCCGGAACGCACACCATCATATCCTGCTGCCGGTGCGGTGCCGGGCCTCTCGCCGAGGATCGAGATCGTTGTTCAGAACGCAACGTGTGCAGAATGAACCTACGACCGGCGTCAGTGTCCTGCCTTAGGGAAGAACATGGATGGATGCCGGGCTTTGGGCGACCACGTGACTAAGGAACGCTCCTGACTAATGCCGGGCTTTGGGCTTTGAGAGAGAGAGCACAGAGCAGTGAGATTTTGGAGGGAGCCAAAGCAAGGAGGGGCAACCGCAACAGGAAGAGAATGTATATCCTCGGCAGAGGAGGAGGCGGCGGCGACGAGGTCGGTGGAGAAGCTGGCCTGCGCTGCGCTCCTTGCGTCCATCACAGCTCACCCCAATCGGGACCGAAGGAGTTCTTCGCGATCCAGAACTTCTTCCCCTCCCTGGGCGCCGTACCCCACGACGGTCATGACGTGGTTGTTCTGGGACGTGCACGGCCCCGAGCAGATGTCGCCCCTCTTGTACTTTCGGAAGAAGTCAGGGTCCAAGGCCACGCTGACGGCGACGGCAGTTCTGACGCGTTGGCAGTAAATTTGTAACCCGTCAGTACCTCCGTGTCGGTGCCGGAACCGCGCGGGGCTCCAATCACCTGCAGAAAAGTGCGCTGTGTCCCGTCTCTCGATGGTCGATGCAAGGGCAATATGATGACGCGAGGTTTATCCTGGTTCCGATCTATCGATCGTACGTCCAGCAGGGTGTGCTCGCGCACTTGTATTGCCTCGCACCGGGGGTGCTCGCAGTAGGGGGGCTACAAGCTTGGCGGGAGAGGAAGATGAGCCTCCAGGTCCCTTAGAACGAATGAGAGTCGTGTTCTTGTTTGAACTAAGAAGTGAGTGTGTGAATCAGTCTCTGGTCGGTCCTTTGTTCCGTGGGGCTGCCTCCTCCTTTTATAGCTCAAAGAGGGGCAGTTACAAACAGTAGGAGGACAGTACTTAGTACAGTGTCGGCGTACGACGGGGCGTGACCTCGGGCGTGACCTTTGTCTTGGCTTGTGTTGTCGGATTAGGCGACTCCCCGGCGTATGGCGTTCTGGCGAAAGACGCGACGTTCCCTGTACATGACGTGCGCTCCTTATGCTTCTGATTTTATGGGTCGGTGTGGGTCGTCATCATCAAGTACAGCAGCCCACGGGCCCGTTCGAGGGTTCCCTCTATTCGTTCGAGGGGTCCCCGTACCGGAGTTGGTAGAACGGGGGAGCGTGACAGTACAGGGCTGTCACATCGCTCGGGCCCGTGACGCCACACAGGTTCACCACGCTGCATGACGCAGAGGATGACCGCAGGGGGTCAGATGATGACCGCACGGTGTCGGAAATGACCGCACGGGGTCAGGGGTTGGCGGAGATGACCGGGGATGGGCTAATGATTCGCTGCTTGACTTCCTTGCCCCGGACCGCGCAGAGCCATTTAATGCCCTTGTCCGCGGGTAGGTGAGCCGTCAGCGGGCCCTCGAGCGAGGGGCCTCGAGCGAGGCGGAGTTGGGCATCGGGAGCGGCCTCCGGGCCTCGAGCGAGAAGTCTCGAGCGAGGCGGAGTTCCGCCTCGCTCGAGGGGGGCAGGATACCCTCGAGCTTGACAGCAGATCGAGGCTTCCACACTTGTTTTTTGCTTGGTTAATAGGTTCCGGCGGTTTAGTTGGTGATTATCGCTGTTTTAGGGCCTCTCCCAGGATTGGCACCGACAGTAGCCCCCGAGGCCATGCAGTGATGGGTGTCAGACCTGCATGGGTTAGAGCTCTTACTGAAGTTTAGGGTGCTTTCGAGGTCTTTTCCAGAACTTCCCGTGGGGGCGCGCTAGCGCACCCGCGGGTGTAGCCCCCGAGACCTTGGAGGAGTGAATTGCATCGTCCAAGGTCTTGTTCTTGCCCTTAGACTCCGGGTCGTCCTGTCTCGAGCCATCATGGGTTGTCCCTCATGGACCGAACCCTGATTTGGCCAGTTTCGTGAGGCCTTTGACCATGAGTTTCGACCCTCGTCGCCCCGTCACGGGAGGAGGGGGGACACAATTCCATGCTACCCATGGGCGGGCCGCGAGTCATGGACGTGTCGGTGAGCTGTTAGCGGGTGGTTCAAGTGGACGTCCGTGCCCTGTTCGTTTGGGGTCGGCTTGTGGTCCGGAGACACGTCTCATACAGAACAAGCTTACAAAGGTACGCCAGGCAAGGCTCGGTCCCGTTCGTTAGGACCGAGGGCTCGATGCACTCCCTCGTTGGGATCCTTCAACTGGCCTCCTTTGTTTAGCCTTGAACGCGGATTGGGGCATCCTCGAGGCCCTAACGCCTTTGTTCGAGGTTGAGCGTGTTCGTGCTTGCCCCGTCCGCCCCTGACTCTGTTTAATCTGGAGAGCCTGTCGAAACTCTCGACGAGAGCCAGGCTTCGACCCCCTGATCAGTAAAGCTCGAGCGACGCACGCCTTACCTGTGCTGGTGCGGAGCGAGGGAATATTCGCTGGTGGTTTGGCAGGGGCGGGGTCCGAGGCGCCCGGTCGGGCAGTTATGGCCGACGTGGCGCGGGCAGTTCGCAGTGGCGCGCCTTTTCAGGCGAGAGCGGCGCTGGCGGGGCGGTTGGATTAGACGTGCTTCATGACTCCGCGACGCCTCGGGCGGCCACAGTCATAATTGTGCTTTTAAGTTGGCCCACCACGTTTGCGGGGTCCGCTTGTCAGCGACAGGGTCGAGTGCGGAGTTAACGCGCGCCCGCCGCCGCGCCTTACCCGCGTCCCGGTAAAATTTCGTCGATAAATACGGGGAGAGGAGGGGTCAGCTTCCCTTACCTTGGCTCAAAACTTTGTTCCCTCCGTCTTTTCGTTCCCGTCGCCTCTCCGCGCCTACTAGCCCTCGAGAGCTTAGATTCGATCCTTCTCCACCCCTCCTCCTCAGCCATGGTGACCTTGAGGGAAGCTGCCCCATGGAGCCCGTCCACCGCCGACAAGAACTACCTGGAGTCACTCGCCGCGAGAGGCCTGCTCCCCGTGATCACTTCCGCTGACCGGCCGGAGTGGATGGCGCCGCCGTCCTCGCACAGGGTGCCGGCTCCACCCCAGGGCTACATTGTGAGCCTGGCTCGTCTGCACGAGCGCGGGTTTGGATCTCCCCCCGGGGATTTCATCCGCGCTCTATGCACGTACTATGGGGTGGAGCTCCACAACTTTGCCCCAAACGCCATCTCCCAGGCGGCGGTGTTCGTCGCGGTGTGCGAGGGATACCTGGGGGTCCCGGTGCACTGGGAGTTGTGGATTCACCTGTTCCGGGCTGAGCTCCACACCGTCGCCGGCGGGGCCACTGGGGTGCGGAGGCTCGTCCGCGCCGGCAGCGTTATGTTCCAGCTGCGGGAAGGGAGGAAGGATCTCTACATCCCCACCACCATGACGTCCAACAACGCGGATTGGGACAAGGGGTGGTTTTACC
The DNA here is from genome assembly GCA_015476505.1 of Urochloa ruziziensis. Taxonomy (NCBI): domain Eukaryota; kingdom Viridiplantae; phylum Streptophyta; class Magnoliopsida; order Poales; family Poaceae; genus Urochloa; species Urochloa ruziziensis. Next base: position 51,351,644 of record CM027123.1, on the reverse strand, counting down.
TGCGCAACGACGGCAACCTTCTCCCCCCCTACACCGACAAGGTCGTGGCGGAGAAGCCGCCCTCATGGAACTGGGGGGTGTCCCCCAAAGCTCGTCAAGAGAAGCTGGGGATCTTCACCACGGCGCTTCGATCCCTGGCGAGGAAGGGGTTGAACGCCGCCGCCGTCATCGCTAACTTCCAGCTGCGGCGGGTGGTTCCTCTCATGCAGAGGAGCCTGCCCCTTTACAAGCTGACGCCGGGGGCCCCTTTCGAGGGCTCGAGGATGGTCCAGGAGCCGCTCCCGGCCGCGGAGGCGGCCCAGCGGGCGCGGCGCGCCGTGGACTGCACCAAGATGGCGGTCGAGGACGACGTCCTTTGGGCCATCAAGATGCGCCCCGACGAGGGCTACCTCACCTTCGTGAGTGTTCTCCCTCCTGTTTTCGAATTTTTTCGCGCTCGTATCGAGTTTTCTCAATCGACTAACTTCGTGTTCTCAGGGGTTGACCCACAAGGGGCACCGATCAGCTCCCCCTCTCCCCGACGTCCGCGAGGCCAACCGCCTGAACGCCGAACGGCAGAAGGCGCGTAAGGACGCGGAGAAGGAGTCGCGCCTCCGCAAGCAGCGGCGGAGGGACGATCACCAAAAGGAGAACCGGAGGCGGGAGAGAGAGGGTCTCTCCCCGCTGCCGACCCCTGACAGCACACCCGAGCCGGAAGAGGACGACTCGTCTGACGACGAGGTCTTCTTCGAATCGGGGGCGGTGGCGCACGCCGTTGGCGTGCCCCCGCTCGTGGCCGCGATGCCCGGCGCGCCCCCACTCGTGGCCGCAGCGCCTGACGCGCCCCTGCCCGTGGCCGCGGCGCAAGGCGCGCCACCGGTCGTGGCTGCGGCGCCAGGCGCGCCCCCGCTTGTGGCCGCGGCGCCAAGCGTGTCGGGCGTGACTGCCCCGGCGCCCGCCCCGCCGGCGAGGGCCGCGGCGCCAGGCGCGTCGGGCGCGACTGGCCCGGCGTCCGCCCCGCCGGCGAGGGCCGGGGCCGCTAGCGAGCGAGCCCCGCGCCTGCGGCGCAAGCGTCTTCGCGCCGCTCCCAGAAGCGGAAACTTAAGGGCGTCAAGCGGTGAGCGTTCCATCCCCTTTCAACAGTTCGTTTTGATTGATGTTTGCGTCGACTCCCTAATTCTTTGATTTGATCGTCTCAGCGGGGCCTCTACCCCTGCCGCCCCCACACTTGCTCCCGTCAAAGCCCTCAAGTCGAGGGTTCATTCGACGCCCCGCTCCGAGGCCCCGCCCTCGCGCACGACGCGGGAGGCGGAGGCCTCGCTCGTGGCCAGCTACGAGGCGGCCATGGCCAGGGGGGTCGAGCGTGCTCGGCGGGAGCTCGGCCTCGAGGGGGCCGCGGAGGAGCGAGACATGGCTCCCACCGAGGCCGTCGGGCAGGGACTGCTGGGAGAGCCCGCAGGCCCAAGCGAGGAGGAGGAGAGGCGCGCGCGGAGCGAGGTGGTCTACATCCTCGCCGACGAAGAAGACCCGGCGTCCGGGTTCGAGCCCCCGCGCGAGGTGCAGGCGCTCCCTCCTGCTAGTGCGGCGCCTCTGCTCGAGAGCGGGGGTGCTGTCGCAGTAGAGTCTCCCGCGCCGGCGGGGGCCATTGCGGCGGCCAGTTCCGCCATGACCGCGGACCCAGCCGCGCCCTCGAGGCTGGATGCGGTCGAGGGTCGAAGCGTTCCCGCCAGCGCTGGCGCCAGCACGAGCGGTGGCCTTCGAAGCCTGCTTGGGCTGGACCGCCCTGGGGTGCCTGACGAACTCGTCTCCATTGCGGAGAACGAGAACCAGCTCTGGCTGGAGCACCACCAGATCGGCACCGACCTCCAGACCGCCCTCTCCGACGCGCTCGAGCTCCACCGGACCAGGGGGCTCCAGCTGCAGCTGGTGAGTTTGTGTTCTTCGCCTTCGATCCCTTTGATTTTCCGCTTCTTGCCTTAACCTTTCGTGTTGTTTCCTTGCACCAGCAACTTCGGGACCTGGCGGCGTCCAAGGTCTCGCACATTGCCGACCAGCACGCCTACGTCCACGACCTGACGCAGCGGAACGCTGAACTGAGCTCCGAGGTGGACCGGGCTCGTGCTGCGGCAAACGAGGCGTGGGCTGCTGCTCGTGCGCACGGCGAGTCCTTGAGCCTCGCGGAGGGGGAGCGCGACGCTCTGCGCGCCACGGCCGCAGAGAGGGCGCTCGAGGTGGAGCGTCTGAACGCTCTTCTGCGGGAGAAGGATGCCTCCCTCGCCACAGTGCAGGCCTCGCTCCATCAGCAACAAGAAGCAGCTGCCGCGGCTGAGGCCCAAGCCCTCGAGCACAGCGTGGCTCTCGAGGTGCTGCGATCAACGACCCAAGAACAAGGGGCCTCGTTGACGGCGCTGCGGGAGGAGTCGTGCACGCTCCGCACGCAATGGTCCGCTGAGGTGGAGCGGGCAGCCGGTAAGCTTCGAGCCTCCGCATAACCCTTTCGTTTTTCCAAAGTCCGCGCTGGTTCCATTGCTGAAGGTTCCTTTCCCCTTTTGATTTGTTCCAGGTTTGCAAGCGGCCGTGGCGGACTCGCAGGCCAGGGCGGAGGCGGTGGAGGTCGCTTACGCGTCTTCGCAGCAGGAGCTTGAGGAGCTTCGAGAGGCCGCCGCCGCGGTGTGCCTGGAGTTCGAGGAGGATGGCGCCCAGTCCGGCAGTTCGCTGGCCAGCCGCCTGAGGTCTCTAGGCGACCGCGTCGTAGGGCGGGGTGAAGGACGCGTTTCTCCTTGGCCTCCGCAAGGCTCTTGGCGTGGTGTCGACGCACTACCTCGTCCAACTCGACGCCCTGGCGACGGGCTACGTCGTCGCCGAGGGCCTCGACGATGACGCTGCGGTGGCGCGGTCGAGCAGGCTGATGCCAACGTGGCAGAGACGGCCACCGCGCTCGCTACGCTCTTTGCCGACGAGATCCTTCCTGGTTCCGGCGAGGGCGACGACGACACTTCTCCAGAGCGCGCCGTCGACGGGGATGGCGCTGCTTGAAGAGCTCTGCTTGCGCCGGCGCCTGCGAGGCGAATATGTAATAGGTTTAGGAGTCTCCATGCTTTTGAACTTATGGATATTTTTGAGAGTCTTATCATCGTGTTTGATCGCGTTTAAATTCGTTAAGTTTTACTGTCACTTTGGTTGTGTGCCTCGAAAAGAATTGGACCAGGTTAGACCATCTCCCTGCGCACGGGAAGAGTTTGGACTGCTCGAGCCCAGGGTGTCGATGGGGAACGCCGTATCCCAAAGGCGTAGGCTTTTTCCTCGACATCGACACTCTTGGGCTTCCAGCAGCCGCGCTCCGCCCCGCCGCGAGTAGCTTAGGTTCGAGGGTGACAAAGGGGGTGTCGTATCCCGGAGGCGTAAGCTATCCCACGACATTGCCACCCCTTTGCCTTAGCCATTGACGCCCAACTTTCGTTACTTCTTCGTACACACAATCAGCACGCGACAGAGCGATGAAACTTGTAGAAAATTGCGAGAAAAAACGAGTGGCGAGGGGTAGAGCGTTTGCTCCCCAGGGTTGTGTGCCCTGTGGTAGCCCCCGAGGGAGTTTTTGTCTTCGTGCGAGGCGAAGAAAGAACTCCCTGCCCGTGCGTAGAAAATCGTGATTGAAATGATGGATCGCCGAAGAATCCGTAGGGTAGAAGGGTAGCTTAGCTTTTTGTCGAGGCGGCGCAGGTGATGCGACGGATGCCTGGCTACGCTGCGTCTGCGATGGCGATGCGATGGGTGCCTGGCATCCACCGTCTCGTCTTGTCACGGGCGTCCCGTCATTCTGTAAGTGTACAGGGCGTTCAACGAGGGCTGCGGCCTCGATATGCGGGCCGCTCGCTGAGCGGAGGCGTGCGGCGAGGACTGCGGCCTCGACTTGCGTGCTGCTCGCTGAGCGGAGGCGTGCCGCAAGGGCTACGGCCTCGACTTGCGTGCCGCTCGCTGAGCGGAGGCGTGCCGCGAGGGCTGCGGCCTCGACTTGCGTGCCGCTCGCTGAGCGATGGCGTGTAGCGAGGGCTGCTGGCCTCGACTTGCGTGCCGCTCGCTGAGCGATGGCGTGCAGCGAGGGCTGCGGCCTCGACTTGCGTGCCGCTCGCTGAGCGATGGCGTGCTGCAAGGGCTGCGGCCTCGACTCGCGCGCCGTTCGCTGAGCCTCTGACTCCGTCCGCTCCGTCCTTTTGGTGGAAACAGCGGCCCCGTGATCTTGACCGTGGTGCCCGTCCCCGCCAGACAGCCACGCGTCGAGCGCGTCTCCCTTCTGAGGGACGCTCGCCTCTGTCGTGCTGTCCTCTCGCCGGGGGGCCCCCTTAGGGGTCTGTCCGCAGAGGATCAGGCGCATGCCGCGAGATGGGCCTAGGGTGCGGTCGCTATAAATAGACTCGACCATGACGGCAAAGGTCACAAGTGCTGTGAGCCTTTCACGAGTTTCATGGGTGTAGAGTTAAGAACTGCAGGGTGGGGTGGAGCTCGCCCTCCTGACTTAGCTCGAGGGTGGGCGGAGCTTTGGTGTTAGAAGAATGCTAGCGAGGTGGGAGGCAAATGAAGGAGAAAAGGTGCCGGCTGCACCTGCCTTGTTGGCAACCGCTGCATCATCTTTCGGCTCGGGCCGGTTGATGCTCGGACAGCGGTTGTCCCCGTCGGGAACCGGCGCCTCGTCTTCCAGCTCGAGCTGGACGGCGTTCAGGCGATGGTTTGAACGAGGCAGGTGCTTCGGTCACCCGTCCACGGCGTCCGGTGACGGCGCGCTTTGGTGGCAGAGTGGTCTTGCTTCCGGGTGCGCGCCGCGTCTTGATAGGTGGGCGTCGCAGCCGGCGTTGCGCCACTCAGGACCTCGACATTGTGGTGAAGGCCGCTTCACCAACCGGGGCGCGCGTAGCCGACCTGGAGGTCGACGAGGTTCTTTGAACCTTTGCCGCGCCGGCCGTGGAGAACTCCCGTTGCCCCGGCGCGTGCGACCATGCTGGTGTTAGAAGAAAACTAGCGATGTTTCTAGTCGGTCTAGTGGTCGCCAGTGTTGAGAAATGGGCATGGCTACACGCGTCTTTTGGCCGCGAAGGAGCGGTCTTTGTGTGTTGTTTGTTGTACACGACCGTTCGCCGGTCATGTGTCTTATGGCAATAAAGAGCGTCCTTCATCCACTAGAGTGGCGTTCCGCCCCCCATTTTTTGTGAAACGAGCGATAACTCAGTGTTTAAGCTGCACACGAGTTTCATTATTACTAAGGAGTCGCATGAGTGTACAGGGAAAGCACGAGGGGCCTAAGGAGTTAGAACGACGCAGTTGCGGATGTTCCAGGCGTTAGCGAAGACTTCACCATTCTCGCGTTGGATAGTTTGTACGTGCCGGCTTCAGGACCTCGGCATGATGTAGGGGCCCTCCCACGGGGGGTGAACTTGTGGCGCCCTCGATTGTCTTGTCGTAGCCTAAGGACCAGATCTCCCTTGCTGACCCAAACGCCGAGAATCGCTCTGGATTTGAGATTTTCGGGATGAACTCGAGGTCATGGTGTTCTTCGCGAGATCTGCGATTCCGGGAGTTTTACTGAGTTAGAGGCCGAGATCTTTTGGGAAAACACTCCACTGGAGGTCTAGATCATCTGACCAAATCTCGCCTCAAGAGCTCAAGCGGTTTGGGAGATCCACTTTTGTTTTGACTTTTACCCGAGGCTCCCAGGCCCGGGCGGTTTAACCGCCCCCCCTGGCCGGTTTAACCGCCCCCCCCTGGGTGTGTTAGATCGAGCCGAGTTTCAGGTCGTTTTGGTGTTCGATTCGATTGGTTCGAGTTCCGCTGCTCGTTTCTTGTTCCTAGGGTCAGTAGCTTGACAGTGGCTACGTGATCTTGGCAAGATCGCTCTCGGAGGTTTCGGAGTTGGTTTGGGAGAATAGCCGGATTGTTTGGAAAGATTTTTTATCGGCTCCCATTCACTCCCCCCCTCTCTGGTCGCCGTTTCGGTCCTTCATTCTTCAAGATGCTCGACCACTAGTACCGTGCTAACCACTCGGGGAGTAGCAGAGATGTAGAGGTAGAGTTGTTCTCTTGGTTGAGGTGGGACGAGGATGGGAGGACTCTGCAGGTAATCTTTGAGTTCCTGGAAAGATTGCTTCGCCTCGTCATCCCACACGAACTTGTCCTGCTTCTTGAGCAGCTTGAAAAACGGCAATCCGCGAACGCCGAGTCGTGATATAAAATGACCTGAGCGCTGCCATGCATCCAGTGAGCTTCTGCACATCCTTCTGACAGGTTGGTGGTAGCATCTTGGTGATGGCCGTGATCTTTTCGCGATTTGCCTCGATCCTGCGGTTGCTGACCATGAAGCCGAGTAGTTTACCTGAGGGTACTCCGAAGACACACTTTTCCGGGTTGAGCTTCCACCGAAATACACGTAGACGTTCGAAGACCTTTGTCAGATTCCCTATCATATCCTCGGGGTTCATGATTTTGACCACGATGTCGTCTATGTAGGCTTCTACTATGTCTGGGATCAATTGATCCAGACATGCTTGAATTGTCCTCTGGTAGGTTGCGCCGGCGTTCTTCAGACCGAAGGCCATTGTGTTGTAACAAAAGGCACCGAACGGCGTGATGAACGTGGTCTTTATCTGATCTTCCAGTTTTAGGCCTATCTGGTGATAGCCTGAGTAGCAATCGAGAAAACAGAGCAGGGCAGAGCCTGCCGTGGAGTCAACGACTTGATCGATGCGGGGGGGGGGGGGGGGGGGGGGGGAACGAAGGCGTCTTTAGGGCAGGCTTTGTTGAGATCTGTATAATCGACGCATATTCTCCAATCATTATTATTCTTTTTTCTTACAAGAACTGGATTAGCTAACCAGTCGGGGTGGAACACCTCCTGAATAAAACCTGCAGCTAGCAGCTTTGTAATCTCTGCCCTAATCGCCTCCTTGCGGTCCTGCGCGAATCGACGAAGCCTCTGCTTGATCGGTTTGGCAGTCGGATTGACCTTCAAGGAGTGCTCGGCAAGTTCCCTTGGGACACCTGGCATATCGGATGGTTTCCACGCGAATATGTCGGCGTTTTCCCTTAGGAATTTGACGAGCACTTCTTCCTATTTGGGGTCTAATTCTGCCCCGATGATGGCCGTCTTCTTTGGGTCATCCAGATCCAGAGAGATCCTCTTCAGCTTCGTCTCCTTGCTTGACGCGATGGCTTCTCTTGCTGGCTTCTTGGTGGGGATCTCCAGAGAGTCCTTATCCACCTCCTGTGATGCAGCCAGTACTTGCTCCATGCGCTTGGACATGTCCAGGGCAGCTGCCGCGTTGAGGGTTTCCTGTTCGCATGTGTAAGCGACTCGGATGTCCCCCAAGACGGTGATTACGCCTTTAGGTCCTGGCATCTTGACCTGTAAGTAGACGTAGTGAGGAATCGCCATGAACTTGGCGAGCGCTGGCCTCCCGAGGATGGCGTGGTATGCAGTTTCAAAGTTCGCCACCGTGAACTGCATATGCTCGGTCCGGTAGTTGTTCCGGTCTCCGAAGGTAACGGGCAATGTGATGTGCCCGAGTGGTTCTGCCCCCTCTCCTGGTATCAAACCGTAGAACGCGAATTGGGGGGGACTTAGGTCAAGAGTAGTCAGGCCGAGCTCCTTCAATGTGTTAGCAAAGAGGATGTTCAGGCCACTGCCACCGTCGACTAGCACCTTGGTGAGCCGAACTTTGCGGATCGTCGGAGCTACTACCAAGGCGTGAGATCCGGGCTTCGGTATGAAGTTTGGGTGATCCTCCCGGGTGAACGTGATCGGAACTTCCGACCACTTAAGGTACTCAGGTACCGGTGGTTCCCTCGCGTGCATGACTTGGCAATGGGTGAGCTTCTGCTGGCGCTTCGTCTCGAACTCCGGTCCGCCATAGATCATGCGAACCACTCGGTCGGCTTCCTGGAAGTCGTCGCCGGGCTCGTCATTCCGCCTGTCGTCTCGCGGGGAACCATCGTTCCTCTTTCTGTAGGGAGGGCCTCTGTTGCCCCCAGTAAAGGCTCGCTTGAGCCCGTAGCACTCTCGTGCCGAGTGCTTGTGCTTGTGGTATGGACATTGCTCATCGAGCATGCGCTGGAAATCCTCTGGAGTTACCCGGCCTCTGGACCGGTCTAGGGCGGCGACCATATCTCCCTCGCTCTTCTTCTTGCGAGGGTGACTGTCGGTGCGACGATGGTCGTCGTGTCGGTCTTCGTCTTCGCGGCGGTCGCGCTTGCGGGTCGTCTTGTTCTCTTCTTCCCAGCGGCTCCTGAGCTCACTGAGCTGTTCCTTTTCCGCGATCTCTGCATCCGCCCACGTGCTAGCGATCCGGAACATGTCATTGACAGTCGCGGGTGGCTTCCGAGTCCACTTGTGAATCAGTCTTCCGTCGGAGATGCCGTGCTGGAAGGCTGTCATAACCTCCTGATCCGTCACGTCCGTGATGGAGTTGCGCTTCTCCGAGAACCTGCGCACGAAGTCGTGCAGGGTCTCGTTCTTGCACTGTCTGATCTGGCCGAGGAGCCGCTTGCTCCCGGGCCTTTCCCAGGTACCGAGATAGTTACCGACAAAGAGTGCGGTAAGCTGATCCCAGTTGTCGATGGCGTCCTGCGGGAGTCCTGCCAGCCAGTTGCGGCAGTCCTTGGTGAGCATGATGGGAAGGTAATTTGCCATCACGTCCTCGTCGCCGCCAGCCGCTTGTACGGCGGTGTAGTAGATCTGAAGCCATTGAGATGGATCAGACTTTCCGTCGTACTTGTCGATATCCGACAACTTGAAGCCTTTGGGCCATGTCACGCTCCTCAAGCGCTCAGTGAACGACTGGAATCCGCCGATCCGACCTCTAGGGCGGGAACCGCTCGGACCCGAGCCGTCTGTTGTTCTTGGGGGAGTGCTATCCCTCCTGCGATCCCGGTCCCTGGGCGGGGAACGGGTCCTCCGATAGTTCCGAGTCCTGGGTGGAGTTCGGTCCCGTCGGTAGGTTCTACTGCACGGTGGAGTTCGCTCCCTTGGCGGGGTCGGTCGCCTGGGTGGTGGAAGCGCTCGTCCTCGTGGCGGAGTGCGACCGCCGTCGTTGCCGCGCCTTGGACTACCGGAGGGGTCAGAGTAGTCTGACTCCGTCGAGTAGCCGCTCCTGTTGGAGTTACGACGGGGATTTCCATGATCCCGATCGTATTCTTCGCGCCGCCGGATTTCCTCCCGATGGCGCTCTTCGGTGCTGTTGCGGATGACGTCCCTCGCGTCTCGATCTCTGTTGATCGTGGTGCGAAGGTCTTCGTCACGATCCGATCCACCGCTGGCCCGGCGTCGAGACGGACCGGGCTCAGAAGCGACCGTGGTTGCTCTGCCCTGCATCTGGTGAACCTGGACGGAGGCGGCCTGCACGAGAGCCCTTACCTTTTCCAGGCTTGGAGTGCTGGGTGGCAGCCGACCGATTTCCTCGTTGATGGTGACGAGGTTCTGGACTGGCGTCTCGTAGACGTCGTATCCGTTGTACTCGAACATGCCGTCGCGCATCAAGTTCCGGGTGCTTCTCCTGTCGTGCCGATCCCGTTGACGACGATGATCTTCAGAGCGTGGTTCCTGGAGTCGAGCAGTGCCAGATCCTGATGCGGTGGCTCCGTGTGGTCGTGCGGCTCTGTGAGTCGCCCGACTGGCGTTGCGTCCTCGACGCTGGTCCCTGGCTTCAGTCGTCTCCTCAGCCGGAGTGACCTCGTCTTCTGACACAGGGTTGGGTGGCGTCGCTGGCGCTACCATGTAGCAGTATGACCCAACTCCTTCTTGCGCGAGGTAGTCTTCCTCGGACTCGGAGAAGTCGGATGTGGGCTGTATAAGGCTCCAAGCTACTCGGAGTTAGTTCTCCGGGTAATCCTAGCAGTTCCGGCTCCGTAGAGGCGTCGGATACTGTGTAACCTTCCGGCAGGTCGTCCAGGATTGAGGGTCCCTGTGGGTTTAACTCGTAGGAGTCGCTCCCAGAGAGGGAATCATCCGCCTGGACGATGTCCTTCATCTTCTGCTTCTGAGCAAGCGCGCAAAAGCCAGGGGTCTGGACGGTGATGACCTCAGGGCTCGGGACGCGCGTCGGTTGAGGGTTTACGCTCTGAGATGACTCGGCGACGCGACTCTCAGGAGCCGGATCGGAACCGAGTGATTGTAGATCTGTTCCCGACTGGTTGGGCCTCGCGTTTTGCGATGGACTCAGCGGGGTAGAACCGGCACGATCAGATGCGATCGAACCGGATTGGGCCGTGACGGCCGAAGTCGGCGCCACAGAGGAAACCTCCGTGGCGATCGTAGCTCCTGCCGCTTGGGTATCCAAGGCGACGGTGGTGACGTTCCCGAACTGGATCTCGAATCCGTCGACGTCCGGGAGATTGCAGCTGTCCAAGATCTTGATACGATCCATCAAGCTTACCAGATTGATCTCGGCGATATCCCCTACCTGGCGCGCCACTGTCGATGATATTATCTCCGACAGTCTTCCACGGGGTAGCCCACGGAAGTGATTTGTATTGCAGGGAAGATCGCAAAGATCGGAAGCAAGATGGTTAGGATGGACAGACACGGGGGTTTATACAGGTTCGGCCCGTCGACTCGACGTAATACCCTACGTCCTGTTTTGGGGTGTTGTATTGCATGGATTGTGAGTTGAGTTGTGGTGAGGTGTTTTGGAGGGGGTCCCTGCCCGCCTTATATATCGGGGGGGGGGGGGGGGGCAGGGTTACAAGTCGGATTGTAGCCGATCCTATCTCTAAGGATCCTTTCCTTCTTTACAATAATTCCTATTCCAACTAGAACTTCTCCTTCCGGATCCTTCCTTCGTGCGCCGACTTATCCCGCACGTCTTCAGGTCCAGAACGGTGGGCTGGGCCGCCCCCTTTTGGTGGGCTGTCAGGCTTGCTCGTGAGGTACCCGGGTACTATATCGCCCACAAGGAGGTGGAGTACAGAGGGTTGTCCTTATGATTTTATAAAACATGCAGTCCATATTATTAACTTGGTGGATTTTATTATGCAGGAACTGGGTTTGGCATGACCAAGTAGTTGGTTGCCAGGACTTGCCTTCATGAACAGTACTTGGACGTTCGCTTAAGCGTATGTATGCTCGATGCTGACCAGGCGTGGCTTCGGGGTCTTCCGGAGCTTCGGCATCTTAGGCGGGGCCTGGTCACGCCATCGACCTAATGATTAATAAAACATGGAAAATAACATTCAGCAAAGCAGTACATCAAGCAATTCCTATAGAATGAAAATAAAGGATAAAATGGGGAGACCAGGGTTATTAAGGAATAATCCATTAATTATAGTAAATAATTAATGGACTTGAAGGAATGGAGTTTCCGAGAAATCGATAAGTAATTTCCCCAGAGATTATTGAACAGTTGGGGAATTACATGGATTTCTAAGAGATAATTCCCGGACAACGGCGGTTTCTACGAAGGGTTTGAAAGGGTGGATTTGGGATTATCGGACAACTAAGTAATAATCTCGGAATAATTAATGGATGATTATATTAATTATTTAGAAATAAGTTTCTAAATAATTAATGGTATGGAATGGATTTGGGTAGCATAACGGCTACGGTGTTACCAAAACCTCGGGTTTCGATCGGGCGGCGAAACGGCGCCCGCGGGGTTTGGACGGGGTCTTGACGGGGCTTTGGAGCGGTGCGACTGAGATTTGGGGCTAGGATATAAATCCTAGGGCACTAAGCACATGGAAATGCTTAGAATAATCCCTAGTATATGGAAATTCCCGAAGATTTTATGGAGCTTTGAAATGGAAGAAGGGGATTTTTTGGGTACACTCAATGGGATTTTCTATTGGATGAGGGTTGTTTATTTGGATTTGGGGCAAAGGATTATCCTAAAAAGGTTTAGACGGCTCTAATAGGTTTAGAAATATTCCTAATATTTTTGGAGAAATTTGGAGAATTTTTGGAAGTAAGGAAGGGCTCTAATTAACCTTGTGTGTGCACTTACCGGGTGTACCTAGCAGTTTCTGGGCGGCTGACGCAGCAGGTGGGGTACGCCAGCGGTACTGTTTCGTGGGCCGGTGCCGTGGGGCTTCGTGGACCGGGGCTGCCTCCCCACGGTCTATGTGGACCGAGTCCACCCGAGGTCCGGGTGGCGGGATGCCGTGGGCCGGCCATGGACCACAGGCGCGGGCGGTCTCCGGTCCATATGGACCGGGACTACGCGGCCGGGAAGGGGTCGGGCCCGCCTGGCAGTGGGTGGTGGTGAGGAGCAAGGTGACCAGAGGAGGTTGTCTTCCACCTCTTGCTCCAGGCCGCCATGGACACGGGCGGGGGAGCTCGGGCTCCGCCCGGTCTCGGGGCTTCGGCCACCGTGGCCTGTGGGGAGGGCACAAGCACGGAGAGGGGGACGAGGAGGCTCCGTTTTGGGTGCCAGCTCGAGGATAAAGGGGAAGTGGAGGAGTGGCCACGGGAGCATGCCGGAGCTTGGCTCGGCTTGTGTTGTGCCGTGGGAAGGGAGGGGGTGCTCTCCTTTCATAGGCGCTGGAGAGGGCCGGGGTGCTCGCCACGTCGCGGCGAAGGATGACGACAGCGAGAGGCGCACTTGGGGGTGGTCGGCGCCGCACTTTCCTCACGGCGGCGGTTGGAGGCAGTGACACGCGGCGGGGTGCTCCATCTCGGCCGTTCCGCGCGCATCAAGCGGCGGCGGCTTGCGGAGGATGGAAGGACGGCGTGCACGGCCGACCTGGAGGGGCACGGCGGCATGGGCGCCCGGTATGGGCGCTCTGGCTATTAATGGCGCCCAGGTGGTTGGGCGTTGGGGTGCCAGACGGCGGCCGGCCGGGGGCACGTGGCGGCCGGGATTCGTGCGCGGCTTGGCTACGCTCGGATGTGGGCGGATCCGACGGCGTGGAGGGGTGGTGGTGCCGGGCGTTGGTGTGAGGGGATGCGTGGCGGTGATTTGCCGGCGGCGGGGCGCAGCGGCATGACACGAGGGAGGGGGAGGGAGGAAGAAGGAGGGGCGGAGGTGGGCCAGGCCGCGCTGGTGAACCGGGCCGAGCGGAGGGGGTGGAGCGGGGAGAGGGAGTTGGGCTGGGCCGTTTGGCGACCTGGGCCAGGCCGGTCAGAGGAAGGGAGGGGGATGGGATGAGTGAGGCTGGGAGTTGAAGGGTGGAGAACGAACTCTGGTGACGGGCCGCGAGAAGCAGTTGGGCTGAAAGCGAGGTTCCGGCCCAATAAACAACAGAGACGGTTTTCTAGATATTTGAATGGGGTTTTTGACTCAAATTTGAATGGGGATTCAAATTTGGGTAGAGCTTTGATGTGAAGCTTGATTTGGGAGATTTTGGAGGGGTTTTGAAATAAGACTTAATATCCAAATTGAATTTGAATATTAATACTAAAGGATCGGGAAGGGATTTAATGGAATTTCTATGAAAGGAAATGGGGGAGTTTTCTAAGCATTCGAATGCAACACACATGTTTGATTTGATGCATGGTTTGTTTAGAAAATATATTTCGAGTATTGTTAGGGAAGAGAGTTAGGTTTAATTAGAAGAAAAATTTTAGGAAGCTCGTATTTTTAAATGTCTTAAAAAGCAGGGCGTTACAATGGGAACCCAGAAGACGACGAGCGGGAATTGCTCATTCCCCTAGAAGAACACTCCGCCCCAGAAGAAGGATCGCCCCGCGAGTAGTGTGCGCCCAGTCACCCCAAGGATTGAAGCCGTCTCGGTCCGAAGTTTAGAGTTGTACCCCTGTTGTGTCGTTGTACCCCGGTCGTGTAGTTCGTGTTTTGGCTTGTCCAAGTGATGTACCCCCTTCCCCTTTCAAAGGAATAAAATCGTTTGTGCTTGTTGTGTTGCTAGACTCTGTGCTTGTCGGCAGGAGGAGGATTCTGCCTTTCTGTTTTATGAATTAAATAACTTAAACATCACTAAAATTCCAAATCCTAGTCTCTTATATGTCCTCTAAATCCGCAGATGGTCAACACGCGTGGACCCAGGGCTTCCCGGAGCCGAGTCCCTGCTGCTAGCGACAACGTGCAGAGCGCACCCCATGGTGAGCACCAGGATGAAGTGAACCAGGAAAGGAGGGAGGAAAGTCAAGTTGGGCTAGAGCAAGCGCCACTTCCACGTGCCATTGATTGGCTGCAGGTGGTGAACAATCAGAACCTGATAATGGAAGCTGTGGTCAAGGCCATCGCCAACCAGAGGCCCCGTGGGCAGAGTATGAATGACAAACTGTTGGAGTTCATTAGGACTAAGCCACCTACTTTTGCCGGGTCCACCAACCCACTTGATGCAGATGATTGGCTGAGAGTGAGTCAGAGGAAGTTGGAACCACTCCACTGTGAAGGATCGTGACAAAGTACTCTTGGCCACCCATCAACTTGTTGGGAATGCTCTCGCATGTGGGAGAACTACTGTGCAGCTGCCCCAGATGCCACTGTCATCACCTGGAGGGAGTTTGTGGATGAGTTCTGTCGTTACCATGTCCCCGCAGCCACCATGAAGCGCAAGGCAGATGAGTTCCGGGCACTTCAGCAAGGCAACAAGTCTATGGAAGAGTACACCTACCAGTTCTTGGAGTTAGCCCGCTATGCACCAGAGGAAGTGGACAGGGATGAGAAGAAGCAGGAGATGTTCATGAAAGGCCTGGACCCAGAGCTCAGGACTCTGCTCACCCCCCAGATTTATCCTGACTTCAACACGCTGATGAACAGGACCATTCTCACTGAAAGGGCCAAAGCGGATGAGAAGAAAGATATCAAGCGCAAGTTCCTAGAGAGCAAGGCTCGCCAGCAGGACCGCTTCTAGAGAAACAAGAGCTATAACCCCCCACTACACAGATCTCAAACGCCGATGCAGTACCGCACTCAGTCCCGAGCCTCAAGCTCACAGGTCACCAATCCCATCTTCAGAAGCCAGAGTGCCAAAGCCCCACAGAGCAGTGCCAGTTAGGCCAACAACAGCAGCAGGGCTTGTTTCAACTGCCGTGAGACCGGACATTTTGTGGCCAACTGCCCTTATGCCAGCAACAAGCCAGCAGCCCCGATGTACTCCAACTCGGTGAATGGACCGAAGCCAGCTCTGTCAGGTGCCAACCGTGTGCCCGTCCGCAGCAACAACCTCGGCAACAACACCAACAACCAGCAGATGAGGCAACCCCAGCAGTCCTATGGACGAGCCCGCGTCAACCACATCAACGTGCAGGAGGCTCAAGGAGCTCAGGGCGTAGTACTTGGTGAGTTTTTGGTCAGCTCAGTACTTGCCACAGTTTTATTTGATTCTGGAGCATCACATTCCTTCATATCATCAAGTTTTGTGGATAAGCACAATATACCTACAGTACTACTAAAGTTACCCCTGTTAACCCGAACACCTGGAGCCGACATCAAGTGTCAGTTAGGTTGTTCTAGGGTAAGGATTATTTTAAGTGGGGTAGAGTTTCTAGCTGATTTGGTAGTACTCAAGTCCAAGGGGATAGATGTAATACTTGGAATGGACTAGCTGACCCAGCATGACGGCCTTATAGGATGTGCCGCTAGAACCATATGCCTAACCAGCCCTGAGGGAGCCCAAGTAACTTGCCACACCCGAGAAACAAGATCAGACCCAATGGTTTATACCTTGGAGGCCAAAACCATAGCAGAAGTTCCAGTGGTATGTGAATACCCAGATGTGTTCCTAGAAGAGCTCCCCAGAATGCCGCCAGATAGGGACATAGAGTTCATTATTGACCTTATCCCAGGGACATCTCCTATAGCCAAGAGACCATACCGAATGGCCGCAGCAGAACTAGCAGAGTTGAAAGAGCAATTGAGAGACCTTCAGGAGAAAGGATTCATCAGACCTAGCTCATCCCCGTGGGGATCACCCGTTCTATTTGTGAAGAAGAAGGACGAAAGTATGAGGATGTGTGTGGATTATATGTCCTTAAATGAGGTTACCATCAAGAACAAGTATCCATTGCCTAGAATAGATGACCTCTTTGATCAGTTGAAAGGAGCCAAGTATTTCTCCAAGATTGATTTAAGATCAGGATATTATCAGCTCAAGATCAGAGAAAGCGACACCCCCAAGAAGGCATTTGTAACAAGATACGGGCAATACGAGTTTACAGTGATGTCTTTTGGACTGACTAATGCCCCGGCATACTTCATGAACCTCATGAACAAAGTGTTTATGGAAGAATTGGATAAATTTGTTGTCGTTTTCATTGATGACATACTCATCTATTCCAAGAGTGCCCAAGAGCACGAGCATCACCTGTGGGGGATATAGTACCCGGGTACCTCACGAGCAAGCCTGGCAGCCCACCAAAAGGGGGCGGCCCAGCCCACCGTTTTGGACCTGAAGACGTGCGGGACAAGTCGGCGCACGGAGGAAGGATCTGGAAGGAGAAGTCCTAGTTGGAATAGGAATTATTGTAAAGAAGGAAAGGATTCTTAGAGATAGGATCGGATACAAACCGACTTGTAACCCTGCCCCCCGATATATAAGGCGGGCAGGGACCCCCTCAAGCTAACTCGACTCATCAGGTCTCAACACGAAATCTCTCAACAAGCAATACAACACCCCAAAACAGGACGTAGGGTATTACGTCGAGTTGACGGCCCGAACCAGTCTAAACCCTTGTGTCTGTCCATCCTAACCATCTTGCTTCCGATCTTTGCGATCTTCCCTACATACAAATCACTTCCGTGGGCTACCCCGTGGAAGACTGCCGGAGATCATATCACCGACAGTGGCGCGCCAGGTAGGGGATATCGCCGAGATCAATCTGGTGAGCCCGATGGACCGCGTCAAGATCATGGACAGCTGCAACCTCCCGGACGTTGACGGATTCGAGATCCAGTTCGGGAACATCACCGCTGCCGCTTTGGATCGCCAGGAGGCAGAAGCTACAACTGCCACGGAGAACTTCTCTCTAGCGCAAGGCTCGGCTCGTTCCGAAAAAACTCGGAAACAGGTCATATACGGTTAATAACTAGTCGGAATCAACTCCGGCTAGTCGGCTTCATCAACAAACGACTACGAATCAAGCTAAGTCATGTTTCTAATAAACATCGTCTTTTAATTTCGCACGACTGCCGCGACAGATCAGCGTCATACACCCCGAGGGCTCATACATTGCACAATGTTGCAAATCATTTTCATCCAATTTCTTCTACTCGAATTATTTCCCTCGCGTCACGCACATAAAGTACGAGTGGAACAAACCTTAAACCGTGGGGGAAAGTACTCGCCAAGTCAAAGCTCTACACGCACGATAATGCTGTGCGGCATGAGACTGAGACCAACGAGGCTAATCTACTCCGTAACAGGTCAACCACTCGGAAATTAAGGCCAGCGAAGGGGGAAGGGAGTAGCACATACATATGCATTGTTACATACGCATCATCACTGCAACGAATTTTGTTTCGAGATGATATTTTTTATTATATCATATACTACCCAATCTTCGTGTTTATATTGCAGGATCCAAGTTAGGACGGCCAAGCCTATTTCTACGCTCGGAGGTTGGATCGAACGGCTAGGACCACTTCACGAGGATCAAATGAGTGCTCACATGAGTCGGCACTTGGATAATATTGAAGACCCGAGTGCTCACATGAGTCGGCACTTGGATATTGTTGAAGGTCCGAGTGCTCACACGAGTCGGCACTTGGATATTATTGATGGCCGAGTGCTCACGTTTGTCGGCGCTCAGATATCATCAAGGCCTGAGTGCTTACAATCGTCGGCACTCGGATGTTATCATCAACCCAGTACTCACACTAGTCGGCGTTTGGATTGCGTGATGGGGTGTCACGAAGCTCTTTTTGGAGTCTCGCCCAACTTATTCTAAGTCGAACGAGTCTCGGGGGCTACACCCTGTGGGTGCACCTAGTCGGTGCACACCATTAGACATTTCAAGACGAAGGATCAAGATCAAGACTATTGGACCCTCGAGCAGACTATTCTACTCTACTCAAGGCTCGGGGGCTAAGTGTATACACTTCACCTTCAGTGAGATGTAGAAGAAAGACTTTGAAGAAATTTTTGGGAAACGTCTGAGGTATCACTCGGATCTTTCTCAAAACCACTCGGATGATTGGAGAAATTACTCGGATGATGTTGCTGCTGCGAGGCACTAGGATCAAGTTAAAACCACTCGGCGAGAAGATACATATGACAAGAAGATATAAAGACCTCATAGAAGACTAGAAGACCCTCGAACTGATTAAACTAATCAGTACGAGGCTCGGGGGCTACTGTCGGGAATATACCCCCGGGTACCACACATAAGGGAGAAGTCGGACTCCTACTAGGAATCTACCCTGTAATCCTACTAGGACACCAACAATTGTAACCGACTAGTTCCCCGCCCCTTGGGATATATAATGGAGGGCAGGGGTGCCTAGATCGGTAGGAGAAGATAGAGAAGAAAAACTCATCTCACCACATCTCATCTCAACTCATAGCGAAATCCACGCAATACAATACCCCAAAACAGGACGTAGGGTATTACGTCGAGTCGACGGCCCGAACCTGTATAAACCCCCGTGTCTGTCCATCCTAACCATCTTGCTTCCGATCTTTGCGATCTTCCCTGCAATACAAATCACTTCCGTGGGCTACCCCGTGGAAGACTGCCGGAGATAATATCACCGACACACCTCCAACTGATATTAAATCATTGAGAAGCTTTCTCGGACATGCCGGATTTTATAGAAGATTCATTAGAGACTTTTCCAAGATCACCAAGCCATTGACACAACTTCTGCAGAAGGATGTGTCCTTTGATTTCAATGATGAATGCCTTAAAGCATTTAGAACTTTGAAAGAGTCACTCATAAGTGCCCCCATCATCCAACCTCCAGATTGGAACCTCCCGTTCGAGATTATGTGTGATGCAAGCGACTATGTCGTTGGAGCTGTTCTTGGGCAGAGAAAAGAAGAGAAAGTATATGCAATTTATTATGCAAGCAAGACACTCAATGAAGCCCAAATTAACTATGCTACTACTGAAAAAGAGTTGCTCGCTGTGGTATTTGCTTTCGAAAAATTCAGATCGTACATTGTTAATTTGAAAGTGATTGTCTACACTGATCATGCTGCAATCAAGTACCTTTTGACAAAGAAAGACGCTAAACCAAGACTGATTCGCTGGATTCTCTTGCTGCAAGAGTTTGATATGGAGATCAGAGATAAGAAAGGCACGGAAAATGTTGTGGCTGATCACCTGTCAAGAATGAATCGAGATGATGACAAAGTAGAACCTATTGAAGATAAAATGAGAGATGATCATTTATACAGAGTCTTTGATAGAAGCAACTGGATGGGAGACATTATACGTGCATTAAATGGAATTCCATTAGATCATTTGGATAAAAATTCTAAAAGACGAGTGTATGCGGAAAAGAAAAAGTACTATTGGGACGCACCATACCTGTACAGATATGGGGAAGATGGAGTGCTAAGAAGATGTGTACCAAAACAAGAAAGAGAGGAAATATTGAGAAAATGTCACGCATCAGAGTATGGTGGACACTATGGGCACTTCAGAACACATGCGAAGGTATGGGCTAGCGGATTTTATTGGCCAGAGATGCATGAGGATGCAAAGAGGTATGTTACAACTTGTCCTGAATGTCAGAGAACGGGAAATATATCACAGAGGAATGCGATGCCGCTGAATTATAATTTACAAATTGATTTATTCGATGTTTGGGGCATAGACTTCATGGGACCTTTCATCAATTCACATGGATTCGAACACATCCTAGTGATGGTGGATTATGTGTCCAAGTGGGTGGAAGCACTCCCGTGTAGAAAAGCATCAACCGAGGAGTCAATTAATATGATAAAGACGGTTATATTCCCTCGATATGGAGTACCGAGAGTCTTGATAAGCGATGGAGGATCTCATTTCACTGGCAAGGACTTTGGCAAGTGTTTATCGAAGCTGGGGATTGAACATAGAGTTTCTACTGCATATCATCCTCAGACAAATGGCCAAGCAGAAACCTCGAATAAACAAATAAAGGATATTCTAAAGAAGACAGTGTTCAAAGGTGGAAAGGACTGGGCGAAGAAGTTAGACGGAGCATTATGGGCATACAGAACAGCGCATAAAACACCCATAGGTATGACCCCATATCAATTTGTCTATGGAAAAACATGTCATTTGCCCGTTGAATTAGAACACAAAGCATATTGGGCTATAAAAGAGATGAATCTTGATATGGATGCTGCAAGAGTAAAGAGAAGAATTCAGATAAGCGAGCTTGAAGAGACAAGATTGAAGGCTTATCATAATGCAAGCATCTACAAAGAAAGAATGAAACGTTGGTACGATAAGCGTATACAAAGAAAAGAATTCAAAGAGGGAGACAAGGTATTGCTTTTCAACTCGAGATTTAAATTGTTCGGTAAAGGAAAATTGCAAAGCAAATGGGATGGACCGTACGTCGTACATTCGGTGTCACCAACTGGAGCGGTGACGATTATGGATATTAAAGGAGATCAATATGTGGTGAATGGACAGCGGTTGAAGGTTTATTTGGAGCCGGATATCGTCCCCCTTCATTACATTGACATCTATTCATTTGAAGATGACGCCGGACGTCAAGCCTAATGACGTTAAGCAAGGTGCGTTTGTATATAGTTTGAGTTTTATTTTTGTTTTAGTCTCTGTTTTGTTTCTGTGTAAACCCGACGAACCATAGGCTTTACATTGAGCAAAGTGGACCCCGTAAAAATTTGGGCTGCTCTGGGCTCAGGAAGAGACCAGGCCGCGCGGCCCAGGCCCCTGAGCAAAGGGGTGTTTCTAGCCCCGATCGATCTCCGTCAGCCCTAGTTTTGTTCGTTGCAGACTCTAGAAACCGCGTCCCGGAGATTGGCAAGTTTAAACCAGGAAAGAATGGGCTTCCCATCCAAGTCTTTCGGCATATAAATAGATGCGGTTTCTCCCTCGAAAAACCAACTCATTCCATCCACGAAAACCCCCCTAAGCATGCATGCGAGCCATGACGAGCAGCAGGAGCCCGAGCGTGAAGACTGGAGGCGAGGCGGCGCCAGAGAAGCCCTGGCCGCGCAGCCAGAGCTCTCCAGGCAGCGCGGCACAGCCCCCTCCCTTGGCTGCTGTCGAGCTCCTTCGACAGGAGGTGCGCCGGTGTGGTCTACAGCCTGTCTTTGCGAGGAGGCAGCATATGCAGCCTCGGATGAGCGTGGGAGGATTCCGTCCGACCAAGCCTCTCACTCCTCGCTACCCTGTCATTGAGATCATCAACGATGAATCTAAGGAAGTGCCGGTAAACACGGTCATCATCCCACCAAGGCGTTCCTTGCATCTGCTCGGCAAGAGGAAGGACTACTCCGAAGAACCGCAAGACTTCGCTGGCGACAGCGATTGGGAAGATGACCGTAGCCCTGGATCGTGGGGAGATGGGAAGGATGACAATTACAACTACGTGTGGGAGGAGCAGCCAGCTGAAGACAAAGAACAAGAGAACAATCAAGCTGGGCAATGAGATAAAGGTATGGTGAGCCCGATCCGTTCGCTCCGAATATGAATTGTTGTCCCGGATACAGAAGGAATATACAAGAGCTGTTTGCTGGACTTGATGATTACACAATGTTCGCCTACACGGCCGTGTAGGCCGTGTACACGGCGTTTAAACGCTACTCGATGGACTACCGTGCAGTTTAGGCCTAAACGGTTCATTACACGGTCAACCCGTTTACACGGTCAAACACGGTCTTACACGGTGTAAACGGTAGACTTTAAACGGCGCAAAACGGATTTACACGGCGTGTAAACCCGTGTAAGCCACCGTTTAGGCTATATACTACCTCGTATTTGTATGTCATTGTCATGAACTCGAAGTTAGAAATGAGTATTATTGTTGCATATTGCCTTTTAGTTATATTTGTATGGTTGATTACATGTGTTGTTGTGACCTATGTCACCTATGACTCTATGAGTTTCTAATAATTGAGAATTGGTCCCTATATTACTTATCACCATGTAATTTTTACTAATGTGATACACTACCGTGTAATCCGTGTACACGCCGTGTACACGGCGTTTACACAGCCTACACGCTAAACTGTGCTTGACCGAACGACTACCGTTTAGCGTTTAGGCTAACATTGTGATTACATAGCGTCAATCGAAGCTTTCTACCATAGACTCCAGGAGCTGGAGAAGCAGGTGGACGACGACTTCAGGTTCCTCAACCGGAACGTGAGGAAGTTGTTCGCTAGGGATGACAACAAGAAGAAGGGCGGTGGCAACATCAAGTGCAACTGTGGGCGTCATCACTAGTGATTCCACGAGCCTCGTGTTTCTCCTATTTTGTCTACGATGAGGACGTCGTAAGGTTTGAGCGTGGGTGGGGGGGGGGGGGGGGAGAGCGAGCTCGTGTCGTGTCTTTTGTGAGAGTCAGTTTCGTCGGTGTGTGAGAGTCGTGAGATTTTTTTTCTGTCGGTGTGCTAGTCGTGTGAGGGTCATGTTAAATTAGTGTGAGTCTTAAAAAATCAAATAAAAAGTGTCTTGAATAATTGCTTGGATCGCGCGTTTTGCAAGTATTATTTTTGTTCTCATAACGATTTATCATGAGCAATGTCTAGAAATTTAAATCATGGTTGTGGTGTTATTAAAGAATTTATTCCTGCTATACCCATGCTTGATTTTGAGCGAGGACTTGGATTTTTGTTTAGCACATGCAAGTAACACTTAAATTGGAGGAGATTTTGTTTAAATAAAGTTTAGAAAAACCTTGCACAAAGAATGACTATATGATTTTCCAATTCGAGAGAAATTCCTATCCTACCAAGGCTTTAAATTCAATATTATTCGTTCCACCATAAGCCAAGATGATGTGATGCATTAAGTTAGGATTTTTCTCTCTTGAGAGTTTTAATTTTGAGCAATGATCATGTCCTTGTTCTCAACTCTTCATGCTAGCCTCGACATTATTCGGTAATGAGAGTTCTTCATTAGAACAATCATATGATCTACCGGACTCCAAAACCCGAACCAAAATTCTTTATTTTATATCTATCCCTTGAACACAACCTAAAAATACGAGGATATATTTTGTTTCTGGGCAAGATCGAAGGAACACAGACTCTGGAGAATTTTTGGAAGACGTGCGTAAAAGATGAGACGCAACCGGGCCAGAAAAGGGCCTGGCCGCGCCGCCCAGAGGGCCTCTGGCCGGCCGGCCAGGTGTGTTCCTGGGTCCCCTGGGCTGCAGAAAAATTGTGGAGTTGTAATATATATTTGTTATCTCGTATGCAAAAGATTGGGTTCAGAGGATGTTCGGAAAAGAGTTGTAAATTCAGTGAAAGAAGAAAAAGAAAAAGAAAGAAAGAAAAGAAAGAAAAATATGAAAGAAAATATAAGAAAAAATATAATAAATTAAGGAGGGACTGTTCTACAGATTGGAGATCATTTGAAGTGCAAGAGAAGACCGCCCTTTCATCAAAGATATATCCTCAATTCCAACCATGTGCAATCCGACGATGAGGACGGCATTAGTGCCTCAAAGTCATTTATTTTTTTTGCCCTTGCACATGTCCACCATTCTATATCTTCTCATCCTTGAACCCCTCACATTATGGTTATACTCTCATGATCATTGGCTCAGAAGGTGAACACCATTAGAGGATTTTCTTAGCTTGATAATATTTACATTAGCTTGGTTAGCCTTTCCTATAGCTCCACTATATTGAGAGAATTTTGAGAGGAAAGGATTTGAAAAACAAGATAGGAATAGCCACTTTATGATGAGACTTGTGAGGACTTGGAAAATAATATTGGTCTAACTCTTGTTGCAAGATGATTTGATTTTGATTAAAAAGAAGAAAAACCCTCCAAGGAAAGTAAGAAAGTGATGTGCTGGTAAGCTTCGAGTTCTTTAGCAAAAGAAAAAGCTCTGTGGATGATTTGGCTTGAGTAAATGATTGAACGCCCATGCTTTAATTATCTTTGCTGCTCCGCTGATATTTTGTTTAAAGGACTTGAATGATTTCACTTGCATCAAGTGTAAAGATTTACTCAAGATCGTTTGCAACCCGTTGAAGAAGTTTGACTTGCTCGAGGACGAGCAAGAGCTAAGCGTGGGGGGATTGTTGGCGTTGTTAAATGACACCCTTTTAGTATTGTTTATATATCAATTTCATGCTTATTCTAATGCTAACCCCGCCACTTGGCACTGAAATAACCACGTTTCCACTTGTGTCTTGTATTTTGGAGTATATTGTGAATTTGTAGGAAACTCGACACATTTGGGCTAGTTCTGGTGATTTGACAATGGGCTTAAAGCATACATAGGCTGATGATGTAGAGAAGGATCAACACGCAAAAGATGAAGTGGATCAGGGCCAGGAAAGGCCCTGGCCGCGCAGCCCAAGAGCCCCCTGGCCGCGCGGCCCAGCCCATTTTTGGGCCCAATCGTGCTCCATTTCTTCGAGGCTAAGCATTCGTCAACCCTAGCCTATATATGAGCCGCGATTCGCCAGAGACGAGGAGAGCCGCACCAGAGGAGATGAAGACATCAAGAAACCACCAGGGATTGATCAAGATCCAATCTAGAAGCCATCCATGTGGAGGAAGCGGAGCCGGAAACCCTAGCGGAGGCGCCGGCGACGCTGAACCCTAGAGGACAGCAAGGACATCGTCTTCACAAGAAGTTTACCACAATGATTAGCGCTTCAACACCAATCTACATGGGGTAAATCCTTCGTATGTTCATGGGGTTGTATGGTGATCTTGAGATGTAATCGTTGAATCCTTGTTTTGATCGTTGATCTATCATGTTCTTTTGGCTATGTTCTTCATCTATCTGATGCCCTAGCTAGGCCTTGATTTGGTTTGCACAATTGCTCTGCTTTCCTCAGATCCTTTAGCCATGAGTTTGATCCTCGTAACATAGTAGCAGATTACCACTGTTTGGTGACAGCTTGTGGGAGGGAAAACTGCTGAGCTTGGTTCATGTTCATCATTGTGATAGATTAGATCAGTTTCTTCACGTTATACGATGCATCTACAAGTGACCCTAGACCCTATGAACATCCGTTCCTCATATCTTGTGCTCATCATTAACTGTTCTTGCTAATCTAGACTAGATTGATCTTCTAAACATACTAGATTAGATCCAATTCATATCTAAGTCTTTACCAACTCGATTAGTGCATAGTTAAGCGTAATAACCCACTTGTTCCGTGGATTGATAACCTTGGGGGAGTACTCTCTTGAGGGAAGAGCTACAACTGATCCGTGCACTTGCAGTGGATCTTGGACAACTGCATGGCCCTCAGCTCTCCGTAGATGGATGTCCCTCAAGTTCCTCGGCTTCTGCTTTGAATGATGGGGTGCCGGCCGAAAGGTGCACTATTTATAGTCCTGGGAAACCCTAGGCCAAAGGGGAAGGCGAGGCGGCGCAAGAAAGGCTTGGGCCGGCCGGCCAGGCCCTTTCCTGGCCCGTCTCGTGCTCAGCTTTTTCTCCAAGCTTCCTTGAAGGTTCTGGAGTATTCCTTTCTATGCATGTGGGCCCTGGACGTCGTTTGCTTCGGGATAAAATTATATCTTGATGACTTTCCATTTGAATTGCCTTCATCCCGAAGTAACTTGATCTTATCTTCATTTGCTTAGTCCTTAAGCAATCTTGGAGGTTGGTGGGCTGCATCTGGGCATGAGTGGGCTTCAAGTCCATGGCTTGGGCGCCTGGGCCTAATAGGCCTGCTTCATCCGGGCTTCCGGCCTTCGTCTTTCGCTTGTCTCGAATTTAGCCCATATTCATCTCTAATTTATCATTTATCCTGCATAAACCAAAATCCTCCAAAAACACATGCATATACAAATATGACCCGATTATAGAGTATGATCATATGTTTAGACATTAAATTCATGCAATTATCGAAGTTAAACAGGGGTAAAAGGG
Organism: Urochloa ruziziensis; assembly: GCA_015476505.1. Classification (NCBI taxonomy): domain Eukaryota; kingdom Viridiplantae; phylum Streptophyta; class Magnoliopsida; order Poales; family Poaceae; genus Urochloa; species Urochloa ruziziensis. The sequence continues at coordinate 51,325,752 of CM027123.1, read as the reverse complement.
TGTCATTTAACAGCGCCAACAACAATCCCCCCATGCTTAAACCTTGCTCGTCCTCGAGTAAGTCTTCGATAGAAATCAGCGTTGCCCTCCGAAGTCCAATCCCTGCACTTGATCGTACACGAGAAAACATAATGCTCTCTAAAGATTTTTCAATTAAAGTTCAAGTTGTAACCAGCTCTTTCTAGTATGGAGGGTAGATATGAATTAAGTGCAACCCACAAAGAATTTAAATCCATAAGCTCTCAATTTTAAACAAGTCTCAAGTAAAGGAGTTTTATTTTAAAAAGAATAACTGAACCAAGATCAATAATTTAAACCTTGTAAATTACTCAAGGGAACTCTCAGCTCATCTTGTCTCTCAAAACCTGCTAATCACTCTCAACCTTTCTTTCTCTCATGTATATAAGTGTAAGGCTTATATGGAGCTTGGAAAGGTTAGTCCTAGCAAAGATATTATAATCAAGATATTATCAAAACAAGAAAAGCATCTTACGGATTTACCGAGACTCGTCAAAAAGGCCATGAGAAAATAATGTCTTTGTGGAGAGGGAGAGAATGGACACACACTTTTTAGATGGTGGACATGTGCAAATGGCAAAGGATGATCCCGCGGCACAAATTAAGTCCTCGATTGCACATGCTTGGAATAATTGAGTATGGAGTAGGTCTTCAAGGCACCAAGAATCAAATGAAACAAAAAGAACTAAGGAGCATTTATTTTATCTCTTTCTCACACATGCTTTTTTTTTCTTTTTTCTTCACACATTTTTTTTATTTTTGCTCCTTAGAACCTTTTGCAACACAATATCTACTTAGCGGTAGTCAGAGATAATGCGATGACTCTCCCCCCATGCTTGAACGATTGCTCGTCCTCGAACAATGGAGTGGGAAATAAAATGACCGCTGAGCAGAGAATGAATTCTTCTCATCTTGCAGAGAACAGCTTGGATCTTCAGAGGGGACTTCCACAAAAATTTTCGAGGCCACCAGAGGCAAGAATGCCCCTGGCCGCGCGGCCCAAAGGGGTCCTGGCCACGCTGCCTGGCCTCTTCTTCCCTCTGTTTCTTCTGATTTTTCTCCTGCGCACTTGTAGATGTCTCCCAAAACTATATTCCTTCAATGATCACTCTGATCCTTCTGAAACTCCGTCAAAATAATTGTTCCATACTCAACAAATGGGTTGTGGTCAAGGTGGTATTCACAAAAAGATAATTTGGGTTTTTGGGCGGATATCCAGCGAGGTTTGCTAAGTTCTCAATGTGAAAACAAGCAATGCATGGATAGAAAAGGCTAGCAATAAGAAAGGTACGCAAAAACGGAATGGCCAGCTTCTTAGTCTCATACCGAAGAAACAAATCCTGAATTAATGCACTCAAAAATAATTCTTGCACAACTATGGTTCATGATGATATGATATTTAGGCTTTGGATAGGTAGAGCATTTGCAAAGGTATTAATGACAAGGTCAGCATGAATGAATTTCAATAGAAGTGCAAGAGAAGACCGCCCATTTGCATGGGTATTAAAACGACCTTTGAATTATTTAAAAGAGAGAGCAAGATTAATAATTATGGGTCTTTATATTATCTTAACCTCCACAAAAGATTTGAGCCAGTGTTTATATCAATTTTTAGATCATGTTAGAGAGAGCATTAGTTTAATCATGGATAAATCAAGTACGAAGAAAGTACAAAGTGGCAACGATCATCATATTTCAAATTGCAAGAACAACATCATAAACATTGACCATATGAAATTAAGCTCCTTGTGATGATCATTTTATTCGACTCACACTAACAAAATAAAATAGAAAACATGCTACACATGACAAAACTTATTCACATGAAAATCAGGGGAGGAAGAGATTCAAACCGTGAGTAATTTATTTCTTCTCCTTCTTCTTCTTCCCTCCATGGTCGTCTTGTTCGTTGCCTGGCTCTTGTTCTTCCTTGCGTCCTTGCATCAACTTGAAGAGTGATCAACGCTTGTCCTCCTCTTGAGGACTTCCTTGACATGCTCTTGAACTTGCTCTTTGCTTCATCCATCATCTTTTTCATCGTTCTTGCATGAGAGCATAGACAAAGAACACGTCGAGGTTTCTTGCCGATGCGAAGGAGCAAAACGAAACACAAAAGCCATGGCTCAAAAATGATCGATGCTTGGTCGTGGTTTCAATGTTCTCAACATAAAAATTCAAATCTAATTTTTTAGAAATTAAATTATGCTTAGCGCAATCACCAAGACATTATGCAAATCAGAGATGAATCTTATTGTCAAAAACCAATGTAGAACAAGATTTTCTTGACCACATTAATTTAGGTTAAATCAAAGACACTTAGTCTATTAAATTAGACTAAATAAACTTTGATCTTTACCATGCAGGGTGTGGGATTAGGTTCTAGTTTTGGCTAAAATGAGAGAGAGAATTTTGAAGAAAATAAAACAAAAAGGCTTAGGAAACTCTAACTAGAAAAACCAGGATTTTCAATAAGCATGAACCAAAAGAGAATTTTTATCCTTGTGGGGGATATAGTACCCGGGTACCTCACGAGCAGGCCTGGCAGCCCACTAAAAGGGGGCGGCCCAGCCCACCGTTCTGGACCTGAAGACGTGCGGGACAAGTCGGCGCACGGAGGAAGGATCTGGAAGGAGAAGTCCTAGTTGGAATAGGAATTATTGTAAAGAAGGAAAGGATTCTTAGAGATAGGATCGGATACAAACCGACTTGTAACCCTGCCCCCCGATATATAAGGCGGGCAGGGACCCCCTCCAAAACAACTCGACTCACGAGACAACAACTCGACTCACGAGACAACAACTCGACTCACGAGACAACAACTCAACACGCAATACAACACCCCAGAACAGGACGTAGGGTATTACGTCAAGTCGACGGCCCGAACCTGTATAAACCCCTGTGTCTGTCCATCCTAACCATCTTGCTTCCGATCTTTGCGATCTTCCCTGCATTACAAATCACTTCCGTGGGCTACCCCGTGGAAGACTGCCGGAGATAATATCACCGACAGTGGCGCGCCAGGTAGGGGATATCGCCGAGATCAATCTGGTAAGCTCGATGGATCGCGTCAAGATCTTGGACAGCTGCAACCTCCTGGACGTCGACGAAGTCGAGATCCAGTTCGGGGATGTCATCACCGCCGCCTTGGATACCCAAGCGGCAGGAGCTACGGTCGCCACGGAGGTCTCCTCTCTGGCGCCGACTTCGGCCATCACGGCCCAGTCCGGTCCGATCGCATCTGATCGCGCCGACTCTACCCCGCTGAGTCCACCGCAGAACGCGAGGCCCAATCAGTCGGGAACAGATCTACAATCGCTCGGTTCGATCCGGCTCCTGAGAGTCGCGTCGCCGAGTCATCGCAGAGCGTAAACGCTCAACCAACACGCGTCCAGAGCCCTGAGGTCATTACTGTCCAGACCCCTGGCTTTTGCGCGCTTGCTCAGAAGCAGAAGATGAAGGACATCGTCCAGACGGATGATTACTTCTCTAGGAGCGACTCCTACGAGTTAGATCTACAGGGACCCTCAATCCTGGACGATCTGCCGGAAGGATACACAGTGTCCGATGCCTCTACAGAGCCGGAACTACTAGGATCACTCGGAGAATTGACTCCGAGTAGTTTGGAGCGTTATACGCCCACGTCCGACTTCTCCGAGTCCGAGGAAGACTACCTCGCGCAAGAAGGAGTCGGGTCATATTGCTACATGGTGGCACCAGCAACGCCAACCAATCCTGTCTCAGAAGATGAGGTCACTCCAGCTGAGGAGACGACTGAAGCCAGGAATCAGCGTCGAGGACGCAACGCCAGTCGGGCGACTCGCAGAGCCGCACGACCGCACGGAGCCACCGCGTCAGGATCTGGCACTGCTCGACTCCAGGAGCCTCACTCTGAAGATCACCGTCGCCAACGGGATCAGCACGACCGGAGGAGCACCCGGAACTTGATGCGCGACGGCATGTTCGAGTTCAACGGATACGACGTCTACGAGACGCCGGTCCAGAACCTCGTTACTATCAACGAGGAAATCAATCGGCTGCCACCTAGCACTCCGGGCCTGGAAAAGGTAAGGGCTCTCGTGCAGGCCGCCTCCGTCCAGGTTCACCAGATGCAGGGCAGAACGACCACGGACGCTCCTGAGCCCGGTCCGTCTCGACACCGGGCCAGCGGCGGATCAGATCGTGACGAAGACCTCCGCACCACGATCAACAGAGATCGAGATGCGAGGGACGTCATCCGTAACAGCACCGAAGAGCGCCACCGTGAGGAAATCCGACGGCGCGAAGAGTACGATCGGGATCATGGAAATCCCCGTCGTAACTCCAACAGGAGCGGCTACTCGACGGAGTCAGACTACTCTGACCCCTCCGGTAGCCCAAGGCGCGGCAACAACGGCGGTCGCACTCCGCCACGAGGACGAGCGCCTCCACCACCCAGGCGACCGACTCCACCAAGAGAGAGAACTCCACCGCGCAGCAGGACCTACCGACGGGACCGAACTCCACCCAGGACTCGGAAGCTATCGGAGGACCCGTTCCCCGCCCAGGGACCGGGATCACAGGAGGGACAGCACTCCCCCAAGAACAACAGACAGATCGGGTCCGAGCGATTCCCGCCCTAGAGGTCGGATCGGCGGATTCCAGTCGTTCACCGAGCGCTTAAGAAGCGTGACATGGCCCAGAGGCTTCAAGCTGTCGGACATCGACAAGTACGACGGGAAATCTGACCCATCTCAATGGCTTCAGATCTACTACACCGCCGTACAAGCGGCCGGCGGCGACGAGGACGTGATGGCAAACTATCTTCCCATCATGCTCACCAAGGACTGCCGCAACTGGCTGGCAGGACTCCCGCAGGACGCCATCGACAACTGGGAGCAGCTTACCGAACTCTTCATCGGTAACTATCTCGGTACCTGGGAAAGGCCCGGGAGCAAGCGGCTCCTCGGTCAGATCAGGCAGCGCAAGAACGAGACCCTGCACGACTTCGTGCGCAGGTTCTCAGAGAAGCGCAACTCCATCACGGACGTCACGGATCAGGAGGTGATGTCAGCCTTCCAGCGCGGCATCTCCGACGGGAGACTGATTCATAAGTGGACTCGGAAGCCACCCGCGACTGTCAATGACATGTTCCGGGTCGCTAGCACGTGGGCGGACGCAGAGATCGCGGAAAAGGAACAACTCAGCGAGATCAGGAGTCGCTGGGAAGAAGAGAACAAGACGACTCGCAAGCGCGACCGCCGCGAGGACGAAGATCGACACGACGACCATCGACGCACTGACAGCCAACCTCGCAAGAAGAAGAGCGAGGGAGATATGGTCGCCGCCCTGGACCGGTCCAGAGGCCGGGTAACTCCAGAGGACTTCCAGCGCATGCTCGATGAGCAATGCCCTTACCACAAGCACAAGCACTCGGCGCGAGAGTGCTACGGGCTCAAGCGAGCCTTCACTGGGGGCAACAGAGGCCCTCCATACAGGAAGAGGAACGATGGTTCCCCGCGAGACGACAGGCGGAACGACGAGCCCGGCGACGACTTCCAGGAAGCCGACCGAGTGGTGCGCATGATTTATGGCGGACCAGAGTTCGAGTCGAAGCGCCAGCAGAAGCTCACCCATCGCCAGGTCATGCACGCGAGGGAACCACCGGTACCTGAGTACCTCAAGTGGTCGGAAGTTCCGATCACATTCACCCGGGAGGACCACCCAAACTTCATACCGAAGCCCGGGTCCCATGCCTTGGTAGTAGCCCCGACGATTCGCAACGTTCGGCTCACCAAGGTACTAGTCGACGGTGGCAGTGGCCTGAACATCCTCTTTGCTAACACATTGAAGGAGCTCGGCCTGACTACTCTCGACCTGAGTCCCCCCCAATCCGCATTCTACGGTTTGATACCGGGAGAAGGGGCGGAACCACTCGGGCACATCACACTGCCCGTCACCTTCGGAGACCGGAATAACTACCGGACCGAACATATGCAGTTCACGGTGGCAAACTTTGAAACTGCATACCACGCCATCCTTGGAAGGCCCGCGCTCGCCAAGTTCATGGCAATTCCCCACTACGTCTACTTGCAGGTCAAGATGCCAGGACCTAAAGGCGTAATCACCGTCTTGGGAGACGTCCGAGTCGCATACACATGCGAGCAGGAAACTCTCAACGCGGCAGCCGCCCTGGACATGTCCAAGCGCATGGAACAAGTACTGGCTGCATCACAGGAGGTGGACAAGGACGCTCTAGAGATCCCCACCAAGAAGCCAGCAAGAGAAGCCATCGCGCCAAGCAAGGAGACGGAGCTGAAGAGGATCTCTCTGGACCTGGACGACCCGAAGAAGACGGCCATCATCGGGGCAGAGTTAGACCCCAAATAGGAAGAAGTGCTCGTCAAATTCCTAAGGGAAAACGCCGACATATTCGCGTGGAAACCATCCGACATGCCAGGTGTCCCAAGGGAACTTGCCGAGCACTCCTTGAAGGTCAATCCGACTGCCAAACCGATCAAGCAGAGGCTTCGTCGATTCGCGCAGGACCGCAAGGAGGCAATTAGGGCAGAGATTACAAAGCTGTTAGCGGCCGGGTTTATTCAGGAGGTGTTCCACCCCGACTGGTTAGCTAATCCAGTTCTTGTAAGAAAAAAGAATAATAATGATTGGAGAATGTGCGTTGATTATACAGATCTCAACAAAGCTTGCCCTAAAGACCCCTTCGTTCCCCCCCCCCCCCCCCCGCATCGATCAGGTCGTTGACTCCACGGCAGGCTCCGCCCTGCTCTGCTTTCTCGATTGCTACTCAGGCTATCACCAGATAGGCCTGAAGCTGGAAGACCAGATAAAGACCGCGTTCATCACGCCGTTTGGGGCCTTTTGTTATAACACAATGGCCTTCGGTCTGAAGAACGCAGGCGCAACCTATCAGAGAACGATTCAAGCATGTCTGGATCAATTGATCCCAGACATAGTAGAAGCCTACATCGACGACATCGTGGTCAAGATCATGAACCCCGAGGACATGATAGGGAACCTGACAAAGGTCTTCGAACGTTTGCGCGTATTCCGGTGGAAGCTCAACCCGGAAAAGTGTGTCTTCGGAGTACCCTCAGGTAAACTACTCGGCTTCATGGTCAGCAACCGCGGGATCGAGGCAAATCGCGAGAAGATCACGGCCATCACCAAGATGCTACCACCAACCTGTCAAAAGGATGTGCAGAAGCTTACTGGATGCATGGCAGCGCTCGGTCGTTTCATATCACGACTCGGCGTTCGCGGATTGCCGTTTTTCAAACTGCTCAAGAAGCAGGACAAGTTCGTGTGGGATGACGAGGCGAAGCGATCTTTCCAGGAACTCAAAGACTACCTGCAGAGCCCTCCCATCCTCGTCCCACCTCAACCAAGAGAACAGCTCTACCTCTACATCTCTGCTACTCCCCGAGTGGTTAGCACGGTACTAGTGGTCGAGCGTCCTGAAGAAGGACACGCATATGGAGTTCAGCGACCAGTCTACTTCGTCAGCGAGGTCCTGACCGTATCTAAGGTACGCTACCCCCATGTGCAGAAATTGCTCTACGGAGTTCTCATCTCAGCAAGAAAGCTGAAGCACTACTTCGAGGCCCATCCAATCTCGGTTGTGAGCGAAAATCCTTTAGGGGAAATTCTCCATAACCGAGACGCCAGCGGCCGAATCGTCAAGTGGTCAATAGAATTGGCTGCCCACCACATAACCTTTGTTCCACGTACTGCTATCAAGTCTCAGGTCTTGGCCGACTTCGTAGCAGACTGGACAGAAAACCAAGCTCCGGCTGACGACGAGGTAGTTGAGTACTGGGAGATGTACTTTGATGGCTCCCTCCAGATAAAAGGAGGCGGCGCAGGCGTACTCCTGATCTCTCCAAATGGACAGGAATTAAAATACGTCCTTCAAATCATGTTCCCAGTATCCAACAACGCAGCCGAGTACGAAGCAGCCTTGCACGGTCTCCGCATTGCAGTATCTTTGGGTATCAAACGCCTGATGGTACGCGGGGACTCTGCCTTGGTCATAAACCAGGTAAACAAGGACTGGTCCAGGACCAACGAGAAGATGGACGCATACTGCGAAGAAATCAGGAAGCTGGAAGGGAAATTCTATGGCTTAGAGTTCCATCACGTGGTGCGCGACCATAACAAGGCAGCAGATGAGCTCGCTAAGATGGGGTCCACCCGTGAAGGCGTCCCACCCGGAGTTTTCATACAAGATCTTGTCAAACCATCTATCAAGATAAACCCGGATGGCACTGTCGCGGAGCAACAAGTCGGAGAATCCCCGGAGTCAGCCACATTAGTGGTAGATGAAGCGTCGGACTGGAGGACCCAGATCATCGACTATCTGGACAGCGGCATATTGCCTGCAGAGGTCGCGGAAGACAAAGATCTAAACTCGCTCCACGAACAAATCGTGCGGCGCAGCAAGAGCTACGTCATCATCGGAGACAAGCTGTATCGTCGATCTGGAGCTTCCCAAATCCTCCAAAAGTGCGTAAGTCGCGCTGAGGGTATAGAGCTCTTGACAGACATACATAAAGGAATCTGTGGCAATCACGCCGGGGCTAGAACCATTGTTGGTAAAGCTTTCCGGTCTGGTTTCTACTGGCCGACTGCCGTAGCAGACTCAGAAAACATCGTGCGGCGCTGCAAAGGGTGTCAGTATTTTGCAAGGCAAATACACGCACCCGCACAACAGCTGCAAACCATACCAGCGTCCTGGCCCTTCGCTTGTTGGTGCTTGGATATGATTGGTCCATTCAAGAAGGCTCCTGGTGGTTTTGACCATGTCCTTGTAGCTATTGACAAGTTCACCAAGTGGATTGAGGTGAAACCAGTCAGAAAGCACACGGCAGCCAAGACCATCGAGTTCTTCACCGACATCACCCACCGCTTCGGAGTCCCAAATCGTATCATCACAGATAATGGTACGAACTTCGTGGCGCAGGAGTTTAAAGACTGGTGCAGCGAGAGGAGCATCAAGCTATGCCCTGCATCCGTGGCGCACCCAAGGGCCAATGGCCAAGTCGAAAGAGCCAATGGCGAAATAATCAAGGCACTCAGGGCTCGGATATTCAAGCAGCTAAAGCAACATGACGGACGATGGATCAAGGAGTTGCTAGCTGTAGTCTGGGGGCTGCGCACCCAGCCGAGTCGTGCCACGAAGCAAACCCCGTTCTTTCTGGTTTACGGCTCGGAAGCTATCCTACCAACGGACCTCGCATACGGCTCCCCCCGAGTGGAGTTCTATGATGAATACGACGCGCAAGTGGCGCGCATTGAAGACCTCGACAGCATCGAGGAAAGGAGATTGGCTGCCCAGATCCAAGCCGCGCGTTACGCTCAGGTCCTGCGACGTTATCACGATCGATCAGTTAAGCAGAGGTCCTTTGAAGCAGGCGATTTGGTTCTGAGGAGGAAGCAAGACACCAAGGGCGCGCACAAGCTTGCGTCCCCTTGGGAAGGGCCATACATCATCAAGTCAGTGAGTCGCCCAGGCTCATATCGCCTCATGACGGAAGACGGCGTAGACATCCCAAATCCATGGAACATCGAGCACTTACAGCGTTTCTACGCCTGAGTCAGTTATGTATTTATCTTTTTATTTTAGATTTGCTTTTTCCGAGTGATTTTGGAGGGTATTCACCCCCAGCCACGACTCGGCAGATTTATAATGAGTTATCAATAAAGTTGATTTCATCTTTCATCTATTTCTACTACTTGTATTTCCTCTTTCGCGTCACGCACATAAAGTATGAGTGGAACAAACCTTAAATCGAGAGGGAAAGTACTCGCCAAGTCAAAGCTCTAAACGTACGACAAAGACTCTGCGGCATGAGACTGAGACCAACGAGGCTAATCTACTCCGTAACAGGTCAACCACTCAGAAATTAAGGCCAGCGCAGAAAGAAAGGGAGTACGTAGTCCCATAAAAACTTATACACAACAATTTAAACACTGTTCAAAAGTTCTAGTTCGACCAAATACTACAAATATTTTATTTACACTGCAGGGTCACCAGCACCAGACGGGGCCGCCTCATCAGAGTCATCAACAACATCCTTGGATAGGACATTGGCGATAGGCTCGACCTCAAGGAGCAGTCTGCCCACGTCGTCTTCGGAGGTGCCGGCAGCGTACCCGCGGCTGAGTGGCTCCAGGTCCGACGCCGGGAACAGCGACTTGAGCACCGCCAGGACATGGCCACAGCTGGCCTGGCTGATGGAGCAGAGCTGTCGCCGGAAGAAGCGTGGGAGCGTCCCGAACGCGGTCGAGGATGGAAGTCGAAGACGATGACGCCTCCGGCTCGATCTCCTCCGCCACCACTCGGATAGCGTCCTCCAGCGCGATCCTCTCGGTGCGCAGCGCCTCAGCCTCACCTTGCAGCCGGGCCACCTTGGCAGTGAGCTCTGCGAATTGGGACATAATCCGATACCGATAATCTACAGAAAGTTAGATCTGGATAATATATTCACGTCTGACAGAAAAACAAACAAGGAAGAACATACCTCTGAGCTGGTGCACGGCCTGGGCCTCGTTGAGCCTAGCCTGCTCTACCTCCCCGCGTAGATCGCGAGTGGTACGCTGGGCTTCCTCCAACTCAGCCTGGCGTTGGGCCGCAGCAGCTTCGAGCTCAGCCACTCGGGCCATCAACGAGTCGGCCTTAGCGACTGCAGAAGATAGTTCTTGAATAACCGAGGCTTTTGCCTCGGCATCAGCAGCTAAGTCCTGCAAAGACAAGTCAGATGACAATATGAATTGATGTACCACTCGGTACTTGACATCAATAGGATAAGTAACTCAGGAAATACCTTGGCTATCTGGCCCATGCGAAGATGGAGTGACATGAACTCCTCCAGAGGAGTCATGGGAGCACCACCACTCATAACGCCGTCCACCGCAGAAGCAACCTCGACCGCCGCAGTCTGAGGCTCCTCCACTGCTGCAGTCGGTTCAACCACAGGAGCAGGCTGGGGGCTGCCTTGAGGAACTGGCGGTGGGGTCGGCGACGCCGGTGTAGGACTCGGTGGAGGAGCGGTTGGTGCTCGCAACGACTCTGGTGGCGGACCCACAGGCTGATCGCTGAGAAGATCAGCCGAGTGGATCGGCACCTCTGGACTTTGGATTGACGAGATCTCGGTCTCAACAGCCGACTGAGGCGCAGGACCCGCAAAAGGGACCTCAGACGGCGTGCTACAGGGTAAAGGACATATGGATTACAAACAGATGAACATAAAGTAAAATGAAGAGATGACAATGTTACTTACAGAGTAGATATGCGCATTCTCGGGCGCTTTCCTTTCCGAGTGGGGGAAGGGAGGTCCCTCGGACTTGCAGCACTCAGAGGCACTACTGCAAGGGGAGACTGCTCCGAGCTGGTGATTGGCGGTAGGATTGACGACTCGGCGACGCCAGCTTCATCTTCTTCCGAGTCAGATGACTCAGAGATAAGGAGTTGGCGGCGGCTTGGCGCATCCCTAATCACGATCCCCGTTGAGATCTTCCGCTTCTTCGGGGCAGGGGCAGCCTTCCCACCACTCGGAGACAGCACGTCGGGAGAAGGAGAGGACTACAGAGTGATATCAGAATCGCGCAGGTCACTCTCACTTCCCCCGACTGCTTCTTCAGTTCCAACGGCCCTGCGCCGAGCCGGTTGATCCACTCCCTTTGGCATCTCAGGCAAAGGAGGGAGGGATACAAAGGCAGCTCGACCCTGCAAAAGTTGGGTTCAGTTCTGAGATTACACCCAATGGGTGGAATTGAAATAAAAAACAACAACAGATTGACTAAATACCTCAGGGCGTGGATTTCCCAAGTTGAACGCCGGAGGACAGTCAGTGGTCCTCAGGGACGTTCCGGGCGCGAAGAATTTGCCAAGCCGAGCGGCGGCTTGGACTTTGTCGACACGCTCGGGGGCTTCGCGCGTGTTGTCCCCCTCGGCGAAATACTCATACGCCGGATGAGCCCGCTGCTTGAGGGGCTGGACCCGACGCAGCACGAAGTTGGCTGCCACTCCGACGGCAGACAACCCTCTGTCCTTCAACTGGGTTATGAGACCCAGGAGTTCCCGAACCTGATCCATTTCACTCTCCTTGGGAAGAGCAGTCCAGGATTGGGAGGGAACAGGACGAGAATCTATTTCAGGAGAGATGGCAGGCGAGTGGTTTCCTACATAAAACCACTCGGACTGCCACCCCTTGTTGGAGGTAAGGAAAGGGATATCGAAATACTCCCGAGTTCGACCCTCGCGGAGTTGGAATCCGGCGCCCCCGACTACTTGCGGGCACTCGGTTCTGGGATAAGGTTTTAGAAGAAAAAGATGAAGAAAAAGATTGAAGTGAGGCTCTATCCCAAGATAGGCCTCACAGAGGTTGATGAAGATGGCGATGTGAAGAATGGAGTTGGGATTCAGCGCGCAAAGACTGATCCCATAAAAGTGCAGCAGCCCGCGGAGGAAAGGATGCGCGGGCACGCCAAAACCACGAAGAAAGAAAGATTCAAACACCACCAAATCAGAGGAGTTTGGGGTGGGGAAAGACTCACCGGCGGCGGCGCGCCACTCGGCGGTTTGCTGGTCGGGGAGGATGCCGTCGATGACGTGTTGCTCGAGGCGCCTGGTGGTGGTGATGGACTCCCTCCACTCGGCGGCGCGATCCACGGCGATCTCGGCGGTGGCCTTTGCCTTGGACGACCTGGCCCTTGCTGGCGACCTCTCCTTCCGCTTCGGGCCTTCCTTCCTCTTGGGCGCCATGGCGACGAACGGGGGCTGAAGATCGAGGAGGAAAGCTGCGGGAGCGGATCTAGGGTTTGCTCTTGCGCGAGGAGGAGAACTGGAGCGTCGGGGAGGCAAATGGCGAGTAAAGGAAGAAGATTGCGGCGGGGATGGCTTATAAAGGAATGAACCGTTCCTCCCGCGCGCGGCGCGATGCGTGTCTCGGGAACTCAACCGACGCAGGCACGTCCCGTCGCTTTGAATTCAAAATGCGGTAAGGAGTCGCGATATCTCGCGATATTTCGCCTTCCGTAAAATAACCATTAGGAAGCAACGGACTTTGCGGAGTAGTGGGCCTAAGTGGGCTGAAATATAGCACGACCTTTCAGTTCTGTTACGCTAACAAATTTGTGGGTTCCTGAGCTAGTGTTCAGGGGCAGAAACCACTCGGTCGTGAGGCTAAAATTAGTCGACGGCCAGGCTTATTTTGCAATTAATGTTGCAACCTTGCAATTGATTATTACGTAAGGCATGCGATACTATCGCTAAATTGACTCAGAAATCTGGGTCAAATGCTGACAAGTATAAATCTTGTGAGAAGATGGCTTACCATTTGGTCAAGCTGAGTCGTGGGACACGACTCGGAGGTCATGCCGAGTTCAAAGAACTTGAGGACAAAATCCTTATAAAGGGGAAATAAAAAAGGCCCTGAAGGAAAAGATTATCTAAAATCCATGTCCAGAGGCATGGGGGCTGAAAAAATTAGTCAGAATTCATGGCTTTCAGAGTCTTGACACGATCATGCTGAGTCGTAACAAGACTCGGGGGCTACACCCAATGGGTGCACCTGGAGGTGCACACCATTGATGGATTAAGTTTAAAAAGAGATTCATGATATTTTATTTTTGACCCTCGACCAGAATATTCTATTGTGCTCAAGGCTCGGGGGCTACACCCAATGGGTGCACCTGGAGGTGCACGCCATTGAAGATCAAGATATAGATGGATAAAAGTTGAAGACCTTTGGCCAATTTCATACTAAAATTGCCCAAAGTCCGGGGGCTAAGTGTATTCACTTCGCTATCGCGTCGTGAAAAAGAACACTTCTTCCCCTCACTATGGCCATAATTGAAGAATTGTTTTCAGGAGCGTCTGATCATGCACTCAGATCTTCCTCGAAACCACTCAGATTTTCCTCATAATCACTCGGATCTTCTCCGAAATCACTCGGATGAGATCTTAAGCAACTTGGGAGCACTCGGATCATGCATGAAAAGGCGGATCAATTACAGCCAACGGTCGGCCAAGAAGTGCTTGGGGGGTACTGTGGGGGATATAGTACCCGGGTACCTCACGAGCAGGCCTGGCAGCCCACTAAAAGGGGGCGGCCCAGCCCACCGTTCTGGACCTGAAGACGTGCGGGACAAGTTGGCGCACGGAGGAAGGATCTGGAAGGAGAAGTCCTAGTTGGAATAGGAATTATTGTAAAGAAGGAAAGGATTCTTAGAGATAGGATCGGATACAAACCGACTTGTAACCCTGCCCCCCGATATATAAGGCGGGCAGGGACCCCCTCCAAAACAACTCGACTCACGAGACAACAACTCGACTCACGAGACAACAACTCAACACGCAATACAACACCCCAGAACAGGACGTAGGGTATTACGTCAAGTCGACGGCCCGAACCTGTATAAACCCCTGTGTCTGTCCATCCTAACCATCTTGCTTCCGATCTTTGCGATCTTCCCTGCATTACAAATCACTTCCGTGGGCTACCCCGTGGAAGACTGCCGGAGATAATATCACCGACAATCCTTATGTTTCACGAGCCTAGCATGCGTATACTTACAAAAATAGATCATGAAAAATACAACGCATGCTCTACTCGAAGATGGGCTCTGGAAGGTGCAAAAAGGGGCCTGGCCGCCCGGCCAACAAGGGCTCTGGCCGCGCGGCCAGAGGGGTTTTGGGCTCCTCTGGTTCTGGTTTTTCACAGGTGGGTAAAAGAAATAAAAAGGTGTGGGTATATGTACTGGTGTGGTTAAAGGGTTCAAAAAGAAACATAAAATGTTAACGACCCAGCAAAGAATCATGTATCAAATGTGTTCAACAAAAACGTCCAAAAGATCAAGATGTGTCCTGTGTAGCAAAACTCTAAGACTCAAATGACTCTCTAAAAATTAAAAGAAAAATAGGTTGTCCTCCCAAAAGCTTATTACCTGACTTGACATACGGGTTGCCTCCTGCAAAGCGCTTCCTTTATCATCTATAGCTGGACCTTTGGGTTGTTGCTCTGACCAGCGTCCTGTGATGGTGCTGCAGTCCTCTCGTCTTCTTTTTCTACAGGCTTGCGTTCTCCTTCGAGCTTTGTAGCTGGCTTCTCATCTCTAGCTCTTCAATTCTTCTCATCAGAAGGTTGATCTTGGCATCCAAGTCTTCAGTGTGCTTCTCCTCTTGCATGCTCCTTGCTTTGCCCATGGACGGAATGAGTTGAGTGTGTCCAACCGATGCCCAAGTGTCGTTATCGGCCACCTTCTTGAATAATGCATAAGCCTCGGTGGGAGTGTAACACCCTAAAAATGCCTTTGTAAAATTTCTAGTAATTAAATGGTATTTATCCAATTGTTCATAAAAATCATAGGGAAATAAAACTTTTTCGGAGAAATTAAAATCAAATATAAGGTTTTAGGAACATGTATGTTGCATTCATGCTGCTGCACAATTTTTGGTTGCTTGGGTTGTTTTGTTTCTCTTTTTGTTTTTCTTCTTTTTCCTCAAAGTCCATCTTTGCCCCCTGCACTTTTCCTCCCCCTCTCCCCTTCCTTCCTTTTTTTTCCCGCTGCAGCCCAGCCAGCCAGCGCGGCCCAGCAGGCCAGCCCCCTCCCTCCTCTCTCCTTTCCCGCGCGCGCAGCCCGCTCCGCAGCTGGGCCGGCCCAGCGCCCCAGCCGCAGCCGCAGCCGCGCCCCCGCCTTCCTTCCCACCTGGGCCGCTGGCCCAGCAACCGCGCGCGCGTCCCGGCCCAGCGCGCGGCGCTCCAGCTCCCCTCGCCCGCGGCCGCCGACAGGCGGGCCCCGCCTGTCAGCCCCTTCCCCGCCCGCGGCCGCCGCCCGCGATCACCGCCGCAGCCGCCGCCGCCTGCCATTGAAGGCAGGGGCGTTACCCCGCGGCCGCCGCGCCCCCTTCCCCTTTTTAAAACCCGTCGCCGCGAGCTCCGCCCCCTTTTCCACCCCTCTGCGCACGCCCTAGCCCTCTCTCTCGCTCTCCGCGCAGGCGCCGCCGCTTGCCGGACCGCCACCGAAACCCTAGAGCGCCGCCGCTCGCCGCCGTCGCCCCCGGACCCCGAAGCTCGCCGCTGCCGCCTCCTTCGACGCCGTGGTAAGCTTCGCGTCATCACGGTGAGCTCCGCACCCTCCCCCGTGCTCTCCAGCGCCCACACGGACCCCCATGGCGTCGCCGGCCATGGCGCCGCCGCGTCACCCGCCACCTGCCGCCGCCCCGGTCCGCCGGAGCGCCGCCCGCCGCTAGATCCGATCCAGACGGCCCGGATCAGATCCCGCGAAGGGGTACGCGCCCCGGTCCACCATGGACCGTGGACCGCGCCCGCCGCGCGGCCCACGGACCAATCCACGGCACAGTGCCGCCCCGCGCCGCCGCTCCCCGCTGACGCCAGCAAACGGCGTTGCGCTGACGTCAGCACAGCGCCAGCCGCCGTCGCCCCGCCGTCAACCGCGCGCGCGCCACCGACGTCAGCAGACGGCGTCGTGCTGACGCCAGCCGGGCGTCAGCCGGCCGTCAGCCGCCCCGCCGCCGTCAGCCGCTTTTGCGCTTGGGCCCCCGAGTTTTCTCTGTTTTACACATAGGTCCAGCGCAGTTTTAGTTTTCTCGCAGTTTAGTCCTTTTTATCGCGTTTAGGCCCCTGGTAGTTCTTGTTTCTTGCCAGCAAGTCCCTGTGGCTTGTTTTTAGCGTAGTTTTCGCGTTCTAGCTCCGATTTGAGTGATTCTTGCGCTCATGCGTTTGTAGCGAAGTGTAGAATAGTTTTGTAACCTTCTTTTACCTTTTTTTCTACTGTTTGGTGTACTGTTCTAATAGAATATCATTGCTTGCATGTATTGGTTTGTCTGGATGCTTGTATGGTGAATCGTGTGGCAGCCGGTGAGCCGTTCGAGCCCGCCCCGTTCGAGTTCGCGTACGACCAGGGCTACGAGGAGCAGGACCCGCAGCAGCAACCCTTCGAGGAAGGCAAGTGTAACGTGGAAATTCCTTGCAACCTATTCACCTTTAATCAATCATTCATATTTGCATGTGTCTAACTTGATAAGCCTTAAGGTTGTACCTAGCTACTTTTATCCTGTCCTTGTTATACCCCGGGTTCATGCATTTATGGGTAGTCTTTGCTAAGCGCAGCTACTGTCACCTTTATTTAAGTGTTAATATTGATTTAAAGGTTCACTTCAACATGATGGTAAAACTTGCTCTTTAGCAACTTGGCTCAGGGAGCTAGAGCAAGTGCTGTGTGCTTTGTTCTAGCGTCTCTCCGTAAGGTCCGGTTCGGAAAGCGGCAACCCAGGAACCAGTCGCCACCGCCGGAACTATTATGGCTCTGGTCTTGGTCAAGTAGCTCGTACGTCTCTAGCTCGCCAGTGGTTACCGAAAGGCGTACGTGGGGAACTGCAGTTCAAGCATGAACTTGATCCATCGAGGACGGTCTCACCTGCGCTCTGAGATCCGTTGGCTATGTCTCGTTAGGCACAGTCCCGTGTTGGGGGTGTCCACGTTCGCGCCCTGGATACCCCACACGTCGCGCTTGATGGACTCACGTTGCGCCCTGAGGTCCGCGCTCTGGATGCCATTGACCCCCCTCACGTTGCGCCCTGAGCGACGGTCGATCTCGATGCCTTGGGGCCATGCGCTGCAAGTTGGACCAAAACGGCTACTGTGCTTGTTAGGGTGTCTTGTGAAAAACCTTGTAGCGTCCCTATGCACTCACACCTCGGAAGTGTGATACGTGCGTGGTTGGGTTGAAAGCTCCTTGAGCTTTTACGCTAACGGTTGGGTAAAGGGCGAAACCTCTGCAGAGTGTAAATCTATCATGATAGCCGTGCTCACGGTCACGAGCGGTCTGGATCCTTTCTGATTAGTGGCTCTCATGAATAGAGATGATGTTTGTTCCTGTAATTACACTTACACTCTATTCATGGGTTTACAACCGGGAGTTGCTCACACTTGTAGTAAGTTGGATAATGTTAAAATGAACCAACTAAAGATGCTAAATGCAGTTCAACCGAGTCAAGCCCTTTTAAGCCTTTCATACCTCTATGTTACACTTGCTGAGTATGATGGAATACTTACACTTGTCAACGACCAACAAAATCCCAGACGGGTAACAGATGGAGAAGCAGTGAATGACGCCGCCCTCGCGGACTTTCCGGAGGATCTTCCGTACTTCTGAGCTGGGGTCAACCAGTCGGCGTCCCTGTGGAGCACGGCGCCTTTAGTTTTCCTTTTCGTAAGAGAGTTGAATAATTAGACTTCCGCTGTGACGTTGTGTAAGACTATGTCTTTGCTTTGTACTCTGATGTAAACCCTTTTAATTCGAGCATGTGTTCTCTGTTTTTACCATATTTGTATCGCTATATGTGGTTGTGGACTTCCTGGGCACACATATGGCCGCATTCGGTTTTTGTATAAAATCGGGTGTGACAGGGAGTGAGGTCGATGATGCAACCTCCGGCGGATGCATCCATGATTGTGCGTGACGATGCTTGCAAGCCACCGTAGAACTTCATAACTAGGTCCGCTTTTGAATACCAGTGATGTGGACAAGCGAGGACATAGTCGTTGAAGCGCTCGAACGCCTCAGTGATGGTCTCCGTTATGCTCTGGGCAAAGCTCGAGATCCTGCAGCGAAGTGTCTGCGTCTTCTCTGGTAAGTAGAACTTGATGATAAATGCTTCCACTAGGCTCTCCCACTTCTCGACCGTTAATGCATCCAGCGTGTAGAACCATCGAAGTGCCTTGTCGCTCAACGAGAACGGGAAAAGTCTTGCACGTAGCTGATTGTCGTCGACCCCCTTGATCTTGAAAGTGCTGCACAACTGTAGGAAGGACCACAAGTGGGAATTGGGATCCCCCTTACCGGTGAACGGGTTGTCTTGCACCATCTCAATGATCGAAGTCTTGATCTCGAACGGGCTTCCAACTTCAGCTAGCTTGAAGATCGGCAGATCGTCGACGTTCGGGGTCTAGAGCTCGCCAATCTTGCGTTCGGGCTGTTCTCCCATTGCTACTTGTGGTTGATGTTCGACTGAGCTTCTTCTTGGAGTGCTAAGTGGTGATTCTTTTGGCCTTCACTTCTGATGTTCCTTTTTGCAGCTACTCGCTTGGTTGTGCCTGCAATTTTTATTTTTTTTCATACACAAAAACAAAAGAAAATATTTTTTTCTGAGAGGCACAAGTGCATCTCACATTAGGGTTAGTAAAAGAAAAACATATACAAGAACTATACAAGATCAAGAATATACAAGAAAAATATTCACAGAAAATTATGAACAAGAAAAATATTTACAGATGTAAAAATCAATCTAAGATTCGATCACTTGTTTCCCGGCAACGGCGCCAGAAAAGCTTGTTGGCGGCGCAAACGCATGCCAAGATCCACCGCAAGTGCATGGATCATTGTAGCTCTTCCCTCAAGAGAGTATTCCCCCAAGGTTTATCAATCCGTGGAAACAAGGTCACAAACCCTAGATTAACTATGCATCGAGAAACATTGATCTAGTTGCAAGATGATTGTGAATATATGATCAAGCATAAACACATATGAACAAGAGGTAACTCATCTAGGATAAAGCCTAGCCTATGCATATGTTGTAGTTCTAGCTAGATTGGTAAGCAAAACATGGTTCTCATTCAATGCATCTTTAAATCTCTACCCTCCGGTCTGACTCCCGAGAACACCAACTTACACAGGCCACGCCCTGTCACGACGCTCCCTATCAGTATGGGAATTACAAGGGCATGAACATAAGCACATGTCATACTACTCGATAGATCCGGTATGCACCTCTAGCCACCATGGCTACAAGAACACCCTAATCAATCTATGCGCGCCATAGATTGGAATAAGCAAACTTGAGAGAATATGAAATCATAGAAGGAGGCAACGGATCGCAAAAGAATCGAAACACATCTATTACTTTACCATGAATGATTATACATCACAAGATCACAACCGTAGCCATACCTTCTCGTGACTCCTAGCTCCAGAACTCCGGCGTGATCTTCCTCGCAGGGTGATCCCGCCGGCTAGAGCCTAGTCTAAGCTAGCCTCTAGACAACTGCACGGCCCTCAGCTCTCCGTAGATGGATGTCCCTCAAGTTCCTCGGCTTCTGCTTCGAATGATGGGGTGCCGGCCGAAAGGTGCACTATTTATAGTCCTGGGAAACCCTAGGCCAAAGGGGAAGGTGAGGCGGCGCAAGAAAGGCTTGGGCCGGCCGGCCAAAAGGGGCCTTGGGCCGGCCGGCCAGGCCCTTTCCTGGCCCGCCTCGTGCTCAGCTTTTTCTCCAAGCTTCCTTGAAGGTTCTGGAGTATTCCTTTCTATGCATGTGGACCCTGGACATCGTTTGCTTCAGGATAAAATTATATCTTGATGACTTTCCATTTGAATTGCCTTCATCCCGAAGTAACTTGATCTTATCTTCATTTGCTTAGTCCTTAAGCAATCTTGGAGGTTGGTGGGCTGCATCCAGGCATGAGTGTGCTTCAAGTCCATGGCTTGGGCGCCTGGGCCTAATAGGCCTGCTTCATCCGGGCTTCCGGCCTTTGTCTTTCGCTTGTCTTGAATTTAGCCCATATTCATCTCTAATTTATCATTTATCCTGCATAAACCAAAATCCTCCAAAAACACATGCATATACGAATATGACCCGATTATAGAGTATGATCATATGTTTAGACATTAAATTCATGCAATTATCGAAGTTAAACAGGGGTAAAAGGGTGTCATTTAATAGCGCCAACAGCGTCCTAGGGTTGGGGGCGCACCAGGTGGGGCATCCTCAACTTCGGCCAAAGGCCCGACACGATACAAAGCCTGAAAGGCCCAAAACAGGTGATGCAGCACCTTGTCGTGGTCACACAGCGTGATCCATGAACCTTCTGGAGATAGGACCAGGACCAAAACGACGACGTTGTCGTCCCCTTTCCAACGCATACTTATACGCCTCGTTTCGATGTCGTATGAGAGAGATATCGCCGAAACCGAGTAGGAGTGTCGGCTGAATCCGAACTGAAAGTGGCAGCCGAGTTGACGATGAGTTATAACTTGGGGAAGCCTGTAGCATGTACGTGTTCAGCATGGCGATGTCATCATCAATAAAGATATCAATGATATCCTTCTCCTACCAAATGATATTGTTGGAGTTGCGCATTCTGAACTAGCAAGTATCTGCAAATGCAATCAGGCATGCTGCAATTTGCAAGATGCATATGTGCTTTGATGATACTATGTTTCAATTCTTGGGTCGAAATGGATATTGGTCCATTTTTAGGGATTGAACGATCATAAGTGTTAATGGACATGATCATCCAATATCCTTGGATATTGGTAGGCTAATGTATATACTTAAGTTGTAGACTTAAGATGTATATTGGTTTTATCCAAACCATCATCTCATAATCCGTCTAAAAATGATTGCATGATTTATTGTGTGTGGTTGGAGATGATACAAAGCCCAATTAGGATTTTAACACAAACACACATATGCATCCATCATGGTTGGGATTAAGCCTAGGAGTCACCTTGTCAGTTGTGCCACAAACAACTTGACTGTTCAAGTTATGAGATGACTTGAGTTGTACACAACATGTGTTGCGATCTTGATTCACAATATAAAGTTCATACAACTTATTTATCCAAATCTCTCAAATTCATATGATCTGCCGATGATCGAGTATAGGAATATAATTTTCACACATACCGAGGGTATGCTAGCTAGGTCTCTATATGAAACCATATGCTACAAGCTCTTGTTATCTCACCACCTTGGTTCTATAAAGAAAGCAATATGAGTAGGGGTGAAAATGGTTTGGATAATTTTCGCATCCGATCCGCTCCGAATCCGAATTTTGCGGATATGAAAAAGCATTTTTGATATCCGTGAGGATATGGATAATCCGAATCCGATTGTGTGTGGATGCGGAGTAGGATATGGTTTTAATGAAATCCGATGGATATGGATTATCCGACAATTGAACGCGGATTATCCGAGGCTTATAATAGGATATCCGACTAATCTAACGAGCTAACCATGTCACCACACTACAAATCAAGCTCAACTCAAATAACGAGACACCCACAAATTATGTCATGGTTCATGAACTATAAAGATGAGTATTTTTCGTGTTGTGTTGCTAAATTATAGTTTGGTTTAGAAATTATTAGTCACTATAAAAACTACATATAAGCATGTATTATCCGACTATATTAATCCGCATTCGCTCCGAAACCGCTCCGACTCCGCACCAGTTCCGACATCCGAAACAATTCGCATCCGTAACCGCATCCGCAAGATATCCGCTCCGCTCCATATCCGACAAAGAAATATGGATGAGGATGTGGAAAAGGTATTATCCGCTCCGATCCGATCCGCTTTCATCCCTAAATATGAGAGTAAGGTATTACTCAATAATCATTTAGCGAGAGCCGTTCTACTCAATTGCCACTTTTAATTTGACCCAAAGTGAGCATTGATACGCTCTTGTCTAGGACCTTTGGTCTGGATCCAGTAAGTGTACGACAATCTGAGATGGAGAAATGTCGACATTTGTAGACTTTTGATAACCAACATTGCTTGTGAAAATATTAACCCTTGAACTCCATGTCTATTCCCACAATCACAGAGTTAGGGCATCCCAATGATCCAGCGCCTGAATATGTGTACACATATGATGGAACATCCATAGGCTTTGGATAGTGAGTATCCATAAGGTGTCTTTCAACTTGATGTTGATTAGCATTTACTTCTAATTTCCATTTAAGCTTGCGAGAAGCTATATCTCTTGTGACCATACTTCTCCCCCCTCTTATAGGAAGTTGAGTGATTTTGCAAAGGTACCTCCACTCTTTCTAGCACAATGAGTATGGAAAATAAATGACACCTTTAGTGAGTAAATGAATTTGGCAAATTATTTGCAATAGATTGCAAATACAAGATTTTAAGCTTGATAGTCTAGATTCTTTAAATACATGGAGACACATGAGAGGGGTGTTGATATATGACATCATTCCTGATTCCTGGCATTCTTTTTGTGGCTTGAATCTCCCCTAATGCCTGGATCATCATCATAACTGAAACGACATACGGGCTATCAATAGATCCCCTGTGGGTAATCCGAAGTAAATGATACCTCAAAGATCCCCAATGCCCATGAATGTATGTTGAAGTGGTGATATTGGTATGTGCTTGACATAATCAATATATAGGTGGGAAATAGTTGACTGATGTCAAAAATATCCAAGTACTTACTGCAGCAGAGGGAGCCATATTTGTAGTTTGATGAATTTGAAATGAATGCGATGTGTACACCCACATTCCACCAACCGATGTTGGTAATATGCAATTTCTATTTTGATTACACAAAACAATTGAATTCTCTTTAATAGAGATCCAAATGGACCATTATGGATGTAAGGTAATATTGTGGTTCCTAGAAGTCAAATAATTCCATGTGAATGGACATGATCCTGCATCGAGGATGTAACATCCCACAAATTTGCAGTCTGTTACTTGCAATGAAAAATCAGGATTTCAAAAATTTTTGTGTGAATTGTTGTGAGCCATGAATTAATTTACAACTTAAGTTAAATGCTCTCCCTAAATTCCTAGTAATTAATTTGTGCATAAAGTATTTTTCCATATCATGCATGCGTGATTTGGATTTTATCCAGAATTGTTAAATTCCATTTGGATTTGTTTGACATCTAACCTCCTTTGGGCCAGCTAACCTCCTAAAGTCTAACATCTCTCCCTAAACTAACTCACCCGGCCCAACCCTCTAACCGAGCCTAAGTCTAGTTTTGCTCCTCTAACTTCTAACCAACCCAGCCCGGCTAACCAGCCTGCACAGCCGCTTGGCCCAGTCCACCGGCCCAGCCAACTCCACCCGCGCCCCTCTTCTCTCTTCCCTCCCTCTCACCGACGGGCGGGACCCACCTGTCGGTGTCGCCCCACTCCTGTACTTCTTCCTCCCCCCTTTCCACCTCGGCTCCGCTGCTTTTCCCCGCGCCAGAGCAGAGCCCCACGCCGCAACCGCCAGTCGCCGTCCCCCGCGTCGCGACGAGAAGGCGAGAGCCCGCCTTGACCCCGCGCGCCTCCCGTGACCGAACCCTAGCCCCGCGGGACCCAACAGCCGCCACACCCGCTCGCCTCGCACCGCCCCTGCTTGGATGACGGCCGCGTGTCCCTCTGCGGGCACGGACGCCGAGGATGACCGCTGGCCCAACAAGGCCCCGCGGTTGTTCAAACCCTAACCCCTGCAGCTATATAACCCCCAGCGCCGCAACCCATCTCCAGCTTTCCAAGCCGCCACCACCACTCCCCTTTCCCCGTTCGGGCCCTGCTCTTCGTGTCGCCGTCGCCGAGGGAGCACCACCGGAGCCGTCCGCAAGGAGAAGACGCCGCCGCCCACGACACCGACGACCACGAGCCGGAGCCACCCGCCGAAGCGCCACCGCCGCCGCCTGAGAGTACCGTCGCCGCCATCCTCTGCTTCCCCGTCCCCGAGCCGGCGTCCCTCTTACCCTTCGCCTCAACGTGAGCACAACCCTGCTCCTTTTCCCCCTGACCTCCTTTGCTGTCCGGCCTGGCTATAGCCCGCCTATGAGCCCCCGTGGACTAGCCAACCGACCCAAGCCCGGCCCTTTTCTATGCCTGTGCCTTGGCCTTCATGCCAGGGGTAATTCCTTGCAGGATCTCGTCGACCCCAGACCTAAAACCATGGCCTTGGCGCGAGCGCACGACGAACGCCGCCTTAGCGGGCATTTCGTCAAGCACTCCCCGCGAGTCGAACCTCCCCGCCATGCCTGAGCCATAGCGAGCCTTAGGAGCCGAAGCTTCGGCTTGTTCACCCATGAACGTGCGTCCTATGCCATTTGGCACCGATCCCGGGCCTTGTCGCCGGGATCGGCCGGGGTTGAGCCGCGCCGGCGTCGCCTCTGCCGCCGCATCGCACTCCGCCGCACTGAAGCTGCCGCCCTACTCGCTTCCGCGCTCGCGCGCGCAAGCCTATGCCCCGCAGCCGCCACCTTGACCACCCTAGCCCGGCCAACCCGGTTCCCGCGTGTCCGCTCGCCTTGCTCCGCCGTCCCTCTGCTCGCGCTCTAGCGCTCGCTGTCGTGGCTGTGCCCCGGCGCGTACCCGTGCTAGTGTCCATGCCGTTCCTGCCCGCCGCGCTCACCGCTTCGTGTCCTGCGCACGCTCCCGTGCACTCTGGCCCTGACCACCGCTCTTCAAGGAGCCCGCGCCCTCGCGCCCAGGACCCCAAGGCCGCCCATTGGACCAACCCCGTCGTAGCCAAGCATTGGTGGAGCCTCGCCGTCGACGACCACCGCCGCCGCTCGTCCCTGGAGCCACCGCCTAGCCTCACCGGCCGCCACGGACGTCTTCTCGAGCAAACCGTCGAACACCTTACGGACATCCCCAAACCGGCCGCACGATCTGGCCGCATGGCCCTTGGCCACACCGGATCGTCCCTGTGCCGCAGCCAATCCCATACACCCGGTCCTCGTAGACCACAGACCTGGTCCGTGGTGGACTGCGTCCACGCCAGCCGCGCGCCCCTTCGGGCCATGTGTCGCTCCCCAAGCGCAAGCCCCACCGCGGACCACAGGGAACCCCAGCCGCACCGGATCTGGTGTGGCGATGACGCAAGCGCTGACATCATCGCCCGTCGGCCTCTTTTCAAACGAGCCCCTGCAGTTTTGCAAAAACCCTCGCCCTTTCTTTTTATCCCAGACCGGTCCTTCCACCTTTAGCCCTTTTATGGAAAACCCCCTGGCTGGTTTATTTGCACTTTAGCCCCTATGCTTTCGCAGATGCACCCTTGGGTTTTCTTGTAATTGCAGAAAGGCTCCTCGGCCTGACCGCTGGGACCCACGGGTTGACCGTTGACCTGATCAACATTGACCGGTCAACGCTGACGTCATCTGGGCCCTTGATGACGTCAGCATAGCCCGGCCCCACTGCACTTTTGCAGTTTGGCCCCTAAACTTTTCTGAAATTACAAACATGTCCCTGAATTTTTACAATTAGGTTCTTCCACCTCTGCATTTTTGCAGATAGGTCCCTGGCTGGCCTTTTTACAACCAGACCCCTATCCTCTTTACATTTAAGCCCCTGACCTATGTCAGATTCGCAACCAGGCCCTTCCACCTTGGCAATCTTGCAGGAAACCCCCTCTGGTTTTAAGAAAAGGGTTTATTGTTTAAGAAATTCTTTTTCTTAATATCTATAATCAGTTAAACCTTAGAAAATCTATATCTTTCCATTCTAGCTCCGATCGACGTGAAACCAGTTGCGTTAGGTTTCAAAAATCGAGCCCGTCATCCCAGACCTAGCCGAGTGGCGTTCGCGTCTTAGTCACGCGACTGCCACGCAAACCAAGCCAACCAATCGACGCCCGACACGTGGAGCCGCCTCAGTGTCGAGTTCGCCGCCACGTGGCTAACTTGTTAGTGACCCGTCGGTCTATGGGCCCGCTAGTGGGACCCACTGACTGACAGCCCGGACCCACCTGACCAATTGGGCCTGCATGTTGACATGTGGGACCCGATAGCCGTTAACCCGTCAGCCTTGACCCGTCGACCATAGTTTGACCCGTTAACCATGGCTTTACCCCGTTGACCAAGACCTTGACCCCTTTGACCGTTGACCAAGTCAACTTTGACCAAGTCAACCATGACATCACCAGAGCCCGTGATGATGTCATCAACCCCAGACCGCTGCCTTTGCCTGCTCGATTCGCGGTTTAACCCCGAGTCCACGATTGACACCTCCGAGCTGCTAACTTGTGTTCTAACTTTTATTCCTTTTTCCGGAATGATTTATAAATCATAAAAATGGATTTAAACTTCGGAAAATCATAATAAATCAACCGTAACTCAGAAAAATATGAAACCAGTTTCAGTATTTTTCTAAAATCATGATGAACACAATAGAATAGGGTTTGCTATTATTTCGCTCTCTATTGGTTCTTATTTGAAGTTCATTGCTAGTAGTGGTCGTTATTTATTTATGTATCCGTATAATAGGATCCCCGGAGGACCCGTACTACTTCGACGACGTCGACCACGCTGAAGTGAAGAGATAGAGGACCATGCTCTAGGTTCATGCTCATCCTGATTCTTTACCCTATTAGGCATTGTTGAGTAGAATGCTAGCACTTTGCTTATTACATGATGATGATGATTGAGCCATGCATAGCCTGTTTATATATCCTGATTCCTTGATTGCCTACTACACTATATATATGATATTGCTATGCTGTTGCTTGCATGTGTATGGGATATTGTGGACTAGGATTCTTCGCATGTGTGGGGATAAAACCGGCAAGAGAAGGTGTTTTTGGGAAAACTTGGCGGGGGCGAGCATTTTATAACAACTCGATCTTTTGATCGAGGTGTCGGGAGACCCCTACTCTCGAGGGGGTCCCACACCGTACTTGTGGCGGGTACATGGATGGATAGGAGCACAGGAGTTGGCGGCGTTACCAATAGTGGGTATTGCGACTGCGTTCTTCTGCGGGGGATACGCCTTTTGGACGATGACGCTCGCCCTGGTCTGAAACCGAGTGGGGTAACCACTCTTTGCGCCCCACTGTAGGATCTAGGATACCGACTAGAGGGGGGTAAATAGACAGTTTTAACGAAAATCAAAGCACTAATAAAAATTTATTAGTAACACAAGAGAAATCCTATTTCTACTCAAATCTAGACTAAGTAAAGGTTTGCAACCTAGGGTGACAAGTAAGATTCAATCTCTAGGAATGTAAATGCTCAAAATAAATTGCCAAAAAGGTAAATGAGCTAAGGAATAACCAATCACACAAGAGACCGAATTTTTTCTCGTGGTGTCGATGACTTGTCGGTCACCCCTAATCCACGTTGAGGTGGATTCAAAGCTTCAACCGCTTCTCTATCAAGTCACACTTGATGTATAAGCCGGCTTGAATGCAATGAACCTCTCCAAACCTCGATTCCACTAGAGTTGCCCTTCACCACTCTGGCGAGGTGAGCACAAGACCTCTAACAATCTTCCAAGGCTTCTTCACAATCTTCTTGAAGAGCTCAATGGAAACTTCACACACCAAACCGTCTAGGAGGCAGCAACCTCCAAGTGTAACAAGCCAATCGACGCTTGCTTGATGTTCTCCTAGTGCCTCAATGCTCAATGCAATCCAAAACAATGCACTAGAAAGCCTCATACTCACAAGAATGCAATCCCTTAGCAAATGAGTGAGAGAGGAATGGGAGAGGAGACTCTTGGGTCAAATGAGCTTTCAGAATGGCCAAGAGAGCCTTCCCAAATCGGTGGGATGAGTATATATACTCCCAACACAACCAACTAGCCGTTATGTGTAAAACTCGTGAAAACAGAGCACTGGCGGACCGTCCGCCTCAGAGGTGACAGACCGTCCGCCTCAGCCCAATGGCTACTATTTCAAAAAGTCAAACGTGTCAGAAATGACCATTACGGGGTTGGCGGACCGTCCGCCCAACAGGGCCGGACCGTCCGCCTCACAGTTAGAAAAAGGTCACCACGCGACTAAGGACTACTTTTATCAAAGGCAGACCGTCCGCCTTACAAAAGTGTCCTAGAACCCTCAGAAACAGTTTCTGCATGAATTGTCTGCCAAAGGGTCCGCCGTGCAGAAAAAGTGCCTGCGGACCGTCCGCCAATGCCTGGCGGACCGTCCGCCTTAGAAAAAGGCGGCCAAACCCAGAACCAACACTTAGCCGATTTTTCATCCATAAAGTCATAGGCGGACCGTCTGCCACCCCTTAGGCGGACTGTCCGCCTAACTAAAATCAGCAAGGTTGGAAAACCTTCAACTTGCCCATTCCCTATCCAACTTTTCTCAAACGAAGTTAGCTCTCATGCATGCATTAAAACTATTTGAGCAAGTTGGCACTAGAGTCACATCATTCAAACATAATTGACCCCTCTTAATAGTACGGCTATCTAGCCTATTAATCCGATCAAATTTCTTCTCTAAAGCTCCTTGTGACCGGTAAAAGAAACAACCTATCTTTTACCTTTTCCTCTAGCATCCATTTGCTTCAATATCCGGCGATATATCGTAATCAATCATTGAAGCTCATCCATTCATCCGGACTAACCTAATCTCATAATCTTAATAGAATTGTTAGTCCACGATGATTGTCATTAGTTACCAAAACACATTTAGGGGCCGAGATGCTCTTTCACCCACGTACTTACCGCTTACCCATATGAACGGGTTCCAGCCAGCCTAACTAGCGCGATGCCCGGATTGCGAGAAGATCAGGTGGATGGTGTATGGGAACGGGAGAGACCGTTTCCCCGAAGGACTATGGCCCCGACTGGCCTCTGAGGGAGAGTTCAACACAGCTTCCGAAGCATTGGATTGCGAGCCGATGGATCGAGACAGGAAGGGCAGGCGGGCATCATCGCAGTTAGGGTCTGTGTTGTGGGTTGCGTCTCGAGATGACCGTACACCATCTCGCAGCCCGAGTGGGTCCAGTTGTACAAGCTCTACAGAGTCTAGAATCTATAAGTATAGCTGCGTCCTCGGTATGGACATTGCCCATTGCACTGTTACCTCTCATATTTGGAATCTTCTACCTCCCCCTTTAATAGCCAGTTTGAGAGTGATTAAGGTTCGCAGCTACGGACGAGGAGAAGGAAAGTTTGCTCCCTTTTCTTTCAAGATCCGGTCGTAGTTGGTGAGGTGCGAGGGGAGGGAGCTCTCGCATCGACTGAGACGAGTGTGGAGATGGAGACGGGAGTCCGGTGCGTCAGAATAGCCCGATGTGATGTGAGGTGGGATTGGATGGATATATTGGATATTTATATTTATACTTTTGCTGCTGCATAGGAAACCTCTGCCTTTCCTTGAACTATTTTTATACCTTTAGAATATAGGCCACTTAAAGCTTGCATAAAGATGGTGACGTGAACCTATCCCATTCATTGGGGATAGTTTGTGAGCATGCATGATAGAACATGAAGCTCAAGTCCAATGTTTGAAGAAAGGTTGTGTGCTTCGCTCGAGTTGCCTATGGTGTTGATCGAAGATGAAGACTTGAAGACTAGCTACCGCTACGCAGGATTTCCGCTTGTCGCTCAGCCCGACGGGCTTGTACTTTATTCGTATTTCCATGTGTGGTATGGATGTAAATCTCTTCTATGTAATCTAAATTCGTTGTATGGATATGATATTATGCTGAGATGAGTTCTGTACGTGATAGCTACTGATCCAGGGACTATCACAAGGTACAGAGATTTGGATTCTCGATTATGAAAATCCGGGTCGTCACAGAGGGCTATTTTCTCTAAATTGTGTAATTAGCAGCACGTTTGACAAAATTTGTATCACCCGTAGATACACAAATAGGACAATATTGAGCATCAATATGTTTTGTGAAGTACCTAGTTGATCCACATAATGGTTGAACAGAGCTACATGCATATTCTTGAATGTGTTCAAGAAATTGTGAATCAATAAGGTCGAGGTTGGGGTGGACTTGATCTTGTCCATGTCCTCTCCCAATCATGCATGTCTCTGCAGGACCGTGATCCAGTAACTTTGCTTCTATCCTTCTCAGGGCCTCCCTCTCCTCCACAACCGGCGTGGAGTTCCCTCTCCTCCTGGTCGCGCAAGAGTAGGAGGAGGAGCGGAGAGAGCTTCGCACTGGAGAGGGCGGGCCCGGGGAGCGGGAGAGCAGGGGACCGCAGAGGCCGGAGCGTAGGAAGCCGGCGTGGCGGCGCGCAGGAGGCCCACGCGGGAGAGCGGGAGTCCAGGGCGGCGGCGCGCAGGAGCCCCGCACTCGGGACTCGCTTTTTTTGAAAAAAATCCTTATTTGACACTAGAAGATGACTCAATTCCTTATTTGACACTAGTAAGTTTTTCATTCCTTATATGACACCACATCTAACTTTGATTCCTTATTTGATATTTTCATAGCTTTTGTCGGTTAAGTTGGATGAAATGACCACCAAATCATCTCAAAAAATCATGAAAGTTTTTATGGTCTTAGATTAAATGGATACTAACTCATGCTGCTTAAAACCACACATTTACCTCAATAGTTTTAAATCTAAAATTCGGCATATTATGTTGCTTTTCATACTTATCTAAATTTTATGGCACCAAAATACTTTTAAAAAACTCAAAAAATAATTAATATTCCTCAAATTAATTATATTGACTAATAAAATTATTTCCCATCAGAAGCTACATAGATACTTGTGATGTTTGTTATTTTTTATTTTAAATTTTTTGTTTCTCGTAATTTTGTATGTAAATTATGGTACAAAATAATTTATTTAATTATTGCATCTAATGAGAGGAATTTTTGTATTTTTTTATAACTTTTTAATACCATTTTGTTGTCATGAAAATTCATGTAAGTTTCATAAGTAGTCTAGCTTGCTAAATTTTAGTTTCAAAACCGTAAAGGCATATCTACGTTTTTAGTAGAAATGAGCTCATCCTCATTTGTCCAATCACTTGAAAAGGTTTCATTATTTTTATGGTGTTTAGAGGTTGTTTTGCACGACTTAAGTGACAAACATGACGAAAATGTCAAATAAGGCATGAAAATTAGAACTTGGTGTCATATTGAGAAGGGAAAATTTTTTAGCATAAAAAAAAAGAATTAAGTTACCTTTGAGTGTGAAATAAGGAATTGCCCCGCTTTTAGATTTTACATAAGGATGATTCCGGCCGTTGGATGGCCTTTTGGATGGTGGATGACGGGCTCAAAGTTGCAACATGACTTCCCGAAGCCAAGTTACTGGATTACCGGTCGGGGCACGACTCCACCCACGATCCTGTTCGGATCGAAACCCTAACTCTTTTCTCCCAAGTAGCGCCGCCAACCTTGCTTCCGCCTGATGGAGCCTGACGGCGAGAAGCGATCTCCGAACGGACCCAAGGTCGTTCATCTTGACTTCGAGTCGTTCTCAAAGGTCGAGGCTACTCCGCCGCCTGAGGATCCTGGTTAGTTCATTTAGTTCGTCGCCCGCTTTGATTTCCACCTTGGTTTCCATCGGGTCGTTCCATCCAATTGATTTGAAAATTCTGAGAACACAGTGGCATGGGGGAAGAAGAAACCATGGTTTCCCCACCTAGATCTATTGTTTATTTATTATTACAGAAGAAAAATGCACGGGTCCTCTGGCGTGTTCTTGTAGATTTATTATCCACAGAGGAATCTTTCATACGAAAACAAAATCAGGGGAAATCCAATTTGAGGGCTGCACGATGAAATGAAACAGTGAACTCCTGTGGGAATACCATGAGATTTATGTGAAACATTGTAATTTTTTTTTTTCATTTTTCATACAATAATAGGTGGGAGCATGAAACAAACACAAAATGTTCAATAACAATGGTTAGTTGTGTATCTATGTACATAACTGATATCTGGGAGATTTAATTTCTAGATGACCAAGAGTACAAGGAACATGTGGCGTTCTGGGAGGGTATACTTGGAGTACATCCAAGACATTGGACTTGGACTGCAGATCAGGTGTCAGAATGTTATAGAAGATTGATTGGTAACCTTCTCAGGAAACTTGATCCAAGACTTACCTTTCGATGCACACTAGCATTGGGTTGGGCATCAGCCTGTGATCATGTTTCCTCTTTTCGATAGAATAAAAATATGAAAAGGTTTTACATTTCAGCACATCATTTTGCAATGCTTCCTACCCTTACCCCCACCAAAAACCTTTTTTTTTTTTTTTGGGGGGGGGGGGGGGGGGGGGGGACATTTTTTTATGTTTTCATATTATGAAACTTGTCATGTATCATTGAACTTTGTACAACGGATTTTGATAATATCCATTAGATGCTGTAGTCTTCTATATGAATAGCAAAGATTCATCAGGTTGGTTTGTTCCTCATGCATATTATTTGACACATTACTCATGATTCAATTTGTGACTAGCATAAACATAAATCATTAATCAGGTTGGTTTGTTCCTTATCCTTAGGCAAATTGCTTTTACCTATTTGCTCATGATTAAATGTTTTTGAACTCTATACAACGTTTTACACTCATATTACTATCATAAACACTTCATCGGGTTGGTTTGTTTCTCATGCATCGTTTTCTTTTACCTTCTTGCTCATGGTTATTTTTTTCCCTTTAGAAGTGGATGTTTTGAGGAATGCGGCCAAATATAGACAGGAAGACTATGACTACTGCAAGAGAATCCAGGAGTTGAATAAAACTAGCAGTCCCTTCCTATTTACTACTGTCGACATCCTTCCACGTTCTCCTTCTCCTAGATGCTTCCATACGTGGCATCGAGAGTTCCGGATGACAAACACAACCCCCAGTAATGACTGCTGCCATTTCCCTACCTGTCTTATAAGTTATAACTAAACCGTTTACGTTCGATCCTCATTATTCCTATCTCCTTTTGCTTCTCTTAGCTTCGGTGGGCAGTATGCGTTTTACACAGCCTGGTGGTGCTTATGAGTACACATCATCGCAACTTCTTCAATTCTTTTCAATGAAGTTTGCTGGTGATTTCTCGCATGGTCAAAGGATGAGCATTTATGGCTTCGTGGCCGTGCGAGATGACGTGGATCAATTGCGGAACTATATCTTTAACCGTCCGCGGGAGCACGCTCAAGAAATTACTCCGGTTAGCTGATTTGATCTCGTTTGGAAGTTGCATTTTCCTTTACTTAGCGAATATAAATTGTTCTCAATGTGTTATTTTTTTTAGTCAATATTATCCTATATTGTTTTAGTATGTGTTCAATTGTTTATTAGTTTAGTAACCACCAGTCCTGCACTCTCCTAATGCGATTCATGTGCATCACTGAGTATGCATGTTTACCACTCAAATTGTCAATGGTCTTATAGTTGTAGTAACAAAACAGTTTTTTACATTTTTCATTTGTGATATCATGGAATATAAATAATCCCAGATTACTGAAATAGAACAAAGATTAGAAACATATATATACTGATTGATTTATTTGGATCTACAACAATTGAAGTACCTGGAAAAAAATCCCACAAAAAAGCGCAATGCCTTTAACGTTTGTAGTCAAGTACTCCTTTTTTTTCATAACATATAAATCAGGTGAGGTTAAGATCATGCAAATGCCTTTGTTAATGGGGCGAGGAAATTTTATGTGCAGCAATGAAAATTCAAGTGTTCTATAGCATCTTCACACCTGAAATTTTGTGTATGCCTTAGTTGCATTTTGCAATTTAGGGTATTGTTAAGTTTATTGAAGTTACAGCAGAGCCATAGATCTTGAGGTTGGATGGTTGAAATACCTTTTTTCGTGCTGGTTTTCAACTGAAAGGTTTTCATGTTTACAAAAACTAGTTGGTTCTTTGTCCATGCTCATCCTAGCGCAAACTAATGCTCTGTGTTTTCCTTAACAAAAACATTGTTTTAGTGTATTAGTGGATCTACAGATATATATAGCATACTGCCCGTTGAGATTATTTATTTCAAACACTGATTTATGCAATATCTATATTGCAAAAGTTTTTTAATGATGTTGGAGCAGCCTAGTTAACTTTCTGTTGAAACAGGATTCGCCTGATCTATTGTTGATCCCCCCCACTCGAGGAATATCTGCGCCTTATGATGTGATTGTTGAATACAGTCTTAAGGTTAAAGGCAATGGTGGTGATGACACAGATGATGAAGTGTTCGTTGATGGGTGCTTCATGTTCAGGGAGGACAGCGGGTGTGATACTGCACTGCGCAAAGTGCGACTATTTGGTCCGGTTGGACCGCTGGATATCCACTTTGTGACTATGAAGTGGGCTGTGGAGGCAACCGTTGAGGTGAAGGTCAAGAGGGCCATGCCAGGCTACAGCCTTAGCATGGTTGCGGCATCAACTTGTGGATCTGAGGAGGAGATAACACTGTATGACAGGTCAGCATCTTGTCCAGTTGCCATGGAACCGAAGGGTGGCAGTGGCTTGTCGTCTTCAGTGGTGGCCGTGGCGCACGCGGTGGTAGCTGTGGAAGTTGGTTGTTATCTGAAGCTGCGATTTGAGATTGGTAGAGACGAGGAAGCAGAAGCTGGGCGTGGGCTTGGTAGGCATGCTAGGAAGAGCTCCCACGAGCTCTTATTCACAGCGCAGAGGCACGGCAGTAGCAAGGGTGCCGTTGTGATGGGCAGGATGTTCAAGGTAGCGGAGAAGGTCACTTGGTCGACCATGGGGTTACCTTTTCTCCTGATTTTTGATAGTAATAAGAGGGGCTTGCTGGGTGATCCAGATGGTCCGTGCCTTGTGTGAGATGGCCTGCCATGTTGATAAGTTAACTTTTGTACCCCAATTGATGTCTCGAGCAGCGACCAATCCAGATTCAACGGCCATTAGTGATTAAGGCAAAAAAAAAAATGGGTTTTCACGCAGGCGGCACGTCCCACCGCACGGAATGCGACGACTCTCTAGAGGCCTAGCCGTCGGCGATGGGAGGGAGCAGAAATGCACGTCCTCCGCTAACCGCCGTTGGTGTTGACGAGGGCAAGTGCAGCAGTCGTTGGTCGAGGCTGAAATGCACGTCCTCCGCCAAGGCAAGTGCAGCAGCACTAGCAGTCGTTGGTCGAGCGTGGCGCGGATCACCAATTTACCGTGTCCACGAGTCGAATAACTGGATTCCCAAATCAGTCACCATCCTGTTCGATCGAGATTCGAGAGCGCCTCAGACAGATGGAGCTAGCAGTACAGCCGCGTGCGGATGGTGAGGAGCTAGCAAGACAGCCTATAAAATATACGGAAGGAGTTAAGGTTATTTAGAATAGTCTAGGGCTGACAGCCAACTTGGGAATCCTATAAACTTTTGGCAAGCTTTGCTTACTTTCTGTACGACACATGACTATTAGCTGACATGTATTATCTTGCTCTTACGCTTCTCTTGTTTTGTGTGGTCGAAATCTTGAAATTCCAGCCTGAACATGAACACAAATGGATGCGATGGTATCTAAATCATCAATAGCCTCAATGCAGCAATCACGTTTAAATTGCATCGACTACTGCTTTGTTCAGAGACAAAAGTTAGCTGATACAATAATGATTCCCTACCCCCAAACGTAAACATCTTGAATATTTTCCACAAGCAACACAAACGTTGCTTTAGTTCCTATTACAAAGCTCACGCCAGCATAGGTCTAGGTCCTGTCAAGAGTTACTATAAGCTCCATATCCTCTGCAGATATGTTGAAATCAAAAAGGTCTGAGAGATAATCCTGTCTAGAGATCTTGGGGATGACCACCATGCTTCTCTGGAGGCCCCACCTGACGATCACCTGACGAGAGGTCTTGCCATACTT
Organism: Urochloa ruziziensis; assembly: GCA_015476505.1. Taxonomy (NCBI): domain Eukaryota; kingdom Viridiplantae; phylum Streptophyta; class Magnoliopsida; order Poales; family Poaceae; genus Urochloa; species Urochloa ruziziensis. Next base: position 51,289,422 of record CM027123.1, on the reverse strand, counting down.
CTTAGCCAAATCCTGTAAATCAATGACACCAAGTTGAATCTTTCAAAAAAAAAAAAAAAAAAACGACACCAAGTTGAAAAGGTGTCACGAGAATTCCATTACTCAAATGCCAAAATGCACTCATGAAGTCACGTTACATGTTTGAGTAGTTACCTTGATGACAGGATCTTTGAGGAATGGCTCCAAGCCTTCACAGTCTGGGTTATGAGCCACGACACACATCTTGTGCGTCTGGCAGAACTTGACAAGCGGATCCCTCTGCAAATAAGGGTGTATCTTGATTTGGCTAACGGCAGGCTTTGTCTTAGCGTAGGCCAACAAGTCCCTGATGAGGAAGATGCCGCAGTTGCTGCACAGATGACTCTAATTAGATGTCGCATACAATAAGCAAGTTTCGCATAACCAACATTCTAAATTTAGATGAGACAGACTATAAATGTACCTAATCCCAATACTGTTAACCAGACCCATTGAGACTAGCTCTTCCAATGCATTCCATGTGCCTTCCAGTGACATTCTAGTATCACTATCGCCAGAATCTGTAGCAATTTCAAGAAATAATCATATTTTTGAGGTATGCATCTTCCTAAATATTATGTAACAATGAGGATAAAAAAATTACCTGAATGTGGGACGCTAACAAGATAGAGATCCACGTAATCTAGCTGCAAATTCCTCAATGTGCTCTTGCAAGTTTCAATCACATTTCCAAAATTTTTGTAGGGTAGCTACAACCACAAAAAGATAAAGAACTTGAAGTCACATGATAGTCATGGAAGATAGAAAATAACTAGAAGCAGTTCTATATTTGCTTATATTGCATTTTCCTTCTTTAAAAGGTTGACCCCATAAACCTCATCCAAAGAATAATTTTTCTTTCCAGAGTACAAAAGAAAAGGAGAAATAGTAACCTTGATTGCTATAAACAGATCGTTCCTCTTGACAAGTTGTGATTTGCATGCTTCTGCAAGTGCCTTACCAATCTCGACTTCAGTGTCAAAATCAGCTACAGACAAAGAGACAAGCAAAAGTAGCAAATCATCAAGTTCAGTGACAGAGAAATCTAACACTATATGACAGGCATGACAATAGACACAAGGACCCAAGACTAAACAACATAAAACAACACATTTTTTTAATTTTCTGATTACAACCACCAGATAGGTGCAAGGAAGGGCATAACATCAGCAATTATGCTGTTGAGCTAGATGATATGGTCAATACCAGCAGCGACTATGATCATATCACTACTACACAAACCACTATCACAACCGGTTAGGAAAGGCAATCACAGCCGGTTTTGAGAGGTGGATCTGTTAAAGCGGCTGTGATAAGTCCCTTCATCACAACCGGGTGTTCAAAACCGGCTGTGAAGCCTTATTTAAAAAACAAAAAAAATGGACCCCACACTCACCGACCCCGCCGGCCGCCCCTCCCAGCGCCGCCGCCGCCCCTTCCCAGCGCCGCCGCCGCCCCTCCCCAGCGCCGCTGCAGCTCCTCCGCCGGATTCCGCGCCGCCGGAGTGGGAGTGGCGCCGCCGGATCCCGCGCCGCCGGAGTGGGATGGGGGAGGAGTGGGAGTGGCGCCGCCGGATCCCGCGCCGCCGCCACTGCTCTGCTGCTCAGCAGCTCCGCCCCCGCGCGCCGCAACCGCTCCTCCATGACCCGCGCTCCGGTCGCTCCTCGCGCCGCCGCTGCTGGAGACCTACGCGCCGCCGCTGCCGGAGCCCCGCGCGTCGCCGCAGCTGCTACTCCGCCGCCAGCTGCTCCGCCGCTAGCAGCTCCAGTCGCTGCTCCGCGCTCCCGCCGCCGCACCTTGCCCCGCCGCTGCTCCTCACACCATCAGTGAGGGGCGAGCGGAGGGGATAGGGGAGGGGCGGGGCAGGGGGAACGGCGGGGGAGAGATAGAGGAGAGCTGGAGAGGGATGGGGACGCGAGATGCGCGCTGGGGAGGGGAGAGGGGCGGCGCCGGGGAGGGAAGAGGGATGCGCGCTGGGGAGGGGAGAGGGGCGGCGCTGAAGATAAGGTTGACAGGGGAGGGAGGAGATAAGGTTAGACAGGGAGAGGGAGGGGGTGGGGGTTGCGAACGCGAGATGAAAAAATTGCAGCGGATGAAAATTTCGGGTCCGAGCTCCCCAGCTCACAAACGGTTTTTTGAAAACAACCGGTTCTGATGCTTCAGACTACTATCACAGCCGGTTTTTTTTAAAAAAACCGGTTGTGATAGGGACATCACAGCCGGTTGTAATGGTTAGTTGTCCCACCGGCTTAAAAACCGGTTGTGATGCCCTATCACAACCGGTTTGACTAAAACCGGCTGTGATGTGCCGTTTGTGAAGGTGGTTTGTGTAGTAGTGTATGCCACCGCCACGGACAAAGGTATGAGATGAGAGCCACCACGAGGTACGGAACCGTGATGATCCTCTACTGAAAATAAAATTTTCAATACCTCCTTTTGCTGTTACATATGGTGCTCACACATCTCACTTGGGAAACGCCCATGGGATAGAAATTTGAGTTATGATATCCTATGATAAAAGAATGAGATCTTGATTTTGCATCTATTTGGTGGCAAGAGTGCCGTACTAATAGAGATATGCCTACTACTTGGGGATGGCATGAAGAGAGTTATGAGATTTTGTACCGTCATACTCATGATTTATTATTAAATAAACTGCAATTCTTGAAACAAGGTAAAAACACAGTAGACGATTACTTTCAGGAATTGCAAACTGGTATGCACCGCTAGTAAGATGGATACGTTTTTTTTTTTTTTGTCTGTTTGTTTGTTACTTGATCACTCGTTCATTTCATCTTCCTTGTAAAGCTGAAAGATAAGTGCAGGACAGGCAAAGGGCAAGGGGCCCTTCTGGGGTTCTTTCTGGTTGGTCAAAAGGAAAGCAAGAACAGCCCCACCCTCCACCAGACGCACACCTGCACCAAGCTCCTCCAGCAATCATGCACAACCTACTTCCTCTACTACACCTGCACGAGAGGCAAGCAAACCAGTGCCTACCCCAGGCGCACTTCAGTTATTTCAACAAGACCGTCATGAGATACACAATGCAATTGCTGCTGAATAGAGCCTGCACAACAGTCGGTTCCAAACTAAATTTGTCATCAATGACCGCTCTCCACGGTGATCATTGATGGGACAGCTGTAACAAGTTTCCAAGCATGGACATGGTTGAGAAGCTTGGCTTGACCACAAAACAGGATCCCACGCCCTACTATATTTAATGGTTCAATAGCTGTACTAAGCTGAAGGTAACACATATTGTGAGGATACACTTTCCAGTTGGTAGATGATGATTATGCAAGCTTGCTTTTATTTATTAGAGGCCATGGCAATATGATATTGATACCATGCATCATGGTAGAACTAATAGTATACCCTCATGTCTTAAGGAAAGAAAACTACTTTGCTGCCTATGTCTACCAAAGCTATTTTGAAAGAAGAAACAGAAAGAGCTACTAGAGGGAACAAGGAAACTAGCAAAAGTGGAAATAAGATTGTACTAGTAGCTGTTATCGAAAGGAACTTGCCTCATATAAAAAGATAAAACTCAGTTCTAAGAAAGATGAAATTATATTATTACTGAGATGAAAGCAAGTAATATGAAAGCTATGCTATAGTATGCAAAGAAGCAATATTTCTGAAACACTAACGTGGTATGTCGTATATACTATTTTATCAAGAAAATATGGCAGACATGAGAGTAAACATGAGAGTAATGGATAGAAGGACCCCAGACTAAACAACACAAAAGAACACATTGCATAGCTCTGTTACAGAGAAGCAAAAAGCATAAGCGCATGAGTCATGACATGATGGATGTAGGAATGCAGGCAGATAGGGCTTAGGGAGGCTTACATGTACAGTCAAAGTGGCGGTAGCCCATGGCAATGACAGTGTTCATGAGGTCACAGATGGCATTATGTTGCTTCATCTCACCCGCCATCTGCCACACATCAAGCCCCACCACGGGCATTCTGTGCCCGCTCCTCAGCATTACCGTCGGCTCCACATCCTTTGCTGCCAATCCCACCTGCTGCTGCAGCTGTTTACTCAGGTCATCTATGCTACAGAAGGGGTCCCTCAGAGACAAATCCAAGGCCATCTCAAAGCTCAATGGGCTACTGTAGTCCGTGACCAATAGACGTGCATTCTCATTGGCCCATTTTGAGCAACTCAGATCATCCAGTTTATCCCATACACCATCGATTTGAGCCAGGCAATCTGCAGACAGAATAATGACCACCGCTTCAAGAACTCTTGCATTTTCGAAAAGGAACTTGAGGAATGCAAGTTCATTCCTTTCTCCTCGGAAGTTGTGCATAAATATTCTTTTAACGTGTTCATCCACACATGCGATGCCACCAAACTTATTCAGCCAAGACGCCAAATTGATCTTGCCATTGGGCTCATTGGTTTCAGTAGACTGCGATAAGAAATAAAAGTGGTGGTATTATTCACAAGCAATGTGCAATGTGGTCATAGAGCAAATGCAAGAGCAATGGCTCAAACTGGCAATGTCTTAAGCTAGTAACAGAGCGAATGCAGAATAAAGCTAGGTTGAGTAGCAATGGCAATCTTACCTCAATATGTAGAGTATCAACATTAGGGAAACATCTGAGAAATGCCGGGAGCAGCCTTGATTCCAACCATGGTGCGTGGGCTTGTCTTCATTCCAACCTTTGATCGCATCATCGAATACAAAAAGAGGCGTAAAATTAGCACAAAGTAGAATTATACATGCATAAGTACAGTCAACGTAAACAGAAATACCTGTATCACACTATCACCAATCACCAAGCTGTGTGTCCCTGGCTCCAAGTAGCCCAATGCATGCAAATTTGGAGCATGGTCTATCGTAATATTTATTCTAGAATGACGACTGGTAACGTTCCACATGACAACACGGTCCAGATGCTCTGAATTCTGTATGCAGATCTCCTTGAGCACGGACGACCATATGACAAGAGAGCGGAGTGTCTTGTGGCCACAGACATTAATACATTCCATGGACCCATAGCTGGCCACTATGGATAGTTTGTCGAGTAGAGGAGAGATTCGCAGCATGTAGGAGAGATCTCGAGATGTCATTACCATGCAGTAGAGCCCAAGCTCTGTGAGCTCTGCGAAGTCAGAGGGATGGCCAATGATGTTTGGAAAGGAAAAGAAACCGAGGTAGAGGCGCCTCAAGGATGTGCAGCGCATGATATCGTTGGGTAAGGCTGTATCCACGGGCATCGGCTGGTTCAGCAAGACGAGCTCCTCCACACGCTTGGTAGCAAGAAGAGATACCCACAACCGGAGCGCAGCAGGATGATGGTCGAACGATGTGAAGATGAGGCGAACAGACCGAAACGGTCCTGGGTGCGCCAGAAGAATCCTCGACACTCGCTGTATGCGCTGGTCCTCTTTGCTGCGGAGGAGATGGCCATCATCAAGATGGAGCGGGGTGCAGCTCCAATACTGGCACCACTGACGGGACAGCACCCGGGTTCTGACTGCGTCCCTGATTGGGAGTCGAGAGAGGATGTTGTGGCGCAGGCCGTCGGGGAGGAAAGTGATTCTATCCACGAGAGACACCTCCTCAGACATGGGCACCTCATTCTCGCCGCCGCCGCCGCCGCCGCCGCCGCTGCGGGGGAGGTCGGATCCCGAGATGGTAGGTGGAGGGAGGCATTGGTATACGGTGTCCAGCACCGCCTGCATGATGGATGGTAGGGAAGCGAGCGCGCGGATCTGGGATGCGGAAGCGAGCGCGCAGATCTGGGCTCGCTTCGGATCTGGGAGGCGGAAGCGAGCGCGCGGATCTGTGAGGCGGCGGTGGCGGCGAGGAGGGTTCCGGAGCCGCGCTGCCGATGTAAGAGGCGCACCCTGCCTGCCCTGAAGGCGATAATTTTCTGTGGTTGGTTGTCGCCTTAAGCAAGGTTGAGCGGGCCGCACGCAAGTGGGCCTTGGAACAAAAAACAGTGTGTACTGTACTACTAAAGGCCCAAAATAAGGAAGAAGTTTACATACCCCCCTGAGATATTGATAGTGGACTACATAACCCCCTGAGCTCCTAAACCGTCTAAAACACCCCATCTTCTTCTCATTAGTCATTCCCGTGCACATAATCTCCCTGAGCGGTTTTCTGGGCAGTTTTGACAGGCTGGACACGCCATGGTGGACAAGGCTAAGCTGAGCTGGACATATGACATGCGGGACCGACCTGTAAGTCAAATGGGGGTGTTTGCCGGTCTGTTAAAAGCGGCGGAAGCCTCTCGGCCTCTCTGCCTTCCGCTTTCTTTCTTCTCGACCCGCTCTCGTTGGCTCCGCTCCGCTGCGTCCGTCCGGCGAAGCAGAGGACAGGGTGATGATCGAGATGAGCTCCGCCTGATTGGGCTGCTGCAAGATTCGAGGTTAGTGTCCTCTACTCCATCCCCACAGATTGCTCTGTTTTTTTTGTTGGATGATCTGAACCAGGGCATGGGAAGGATGGGGTTTTGTTGGGGTTTCGATTGAGCGCGGATTCGAGAATCAGTGTGAGAAATTAGTCAAAAAAAGTTAGTTTCTTTCATTTGATTTCATGTGGTACGGTTGATTCTAGGGTTAGAAAGCAAGAATGTTGATGGGAAAGGCTAAGACTAGAACAAAATCATGTTTTTTTTTTCCAGATAAGGTTGCAATGTTGTTTTGCTGTGTGCTAGGTGGTTAATGTACGTTTTTTTCAGCATGGATCCATTGGAGTATCTGGCGATTAAATTTCACTATGGAGGGGAATTTCTGCTCGTTGGAGGCCACCTGCAGTATTTTGGAGGGACTACAGGGATGTCCTGCATCGAATTGGACAAGATATCTTTGCCTGAGATAGAAGGCCATCTTGCTGATCATGTCTGCTTCTATCGTGGAGTGAGATTGCACTGGTTGTATCCAGGAATGGAATTGAATGAGGGTCTGAGATTGTTGTATGATGACAATGCTTGCTTGAAGATTGCTGAGCACACAACTAATGGTGAATTTGCTGATATATATGTTGAGGAGTTTGTTGAGGATGAGGAGGCAAAGGACAAGGATGGTAGTGACTGGGAATTGAAGATTGCGGAGGCTGATGATGAAGCCGAGGGTAATCAAGAAGAAGTTGTTGTTGATGTTCCTGCATCTATGTTTGCAGACATAAACCCAGAGGAGCAAGTGTCAGAAAGCAGTGATGAGGCAGATGTTGATTACCAACCAAAAGACTTGAATAGCTCTGGACATGATGAAGAAGCCGAAGAACTCAGGCAATTTGCCAGTCAGATCAAGATGGACATAAGAGCTAAGAAGCAAGGACAGAATTGGAGCCAAGCATTGGTGGAAGTAGGTGGCAGTGGAGGTGGATCAGAGCAAGAACTTGAGAACTTAGAAGGTGATGACAGCCCATATATGAATTCCAGTGATGATTACTCATATGAGGAGGATAGTGTAGGGGAATCTGTGAGGTGGATGAGCACTGAAAATAGGTATGACAGTAAAGCCCAAGTGCCTATTTTTGCACTTGGAAGCAGACAGTTCAAGAAAGCTCTTGTGAAGTATGGCTTGACAACACACAGGCACCTTGTATTTCCAAAGGATGAGAAGGATAAGGTCAAGGCTGTATGCTCTTGGAAAGGTTGCAATTGGTTGATTTATGGATCTAAAACCACCAGGTCAGAATGGTTTAAAGTAGTCACTTTTGTGGATGATCACTGCTGTCCACCCAGGAGGGATAACAAGCTGGTGACATCAAGAGTGATTGCTAACAAGTACAAGGATCAGATTAGAGACAATCCCACATGGAAGGTTGATCTTATCAGGCAGGCAGTATTGAGTGATTTTCTATGTGATGTGTCTCTTTCCAAGTGCAAGAGGGCCAAGGGTTTGGTGCTACAAGAAGCATTAGATGCTACCAAAGGAGAGTACTCAAGGGTCTATGACTATCGGGCAGAATTACTTAGAAGCAACCCTGGAAGTACTGTGACAGTATTTCTTAACCCTGACATTGTCTTGAAGAAGGTCTTTCAGAGATTCTATGTTTGCTTTGATGCTTGCAAAAAGGGGTTTCTTGCTGGTTGTAGAAGGGTAATTGGTCTAGATGGTTGTTTTTTCAAAGGAGCAACCAATGGTGAGCTCCTATGTGCAATTGGAAGGGATGCCAACAACCAGATGTACCCAATTGCATGGGCATATGTTGAGAAAGAGACTCATGACTCCTGGTACTGGTTTCTTGGTTTGTTGCAGAAAGACCTGAACATATGTAATGGAGGAGAAGGATGGGTTCTTATTTCAAACCAGCAAAAGGGATTGTTGAAAGCTGTTTCTGAGCTTGTTCCAAGAGCTGAACACAGGATGTGTGTAAGGCACATTTATGCCAACTGGAGGAAGAAGTATGGAGGTCAGAAGTTGCAAAGGAAATTTTGGAGATGTGCAAAGTCATCTTGTCAGGTGATATTCAACTACAACAGAGCAAAGCTAGCTCTTGAGACTCCAGATGGGGCTAAGGACATGCTCAAAACATCACCAGAGCATTGGTGCATAGCTTTTTTCAAGTTAGGATCTAACTGTGATTCAGTTGATAACAACATGTGTGAATCTTTTAACAACTCCATCATGGATTCAAGGTTCCTACCTGTCATCTCTATGAATGAAATTATCAGGTGCAAGGTGATGGTCAGGATTCAAGAGAACAGGACCAAGGTTGAGAAATGGCAGGGTACAATATGTCCAAATGTTTTTAAGAAACTAAAGCTCAATATTGAGAGATCAGGACACTGTCATGTACTATGGAATGGACAAGATGGTTTTGAGGTCAAGGAGAAGGATAAGATGAAGTTCACTGTCAATTTAGAGCTGAGAACATGTAGCTGCAGGTACTGGCAACTATCAGGACTGCCTTGTTGCCATGCAATTAGTGCTATCTACATGGCCTCAAAAAGCTTGGATGAGTACATACATCCATGTTACTCAATAACCGAGTACATGAAGACCTATCAGTTTTGCTTGGAACCTGTTGAAGGACAAGAGAGTTGGCCTGTTTTTGACATGCCAAGGCCACATCCTCCTGCATATGTCAAGATGCCTGGGAGAAAGAAGACCAAGAGAACAAAGGAGGTAGGTGAGAAGCCTACTGGAACAAAATTAACCAAGGTTGGGACAAAGATCAAATGCAGCAAGTGCCACAAGTCAAATCACAACATAAGAACTTGCCCTTACAACAGGCAAGCAGGAAAAAAGAAGAATGCACACATCAAAAGGGATGCTACTAGAAAGAGAAAGCAAAGTGAGGCTAGTACATCTGCTGGTGGCACAAGTGTAAGAACAATTCAGAATTTACTTCTTTCTTTTTTATTTCACTTGTACTAACACATGTCTCTGATCTTCTAGGCGCCATCTAGAGCACAGAAAAAACCAAGATCATCAGTTGCCCAAGTTCCACCAAGAGCAGCACCTGTCCAGCAAGCACCAAGAGCAGCCGCTGCACCAGTCCAACAAGCCAACAAGAGCAGCCGCTGCACCAGTTCAACAAGAGGAGCACTGGACGCCTTTCTTATTTACTGTTTGGTGATAACCGCTGAAGATGTCTAGTGGTTGGAAGACATGTCTTTTGTGGCAGATAGTGATAGCCTGAAACATGAATTTTCTGAATGACTTTTGTGATAGCCAGGAACATGACATTTGTGGCAGATAGTGAACCTGGGAAATTCAGGTCATCTTAAACATCTATGTAACATTTGTGAACCTGTGAGGTTCAGATCGTCTCAAACAGCCATGTAAAAATGTGAACCTGTAAAGTTCAGGTCTTATAATGTTATCTACTTGTCTAGTTAAACATGTCAAATATGTGCCCTCAAAAAAACATGTAAAATATGTAGGATAAAGCAATAAATTTCCATTCCAAACCTGATACAATATTTACATCAAAAGTTCAGGCAAACCTAACCCAACATTTACATCAAAAGTCACTGCAGTGACTGAACTTGTCACTTTGCTTTCCACATTAGGATGTAGAAGAAGCAAAAGACAACAACTACAACAATGGAACTGACAAAAGAACAACGATTCCCTTGTTTCATCTTCCTAGCTTCACTTTGATCCATCTTCTCCTTTAGCTCATCTTTCTCCTTCTGTAGCTGTTGTATCGCTCTTCTCAGCTCTACATTCTGCATCTGCGCCATCTGAATCACCTGCCTGAGCTCTGCATTCTTTCCTCATCCTCTGCCTTCTCCCTCTTCAGTTTCCAAATAGCATCACGAAGATCACAAAGCCATGTCCTCTCATATGGGGTCGCCTCACGATCAATCCATACATAATAACCACAATCCCCAGGCTTCTACACTCACAAAGCACATCCAAACCAAATGTCAATTTCATTTTAGAGGAGCAAATCCAAGTGCAAGAATCAGACAAGCATCCTTACCATTCCAAATGGGCACCTGTAGTACCTCCGGCCGGGGTTGTCGTCACTCCAAGCGGTCCAACACGGCGCCTTCTTGTTGCAGCGACACTTCACCGCCAGCGAATAATCCCAGGGCCCAACTCGGTACGGCACCGGCGACCTCAACCTCTCCATCTCCCCGCCTCCTCGCTGGTTTGATGATGACGCCCGCGACGAGCGCGACCCTGACGACGCCATGGCTGCAGCTTCTCCCTCGCTCCCCTCTATCTCCTGTCTGGTCTTCTCTCTCCCTCTCTGTCTCCTCGACTGAAGGAGATATATGCCACATCCATGGCAGGAAGGCGGGAAAGACCACTCCGTTTCCCACCATTTCCCCTCTATCTGACTTACAGGCTGGCCCCTCATGTGATATGGTCCAGCTCAGCGCAGCCTTGTCCCCCATGGCGTGTCCAGCATGTCAAAACCGCCCAGAAAACCGCTCAGGGGGATTATGTGCACGGGAATGAGAAGAAGATGGGGTGTTTTAGACGGTTTAGGAGCTCAGGGGGTTATGTAGTCCACTATCAATACCTCAGGGGGGTATGTAGACTTCTTCCCCCAAAATAAAATCCCGCTCGTCGCGTCGCAAATAAAATCCCGCTCGTCGCGTCGCTCCTCTCTTCTTGCTTCACCATCAAGAACCTAGGGTTCACGGTCGATATCTATGATTTTTACCGTCAACATTTCTTTGAATTTCATACTAATCATGTTAAAATTATTTATGAGAATCCAAAGGCTCCCACCTTGTGACGAATTGGGAGAAGTGTCAGAGAAGGTCTGATATGACATGAGTGTTGGAAAACATTCATCCCAAGCCCCCATCATACAGCCTCCTAATTGGATTTTTTCTATCAAGATCATGTGCAACGCTAGCACCATACGATCAGGACAATGCTGGATCAATGCAAGAAAACTCCATCATCTAAAGCATTGGCTAGAGCTCAACAACAATGGAGAAGGAACTGTCTGTAGTGGTATTCACCCAGGACAAGTTCAAACCCTACTTGATCGATGTCAAAGTGAGAGCATACACAGACCATGCTACACTGAGGTATCACCTGATCAAGAAGGATGACGAGCCACGACTCATCCATTGGATTCTTTCTCCTTCAAGGATTTAGTTCTCAGATCATAAAGAAGAAGAGAGAAAATGAAGGGTGTGGCATATCATCTCCAAGCATATAAGGTTGATCATATGAGATGATACTCTCTCGAGGGTCGCTACATGCAGAACAAAGGATTTACACCCTCAGTGAGAAAAAATTCATTCGCCTCATCAGATTTCACCAATGGGATTCATATCATACTGGTTTACTCCACCGTTGCAACCTGCAATGTGAGATCCGCAAGATTCTTGAGCGTAGATTCCACTCATCATATGAGATAAAGTATGAATCATCTCGTACAAACCATATGTGAGAAACTACGGATATTTTGGTTGGACAAACTGATCACTTGGCCAGCCAAGCACAACACGCTAAGAGTCTTTGCGGAGCCCATGTGCTAGACTCATTGAGTCAACCTCAGTGGAAAGACTGCGCGAGCATCTTGGTAATCGTGGACTAAATGTCCATATTGGTTGAAGCACTTCATGTTGTGGGTAAGGAGATGGAGACTCACACTCTATCCTTAGAAGTGCAATCGCGAGTTGGAAGTAAATCGCCGGGCTGCAACTCCATACATCCTCAGACAGTCAGTTAGAAACATCCACAAAACATCATGAACATTCTGACATGAAGGAGGGATGGAAGCGCAATCACCCGAGACACATTGTGCACACTGAACATCATTCCCATTAGGAGATCAAGAGGTGAAACATAGACCCCCAATCAGCCGGAGTCAAAATGATGAAATCAATTGGTTGAGTTGGAGAATGGAGGAAGAAGGCCTACCACAACATCCAATACAATGACACGATAAGTTGATCAACACCAAGCATTTTAATGAGGGAGACAAAGTATGACCTGTTCCTGCATTTATTTACTTGGTCATGAGAAGCTTAATAGTATATGAGTAGGAATGCTTTCCTTTACGCTTCTCCTGTAGGACAATGACAAGGATGTTTTCAAGTTGAAAATACTCCTCGAGCCCAACATACCGGAACTCGAAGTGATGGACTACTACGAGTATTCGAGCTAGAGCCATAGTCCATGGTCATGACCAGACCTAAACCGTGTCGTTATCTTAGTATAGGTTTGGGTGCTGCAATTTTCCTTTCATTTTGCTTTCCCAATATTTGTTTTCCAACAACACCCCCATATTTCCATTTTTTGAATGAAATGTTGCTTTGTTCCTACCATGCCTTTAGTGGTTGGTGCAGACTTGTGTACCAACCACACCTCTGCTCTAACCTTACACTAAGTGCGCAGAATGGAATGAGCAACACATCAACGAGCCTTTGAACAAACGAGTTCAAATAGACGCAGCCTCCTCCCGTGTCAAAATAACCACATGGCAGCCATCTGCTGAGATTCAACTACGCACGGAGGTTTGAAACCCTTTTCCCCCTTTCCTTTCCTGGTTTTCATATTCAAGTGCGCACATGACTTCATAACAATTAAAATTTGGATGGACACCTAGGAAGAGATGGAATTCCCACATGTTTATCAAAGGCGCATAAACTTTATTTTCTTTGCAAGTACCTATGTGCCTTTGGAACTTTATGATAGGATCACTTGATCTTTTGCTTATTGACCCTTACAATATAATGACATGAGAGGCTTGTTCTTTTCTAATTCAAAGTCTTGGAGAATTTCATTTTGAAAATGGAAAAGTGAGGCAACTCTCATTCGTGCTCAACACTACCAAGTCCTATCCAGAGCCATATGTATACATGACACAGTTTTGAAATTCCACATAGCTATCTTGTACATTTTGAGCTTGATCAAACATCTTGCCTTCTGAGACATGCATGTTCTCCCTAGCACTTTGGTCATTCACGTACTCGTTTCATCAAATAAAGTCCATCATAGAATAAAAGCCAATCAAAAGTGGTTCTCACGCAGCTCTTCATCCCCCTGAAAAAAAGAGAGAAAAAATGATGAGTAGGAAGTCCTACTCGAGCAAAAAAAAAAAGATAAGGGGAAAGATGGAAGAAGCTAGAATCATATACCACTCAAGGACATTCATCATCCACATTCACTTGCACTTGACCAAAGTCCATGGTCGACATGATCTCTCGGAGACAAGTTATTTGATCTCGCAACTGTTGGCGCTGTTAAATGACACGCTTTTAGTGTCATTTACATAATGATTTCATGCTTATTCTTATGCTAACCCCGCCACTTGGCACTGAAATAACCCTGTTTCCGCTTGTGCACATATTCTTGGAGCATTTTGGTTTACGCAGGGTGTTTGGCTATTTTGGAGCAAATATGGGTTGAATCTGAGAACTAGCAACAACACGACAAGATAAAGGCCAAAAGCCCTAATAAAGCCCAAAGGAACCGAAGCCCGTTCATGCTCTACTCCAACGGGCCAACCTCTACAAGGCTCAATTGAAAATAAGGCCAAAGTACTTCGAGATCAAGACAAATCCAGTGCAGACTCGGAAGGCCCATCAAGACCCATCCATATCCCGGAGCAACCGACGTCCCAAGCCCACAAGTCTTGGAATATCAACTACTAAACATCAAAGGAGCTTGCACGCGAAAGATGAGCCCGAGGGGAGCCAAAAACGGCCTAGGCCACGCGGCCTAGGGCCCCCTTGGCCACGCCGCCCAAGGCATTTTTGAGGCGGTTTGGCCTCCCATTTGAGCTAGGGTTTCTTCGCTATATAAATGACCCGTCAAACTGAGGAGGGTATGATCCATTCACCAGAAGTCGGCGAAACCTAAAAGGGAGCACCGAAGGGAGACGACGGCCGCCGCAAGTCCTCGAAGTTGTCTAGGGAATGGCCTAGGCCGACGCTAGCCGCCATGGCTGCCCTTCATGGTTGTGCTATGGTAGAGTTCAGGAGCCAATCATTCATCATCCATGGTATAGCCTCGGAGGTGATGATGTAATGAATACTTAATGTGAGTAATGATCATCTTGTCATCCGATTCATTAGCGATCAAGTGTCTCCCTTTATTTTGTGTTTTCTTGGGTTTGCTTTGCTTTCAATCTATTAATCGATATAGATTGCTCGGGGTGTTCATGTAGCCATGGGGGCTAGGGGTTCATACCGGATCTACCAAGGGGTACAACACGTTCTTCGAACGTGCCCTTGTAATTGCTAGACTAATAAGGAGCGTCGTGACAGGGTGTGGCCTGTGTAGGGTGGTAGTTCTCGAGGGTTTGACCGGAGGTGGTGATTTAATGAGGCTTTGAACGAGATGCTTGATGTGTTTACCGTACTTGGCTAGAGCTACCACTAGAAGGTGATAGGCTTAGTCGATCTCTGGTTTACCTCCTGCTTTGCCTATACTTGTGGATGAGATCAACCCTATACTTTAACTCACATCTATAGGTTTACCCTCTATGCAATCAACGCTTAATGATAGGATTAGATCTATTAGATTAGATGGAAAACCCTAGGTAGTTCGCTGCCGATCCACGGATTAATAACCTTGGAAGAATACTCTAAGGGAAGAGCTACAATGATCCGTGTGCTTGCGGTGAATCTTGGCGTGCGTTTGCGCCGCCAACAAGCTTTTCTGGCGCCGTTGTCAGGGATCAGCAACACGAACCCTAGGGAAATCTATCTAACCTTTTGGACTAACCCTAATTTTATTATTGCATATACCCTGTGTTTTTATTTGTGTCTATGAATGCAGGTAAAATCTTAGACACAAAGCGATCGAGAAGCTCTCAACATTCGGGGTTCAACGTCGTTTCAACACATTGATGAAGACGCCAAGATTAAACTCTTTGATGGTAGGTGCTAACTTTGTTAGTGGCCCAGCATCCGCCATTGAGTCGACTCGCTACGCAAGAAAAGATGGACGAGGTATGTCGTTGTGTCATTTAGTTTTAAAGACTAATATATTTCGGAGATTTGTTTGTTCAAGCACTAGGAATTGGAAGCGACCATGTCGAGCAAAGAGGAAGAGTGGAGAGGCTCTATACATTGAAGAAGATGATTTAGAAAAGATCTAGATTGATGGAGAAGATTAGAAGATGAAGGGAGACTTATGCACGAAGCAAATTAAAAATCATCCACGAGATCAACTCGACCTCAGGTTTATTCGCGTCGTCCAGGACAGGGCTATCTTTCGGAGCAGATTTGGAAACCTAAATGGCCTCCAATGAAAAAAGTTTGACTACCAAAGTTGTAGCCGTTGTCGATGGCTTCGATTTGGACCTATGGAAGACATGATTTGGAAGGAGATATGCCCCCCCGAAATACATGCTGTGCAGAGAGTTCGAAATCAGACAGATTATCTTACAACGCATTTTCAGGGATCTTAACTTCGTTTTCAAGCCAAGTCATGAACATAAAAGTTGGAGAAAATTTCGTGCTACACAATTTAGGCTCTGAGTATGCCCTATTTGGAGTCCAGACATGGGAGATATGACATCCGGAAGAAAAGACTTTGAAACTGGAAATTCTGGGCGAGTTGGATCTTAAGGAAATCAGATTTGCTTAACTCCCAAGTAAGATCTCGTGGATGAGGAGCGCCCCAATGCTTCCCCCACAACTCTCTAAGCATCAGGACACCATTAATCTCCTCTAGCAAGACACTCAAGAACCTCCTATGGCGATTGAGTAACAAGACCAAGAAAGAAGATCGTTCGGATCGTCTATACGAACTGTAAGCACCTCCTTTCATCCCATCACTTTGGCTTGATCAAAAATCATGGATGAAACACACCATTGCCACCGCGGAGTGGCTGGTGTACCGATGGTGATGACCTTGAAGCCGAAGGATGCGCGACATGTGCCCTAAAGACAACAAGATCAAGACATCAACATCTCCAGATCAATACAAGAGAAGATACAAATGTCATCAGTTTTTGCACGACCTCAGAAGCAAACAATAGGATATATATGGATTTTTAGAACCACCATGAAGTTCATGTTCCAACGGATCAAGTGGCAAGGCAATTGGAGGTTTCTACGAGCGGTAATGGCCAAATCATCCAACGTCGCACGTCCTGAAATCAGCTCGGGACAGCACGCAGCGCCGGAATAGAATGAGCATAACTCGCTCATTTGAACTCCGATTTTGATGACCGACCACCCGTTGGAAAGGTAATTTTATGAGCTTTTCAATAAAAATATATTTCGGTATATGTTCTGTACTGGATGCAGGGGTAAATCCACGAACAAGAGGCAGCATCAAGACGATGACAACAAGAAAGAGGAGATGGAGATGAGGATCATGAAGAGATAGGGCAATGATTCCATGATGCATACAAGATCAAATTCAGAAGCTTAGGATAAGAACAAATCCTTTGGAACATTAATGATGAAGACACGAGCGGAGAACCTCAGACATACGAAGATGTTGAAGCAAGCCACGATGAATCATACAAGGCGACATCAAGCTGCATGGATTACTTCGGATTCTCGCACGGAGGACCATGGCTTCACGACAATGAAAGGTACGTGGGAAAGTCAAGTTCTACGACTTTAAATGAAGCGCTTTGCGGGAGGCAACCAGTTCTATCTATCTTTATATATGAAGATGACAGTTTACATTGTGATAATTAATCGAAAACATCAAGTAACATTGTACCATTGCTCTAACAAAAGCCACAACAACATGTTGTATGATCTAAAAATATTAAGAGAGCACTTTGTTTCTTGATCATGGAAAATTTGTAGACCCTTTTTGTATGCCTATTAGTGTTTAGAGTCTTTTTCTTTGTGTCTTTGTAGAGAAATTTATGAGGCTTTTTGCAATCTTTGACTCTAAACTTGTGGCTAGTTGACTTAGGCTAACTTTTTGTTTTAGACAACCACCATATCATGTCATGTTCATATTGTTCTCCGCCTTGCATTACATTGCATTGTTTTGTCTAACCCTTTTGTGAGAAAACCTTTACCTAAGCCTTTCCCTCAAAACCCCACCAAACACCATAGCCAACAAGGATATGATCGGCTTGCAGTCTATTCTATCCCTTGTTCTAACTAAAACTTTTGACTAGCCTTCCTACACAAACCTAACCTCTCGTTCTTTAGCCATCCTAATACAAACCATAGGTTTTGTTTTCATTCAAAAATCTAACTTTTATTTTCTTTTGTTTCGAAACCCCCTTAGATAGAATTTGTACACCCGACTTCTCTCTTCAAAATTCTTGTTTTAAGCCAAAAATATAGGACACCCATTAACCTTTGCTTAACCCTTGTTCTTGCTAACTCTTTACATTTACATGTTGCAATCATGTCATTGTTCCATCATGCATTTGTTAGCTTGGTTTTTTTACAAAGCTTTATGATGAATGCTTCATATCAATGATAGTGCTTCACGCGTGGCACCTTCTCTTTTGCAATCTTGTGTGAACATGGTGTTTAGACTTAATTGCAGACCATCATCATATTGTTTTATAAGCCTTGTTAATATTCGTATTGCATTGGTTGATTTAAAAACTTAGCAATGCGCTCTATTTTTCTAAACGCTTTAAAGAATTGTTGGCCTTGCGATAAGCGTGGTGTTTTGACCTCGGCTAACAAAACTTTATGGTTATGGAAGAACTGAGCAACCTAGTTGTAAACATGGTGTTTAGAACTTGGTGTAAACATTGTCTTTGTTTTTATCTCTTTCTATCATTTGCATGCTCACTTGCACACACGTACACTCATTAGGATTGACTTTTACTAAGTTAGCTTTGCCACAAGTTAAGGTCTTAGGGAAGTCATTGGTTCGTTGGCATTTAAATAGTGGTGAGTACTCCCGACCGTCACCTCGGGGGTAGTGTACGCGCTTGAATTGTTTTGCAGGCATGACGAAACGCTCCCAAAAATTTGTGATCAAAGAGCTAAAATCAAAATCATAGTCACCTCCCAATCTCGGAAGGAACGCTGCTGTTCCCATCAATTTTAAGCACATGCTCAGATATGTACAACAAAGGAAAAATCAATATTCAGAGGCACCATCAAGTTGTCGTTCCAACGCATCAGAGATCAAGGGATTTGAAGACCCGAGCAAGGAGTTAAGGCAAAAACATTGAGCGCTGCGCGTGCTGAAATCAGCTTGGGACAGATTACGTCTCTGGAGTAAAAATAGCATAACTCTCTTGTCCGGAATCCGTTTTGGGCGAATGAGTCGCCGAGAGGGAGCACGGCATCGCCAAGAAGGACGCCATCAACAACCTCCTCTTCGTCCTCGGCTTCAACGCCTTCGGCGGCTTCTCCGTCTTCCTCCCATTCCTCGTCGCCAAGATCGGCGACCCCGCCGACCCGTCGGGGCTGCGGCCGCGCCTCCGCGACGAGGTGCGCGCCGTCATGAACCGCTCCTCCGGAGACGCCGTGTTCGGGTTCGGCGCCGCCCGGAACGAGATGCCGCTGGTGCGGTCGACGTTGTACGAGATGCTGCGGATGAAGCCGCCGGTGCCGCTGCAGTTCGGCCGGGCGCGCAAGGACTTCGTGCTCCGCTCCCACGGCGGCGCCGCCTTCCAGGTCGCCAAGGGCGAGGTGCTCTGCGGCTACCAGCCGCTCGCCATGAGGGACCCCGAGGTGTTCGACAGGCCGGAGGAGTTCGTGCCGGAGAGGTTCCTCGGAGAAGAGGGTCGCGCGCTGCTGCTGCACCTCTTCTGGTCCAATGGCCCCGAGACGGAGCAGCCGGCGCCCGGGAACAAGCAGTGCGCCGCCAAGGAGGTCGTCGTCGACACGGCATGCATGCTCGTCGCCGAGCTCTTCCGGCGGTACGACGACTTCGAGGTCGAGGGTGTTAGTTAATCTAGTCGTGTCTAGCTGTACATATTTGTTTGTGTTTCCTTGTTAGTAGGAGCCGCTCGATTTGTTAGGAGCAGGCCGAGTCAGTTGTTCTCGTCACGCTGCGTCGTGGACGGAACACGTTGCGTCGTGTGCGTCGCTCTCGCGGATCGTGGGATGGCACGATCGGTAGTTGCGAGCTTGCCGCACCTCTCCGGTAGTATAGCTACCGTGGCTTGTTATTTGCTTTAAAGACCCAAGAGGCAAACAGAAAACGCTGCTAAGCTTTGCGGCACCAAAAAACCACCGTGTTCATCGTGTTCGTGTGCGTGAGTGTGCTCGAGTTCTGGCCAACATTTGGTATCAGAGCCAAGTTCGTTCGGAGGGGCGGCGACGTCATGGCGTCTCGGACGCCAACACGGCGCGGCAGCGCGCCTCCAAGCCGGCGACGTTCAACATCGCCACCGTCTTCATCGCGACGCGGCCGTCCTCCTAGGCGGGGACAGTGGGAACTTCCCATCGTTGTCCACCGCACCGTCAAGGAGTCGCCGGCGTCGGTGCAGTAGCCGGTGCTGTCGAAGACCAACTACCCGGAGTGGGTAGTGATGATGAGGATCAACATGCAGGCGCAAGGTCTGTGGGATGCCATCGATCCCGGCGGCGTTGACTACGCCGAAGATCGGCTGGCGATGGCGGCGATCGCTCGCTCCGTCCCGACGGAGATGGTGAACATGATCGGGCGGAAGGACACCGCGAAGGATGCATGGGAGGCGATCAAGGTGGTGCGGATGGGAGTCGAACGTGTACGGGTCTCGAACGCACAGAAGCTCCGGCACGACTTCAACAACATCGCTTTCAAGGAAGGCGAGAGCATCGACGACTTCTCCCTCCGCATCTCGAGCCTCGCCAACAATCTGCGTCTCCTGGGGGATGAGATCGACGAGACGGAGGTGGTCCAGAAGATGCTGCAGGTAGTCCCTGACAAATTCATGCAGGTCGCCATCTCCATCGAGACGCTGCTCGACATCGCCGATCTCTCAGTTGAGGAGGTGACGGGGCGGTTCAGGGCCGTGGAACAGCGGCTCGAGGCACGCACGGTGGCTGCCGAGCTGGGTTCTCGGCTCCTCCTGTCATCCAAGGAGGAGGACCTCATCCGCCGCATGCGCAAGCGCGACAAGGAAGGCTCGCGCGACGGCAACTTCCCTGACGGCGGTGGCGGCTCGTCAGGCGGCTCGATCCCACCGCGACGCCGCACACAGCCGCATAAGCGCTTCAACCCCGACGCGCGGAAGGGCGACTGGGGGAACAAGCCCGTGGACAAAGACGCGTGTAAGTACTGCGGGAAGACCGGGCACTGGAGACGAGAGTGCCGCAAGAGGAAGAAGGACATGGCGGCGGCGGAGGCGCTCTTGGCGGAGGAGCGCGGCGTCGAGGAGGAACCGGCTCCTCAAAGCGACGACGAGGAACCCTCACTCCTGATGGCGCAGATCACAGCTTCATCATGCGTGGGCGGACAGGTCTACCTCAACGAGGAACGCGCAACCGTCCAGCTCGGCGACTCTGATGATCACGACGGCGCCCACGACGACGTATGGTACCTCGACACGGGCGCGTCCAACCACATGACCGGGAACGGCGCGTTCTTCTCCGAGCTGAACCGCGACATCACCGGCAAGGTCAAGTTCGGCGACGGATCTCTGGTGGACATCGTCGGGCGCGGGACGATCATGTTCGCGGCGCGAGGCGGTCGTCATCGTGTGCTGTCTGGGGTCTACTACATCCCTCGACTCCGGAGCAACATCATCAGCCTAGGGCAACTTGATGAATCCGGCTGCCAAGTCCGGATCGAAGATGGTGTCCTGCGCGTACGAGATCCACAACGTGAACTCCTCGCCAAGGTGCAGCGATCCGCGAACCGCCTCTACAAGATCACTCTCACCATCGCGCAGCCTGTCTCCCTGCTGGCGAGCTCTGGCGACGACGCATGGCGCTGGCATGAGCGTTTCGGCCACTTGGCCTTCGACGGGCTGAAGAAGCTGGCTCAAGGCGGGATGGTGCGCGGTCTCCCTCGGATCGACCACGTCGAGCAGCTGTGCGATGCGTGCCTCATCGGCAAGCAACGGCGAGCCCCATTCCCTCAGAAGGCCAAGATGCGTGCCAAGGGGCGCCTCGATCTTGTACACGGCGATCTGTGTGGACCGGTCTCGCCGGCAACGCATGGAGGGCGGCGCTACTTCTTGCTCCTTGTTGACGATGCCAGTCGCTACATGTGGCTCGTGTTGCTGTCAACCAAGGACGAGGCGGCAGGAGCGATCAAGAAGTTCCAAGCAGGTGTCGAGGTGGAGACTGGACGGAAACTGCGCGCGCTCCGCACTGACCGTGGGGGCGAGTTCACGTCGGTGACGTTCGGGGAGTACTGTGCCGAGCGGGGAGTACATCGACAACTCACAGCGCCATATTCGCCACAGCAAAACGGCGTCGTAGAGCGCCGGAATCAGACCATCATGGCCATGGCGCGGTGTCTCCTCAAGGCGAAGAAGGTACCAAGCCCGTTCTGGGGAGAAGCAGTGTCCACAGCCGTCTACATCCTCAACAGATCCCCGACGAAGAGCGTGCCCAACATGACGCCCTATGAAGCTTGGTATGGTGAGAAACCTGCAGTCCACTACTTTCGTACCTTCGGTTGTATTGCATATGCCAAGGTTACGCGCCCCCACTCCGGCAAGCTTGATGATCGGAGTTTGAAGACGGTGTTCCTAGGCTACGAGCCTGGGACCAAGGCGTATCGAGTGTACGACCCGGCGCGACGTCGTCTACACGTCACCAGGGACGCGGTGTTCGACGAGGCCACTGGGTGGAATTGGGCAAACACCGATGGCAATGCTGACGCCCCTGAGACGTTCACCGTCGAGTACATGGTGGACGCTCTCTCAGGCGGCAGTGAGTCCAGCTCGCCTGTATCCCCAGTGGCCCCAACGACAGGAACGCCGGCGTCGCCACCACGCCTGCCAGCATCACCGACCCCGAGCCTGGAGGAGCCTACAACACCCGTCGTGCAGGCAGGTGATAGGAACACTGAGATCACATTCGCGTCTCCGCCGACAAACATCCCGTCCGACACCGACTTGGACGATGAGGGGGCGCCGCGGCGCTTCCGACTGATCGACGACTGCATCAACACTTCAGAACCCAGGGAGCTGGAACCTGATGAGCTCTACTTGGCTGATGAGCTGCTAATCGCTGCTTCGGAGGAACCTAGCACATTTGCGGAAGCCAATGCCGTTCCAGCATGGCGAGCCGCGATGAAGGAGGAAATGAAGTCCATCGTCGACAATGGAACTTGGGAGGCAGTGAACCTGCCGGCTGGACACAAACCCATTGGGCTCAAGTGGGTTTTCAAGCTGAAGAAAGATGCTCAAGGCAATGTCGTGCGTCACAAAGCACGCCTGGTGGCAAAGGGATACGTGCAACGTGCTGGCCTGGACTTTGACGAAGTATTCGCGCCAGTGGCACGTCTTGATTCAGTACGTGCACTGCTTGCCGTGGCAGCTCATGAAGGATGGGGAGTACATCATTTGGATGTGAAATCAGCTTTCCTCAATGGTGATCTTGTGGAGGAGGTCTACGTCGAGCAACCTTCAGGCTTCATCATTGCCGGTCAGGAACACAAGGTCCTCAAGCTGCACAAAGCCCTCTACGGACTCCGTCAGGCACCTCGAGCATGGAACGCCAAGCTCGATCACACACTTGTCAAGATCGGGTTTACACGCTGCTCTGAGGAACATGGAGTGTACACTCGAGGGAAGGGGAGAGAACGCCTGCTACTAGGTGTGTATGTGGATGACTTGATTCTCACTGGAGCTGTCCCAGATGAGATCGAGGTGTTCAAGAAGCAGATGAAGGGCTCATTCAAAATGAGTGATCTTGGCTACCTCAGTTACTATCTGGGCATCGAGGTGAAGCAAGAGTGTGGACGCATCAAGTTGAGTCAAGCTGCCTACGCCACAAAGCTTCTGGAGAAGGCTGGGATGAGTGATTGCAACAGTGTGATGGTACCCATGGAACCTCGACTGAAACTGAGTAAGAAGAGTTCTAATCCACCTGTTGATGTCACGTTCTATCGTAGCATTGTTGGAAGTCTGCGATACTTGGTACATACGAGGCCAGACATTTGCTTTGCCGTTGGTTACGTCAGTCGCTTCATGGCCAACCCGACGACTGAACACATGAGTGCCGTCAAGCACATCCTTCGCTACATTGCAGGCACTCTGCATCACGGGCTTATCTATGTCAAGGCCATGAACAACCTGAAGATCCAAGGCTTCAGTGATGCGGACATGGCAGGAGATGTTGATGATCGCAAGAGTACCTCAGGGACACTATTTTGCCTTGGACGAGCTCCAGTGTCTTGGCAATCACAGAAGCAGTCAGTGGTGGCCCTCTCATCATGTGAAGCTGAGTATATTGCAGCCACAACAGCGGCATGTCAAGGCATTTGGCTCAGGAGGCTACTGGGAAGCTTCTACGGGAAAACAGCCGACGTTGCATCGATCTACATCGACAACCAGTCGGCGATTCAGCTTTGCAAGAATCCGGTTCTTCACAGCCGGAGCAAACACATCGAGACGCGCTTCCACTACATCAGAGAGTGTGTGGAGGGAGGCCGTGTTGCTGTGTACAAGATCCACACCGATGACCAACTGGCAGACATACTGACCAAATCACTTGGCCGGGTGAGATTCCTTCATCTGCGCTCGAAGCTTGGAGTCGTCGATGTGAAGCACAACTAGATTAGGAGGAATAATGTTAGTTAATCTAGTCGTGTCTAGCTGTACATATTTGTTTGTGTTTCCTTGTTAGTAGGAGCCGCTCGATTTGTTAGGAGCAGGCCGAGTCAGTTGTTCTCGTCACGCTGCGTCGTGGACGGAACACGTTGCGTCGTGTGCGTCGCTCTCGCGGATCGTGGGATGGCACGATCGGTAGTTGCGAGCTTGCCGCACCTCTCCGGTAGTATAGCTACCGTGGCTTGTTATTTGCTTTAAAGACCCAAGAGGCAAACAGAAAACGCTGCTAAGCTTTGCGGCACCAAAAAACCACCGTGTTCATCGTGTTCGTGTGCGTGAGTGTGCTCGAGTTCTGGCCAACAGAGGGAACGTCATTCACAAAGCTCGTCAAGAGGCAGCCGGCGCCCAGCAACCTGTCTTCCGCAACTCCGGCGGCCACACCTGCTGTATAGTGGATTAGTGATCGTCTACATACGTAGTATTTACTACTGTATTTACCAATATGATGGAAATATCTGTCCACAAAAAAAATAATATGATGGAAATATCCTGGATTCAAGCGTGGAAGCAGGCAACACGAGGCGAGAAAGAACAAAAGGGGTACACTCCAGCCCATCGCTTGCGATTGGCAATGTCAACACCACAGGGGCCGCATCATGCATGCATGGACACTGACTCGTGTCCGGTCCCGTTGGATACGCGGTGATCCTTTAATTTGTAGCATAACCATCTCATTCTCATCTCTTGTAGACTTGTACAAACTTCAAATTCATCTTTGCATCATGGAGCATTGCTAGCTCGTTGCAGCTAGCTATAGCTATAGTACATTGATTTGATTCATGTGGCAGCTAGCTTAGCTAATCCATCCAAATTCCAACCCAAGCTCAGATGAGGCCCATTAGACAGGGCATGTGTGCGTGAGACAAATGTTCACTGTGCTGCTGCCTGTTGCATCCGATGCGAGCTGAGGGGTCCATTTCAGCGGCATTACGTAGCAGTAGCTATTACAAATATCTTGTAAAATTGTGATGGAATCAGGATGCAAGGTCCAAATTCATCTGGGACCATACAATGCTCTATCGTCTTCAGTCAGTCGCGGACAAGGTACATGTGTGACTACTCATTTGAATTAAAAAAAAAAAACTGTGTTCCCGACACGCAAAAGCCCAGATCCGGAGGGGGGAAAAAAGAAGCCAAAAACCAAAGTCAATGGAGATGAATGAGCCACATCACCCAGGTGATGCTGACAAATATCGCCCTCAACAATCCAATTCCCATATATCTCACCAAACAGAGAAAGAAATCAAATTCCCGAATGGATGGAACTATATATTGAGGTGAGGAAGAAAACCAAGATTCGGAGACCACAAAACTGAGCTGAAAAGGAGGTACTCCGTACATGTGTAATTTGAATAGAAAACAGTTCCCAACAAGCAAAAGCCCAGAAACGTATGAAAAAGGAGAACCATGAACCAAATGCGCCACATCACCCAGGTGATGGAGAGAAATATCGCCTTCAACAGTTGAATTACAATTTGCCATCTCACCAAAAGAGAAAGAAATCCAATTCCCAAACAAACGGAGCTATGGAGGTGAGGATGAAAACCAAGTTTCAGAGGCCAAAGAGCTGAGAAAATTAAGGACACCGCAGGCAAGCCGTGCCAGCAAAGCTGAGCTGAAAGAAAAAAAAAAGAGTCCGTAGAGCAATGCACAATGATGTAATAGGATTTTTTAATAAAAAAATATTCCTAAGAGAGGAAGACAGTGTGGAAGGGCAAAGAGTAGGGATAGCACGATGCGCAAGAAAAATATGACAAAGGAAAATAGCTATCAAGCTGAAATGGCTATATTTGCATTCATTGTAACCATATACCTCGTTCACTACTCAACTCTAGGATGACAAACAGGGTATGCATAACATGGCAATATCTATACAACAGCATTCTAAAATTTCTCACAAAAAAGTCCAAATTACCCCCACTAAAGTTTAGCAAAAGTCCAAAAAATACTCTAAACCATTGCTCGGTTCAGTTTGCACCCTAAACCATGCCATTTGATTCAAATTACTGCCTAATAAAATTTATTTTATTACTTCTCTATGCACAAGTTGAGTTTTAGTTTAAAATTTTACATGGAGGTATTGGGCATCACAATGTATGTCAAAAAATATATTATATTTTCTCATTATCATTTTCTATATAGTTTGTAAATAGTGTATTCTATTAAAATAATAACAAAAATCTGATTTTTTTCTAACGTGTGTTATGGTGTTTGCTACTATCTCAAAAAATTAACTTATTGTGCATAGAGAAACAAAAATAAATATATTATATTATGGAGGAAGAGAAACAGTGCGAGCTGTGCGGTGAATGGGGAGAGCCGATAAGGTTGTGGTGGGACCCACCACGTGAATGCAATGGGATCGACCGTGCACATGGGAGGTTTCGGGCGAGTGTCATATTAGCTTCGTGATTTTCACTTTGTATCATTTGGAGATATTATGTACCTCTATTACGACACTCTTATCGTGAGATTTTTACTTGGTTGGTTATTCATTTCAATTTTCTTCTGTATGTGGAATTTGGAACTTGGAAGCGGCGATACCTTCCCTTAACGTGTTTACTATCATGTCATCTGTAAACATCCCATGTCCATGTTGAAGTAGAATGTACTTATTTTACTGTCTTGCAATGCACCTAGCTTTAATAGTTTGTGGACTTATATGACCTTTTTTTAGTTAATAGACCCCCGAGTGAAATTTACTCAATGAAAAAACTGCTCCCAGCACGCTTCAGGGAAAAGGCCAGAAAACCAAGAACCACAAGTAAATGGAGATGAATGAGCCACATCACCTCAACAATTCAATTCTCAGCTCACTAAAAAGAGAAAGAAATCCAATTCCCAGCTCACTAAAAAGAGAAAGAAATCCAATTCCCAGCTCACTAAAAAGAGAAAGAAATCCAATTCCCAGATGAATGGAGATGGAGTTATGGAGGTGAGGTGAGGACGAAAACCAAGTTTTAGAGGCCAACTAGCTGAAAAGAGTCAAAACCAACGCAGGTGCGCCGTGCCAATAAAACTGAGCTCAAAAGGAGTCCCCTACGAGACTACATTCTGAATGCGACAACGGAAATGGTGTAATAGTTTTTTTAAAGAAAATAATACTCCTACTAAGAGAGGAAAGACCGTTGAAGGGCAAGACTTGGAATAGCACGTCGCAGCCAATATATGACAAGGGAAAATAACTATCAAGATCAAGCCAGGGAAGAACTGAATCCAGAAATGGCTATACTTTCTGCCATTGTAACCGTATATACTTTGTTCACTACTCAACTCTAGGATGACAAGAAAAAGCACAGATAAGAAAAAACAAGGGTTAACAAACATGGGGCAAATCAGGGGCGAGTCTACAAGGGCCCCCCTAAGCCCCCCCCCCCCCCCCCCCCCCCCCCCCCCCCCCCCCTGTAATTTTTTGATAGAAATCAATGGAGAGAAAGAAGAAAAGAGGGAGGAGGAAGAATGAGGTTCACCAGCACCCCCTAGACCTTCATCCTGGCTTCGCCACTGGGGCAAATTACATAGTTGAACGCTGTATGCATGGAAGACACCTATTTTTGCTATCATGCCCTTAATCTAAATTCGAAACACAAGGGGGCAGTAGTTCAACCACATACTCAGCAGACAATTAATCATCAATGAAAAGGTAATACTTTTTTTTTTTTGGCACCAGAATGAAAAGGTAATACTACATTGCCAAACGTTGCAGTGCATCTCTTCGCGTTTGCATTGTTCTCAAGGATATAAATACAACACAACAAACAAAGAGTAGACGATACAAAGCAGTCAAGCTCCTGCCGCGTCCAAGCTATTACCACTCGGAAGTTGTTCATTCTCACGTTGAGATCCCAGAGGTACGGTTCTCCTCAGCTGTTAGTCACCCAGCATTCTCAGAAGTTGTTCTCCGTGTAGCAGCAGTGCCGCACGTCGAGACTCCGATGGTTCTCCGGCAGCAGCAGTGAGCCGGACGAGGCTCTCTGTATAGGGGTTCACGTTGAAGGTCCAGAGGTTGTTCCATTTCCTTTTCCGACGGCCCTGGTACCTGATGCACCGACTTATCTCTGCATCGTCCAAATAGTCACCGTCTTGTCGTCGGTGCAGGCCGTCAAGCACAGCTCTCGATCGTGCAGGACGTCCATCGAGCAGCCATAGTCGAGCGCAGGGTCAAGCGACTCTGGCAGCTCGGTGACGTCGAACACCAGGCTAAGCCGGAGGAGACCCCGCCTCATAGTGATGATAGCCATCAATCCACCAATACATGAACCCTTTAAGGTGAAGTCCGGTCTGCCACCTTAAGACCGGGTACGGCAGGCGGCTCATCATCTCCGTCCAGACGCCGGTGCCACCTACGGTGAAGACCTCCATCCCCATGAGGTAGACGTCTGATACCTGGTTTTGGCATGGAGGAACCTTGCCGCCGCGCCATCGGAGGCGCTGCCACTGGTAGAAGCTGATGTGGTTGGAGAAGGAGGTCGGCTGGAATGAGGCGGTCATAGGTGATTGGGGTGATGATAAAAGTTGGGTCCTGCTCCCATCTGGCGGCGGAGTGCCGGAGGTGCACGCCGGTGAAGGTGGGGTCGGAGATGGTGGCTAGCCAGGCCTTGCACACGGATCTGCAACGCAGGATGGACTTGACAGGCAGCCGCACCAGGATTTTTATGATGATCTCTTCTGACAGCTCCGGAAGAGGTGCGCTCGCCTTCCTCTTCCTCGTCTTCATAATGTTTATGGCGGCGTCCATGCAGCGAACAAAGAAAAAAGGAGTGGTGATCAGTGACGACTCCGTATGGGGGCTGTATTATAGATATAAATATGCAGTCATGATGTCGCGTTTCTCAGTCAGACTCGGAGAAGGAAAGCCTTTTCCTTTTTAGATTTCTTCCTAACGGAGCATGGGAAAACCATCTTTTTTATGTTATTAAAAAAATCCACTTTAACCATGGGCGATTAAAGATTGCCAATATTCATACATATAAATACATTATAATGGCAGCTTTATTATTAGCTAATAACAAAACAGAGACATAGCAGCGAAAGTTTTCCAATCCAGAGATGAATTCGGCTATGAACGGATGAGGATTATGGGTGACTTACATCATCTCTAAAGGATCCATTCTCCAGTGTCAGATGTCGCCGACGAGAGCGCTCTCCGTCGCACGGAACAAGCGTAGGCATCGCTCCGTCGGCACAGTGGCGGAGCCAGGATTCTATGGTTGGGTATGCACATCTCATAAAAAAAAAAAGTTAAAGTTGAACCGTGAAAGTCGAACAATACGTCAATGTTAATTATCAGAAAAGTAAAGATACAAGTTCTTCAGCTCTAAAATATCCATGAAGTTACAGAAAAATATTCTCTCAACACTAGCGGTTGCTACAAAAAGTACTAGCACCAATTTGAGAAGCCTATAAACAACATCATGTCTAGTGTGCAACTTTGCTTTAACAATCATAACGGAAAGCTCAGCAAGGCTTTTCACTTTTCTAAACCTTTCATCTCTACGCACATCAGTAAGGAATAGTTTAAGTGCAGATGAAAGATGATTGATCTCTGAACTTGAGAAATCATTAGGATAAAACCCAGCAAGCTGGATGTGCGGTCCTCACCTCTACGATCTACAAAGAGGACATACAATCTAACAATTATACACTGATACACTATGTCACTATGCCACTTTGATTTTAATTTCACTCAAGAACACTAGAACAGAACACCAATTATACCATGTAGATGGATGTGCAGTCCTCACATCACCGTCCGTTGGTGGCTAGCTTGGATTCACGGATTGGATGCCGAAATGGTTGAATCGCCGATGGTGGCGTGGTGCAGCCTCCCTGAGCAGCCGCCGGGCGCCGGCAGCCGGCCGAGCCGACAAGCCCACGGAACGGCAGATGCCGGACCCGAATGCGGACGGGAGGCTGTCACACCCGGTTCTGAAAAACAAAACCGAGTGCACACCGTATATGTGCCAGGATCAAGTTTCACACATACGGTATGCACCTGGTTTTGTTTTTCAGAACCGGGTGTGACAGAGGCACCGGGGTTGGGGAGCTCGGACTCGGAGTTGGAGCGTGAGGGAGGCGCGGTCGCGTGGAGCCGGTCGCCCGCCGCGCCGCCGCCGCCGCCTAGGGTTGGGTATATCGATTTCGCGATTTGGGAGAAACTTGCGAGTCGAGTCGATGCCGAGCACTCTGCGCGTCTCGAGCGTGAACGGCAGTTGAAAGAAGAAGGGTCCAGGGGATCGGTGGATTTGATGTTGATGGGCCGTTTTAGCCTTTTAGGCCAGCGTGGGTTGCGGACTGCAGCAGAGAAATTACTTGTGCTCTGTTGGCAACCAAAAAAATTAAGATTTCAGCCTACCATCCAACGTATATGTGTATGAGTGTGAAGTGTATTTCATCTTTTCTAGAAAAAGTTGGGTATGCACGTGCATACAGGTGCACCAATACTAGCTCCGCCCATGCTTCAGGCTGCTAGTAGCACAAGCAGAGGTGGTGAAGGCGACTGGGCGACGGTGGGGTGGGCGAGTGGATCCACTCAGAGGCCTCCTCTGGTGAGCCGGAGAAGAGGGCACCACCGGTGGATAAAATATGACCGGATCCAGATTGAGCTCAGTCAGATCCAACCACGGCGAATGGAGAGAGCCCAAATCCTAGAACTGGGCAAGGAAGGGAGGAGAGGGGATTTATTTTATTGCTCACCTCTTCGTCTAGGATCTGCACGGCGACTACGGCTTCAAGCAATCCGAAGAAGAACATGAAGACCAGGACGACGAGGGAGACGCGGCAGAGCTGCAGCTTCTGCCGGAGGTCCATACTGACGACTACTAGATCTGCTAAAACTAAACATAAACAAGGAAAAGGAGCAAGGGCCGGCCCACTCCCTCACGTTGTGACACCTCAGGTTTAGGGGGGGGGGGGGGGGGGGGGGGGGGAGATCAACCAAGCATCAAAAGTTAATCTTGGGATTAAGTTGCTTATTGGCCTTTTGACATGGTTTCATTCCACAGAAGATAAAAACAAATTCTATTTAAGAACTTAATTTTTGGCCAATACGAAAGTTGTAGGCATCGAAGAGTTGAACAACTTTCATAATTGGCGACCTTCTTAGTTTTGAGTGGAAGATGTCCAAAAACTCGAAAAACTGCAGCTGAGTTCAAGTTCAACAGTAAACTGTGCCGACGTTCCAGCGATCTTTGCAGCACGCTACAGCAAAATCCAAAGACTTTTTGTAGGGTCGGCCTTTACGAAAAATGTTGACAAACTTTCGTATTTGGAGATTTTGGTGCACAGTTCAAATTTTTGGAGAAACTTTGGCCTTAAGGCGCTGCCTTCGCGTGCCTGGAACGCTCAGCGTCACGTCCCGGCTCGCCGCCTCCGCGACGCTGCCACGCGGCCGTCGATTCCTGACGCCGCCTCATGCCAAACCCTTCCCAAGCCATGTTCCGCATCTCCGTCGCTGAGCAAATCCCCTCACGCACGCAAACCCGACCTCCGCCGCTAGCCATTGATGAGCTCTCCGTAGGCCGCCGGCACGCATCCTTGCCACGCCGCCCTGGCCAAGAGCAAGACGCCAAACTTTGCCCCGCCATCATCAAGGCCTAGCCCGTAGCCTTGAACACGCGCCGCGCCATGACCCAGCTCGTGATGGCCTCCGCTGCGACGGCGAAGCAGAGAAACGGCGGAAGCCGCGGCATGACCGCCACGGCCGCTCGGCGAAGCTCCGCGTGTCCTTCGCCGTGGCAACGATTCCTTGGCGTCGAAGAGACCTCCCCAGCCCCCTTCCCCGCCTATAAAAGGCCACCTTCCTCCATGAGCTCGAGCTCCGCCCGCCATTACAGCTCCGCCGCCGGGCTGCCGGTGCGCACCCACGTCCGCCCCTTCCCGCTCCCGTCCGAGCCCCTCAACGCCTTCCCCTACCTCCACTGCCCCACCCCAGCAGCTTCAACCCTAGCCTCCGCCACCGAGCCCGCCGGAGAAGAAGCAGGGGCGGCGGCGCCACCACTGCTCCGCCGCGAGCCCTGTCCGCGCCACCTCCGGCCCCAACTCCAACACAAAACCGGCCCCAGGTGAGCCCACGAACCTCCCTAGCATGTTGAACTTGAGCCTCGGGGTCCACATCGCCGGATTTGAGTTCCCCTAGATCTCCAGCCGCCAAGGACCTCCTTCTTAGAATTAGAAAAGCCGCAGGGTCCCTGGTGAAAGATGTAGGGACCTCTTTGCGAAGCTTTAAAACTTCTAGGGGGTTATCGGTAAAACTGTAACTTCAAGTTTAACATGAAATCTGTGAACTTGTAAAATCCATTACAAATCGTAGAAAACTCATAAAAATGCAAACTAAATTTTGTTGTGTTTCTGGAGATAAACTCTAACTTTTATACAAAGCATGTATATATGTTTTCTGTATAGTTTTAGATCTAAAATTAGGCTAATCTTTTATGTCAAATGTTGGATCTCTAAATCTAGACCAGTGCTAGGCTCAAACTTTATATATGTTGCTAATCATGAAAAGTTTAGTCTCTGGTAAAAAGATGGCACTCAGATCTGTCTTTTAAGTACCACTTTTAATTTATGTAAGTCTCTAGCAGCTTAGAGTAGTTATTTTTATATAAATTGTGTGATGATATTTTTGTTGCTCAACTTTTTACAGTAGACTTAATATGTCAATCTCAGCTCTGGGAAAAAGTAGGAGTGCAGATAACATGTTTTACTTGCCCAATTAATTGCTATCTGTTAAGGAGTTTAAAATTAATTCACCTAGTTGTACTGTGTTGTTTAAGTTGAGAACTTTAGAAAGTGTTCTAAATAGCTAAATGATGCTCCAGTAAAAACCTCACAGCTTATACTTATCTAATTAATTTTATATGGTTTAATCTTGTTTCTAGCAGCTTTCTGGTGTAGTAATTTTATCTTATTTTGTACTGTGTGATAAATTCCAGAAAATTCACAGTAGCATGTTGATCCTAAGAAGTCTTTGCCATAAAATTCTCAGCTCCAGAAAGTTTGCCAAACTCCCCAAATAAATCTGAGAAGTTAATTCATGCTTGAAATGAATAAATCTTTGCATTTGCATCTCGTGTAGAAGTTAATCTCGCTGACGGAACGTACGAACTTGTCCTGGAACGTGAAGAGGGACAGCAGGAGGAGCAGCTGAACGTGATTGAAGTAAGCCAAGACCCGAACTTGAATTCGGAAGCGCCCAAGGCGAACCCAGAGCAGGAAGGCAAGCCCCGGAGCATAATCCTAACTTTTCCAAACTTATGCAATATTGTTGTTATTTATGTTTGTGCATTAAGTTTTACAGGAGTTGATTGAAACCCTAGTTGCA
Source organism: Urochloa ruziziensis (assembly GCA_015476505.1). Taxonomy (NCBI): domain Eukaryota; kingdom Viridiplantae; phylum Streptophyta; class Magnoliopsida; order Poales; family Poaceae; genus Urochloa; species Urochloa ruziziensis. Next base: position 51,256,012 of record CM027123.1, on the reverse strand, counting down.
TGAACCTAAGTACCTATGTTCGATTACTAGTATGCTAGGTCGTATAGTTGCCATGCTAAATAGGACCACGGTAAAAGTCGAGTGATTTCCTGTCACTCGCGAGATATAGGAGTTGCTTGATTTACTTATGCTGGAATCATAAGGTCGACGGACGGGGCTTTGTGCGATGTTCCATTTGATGTCCCGTCCGATAGAGAATTTGGCTAAGGTCGAGAAGTGTGGCAGTGTTGGTCAAGTTTTTGAACGTACTAAACATATGCCGAGAATATGGTAATTGGTAAGCTTAGTACCTGATTGAACTGGTGCGGGACTTTATCCCCGCTCTCTCTGGAAATGCTTCCCTTGCCTGCAGCATGTGGGTGCAAGTGTGGCCATGGCACGGCGTCGTTCCGGGGACCATCGGGGCCTTGCATCCAAGGGAAGTGGGCCCTGCTCCCAACTCGGGGATTGATGGGAACGGATTGTGAAGCGTGGTCCCGTCGTGGAACATGTGGATCGTGTGTTTAGGTCCACCTTGCAAGGTTAAGAAATTCGATTCGAATCGTCTGTTTCTCGCAGCTAATGAGACTACTTGACCACTTTGCTACATTGAGTAAGAAGAGCAATGATGATGATGAATAATATTGATGCTTGAATTAATTGCTTGTCACACCATGCTTGCTTAGAATAGCCGCTTACCTAGAATGGTTAATCAACTAGAACTTGTTGCTAAAATTTGAAAGTAAGGACCCATTTATATATGCTTTTGGCAAAACAAGCCCCTCAGCCAAAAAGCCATTGCATGTCTAGGAGTCCGTGGAGTAGTTCCCACATGTCGGGTAACCCTTGCTGAGTATTAATATACTCAGCCTTGCTTGTGACTTTGTTTTCAGGTGAGACTGTTGAAGATTTGGTTGCTAGCTTGACTTGGCCGTGCCAGCTCCCTCCGGGTTGGACGGTTGAGTGGGACACGTCCTCGGCGGGCGAGGATCGTGGTGAGTGATGTCATGGACGGCTTCACCATGATATCATGTATCGTCGTTTAGTTCAACGTTTTATTTCCGCTGCACTTGAACTCTGAACTACTTTTATGCTTTAAGACTCAGTTTGTAATAAATAAATTTGAACCTTGGTAATGTAATAATGTGGATTGTTGTAATCTCTGGGCTCGTATTCATACGGGTATGTATGCTTTGTTTCGATCTCGAAATACGTGGTTGTCGGGTGAAACCCGACAGACTGTCATCTTAATCGATTTAAGTGTCTAATCGCATTTGAGGCGATGTTTAGCACACTTAAGCCGAGTTAATTTGGGCGGTTCTGCCACACACGTCGCCGGCGAGCGCCGGGCGCGGAGAGAGGGGCCGAATCTGAGTGAACTCGGTGGTGCTGGGAAGAAGGAAGGTTTCTCACGGAACTTCTCTCATTGAGTTGCGGGGTTGGTGGTGGATAACTGGTGAGTTCAAAGAGTAGTCTTTAGAGTGTTCATCAGTCAAAGGCGTACCTTCTGTTTACCGGGGTGAGAAAGAGAGAGAGAGCGAGTCGGAGTCAGAGTCGGATCAGAGGTCGAGTCCGAGGCCGCCAAGGAAAGGCAGAAGAGGGACCCGGCCGACCCATATATGCAGACATGCAGTCGCAATCCAGATACGGTTCGAGACACGACAAGAGAAGCGGATAGGCAGACCATGGCGGCGATCGCAATGGCAGCGGTTAGCACCAAGCCGGCAGCAGGGACGACGAAGAGGTTGGTGAAGGTGGATCAGAAGATCATCGACGAGCTTCCGGTGCGCCCTATGTTAGGTTGATCTCCACCGGTTGGCCCAAAGGCCAACTGGGCCCTTGACCGCGTCCTGATTGGGGACGCCCAGCCTAAATAGAGGCTGGTGGGCCCCCGTCGCGTAGCCCTATATAGAGGAGGTGGGGGCAACAGCACAAGACACGAGGTTCACCGCTGCGGCTATTCTCCATCGCCCTCTAAGCTTAGGGATTGGACTTACTACCAATTTATCTGGTTATAAACTTCTTCCTTATTACGATGGTGTTGGAAGTTGGAACCTAGCTACCAGCTTTTAGGTCTCGTAAAAAAATTAGCCCTTAGTTGTTGAGGGGAAACGAGTTGGACCTTGTAGGCAAGTGCTCTGCGCGATCGCACATGTGAAATTTCTAGGCCAGTCTGAATAGAGGATTTTTTTTATTATTTTCCCGTCGTCTCTAAAACAGGCAGATAACAATTGATTTATGATTGAAAACAAATTTCTATAGTACTGTATTGTTCCATTTTTAATATTACTGTATATAATACAATGTTCTTAATTATTGCATTTCACCATTCCGTGAACCAATACAATTGAAAATTTTGCCCATATAAAGGGAACTGCTAGCGCCCGGACGTTCGATGGATTTTTTTTTCATCGGACGGTCGTTGCAACATAAAAAATACACGTTTAAAACTTTGAAAATACATGTTTGTAACATCAAAAACTGCGTACCAAAACATAGTGAAACATCTGGATGTGATGACTAAACATTCCCGCCGCAACATCGTGCAATGTTTCGTGCAACATGTACAACTTGTTGCAATATCTAAAAATAGCATATGCAACATAAAAAGCTCTCAGCTACGCGCGGACAGAGTCAAAACCTCTAGTTCAAAATGCAACATCCTGGAGCGCCTTGGAGGTCGTCGACGACAGCGACTCCCACCCCTGGGAGGCCTTGTCGCTGTGCTGCTTCGACATCGGCGGCGACAACTGGGACGAGGTCGCGTCCCACCTCTCGTCCCACTTCGACGACAACTGGGACGAGGTCGCGTCCCAGCTCTCGTCCCACTTCGGCGACAACTGGGAGGAGGTCGCGTCCCATCTCTCGTCCCACTTCCCTGACGCGGTGGCGGAGGCCGGAGCGAGGAACAAGGCGGTGGAGGCGGAGGACGGAGCCGGGAACAAGGTTGCGGCGAAGAAGCTGGTGTGTCGCAGAAAGGAAGCGCAAGAGAGATGTCGACGTGGAGAATCCTGCAGAAGGTTCGCTTTGATATATAACTAGAATATGTCTAGCATTGCTGCTCCTATTTGGAGTTAGATAGTGGTATAGTTGGAAATATATTCTAATTGTTTAAAGAAAGTAAGTCACCTAAGAAGGAGTAAATCTGTTAAACAAATTAGTTGTGATATTTTTTAATTTTTATTTTTTTGCCAAAACAGGTTCAACAACATGTTATCTAAATTTTTGATATAGTAGATTAAGTTTTTCTTTTTTATCACGTTGTTGCTTACTTGCTATGATTAAACAGTCATTTCCTTGGAAACATGTATGAGAAGAATAGAATTGAAGACACATAATATCAAGTACTGAGATGACAAGTTGGGCCTGTGATAAAAGTTCAGTCGCACAAAACTAATACACTATACATGCAATGTGAAACAGTGGTCTAAATTTATTATGTTGCACTTTAACCTAGGATAACCAAATGCAAACAAATATCTTAATTAAACAAAATATCTTTAAGATAGTAATGGGCAAAAGGTTTAAATCCAGGAAATACGTCATTGCTGACAAAAATAAAGAAGCTTATCATACCATGAAAAATAAATAAGTAAAGAACAAATATCATGTGTTGTGTTCAACTCCTCCTTCAAATGATATATTATCTGGATTTCGTTACTGCTTTTATACACTACACATGACAGAATGCCCTAGAATGATATACACTTTTTAAAACGTCAGCGCCATATTGTGAAGGAAATCTTTGCCAAACGAAGACTTCCCCTATGTCACCTCATGCAGAAAATACAGAGGACTCTCCAAATAAAATATATCATCCATGCTCGTTGTATTAAAACGGAAAGATGTGGAACGAGCCTTGCCAATGCCAAGGATGAGTCCTGCTGCCTTTCCTTTGGGCCCTTGTTCAGTTCTTTTCCTCTAATTATGCATACCACTGCGTGAAATGTAAAATTCGATTATTCGGATACCACACTTAGCTTTTCTTTTCTTGAGATGATAACAAGCAACATCCATGCCATTATGCCATGCATGCATGTATCTTACCGTCGGCGTTCAGTTCAGTTGGTTGATTGATTGATGGATTATTCCTCGAGCATTTCACCTTTGCTGGTGCAATGCAATGCAATGATGCGGAAGTAGCTAGCCAACGAAGCGATGCTATCGACATCAGGTCAAGTCTTGCCTGCACAATCGTACATTACATACAACAAACAAAGAGACCAATATATTCTGCTCTCGGCGGTGTGATGCATGATTATGTTTCCTAACTGCATGCTGTGTATTAACTAGCCTGAACGATTTCAAACAATTCTTTTCCACCAGCAGCAACTTTGTTTAGATCGAAAAAAATGTGTGAAAAGTACGGAAAAGAACTGTTTCTATAGGAAGTGTGCATAGGGATAGAAATGAACTGACACGGTTCTCTAGGTGAATAACTTTTCGTGAAAAGAAAACGCTTTTACAGGATCTAAACACGGCGGTTGCTCTCATGAGATCAGACATTGGCAAAAGTAATTGCTTGAGAAACAGGTAGCTAGCAAGCTAGCGAGATTAACAATTGCTTGAGAAAAAAAAAACAATTTGCTTGAGAAAACGAAAGAGCAATCTAATCTGAAACACTAATTATTCACGAGAGCATCATCAAACCAAACAGTCCATCCACTTCAATTTCTTGTCTCCTCTGCTCTGACTTGTGAGATAGAATATTTACATGGGAAAATTGAAAAATAAGAGAGAAAAAGGCAACACCCTGAAGCACAACATTAGCAGAGGAACAAGGTCGCCAAGCAAGCCATACAAGAGCGGAGCGGACTATCACGATGCCGATGATGCGGCGGCGGCGGCCCCGGCGGTGTCGGCGGCCAGCGGCGCGCGGCACGTCGGGCATGAGGAGCGGCGGCCACCGGCGAGCCAGCGCTCGATGCAGCGCGCGTGGAATCCGTGGCCGCACGCCGGCATGACGCGCACGGCGTCCCCGTCGACGAACTCCGCCAGGCAGATGGCGCACTCCGCCGCCGCGCCGGCCAGCTTCGTCCCGGCCGCCGAGTACACCAGGGCCGGAGGTGGCGGTGGCGCCTTCTCCAGGTCGCCGGGTACCTCCTCCGCCGCCTCCGTTGTTCCGCTGCCGCGGCGCCGGCCTCCGCGGCGGATCAGGTATCGCACGGCGGCGTTGAGCGCGAGGGCGAGCGCGAGCGCGGCGAGCAGGGCGGCGAGGATGACGGCCATGTTGCTGGCGAAGTCGCCGGCGCCGGAGTAGGGGCCCCAGCGGTTGGTGGCGATGCTGCTGCCGGGCACCGTCGGGCGCTGTCCACCATGCCCATGCGGCTGCTCGTGCTCGTGTTCCTGCCCCTGCGGCGCCATCGCCATGGCCTGGGTGCTGCTGCTGGCTTTTTGGCCTCTGTGGGAGTGTGGGACTGACTGGGCTGTGAAAATCGATCCCGACTTTGTTTGAGGTTTCAAGTGCAGTGGTAGAGGTGCTTTCGTCCTTTATACGGACCATGGTTTTTAACAGCGGGCTAAGGCGTTTAGCGACAGAGCGGGCAAAACGGCGTTTAGCGGGCTATAGCGGGTTAAATGCCATAGCGATTTCTCTTTCTAGAGGCTACAGCGGACTATAGCGGAGGCTATAGCCGGCTATTTAGTGACTGGTGGTGATCGATGGTGGTGCAGGTGAAACCAAACCGAGTGCATGATTTGGACTGCTCGATGGGTGCAAGTACGTGCAGGGACCGGGTGACGTGGCACGCAGCCTTTTACATGTGGGCTGTTGCGACTTTTCCTAACCGTCTCTGCTTCGCCATCCTCCTCCCTCCAAATTCTCTTCGCAATCCGGCAGGCAGCCTCACCGAATGCACACGCGCTGCTTAGTTGAAATAAGATGCGATAATTCCTTGCACGGTAGAGTAATCCATTGCAAGAGCAGGGGACTTGCTTATTATCGTCAGCTTGTAGTAGTTTTATTTCACATTCGACCAACCATCAATTACCGTGGAAAAGCCTGATGAACTAATCTGCAACGGCAAAGAATTGGCTAGAGGCCAACTGAAAAGGGCGGAATAGTCAGAGGGGGGCCGCGCATGAAAAGATGGCTGCATATCCCATCATGGCAAAACTCATCAAGAGGAGAAGCTAGCTGCCTAACCCATGCATGCTTCTTATCTCATCCAGGCACCTAGCAAGCTGCTAGTATGTAGCTACCACCTTTTCTCATTCTTGGCAATTAGCATGCCCGTCACATTCTTTCGAGAACGGGTGCTCTAGGCTTTGTGTAAATTAGCATTCTCTGATGACTCTTACTCTCCCCACCTCTAACATGGGTCGTCGTCCCCGCACGGCGCTGTAAAAAACTTACCGACGTCCGGCCGGTTTTTGATGAAAGTTCAGGTGGGCATGCTCTGCCCCCGTTGCTCTTTAAAAAGAAAACATTCTTTCCGGATAACGAAATGAAAGTGATTGCAAAATAAAAGATAGGTGAGAACTAAGGCTAGTTTCAGTGGGGAGTGTCATAAGCATTAAATATCATGCCACGTCAATAATTTTGCTGACATGACAGTGATATTTATGAGGGGAGTGTCATGGGATGAGAGAGGATGTCATGATGATGACACTCTCCTGGCACAGTTCTCAAAGTTTTCAGTCTTGGCAACCGTGCGATGACACTTTCCACTAAGTCTGGCCTAATACATACTTGTACGTTAATCCCCAGGTCACTATTGTACGTACGTACGTCTTGTTATTCTGGATGGACTTGCAGCCCCGCTTCACCGCCTACCAGTTGCATCTTTTCACTGCCCTCGCCGCGAGGGTAGTCCGAGAGCGGCGAGAGGCATCTCTAGCTTGTGCTTATCTTTTTTTAAAGAACTAGCTTATGCTTATCTGACCATGCATCTTTTCACTACCCTCGCCGCCGCTCCATTGCTTGTCAATGGTGTCAGTCGAGAACCATTTGATGGATTTGATGCCTGTGTCCAGTGACGAATCCATGATTTCAAGGAGGGGGGAGTTTTGCCTTCTTTTTTCTTCCTTCTTTCTTTCTCCTTTTTTCCTCCTCTTCCTTTATGGGTAATTTTTTTTTTGGGGGGGGGGGGGGGGGGGGGGGGGGGCTCAGGCGGCTTCCATGGAGTTCACGGGGGTAGGGGGCTCCAGCCCCCCACGCTAGATCCGACCCTGCCTGTGTCGTCGTACGCTAGATTAAGCTCGATCTTGTCCTAGCTTTGCATTTGCAGGCGTTGCACGCGACGCAAAACCAGGGTCATGTCTATTCCCTCCTAACTTTTCATCGAAAATGTCACATCAAGAGAATTTTACATGCATAAAATAAATATAGACAAAATTAATCCATTATATAAATGGAGTGTATGTCGTGCGACGAATCTAATGAGCCTACTTAATGCATGATCTGTAACAGTAATGCTACAGTAACCAGCCGCTAATTATTGACTAATTATCCTCTAATTACCCGTTATTAGATTCGTCTCGCGATTTCCTGACTAGATGTGTAATTTATTTTTTTAATAATCTACGTAAATGATACATTTTTCTTTGACGTGACTTCCCATCGAAAACTTCTACGGACCTAAACATGCCCCAGGCGATGCGTACGGCCCTGATGCCAACAACAACGTCGTGTCTCACTCTCACTGTGTACCGCGATGTGTGTGTGGCCCAGATATGCATCAATCATTTTCTGGATAGGCGCCCCACTGCACACACAGCAGCAGCGGCCGGCCGGGACCGGATGATATACTCCGTATACAGTATCTTTCAATATTCGTCATATATATTACTATATTCGTTCCAAATCATTTTGCCATGTCAAAACAACCTATATTTTGAAACTGAGGTAGTAAAATTTTTTGTTTCATTTTGCCATGTCAAAACAACCTATATTTTGAAACTGAGGTAGTAAAATTTTTTGTTTTTGTCACATCGCATGAAAAACAATATAATTATTTTTCCAAAAGAAAAACAATATGACGACAAACCGTACATCCGACGCATGCAAATGGAGCTACCTGCTGATCGAGCCAGTGGTATTGCCTCCCACGCCCACGGCCTGAGAGAAGAGAATGAGAATTTGGTGGTGCCGTATGCATCCGGGCAGCCAACACAAGACCACCCATCTCGATGCTGACACCACGATGTGGTATTGATATGCATGCACGCATTACGGTATGAACGGAATGAATGACGTAGCGGCGCGCGGCGCCGACAATCAACCATCACCACAAGTACTGTGTACATTCAGGATCAGATCAATCTGTTGCAACCAACTAACAAACACTTCCAGGCAACGCACACGCGGCGTGCCCCTGCTACCATGTCAAACACTGATTCCAGAGCTCGCTAGCTCATTCCTCACTTCTCACCAGACTCTGTTTAGAGAAAGAGAAATAAATACTAAAAAATTCTCATAAAAGATCATCAGTTTGATAAACTATAGACAGCCACTTAAACAACTTCTTCATCTAAAACAAATTTCAATGATACAGAAAATGCAAAAATTACCAACACAGATGGAGCAGCTCGATTTCAGAAACAATACACTGTCCTCAAATACTAGTGTGTATAGTTTATTTCCTTACAGGTTAATAATGGCAGATATCTGGGAGACAAGCAACAGTAAAGTACATAATATCGGTCAGGTCTAGCATGATATGATCCCCAAATTAACCTGCATATCCTCGTTGAACTGAGTGCACCGACAACTCCATCCGTGGTAGTTTAACTTATTGTTCAGAAGCTACCAAGCTGCCACTGTCGATCAGAGCGAAAAATCCCATTGCAGCTGCCACTGTCGATCAGAGCGAAAAATCCCATCGCCTTTTCCTGGGTGAGCCTCGCTACACTATCTTGGTTAAATGACGAGCATGCGCACTTACCCATACTCATAATGCACGTCAGTGGGTAATAGTAAATAAGATGCAAACTTGCACCAGCATCCATCCTTCCAAGTACTAGTACGTTTTCCACCTGAATAAGAAGAAATGTATTAATTTTTTAACTGAGTGATACACCGAGGAGAACGTAAGCTAGTTCCTCTTTAGCACTGTAGCCATTTGAAAACGTAAGGGATTTAATATAATTTCCAAATATACCCTTTAGGCACAGCTGAAAACCATACTTTTTTTTTAGCACAAGCTGAAACCATACTTAACACAAATAAGGTCCAACATTACTGGATTGGCCCAGTTGAGCCAGTCATGAACATTTTTTTTCCCGTTGGCCTGGCTAAGGTTGCACTGCGCATACCACTGCACTCCTCAACAGTAGCTAGTTTGGTGGCCACAGGGACAGCATACTGTATATAAGTACAGAGGTTTAGTTCCAGAAATCTGCTAGGTTGTTTAGCTAATGGCAGACATTTTGGTACCGCTTCTCCCAAAGTTACGCTTTTACAATTATATAGTCATACATATAGGAAGCTATAACATGTGGCTCACCTATTCAGTACACGCCTCCTTTGCAAGGGAGCGAAGGAACATCAGGAGCTGTTTTTTTGCTCTGGAAAGCTTCCGGTTAGATCCTGCCTCGCCATCTTTAATTTGTGTGCTTTCTTCAACCATGTGGACTCTCCTCACGAGTTGCCGCAGTTCCTGTTGGCGAAAAGATAAGAGCAGCTGAGCGGCACTAAATATTGAGCTGTAATAATGCAGTTGACTTTTGAGTTAATTAGGAGGTTTAGGTGGTGAGGAGCATCCCAGATGCTTCAACTGGTATTCATGTGAAAGTTTTAGATTTTGAAGGAAACTCCACTCTTCGATGTTGAATGCATTAGGCTCCAGCACCAGCATGCTAAAAGTGCCACTAATCTATGGTCATCTTACTTACCATAGCACAAGAATGTTGCAATGCAAACACTACTATTACCGCATCCAAGCATAATAATGGTATACTAACCATGCTTCCCATGTGGGAGCATTGCAATCATGCTGCATAATCTGCACAGGATCAGCAAAAGTCTTATTGTTTCTTGGGCCATGGCGCATGGGAATCAAAATTATTTCTTATACATACAAACGATAGCACACAACACAAGAAAGTCAGCGACATACTTTGGCTAAATAACAAGAAAACACAAATTTGCAATGAAAAGAGGCGATGCATAGTTGGCTAAATAACAAGAAAACACAAGATATTTTAGATAGCAATACAACGAGGTTCGAACATTTGGAGCCAGACAGTTTGAAAAGGTCAGGTGCTACAAATTTCCAGGCAGTGACCAACAGGAATAGTTAAAACAACATCAGTTCGATGTGTAGTATTTTTCTGAAACCAGAAAGTGATATATTACCAATCTATCTTGATCGTTTTTTGTCACTAACTAACAGATCTGGACATCTGTGTACTATTTTGAAACAAACTCCTAAGCTCGAATTATAAGTTATTAAACAAATGTGGATCAGCTTCTGTCTCCTTAGTCGGTGCATGCCACCAACTCACATGAACAAGGGTAGAAGAATATCTTTGTCCCAAAAGGATTTCTGAGCGCTATCTCAACTCTTGACTGCCAGACACCAGGTAAGATGTCTTCAAGAATTACTTATGTCATCTATGGCTCCTTTTGTAGTTAGAAACAAGAAGTTTGGTTTAAGCCTAATAGGAGTTCAAAGGAGTTAACGCCATGAGAAGCTTTGCTAGTCAATAATATATAGTCACTCATTTGATTGCCAAAATCAATTGAAAATGATTCATTAATGCCAAGCCAAAGAAAGAGGGGGGATGAAAGTGGTGAAGAAGCTTAGCCCCTACCTACACAACAGCAGGGAGGTGGCATATGACCTAGGGCAGCATGACAGGAGAGAAAGGAGAAGGAAAGGTTGGAGGATCCATCGTTATAAAAGTTATGAAAAACAAGACCTCATTATTACCGTATCCAGTTTTATTATCGTATCCAATTGTCCATTATTAATCTCTTCACTGTCGACTCGATGCATAAACACTCTAGTCACATTGTTGAATGAAATATTAAACGTAAGCACAGAGAATACCTGACGATCAAATTCAACATTATGGACAGCATAAACTTCATTAGTAACTGAAATGTCTTTGCAAAGAAGACCATCAAACCATCTATCTGCAATTTTCATATACTCTTCATCGCCCTATTCAAATGCTAAACAGTTAGTTCACTGTTTGCTAGATTAAAAATCTTGTTACGCTGAACAAATAAGGTACCTCTTCTTCATCAGGTAGGTCTTTCACTTCCTCCTCTTCCACCAACAATGTGTTTTCTCTCAGCAAGGTATCTAACTTGCTATCACCTCCATCCTTGGAAGCCTGTATTAGAGTATCCATCAATTCCGGTTGTGCATCACGCAGAAGTCTTCCTGGTTGTAAATGATCACATACAAACATTAAATGGCTAGCTAATACTAGTATATGACAAAATATAACCTTAATAATTATTACCGGTTCTCTTTTCTAAAAGACTTACTTCTTATTACTTTAGTGCCGCCCATTGATTGGCGCACATTAGGTAAATTGTACACAACAATTTTAGAATCATAAATACAAAAACCATAAAACCATCAACAAGGGCATTCAAACTTAGGGTCGATCAAATGCTTTGTTTTCTAAAATATTGAGGACACTAGTAACCACAATGACATCTAAACCCCTAGTTCGAACAGCTTTGGAAAATCCATACACTGTAAACCCACAACACTATGCTTTAGACCAACCCAACAAGTTCAAACTTAAGCTGAAGTTTATTGCATGGTGCGGCGTTGTCTGAAAGGAGCATGACTGCCAACAGCCCTCACGAACTTCCACACCTGAGAGGCATTTCCAAGGTTTTCACCATATGCCATCCTTAGCATGTTCATTTAGCATCCACACATGCAGATATAGTGCTTCAGAATACTCCCTCTGCCTTTTAACATAGTGCCCAAAAGGCCTTATGAAATTATGCACAGTGACTGCTGCATAAGGTGGCAAAAATCGATCTAAAAAAAAAGGTGGCAAAAATCGAGCTAAGGAAAGAGAAGTCAGAGCCAGCTATGTTAAGTAAAAATGGTGAACGAATTGACTTCTTCACAAAAGCAATACTAGAATGGGTTCAAAGCGGGGGAGAAATAAATGTTTGATTTTGGTTCAGCATTGCCTTGCAAACTGAACCTGTAGGAACTGGGAAGGAGGCCATGTGTGTTTCAAGTATTTAGTAAAAACCACATATGCACAGCCATTCCCAATTTATACATTAGGATTGAGAAGTACCTAGTGGTTGTTAATCGATTAATGTTCAGAAGTGGCGAGCTGCATCAATATCACCAGCAAACTGAATATGCACAGGTTGCAGACTTGACACGATTTAAATAAATGAACAGAAAGAACCACACTAGCACAAGCTACAAAATCCCAAGTCGAGGGATTCCCTCAAATCCGCCATTCATCTGAATAACACAACAATGCGGCCACACGAAAATGGATAGGACAAGAGAAGCAGACAAACCTATGTAATTGTACTGCCTCCTCCTTCCTTCCCGCACATCAGGCCCAAATCTCTGCATACCAAGAAATGGATGTCGCAATTCTGTCTGTGATGTGATCCATACAGCACGACCGAAACGAATAAATGGATGCAGCCTACGTACCTTGACGAGCATGAGCGCGTCGAACACCTCGGTTTCCAGTGACGCGGCCCTTAGGATGCGCTTGATCTGCGGTGGCGGGAACTTGGCTAGCTCCATGCCCCACTGCACAGCGCGGCGGGCCTCCCTCTTGAGCTCGTTGCGGCTCTTCTTGAATGGAACGGAGGCGCCGTCCCCGGCGTCCGGATCGTCGGTGTCCTCTGCGGCGTCGGTGGGCAGAGGGCCTGCGGGGCGGAGCGCGCGGGGTTGACGGCGGCCAGGTGAAGATGCCGCGAGGGAGGATAGGTGGCGAGCCGGCTTGAGGGAGAGGAGAAGCGGGCGACGCAGCAGCATGGCCGCGGCGGCGGCATGCGCCATGGCGACGCGACGGTTACAGGGTTGATTGATTTGCAGGTGCTGGGCGATGTAGCGCTACATCCAAGGACGTCAAGGAGGATAGGGGGTTTAGGGCCTGTTTGGCTGGACAGGACAGGAGAGCTCCTCTCGCCGTCGCGGGAGAAGAGGGCGGCGCGCGCAGCGCAGCTCCGTCGTGGCGGCGCGACGGGGAAGGACGGACGTTGAGATGGAGGGAGAGGAGGAAGTGAACTGGATAAGGCCGCAAAAAGGATCGGACGGTTGGATGTTTAAATGGGCTTGGGCCTTGAGAGCCCGTGAAAACAGCCCATACAAGGCCCAACCTGCCCGTCTCCTCTCGATGAAGAGAAGAGGAGGAAGTGTCGTCTCGCGCAACAACAGCAGGCAAAAGTAACCGCCCCCAATTTCCTTCCCCCCAAATCCATCCAATCTCTCCCGCCGCCGCCGCCCCCTCCCGCTCGCGTTGTTTCCTTTCTCCGGGCCTGCGTTGCTGCCGTTGTCTTTCTCGGCCTCCAAACTTCCCCGGGGTTGCATAAGCTATCCGTCCCTGCAACCCCGTCATCAGTTGCTAGGGATCAGAATTGGTAAAGGTTTCTCTCTCTGTCTCTCTTTCATTCACTGCGATGTCAATCATATCTTACCCTGCCGCATTCTCATCTTTTTTTAAAAAAAAAAATACATGCCACCATAATACCATATGCATCTGCAGCATGTTCCTTTCTAACCAAACGTGCACCTGTGCAAAGCTAGCTAGGTCGATTGATTGTTAATAGGACGCTCCTGCTCTAGGATCAGTGCTACCAGTTGTCTAAATGCTGATCATCTCACGGCTCAGTGCATTCTGTTTGTTTAAATGGATAATCCAATGCTACATGAGTCATGGACCTGTTTGAAACAGAAAACTTCCTCATTTGTGAGTTTCAGTACATTTGCTAGCCTTAATCCCTGTGCACTGGAAGATTCAAGCTCTGTACCTGTCTATTTTTTTAGCAGCTATCGGATCTGGCGCTCGCTTCTGAGTCTATATTATACACTCATTGTTCACTATGGGCTTATGAGATCATCAGCCACAGGTTCCGTGGCATGCACGTACTTGAAATGATTTTCAGGCATGCACACATATACAATAATACATCTTAATAATTTTCTTCCCTTTCTGTTGCTCATGGTATCGCTCATGCATAAGTCTGTGTACGAGATCCTGATGAGTCGCATAATTTCTTCTTTCGATCTATTTATTTCACTTATTATCAAACACTTATTATCAAACACTGAGTTCCTTACCACTTTTATTTCCTACTGTAGGAGTGTTCCTGTGAAGATGATCTCAACCTGCCCCATCTGCAATATACAAGTTCTTACAGCTGAGCTGGAACAGTAATGGCCGATTCCTCTCTGTGCTTCTACAATTTGGCCTCCCCTGACTCTTTCCTCCTCAGTATGGTATCATACACCACCAACCAGTATCTTAAGCAAAGTTTTCCCTCATCATTTGCAGGCATGCCAATAGCCACTTTGAGGATGATGATCAACTTCAAAGGGACATGGAATTGGCACATCAGATGGCACTTGCTGAATCAAATGCAGATATCATGGTAGTAAGATTGCTTTGTTTTCTATTTTAACAATAGCTGCTGTACATCATGGATGGTTCTTTTCAATAGTAGAATGCTTGCTCTGCTTAACACTTGCCGAATCTAGTAAACATGTCATGCCAATGTTCGACTCACGTTTTTTTTCTCTTTCTTAAGGATAGTATACACATAAATCATTGTTCACTTTAAGAGTAAAAGTTCTTCTGTGTGAGTTGCAGGGAACTTTGGAATGTTCACATGTCTGTGGAAGATGCACGTGTTTGGTTCTTGTTTTTTTATTGAAAAATATTAAAGCCTTCATGAAAATATGCTTATACTTTTATTTTGAACGAAAAAATATGCATATACTTGAGCAGCTAGTGAAAGTACTGATCTTATTGTCCTAGTGTGCTCCACCGGCCTAGAAAAGCAGAAGCACTTTGAAACTGGTTGTTTTGTGTTCCTTCTTTTGGCAAACTTACCAATGCAGCAGGTATTTTGTGCAGAATGGCCCTGAACAATGCACGGGATCATTCACCGGTGACTCTAATGCTCAAGGGGCCTCATCAAGCCGTAGTGGATACTCGCATCATTATGGAGAGGTATTGGATGAACAGATTTCTTGCTTGGTCAGAGCACAACTTCGAAGTAAAGTCCAAGAAGTAGAAGGTGGTGTTATGAGCTTGTTGAAGAGCTGCTTGGAGTCAGAAGGCGGTGCTTCAACAAGTATGATATCGGGCTATATTGACCATCATCAGAGTCTCTCATCAGAAGATAAGGGATGGGGTTGTGGATGGAGAAATATTCAGATGCTGAGCTCTCATCTGTTAAAGCAAAGGCCAGAAGCTAGAGAAGTGTTATTTGGTGGTTCTGGATTTGTTCCTGACATCCCATCTCTCCAGAGATGGCTTGAGATTGCTTGGGATAAAAATTTTGATACTATTGGCTCGAACCACTTTCATAACAATGTTTATGGTGCCAAAAAATGGATAGGGACTACAGAGTGTGCTACCCTCTTTCGCTCATTTGGCCTCCGTGCAAGGGTTGTAGATTTTGATAGCACAGAATCATCTGGCCTCCAAGGTAAGAATGGAAAACTGTGCAGCGGGTCAAGTACAAGGGCCTATGGACAAGTTCGTGATAAAGAATAATCCTCCAAAATCATCTTCTGAACCTTGTCGGGAGGATGATGAAAGTATGAGAGGACAGCAGGTCCTTGTTGACTGGATTTGGAACTACTTTGCAAGCGAGTGCTCTGATAAATTTACCAGACCGCGTGTCACTGTCAGCAATAAAACGTAAGAGCTTCTATATCTCCATTTTGAGTAATGTTCTCTGGCATAATCTGAAACGCTTGCAGTTTCTAGAAATAACTCTGAAGATAGTTATTGACTAACTAAAGAGGTGTCATTCACAGCCCGCTGTATTTCCAACATCAAGGCCATTCAAGGACAATAGTTGGGATTCAAAAGAAAAAGGGGCGCGGATCTCAGGACCAATATACCCTTTTGATTTTAGATCCTGGTCATGTAAGTTATGGTTACCCATTCCTTTTGTTTGTCTGAACTACTTTCCCTTCTTGTTCAGTTATTTATTTTGTAGTTGCAGTCTATTTGAAGGCCACGTTGTGGTGTTAGTTTGCTATTTTCAAAGCTCTGCAAGTATCAGAGGTTATTTGCTATTTTCATGTTTCACATTTTCTTGAACAATCACTTTGAGGACCACCAACACAAACTGTGAATGGATGCTTAGCGTGCTTCTATGTTTTACACTATAAAGAAGCTTCAGAACCTCTTGCGTTTCATGTGAATTGATTCTTGAGATATATATATTGAGAAAGCAGCAACTAGACTACAAAAATGCACCTGCCCATATTATTCCTTGTACCATGTCAACATATTGTGGATTATATTTTATTTTCCTTGGTTCTTTTCTTTTACTTTGTAAACATAATCCACTTTGAAATTGCTAATGTAGACTTTGAATTATGTTTGCTCTGTCAATACGTTATTCAAATGTTTTCCTTTAATGGCCATAGAGAACAGCAGATCTAGAAAGGACTCTCAGAAGCAAAAAAGGATGGCAGAGTCTGGTGAAAAGAGGTGTCCACACCCTCAGGAAGCCACAGTATCAGGTACACCATGGCCAAAATACATGAAATTAAGAATGATTACAGGCATGTGGTACAGCAATATAATACATGATCCATCGTTCATGTCATGATATCAGTTGTGTTATGTGGATTCTGGAATTGCTAATTCAGAAGAACTGGAGCAACTCAAGACTATTGACAGTATACTAGTCAGGTTTTAGATTCCTGGTAAGCATGGAAAGCTAATTGTCTTTCTTTCATATGTTAATAGTAAAATATACACTAGGCAATTACCTCGATATTTTGAAGTGTACTTCTAATGGCTTGACAGAAAATGGGATGATGATCATATCTATTATTGTGCATACAGGGCTCTCTTCCTGGTTTGAAGAAACAAGGGCATCCAATACATTTTCAAGCTCTCCAATTGGTTGTGCAATATATGGAAGACATAGCATGTATGGTTCTTCAGAGAAGTAAGATATATATTTTTTCCCTATGCCATATCTGTTAAAGAAATACATGAACATTGGACTTTGATATTGATGCCCTTCATCTCAGAAATCTTAACTGATATCTGCTCAACTTCTTCATTGAATATTGGCACTATGCCCTCCCATTTTAAAAATGATCAAAAATCAGTACAATTAGGGATGCAATTTATATTTCAGAGTGTGGTCCTGACAAATCATGCTTGGCTCACGTGAAGTGTGAGTCAGGTTTGCTGCTTACAAATTACAATCTGTTAACTTCGGTTGCAGGACCTTTGAAGTGGCCTGACTGATAGTGCTGCTGTTTGCAGGAACTTTGAAGCAGCCTAACTTGTTTGCCGACTGAATCTTCAGGTTGACGTGGTTACATATGCACCTCTGATGCGGCCTGTAGGTAAATGAAACAGCACTGGTATTGTTGTCTTTTGTGGCCAACTTAAAAGGTGGCTATATTTCTAGAGGGAGTGACTAGAGAGAGTAGGCCTTGTTCAAGTTAGGCAATGGATTCATTCCTCCTTCGTTGTGTGTTCCTGACTTCCTGCTCTAGCTTAGGTAGTTTGCTGAGCACTTGTTATTTTGCAACCTTGTAAAAGCTGGCAAACCCAGCTGACTCGTTTGCTTTCGCTATAAAGCAGGGCTGAAATGGCCTTTTATCTAAAATGAAACTTACTATAGACCGTCAGAGTAATTTGAAGTGGAGAATCAAGTGCATGTACATATATGGGAATATTATTATTCTTGGATCCTAAGCGGTGGCCTTTTGTGATGCATCTGATCCTTCGCACTCAGATCGGTAGCCTTTTGTGATTACACAGCATGGTGGCAAAAACAGCCTTGTACTCTTACAGATAAACATCTGTGTTTAACATTATTCAAGAGATGCTGAAAATCTGTTTAAATGTCTATTTAACATTCAGAATTTATACATGCTACAGTCTGAAACTTGTTTGCGGCATAAGAGAAAAGCAAGATATAGGAAAACTATGAACGACCATGGTGGGTACTTTCGGCAACCTTAGCAGACGCGTTCTCAACAAATCAAAGACAATCTTGTAGCCAAAACAGAGCAAGCTTTTGCAAGACAATCTTGTAGCCAAGCGGCAAGACAACCCTAGCTCAGCCAGGCTCCGAGCATGTGACATGTTAGATGGACCCAAGTCCTCGCATGGGAGAAAAAACAGATCTTGTGATAAAAGGGATGCTCCATGAGTCGTTGTGATACATCCGACATGAAAGTCTCCAAGGAAGGAGGAGAAACCGTAGAAGAATAATCAAAGCTGTGTGAAAAGGTCGATCCTCTAAGAGTGATGCTCAAACACTCGAGGTACAGAAGTTTGTTCGATACCAATGGATGTATAGCAGCTTCAAGATTTGGCGTGTTGGATGCAAGCTCAGCGCGACTCTCGGGAATAGGGAGAGAGCAGTCGACATATAGCTTCTTCACTTGCAATGCGGTTCCAAGTGATACTTTCACCCTTTTTTCCACCAAGGGCCATGCCCGAATTTCATTACGTAGCGTAACGAAATTACAGACTTCAGTTTGCGTAGTTCCAACTTCCAACCATGCCGTTATGTTTACAAGCCTTACAAACTTCAACTACAACCAAAAGAAAGTATATCAAAATGAGCCACATATCTCCTGCTTGACACTTCTAAACAGTCTTCACTTTTTGGGGGATCATAGCTTCCTTGACATGTTGTAGGGCTGTCACCAGTTAGTTCAGCAAGACCACTCCTCTTTCTTCTGTCTCCTGCTCCCGGGGATGGAAGCTTAGTGCTGTTACCTTGATGGCCTGCGCCGCTTGTTGCACCTTCCCAGCGTCGTCTTCCTGTTGCAGTTCTGCCCAAAACACAAGCAAAGATGAGATTGAACACACGATCTCAGTAGGAGACCTCACTACTCTTTTGTCAAAGCATATGCTGTTGCGAGTCAGCCATATCCCCCAGCATATAGCTGCTAGTCCAATCATATAGAATTTTTCTCCCAATGGGAGGAAGGATTTAGCCCAAATCCAGAACTGCTCAAAATTTGTAGGTCTACAGTTAGCTCCCAACACCATCGCCATTAGGCTCCAAATATATTTCGCCATTGTACACCCAAAGAACAAGTGTTCCACAGACTCATTTTCTGTGCAGAATGCGCAAGATTTATCCCCCAGCCATTTCCTTTTACTCAAGTTGTCTCTAGTTGGAGTGCAATTATTTTGTACAAACCACATAAAAATCTTGATTTTTAGAGGTATTTTGGCTTTCTACAATTTCCTGTTGGGGGCATGCCTGTGTTCCCTAAATTGATATTCATGAGCTGTCTTTACTGAAAAACTTCCATTTTTTCCCCACCTCCATTTTGGCTTGTCCTTTTCATTAGAGAGAGCTACTGCTACTAACATATCGCTGAGTCTGCTTAGATGTGTTTGATTTTCCTCATCTAACCATCTCCGAAAGATTAACCTCCATTGTCGGCTAGCCATGTAATGTACAGATTCCTTTTGCTCATTGCAAATTTCATACAGCCTTGGAAATTTTTCTTTCAGTGGCATAGATCCACACCAAGTATCTCCCTAGAAATCAGTATCAAACCCATTGCCAATGCTCATAATTCTGCCTTTTAAGTACATCTCTTTCACTTTTAACAGGCTGTTCCAGACAGCAGAATTAGATTGCTTATGTTTTAGTTGGTAAACACATTTGTTTCTCATATATTTCTTCCTCACAATTGTCTGCCATATTCCTTCTTCCCTTCCACCACCACTTACAGAGTAAGCTATAGTTTAGTTTTAATAGGTCATGTACTCCTAGTCCTCCCTTTTTCTTAGGTTTGCAGATGTTAATCAATTTGCACAGAAAATACTTTTTCTTCAGACTCCCCCCTTGCCAGAAAAACCTCTTCCTAGTCTATTCCTATATATTAAAGCTCCAAGAATTGGAGCAATTCTAGGCTAGGTGCTACTATTCATGGGTCCCATGGGACCCACCATGCGTGGGACCCACGTGACACGCGTGTGTGGGGCCCACATGACCCGCATATGTGGGACCCGCATACCCGTACGTGGGACCCATGGACCACTATATGTGGGGCCCACCATTTTTTTTTTTTTTGCAAAATAGGACTTACAATTTTTGAAAAATATTATATCGTGCTTAAAGAACCAATACAACATAAATGCCTAAAATTATCAAATTCTCAATCACGAAAATTATTGTATAGCGCCCAGACTCAAATAACCAATGATGTAAGGTATAACTATTTTGAGATGAATTTATATTCTAATACTGATCAATTAAACTTTTAATTATTTTAATTGATTTCTTGATTTAATAATCAATACAATGTTACTACTAACACAATACAAGCAATATATGTTATTTTATTAATATTTCAGGACATAAAAAAATTTTATAGTAGCGTGCATAGCGCGCTAATCTGACTAGTTCTATCAATCCTTTTGTGCACTGTTTTTGGGAGCAGGTACATAGACATATAATAGACTGGAATGCTACTCAAGCATGCATTCAGCATTACTAATCTCCCTCCATAGGACAAAGTTCTTCCCTTCCAACCATCTAACCTCTTTAGGATTTTATCATCTAATACGATCCAGTCTGCTATTTTTAGTCTCCCTCCCGAGTTTGGCATACACAAGCGGCTCGAGCAGCATCTCGCAGTGGCATTAGCGAAGCCCCCCCTCCGGCTTACTGGGCTGATATGCTGCTCTTGGGCTTATTCCCCAACGCACACTACAACAATTTCCACAGAAGGCCACTATTCGGCCCAGTCTTAACTCATAGGATTACACGCCATATGCTTGGTAGATTTATTTATTTTTAAGAATGGAAGATAGTGTAATAGTATTTCGCTAAATGAAAGAACGGGATCATTCATAGCTAAATGTTTGCCCAGTCTTAGGCCAGTCTCAGTGGTGAGTTTCACTACACATTTATCTAGACTGCCACGTCAGCTTTTTAGTGGGATGAAACTACTACTCTCAATGCAAAGTTTCATTGCACGGTTTCATAGACATGTTGCAACAATTAATTTTTCTATGATGTTGTGACCAAATGTGTCTTGGGATGAAACCATAACATTCTCAATGCAAGTTTCATAGTGTTTCATGGGACTAGGTAACTGTGCCGGGTGGATTTCATGGTGATGAAACTCTCTCCTTCTCTCTTCATAATGAGCTTGCCATGTCATCAAAATTGCTTATGTGGCATGAGATTAAATGCTCATGAAACCCCACTGAGACTTGCCTTAACTCATAGAGCAGAATCCTAGGGGTACTCAGAAGGAGAAAGAATCGGTCCTACACTATTACACGTAGCAGAGCTAAATGAAACGCTAAAAAACTGCAGATACACGAGAGGTAGGATGCCACCCGACCCCCATCTCCCTCCTCCGCCCCACCGGCGCTGCCGGCCGCCTGCTCCGGCCACGCCCGGCCGGATCCGGCGCCCTCAACCACCCCACCAGCCTCAGCGCCGCTGGATCTACAAGGCCATACAAGATTCGTCCTCGATTTCTTGGGGGGATTTCTTCCCCACGAAGCCGTCCTCCCACGCCGGCCATGGTCAACGCCATGGCGACACGCCGGTCTGGGCATCGATCTTCTCCGATTCGTGTCCTCCAGCTGCAGATCCGCCCACACCAAGACCTCCAAGGCACGGACCTTCGCTGAGGTGGTCCGCACTGGGCGGGCTATGGCGCCCTGCTCTCCGTCTGCCCCCAAATTTACTCCGCCACGTCCGAACTCTGCTACACCACGACGCCCTGCATTCACTGCTCCACGTCGGCCTCCCCAGCGACCGCACATTCAATTCGGCGGGGGGCGGAGCACGCCTCGCAGAGAGGCTGACCCCGAGCCTGGCTGGACCACAGCGCGCGGGAAGGGGAGACGGTCTGTGCGCCGCGCGCCTCCCGGCTCGTTACCTCGACATGACGAACGACGCGACCTGTCTTCAAGGCGGAGGGTCCAGGAGCCAGCTACCAAGACGCTCGACGCATTCAAGCGGGCAACGGAGGGGCGCTGCTTCATCTGTCTTGCGCGCGACCATCGCGCTGCAACCTGCAGAGACCCCTTCTGCTGCTTCTTTTGCCGCCGCTCGGGGCACCGCGAGCGCACCTGCCCCGCTCGCCGCCGACAGGTGCTGAGAGCCAAGAAGCCCCTCAAGCCCTCCAACCTGCAGCAAGCCGCACCCCCGCCTCCCCCACCTCCGTCTCCGCCTCCACCTCCTCCTCCTACACCGCCGCCGCCGCCTCCACCGTCGCCGCCGCCCCCGCCGCCGCCGCCGCCGTCTCCGCCACTTCGACAGCCTCCAATGCCGGCGGGGGATCCGGATACACTCCTCGTCGAGCAACTTCACCTCCAGCGCAGGGATGTTACGGTCCTGGTTCACCAGCCGGAACCGTACCTAATCCGCTTCGAGAACGTCGCACACTGCAAGGCGGCGAAGGACAAAGGGAGGTTCACAGGCCGCGGCATCGACATCTGCGTCAGCCCATGGCGCAGCCTCACCCATGCCCTCGGCATGAGAATCTTCTTTCGGGTGAAGCTATGCCTTGACGGCATCCCACCACACGCCTGGACACCGGACATCGTCGAGCGCGTCATCGGCCGGAGGTGTGCACTGCAATGCATCAACACCGACTTGGTCCAGCCCCGCGACACGCGCCACATCGACCTCTGGGCGTGGACCGCCGACCCGAGCGAGATCCCGAAGAGAGTCTGGCTCTTCTTCACCAACGGCCCGACTGAACATTCTTCTGCGGTCTTCATCTCCGAAAGGCCACAGGAGTACTGGCACCAAGGGGTAAGATTTCAAGTCTTTCTTCATATGCCCATCATTGAGGACTACTCTGCGGTGGCAAACAACATCCAGGCGGCCATGGCTAACCCCGCCAGCATCAAGCCGATCCGTCGCCACTACGACTGGCGTTATGGGCTGGTCGACGGCTCTCCCCCTGGGGCGCGCCCGGCGTTCCCGACTCGCCTCCCTCGCCCTCCGCGGGAGTCACCGCAACGGCGCCTGGAGCACCACCACGGCGGCAGCCACGCCGACGACAGCGAAGGACGACAAGGCAGCGAACGGGCTCGCCCTGCTGCGCGCGAAGCGCGTGCAGGACAAGGCGCGCGCTCATCCCGTGGCAAGAAGCACGAGGGCCTACGCGCGCGTTCAGCTTCCAGCCGGAACTCCTGCAGAGGCATCGACTTCCAGTGGCCGGGACCGAGGGATGACGATGATGAAGACTATGATCATCCCGGTCGCGGCCGTGACGGCGAGCCACCGGCTGGCTACGCCTTCTTCCCCTTGGAAGACGCTGAGCCAGTGCGTCGGGAGCGGACTCGCTCTCCTCGGCGCAGGGAAGGAGGTTACTGCGCCGACGCGGGTGGAACGACGACCACCCGGATGATGCCTGGCGCCCACACAATGACGACGACGACGACACTCCGGCGGGGCGCCGCAGCAGCCGCGACAAATCACCCACGTCCATGATGCTGCGTGAAGATGAACAGGTACAAAACCACTTCGTGCTGGCTCGCCGTTTTGCGGAACGGCTTAGCCTCACCGGGAATATGGCCTGGTCCGAGAAGGACGCCGACGTGCCAGCGAGCCGCGTCTTCACCCGCCTGAAGTCTGTGCTTCGCTCGCCATCTGTGGAGGAAATCCACCGAGCGCTACACCGACTGGAGCTGGCTGCAGCAGGGGACATGGGCGTCCCCCTCGCCGGCGCTCAATCGCCACAGGCAGGCTTTGCTTCACCGACCACAGGAGCGGGGGAACATGGGCCGCTCCTGGGTCAAGCACACTTGGGCCAGCAGGCTGATGCAGGCCACGATGGGACAGAGTCAGGCGGAGCATGGCTTGTTGGGCCAACCGGCAGCCCAGCTAGCGCCGGCTGCGTCCAGCCGGACGGCCCACCTGTCGTTGGGGCGGACACAGCCCCGGAGCCGGCCCAAGCTCCAGAAGACGGCGACGAAGATCAGCTCCAGGATGCTACTGGAACGGACGGTGGACAGCCTCCGGCACCGCAGCACCCGACGATCGACGACCTCTTCACCACACCGGCGCCGCCGCTGGTCTGCCACCCGCCGGTACGTGCCCCACGACAACGACGCACGTTTGATATGACTACAGTCCGGCGAAGTACCAGACTAGCCAATCGGCCGGCCATGACTTCAATGCAACATGCGCAAAATAACTTGCTTCGCAAACTTGGCCTTCAGGTTGACGAGCTCACGCCTGTTGAGGAGGTCCTCAAGGAGTACGTCAAGTCTATCGAGGGACCGCTCCCGGATTACATCATTGCGGCACTCGCCACGCTGCTCGACCTTGATGACGAAAGCAAGGACAAGATGACGGCGGCTCTATTGGAGCACGCTGGTGATGGCATCGTCCAGCTGCAGGAGGAGCAGGAAGCGTTCTTGGCATGCGATGCCTAAGAACCATCGTCCCGACCGAGTTTCTTTGTTACCATGTATCTGCAACTTTTATCTACTACGTATGTACGCTGTCACCCCTGCCCTGCTGGCTGTGACCTTCGGGCAGGAAGACCATCACCACGCCCTGCTGGCTGCGACCTTCGGGCATCCCTTGCGCTACATGAACCCAGCTATCATCTGCAAACTACAGGCCTTCGATCGCCTTGGACCTGCCCTGCTGGCTACGACCTTCGGGCGCTGCGGTTATCTATTCTTCAAAGCGTCCTCACCCGAGTCAGCACGACCAAACACGTCCTGCTCACGAGACATGCCTTAGTTACAAATGATTAAAGGCAACTTCAATATCCTAAACTGGAATGTGCGTGGCCTCAACGCGGCGGCCCGTTGTCTGGTTGTCCACAACACCATCCGCGACACAACATGCCATATCGCGTGTCTACAAGAGACTAAACTGCAGAATATCGACGCGGCACTCGCGCTATTCCTAGGGGCTTACCGGCTCAACAACTTTGCGTACAAGCCGGCAATAGGGACTCGAGGGGGGGTTCTAATCCTTTGGAACGACAATGTGGTCACCCTCCAGAATATAAGCGTTGGCACCTTCTCCCTCTCAGCAGACGTCACAATCAACCTCTGCTCTTCCTCGTTTCGGCTTACCACTGTCTACGGGCCCTCTAGACGTAACGGACAGCCGGGGTTTCTACAGCACCTGAAAAATCTAAAACCCGAAGATGATACTAGGTGGCTCATTACGGGGGACTTCAACCTCATCTACAGAGCGAGGGACAAAAATAATCAAAATCTAAACAGACGTTCCATGCGGCTTTTTCGATCCGCATTGAATCACTGCGGCCTCAAAGAGCTCCACCTTCAAAATCGTAGGTTTACGTGGAGCAATGAACAACGGCATCCGACCCTAGTTCGCCTCGATAGAATGTTCTGCAATGAACTTTGGGACATTGAGTTCCAAAATCACATCCTACATGCCCTCCCCTCTGACCACTCCGATCATTGCCCACTCCTCCTGGCTCCGCAGTCCGGCCCCAGGCGGCCCGCTCCATTCAAATTTGAAAATTACTGGACTCGATTGCCAGGGTTCATGGATTTGGTGTCCGAAACTTGGAACGCTCCCACGAATCACACGGAACCTTTCCATCGCCTAGGGCATAAGCTGCACAGCCTGTCTAAATCCCTTCGTACCTGGAGCAAGTCCTTCTCTTCGGATATAAAAGCAAAGATGCATCTAGCCAGGGAAATTATTCTTATTCTCGACATAGCGCAAGAATCCAGACCACTCTCCGATGCGGAATTCGGCCTACGAAACAAATTGAAAAAACGATTGCTGGGATGGGCAGTCATCGACAAGGCGAGGAAAAAACAATGCTCACGTATCACAAACTTGCGCGAAGGTGATGCAAACACCAGATATTTTCACCTCCGGGCTAACTCTAGGCGTCGGAAAAAGTATATACAAAAGCTGAGAGCAGGGGCTGGCTGGGCGATTTCCCATGAAGATAAGCAAGCTGTAATTACAAACCACTTCCAGATGGTTATGACCGACCCCCCTCAAAGAACTAAAGACTTCAACTGGAATCATCTGCAATTCCCATCAGTTGATCTCTCCATGCTTGTCACGCCTTTCACCGAGGAGGAAGTACAGCAGGCCATTCGACAACTTCCCCATAATAAAGCGCCAGGGCCAGATGGCTTCACTGCTCTATTCTTCAAAAAATGCTGGCACATCATCAAGGGCGATATTATGGCAGTGGTAAACTCGTTCCATGACCTACGCTGTTCCGACCTAAACCTGCTCAACTCGGCGAATATTGTGCTACTACCCAAAAAGGAGGGTGCAGAGTGCGTCCAAGACTATCGGCCTATTAGCCTCATTCATGCAATTGCCAAGATAATCAACAAGATACTCGCCTCACGCCTGGCTCCGCACATGTCAACTCTCATCGCGCCATGCCAAAGCGCATTCATTAAAGGCCGGAGTATACACGACAACTTCCTATACGTACGGAATATCGCCCGCCGCTTCCACCGCAACAAGACACCAGCGCTACTCCTTAAGCTTGACATCTCAAAAGCTTTCGACTCAGTACGCTGGGACTACCTGCTATCCCTAATGCGGCGGAGAGGCTTCCCGGAACGCTGGTGTGATTGGATCGCGGCTTCCTTCAGAACGTCCACTTCTAAAGTTCTCCTCAACGGAATCCCTTCGGACCCTATAACCCATGGCCGAGGCCTTCGACAAGGCGATCCTTTGTCACCGCTCCTATTTGTCCTTGCGATCGATCCCTTGCACCAATTACTTCAGATAGCCACAGATAGAGGACTTCTAAGCCCGTTGGGAGGTCGGGTAGTAAGGTACAGAGCATCTCTCTACGCCGATGACGTCGCGCTATTCATAAAGCCCACTCTGAAGGACACACAAAACACGCAGCGCATCCTACAACTGTTTGGAGAAGCAACGGGCCTAGTCACCAATATGCAAAAATCCACCGCTACGGCAATCAGCTGCACAGGCATTGATTTGGACACAATCCTGTCCCCCCTGCCAACAACACGGGCAGGCTTCCCATGCGCTATCTGGGCCTGCCGCTTACAGTTAAAAGACTGAAACGTATTGACCTTCAACCTATGATAGACAAAGCAGCTGGGAAGCTATCTGGGTGGCACGGTCGCAATCTCAACACGGCAGGACGAACATGCCTCACTAAAACGGTGCTAACCTCGCAAGCCATATACGCATTAACGGTAATCAAGGGGAACAAAGAAGCCTTAGAAGACCTCGACAAGATACGGAAAAAAATTCCTCTGGGCAGGCGACACAACGTTGACCGGCGGCAAATGCAAAGTCAACTGGACTAAAAGCTGCATGCCTAAGGAGAATGGTGGCTTGGGAGCCCTCAATCTCGACAAATTCGCCAGAGCATTGCGGCTCCGGTGGCTGTGGCACGAATGGGCTTCGCCAGAAAAGGCTTGGGTCGGCACACAACCGCCTTGTGATGAAAAGGATCGCCTACTCTTCGCGGCTTGCACAAAAATCACGCTCGGCGACGGAAGAACCGCTTCGTTTTGGAACTCGGCTTGGTTGCAGGGTCGTCGTCCTAAGGACATCGCCCCATCCATCTACACTCTTGCCAAACACAAGAAAAAACCCGTGGCGGAGGCCCTGGCAAACAATTGGTGGGTGAGGGATCTGAACATATCTGTAGGAATCACGACATGCCATATCAGAGAGTTCGTCGACCTATGGAGGCAGCTAAATGACGTCCACTTACAGCCACACATACAGGACCGCATTGCCTGGAAACTTACTGCTGATGGAGTATACTCCACAGCTTCCGCCTACAAAGCGCAATTCATTGGTACGATCCCGAAGCCTCAAACGGTCAGGATTTGGCGCACCTGGGCGCCACCGAAATGCAAATTCTTCGCTTGGATCATCACACAGAACAGAGCCTGGACAGCGGATCGCCTGGCCAGACGCGGATGGCCACACACACCGACATGTCAACTCTGCCGAAGCGCATCAGAGACGGCCCATCACCTTTTTGCTGAATGTAGATACACCAGAAGGGTTTGGGACTCAGTGGCCACATGGCTTGCACAGCCAAACTTGAGACCTATCACTTGGGTGCACACAGACTCGGTGGCCAATTGGTGGGCATTGATAACAGCCACCCGCTCAATTCCGAAGAAAGCACTCACAAGCCTGACGCTGCTCGTCATCTGGGAAATCTGGCTAGAAAGGAACGCGAGAGTTTTTAACCGTAGGGAGTGCTCCTCTACGTCTCTAGTTGCAAAAATAAAAGGAGAGGCTTCGCAATGGGCTGCCGCGGGGGCCAAAGGACTTGCGTCCCTTCTAGCACGAGAGTAAATATCTGTAATCAGTGGCTAGCCACTTGTAATTTCAAAACTCCTCTCTATCAATGAAATTAGCACAATATCGTGCTGGTTCATTAAAAAAAATAAATGAAACGCTACACGATTCTAAAAAAAAAACCTAAACGCTACACGATCTTGAGCTAAAGTTTAATAACAAAATCCAGCTCAGTAACCAATCTGTAAGCCACAAGACCCTCCATATATGGAATGCAAAAGGTATGGGACGATTCGTGGGAATTTTATTTGCAACTCATGGTTTTATCATTGACGGTGGCTTAACTTTCGTATTTTGCACGAATTCTACAATGATACTACTCCATAGACTAGTTGTCATATCATTTGCTGCTTGTGTTGTCGCCACCTCCTAGCCATGGATGATTGCTCGATCAATCGATTTGCATTGGGTTCCAACTCGATCCCAACTCCCAAGCACAAGCAAGCAAGTAACGAACTTAAAAATAAATGAAATGAAAGTAAGTAGATGAAGGCACACACACTGGCCGGCACAAGCAAGCAAGTAGATCGATGAAATGAAACTTTGTGCCTCAAGGTGTCAATGTCCGTTGGATCTGCGGAGATGTACGTCCCCCACATGCATGCCGGCCTCTCACCAAACACGGAGTTATGCATACAAAAGCAGAGATGATAACCCGATTTTGTTGTATTTTAGATTCATTTGTATACACACAAATCCTAACTCATTGACAATGCAAGCAAGGGCCCCGCTCAGTTGGCCCCACATGGAAGTGGGTGACATGTGCATGGGAGGTAGTACAGGATGAATATATACATCATCATTAGTGAAAGGTGCACACACACACACACACTTTGGAAGCTGCTTAGCAAGAGGGTTTCACATGGTGGCCAGCCTCAGTCTATCCATCTATGGGCCACATGTGCGCATGTGGCTTACCTAGCCATAATAGCTAGGGTGGTGAGGCTGTTAAGCCAACCGAATATTATTTATTCTCCGTCTCAACTCGCTCCATGATTAATCTGCATGTTTCTCTCCATGATTAACTAACTTCGTTCTCCATGTTAAATGATTCCGATATTTCTTCAACTTTTGCAATATATATTACGGTACAACAACTCTCTCTTGATTTCACATGTAAACTATATTCCCTGTGCTCAAATAAATCTGTACTTTTTCATGGGCATATAAATCCTGCTGAGCTTTATTGATTTGGTGGGGTGATAATCAATACGGTTTATTTAGGAATACATCTTTTAAATAAAGAATACATTCAGATGCCATATGCCTAGGACTGCCAGCAAGTACCCATAATCTAAAATGCATTTGTATGTTTCCCCCCAAAAGATCTCGACAATGAAATACTGATGTAACTCTTAATTTTTAAAGCAAATATTGGAGCAAATTTTTTGTTTGATCACTTCGTCATCATGTACCCAAATTTCAACTTTGATATATGCAAGGGAACCTGAACCTTACAAATAAAGCTGACAGACACCAAAGATGAGATGTTATATGCTCCACCCAAACTAACCCTTCCCTTGCATGAAGCAGCAACAAACGTACATAACATGGGAAGATTCTCGTGCCAACGCAAGGGTACCAAAATTCTCAATAGGTGATCGATCTCCCACTGGCAACATGCAACCCAACTAATCATCCATAATTCATAAGGGAGAGAGCTTTGTTTATTAATTAACGGTTACATTAGGGCCGCCTGCTCGATCTGTCTTTGATACTGCTTCTGAATGATTGGTGAGAGAATAATTGCCAAACAAGATGAGGTAGAAACCAGCAGGGAATGGAAAGTTCAGGGATTTCTTCTGGTTTAATTTTTCTTTGGGTTTTGACTTTTTAATCCAGGGCTGTTAGGACAGGAGTCATAGATGGATGCATGGATGGTGTGCTGTGGAAAACTCCTCGAGTTGCGAGGCTTCATGTCTGTTCAGACATTGTTTGTTTATTGCCCTCTTAAAACGCACGGATTTTTCTTTTCAAAAAAAAAAAACACGCACGGATTTATCCAGTAGTAGTACAAGCTTAACTAACCAGCGTGTTTGCTGTGCACAGTAGAATTACATTAGTAGAGATGACATGACACATCCATATATCAAAAGCCTAACCATGCATCAAACTTATTAACTGAAATGATTTCGCAACGAGTCGGTGCAAAATGATTGAGTGCTGCATACTCCCTCCGTCCCATAAAAATTGCAATTCTAGCATTTGAAAAAAAATCCCACAAAGAATGCAATCCTAGAAATTGGATCACAACTACATTCCTAGTTAGGTGGCCAGATTTGATTTGCATGTTAAAACTAACCACTTTAGGTAAAAAAACCGAGGGGCAGTGGAGTCTTTTCGCACCACCACTAATCTGTCTTAAAAAACTAGAATTGCATTCTTCATGGGACGGAGGGAATACTACATGGAAGCAAATTAAGAAGGCTAGCTAATGATGAGAATGTCATCACAGGCTAGCATAACCAACTTTGGGGATCTTCTTTTTCCTTCCACTTTTTCTTCCTCGATACAAAACTCATGTCTGCATGATTAAGTTTGGTTGGTGCCAACAGTTGCTTAAATACCACACAGCACGCCATTGCATGACCTGATATCTCATTCTTGAGTACGTTAGCCTGCACCTCTAGCTCAAAAGAAAACATCTTCGAGCTGAGTAGGGCATGCATTAGGCCCTAGCTATAAATTGGTTTTGGCTCCCTACTACTACTCCCTGAGCTAGGCTTTTTCTATTAATGCAGCCGTTTTGATCAAGATGTGTTTCTAGCCGTTTTGGTGTGCTGTGGCACACATTACTTTTTGGATATTGGCATTCTGATGATTTGTGCCATATACATCAAAGTGGAGTAGAAACACAAGTTCAGATACCTTCATTGTCTTGTCAATGGCAATGTTACTTTCTATGCCTCCTCGATTCTCCAGCGTAGTGCTTATCATCTATTCGGCATTCATCCAGGGTGTAAAAATCAGATTTATTTGTCTTTAGGAATTCAACATTACAGAACGGAGCATAAAGGTATGAATGTGCAATTTTCAGAATAAATTAGGAGGTTAAGCCTACCTTACCCCATTTTTTCCTCATCTTTCTTTCTTTTTCTTTCTTTCTTTCTTTTCTTTTCTTTCTTTTAAAAAATAGGAAATAAAAAGCCTAACTATGCAAGACATTCAATATCCCAAATAATCCAATTAAACAAGAACAAGTACATTGTGTTCTCGATTGTTCTTCTTCATTTTCCCATTTCACCGTAACCGACATTCTTTTGCTTCGTGTTTGTCTAACCTTCTCTAGGTTCTTCACTTCTGATTAATTACCAACAGCACATTCACACCATTTTTTAAGTTACTAGTTACCAAGAAAAAAATGAATCAGTCTATAAATCATTTTTCTTACATTTACATATTTACTAACTTGAAAATGCCTAGAACACAACAAATATCCCAAATATTACATGTCTCTAAAAGCACAAGATTAATAGCTGGTTGACACTATCCCTATCCCAGTTAGGGCTTCAGTCCTATACTAGACTTTACAGTAGAGAAAGCTAGCTGATAGATGGTTGAATAGCCAGTTTTATTTGTTAGAACAAGGGCCATGAAATCAGCTTGATACTCGATAGACGACGACAATTACATTGTGTGGTGTTCTTCTGTTCATGTTCGAACTGTTTGTTTGCACTTTTGCCTTGGTTAGTATATGAACATTTTTTTCGTTACCATCAATTTATCACACTTAAGTTCGTTCGAAAAAAATTGTCACACTTAAGCGATTGCTCGGGTGGCAGAAGGAAGGTTCTGTAGTTAAATTCTTGTGAGGACAGTTCTTTGTTTTCTTATGTGAAAGAATTTCACTGTCTGTCCGATGTTCTAATGCTTCTTTCCTTGTACTATAATCATACTACTGTTGTAATGACTTGATTAGATACAGGCCAATTTTATTACTAACCACATGTGATTCTTTCTCTGGCCGCTTTAGCGGCCTTCTGAATGTGTCAACTCTGCTTTTCTAATTAAGCAATTTAATTACAATGCTACTGCTAGTACTTGTGTTGCCTTCCATACGAATATATGATGCAGTTGTGGTGACATTCTACTGGGGACATGTGCCAAGCACTGTACCAACAATCCCCTTGTCAGAAAACAGCAGTAACAGCAGCTGCTACTGCTCACTGTCACAGGAATGATTAGCATAAATTTTATTTTAACAAGGTCAACTTGGGCAGCCTTAGTCTAACACATGCGCCACGGTACATACCCTTCAGGCCGGGTAAACTTTGTTTAATTTTTATGCAGGACATGTGTCCAGATCTTAGCTAGCGTGCTTGCATCAGGACAACACCCAGAACATACCCTCTTGTCTCCCATTGGGTTAACTCTTTTCTGCAATGGAAGCATCCCCTGTCCCTCTGACTGGTAAATGCCATAGTATTAGTACTGCTTGTTTCCCTCAAAATTACAGTACCTGTTCTTGTTCTGATAGCTTGTCTGTCTGTGAACCACAACCACTGAGAGTAGGAACTAGCTTCTACATGGTATTCTTAGATCAGGATCAATTGAAATGTTAGGCTTGCATTGCATCTGTATGGTATGCAGGAACAGATCTGTTTCAGAGCTTCATAAAGCAGAAGCTTCCAAAGAATAGGCCGTACGAATACCCATTTTACTTACAGCAGGTCGGTCTCTGATTATTAGTACTAGTAATCTACTGTCTGCAATGACAGGGAATGTAAATTAAGCATGCTATTAATCTACTCTGATCCGATGGGGGCAGGCGCAAAGTAAAAGGTTAAACAATGCCACATTGCCGAAAAGCAGGTTGGAAAAGCCCTGACTTTAAAACACATTCCCTCCATGTTCCATGTTCTCATGTTTCATCGTCTCCAGCTCACATTCGTTCACTGGGTGAGGTGTCCGGGCACTAAACTAACAACATGGGGGCATGTTAAGAAATGCCAAGAAGATTCATTATATTATTACACACCTTAACGAGCAATCTTCTAGTGAGAATGATATAAAGCCTTTTCTGCCACCACCATCTTCTAGCTCTCTGCAGCCCCTGCTGTTCGTGCCTGCAGATGCGGTGTCAGTGAATTACCTAGGCAAGCCAGACAGTAGTGAGTGTCTCTGACATGGCGCAGCACTAGAAGCAGCAGAGCCAGAATAGGTGCTAGAAGCAGCTGAGGAGCTACCAAAAGTGCTTCGATCCAGGAAAGTGACACTGCTCTAACATTCTAATGGAAGCCAGAGCAGCGCCGGTGCTGGTCCTAGCACTAGTGACGCTGTCCTTGATCTTGGCTTCCGGCGCCGGCGACGAGCGGGCGGCGCTGCTGGCGCTCAAGGCGGGGTTCGTTGACTCGGTGGGCGCGCTTGCCGACTGGAGGCCGGGCTCGTCGCATTGCAGCTGGAGCGGCGTCGGTTGCAACGCCGCCGGCCTCGTCGACCGGCTCGACCTCTCCGGGAAGAACCTGAGCGGCAAGGTCGCCGACGAAGTGCTCCGGCTGCCAGCGCTCACCGTCCTCAACCTCTCCTCCAACGCGTTCGCCGTCGCGCTTCCCAAGTCGCTCTCGGCGCTGTCGAAGCTCCAGGTGCTCGACGTGAGCCAGAACTCGTTCGAGGGCACGTTCCCGGCGGGCCTCGGGTCCTGCGGCGACCTCGCCACCGTCAACGCCTCCGGCAACAACTTCGTCGGCGCCCTCCCCGCCGACCTCGCCAACGCCACCTCCCTCGAGACCGTCGACCTGCGGGGCAGCTTCTTCGGCGGCGACATCCCGGCGGCGTACCGGAGCCTCACCAAGCTCAGGTTCCTCGGCCTCTCCGGCAACAACATCACCGGCAAGATCCCGCCGGAGCTCGGCGAGCTGGAGTCGCTCGAGAGCCTCATCATCGGGTACAATGCGCTGGAGGGAGGCATCCCGCCGGAGCTCGGCAACCTCGCTAACCTCCAGTACCTGGACGTCGCCGTCGGCAGCCTCGATGGCCCCATCCCGGCGGAGCTCGGCAGGCTCCCAGCGCTCACCGCGCTGTACCTGTACAAGAACAACCTGGAAGGCAAGATCCCGCCGGAGCTCGGCAACATCTCGACGCTCGTCTTCCTCGACCTCTCCGACAACCACCTCGACGGCCCGATCCCCGAGGAGGTGTCGCAGCTGAGCCGTCTCCGGCTGCTGAACCTCATGTGCAACCACCTCGACGGCGCCGTGCCATCGGCGGTCGGCGACATGCCGAGCCTGGAGGTGCTCGAGCTCTGGAACAACTCGCTGACAGGGCAGCTCCCGGCGGCGCTGGGCAAGAGCTCGCCGTTGCAATGGGTGGACGTGTCGTCGAACTCCTTCTCCGGGCCGGTGCCGCCCGGGATCTGCGACGGCAAGTCGCTGGCGAAGCTGATCATGTTCAGCAACGGCTTCACCGGCGGGATCCCGTCGGGGCTCGCGTCGTGCGCGTCGCTGGTGCGCGTGCGGATGCAGGGCAACCGCCTCACCGGCGCGATCCCCGTCGGGTTCGGGAAGCTGCCGTCGCTGCAGCGGCTGGAGCTCGCCGGGAACGACCTGTCCGGTGAGATCCCCGGCGACCTCGCGTCGTCGGCGACGCTGTCTTTCATCGACGTGTCACGCAACCGCCTCCAGTTCTCGCTCCCCTCGAGCCTCTTCACGATCCCGACGCTGCAGAGCTTCCTGGCGTCAGACAACGCCATCTCCGGCGAGCTCCCCGACGAGTTCCAGGACTGCCCGGCGCTGGCCGCGCTCGACCTGTCCAACAACCGGCTTTCTGGGACGATACCTCCCAGCCTGGCGTCGTGCCAGAGGCTCGTCAAGCTCAGCCTCAGGGGAAACCGGCTCGCCGGCGAGATACCGAGGGCGCTGGCCAAGATGCCGGCGATGGCCATCCTTGATCTCTCGAGCAACGCCCTGACCGGCGGCATCCCGGAGAACTTCGGGAGCTCGCCGGCGCTGGAGACGCTGAACCTGGCCTACAACAACCTCACGGGCCCCGTGCCGGGGAACGGACTCCTGCGGTCCATCAGCCCCGACGAGCTCGCCGGCAACCCGGGGCTGTGCGGCGGCGTGCTACCGCCGTGCTCCCGCGGCGACACGGGTGCCCTGGCGGGCGCGCGCGGCGGGCCCCGTGGCAGCGGCGCGCGGCTGAGGCGCATCGCGGTGGGGTGGCTGGTCGGGATGCTCGCCGTGGCCGCGGCGGCGCTCGCCGGGCGGTACGCGTACCGGCGGTGGTACGTCGGGTGCTGCGACGGCGCCGAGAGCGGCGGCGGCGGGGCGTGGGCGTGGCGGCTGACGGCGTTCCAGCGCGTGGGGTTCACGGGCGCGGACGTGGTGGCGTGCGTGAAGGAGGCGAACGTGGTGGGGATGGGCGCCACCGGGGTGGTCTACAGGGCCGAGCTCCCGAGGGCACGCGCCGTCATCGCCGTGAAGAAGCTCTGGCGGCCGGCCGGCGAGCCGGCAAGCGAGGCGCTGAAGGAGGTGGCGCTCCTGGGGCGGCTCCGGCACCGGAACATCGTGCGGCTGCTGGGGTACGTGCGCAACGAGGTGGACGCGATGATGCTGTACGAGTTCATGCCCAACGGCAGCCTGTGGGAGGCGCTGCACGGCCCGCCGGAGAAGCGGGCGCTGCAGGACTGGGTGTCGCGCTACGACGTGGCCGCCGGCGTGGCGCAGGGCCTCGCCTACCTCCACCACGACTGCCACCCGCCGGTGATCCACCGCGACATCAAGTCCAACAACATCCTCCTCGACGCCAACATGGAGGCGCGCATCGCCGACTTCGGACTCGCGCGCGCACTGGCAAGAACCGACGAGTCCGTCTCCGTCGTCGCAGGATCATACGGATACATGGCGCCAGGTTGGTCCTAACCTACCATTGCTATCCAATTCGACCTGAATTACCACCTGGTTGATCTGAATTCAATCAAAAAAAAAAAACTGCAGAGTACGGGTACACGCTGAAGGTGGACCAGAAGAGCGACATGTACAGCTACGGGGTGGTGCTGATGGAGCTCATCACGGGGCGGCGGGCGGTGGAGGCGGACTTCGGGGAGGGGCAGGACATCGTGGGGTGGGTGCGGGACAAGATCCGGAGCAACACGGTGGAGGAGCACCTGGACGCCAGCGCCGGCGGGCGGTGCGCGCACGTCAGGGAGGAGATGCTCCTCGTCCTGCGCATCGCCGTGCTCTGCACCGCCAGGGCGCCGCGGGACAGGCCATCCATGCGCGACGTCATCACCATGCTCGGAGAGGCCAAGCCCAGGCGAAAGAGCAAGGACGCCGTGCTGGTCGTCGACAAGGACAAGCCCGTGTTCAGCACCACGCCGGACCCAGACCGCGCCTAATACCAGCTTCTTTTTTGTTTCTCTACCTGTTGATGATGATTTGTTCCTGTACGTAGTACATCTTGATGGATGCAGGGTTTTCAGCAGCCTGTGAGCAACAAATTCGCTTTGTCAAGATTAACTAGCCAGCCCATAGATCATGTATGTAGATTATTCTCTAATGTAATAAGCTCGGTTTTTTTTTTTTTTGGTTCAGTTACACAATTACACAGAAAGAAAACGAAACCAAATCACGACGCCTGTTTCCTCACTTGTGATGAATTGGTGCTCTCTGCAAATCAAGAAAAACATGCATCTTGCTTTTGCCTTTCATGTTGGTTCCATGACAAAAGAGGAAGGTCAGGTTTCAGTTTGAAGCAAAAGTTGCTCCAACTTGAAATCCCGGCTCCGGCAGCTGCGGATGTCCGGCCAAATCGATCAGGTCTCCGTTTAATTAGTTTCCCTTGCAGAATGGGCCCAACCATTGCAGTAGCAGCTAAACGCTCCATGATCTTGAGCTAAAGTTTAAGAACAAAATACACTTCAATAACAAATCTCTAAGCTAAAGGATACTCCATCGAATGTTATATATGTAAGTCATTCAAATAGGCAACGTTGTTCACAAGAGAGAAAAATACTGCACCAGGTGATTTTTAGACCAAAGACCAAGGTCCTGCTTATATTGAAAGCACTGAGTTTTGCTGGGGATTCCAGCTGCTTTACATGAAGAAAGGACAACCAAGTTCCGACATTCAAAAGACAGACCCCTCCATTTAGACAAGT
This sequence comes from Urochloa ruziziensis, assembly GCA_015476505.1. NCBI lineage: Eukaryota > Viridiplantae > Streptophyta > Magnoliopsida > Poales > Poaceae > Urochloa > Urochloa ruziziensis. The sequence goes on along the minus strand of CM027123.1, from coordinate 51,218,501 downwards.
TTAAGGCTGCACCTTGTGATTACAACTTTCACAGCACACATTGCGTATGATCAATCATGTGCAGGATGAATTGAACTCATCACTCAAGTGACCATGCATGTTCTCTCTCACCAGCCCGTCACTTGTGTAATGACAGATGTATTGATGCTCGGACGCCCTCCAAATCGGGCTATTTGTGGAGGCTCTATATTTGGCTTGCAGTAATTAGCAATGGCTCAAGATTAACCTGACACTTGTCAGGACTTGCAGCTCCTATCAGGCTCTATATAAACCACGTCTCCATAGCCTGGTTATCCAGCAACCATCAAGTGAAAATTTTGGCAGCTTAAAGAAGCACAAGATCATCGGCGATGTCGAACATTGAGCAATCCGTCCAGGCCGGCAAGGCGCACGCCGCCGAGAGCGAGGTGAGCTTCTTCCTATAGCTAGCTCGCATAGCATAGCATGGTGTGGAATTCACCCATGCTCCGTGTATGTGTGTGCGCGCAGTGCCAGGCAGAGCACGCAGCGCAGTCCGTCCAGCAAGCCGCCGGTGCCACCGCGGCCGACGCCGCCGGAGCTGCGGCCGACAGCGCGCAGCAGCAGCAGCACCGCGCCGCCGACACCGTCCAGCAGGTATATGTTCTACGAATTCCTCCTCGATCGCCATCGCCGAGTAATTTTCCGATCAATCCTCCAACTCCATTTGTGCGGGTGTGCACTGTGCAGGCTGCTGACCAGGTGGCGCAGACGGCCCAGAGCGCGGCGGCCGCCGTCAAGGACGCGGTGGCCGGCGGCCAGTGATGGGATCATACATCTACTGATCTACGCATGGGAGTGAAGATCACAAAATTCAAAACGCTCCATGGCAGAACGAGTTCATGGCAATTTGTTTTTTTTTTTTTCTTTCGTTGTTTTTCAAACTACTACTACTTTCTGATGATGTTTCATCCAACCATCTGACAAAGGTCAGATTGGCTTGGTATGGTGCAGTAATCTGCACTAGCAATTGGCCAAGTGCCCTGTAATCATTTCTGTTAACTACACATCAATACAGTCTATCTGGGAATTGAATTTGTTGGAGATACATACATAGAGTAAAGCAACTATGCAAGAGAACCTGACCAACAATGGTAGCCTATATTGCATCCTCAATTGGGTTTATCAGAGCAGAGGCACTCTGCATCTTCTCCTCCCCAAGAGAAGTCAGCAGAAAGATGCACTCTGCATCTTCTCCTCACCAAGAGAAGTCAGCAGAATCAATCAGCACAGAAGGCAGTCAGAGCTGCAATTGCTCCAACTGGATGTAGGATGCCCTGAGCGGGACGTAGTCGGAGACGCCAGCCATGTCGATGCTCTCCGCTCTCGTGGTGGTAGCTCTTGCAGACCACGTACAAGCGTCTGCAAGACGAGCGCGACATCACAAAGCAGCAGAGCGCGGCGAGCATGGGGAGAAGGAGCCTGCTTGGGCACGCAAAAGGATTGGTTTGCATTCGATCGGATCCATCACTTCAATCAAATCACCGATCGACCGACCGGCATATGATAAGTTGGACTCCATCCTCCACTCAAACTGATAAAAAACTGGCTAAACTTTACCAAAGCAATGGATTCCAAAAAGACAGGCACACAGCCATTGCCTTGCCCATTGATACACATGGCAAAAGAGCATAGGCAAAACCGCTGTTATACAGAATCAAAACTGCATGCACTGCTCAAGAATACCAGAGAGAATTCAGATGTTCGTCTGACTTTAATTCAAAGTAACGCAAACCAGTGCTTTCATAGTATTACTGCTAAAAATAGGGTTCAGACAGTACAATTCAACCAAAATGTTCCCAACTTCTAGCTTCCAAGGTTCTTCAATGGCAACATCCTGACTTAGTTGGCAGCAGCAGCACTCTTCTTGGGGGTTGCCTCAGTTCCTGAATTGAGGTAAAAAAGTCATTAATTTGTGGCATGTAACAAACAACATGAGATTTCCCATGTCCACTTGCAAGGATCGATAAACAGCCAGTAACCAACCTTCTCTGAAGTTGCTCTTGAAACGGCGAGGCACATGTCGCAGGTACCTCATCCTTCCGGTTCCAGTGGTCTTGCGCCTGATGGCCTTCACGCTCCAGTTATCTGAATTGATGCAAAACAATGTTAACATAGAGTTCATCCAGGTTTGGAGACTAGTTATCCAAACTGTGCAATCAAACATCTTAATCCAATACTAAGTTCACATCATTTACAGGATTTCCAAACACTGTGCTGACAAACAGCAAGGCTTTCAGCTTCATTGCATAGAAATCAGTGCTAGCAAACGATAGTATGAAGAGCAATACAAAATTATGTAAAGACACCAGAAGGCAAAAATCACAAGAGAAACATATACAAGATAATACAAACAGAATCCAAAAAAAATGTTTTGAGGTATCATCAGAGACTTAAATACTTGGGAATCAAAGGAGTTTATAACTCCATCATATTGTTGCAGTTTAATACTCGTCATTTGATGATGGAAAGGCAAGAAAGCGCAGAAATACTTTGTAAAGAGATACAGCAAAATGGAGCAGCACAATGAGGCTCAAATACCACATGCTGAAATTTTTTGAAGGGAGCAGCAGTGGTAATCAGAAAAAAAAAGATAAGTATGATGCTGCAAAGCAGAACATGAATTTGAGCCTTTAAGGGAACAAGGATAATGATTGTTGTCAAAACAAACAACCGCAAAGGATAAATGAGGGATCATCAGAGACTTAAATACTTGGGAATCATAGGAGTGTAACTCCCATCATATTGTTGCAGTTTTATAATCATCACTTGAACCTCAACAGCAGAAACAGGCAAGGAAGTAATTTAGATGCACTGCAAACTTGTGCAAACATATAGGTAGATACTATGCAGGGCCATAAGACTCAAGTACTATTTCTGAGAAAATTTCCAAAAGAGTAAAATAGAAAAGGTATCCAGAAACAGTTGGATTGAAAACATAAAACTAGTATCAAGATAAATCAGTAGAATGCTGCTCAGAACATGAAATATCTTCTCATCAATGCATTGGCATCTCCGAAGTCTGACATGCGAATATATTCATGATTCATCATAGCGTTTGGTTGGAATGAAACGAAATAAGGGAGTACACATACATACAAGCAAACACAGTGAGGTATCTAATTGAGATCAATGTCCAAACTCCAAACAAGGAAGGCATATTAAATGGTTCTACTGCCACAGAATCAACGTTTGGCAAGCTGGGATCAGTTTGAAAACCATTGTTTGTCGGTCACAGATAATCAGAAACACGGACCAATGTTTTCTTCATCCTTTCCCGAAAGAACAAATTGAGCACACAGTAAACAGAGAGGACATAGCCGTGTAGAAAAACCAGTGAAGGTACTACCACGCATCCCTAAATTAACAAGTAAAAAACTACCGATAGGTCATCGACCAAACTCAGCTCATGGAAACAGTGCATCCTACAGGCCATCTTAGGCAATCCGCAAGCATTTGTAACGCAGAACAACGCGCACAATCAGGGCAGATCAACGCAGCTCGCACAGAGAAACACTAAACCTAAGTAGATCTAGCAGCGGGGGAAGAGAGAGGATAAAGCCTGATGGCGGATCTTACACTTGCGGATGCGGGCGGCGGGGTAGCCGCAGGAGGAGCAGGTGCTCTTCTGGAGGTGGAAGCTCCGGCGGCCGCACCGGATGCAGAGCGTGTGGGTCTTGTTCCGGCGCTTGCCGAAGCTGCCCGTACCCTTCCCCTGCGAGCCGCAAGACCAACACGTTAGCGAACGGAGAAGCAGCGGTGGACGGAGGCGAGGGAGGAGAAGGAGGAGGGGCGGCGGCGGCGCGCAGTTACCATTCCTTCGCTGCTCCGCTCGGCTAGGGTTTGAGGCGCGGAGGTCGGGTTGGGGGGAGTGGCGGCGTGGGGGAGGAGAGGCGTAAAACCCTAGCGCTTTATAGCGGCTGGCGACGCGGTGGTGACTGGGCTTTTGATCGATAAATGGGCCGGTCCGGGCCTTTGTTCATACGATGGTAACCCGATGGGCTTTCACTAACCAGATGGAATGGGGGCCCAACAACTACACGATCCATCCGATGGCTCTGTGGTTTGCTAAAAGAAAAATTATGTATGCTGCAGTCAGTGTATAATTATTAATTATTTCTTGAATCATGATACAGGCTGCTGCGTGTCTCTGAATATATAAATATCTATGGGAATTAAAATTGAAATCGTTCTGCGCGAATCCGGCCGGTTTTGTTGTTTTTGCGATAAACAAAGTTAACTGTAACCCCTCTGATAATTAATATATCGATTTGCGCGAATCCGACATGGATACCCAAGCCGTGTTGTGGTCGGAATAGTGTTACATCGACAATCGCCATGATAAAAGTGGTGATTTTAAGGAATCTAAACAGGGCCAGCTAGTTCTGCTTCTGCCTCCAGCATCAACGTCGTCAGCTAGTTATGCTTCTGTATATCGTCTCGTCGACAACGACCGACATGTGTGGCCGTCGCCAAGACTCGGCCGGCTGCCGTCGCTGATCAGCGTAGGAAAGACGCCAGAGCTTGACTGACCGCCGTCTCATCGTCAGGAAAGTGAGAAGACAAAACTGTTGAAAGGTTGAAATTCTTAAGAGGAAGGAAACGTTGCCATCGGAACAGATCGATGGCTAGGCCGTGTTTAGTTCCCACCCGAAATCTTTTCACCCATCACATTAAAGGAGAATCTTAGATGCATGAAGTATTAAACGTAGACGAAAAAGGTGAAAAGTTATATGGATGGGCTTGTAAATCGCGAGACGAATCTAATGAGCCTATTTAATCCATGATTTGCAATAGTAATGCTACAGTAATCATCCGCTAATTATGGATTAATTACCAACGTTAGGTTCGTCTCGAGATTTCCAACCTATCCATATAACTTTCCACCTTTTTGTCTACATTTACTACTCCTAAATTGATAAAATTATAACCCGAAATCTTTTCACCGAAAAGTTTTCGGCAACTAAACACGGCCTTAGTTGCAATGAGAGGTCTCAATAACAGATGGTGCCGAAAATTGGCCATGGCAGGGCGTTGGGCTACGGATTCAGGACAGGCTACGCAACAGAGACGTATACGAATACGTGCAGAGTTGCAGTGAGGACGACAGCCGCTGGGAGGCAAAACGGCAGACTCACGGTCGTCGGGTCTTCGTCACGGTCTCAAAAGTCCCCTGTGGGCAACCTGAGTCTCTGTTGCTTGGTGGCGACTGATTTTTTTATTATCTTCTTATATACAGTAGTGATGACGCGTGCGTCTCCTTAATAATCTCTTCCGGCATAGGCCGTGTTTAGTTCCGCGGTGAAAAGATTTTGGAAGGGAATCTTTTCACATTTGAAGTATTAAACATAGACTAATTAAAAAACTAATTGCAGATTACGTTTGAAATTCGCGAGACGAACCTAATGAACCTAATTAATCTGTCATTAGCACATGTACTGTAGCATTACTGTAGTAATTTAGTGTCTAATCACGTCCTAATTAGACTCATTGGATTCGTCTCGCAAATTTCAGTCTATCTATATAATGCGATTTGTTTTTTACCTACATTTAGTACGACATACATGTGTCTAAACATTCATTTTGGATTTTGGAACTAAACAAGGCCATACACGAGAAGGGCTTGCAAAATCGTGAGGCAATTCATGACGCAATCGCGTGTTTACGAAATGGACAGTGTCTGAATTAGAAGAACAAGTCAGACAAAATAGTTAAGCTGGATCGACCAATTCTTCGTCTAGGAACCAATGCTTCAAGGCACGCTGCTGAAAGATCAAACAAAGCAGCAAAATCAACGACGTAGCACATATGGTTGAAGACGACCCGGCAACTGAAAAGGGAGAAAGGAACTAATTTCAGAACTTGGAAGAAAAAAGACATCCCTCTAGGATCTATATATTTTAGATGAGACAAGTACAGCACAACGAATAATATAGTTGGGCGCCATTTTCCAAGGTAAAGTTATCTCACCATTTCTTTTCCTAGATTTCGAATTGCAATTTCACACTCGAGTTACCAACAGAGCGAACGCGGACCACATCTTCTGACCGAGTATCTGCTCTGACTGGTCGCAAAGCGATCCTAGAAGAACAAGCAACAATTAGGTTCAGACCGTTATATAAGCATAGCTCGGTTCCCAAAAGCAAACCTGGATCATAGAACAAAACACACAGATGGCTCGAGTGTTGCTGTGGCTGACCATAGCAGCCACTCTTCTGCTAGCAACCATCAAGAGCAGCACAGCAGCGTCCAGTATGGCAAAGCCTGGCTGCAGAGAGACTTGCGGCAATCTCACCATTCCCTACCCCTTCGGCATCGGTCCAGGTTGCTTTTACAGCCAAGGATTCGACGTTTCATGCGAGGATAACCACACTTTCATGCATAACTCAAGCAGCCTAATGGAGATCTACAGCATCAGCCTGCTAGGAGGGCAGGCTAGAGTCAGCAGCCTGATTGCCACCAATTGCTACGAGAACGGCACCACAACAGATGGATGGGCCTCAGCAACTACTGCTGATTTGTTCACGATATCCAACAAGGCAAACAAGTTAACCGCAGTTGGATGCAACACACTTGCATTCTTGGATGGCTACAACGACTACATGGCTGGAGCTGGGTGCTTCTCGATGTGCCCGGACAAGCAAAGCGTGGATGATAGCAGCCAGTGCTCTGGCATGGGCTGCTGCCAGACATCCATTGCACCAAGACTCACTTCCTTCAACATCACCTTTGATAATAGGTACAACAATTACGTGGTACGTGGCTTCAATCCATGTAGCTATGCCTTCGTTGCCGAGCAGGATTGGTTCAGGTTTAAGCCTTCTTACCTCGAGGGTAACAAGTTAACAGAGACATTCAAGGACGGAGTTCCTGCTGTGCTTGACTGGGTAGCTGGAAGAGAATCCTGTGAAGAAGCCATTATGAACAGAACATCATATGCCTGCATTAGCAAGAACAGCCAGTGTATCGACTCAACTAATGCTAAAGGGTACCTCTGCGACTGCACGGATGGCTTCGAAGGGAACCCCTACCTCGCAGATGGGTGCCAAGGTCAGCAACTATGCAGAATTCACTTTGTTCTTTACACCTCAAGCTACCTGCTCACTGATATTCAGTTATTGTGTACTATTCTTTGATGCTTGCAGATATCAATGAATGCCAAAAACTAGATAAGTATATGTGCTTTGGAATTTGCAGCAATACAATTGGGGGTTACAGTTGTTCCTGCCCATCAGGGACTCACAGCAATGATCCGAAGATATCAACCTGCAGTCCTGATGCAGTTTCAGAAAAGGCTAAATTAACAAAACTGTTTATAGGTAATTTCCCTACACTCCAATGATATCAGTAGAGTTATCAGAATAGCATGTATAAGTCAGACTGATGTAGCAGATATATCCAGGCATCAGTAACATGAAATCAGCCCTGAATAGACTCCTAAAACTTAACAGAAACATTCATTTTAACTTTTTAAAGTTTTTGCTTAGCTAGTAGCCAAAGCAAAATGAAATGGGTCAACAGGGTCCTGTAAGCATTTCATTTCAAAATTTTCATACTCGAGCCAACATGTGCAATTCGCAGTCCTTGTAACCACAAATCATCTCTTACAATCTTTACCTCCGTATTATAATTAGTACAAGAAAGGTAGCACAACAGAGTGCCACCAGAAAAGTTCACCTAAGAAGCGTGAAGAGACTAACAAAAGGCACAAATCTAGAACTTACCAGACTTCACTTTTCTATAGATCTCTTTCACACACAAAGTCAACAACTGATTATTTCTATGATTTATATAATCAATTTTTTAATTGAGAGTAGGTTTCAGCCCTACTTAGTCATCTAACTTAATGTAGGTGACAAATTGTTGGTACATCATAAGGTTACGGTAGCCATATGCATATTCTGTCACTGTTTAAAGACGATACTGTTCATATCAGGATAAATCTGCGTCAGAATCATAAATCTTAGTCCAGCACATTAGAAAATGCAGCTTGTAAATTACATGCATATAAATATAACGTAACAATATCAAAGAGTCAAGATACAAAAAAGGCAGTTAGCCATTTTGTCTAATAGTGCCAAAAAAAACAGAGTTTCTTTATACACATTAGATGTTACTTGAAAAAGTGTTACTGATCCTACATGCAGATCCTCTGTAAACCATCACATTGCCACTTTTTATCTGTAATGTAAAGAAACATATGTAAAAACTTATTCATATTTTTATTGTTGAAGGCATTAGATGTAAGCTCTAAGTAGCAGACTATAAGAAGCAGCTGGATATTTTTCCTGTTCACAATTGTGTCTCACAAAGAGTACTGTTCTTAATTAAGTGGCTAGGTACTCAAAAGAGCATGTTACTTTAAATTTTAAATAACTAAAATAATGTTTTTCTTGACAGGTATCTCATCATGTGCTATACTTCTGCTTATCTGCATTTTTGCACTACTGATTGAATGTCAAAAGAAAAGGTTGATGAAAGAAAAAAAGAGATTCTTCCAACAAAACGGGGGTTTGATGTTATATGAGAAAATCAGATCTAAGCAAGTTGATACAGTGAGAATATTCACAACAGAAGAACTAGAACAGGCAACAAACAATTTTGACTCTAACAGAGAAGTAGGGAGAGGTAGCTATGGCACTGTTTACAAGGGTATTCTCAAGGACAACAGGGTAGTAGCCATAAAACGCTCAAAGATCATGAACATGGTTCAGAAAGATGAATTCGTGCAAGAAATGATTATACTTTCACAGATCAACCACAGAAGTGTAGTCAGGCTTCTCGGTTGTTGCTTAGAAGTTGAAGTTCCCATGTTAGTCTATGAATTCATGCCAAAAGGCACTCTATTTGATCTGATACATGTCACATACCGTAGCCCATCCATTTCACTGGATGCTCGTCTCAGGATTGCCCAGGAATCTGCAGAAGCACTGGCATATCTGCACTCATCAGCGTCCCCTCCCATAGTTCATGGAGATGTAAAATCTCCAAACATTCTTCTAGGTGACAATTATATAGCAAAAATCACTGATTTTGGAGCATCGAGAATGCTTCCAAAGGATGAAATACAATTTATGACAATGGTGCAGGGAACCCTGGGGTATCTGGACCCTGAATACCTACAAGAGCGTCAACTAACAGAGAAGAGTGATGTTTATAGTTTTGGAGTTGTGCTTCTAGAGCTAATTACAAGGAAGACGGCGATTTATTCTGATGGTACTGAAGAAAAGAAAAGCCTGGCATCATCCTTCCTTCTGGCATTGAAAGAGAGCAGGCTTGAATCTATTTTGGACAGAAATATATTGGGTGCTGGACTGGAGCTGCTCCAAGAAATTGCTCAACTTGCAAAGTGTTGCTTGAGTATGAAGGGGGAAGAGCGGCCATTAATGTCAGAAGTGGCTGAAAGATTGAGATTTATACGGAGAACCTGGCATGAACAATTGGCTGAGAATGCTGGTGAAGAAACTGAATGTTTGCTTGAAAACCCATCAAACTATGACCCTTCTAGTACTGGAAGGCATGGAAGTTTGATGGCACTAGATTTAGAGATTGGTAGATGATAAATATGCGTTGAATCACACGGCAGTAAATTGTTGGTGTTCACAATTTTAGATCGGAACAGAATTTGAAGTTCATTTTTCCTGACATTACCCTGTAACATGTAACATTTTCTTTTGGCATTCCCAGTATGAATGTTAAACTTATTAGTTTTTGAAGTTACTCCATAATAGCAGTATGTTTAGCATTAGCAACACAAATTTGCAATGCAATTGCTTATTACAATTCAGACAGTGGAGGTTTGGACTTAAACCCACTTAGATTGTTGTATGAACTAACCATACAACATTATACTAGCGACGTAAATAAACCTCTAACTCCAAACTGTGTACACTCTACTCTTGAAGCAGGCTTTGAGAAATAGAAGCAAGCTTGGAGGTTCATGCGTAGCTATTAATAACACTATAAATGTTTCATGTATGATCAACCCAAGACAGGAATAACAGGACGGTGTGTACTGAAAGAATACTTAACAATCAACAACAAATAGATTAGTTAGTGTCAAGCCATTAGTACCTTGCCATGAGAACAAAAAAGTATCTCTTGTCTGTCAAAGAATTGATCCGTGTAGCCCTAAAAAAAAATTGATCCTTGTAATATCTATTTTGACAGATGAGAAATTAGTAAACAACAATACAAATTAATGAAGCTAGGATGTTTTGAGACTTTGTCATGTCACATATAGCCAGATAAAACCTACAATTGGTCAGATAGGTGACTTACCGAGCATTAGGGTTAGGTTCTATTGCAATGTTATAAAAGGTGAAAACAAGGTCCATCAACCACTGTTACTTTATGAGGTGAGTCAACAAGCTAACTTGTACTTGTTCATTTATCTGTTTTGACTAAAATAGAGTGGAAGCAGCACATAGTTTTGTTGTACTAACATGAAACATGATGTACACAGTTTGGGGTACATTCACAAAGAAATGAGTCTGGATATACCAGTGAATCAGAAGAGTCTATACGGAGAAGAGGCTACCTAACAAAAGCCTATAGACAAGACTATCAGGGTATCCATAAATAAGCACATAATGTCTGAAAATACATTGTCGACTTGTAACTCCATGTATTTTGTGACCTGGTAAAGGAGGAGGGTTCTAATAGGGTTGGTAATCCAACGGAGAAACCCAGCCACTCTTATGAAGTGGAAGCCATTTTAAAATTTTGCCAATTTGTGTGATCCTTTCTTTATGCACATAGCAAATATGTGAGCAGGTGAACAAAGCAACACACCTCAGTCATACTCTCTCTTGTCATTGTTGTTAGGAAAGGCTGCACTTCCTACTTTTTCAGTTAATTACAACAAATCATATATCACTAAAGCTGCCAATTTATCTTAGAACCAAGAAGTGCAGATCATGGACATAAAGGCTCAACGGAATCTGTGAATTGTTATGCAGTAGCAAAGCACCCAAGTAAAAGTAACATATCGTCTCATTTCAAGGGGTCAAGATATCAGAAGTATCCAATATTGTTACAACTCATTTCTGAAATGAAAGATTTAAACAGCACAAAACATGTGGAGATTGTTAGACGAGATAACAAGCCTTTTCTGCCACAGCAATACTAAATCATAACACATCCCTCTGTGAATAAACAACAACAGATGACTGAAGGTCTCTGTCAACCCTGAAATGGGAGTGGAAAAATCTCCTGGCCTGCCAACCACAACAATTATTAATGAATTTGAGTACTACTATCATGAAACAAGAAATTCCTACACTAGTTAGTAACAGTCTAACAGATATTGATTGACAAATAATAGCAACACTGGAAAGCAGTAGCTATTGTGTGTGTATTGAACCATGAGGGGAAAAAACCTAAGGCACCATGACACATTACCTCAAGAAACGAATTGTGCAGAAGCAAGTGAAGAATATGTCTCTCTTCGGACTCAAATAATACAATGTGACTGAATGAAGAAAAATTTCCGAAAACCTTGCCCGCAAACTCAGATGGGCTTGTAAGGAAACGATCTGACTCATCCAAGGCCCCTTTGTTATCACTGAGTGCATTGAAATAAGTCAGTGCCAACATATGTGCAGGCACAAGTATAGTGATATGAAATGTCAAATCTAATGCATTTTCAGAGTACAAAGAAAATAATCACCTAGGAGTGCAGTCCAAAAAGCGCATAGGTACATTGTAATGTAAGGTAGAGTAGTAGGGTGTTGAATGACAGGGCATGAGAAAGAGGACACTCTTCACTCTTCCATCATGGGCTTGTTTTGACAAATAATACATAACATCTTCTGTTCCTCTCTGCCACAATGTGTTGCATATGAGACATAAATGGAAATAGTGGAGAAGCAACAAAAGTAATCCATACAGCAGCATGAAGCAAGAACAATATCGGCATAGAGAAAACTTACTTGATGGCACAATGACATATATAAGGCCATTGGAACATTGGTTATGATGAGAAGAATAACAGAAAGTTGCAACCTTGAAAGGCATTTTTTCCCATGCAGATTTTTGCCTTTGAATTGTGCCAATGCAGCTAAGCAGTATCCCGAGAACATCAATGCTAAAGGTAGCACCGGAAGAACAAATCTGCAGTATTCAATCTATTTATATCATATTATGTGTATGGAGAGACGAGGTTTGTTGATTACATGAGCACTGTACACTTGCAATAATCGGTGAATACCTGAATTCTTTATGTCCAAGTATGCTGTAAACCCCTAATACCCAAGCGATTAGACCTGATATCCTCCATTCCCCAGACTTTACAATTCCACATATTGAAAACGGTAAGAATGTCCAAATCATGGATGGAAAACCCTGTGTGAAGTACCAGTGGAAGACATGTGTTCCATAGTAGTCTCCTCCTGAAGAGAAGAGGTTGAATTTCAAAAAATTAAGTGGCACTATGACCTGGGAACCATACATCCACCAATCTAGGAGTGTTGTTACTGCAAGGACAATGGCCCTGCATAAAGATCAAACAAGTTTATATAAAATAGTCACCAGTTGGAAAAAGAGCAAAAATGACATTAGAAAAGATAGGTAACATGTGTCCTACCAAGGAAAGAAACAAAAACAGAGACAACATAACAGAATGGAACAAGAAATTAACATGGCTAACTTCTAAAACATCAGCATTGTGCGTACGTCCAGTGCATGAAATCAAGAACCAATAAAGATATAGACAGCATAGAGAAATTCAAAAATCCTAAACAACAATAGATTGAATGTTGGACTTGAATTTTAACAATAGCTTACCCTACTGGAATGACCTCAAGAAAGACAAAATGACATCTGGATTTCATCTGAATAAAATCCAAAAGACCAGCATAAAGCCATGTCACAGCACTTGTTGGACGAATGGCACAGGACAAGGCTGCTATCAGAAGAGCCACTTTTCTTGATTGGGGATTTTGTTTACTGGCAGCCTGCTGCTTTGAAACAGCTGAGGTTCCCTTGGAAGACTCTATTGCAGTAAACCAATAATAGAGTCCAGCCACAGTCAAAACTGTCTCCAAGCTGTTTGATAGAGTCCGTGTGATGCAGAAAAACATGAACCAGTTAACCAACTGGGAAAATAACTGCAAACAGTTTGTTAAGGCCAACGTCCAATATGTCACTGCAGTCGTATATTCATGAAGGAAATCATATATACATAGACAAGTTTAAGGATACAGTCCACTGGGCAACCTGAACATCGAAAATACGTTTGGAAAGTTTATACAAGTATAAATCTCCAAAAGCTGCAAATACAGATTGCAGGAGACGTGGAGCGATCACCTACATGGAAACAAATAAACAGATAAGGAAATGCTCCGCCTCCTTATGTGAAAAAGATGAAGCTGAGGGGAGATGTACGGACGAATGTCCAAAATTATGATAGGCACGGTTCTGATGAAAATTTTCTGTTCATATTGAGTTTGCAACTTGGAATTTTGGAATGATATTAAACTAAGATTCTGGATGTTCCTGAAGAAGCAGGTATCCCAAAACCAACACGATGGTTCAAACCCAGTTCCAAGTCATCTGTCAGCTAAGAATTCTGTATTCTTTTTTTTTGAAAGGGATAGCCTATCGATACTGATTAGAGAACTTCTATTGCCAGCAGTACTCTAATGTAACCTACCACTAGAAAATAGAAGTCATATGCTCCCTGACAATTCTAGCCCAGAGAGCTGATGACTAGAATCACCATTCTGTGAGCAATTGATACTAACTCTGATAGACTTGTCACGAACTGGTAAGCAGTATTACCATAAACCATGGAGTATCCAGATGGAGTAGCGCCAGAATCTTGTAGAGAGCAGCAAAGATCAAGGGGTGGAGGTAACTTCGCAGGCCCCGCTTCCACTCCCAAGTAAGGTGACCATACCTGCAGCCAACAGCGCGAAAACCAAATGCATTAGCGCTCTGGCATCGAATTTCCATGAAAATGACCCCCTCTCCGCAAGGAAATCGCCGCATTCCCTCGAGTAGAGCGGCAAACGGATCGCGCACCCGTGCGGAACAAGGAGCAGCGGCGAGGTTACCCGAAGGCGATGCGGTGGGCGACCTCGAGGCACTGCCAGTGCTCGTCGGGGTTAAAGTAGGTGCGCACCAGCAGCGCGTTGGCTGCACGGAACGCCAGCGCGAGCGTCAGCACCCTCCGATCCGAACCCAGCGCAGGCCACGGCTGGATCCGCCTCGCCTTCTGTGGAGAAGGCGGAGAACCGACGTCGCCAGCCGGGGAGCCAGCAGCGCGGGATCGCCGGCGTTGGCTCATCGCGCGCGCTTCTGTAGCCGTTTCGCTCTCGCTGCCGGCGACGCTGCAGAGAAGAGGCAGGCAGGGGGTGGGAATCGAGCTGTCAACGAGCCGATCTCGAGCGCGCGAGCGGCGGCGCACGGGGGGATGAGCAGAGAGGCAGGCAGGGGGATGAGGCGGCGCGCGCACGCGCACGGGGGCGCGCGATCGCGGCGGCGCACGGGGGTACGCGAGGCGGCGGCGCGCGGAGCGGCGGGAGGCCGGCGGCGCAGAGGAGGGCTGGAATACGGGCTGTCAACGAGCCGAGGTTGAGCGAGCCCAGGTGGCTGTGGCTCTCGACGGGCCGAATTGGGGGCGTGAATTCAGCCTACTAGAGGCCTTCGGGCCGAATCGTTGGCCTTTTCCGTTTGTGTACTTTCTTTTTTTTTAGAGAAAGGAACTTTATTCAAGTCTCCATAAGTTATGCACTCAACCAATTATTACAATTTTAGTTTACGGTTGTTTAAGGAAAGCTCTCCAAGAGCGACACCAGCAAAAAAACAAAGCGTGACAGCTTAAATGTTAAGCCTATTAGATGACAACCACCCATGCTTGACGAAGATCTCCAAAGCCACGGTTTCCATCATATGATATGCCCACTTCAAATTTGACATATCGCCCTCCTTTTGAAGGGTGATAACGTGTCCAATACGTGGCTCTGAAAATAACTTGCAAGTAAGAATATAATTTTTTGTCAAAAAGACCACTTCATTTCTGCACAATCAAATAGACCAAAGAATTGGACTTGCTCCCACACCAACTTGAGAACGTGTTTTCTGGTCTAATTGTTGCTGCCAAGTCCCAAAAAATCCACTTCACTATGTGGTGTATGTAAACCAAAAGCAACTTGAACTACTCTCCAAACGAATCTTGAAACATGACACTCAAATAATAAATGCCGAATAGTTTCTTTGTTGTTGCAAAAATAACATTTGTCATCACCACTCCAGTTTCGTTTAAAAAGATTGTCTTTGGTTAAAATAACCCCTTTAACAAGAACCAAACAAAAATCTTATTTTTTAGTGGTAGCATCAATTTTCAGAAGGGTTTATTTAACGTCAAAGCTATTTGGTTTAATAAGTGATTGTACATTGACTTCACAATAAACTTTCCTTGTTTAGTAAGGCTCCATGTAATAGAGTCTTGTTGGTCATCTAATTGCACAAAAGCAACTTTTGCAACCAAATCATTCCATTTAATTAGCTTATCGTCCACTAGAGCCCTTCTAAAAGTTACATTGAGAGGTGTAGATCGAAAAGTAGAGGCAATTGATATATGCTTCTTTCTCGCAATATTATACAAAGATGGCTATTGTTCTTTGAGAGTAAAGTTTCATAACCACTTGTCCTCCCAGAATCTAACTGAAGTACCATTGTGAAGGTTAAATGTGGAAAGATCCAAACATTGATACTTAACCTTCACTAGGCCTGACCAAAAGTGTGAATCCCCGGGTTTCCAATAGATCTCACCAATGGTCTTGTTTTTCAAATACTTCTTCCTAAGAGTTGTTGTCATACCCCATCTTCATTGTTTGTATAACCATTTGCTAAGCAAGCAGGCATTCCGTAGTTCAAGATTTATAATTCCTAGCCCCCCTTGTTCTTTTGGTACGCAAAGAATGTCTCATTTGGTCAATCTGTATTTTTTCTTATGGTTATCCCCTTGCCAGAAAAAAAAGCTAGACCTATAGAAGTCTAACTTCTTAAGAATATCTTTTGGTACTTCAAACAAAAACATCATATACATAGCAAGACTGCTTAGAACAGAGTTTATCAAAACTAAACGACCACCATACGACAAAAGACCACCGTTCATGTACTTTCTTCTTGTCTTTTGTTTTATAATATTCCTCCGTATCAATTTTACGTTTATTACCTTTTTAAGGCTTTAATTATATTTTGTCTTCTTATCTACTTCCTTTTCCCTTTTTCTATTTGGTAATTCTAACTTTTACTTTTTTCTTTTTCGTTATCTTTTCATCATTTGTATCTTTCTCCCATTTTAGTTTTGGTAACACTAACTTGGTAACTTTTTACCTTCTTTTAGTGTCGCCGAAGTGATGCATACTCTCGAACGTGGCCTTTTTTCTCTGCTCCATTGTGATCATGTGCCAAAAACTGGAGCGTGCGAGCGATTTTACGAAAGAACTTTGACCTATTGTGCATTTTTTACCATCAATAAACCTCAAGAAAAAGCCCTTGAAAGTTTGAATAGACACGCTGACAGTTTCAAAGACATCGAGAGTCAGGTAAGTCGGCACACACACAACATGCACGCACACGCACACACATGCGCGCGTGCACACAACACACACACACACACAACACGCGCGCGCATATTATAGCATGGCATCTGTCTCATGGAAGGAGAATGGATGTTGTAGGGAGTTTGGACAGCTCGGGAAGAGCGTGGAAGGAGGAAGATGATATATTTGTATGGGAAGAGCGGATTGTTAGATAATTACACAATGGAATTAATTTCAATATTTTGTTTCATTTTTCCCTTTAAATACACCTCCTTTGTTCTATAGATTCCTTCCATTGTTATCGCTACGCAGCCACCATTCCACCAACCAGCATGCATCTTTCTTCTTCCCATTGTTATATATCTCTGCCTGATATGTGACCAACTGGAGTACTTGAAAGGAAATGGATGGTTGTGTAGCAAAAGTCAAATCATATGGACCATGAGAGTGGCTCAAAGTGTAGAATTGTTCCTAAGCAAAGAACCTAATCCAATGCACATTTTATCCAAAAAAAATCTTAAAACAAGGAATTAGGGTTCATGAGTATTTTGTCGTATTAACAATCATTATAAGTTAAGTTTGAAGATATAAAATGGTCATCTTAGAGATGACGAGACATTAAGATAACCAATGATAAAGTGGTAAACATAGTCTATTATAGCATGATCCACTAAACCGGTTATAACATGTGAGAGCACAAAGATGGACAAGAGCTGTTGTGGTGGTCTTAGAAGCGAGAAGATTCAAAAATAGTGGGGTGGAGGCTCAAGCAAGGCGAGGATGGAAATAGGGGGATGGAGGCTTGAGCAAGGCGGGGATGGTTATATAACTAGGCTATAATGTTGAACACACATAAAGTGTTGCCGTCGGTTGTGATGAGCACATAAACATGTGCATAGATTCCCTTTTAAAATAAATGAATACAACATGCAAACTCGTGCAGAATGAATACAATCTTATGCAAGAAGAAATAAAAATCAATAATTGAATAGTTGCGGGCCGTGAATCAACCATAATTAGTTACACCCGCAACAAATCCACGTGCTTGTGTCTTTTTTTCTCTCTTTGCATAGGTTTTTGTTCAGCCTCAAACTTTACATGATAAACACGCAACAAGTTGCTCTCTATCTATTTATATTTTAGATGATTTTTATGCATCAATTTAGATGCTACTGGCTCATTAATCTTTCTTCCACGTGTGCATTTTGTTTTATTTTTCTCGTAAAATCTTTGCTCTGTAACTCAATCATTGACATCTGGATCCAGGATACAGCGATACCCCATCATTAATATCCGGAATCCGATGGCGATACCCATGGTCCCATATGTCAGTGATCGAGTGAGGATGTATTGTACACTAGGAACCAAATGGTTCCCAGCTTCATTAAATGATGCCAGCGCATGCTCTATAAATTCCTTCCATTGTTATTCTATCCGGCCACCAACCCATCCCCTAACCTTCGAGCGCCTCTCTTCTTGGCATAGCCTACTCGAAATCAACGATCCACTATGCAGCCCTTCTACCTATTTTCGACGTGCTTCCCTATGGTAGCTCTTTTGTCGTTGTCTCTTTTTCCTATTTTCGATGAATCTCGTTTGCCAAATTCGTTAAACCGTTCTTTTTATCTCCATTGCATTCCTTTTTAATGCCCAAAGGAGTGGTAACACGGATATATTATTAGTAAATGTTACACATTATATATTTTGTGTGCATATTTCATTTACTTTTATCCTAAAATCTATACAATATAACTCAATCAATGATATATGGATCCAGATACGGCGATACCCCATGGTCCCATATGTCAGCGACCGAGTCATGGTGTGTTGTACACTGAAGGAACGAAATCAACCCCACCGTCATTAAACGATGCCAGGCCACGGTCTATAAATTCCTCTGTTATCATTCGACCCGGCCACCAACCCATCCACTAACCTTCGAGTGCCCTCTCTTCTCAGCCATAGCCTACCCGACGTCGACAATCCACTGTCTAGTGCTCCTACCTATTTTCAGCGCACCCTTGTGGCAGCTTCTCCGTCGCCGTTCGTCTTCCCTATTTACGACGGGTCTTGTTTGCTGAAGTTATCAGTTCTTCCTTCTTTTTTTCATTGCATTTCTTTTTGACGCCATGCCTAGCGACTACTGGTACCACCATTACCTTTTTTTTTCCATCTCGTGTGTCTATGTAATCTTTTTGTTGAGAAATCGTGTGTATGCCATTTTCATGGCTATGTAATTTCCATTTTGAGAAGTGGTCTATACACAATTTTGGTATCTTCGCCGCTGGCACCGTGTAGCGCCCTTTCTAGTAAGATTCAATAAATGAATATCTAGTAGACAGAGAAATACATCTTTTCATTTATTATACTGCTTGTTTTTATAGAGTTACCGGTTGGTGGATTGATGCTGGCAGCGCAGGGAAGCGGTGAAGGGAAGAAGCCCAAGAGGAGGCGAGGACAGAAAGAGAGGGGGAAATAAAAAAGGGAGCGAGGGAGGGCAGGACAGGAAAGGAGGAGGGCCCCCGTCCCGTCTCTCCACCTCGCCGCGTCGCCGTTTCTGGCTTTCCGAGGGGAGCTAGCAAAACCCCACTCCCGCTGCGTCGCCCGCCCAGCCCCGCCGCGCCGATCGCGCCCAACCCTAGCGCCGCCGCGCCGGCCGCCGCGCCCCGGCCGCGGAGCTGCATTCCCGGCGTGCTTGCTCCCCGGAGGTACGATTCCAGGCCCCCCCGCCGGTTCCTCCTCCCCCGCGCTCGGCCGCGTCTCGCTTCCGCGCTTCTTCCTTGTGCGGAATTCCGGCCGTATTCGCGATTAATGCTTACCCTTTAGAGTTGGGTTTTGCCCCTTGGTCCGTAAGGGGCAACTTGGCTGTGCTCCTTTCTCGTTATTGTACGGTGGTTATCGTATGGCCGACCGGTTGGTTCGTGCTGTTTCGTTTTCCTAGTCGTGCCTTGTGATTGACGAAAAGTTTGTTCAATGGATGATGCTGTTGCTAGAGAGGAGAAATGGCAAGCACTCCAGGGGGATCATTGGTAGATGGAGCAGCTGGGAGTAACACGGCGAGCGGAAATGCGGTCACTGCTCATCACTTGATGTCACGCCAACTGTCCAGCTTGCCTGCCGTCAGGAGGTCGGGTCGGAGTACTTCCAATCCTTACAGGGGACATCCTCCCACGAGGTTGGGCACTGAGGCGTCAGGGTCTCATGACAAGAAGCGGAAGGCGCCAACGGAGGAAGCGCCCTGTGGAATTTCAGAAGCAGCCAAGGCCAGTGATTCAGCTCCTCTGACGCCGATAGATCCGAACATAACTTATAGCTCCAAGGACGGTGCGAAAGGGCGATCGAGTGAGCATGCCATGGTTGGGAACACTTGGAGTTCACCAACGAAGCGGAAATGTTTGTCCACGAGAAGCTACTTATCCCTATTCAAGCCGCACAGGAAGGGAGAAGCCACAGGTACTTGATATCATCCCCCATTCATCATTTATCCACTTAGGCCGTCTAGGATTCAGCATGAAAGAAAGAACATGATGACCACTCTTGGCTGCCTTAGTATCATGCAAATATATTCGCATATTTGATTTGTGTCTTAATTTGCAGCTGTAGCGGTTAGATCGGAGCAATCATCCATTCCCACAAAAACAAACAAGGTATGCCAGAAAAAGGAACCTTTTCTTAATTATGTATTTCAATCTTATTTACATTTAATGGGCTCGACCGCAACCCTTTCAGATATGCAATATGACCTAACCTGTTGACGTTTGGGTACTCACATGTCAGTTGTAGTTTGTTAAGTTCTCCCTTTTAAGGAAACTGATATGCATGCTTGCTGTAGGTTGTGCCTAGTTAGCTATGCAGATACCTTCCCGTCTAAGATCATTGGTCATGAATTCTTTGTGCTAGCCACCGGCGCTTTAGTAACTGAAAAACGGATCAACTGGTCTGCTAATTCTAACTCGATGTGTTTGTGCGTATTTACTGCACCTATGGTCCCTTGCACAGTTGCTTTTTGTCTAGCTTGCTGTCTCATCAATCATTGCATCCACGTGTCTTCTCTCCCAGATAGTCTAAGGAATTAATTGTGTGTGACCCTCAGGAACCCCACATATCTTCTAGTGTTTACATTACACTAGGAATCTTCTATGTTAGACACTGGACTTGGATTTTATTAGATCCTGATACTAACTCATTTCTTTCCTTACTGATTTGCAGGTTAAGGAATGTCCATTTCAGAAACTTCAGAGATTGCCAGATGGGTGCCATCCTGATTTTGACAATGATCATTTGTACTCTGTCAATATGCTCCGTGAGTTCTGGCACAAGTCTCGAGGTGCTGTCTTTGTTGATGACAAGGTAGGAACTATGCTAAGTAGTTTAGCCAGCATTACCTTCTTGTTAATATAACGACACACAGCTCTGTTGCGTCTTCGAGAAAAATAGTTAAGCAGCATTACAGTCTTGCACCCACAAACAAGAAGTTTTGGACACCTCTTACTTACACCCACATTTGCTGGTTTGCTGGTTTGTAGATATTGGACAACATTCTATTATGCAAGTATAATGTTGTATTTCTGCATGCAGTTCTTTCCAGTTGCGTTTAGAATTTTAAAATACCAAAAGAATCATGGCATTAACTCATATATAATGCAGGAGCATGTAATGAAGACCATCTTATTCATATTGTCAGTTTTACCTGATGCCTGTCGACCTTTTCTACTTGTCACATCTGCTTCTCTTCCCACGTGGGAGGCTGAGTTCAGTCGCTTTGCACCATGCATCAACATTGTTGTTTATGCTGGGGAGAAAGATGTGCACAAACTAATTCAAAATCCGGAGAACAGAAGTCACACAATGTTACATGTTCTCCTAGCTCATCCTGATGCTATCTTAGAGGTAATTCATAATGATCTTCTCAGCCCGATTAATGTTCCTTATTGTTTAGGGCACATTGGTTCCTTTGTAACACCTTGGTGTTGCCATTATTACACCCTTGCAAATTCTTAACCATATGTAGTCCTGTGTTTCATTTAGTTTTGATATTTCTGCCTGTCTGCCATGATACAGGACATTAAAAATGTACAGTGCATTGGTTGGGAGGCAGTTATTGTTGATTATTGTCAAACCTCAGTTCTAAAACACCTCAAACAACTCAAGCAACTTTCAACAGATTTTAGGATGGTGCTTTTGAGTTCTCCACTGAAGGTGCCTTTCGTCAGCTCTAAACTGTAACTTTGCTTCTATACCAGTCTGCAAATAATTCCATGTCAAATCTTGCTGTTTTGTAGAATAATCTTGTCGAGTACAAGAGCCTGCTAGCTTTCCTTAATTCAGAACAAGAAGGTGATGGAGCTTACATTGATGCTGATGCCCTTGCTATGTTGAGAGCAAGATTTGCACGCCATATTGCATATGAGCGAAAAGCGGGCTCTTCGAATTTTTTGGAGTATTGGGTTCCTGCTTACCTTTCAAAAGGGCAGCTAGAAACCTATTCTTCCATATTGCTTGAAAACTCATCTACCCTGCTGTCGCAAATGCCAACCGACAATTTTGGACCTCTTCGTGACATTGTTATGCGTCTTTGGAAGGTTTGCTTTCAGAAAATTCATCCTCTTTTATGATACCATAAGTAGACAGCAAGCTTACAATCTGCATGTGTACGCACATTTTCTGTGAAGTTATTTACTCTGCTACCGATTCTGATCTCTTGGCTTCATGTAACAGTGCTGCAATCACCCTTGCCTCGTTGGCCTACGACATTCGCCTGTCAATACTAGCGATGTAACTGAATCAGAGGATAATAGAATGCACAACAGTGGCAAGTTGCTGCTTCTTGAAAAAATGCTTAAAGAGATCAGGAACAAGAGGTTAAGAGCCATTGTTCTTTTTCAAGTGAGTTACATTATCTTTTACCTTTGTCCTATATTCTTAGTTTTAGCTGTCATTAGACTTGTCCTTTTGCAAGCATAATTGCTAAAATGATTGACTCTCCTAGGTATTCTATGTTATACTCAATTAATCATAAAAAGTTTTTAGCTACATGTTGGTCAACTCCAATGCTAGCCAGCAAAACATTTATTAGGATCTGGATAATTCTAATTATTTTGAACCTGATCAATAGACCCTCACTGCTATTCTCTGTTACTGGCATTGGTTTGTTTTTTCTTCTATTTTACATTTTTCTTGGTTACGAAGTTCTGTGTTCTGTGTAAATTCGAAGAGGCTGCTATGTCACCTCTCTACAGTCGGCATGCATCAAGGGCATGCCATAGTTTGAGTTCAGCATGATTTGAACCTTTTCTTTTGCACTGTGGCAGTCTGATGGAGCAGTTGGAGACCGACTGGGTAATATCTTGGAAGAACTCGTACGGCACAGATTTGGCCCTGAGTCGTGCGAACGTGTTCAAAACCGTTCAACATTTTTAGTGAAACAAGAAGCAATGAATATGTTCAATGACACGACCAAAGGGCGATTTGTTTTTCTGATCGATAGCCGTGCATGTCACTCCAGCATAAACCTTTCATCTGTTGATACCATTATCATTTATGGTAGTGATCTGAATCCACTAAATGACCTGAAGGCTCTACGAAAGATCAAGATAGAGTCACAACTGAAGTATGTCCGCATTTTCCGCCTATATACTCCTTTCACAGTGGAGGAAAAGGGTCTCGTGCTTGCAAAGCAGAGCATGACTATTGATAGCAATGGCCAAGATATAATGCCTAGTTTAAGCCATTGCTTGCTAAGCTGGGGTGTATCGTTCCTCTTCAGCAGAGTTGGTGAGCTTCAGCAAGATAACTGTGCCAGTAAAAGTTACGAAAGCGGCACAGTCTTTATGGATAAAGTAGTTTTGGAATTCTTAACAGAACTGTCCACAGATATTGAAGATAGCGGCAAAGTAAACAGTTCAACCATATCAAAAGCTTGCATGAGTGGTGAGTTTTATTCACGAAACATTACTCTGATAGGTGAGAGGGATGGAATATCTTCACTGGATGGAGATCCACCTAAATTCTGGTTAAATTTGCTGGATGGGAAATCCCGTCGTCCCACTGAAGAAACTAATGAAGCCAGAAGGAAGCTTAGAAAAACAGGTGAAATTGCAGGTTCATGTTCAAAATTTTCATCGGATGTGATGAATGATGACCTATTTCCTGAAATTAGTACCCCATCAAGTGTGGAGCTTC
The DNA here is from genome assembly GCA_015476505.1 of Urochloa ruziziensis. Taxonomy (NCBI): domain Eukaryota; kingdom Viridiplantae; phylum Streptophyta; class Magnoliopsida; order Poales; family Poaceae; genus Urochloa; species Urochloa ruziziensis. The sequence continues at coordinate 51,194,748 of CM027123.1, read as the reverse complement.
ATCTACTTCCTGAGATAGGTAAAACAATTTGAAACAGTAGTATTTTCTGTTCTGTAGGTGTTCATATTACATTGTTCTAATACAGTTCATTCTGAAGGGGTTGAAAACGTGAGCACACCCAAAAGTCTTCATGCTGAACTTAAGCGCGAGTTGTCAAAGCTAATTAAAGTGTTAAAACTACCGGTATGTATTATCTAAGCTCTTCTGTAGTTTTCTTTGACTCTAACGCAGAAACAGGGGTTTTGTCAGCAGCACAGAGTTACTCTTCTGCACCTTTCAGGACTTTCTGTGATGCACCTAATGGTTATTGTTGGAAATCACTCCCTCACTTTCTAGGTGGTTGTCAAAAACACAATAGTTGTCCGCTCACACACAAGCACAAGACAACACACAAGTATTTTTGGTGATGCAGGCCACATGGCCTTCATTGTTTTCTCACATATAGCTTGTACAGGGACACCTGCCCATGATATCCCCCTAATTAATGCAGTCCATGCTCACATGATCTGCATATTATTCCCTTTTAACTAGGCTAGAAGCTGAATCCTAGCTAGCACTAATAGCAATGAACCTAGACACTAGGTGAACCTGGACACACAGGATTATTTCCAACAGTTATATGTTCTTAATGCATGTATGAAATAGTGATGTACTGCTGCTTGTTATACCTGTACATGAAAAATGTTCCTGCTAAAGTTTTTTCCCTTTCTATGCGCCGCTTGTCACATTTAATGTCATGCTGATCTTGTTATTTGTAGAAGTATCAGTTCCTTTGGTTTTGAGATACTTTTTTGTTCTTCCCAGTTTTGATTGGCATCTCACATGAATCACAGGATGATGTACACAATGTGGCCAAGCAGTTACTTGAATACCTCTTGAAGAATCATCTAGTAGTGCGGGAGCCACAGGACATACAGCATGCTTTCAACATAGCATTGGTAAGATTAGCACCCACAGGTGTTACTTAGTTCACTTTTACATTGGTTTTATCAAATATGATAAGTTCCTTAATGCTTCCTGCAGTGTTGGTGTGCTGCTTCTCTTCGGCATTACACTAAGTTGGATCATCAAGAATCACTTGCCCTTGCTGCAGGCTGCTTGAACTATGAATACAATAAGGAGCTCACAGGATATTTCTATAAAAAAATAGAAAAAAAGTTTTTACATAAATCAGGCAGGAAAAGGAAGAAAATACCGAATTATAGACTCTTGCCACATGAGAGCTCATCTGCTAACTTGAGAAGCGACCACAATTTCCCCAAGCAGGCAGTGGATCTTCATGGTAACTTCACAAATGGCACTCAAGAGAGCCAGTGTACCGCTAACCAGATGGTTTCAGATGGGCAAGAGTTGGTGCCTGCTCCAGAAGCTGACAGAGAATGTCATTTGTCAAGTGAAGAGCCTCACATTTCCCCCAAGCAGGCAGTGGATCATCATGGTAACTTCACAAATGGCACTCAAGAGAGCCAATCTGCCACTGACCAGATGGTTTCAGATGGGCAAGAGTTGGTATCTGCTCCAGAAACTGAGATAGAATGTCATTTGTCAAGTGAAGAGCTTCACATGTTCCCCAGGCAGGCAGTGGATCTTCATGGCGACTTCATAAATGGCACTCAAGAGAGCCGGTCTGCCGCTGACCAGATGGTTTCAGATGGGCAAGAGTTGGTATCTGCTCTACAAGACGACATAGAATGCCATTTGTCAAGTGAAGAGCCCCATGTTTTTCCCAAGAAGGCAATGGATCTTCGTGGTAACTTTACAAATGGCACTCAAGAGAGCCAGTCTGCCGCTGACCAGATGGTTTCAGATGAGCAAGAGTTGGTCTCTGCTCCAGAAGCTGAGATAGAATGTCATTTGTCAAGTGAAGAGCCCCACACTTTCCCCAAGCAGGCAGTGGACCTTCATGGTGACTTCATAAATGGCACTCAAGAGAGCCGGTCTGCCGCTGACCAGATGGTTTCAGATGGGCAAGAGTTGGTATCTGCTCCAGAAGCCGGCATAGAATGCCATTTGTCAAGTGAAGAGCCCCATGTTCTCCCCAAGCAGGCAGTGGATCTTCATGGTAACTTCACAAATGGAACTCAAGAGAGCAAGTCTGCTGCGGACCAGATGGTTTCAGATGGGCAAGGGTTGGTATCTTCTCCAGAAGCTGACAGAGAACACCATTTGTCAAGTGAAGAGCCTCCCGGTAGGACTGCGATGAAGAGAATAGATTTATTTAACCACATTTTTTCCTTGAGAGAGAAGAATATCATGGAGAAACAACAACATGAGCTATTGAACTTAAGAACACAGAGAAACACTGAAGTTAGGAAACTTAGAGAGGTATGCCATGCAGTTGTTCAACACATTAGGATAAGTGATATCGATGAAGAGATCAGAAGTAACCAAATAAAGCTAGTGATTAAGTGGTTCACTCTGCTTATGTTTACATTTTTGGTGCACATGAAGCACCAGCTTGCCAAACTTGATGCACTACAATCTACAACACAGGCTAAAGAGCGACTGATGAAGGAGAAACTCAAACAGGAAATATTATCAGGGCGATTAGATCAATTCCTTGATCTCTGCAGTACTCTTCCAGATTCCAACTTTGTTGTCGAGGAATTTATCCATTTTAAGAAACAAAATGGGGATAATCATGTTGACAACACTTTGGCCTTGGGATGTGACCAGTTTTTGGGTGACAGATTGGTGGGAATTACTCTTGCACGAAATCCAGTTCCATCAGAGGCATTTTCTGCTTGTGCAGTGAGAAATGAGCCTACAGAAGCTCATATGAGGTCTGGTGGGGGTGCAGCATCAGAATCTGTAGATCTTCCAGATTGCAATATCCACTGCAGTTCTGATGGAACAGACTCCTGTTCTGCAAGTCATGATTCAATCAATCAGGTATCACGTTAGTCCGTTGAGTTTTTCTTTCTTTCTTTTTGCTATCTGTCATACAACAAGACTTTGTTTGCTGTGCTTTATTTGAAAGTTGTGTTTGAAGCCAAACAAATTTGTTATATTGTCTTTCTACACAAAAAGTTCAGCTGAGCAATTATCTTTCTGCTGAAAATCACTTAAAAGCCGTGCCATTTCATGTCACTAGTGTACTGTTGGTATTTCCTAGTTCTTAATGTTTTTTTTTTTGTGTTTTCTGGATTCATTGCACTTGGCTTACTGTTTGTACTGATCATCACTATATATGTTTCAGTGATGCCTGACTAATCTAATACCCTCCTTTCATTAGGAATCTTTGACTGGTGGGTCCAGAAGTACGAAACATGCCAAGAGGAATAATATTGCTAATCCAAGTATGCTGCCTGGAAGTGTGGCTTCTCTTGTCATGGGAGTTAATGCAGATAATGATATTACTGTTGCAGCAGATCCAGACTGCTTGGAATTGCCTGTCTCGGCTTGTCCACAAAACCTCATGACCTTGCAGAATCAACCTGCAGAAGCAGAACCAACTGATACATTGGTTGCAATGGCAACTCAGGATCTGCAAACTGAGATGCAAACATCATGCCCAACAGTGAATGCTCAACATCAGAGAATATGCCCTGATGATTCGAGTAAAATGAACCTTGACCCGGATGCAACAGCTGAAATGTTACAGGAAGGGACAACTTCGGATCACTTGGGTGATTGCAGTACTGGATTTAAAGATAAAAATGTCGACACTGTTGCTGCAGATCCATTGAGTTCAGAAAATCAATCTTATATTGCTCCACAAAACCCAGCTGTCTTGCCAGATGCTTGGGAAGTTGGAACTCAGATTGATCAGTCAAGCATGCCTGCGCAGCATAGTACAAGTCTACCCTGCCGAACAAAACACAGCAATTTCAGGACATCCGCCAGCAGAAGCAGAACCTAGTAATCTGGACATGGAGGCTGACCGGGGTTTGCAGCCTGATATACGGAGCCCAGATGTGTTGCCAGTTTCATTGGCGATTGGAACTCATGCTAATCAATTAAGTACGTATTCCCTGCAAAGCAGTGATGCACCCTCAATGCCTCCACCTGCATTTGCAGAATCCCCTGGTATGTTGGGCACACAGGTGGAACAGGATTTGCATCCTGACATGGCACCATCCACCTCATTGTTGAGTGTTCCACTTCAAACGATGTTCCTGGATGACAGGAATCAAATAGGCTGTCGACCTGATAGAGCAACTGGTTTGTCAGAGGAAGGCGAAACTGAAAATCTGTCTTGCGCTACAAGCAATCTGGCCACCTTACCAGCGTCTAGGGAATCTGAAACTGAGAATGGTCAAGCAAGTGTGCCTGCACATGAAACTAGAAGTCCCCATGTCCAACATAGTTTGGCAACTTCGCAGCTTCCGGCCGATGATGTGCAGCCGCCAACCTCGATTCTCTCTGAGGAAGCAGAAAGGTCTGGTATGTTGTGCGCCACAGCAGCTCAGGATTTGCAACATGGAATGCAACCATCAATCACAACACAGGATTCTCGACTTGAAAGAACTGATCTGTCTGGTATGCCTGTGACACGAAGCACAGCCATCTTGCAGACTGTAGAACCTTCATGGGATCCACATGCAGAACAAGCAGGTACTTTAGGTATGTTGTCAGATCCAGATTTGCGGCCCGAAGTGCAGCCATCGTCTCCAATGGAGGATCAACCTGCAGAAGCGGAAGGAGCAGATACGTTGGGTATCATTGCGGCTCAGAATCTGCAGCCTGAAACACAATCATCAATCTCAGTTCAGCATAACCCACCTGAGAGAACACACCCTGATGAAAGGATTCAAATAGGTCTTCAGCCAAGCTTGACATCGGGTCCTGAGCAGCCTACCCATCTCTTCACAGTGCCCCCTGCAGCAGTTAATAATTTGTCACATAGTTCCGAACCACTGATATTGAGTATGAAAGACTGAAACTCTGCAAGGCTGCGCTTAATAAAGGCTTTGAACAGAAGGTTTGCATATTTACTTCTATATCTGTGTTTTCTACTTACTCCAGCATATTCTAATCGTGAAAGTTTTCATGCCTTCCTTCTCTGTGCAACGATTTGTGGACAGAAATCAAAAATTCAAGCAGAGTGCAACCAAGAAATAGAGAAGGTAATGAAGAAATACGAGTTGTTATATCAAAAGGAAGAACAGGCATATCATCATTCGGACAAATGTCTAGATGATATGTACATGAAAGTTTTTTTGCAGCAATCACTGGGTGAGAATTTTCGGGAGAGATTCATGAAATCAGCTCAAGGTACCCATTACCAGTACAACTTTGTTTTCCAAAATGATGTTCTAGGGTCGTTTTTAGTTCTTTAGTGCCAAACCCTCAGATAAAGTTTTTGTTTTGGCACTTTTGCTCTTTGTGAAGTTTATATCTAGTGCAGATCTTCCATTGTCTACATTTGATTTCGGTTGTCTTATAAAGATTCAACACTTTTTGAGTAAGATTAAGCATTTTGATCTCACCTGACTCAGCTGGCCTGCATCCTGTTTATACTTGTTTTTTTGGATGGCGGAGTGACAGCATGTGCCGTAGCTTGTGAGGACTTCTGTTCTTTGGTATTTCTTCCCTTAAATTCTTGTGCTGTAATGCTACATGCTATGCCTGCATTCTCTAGCTGTATTACTTATTTACAATGACCTCCATATGTAGATCTGGCACTGTTGTTCAGTTTGATGTTTCTCATTCCTAGGAAAAACATGGGAGTAATGGTTTGCTTCTTTCTTGTGTTTTACAGAGAGATCTGCAAGCCCCACAATTTGGCAAGCACCTCAGTCTTTTCAGCAAACACTGCCTAGGATATCAGTGGCCCAAACAACATCATTACCTGTTGCCTCACCATTAGGCACTCGACCACCAGGGTTGAACACATTGCATTCAGCGGGACCCCTCCAACCTTCACAGGCGGCTCATCCATCAGCATCTGAGGCTGTCCAACCGCAAAGTCTTTACAGATCAACACCGTCACCTGTTAGTTCAATGCCTCTGCGAAATGGAGGCTACAGACGTGCACCTGCTCCGCATCTCCAGCACCTGAGGATGCCGGCAGCATCTGCAATAGCCCGCAGAGATCAGCAGCAACTTGCTGCTATGAGTCCAGGGATAGCATCGTCATTGAGGCAGTCTGCCCCTGGTATGTTGGGAAGCTTTGCATCACCTGCGAGTGCACTGGCTGGTGTCCCATTAATGTCCATGGCATCAAGTTCAGTTCAGCAGGCAATGGCATCAAGTTCAGTTCAGCAGGCAATGCCATCATCATCAAACTCGCTTGCAGCTCTCCCAGCATCCTCGCTGCTTCCAGGTTCAGGGGCAGAGTTAATGGGAAGCTATGTGCAGTCTCCTAGCACAATCCCAGTTGCCATGGCAGTCCAGCAAGCATCGAGCCTGACTCCAGGTTCAGGTCCAGAGTTAATGGGAAGCTATGTGCAATCTCCTAGCACAATCCCAGTTGCCATGGCAGCTCCAGGTTTTCACCACGTGCTGGGTGGTGGTCCACTGAATGGCGCAGCAGGAATTCAGCAAACTGGAGTTCACCTAGCAGGTATCAACCAGGCTGCTCCTGAGCCCACCCGGGAGGCGCAGGCGCTGCAGCTCTTCCAATGGCAGTGGCCCCATGCCATGGCGCCACCAAGCTTACTTCAGCAAATTTTGGCATCGTCATCAAACCCACATCCAGGTTTCGCGGTATCCTCAACAAACCGGTACCTCATGGCAGCCCAACAAGCATTCATCCCGAATCCAGCTCTCGGCAACATGGCAGGTACACTGAACGCGGCGTCAGGAGTTTGGCAGCACGGTGGAGCTCTCCCGGCAGCTGCCAGTCAGCATGCTCCTGGACCTGCCTCGTCGAGCGTGCAGCCGGCGGCCAGGACTGGGCAGCAGACTGGCGGAGCCCCTGGTGTTGCGGTGGCCCAGGGAGACGCGGGGGGAGAAGTGGTGTGCCTATCTGACGATGAAGAGTAGTATCAGCAGCAGTCCAGCGGTGGTGCATGCCTGATCTGTGGGTTAGTGGTGTAATGTGTAGTGTAGGCATGGTTTGGAGTAGAGGTGGTGATATCTGACCTGACCTGACCCCTTTAGGCCTTAGCACAGCAGCATCCGTGGTAGCGAAGGGATGGATGGCGCTGGTGAGGGTAGTGCATCATCAGGCATTTTGGGGGCGCATCACAGCAGATGGTAAGTAGTAAGTGAAGAGAGCATCATATTCTTGTACAGTGGCGGGTTGTTTTGGACCGATTGTTTGATGCGCGACTGGAACGCTTGTTAGCGTGGTGCTGTCCGTTATTGAGAAAGTTGTGTTATTATGTTGCGTTAGGCTAATTTGAGTTGAGCATGTTTGCTCTTTGCTAGTGCTGGCTTGGCCTGGGATCGGATCTGGACATCCGGCCTCGGTTATGGAAGGGATCGATTGGGTAGAGTTCTCGTTCGGACGAGGAGGAGTTGTAGCATCAGTCTTTTTGGTGTCGTCGGTGTGGGAGGAGATACGAACTCCGTGGGCTTCAAGCCTTTAACTGGTCCGTCCGCCGGATGTGTTCCAGTAACCGCAATCTGCGCCGCCAAGCAATGGAGCCTCACGGCGAGGAAGCATGTCAAATCGGGCCGAAAGTCGTAGTTCGTCTTGACATCGATTTCTCAAGCTTCCCGGGGACGACCCCGCCTAAGGATCCCGGTTAGTTATTTAAGTTCGTCGCTTGGTACCTTAATTTCTTTTTTTTTAAATTAAAATTAAGCAGTACAACGGAGACATTCATAACGCACGCACGCAAAACCTACCCATATAAGCATCTTTGAATAGGGATGAAAGCGGATTGGATCGGATAATATCTTTTCCACATCCTCATCCTATATTTTTTTTGTCGGATATGGAGCGGAGCGGATATCTTGCGGATGCGGCTACGAATACGGATTTTTTCGAATGTCGGAACTGGTGCGGAGTCGGAGCGGTTCCGGAGTGGATGCGGATTAATACTAGTCGGATAATACATGCTTACATGAAGTTTTTTATAGTGACTAATAATTTCTAAATCAAAGTATAATTTAGCAATGTAACACAAAAAATACTCATCTTTATACTTCACTAGCAAGATGCCCCTGCGTTGCTACGGTGAAATAATAATTGTATGTTATAAGACTCATATGCTTTTTTATCTCTATTATTATATTTTTATTACACTTTTATTTAAACATGCAACGCAGTGGCCAACACACCGATGTTGGCGTGTGCATTATTTTTAATCTTATGTATAATTTTTACTCTAAGTATACATTGGACAAAAGCCAATTCATTTTACCATTGATGAATAATCTAATACCACGAATCAATTAGTAGATTGAATAGAAGTCTAGTTCAACGACCTATCTTTGTTTAATGCGATGGCAAAGCTAGTTGGTTGGACATTAGTATGCGAACAAATAAACTGAATGTGATCTTCACACGTGAAGAAGCCGTGGCCCAGGTGGAGGAATTACTTTCTGGTGACTGAGAGGGTTCGTAGTTCGACTTCCATTTGACGCCAATATTTTATGAAGCGGGCCGGTATTTTTTTCAATCTTCAGGAGCGGTTTCAGCTATCCGGTTTTTCTTCCCTTGGGCCGGCACGATTTTCTAATGTTCAGCAGCGGTTTTGGCTGGTACTTTAGCGGGGACGTTGGGTTTTTTACCAAGTGTCGGCTTTACTCCAGTTTTGCAACTTGTGATCGATTTGTTCACGGTTTCAGGGTTGAGACGTACCACGGAACTGGGTGAGGCAATCCTTGCTTTACTTATTAGGTATTAGGTAAGATTAACAACGACATAGTTTATAGGTGTCTTGTTATTTGTTATTTGAGTTGAACTCAATTTGTAGTGTGGTGACATCGTGGACTCGTTAGATTAGTCGGATATCCTATTATAAGCCTCGAATAATCCGCGTTCAATTATCGGATATCCTATTGGGCCGCTTGATACCCGCTTTGCTTTCTTCAGGTTTGCTGTGGAGGCGACCATAGACGTCATAGTGAAGAGGGCCATGGCAGGTTACAGCCTGAGTACGGTTACAACATGTACTTGCAGGGGCGGGCCTGCGTCTAAGGCCTCTAGGGCAGTGGCCGTAGTCGTGGCACAATTACATTTAGTATCCCCACTAATATTTGGGCCAATGCACACGCCATTCTCACGCGGGGACACCTAGCATCTGGTGCCTCATTGCCGCAGCCTGCCGGAGTCCGGAGAGCTCTCGTCGTAGACCAACTTGTGTGGGCTGTGTGTCGTGGCATCGGCATGCACTCCGCCGGCCGCCTCGGCTGCTCGCTGGAGCCGGACAGGCCACCACCACGCGCGGCTGCGCACAGGCGTCTCCTGCAGGATGCACCCGGCAGGAGCTGCTTGCCTGCTTCTATTCAATTCATCACCCCCTTCTAGTCTCGTAAACATCCATTTTAATTTTAGCTGCTTCTCTTCTCTCAAATTTCCACTGTTTCTAGTTTCTATTCAATTCGTTAATTGGATTGCTGGACTGAAAGTTAAATCGTTTGTGCCCTAGTATTTTGCACTGAAATTTCAGACCTGAACTTGGAATAATTAGCACTGAAAATGAAGAGGAACTACGTACCTAGTTATTGAGACGCACTGCCTGTCTGATCCAAAGAATTCTTTGCTAAATATAACCGTGAGAAACTTGAGATCTATGATGCTAACTTGTACCACTACGATCGCTCTACCCTTTAAACACAATAATTTGATTGTTGATATGTAACTGTTAGAAATTATGTGGTTCAAATTGATATAGACACAAAATCTGTATATGTGGTAGTTTCGACCATTGAATTTTGGCCCTAGTCTTGACCAAAAGCTGGGCCCGCCACTGTGTACTTGTGGATTTTTGGACAAGATAGTGTTGTACAACGCCTCTGCACCTTCGCTACCCTCTGTGCATACAGGATGAAAGATGGCGGCTTGTCATCGTCTGTTGTGGCTGTGGCATCTGCAGTGGTGGCCGTGGAACTTGGTTGTGAATTGAAGCTAATATTTGAGATAGCCTCATCAGAGGAACTTGGTAGGCATGTCAAGAAGAGCAGTCATGAGCTCCGTTTAACCGCCCAGAAGCACAAGAGTAGCAAGGGGGCAATTGTGATGGACAGGATGTTCAAGTTGGCAGCAAAGGTTACATGGTCTACCATGGAGAACAGAATGGTCCGTGCTCCTTTTAAACATATATAGGACGTACATTGCATCATACAGTATTCTTGTAGAGGTGGCGGCCGGGTTGTTTCTTGTTTGGACCGATTGTTTGATGCGCGACTGAAGCGAAACGGTTGTTAGCGTGGTGCTGTCTGTGACTGATCGAGAAAGTTGGTTTAGGTTCTCTTGCTATTATGGCATGGCCCGTTTGGTCTTAATTTGCTGCGTTTGAGAATGAAATTACTTGTGCTAGGCTAGCTAATTTGAGTTGAGCATGTTTGTTGCGTGCTAGCTTGGCCTTGGAGGATCGGATCTCTGGACATCGATCTGGTAAGCTAGTATATATATTTTTGCGTTGCAATGTAATCTCTCTATGGCATGTTTCTGTTCTGGAGGTCACATGCCGCCTGCACTGCACATGACATGCTGGTGGGAAGCGATCCGATCGGACCCGTGACATGTGCAGGAGGAATGCCAAGTCAAGCGTTATGGTAGGGTCGTGTACGTAGACATTGTGTGGGGCCGGGTGGTGGTTTAGAAATTGTGACGCTGCGCCTAAATGTTTTCTTAGTACTGTACGGTGTTGGGTGAGACTGGATGCATTCGCGCTGCAAACTACATAGACGACTTTGTGTATGCTGGATGATGGTGCTGTGAGTGTGTTTGTTTAGGTGGACGTTTCTTCACTCAAACGACATGTGGCTGCAGGTGTTGCTGTCCGTGTCTGAAAACAAAACATGTCATGCAGGACGGATGCAGCGGTGCGGTGGGGATTCAGGATTCAATGGCTTCGGTTCAGTGATGATTCAGCGGTGCCGGTGTGTCTGATTGAAGAAGGCCGGGATCGACAAGGGAAAAACCCAAACCGAGTCAGGTCAGGGCTGCTGGCTGACTTTTTGGCTGCTATAGTACTGTAGTATATGATGGTGGTCGCTCGTGTCGTGTCATCCTCCTCATTTATGCAGAGGCAGGCAGAGAGCACGGTGTGTGTGCGGTGCACGTAAGGGGCCTCCTCAGTCACGCTCCTCTCACCGGAATCCACAGTGCATTCAAAGCCAACCTTCTCTCTCTCACGCTCCAGGGGAAGAAGGGTCGGGTCCCGACCCAATCTTGTTCTCTCTGACTCTCCCTCCCTCTCTCTCTCTCTCTCCACGTTCACGCACATCAAGAGCAATCTCCAAGGTGAGGTGAATCGATGGAGACGGAGCCCCATGGAAGACGACCAGCTGCTGCTTGCTTCACTCCCTGAGGTACATCCCCTTCTCCTCCCTTCCCCTCCCTCTCATACCGCTGCTGCACTCTAGGAAGCAACCACGCTCTCTGCCTGTCTGCAACAGCAACAGAGACCCCATTGCTCATGCTCATGCTCAACGATTAGATTACTGCCATCAATTTCCATTCCTCTTCCTCCCATCTTTCCACCTTTGAGCGGGCCAGCCTCACCTCCTGCTCTTCTTGCATTTGCTCTTTTGTTTGTAATCACTTTGCTCGAGTCGAAGCACTGCTGATTTTCCCTTATGCTGAACCATCAGACTATTACGGTATTGCCTCTCCTCCTCAATTGCTTGCTTCTATACATGGAGTTCTACCACTGACTCCAGTGCCGCTGTACCGGGAACAATTCTGTTAAGGGAGGACTCTACTACTCCAGCAGAGTCAAGACAAGCTGCCTGCATTCTCCAGGCATCAATGCCGCCCTTCCTGTAGCTTTCACCACTGATCTGGTTGGTCACTCTTACCCATCGCAGGACCCACCCCACTCCGCTACAAGCCATCACTCATGTCGGCCTCACACCTCAACTCATCATCAACCAAACTGGTGAGTGAGGGCCATTTCTTCTTCTCTTCTTCAATTTCCCAGTCCCAGTACCAGCCATCAATCCATCATAGTGTTGCTGGCTGGCTGATGCCTCCATGCTTCCAGATTCAATCTCGGCCGTGCATTTAGAAACCGACGGCCGATGGGGTGATTTGGCTAAGCCTACCTACACCTAGTGGGGACGGGGCCAAGGTTAACTAATCAGCAGGCAGAGCAGAGCAAGGAGATGCCTTTTCGGCTTTTTGATTCTCTCGTCTCGTCTCACCCTGACAGAATCATTCATTCATTCGCCCTCTGCAGCGCCAGCTAGTTTACTCCCTTCGAGGGCAGGAGATGCGGTAACTTTCTTTTTTAAACCTTGAGATTGACTCCCTTCACCGGGAGCTTAACCTTAATCCTTTCTTTAGTGGCAAAAGAGGACTCGTAGATAGTCTTTTTACCACCCCAATGCGGTCACTCACTCACAGGTCAGGCGACTGCATTTGCTTTCACATGTTTCACCGTCCAAGATTGACTATAGGATCAATCAACACACGCATGGTCTACAACTCTAGATCAGGCCATCGGGGAATTCAATTCCCTGCCATCGATGCACCCATGTATGGGCTTTTCTTCCATTTATTTTCCAATAGAGACAAAGTCGTGAGGAAACTGCAGATTTCGTCTCTTTGCTCAGCCACAGACCCACAGTTATGCTCCTTGCTAAAGGGAAAACAGAAAAGAGATAACCTTTCAAAAAAAAAAAAAAAAACAGAAAAGAGAACAAAAGGCACTAGGAATACAAGTTCAGTACTCTACCTGTCATGCCACTGATACCAGTAGTTAAGAGAAAGGGAAACAAGGTGTTTTCTTTCCTGTTTTTTCCTTTCTGTTGAGCAGCTTACCAAATTTTAGCGACACCGGAGGAAAGCGATAGCCAGTCCAGGGCCAGCCACGATTCATGCATGCTGCCCAGCGTCCACTTCTACCTAAGCAGAAATATACATGCCGTAGCAGATCTTCAATCCTGCTGTTGATTTGAAGATTAGAAATGTATGTTTCAGGTAGCATGTCCCCAGTTTTTGCAAAGGTTTAGGTTTACCCCTAGTCTGAAAAAAGAAAACATTGGTAGGCTACGTGCCAACGATCTTGTTGTTAAATTATCATTTTCTTTCTGCATTGCTCATCTGCACCTACTGTGCTTAACCGTCACGGCCCCAGCTAAAGAAAGTGTTAGATTAGTACAACCTTTGTGTCAATAATTTTCTTTGCAGCGCCAGGTGGCCACAAAAGCAACTTAACATTTTGTTGTATCTGAAGATAGTGCTATTCATGCTCCTTGAATATGCTTGCCGTTTACATTTGCGTATAGAGATCAGAACATGGAGGCCTGACTACTTGGTCAATTTACTATAACCCCATAGTTTATTTAAGTACTGGATCTCCCTGTATTACGATATGCCTAATATACAATGCCATTGATGTGTATCTTGCAACTAATTTAGCATTCAACGATTCTTTGGATGGATCGCACCACCAAAAGAATTTTAAATTAGGAGCAATGATCAGGACACTACCAAGACAGCAGCATATTTTAAGGAGCTCCAGGCCGCAGTGGTAGTTGCAAAGGGCACATCCATAGGCGTTCATTTAGGGATGGGATGCAACTATCAAATTAATCAAGATTGTGAAATGGACAATTGATTACTGCAAGAAACCTCTCTCTTGTTCTTGGCCGACAGAATCCAGTGCCTGAAATTGAGCGTATTTCTTATGATAGTGATTGAGTCCAAATCGTTATTGCTTGCAGATTTCTACTGGTAGGTTACTATCAGCCTATCAGGTTTGCAAAATTCTGCCCCGTTTTAATTGATTTTTTTTTGGACATTTTGTAAGACGGCATGTTACTGCTGGAAAGCATAAAACAAGTTGAACCTCGGGAATGATATGAACCCATCATTCAAAAAATCAAAACTTGTTGTGAACATTCTTCCATCTTCTTGCACACGCTGTCTTTCAGAAGTCTGTTCCAGCCTGAGATCTCTCATCACCTCCAGACTTGGCATCTGTCACACCCGACATTACAAACCAGATGTCCTTTTAAGTTATAATCTAGTGTTCAATGCCCCTATTAGAACATCACACCTAAGCACAGGCAGTCTTGTTTTAGACTATTAGGCCTACCACTACTTTTTCCTACTGTATATATAGTTTTGTAGGTTGAGATGTCTCCTATCTTGCAAGCTGCTGCACTGAGTGTGCTAATATTTTTCTTTTGGAAGCAAACATATATTTGTCAAACTAGTGTTGATAGCTTCTGCCACTTCATTATACTTTCCTGCATTGCATATAAGCTGCCACTCATGTTATGATACAGTCAGTCAACCATGTACTTGTTCAATTTTAAGACGTGATGAGACTTGTTCATTGTGCTCTGCATGTATTTGGGTGATGCTTTCCGTTCCTTTTTGGTCAACAAGCAATGGTTTCAGACATGCCAATACTTGAGGTCTTCTTCGGTGCTCCATACTACCCTATAGTAGTATGGAGTATGGAGGGATGGGCAATTTTGTAATTAGACTGTAATATAATTTTTTTATTGGAGCTCCTAACCTAAATGCACATATGTGTAAAAAGAAATAAATATATCGGACCAAATGAGTATAAAAATAAAAATATTTTTTCTCGTAATACCCCTATACCACTATATTACTCGATCTATACCACATTATATCACATGTTAAAAATAATTTTTTCCCATAATACCCCTATACTACTATACTACTCGACCTATACTACCTTATACTACAGGTGAAGGTCTAGTAGTATACAACTAATTTGGACCGTCAGATCCTTTTATACTGGTCCTTTTTGAACACCAGTATAAGGTAGTATGGAGCACCGAAGAAAACCTCGAATACTTATGTTTCCATCATTATTTTTCAGAGCTCGCACTGAATGTGATCTATTTGATGTTTTCCCCACTCTCTATTTGGGCGCTAGCTGATGGATCTCCACATGAAACTGTTCCTGGCCTCCCTCAGTTGTGTTCTTCTGGTGCAGGCAGCATCATGTGGTAAATTCTACATGCTCATGAATGTAATTTTATTTTCATAACCGTTGAAGTAAATGATTACAAAATTAGCTGAATATTGAGTGGCTGGTGAAAGAAGACTATCTGATACACTAGTTGTTATACAGATGGCACCAAAGGCGAAACTGAAACGACAAACTGGACATGTGTATGCGCAGCTCATCCGCTAGGTGAATCTTACTCTAACAGCAGCCTTGGGTCCAATTGCTCTTCGTCCTGCCATTGTCAACAAGGTGAGGGCAGCCAATCTAATATCTTCTCAGCATTCCAACATATCATTATACCAATGTGGTGCCTGAATTGGGAATTGCAGCAGATGAGGATGGTGGAACGGGGGCATGGAACTGCACATGTGCCTCCGACAGGACCCTTCGGAAAGAAGAACATGCTGTGTTACGCGATAGGAGTTGCTTCACTTCCTGCAACTGCACATCCGGTATGCAAGATGTTCTTGCTTAACAATTCAGAGTTTCAGATATATGAACCATGTGCAGACTGAATATCCAAGTGAAATTTCGGGTTACTGAATGTAGTCTGCTTAAATCTTCAGGAAGTTCGGATGATGGGAAAAGGCATGTCTCCAGTAAAACAGTCATAATTACGCTCCTAGTGTGTGTGATTCTCACCACCACTGCTTTCCTTGTCACCACTGTATACTACTTTCGCCGCAAGGATGCGCTCTCTCCTCGTTCGCAGATATACTCCTTTGATAAATACACCAGCTGGAGCAGCAGATCAAACCTCGTCAGCCATCGATCATCACCTCTACCTCAACTTAAACCGAAACCGAGGCTCAGCATTCTCAAAGGCAAGCTTAACGTATTCATCTTCCCTGCCTGCAATTTGGATGTTCTACTTGACTGCAATACCTGAAAATTGACACCCTGTTTTTGTTTTCCTCTTCTGAATGCAGAGTTTCTGTGTAGCTGCCCTATCATTTTTGGGGGTGAAAGTGGCACGTTCCCGGGCGTTATCATCCGCTTTTCATATGCAGAGTTGGAGGAAGCAACTGGGAAATTTTCAGACGAGAATCTTATCGGAGTGGGGGGTTCAAGCAAGGTGTACCGAGGCCAGCTTACTGATGGAAAAATTGTTGCCGTGAAGAAGCTTAGGCCCCTAGGAGGTGCAGACGAAGACTTGGAGTTCCTGTCTGAGGTACGCAATATTGCAGGCACCAAAACTAAGCTGCAGTCTTTGCACATACGGTATTGGAATTTCCTGACTCGGCTGTGATGTCTGATGAATAGATTGAGCTGCTGTCGAGGCTGAACCACTGCCACGTGGTGCCATTGCTGGGGTACTGTTCGGAGATCCAGGGCCGGCAGCTGGAGAGGCTGCTGGTGTTCGAGTGCATGTCGAATGGCAACCTGAGGGACTGCCTGGACCTGAAGCAAGGGAGGAAGCCCATGGACTGGCAGACCCGGGTGAGCATCGCGCTCGGCGCTGCGAGGGGGCTGGAGTACCTGCACGAGGCTGCCGCGCCGCGGATCCTCCACCGCGACATCAAGTCCACCAACATCCTCCTGGATGACAAGTTCAGAGCCAAGGTTTTACTTATTAGCAGAATAGCAGTGATTCAGTCACCGAAATAAATACTGAATGCTGAGATCCCTCCTCTTGCAGATCACCGACCTCGGCATGGCCAAGTGCCTGATGAACGACGGCGTGACGAGCTGCTCGAGCTCCCCGGCGCGGATGCTGGGCACGTTCGGGTACTTCGCGCCCGAGTACGCCATCGTGGGCAAGGCGTCGCTCAAGTCGGACGTGTTCAGCTTCGGCGTCGTGGTCCTGGAGCTCATCACCGGCCGCCCGCCCATCCACAAGTCGTCGTCCACCAGGGCCGACGAGAGCCTCGTCATCTGGGTACGTGACATGGCTAGCTAGCTGTTCGTTCAGAGCAAGCAGAATCCTACCAAAATGTACATGGATGGGATGATCAAGATGGCAATTAATGGTGTGTGCACTGCAGGCGACGTCGCGGCTGCGTGACAGCGGGCTGGTGGTGTCGGAGCTGCCGGACCCGACGCTGGAGGGCAAGTTCCCCGCGGAGGAGATGCAGATCATGGCGCACCTGGCGCGGGAGTGCCTGCAGTGGGACCCCGAGGCCAGGCCCACCATGACCGAGGTCGTCCAGATCCTCTCCACCATCGCCCCGCCGCTCCACGGCGCCAAGCGCCGGAGCCTCCCCATCGCCGCCGCCTTCAACCTCATGGTCAGTGCTCTCTGCTGTCTGTCTGATCAAGTGATCATGCCATTGCCATTGCGACTTGATCTCAAATTATCCATTCTGCTGCAGCCGTCGCCGCAGGTCGGGAGATGCGATCTGCCGGAGCCGGTCGACATCGAGAGGCAGCAGCAGGAGTGCTCGACGGCGTCCGTGCAGTGGCAACAACAGGAGCGGTGCGCGCCGCCGCCGCCGCAGGGCCGCGCGTCGTGGCCCGGCGGCAGGAGCAAGGGCGGTGGCGGCGCGGTGGTGTCGGGCGAGCTGGTGAACGGGATGCTGCTGATGAGCCCCCACGGGCGGAGCAGCTGGCGGCCGCCGCCCGGCGGCGACGACGAGGAGGAGGTGGTGGACCTGACGGAGCCCCGGCTGGAGACGTTCACGCCGGCGCTCTTCAGATGATGAATTAGTTAATGCTAGGAGATGGATAGTAGATTTGATTAGTGCCGCGGTGCCATTAGCAGCAATAAGCTCGACGCCGGGGGTGGACTGGATCTTGCTCATGTCCTCCCAATCCACACTGCATGTCTATGCATCCGCATCCATGAATGTACAGTACACGGGCAAACGCCATTAGATTCAGAAGGAAAGGATATGTTCCTGAGGTAATCGTGCTGCATCTGCACTGACCATTGGTTCCTCTGCCGTCGCCGCCGTAGCGCATCCACCGACGGTGTCCGTCTCCGCCATAGCGCCATTGTGCTTTGCCGACACCAGCATCGGCCGCCGGCGCCGGTGCTTTAAAAATGCAGCGCCGAGTTCCCGCCCAAGTGGCTCAGGAACCCTCCAGCCGGCGGGTCGACAAGCACGCGCCGGTTCGGGACCTAGCCCCTGACGATCTCTCGCGTCGGGGCGTACGCATTTCGCAAAGGACACCTACCCATTTAGGGGGTTGTGTGCAAATATTCGGATCGCGATTATTACCCTCGGCCGGCGAAAGGGGTCCAGTCCGGTCGGCGAAAGGGGTGAACAATGCCAAGCTCCTCCATTACCCTCGGCCGTGATTTGGTGAGCGATGAAAGGGTAGCAGAGGAGAAGGGCGTTGAGACCTCTGGCCAGGAGCCCAGGACGCGAAGAATGCCGGGCAGCAGCAGGGGCCAGGGTGAGAAATGGAACGAGTGCCGGCAGAGCCCAGGACCCGAAAAATTCCCTTGTGATCCATGTCTGAATTCCTGCAGCTCCAACAACTCCTCCGGCCAGAGTTCTTCGTCACATGGAGGCCAAACCAATCGACAAATCATTGGTACAGAAAATAGATAACTATTCTTGTTTGATGGGTGGAGCGAGAGCTATGTCAGGTCTCAACCCCGGTGATGTACACCGGCGGCGAGAACACTCGAACAGCTAATACTCAACGCCAACACTTGATCACACGAGGTTTTGGTGCTGCCCAAAGTCTGCAGCGTTTTCTGTTAGTGTTCTTCCTTTTATTGTGCAATACAAAGAGCAGAGCTCTCGATGCCTGGCCGCATTCCGCGTTCACGACACGTCCATCCCCACGTCCGCGAAGTGCGCCCCGCACCGATCGCCCAGGTCGTGCGCGAGCTATTCTCACGGCCACTCCCTCCTAAGCGCACGGCAATCCACAACGTCCGGAGCTCGTGCGCATGCAAACGGAAAGTAAACATGCAATGCTAACTAACTATGCCCGCTAGGCTTGTCTAACAAATCTCCTCCTAAGCCTTGCGCTTCTCCTTGAGCTTGACGAGGCCGAGCTTGTCACGAAGTTCGCAGAATCTGTTGGGCTGTGTATGTGAGAGGGCCCATGAGCCCATAGGTGATGTATGTATATATGCCTATCTAGCTGTAATGAAACAGAGCTCTAGAGCTTTCTCCCCAAATCGACATTCTTCATGGTGTCAGAGCCATGGCGATTGCCACAGCCCCTCGATCCGCCGCCGGCGACCGGTGGTGAAGCTTGACGCTGCATTTGGGGGCGGCGTGGAGACGGTGCGCAAGTCGGCGACGGTGGAGCAGGTGGCCGCGGAGGTGCGTGCAGCGATCCAGAAGGTGCGCGTCGCGAAGGGGTGGAGCCAGGCGGAGTGTATCAGCGAGCGCGCGGAGGTGGTGCAGGAGTACGAGAGCGGCGGTGATTGCGACTTCAAATCGGAGCAAGGTTGTGCCTCTGAGCACGTGGTGGAGGTGTGGAGCTCGGTTTGGCTGGAGGCGCTGTCCAGTGCTGTGTGGAATCTGTGTGCGCGAGCAGCAGGGGGAGCACACGGTGGAAGAGAAGGAAGCAGGTTGCAGGCACGCAGGTGCTGCGCGCGGAGGCGAAGTGGCACACCAGGAGGAGGATTAGCCGTGTGGTGGTGTTATTTCAGGGAGTAAGCGGCAACAGAGAGGCTCGTGTAGCATTGGCGGCAGTTCTGCTGCAGCTTCCGCTGTGTTGCTGACTTGTTGCAGCTGGGATTTCGTGAAAAATTGGTGGAGATTGGGAGCAGCTGCTGCAGCTGGAGGTGGGGCGCTGAATAGCGAAGGAGGAGAAGCAGCAGGCTCTGTGATTGGAGTTTGCTGCAACAAGATAGAAAAGAGAGATTGTTGCTGTTTGTAAAATCAAGCAATGGCGAAGAGCAGGATTAAGCATGTCTTTGAGAAGTTAGCTGAACTTTTCACAACAAAAGAACTAGAGGAGGTGGCCCAAATATTTTTGGCAAAAAATGCAGAAATATTGTCAGCTTCAAAAGAGCCAAATGAAGGGGCTAATGTTTCAAGGAGAGATGAGACATCAACTGTTCTTGGTAATCTAGTCAACCTTGCTCGTCCCGGCACAGGTACATTTAGTGCAAATTGGATACTAGATTCAGGCGCATCTAGACATGTCACGGGGGCATTGGGCGAATTTGCATCATATACCCCATTCTCTCCCACGCGTAAAGAAACCAAACTGCTGATGGAACTGCTCAACCTATTAAAGGTGTGGGTACTGTTAGATGCACTCCATCAATCGTACTATCATCGATCAGATCTATATGTTCCCTCCTTTCCTGTCAATCTAGTATCCATAAGTGCTTTGGTGGATCATATGGACTGTCGTGTTACTCTCGATCGAGAGAATTGCTTAATTGAAGATAGAAGAACAGGAAGGGTGCTTGGGAGTGGTATAAGACGAAATGGCTTATGGTTCTTGGACAGAAGACCAAGTAAGTCTTCATGCAGCGCTTTGACAATGTCTACAAGCGAAGAGGAGGCTAAGGTAATACTTCAACATTGTCGGTTGGGTCATATATATGTCATTTGACACTATGAACAAAGCATTACCTGAAATTATGAGCAAGGTTAACAAGAGCAAGTTAGTATGTGATGCATGTGAGTTTGGGAAGCATACAAGAGCATCCTATATCAGTAGAGGACTCCAAACCACAATGCCCTTTGCATTGGTCCATTCTGATGTTTGGACATCCCCGGTAGCCTCCATTAGTGGAATGAAATATTTTGTGACATTTATTGATTGTTATTCCCGTATGACATGGGTATATCTCATGAGGCATAAGAGTGAGGTACTCAAGTGCTTTAAGGATTTCTATGCATGTGTCAGAAATCAGTTTATACTCAAGTCCGAGTAATCAGAACCGATAATGGGACTGAGTATGTGAATAACGAATTTGCTAATTTCCTATCGGCTGAGGGAATATTGCATCAAACTTCTTGTTCGGATACACCTTCACAAAATGGAGTGGCTGAAAGGAAAAATCGCCATCTGCTAGAAGTAGCACGGTCACTTATGTATACAATGAATGTGCCAAAATTCTTATGGAGTGAAGTAGTTTTGACTGATACTTACCTTATTAATCGCATCCCTTCAAGAGTAATTGATATGAAGACTCCTTATGAAATGCTATTTGGGAAGAATGAATTTATTGTTCCGCTCAAGGTGTTTGGATGCACTTCTTTTGTCAGAGACCATAGACCTTCAGTGGGGAAATTGGATCCACGTGCGATAAAGTGTATCTTTGTGGGGTATTCTTCAAGGCATAAGGGCTATAAGTGTTGGAGTCCTAGTGAACAACGCCTGTTTGTGAGAATGGATGTTACATTCAGGGAGTCTGAGTCTTTTTATGGAGAGAAGACGGAGTTGAGTTCTCTATTCTCTGATCTTGATACTTCTAACGTATCTGGTGATTGTCAAGAGGGGGAGAAAGAAGCCTCAGATATTGTAAAAGATGATAGCCAACCAAGAAAAATGGAGGCAGTAATTAGAACAATTCCACGCTCGATGGATGAACCTAACCTCACAAATGCATGTGAGTCTGGCCGAGAGGGGGAGAATAGTAATGCTCAAAGTGACCTCATTCAACAACAATTAAGGAGACCGGAGGTGATGACAGGTGGTTCAACATCTACTCAGGTAAATGACCCTATAAGCGAGAGGTCGCAAAATAAAGATACTTCAAAAGTATATACAAGAAGAAAATTTATGTCTCAAGCTACAGAGTTGGTTCCAGAACCAACACCTGTACAATGTTCTTCAGCCCCAGCACATGAAAGTCAACAAGAAACCATTGATGTATCTTCAGCCTCAGAGATTGATGTTCAAGACTTGTCATCAGAAGATCTACCCATTGCATTACGAAAAGGTACATGAGATAAGGCAGGAGTGCCTCCTTCGAGGTATGGGTTTGAGCATGATATAAGTAACTATGTTTCATATGCATCTCTATCTCCTGCATACAAAGCATTCATTGCTTCCTTACAATCTGTACAAGTACCTAGAAATTGGAAAGAAGCGAAAGAAGATCCTAAATGGCGTGAGGCCATGTTGGAAGAGCTGAGAGCTCTTGAAAAGAATAAAACTTGGGACCTTGTGAAGCTACCTCTAGGAAAAAAATTGTTAGTTGCAAATGGGTATTCAGTGTGAAACAAACTCCTGAAGGCAAGGTTGAAAGATACAAAGCTCGACTTGTTGCGAGGGGATATAGCCAGACATATGGTATTGACTATGATGAGACGTTTGCACCAGTGGCAAAGATGAGCACAGTAAGAATTTTGATTTCTTGCGTAGTGAATTTTGGGTGGCCATTACATCAATTGGATGTAAAAAATGCTTTCTTGCATGGTGATCTCCAAGAGGAAGTGTACATGGAAATTCCCCCCTGGTTATTCTAAACCTGAGGTGATTGGAAAGGTATGTAGACTACGAAAATCTTTATATGGCCTAAAGCAATCTCCACGAGCATGGTTTGATAGGTTCAACACGGCACTTGTGGTATGCAATACAAACAATGCAATGGAGATCATACGGTTTTCTATAGAAATTCGGGGCGCAAGATCACAATCCTAGCTGTATATGTGGATGATATCATCATTACAGGTGATGATGATGGAGAGATCATACGTCTCAAAGAGAATCTAAGTAAGGAATTTGAGGTCAAAGATCTTGGTCAACTTAGATACTTTCTTGGTATTGAGATTGCACGGAATCCAAAAGGTATTGTTCTTTCACAAAGAAAGTATGTTCTAGACTTACTCAGTGAGACAGGCATGATTGGATGCCGGCCTGCATCAACACCAATTGATTCCAATCACAAGTTATGTGCTGACTCAGGTACTCCAGTGAATAAGGAAAGATATCAGAGGCTTGTTGGGCGTCTTATTTACCTATGTCATACAAGGCCAGATATATCATATGCAGTGAGTGTTGTGAGCCGGTATATGCATGACCCAAGAAGCGGGCATTTGGATGTCGTTTATCGGATCCTGAGATACCTAAAGAGTAGTCCAGGAAAGGGGTTGATGTTTAAAAGTCATGGTCACCTAAACGTGGAAGGTTACTGTGATGCCGATTGGGCTAGTTGCCTTGATGATAGAAGATCCACATCAGGTTATTCTGTTTTTGTTGGTGGAAATTTGATCTCATGGAGGAGCAAGAAGCAATCAGTTGTATCTCGTTCGACAGCCGAAGCGGAGTATAGAGCTATGTCTCTTGTAGTTAGTGAAATACTATGGGTAAGAAATCTCTTGTCAGAATTGAATGTGCTAAGGAGAGGCCCCTCGTGGCTCTTGTGTGATAATATGTCGGCCATCAACATAGCAAACAATCCAGTTCAGCATGACTAGGACGAAGCATGTGGAGATAGATCGCTTCTTTATTAAGGAAAAGTTAGATGATGGAACAATTGTGTTAAGACATGTAAATTCGGGATGTCAAGTAGCAGATTGTTTAACTAAAGGCTTAGGAGTAAAAGAGTGTAATCTAGCATGTAACAAGATGGGAATGATAGATATCTATCATCCATCTTGAGGGGGAGTGTTGGGCTGTGTATGTGAGAGGGCCCATGAGCCCATAGGTGATGTATGTATATATGCCTATCTAGCTGTAATGAAACAGAGCTCTAGAGCTTTCTCCCCCTCTCGGCATTCTTCAGAATCGTTCCCGTGGCAGTGCCTTCGTCAAGATATCCGCCAGCTGCTCATCAGTGCCAATGGAGGCAACCTTCACCCTGCCCTCCTCAATGCACTCACGAATGTAGTGGTACCTTGTATCGATGTGTTTGCTACGATCGTGGAAGACAGGGTTCTTGCTCGGCTCGATGGCGGATTGGCTGTCAATGTAGATTGTGGTCGTGCCTTCCTTCTTCCCCTTTAGTTCCGACAGGAGGCGCATGAGCCATACACCTTGGCAGGCAGCAGTAGTCCCTGCGATGTACTCAGCTTCACATGAAGAGAGTGCTACAACCTTCTGCTTCTGACTCTGCCAGGTGATGATGTTCTTGCCTAGGAAGTAGAGAACGCCGGTGGTGCTCCTCCTGGTGTCGACGTCCCCAGCATGATTGCTGTCACTGAAGCCCACGAGACGCATCCTCTTTCTTCCTTGTGTAATGGCAGCCGTAGTCCAGAGTGCCGGCAATGTACCGCAACACCTTTCTCACAGCCGCCAAGTGCTCGGTGGTTGGCTCCTCCATGAAGCGACTCACATAACCCACCGAGAAGGCCAGGTCTGGCCTTGTGTTTACCAGGTACCGCAACGAGCCCACGATGCTCCTGTATGCTGTTGGATCAACTGTGGGCGCCGTGCTCAACTTGCTCAACTTGAGGCGTGGCTCCATTGGAATGCTGCAGGGGTTGCATCCTGCTAGCCCGACGCTCTCCAGTATCTTCGCGGCATACGCGCTCTGTCCCAGTGTGATGCCTGCACCAGACTGGCTCACCTCAAGGCCGAGGTAGTAGTGCAGGTGTCCCAAGTCGCTCATCTGGAACGTCCCCTTCATCTCCGCCTTGAACTCATCGATGTCGCTTGCATTGCCACCAGTGATCACGAGATCATCGACGTAGACCCCCACGACGAGACGACGCGCGCCGTCCCCACGGAAGTACACGGCATGCTCGAGATGCTGCGGTGGAAACCGAGTGCGAGCAGAGCGCCATCAAGCTTGGCATACCAAGCGCGCGGAGCCTGACGAAGTCCATATAGAGCCTTGACCAAGTGCAGTACCTTGTGCTCATGTCCCTTCATGATGAAGCCTGGTGGCTGCTCGACGAACACCTCCTCCAGCAGCTCGCCATTGAGAAATGCCGATTTGACATCCATGTGATGCACGGCCCATCCCTCATTGGCAGCGTGCGCAAGGAGGAGCCGTACTGATCCAGACGCGCCACCGGCGCGAACACTTCGTCGAAGTCGACTCCTTGACGTTGGACGTATCCCTTCGCGACCATCCGGGCTTTGTACTTGGTGACGATCCCGGCTGCGTCCTTCTTGGCTTTGAACACCCATTTGAGCCCGATGGCTCGTGTGTGAGGCGAGGGGTCGACGAGTTCCCAGGTGTTGTTCGCCTCGATCGCCGTCATTTCGTCGAGCATGGCGAGGCGCCAGCACTCATGCTTCAGCACCTCCCCCAAGCTTGAGGGCTCGACGTCGCTAGCCAGAAGAAGGTGTTCCTCCATCTCCCGGTGCGCCAGTACTGGCGTAGATGAGGGACCCAGCACATTGGCGATCCGCCTGAAGCGGAGCGGCGCATCATCGTCGTGGTCGGCGTCCACCACCACATCCTCAGCTGCGGGTGGTGACGCGAACTCCAGTGCTCCTCCTACTGCTTGAGCTGGAGTGGTGGGAGTCCACTCCCAGGCGTTGTGTGTCGCAGGTGCGGGAGCGGGAGACGGCGATGTCGCGGTGTGCGTCGTCGTGTCTGGCGCTGCGGTTGACGAGGTCACCGTCGTCGTGTCCTCAATGATGAACTCGTTCACCTCGTCGCCATTTTCCTGTGGCCAGTGCCACTGGGCGGACTCGTCGAAGATGACGTCGCGGCTGACGTGGACACGCTGCGTCGTCGGGTCGTAGAGGCGGTAAGCCTTGGAGCCTGGTTCATACCCGACGAAGATGGTGCGGCGTCTACGATCGTCCAGCTTCTTCTGGTTCAGCGTCGTGATCTTCATGTGGGCGGCGCACCCGAACGTGCGCAAGTGGTGCACGCCCGGGGCACTCCCAGTCCACAGCTCGTATGGGATCTTGCCACCAATGCTCTTGGAGGAGGCTCGGTTCAGGAGGTAGACCATCTCAGTACCGCACCATAGGAAGCCTTTCATAAGGGTTTCGATAGTCTGAACAGCTCATGGAGCAACACTGATGGCCATAGATATGTGAACTGGGATGGCTGCGAGCGTAGATTTGACTAGAGTTAGGCGACCACTACAGCTGAGCATTCGCCCCTTCCAAGCCGGGATGCGTGCCGCGACCTTGTCAACCAGTGGTTGCAATGTAGACTTAGGTAGCCGATACGGGGAGTGGGGCACCCCTAGATATGTGCAAGGGAATTCTCCGATTTGACATTGCAGGGTATCCAAGACCAGGGTCGTGTGCTCCTCAGAACAACGAATAGGGAAGACCTGACTTTTAGAATAATTGGCTGCAAGGCCAGCAACTGTCTGGAAGAGGCGTAGGATTTACCGAATTGTGATGAGGTCCAACTCGACTGGCGATAGGAAAGCGACCACGTCATCTGCGTAGAGGGAGACTCGATGTCTTATTATGGGGCGACCTAGTGGCAGGAATAGCCCTCTTTCTTCTGCTTTTATTGATTAATGTGTTAAAGCACTCCATGACCAGAACAAATAGCATGGGGGAGAGGGGGTCCCCCTGTCTCAGACCGCGACCATGACAAATTCTTTACCCGGGGGCACCATTCATGAGGACTTTCGTGCTAGTGGTGGATAGAAGAACGGATATCCAATTGATCCACCTCCTAGGGCATCCCACTAGCCGTCAGAAGCTCTAAGAGGAAGACCCAATTCACCGAGTCAAACGCCTTGGCCAAGTCAATCTTAAAGAGAATCCTCGGTTGAGCCTTTTTTTGCTAGCGTTCTTGCGACCCCTTGTGCGTATCTGAAATTATCTTGAATTTGTCGACCCTTGATGAATGCACTTTGATTCGGTGATATCAGAGAGTGTAAGTGCGGAGCAAAGCGATTCGCTAAAGCTTTGGAAACAATTTTGCCGAAGCTATGAATTAGGCTAATTGGCCGGTAGTCCCCCAAACAGCGTGGATCCGCTTTCTTAGGTAGAAGGGTCAAGAGAGCCTCGTTAATGAGGTGGAAGCTTCGACGGTCCATTGCCGAAATAGCATCAAAGGCTCTCATGATGTCCCTTTTGATGATCGACCAGGCGGACCTATAGAAGCGACCTGTGAAACCATCTGGGCCAGGAGCTTTATCCATCGGTAGCTCCTTAACGACCTCCCAGATCTCTGCCTCAGTGAAAGGGTAACTCAGCTCCGAGAGGTCAAGGGTAGGCAAACCTAAGGCAGCAAAATCTAGAACACATGTGCGTTCGTGATTGGTTCCCAGGATAGCGTCAAAGTAGTGGAACGCCGCCTCCGCCTTTTCCTCTTCGCCGACAACTGTGGAGCCTGCGACCTCAAGAGATACAATATGGTTTTTTCTTCTTCTGTGATTCGCGTGTAGGTGAAAGAACTTGGTGTTTGCATCGCCTTCATGGAGCCAATGTAGGCTAGATCGTTGCCGTGCAATGGTACGCTCGAGAGAAGCGAGGCCCAGGTATCGCATTTTAAGAAAGCGACTTAGCGCTTGTTCCGCTAGGGAGAGCGACCGGCGATCCTGGGCTGATTCAAGGCGGGACCTTTAGCAACCTCGATCTGTCTACGGATACTCCCGACGGCTTTAGCACTCCATCGCTTTAGGTTTTTGGCCGTTTCCCGAAGCAGATGATCAATAGTACGTAGCGGGTCCACGACCGGGCGCGGGGCCGACCAAGCCTCTTGTACTGCTTCAAGGAAGCCGTCGAACTGGGTCCATATAGCTTCAAACCGAAAGTGACGCTTTGGGTGGAAACCATCATCGAACTGTAACAATAGAGGAGCATGATCTGAGTATCGGGTCGCAAGCGCTAGTAAGGAGCACCGGGGGAATTCACTTTCGCAATCAGTAGAAATGAAAACCCGGTCAATGCGGCTCCAAGGTTGGATGGAGGCGCTCATTGCTCCAAGTGTATAGGCAACCGTGCAGATGGAGCTCTTTCAACTCGAGGTCATTTAGGAATCGTCTGAAGCGACCCATCATGCGTCTAGAGAGGCGATCATTATTTTTATCCGCAGCCTGATAGATTAGGTTGAAATCACCGCAAAGCATCCATGGACCGACCAACGAGGCTCTAGTAGGTCTAAGCTCCTCTAGAAAAGCGACCTTTTGTTCGTCCTCCTATGGCCCGTAGACGACCGTTAGCCACCAATGTGGAGTGGCCGAATTCCGCAGGGCAACTTTGACCGTGAGCGAGTGGGATCCTAGGGATGTCTGTGAGACATCCCAAATATTCAAATCCCAAGCGACCAAAATTCCCCCTCGAGTATGTATAGCGGGGAGAGCAGTATATCCAAAGTCCAGGCCTAGCATATCGATAATAATGGCATCAGTTACATCATCCAGTTTCAGTTTCCTGTAAACATATTGGCGATACTTTTTCCGACCGTACTAATTCCCTGACCGCTGGGCCCCTCGATTGAGGCCCCGTACATTCCAATTAACCAAATGTTCATTCATTGTTAACTAATACATACGACCAAAGAAGAAAAGAAAACGGGGGAGGCTAGCGCTCCTGGCCGCCACCGGCCAACTCCTTCGGGAAGAGCGCCATGAGCTCGTCGTCATCCAGGATGCAGAACTGCCCCGACCAACTGATGTTGTCGCCGAAAAGCTCACGGATAGCCTGGCAGTGATCGTCCGACCAGGTCCTCAAAACCAAGAGGTGGTGTGATCTCCTTGGAAACGGAGACGCAGAAATCGGCGACCAGGTCCTCAAAACCAAGAGGCGGCGAGGAGCCCCTGGTCTGGTGGTTGTCACATTCGCGAGTGCACGGGTGGAAGGGGCGGCCGCTGTGTGCTCGGTGTCATCGTCCGGCCGAGTCTGACCTGCGTCAGGCTGACGTGAATGTTCAAAAAAAAGTTAGGCTGACGCTCAATCGGCCGAACAGCCAACATGTCTGAATCACCTTGCCTGACCGGCCTATGCGACCCAGCAACCACAGTCTCAGGCTCGTCGGGCACCCCAAGAGGCTCGTGCGACCAAGGCCCATCCGACCGAGGCCCACTAGGAGGGGGCCGTCAAGCGGCCCATCCGACCAAGGCCCAACAGAGGTGCCCAGGATTCCCAGTCGACTGTGGACTCTCAGGCGATTCCCAAATCAATGCGCTACAAGGTCAGCACTAACCAAGCACTAAGCTCTATGCTAATCAACTAGATATTCTATTTAGCACTTTGATGGAATGATCACTTGCAAATGAGTAGAACCACTTTCAACAACTTCCCAATGCTCAAGCACCCTCTAAATGGCTCGGGGTTGGGATATAAATATATATATCCCCAAGTCCAACAACTAGCGGTTGCTCCAACGGCTAACTTTTCTGCGTACCACCGACCCATCTGATGCTCACCGTAGCTTTAGCACCCGAGCTTCTTGGGCAACTAGCCGTTGCACTGACCGTTGCCTCAAATCTACCATCGACTCATTCGCTGCTCCCTTGTTTTACCACCATATCAATCGATGCTATTTGATTTCTTGACAGAGCCGAGCCGACACCACCGACCCATCTGCTGCTTCCATGTTCGCTACCACCGGACCATCCTATGCTCCTTGTGCAATGAAATGCACCTATGGCCTGTCATGTTCCACGATTTGTCCGCTGATCTTCATGACCTAGCATCGGACCATCATGTGCTCCGTTTAAACTTGGCCCTGCTGGTTTCCCATGTTGACCACCGACTTATCCAGTGCTCACAGAGAGATACTACGGTGCTCTCTGGGAGATGCTCTAGTGCTCCAGAGCATCTTCATCAATTTACGGGATCTTGTCTTGGTTACAACCACTACGGGAAAAAGGACTTTCGGTCCCTCTCCCTTAGTACCTGCTGGGCGTAGCCGGTACTAGAGGAGGCCTTTAGTACCGGCTCCAGCCAACAGTGACGAAAAAGCCACGTTAGTACCGGCTGGTATTACCAGCCGGTACTAACGTGCATCACTGTCCCCACCCACCAACAGGCGGATGCCACGTTAGTACCGGCCTGACCGTGCCAAGTTAGTACCGGTACTAAGTGTCAAAATTTAGTACCGGCCGGTGTGCTTGACCGGTACTAAATGGAAAATATCTACCGACACATGTATGTATGAGTGGCCGGTGTTCTCTTTTTTATGTCTCCTCTCTCTTATCTCTTCTCCATCCTTATCTCTTTTCTCTCCTCTTCTTCTTCTTCCTTCTCTCCCTTTCTCATCTCTCCTCTCTTGTGTGTGCAGGACCGGCGACAAGGGGCAGCCGGCGGCGCGCGGGCGAGCGCTGGCGGCCGCGGGCCGGGGCAGGGCGCGCGGGCCTAGACGGCGGCGCGCAGGCCAAGGCGCTGCTGCGCGCGGGTGAGCGCGCGCAAGGCGTGCAGAGCAGGCGGCCGCGGGGCCGGGTGTGCGGCCAAGGCGGCAGGCGCGCAGGCGGCCGCCGGGCAGGCGGCGCCGCGGCGCAGCGGCGGCCGGCGATGGCCTGCAGCTGTTTTTTTTACTGAGATCTGAGAGATGCATTCTTGTGATTTTTGCAAGTGAAAGATTGTTTGATTGTTAGATTATTCTCCTGATTTTATTCATATGATTGTGAGATGTATTCATGTGATTGTGTGATGAATTTATGTGATTGTGGAATTGTAACTGAGCTGTTGTTGATTGCGAAAGTAAAAAAGAAAAGAAAAGAAAAAAAGAAAGAAGAGGAAAAAGGAGGGTGGCAGGGGGCTGATGGGGCTTGTACGGTTAGTACCGGCTGGTAACATCAGCCGGTACTAAACCGTCGCGCGTTAGTACCGGCTGGCTGTGACCGGTACTAACGTGCGGCACGTTAGTACCGGACCTTTCGTACCGGTCACAGCGACCGGTACTAACCCGTCCTGTGACCGGTACTAAAGGTCAATTTTCCTGTAGAGAACATACCACCATTTGGATGGTTTGAATAATTTAGATGGCTTGAATAACGTCATTTGATATTTTCAGATATACATCTCGACAAATATGTAGCATTTATTAATTAACATATTGTACTGCTATACTGGTTTTTAGTGGATGTACAAAAAACAGCTCCTATAAGTTTAGCTTTGGCATGAGCCTAAAGGAGTTACCCTGTGCTTTTCATTCTTGTGAGGGTTGAAGTTTTCTATTAGTTATGTAAGGGCTGCTAATGGATAATAAGAGGATCTACATCTGCTTTATTACTTCTGTTGCATGCCAGTGTTGCTGAATTAGTGAGCTGTTGTTTCAAAGCTGAAATATTCCATCCTAGCAACTTTGCTAGGACCAGGTTCCATTGTTGTGTCTAGCAACTTGTAGGAGCATTATTCTTTTTTTTTTGGCTATTTCAAGTTTTGAGCTCATGTCAATTTAAGCTTGTATTACCTTTCTGTTGATGATTAATCATCTGCTGAGTATATGTGGCCGAACTGCTACCATCTTGTGTCTGTGGATTTAGTTTAAGGCGCGATTAAAGAAATAAGGGGAATTTTCCATGCACGTAACTTTCTGTTTGAAGAATCCCTGATTTGTTCATCTTAGGCCTCATTTGGGACCGCTCCTCCCTGCTGCAGCTCCGTGACTGTAGCGCATTATAGCGGAGCTGGAGGCAAAACCAGGGAAGCCACTTTTTTTCAGCTCTGCTGGCTCCTTCACTTGCGCAGTTGGTTGTAGAACTTTGGGTGTGACACCTTAAAAATTAGAAAGCATTTAAAAAGAAAATTAAGAATATTTTTAATATTAAAAACTAGATTCACCCTAATAGGATAATGCATTAGAAAAATGAAATGCATTAGATTATTTTGAAACCAACCATGTGCACATGCTTGCTCTAACTTTAGTTGATCCCAAACCTTGAAGACTAGCCAAAAGTCCAAGTTGGATTTGAAATGAAACTCAAATTCAAATTGGAACTCAAAATGGAAAAGAAAAGGGAAAACAGAAAATAGAAAAAGGAAAACCTTACCTTGGGCCATGACCGGTACTAACGTGCGGCACGTTAGTACCGGACCTTTAGTGCCGGTCACAGCGACCGGTACTAACCTGTCCTGTGACCGGTACTAAATGTCAATTTTCCTGTAGAGAACATACCACCATTTGGATGGTTTGAATAATTTAGATGGCTTGAATAACGTCATTTGAAACCTGAAAATATCTTTAGATATACATCTCGACAAATATGTAGTCCCAATGACTATGTTGATATTAATCACCAAAATCATAAACATGGCCTACGGCCATTTTCTTTACACCATCTATTCGGGAATTTGATTTCTTTCTCTGTTTGGTGAGATGGGAATTGGATTGTTGAGGGCGATATTTGTCAGCATCACCTGGGTGATGTGGCTCATTCATCTCCATTGACTCTGGTTTTTGGCTTCTTCTTTTTTCCCCTATGGATCTAGGCTTTTGCGTGTCGGGAACACAGTTTTTTTATTCAAATGAGTAGTCACACATGTACCTTGTCCGAGACTGAAGACGATAGAGCATTGTATGGTCCCAGATGAATTTGGACCTTGCATCCTGATTCCATCACAATTTTACAAGATATTTGTAATAGCTACTGCTACGTAATGCCGCAGAAATGGACCCCTCGTCAGCTCGCATCGCATGCAATAGGCAGCAGCACAGTGAACATTTGTCTCACGCACACATGCCCTGTCCATGGGCCTCATCTCAGCTTGGGTTGGAATTTGGATGGATTAGCTAAGCTAGCTGCCACATCAATCAAATCAATGTACTATAGCTATAGCTAGCTGCAACGAGCTAGCAATGCTCCATGATGCAAAGATGAATTTGAAGTTTGTACAAGTCTACAAGAGATGAGAATGAGATGGATATGCTGCAAATTAAAGAATCATCGCGTATCCAACGGGACCGGACACGAGTCAGTGTCCATGCATGCATGATACATTGCCAATCGCAAGCGATGGGCTGAAGTGTACCCCTTTTGTTCTTTCTCGCCTCGTGTTGCATGCTTCCACGCTTAATCCAGGATATTTGCATCATATTTTTTTTTGTGGGCAGATATTTCCATCATATTGGTAAATACAGTAGTAAATACGTATGTAGACTATCACTAATCCACTATACAGCAGGTGTGGCCGCCGGAGTTGCGGAAGACAGGTTGCTGGGCGCCGGCTGCCTCTTGACGAGCTTTGTGAATGACGTTCCCTCGACCTCGAAGTCGTCGTACCGCCGGAAGAGCTCGGCGACGAGCATGCATGCCGTGTCGACGACGACCTCCTTGGCGGCGCACTGCTTGTTCCCGGGCGCCGGCTGCTCCGTCTCGGGGCCATTGGACCAGAAGAGGTGCTGCAGCAGCGCGCGGCCCTCTTCTCCGAGGAACCTCTCCGGCACGAACTCCTCCGGCCTGTCGAACACCTCGGGGTCCCTCATGGCCAGCGGCTGGTAGCCGCAGAGCACCTCGCCCTTGGCGACCTGGAAGGCGGCGCCGCCGTGGGAGCGCAGCACGAAGTCCTTGCGCGCCCGGCCGAACTGCAGCGGCACCGGCGGCTGCATCCGCAGCATCTCGTACACCGTCGACCGCACCAGCGGCATCTCGTTCCGGGCGGCGCCGAACCCGAACACGGCGTCTCCGGAGGAGCGGTTCATGACGGCGCGCACCTCGTCGCGGAGGCGCGGCCGCAGCCCCGACTGGTCGGCGGGGTCGCCGATCTTGGCGACGAGGAATGGGAGGAAGACGGAGAAGCCGCCGAACGCGTTGAAGCCCAGGACGAAGAGGAGGTTGTTGATGGCGTCCTTGCTGGCGATGCCGTGCTCCCTCTCGGCGAGTTCCACGGCCTCGGCGCCGTGCTCCTCGACGAAGCGGTAGAGCAGGTAGTAGCCCGGCCAGATGAGGAAGGACGGCAGCGGGAAGGAGTGGATCAGCAGCTCCTCCAGCGGCTGGATGAGCCCGATCTTCTGCGTGGGCAGGATCTGCAGCGCCAGCCAGACGTCCAGGATCGTGAACCCGAACCTGTCCACGAGCCAGTCCACCGAGGGGTCGGCGCCCACGAAGGCCTTGCACAGGAACCGGAAGATGCATTGCTGCAGCGGCACGATGTAGCTGGCCGACGGCCTGGCCTCGAGGGAGTCGAGCATGGCGTCGACGCCGGCGCGGAGCAGGACGGGCCAGCTCTGGGTGCTGCGGTGGAGGAGCGCCATGGCGAAGCTCTTGACGCGCTCGTGCTCGGGCTCCTCCGTGTCGAGGTACACGCCCACGCGGGTGCCGCCGGTGAACCCGGGCCCCGGGTTGTAAGGCCCGATCAGGATGTCGCGCTTGTCGACGAGGCTGCTGTCGAAGAGCGCCGTGAAGGCGGCGGCGTCCACGACGGCGACCACGCGCGGGTCGACGCCGACGAAGAAGGGGAACGTCGGAGGGATGTTGGTGCGGAACACCGTGCTCTTGTTCGCGGCGGCGCGGCGCCGGAAGAACTCGTCCTGGCTCTGGAACCAGAAGTAGTCCAGACGGTCGCGGAGCGCGCCCAGCACCGGCGGGCCGTAGCTGCCCGGGATCGGACGCGGCGGCGGCGGCGGCTTCGCCGAGGCGCTCGCCGCCGGCGAGAACGTCGGCAGCATATTGCTACTGGCTAGCTATCTATCTCCCGTTCCCGTGTGTGGTGCTGGTGAGCCTGAGCCTGAGCTGAGAGCGTGTGGCCGCATCACTTCACCGTTAAGTAGTACTCCGTAGAGTGACAGATGCAGCGCGCGTTCTACTAGCTGCCACTGCCAGCGCAAGAAACGTGACAAGTCGTGTGGGGGCTCGGCCAGCGGCTTCACACCACAACAGGACACCGGGCAGCAACAAATTATAAAAAGAGAAATGGGCACGTTGCCGACGACGCCAGTGGCGAGTGTAAGGATCATGTGGGCCAGGGCAACACGCTATATGAAGCATTGTGATTGGCTCACATTAATTATTTGGTTTCTTTTTTCCTATTACATATATACTACAAGATTTAAGCAATTTACCAACACCTTAATTTTTCCTCCCAATAATAAACACGCTCAGTATGAAGCCTTGTGATTGTGATGTGGTTGGAGAAAGAGGTCGGCTGGGTCTTCCCGGGAACGAAGCCACTGGTAAAAGCTGATGTGATCGACAGGGTTGTGGAGCCCAAGGAAGGTCGACAGGGTTGTGGCGGAGCTCAGGCCGCGGGGAATCGAACTACGGGGCTTCGATGTGGGCAAATCGACCGGCAGCAGCCATGGCCAAGTCATGGAGATCGCTGGTGGTGACATTGTGGGGAGGACGGAGGCGAGGTGGAGGCCGGGGATGGTTGGCGAGGACGTGATGGAGCTCGGGCCACGGGGGATCGAACTACGGGGCTCCGATGTGGCTGCGGCTGCAGTTTGGCGTCCTGCTGGCGCGTGGCAACGACGCAACCAGCTGGCGGCGGCGGCGGAAGGGTGCACGCGGGAGGGTGTGTAGGAGGCCCGAAAAGCGCGTAGGAGGAAGGATGGCGAGTCGCGCCGCTTGGCAAATTTGCCTTTTTTTTTTACCACTGTTTCTATTTTTTACCGAGCTCAAGGGTTATACGGAGTCTCTTGTAGTTTTTTTTGAAGAAACGGAGTCTCTTGTAGTTGCTTTAAGTAGTTCATACCAAGTTCATATGATTAATACGTTTGAAATCCGAATAACAAATAAGAAGAGTCGACATCTAATAATTATACGATGTGATTTATTCGGCTATTTATTGATAGGAATGAGATACACAAGACTCCAGGTTAAGCCAACAGAACAGCACCCAGCAACAAGGAGGAATGGGCACGTTGCCATTCTGCCAACGAGGCCAGTGGCGCGCGTAAGGATCACGTGGGCCCAGGCAACATGCTACGGAGCGTTGTGATTGGCTGGCATTAGGTTTCTTTTTTTTTTCTTGTTCTGTTTCTCTGATAGATACGAGTACAAGATTTAAGCAATTTAGCAACCATTTTTTTATATCTCCCTAAGAATACACGGGGAAGCTACGTATCTTGATATGAATCAAAATATACAACAGTGAATCAGTATGTTTAATAGAACTGTGTTCGCACTTCCATCACTTGTCTAACACAATCTTAGATGGTACGGCTCCTTGCTCTGAAATTGTAGGTCCCGAGTTTAAATTAGCCAAATCTGCGGTATTTTTAGAAATTCTGCTACAACTTTGGGTTAAAGGAATGAAGAGCTTTACTTAAAAAAACCTACCACCATGTTAATTGCATCCATCTTAGGCCAGTCTCAGTGGAGAGTGTCATCACACGGTTGTCAAGACTGAAAACTTTGAGAACTGTGCCAGGGAGTGTCATCACCATGACATCCTCTCTCATCCCATGACACTCCCCTCATAAATATCACTGCCATGTCAGCAAAATTGTTGATGTGGCATGATATTTAATGCTGATGACACTGCCCACTGAGACTGGCCTTATAACAATCTCTATGGCTGTATCATTTTTGTCCAACAAGCTGCGCAAAGTGCTCTCGCGGGCCACCAGCTATGGGAACTCGATCACTCTTAGGGTGCCGACCTGGGTTTGAGATCTATGTTCTTTTTAATTAAAAGCATATGTATTCATTTTCAAGAGGCATACAACTAAAATGAAGTTGACGTTCTTTCCCAAGCCTTTCCTGGTGCCTCCAATGCCTAGTTCGGCCATTCATGCGATGCAACCGATTGACAAATTGTGCATGGATGCAGATCGGTTGCACGCAGCAAACCTCTCCCGAAGGGGAGTTTATTTTTTTATTATGTGTTCTATAACTTGTTTCATCCAAAATGAATGAAACAACTTGTTTTATTGTACCGTGCCCGTGGTGGCAATTTTTATTTTACTAGAAAAAATAAAAAAATCTACCCCTGTGTTAACAAACCACAGAGCAATCACCCATCGACCTTTTTTTTCGTAGAAAGAAAGAAAACAAAACTAAGGTCGATGGAGGGACATAAACCCTAACACGATAAACCCCGGCTGGCGCAAACCGCCATAAAATGGAGGAATTAATTTAATTCCCTGTCTTGTGCGTGTAAAAGAGGAGACTTGCTGATGTGGTAAGTTGCGTTCACAAGAAGCTGCTGCATTTGTTGTAGAAAAAAAAAAGATGATGAATACTATGGTCCATCCATTCCATCGAAATGCGAAAACGGCGGCGCCTACATTTTCGGCGGTTGGCGCTTGCTTGACCGCAGCCTTTTTCTATTTCGGGCACGCGTCGCGTAATCCATGGCGGTGCGCCGCCACCGCGTCGTGTCACCTACCTATACTCTATATATACATACTCGGCGCGCCGCCGAAAACCCCTTCCGCCGCCACCTTGCGCTGCATCGATCCGCCGCCACGGCAGGATCGCACCGACCAACAAACCAACCCCCTCGGTGGATCTCCACTGCCGAGGCGACAGGCACGACGACCAACAACCCCGGCCTCGCCGCCGGCCGCCGGCCGGCCGGCGGCGCGCCATGTACGGCTCATCGGGAGGACGACGACGACGCGGCACCAGCAGACGCCGCCGACAATGATGTCCTCTGCTCCTGCTGCTCCACGCAGCGCGCGCTGCTCCACTGCGCCCAGCACGGCGCGCGCCTCTGCCTCCCCTGCGACGTCCGCGTGCACGCCGCCGGGCTGGGCCACCGCCGCGCCCCGCTCTGCGACGCCTGCCACGACGCGCCCGCCGCCGCGCTCTGCGCCGACCACGGTGCCTCCCTCTGCACGCCCTGCGCGCGCGCCGCCGGCTGCGGCGCCGATCGCCACGCCACGCGCCCGGCGCGCGCCTTCACCGGAATCCCCGACGCCGCGGAGCTCGCGCGCATCCTGTCCGGCGACACCACCCCGCCGCCGCCATTGTCGCCGGCGGCGGCGCTCCCAGAGCCTGACACTTGGGTCCCCGACCTAGTCAACATGGAACTGCTGCCGGACATGCCGAGCAGCAGCTCTTGGCGCGATGGTAATTTCGCCACTGAGGTATATAGTAGTCGATCTAGCTATCTGCAGTTTGATCAAAATTATTTTATATCTATCATCAGAAAAGCCTTCGTTTTCAGTCAAAATGAAGGCAACTTTGGAATAAAACACTGCTGATTCATCTCTCTTTTTCATGTTTTTGCACTTCCCTCGCGGGTCCCATCTGCCTGATTTTAGGCAGCAGATAGATCCACGCGCACTTGTTGTCTTTCCATTTCTGTTTGATGCATAGTTACTACCAGGCAGTCTCATCGGAACCGGAGCCAACTTTGAAGGTCGTCAGATGGCCGCTGAATCAGCAGCAGCAGCAGCAGCCTTACCGACCGGTGACGGCCATGAGCTCTTCAGGCAACAACAAGACTGGCCCAACCTCAACGACGATGCAGGACTCGACGTGGACGGCTTCAACTTCATCGCGCAAGATTCCAACTTGATGAGCTCCTTCAATTTGATGGGTCACAGAGAAGGGTCTTTCGAGGTATATATAGGCAACCATATATCCCATATTCTCAAGTACTCTGAATGTTCAACAGCATATGCATTTTTACTCACCAGTAAGCAAGTAAGTTCATCCAATTAAATGTGGTCCTGTTTAGCGAACTTCCAGTTCAGTAATAACTTGATCAATTAATAAAAGCTTGAAGATCCATGGAGAGAGAATTTGGAGTTTGAATGATAACTCAGTATGTATAACAGTGTTTAAACCTGTACTACATTCAGTCCAAAAATGACATGGGTCTCCCTATAGAAAAAGCTGCATTAGTTATTCAAATTTGCCGGTACCATACTGCTCATAAATTTGCTCGGTACTGTCGGACACAGGCGTCGTCATCGTTGGGTTATGATCACCCGTTAATCGCATCATGTACGGAACCCATTATTGCGTCAACTGATGCTGTTATGGAATCTATGGCCGGTAACAATGCAGCTTATCATCAGTTCTGTTCAGTGCCCACTGCAAACACGAGCAGCGATGCGGTGGGCAGCTCCTCCGAGCTTCTTCCTCAGGGCAGCACGTTCTACAGCAGCAGCACGGCGGTGCTGCCACGGGACGAGTTCCCGAGTAGACACTTGGGCTTCGAGGTGAAGCCGCCGTGTCCGGCAGCAGTAAGCAGCCCGACGACAGGCGTGTACCAAGATCAGGAGGCCGCTCTGCAGGCTCCGGAGCAAGCATCAAGCCAAGACATAGAGGCAAGAACAAAGCAGCAGGAGAAGAGGCAGGAGGCTAAGCAGAGATACAAGGACAAGAAGAAGAACAGGAGGTGCGTTGGCCATTATCCTCTAATTCAGTTCATCGATCAATTTATTACATGTTTGTTCGTTCGGAAAAAAAAAATCAATTTATTACATGTTACTACTCAATCTGCACCTTCAATTCAAATAAATGAGATCGAGCAGCACTCATCATCAGTTCTTTTTGCGATTGCAATTGCAGGTTTGGGAAGCAGATCATGTACGTGTCCCGGAAGGTACGAGCAGATACACGAAACCGAGTCAAGGGCAGGTTTGCAAAGGCGTCCAGCGGCGGCAGTGGCCATGGAGACGATCAGTCTGCACAGTGTGGCGATGACGAGCCTACAAATTCTTAGTTTGCTTCTAGTAGTAAGGTTCAGTTGATGCATACAGGATGATTATTAGGTGTTGTAGTTTGTCCAGTTGAGATTTTGTTTGCCGGCGATTAGGTAGAATAAGTTGAGATGAGTGTTCTATTTTTTTAGATGAAAGAAGTTTAGATGAGTGTTCTTTTTCCCCGCGGGATCTTCTATAGGGTTTTCCAAGCAAGAAGGGCGTTTTTTTTTCCCCTGTCCCTTTGGCTACATTCTTTCTATTTGATTTTTGGGATTGTTACAACAATGCCCCGTGATGATATAATAATTGAAACTAGCAAGGTGGCCCGCGCAATTTGCGCGGGTAGCTAGCTTTTTATATTACATATTGTTGTTTCATTTTAGAATAAATGAAAATTATCTATACTTTTTTTGTGTCATACTCTATAGCTTTCCTTTTTGATGATGATTTCAGTTGAAAAAAATACCTAATATAGGAACATATTTTTGATATTTATTGAATCGATATAAGGATATATAATTTTTAATAGGAATATAATTATTTTTGGATTTTTTATTGGTTGTGTACATGTTTGTGAGTTTTTATTACATTTATAGATTATTGGTAGATTTTTATTACAATATTTAGGTGAGTGGTCGGATGTATACATCTAGAAATATTAGTTAAGACTTTCATCTTTCACCAATGAGCAATGGATATATGTCTTCTTTTACTTTTTTTTAACCAAAATCCTCTTTTATTTTTTTCATATCCAATTCTTCTTTGTTCTTCAATTGTCAATTGCCAGTCGTGCCATATTACTCTATTACACGAAGAAGCATATATTCTTTTTGCACGCCCTTTATTCGTATGTTGCTATATGTTTTGCTTATGCAGTGGTTCTTAATATGTTGATATCCGGGTACGCTAGCTTCTTCATGGCCATCATCATCAGCCTCTCAAATTCTAATCATAGTGAATTTCTCTCTCTCTTTTCTTCTGATCATAGTTGTTCCTATAAGTGTTAAGTTTTGCTTCTTACGCTAGCTTCTTCATGGCCATCATCATCAGCCTCTCAAATTCTAACCATAGTGAATTTCTCTCTCTTTTTTGATCATAGTTGTTCCTATACATGTTAAGTTTTGCTTCTTCATAGCTGAGCAACCGAACACTTTTCTTCGTGGTTATCATCATGCTCTCTAAATTATGAACTATCTCATTGTATTTTAGTCCAGAATCACATTTTTGCTGCTCGATAATAGCTCCACCATGTTGTTGTTGTTCTCTTCTTCTTCATAGGATATTTATATTGTTTTTGAAATCATGATTGCTCTTAGAGCCCCTCATATATCTAGATGCCATCATCATTGGTATCTCATATCACAACTCGGATGGCTGCCACACACCCAACACTCTTTATGCATTTGATAATCCATACACTAATGCTCCACTTTGCATTGCCACCGGTGACCATATAATCTTTCTGTTGTCTTGCACATGAAGACAGAGTATTTGATAACATGTTGCATGGCTCCTCAAATGTGTAGTGAACAACATATAATTTTGTCTTTCACAGCTCCATTGTCGTGATCATTCCTTGGATTCCACCGAATTTATCTGCGCTTGTTTTTCCTTGTACATGCTAAGGCTCTATGGAATTTCTATGGTTTTGGAGGGGAGGGTGCGGGTAAAGAGATGCATACTGAACTGATAAACATAGATTGGTTTTGGATGGAGTCGACTTTTTAATTTTGTTTCGTACGATAGCAAATCAAGTTCTAACTGAAGTTCCTATCTATATCCTTTCACGTATTGTTTTTAGTATTCATATTTGTTGGATTTTTAATGGGTTATATCTCCTTCCTTTGCTTTACCATAGCCTCTGCCCATGTCAAACCTTCCCCATGACATGAATTATCCACGCTAGTTGTTGATTAGAGTTTGTCTTCACCCACGATCTTTCTTTATGCTTTCGCTGGTTCACCACCAAGCATTGATATTGCTAGCCGATTAACGTGCAACAATGATGTCATGTAAATTATTAGGTTGTCACATAGGGCCGCATAACCTTTTTTGCGACGATATATATCCATCCAAAAGACAATGCTTCGGAGGTTGCAATATGCAAATATGGTGCACCTCGTGCATGATATATATGCTCATTGAACATTTTTGTCAATAACTTCTTGCTTGTTGGGTGCCCTGCAATCTACCTTAGCTCTTCTCAACATTCCCCCACTCTGTTAAAAAAAAAATCTAATAAACAGTTGCTCTTGCTCCTTACGGTTCCTCTTCCTCAGGACATGTCGAACCAGTGTTCCTCCACAATAGAATTCGGCATGATCCATTTGGCCGCAACCGCACAATCCTAGGTCCATCTACTGGCAGTCAGCTGCACTTAGCCGCTGGTCATGCTAGTCAATAATTGAAAAATAAATTTAATTTCTTTTAACGGTGCTGCAAGAACCAATTGATTTTGCCCTCGCTAAACCTTATTTAGAGATGTAGTGTGTCAGAGTCATTATAGGATATGGACTCTTGTTTTTCTAACTCTATACGTACGTGTGTTAACATGCATGTAAGCCTTGGCTAAATCAATGGCCCATAGATTGATAGATATATTGTTAATTGTCCTCAACTTTCATGAGCGTATCAAACATAGACTCCTTGTCACGTCCTATTTTTTTATTCCAAATTTAATTTTCTTATATTTTTAATTCTGAAATTAGCTATTCATCAGTTGTATGTGACTTGTACTCTTTGAGATGATTTAAACCGTTAGATCTTCATAAAATCCAACGGCCTATGTCCTTCTCTTTTTTTTATATTAACGTGAGATTTTTTAGGTCCCCTCGGCGAACGTGGTGGCTCCTTTTGTTGCTGCTTTATTAATATAATAGATTTGTGGTTTTGGTTGGACTTGTTGTATACCACTCCCTCCGTCCAAAAAAAAATGCATTTCTTGCTTCTTTAGAAATTCTAGAATCTTAAGTATGGCCAATTATAAATAAAAATTAATATTTATGATATGAAATATATATCATTAGATTCATTTTTAAATGTAGTTTTTTAACAAATTTATTTAGAGCCATAAATATGAATACAGTTCACTAGAAATTTAGTCAAACATGAACCACTTTGAGAGGGCACGCTCCCCAAACAAGCATTCTTTCTCAAGTGCATTGTTTGCTCCAGGAAACTCTGTATCCAAACTTGACTAGCACAACACAAACAAAGTGACGACCAGTGAATTATGAATTTAATTCGTGGCTTTGATTTTCAGTTCCTGGTTTAGCAACCACAATTAAAGTAGTATAAAGCTTTTTTTTTCTTTCTAGCGCAGATGGTGAATAAAGCTGCAGCTCTTAAGAGTTCAGATGCAGCTTGCCAGCTTGCTCCTACAAAATTGGAACCCAAGGAAAACAATAAGAGTAACGAAGGTGCCAAGTTCTGATATGTGGACGCTGAAGATGTAGGAGCATCCGATTGTTCTGTCTTGAACATCAGATCGTCATCATAGAACCGAAGCCAATCTCGCAGCGTTATCCTTTTGCCTTTGCCTGCACAAGATGGGAACAGAGTTACAGACTGAAGAGCTGGGGGCAGCCCTTGGAACGCTCTACACCAGCAACATCTGACCAACGAATGCTTCATGGACACCGGCACTGATAAACCACACGCCATTAACGACAGGCCGACAGGGACCAAGTGGAGATACTTGACGACCTCACCCTCGCCGGCGTCCATCCGCATCAGCCGCTCCGCGCCGCCGGCCTGGGAACGACGGCAGCCGATCCTCCACTCACCTGCCGGACACAGAACTGGGAGCGCTGCGGCTGCGCTCGGCGTCCGGGGGACAGGGGCGTCCCTGAGCACGTTCGACACGAGCGATCGAACAGGGCCCCCACCTACAAAGGGCCCCAAATTATGTTTAATTTCCATGTATAACTAGTATTAATTAACCTTTGTTTTTATTACCTATAGTATAGTTTTATGGCCCTGGAGAGCAACTAGCGTCGTTTCAATTACAGTCACGCTTCATCTTCTTTCCAGTGATCTTGCAGTTACATATTAAGTGGCCAAGTACGTGGATTTGACTTAACCTCAAAACGAGCTATGCAGAGGCTGGTTTATAAAAGGACCATAATTTTGTTTCTCCTTGTGATTTATGATTTAGGCCCCCATTTAGTACTCTGTACAGGGCCCCCTAATTTTCCGGGACGGCCCTGCGGGGGACGAGGCCTCAACTCCACGCCTTCGCCGCCGCGTTTCCTCACGGCTGCCACCCCACCGGAATCGTCGAGGGGAACGACGACTGGTCAAAGGCGCGCGCGAGGAAGAAGAGGCCCCCCGCTTCTGTCGTTACGCGCCGCGATCATGGCCGCAGGCGTCCGATCCGACAGCTGTACGAGGATAAGGGGTGGACGGTATTCCATTTACCGTCCACCCCCGGACGGTATCTGAAGTACCGTCCACCCACCTCGCTGGCGTCGGCTCCCGCCTGCCTCTCGCCACCGCCCACCCGGCCGGCTGACATCGCCGGCGGCCGGCGCCGCCACGCCATCCTGACCTCCTCTTCGACATTCCCCAAGCCATCGGCGCTCGCTCGCCGGCTTGCTGCCCAACGACGCCAGGCCGGCTGGGCTGGCCCCTCGCCATGGACGCCGGAAGCAAT
Organism: Urochloa ruziziensis; assembly: GCA_015476505.1. Classification (NCBI taxonomy): domain Eukaryota; kingdom Viridiplantae; phylum Streptophyta; class Magnoliopsida; order Poales; family Poaceae; genus Urochloa; species Urochloa ruziziensis. The sequence goes on along the minus strand of CM027123.1, from coordinate 51,150,860 downwards.
CGACGGCCATCGGACTCAGGATATCTCTCACCACCACCGACCATGGCAAGGTGCCGTGCACGCGTCGTGCTCCGATCCTGAGTCCTGACTCCCGTTCTTAATTTGTCTATGTCCCCGGCTGGCAATGCTGTTGATGGAAGATGAAGTGATGAACAAGGTGAATGCTTGGACTTGGCCACTTGGGCACGAGAAGATCGACAAGTGCAGCATGGACGGTGACTTTGCTCCACGCCATGGTCTAACTAAGCTATACATATTAGTAATATAATTCTCAGCTTCTACATAGATTTATAAGCAAGAGTTGTGCCAAACGACCTTGTAGTAGTAGGCAACTTTTTTGGAACAGATGGTAAATAGAGCCTGCAATCTTTAGAGTTCAGACGCAGACTACAGAGGAACTTTTGAACTGGGGGGCAGCCATTTGAAGTCTCTGTACAGCAACATCTGACCGACGAATCTTGCATGGACACCGACACACCACCCGCCATTGACGACTACCCCAAGTTTTGAGAAACTTGACCTCGCCCATCCACCTCGGCCTCGGCAGCGTTCATCCGCTCTACGCCGCCGATCTGGGGAACCCGACGGTTGCCGATGATCGCACGTCCATTCACCGGCGAGGCCAAAACCGGGAGCGGCCGAGCTCGGTATCCGCGGTCGCGGCCTCAGCTCCGCCGCGTTTAATTTCCTCGCGGCTGCTGCCGGAGCAGGAGCCATCGGAATCGGCGGCGAGGCTCGAGCGCGGAGGAAGAAGAGAAGCGCCCGCTTGTGTCTTTACGCGCCGCGATCTTGGCCGCAGGCGTCCGATCTGACGGTTGTGGATGGATAAGGGGTGGACGGTACCGTCCACCCCCGGACGGTATCTGAAACACCGACCGTCCACCCCCTGGGCCGCCTGGCTGACATCGCCGGCGCCACCGCGCCGTCCTGCCCTCCTCCTCGATCTCACCCAAGCCATCGGCGAGCGCACGCGTACGCGCTCTCGCTCGCTCGTCGGCTTGCTGGCCAGCGACGCCGGCCCGCCGACTGGGCCCCTCGCCGTGGACGCGGGAAGCAAGCAATCGACCTCGGACACCTCTCTTCAGTCGTCACCACCGACCATGGCATGCAGGGCGCTGGCACGACCTTGGGAATGTCGGCCATGCTTGGGCGATTCGACGGGTTCGGGTTGGTGCAAGCCAAGCCAAGCAGCAGGAATCGCCCTCTGCTGTGGGAACTTGGCTGTCCGCAGCAACGGAAGCAGTTCCTCTGCAGTTGGGCCTCTACCATTGAGTCACTGACATGTGGGGCCCACAGAGCTTGGGCTTACATGTCAGCGACACAACAGCAGAGAGACCAACTGCAGAGGATCTCGTTCCGCAGCAACAGCATCCAGCAGCTTCACCGATGAGTGGGACTATGTTCTTGTGGCGTAGACGACGGTTAATGATGCTGACCTCCGCCAGGAAGTCGTCGTAACGTCGATGCTCCACAAACTTCTTGACGGCCACCTCCATCTCCTGTCCTGTCCTGGACGCAGCAGCAGGGAGCGTGCATCTATAGACGGCGCCGTATCCGCCCTTCCCCAGCCTCATCGTCTGACTGAACTTTCTGGTGGCCTTTCTGATGAAGTTTCAATCTGATCCCTGTTTTGGTGGTTCCATTCGTTTCGCTTCAACTTTGCTAAAATACAGTACGTATTGTTGTACCAAGTGACAACTTAATGCTTGTTCCCGTTCCCGACAATCCATCCACTCCGGAGGAAAACTGCTGGCATGGCAATTGACTTTTCATCAGATCCACTGTCTGTTTTTGTGCTTTAACAAAAAAAATGATCAAGTGAATGCTTGCGTGTGAATCTGCTTGAACAAGACTGTGTTCCAGAAAGCATCATATATCTCGGTGACGAGCATTATACGATGCACTGCAACCTGCATTCTCTGTCCAGATAAACCATCTAGGAGAAATGAGATGTTCAACAAGTGCCACAAGCCCTTGAGGCACCTGGTGATAACGACATAACGTAGTTATTTACGCCGTGATGCATATGTAATTCAATTGGAATTTGACTGTTATACCTGATTCTGTTTCACAGAATTGTAAAGACAAACTAGCGAGATGGCCCGCGCAAATTGCGCGGGTAGCTAGTATTTACATAGTAACATTTGACTTTTTTCAAAAAATCTTTCAAATGATTTGTTTTATTGTTTTCAGTTTTTTAATTGGTCCAAACCAAATTATCATCTCATTTATAAACTATTTTATATCCTCACTCATACATTAATTCATGATAAAAGTGAATAGGAAATATTGTTTTTTGTGTTTGCTAAAAGGAATATAATGTATTCATTTTAATTTCTGTTAGAAGTTTTAGTTATAGTTATAAATTTCAGTTAGGTTCTAAGAAGAAGATATATGTGACCTAACAACTTTTACGTAATGAGTTATTGAGAGAAAATGGCAAATGAGGTCCTTTTGCACTTTGACTAATTAAAATCTAAACTGGATTATAGCTCCAAGCTTATAATTTTCTCATCTGTTCAATCTTGCATTGGTGGATTTATTCATTGGCGAGTTGACCAAGTTGCATTGTAGCCACAATGGCTCCACGTATTCTCTTTCTTGCATAGGTGGTGTGATGTGGCGAGGCCGGCCTTGTTGATTTTCCTCCAATCTTACACTTCACCGATCCTATTTGGTAGAAATTTATATGTTGTATTCGACATCTCCTTTTTTACTTCATCAACATCTTTGACTGGGTGCTTTTCTCCAAGGGAAAATAGCACTTTCTGTGGTTAGATTATCAAGTAGGTATATTTCTCTTTTGTGCGGTATTTTCTTAAAGATTTCACTTTTTTTTTTGCTTTTGTAAATTTAATGGTGATGCAAAGAAACTAACCTACCGACAACACTTAGTTCGTTGTTTTAGATTTTATTTGTGATAATAACATTCCTTATTTAAAATTCCTAATATTATTAAATAATATCTTTTATTTACCATATATAATAGTAGTATGATTTCATATAAGATAGTACTGTAATATAATTTCAATATAGTATAGTTTTAGATTAATTTGCCAATAAAATTGTGTGGAGATCCTCCGGTGCAATTATTTTGGCCCACCAACCTAGACCAATGATTTATCCAATTTTTTCTTATTTCCCATCCTTATATTCTTTTTCCTTCTTTGGTAATTGAGCAGCTCTAACTTTTCAAATGTGCAACTCTTCTTGGAGCTGCCATGGAGCATCTAGGATGTGTTATTTTAGTTTTGTGCCTTTTAGCAATCATCCTGATTTTACGGGTCTTTGGTGCAATATGCCTAGCCCGCTTTACTGTTGAGACCTGGTATGTCATCTCCTTTGTTGGTGGTATCAAATTATCTTATGTTTGGAGAACAACCCATCCACCTTCGTCGCATGCTCAGTGTGAATGAAATTACTATATTTGATTTCTTCTAAATCTTGATGCTAAAGACGTCATTTCATATTTGCATTAGCTTGTGTAAATTATTGCTTGGGTGTGTAGCTACATTTGTAGTCAAATGCAGCATCCGTGGTGATGCCCGGGTTCCACAGCCATTGGTGTCATGTATGTTGCCTCTTCCATCAATGGATTGCGGGTGTGGGTAGCAACTTCATATAATCTGAAACTTTTCTCTCATAATTCAAAATTTAGCTCTTAACTAATTATATTCTAGATTAGCTCATTATGTAAGTAATTTACTTTCCAGCCTCAATACAAATTGGTAAAAATAGTTATTTATTAATTGTATATTTTCGTATGCACTTTATCTATCTATTTACTTAACAATTTGTATACCAATCAATTACTAATATGTTATTTTTAGGTTTGAATTGAGTTGTTTATTGATCACTTTCAACATATAAGCTTTGGGTAACTGATATTTTTTTCATTTAAATTGTATGCAATATTTACTCTTTGGGTTTAGAGAAGACATGGATCCCCATAAAAATCAATGATGTGTATCTTTTTATAACCCATGGTGCCGCCCACGGTTGTGGCATGGGCTTCAACTTTGATCATAAGCCAAAAGTTTTCATCTTCGGATGTCTGGTTGTTCATCTCCATTGAGTCACTACTTTTTTTCTTGGCCGATATTGCACTCATCGTCTATGTAAAATCGCCAGTCATGGTGAACTAAGCATAAATCAGTCGGTAAGATTTCCCTTGGTTTATTCTATAATTTAACCTGCATTATTCTTTTAGTGGTAGGCGATGCGTCTATCTATAGTGAGGAATGAGGCGCTAGTGGTGACTTAGTAAATCTTGAGAGTCAATTGGCTCAGTCTCTCAGAGGTACTCATAGGAGTAGGGTTGTGTGTATTCATATGGCTGAGTGTGCGTGCGTGCATATGAACGTCTACGTACATATTGTGTTTCACAAAAAAAAGAAAAGAAAACTCGAATCGCAGACTCATGGTCTTTCCATATTGGAACTATATCACATCTTTTCCTTGGTCACAATGTGCCTTTCATTTATCATCTCTTTTCTTCTAATTATTCTCATGAACGCAATGTGAGCGTGGCAAGACTCGTTTGGTTGTGCATGCTTTCAGGCTGACTATAGAATTAATTTGGGTACAAAGAAACATACTAATTTGAACGGTTATGAAAGGCTGGATATTTTTTTTCTAACATGAAGAGTTAATGGTCCGGATAGAATCTTAAGTCAGGACTTGGCAATGAATAGTTCTATTGGGTCGTACATGTCCTTTTCTAGGAAAAGGAATTCATTTTTCATGTAGTTCTGAATCTGTATGTTTATTAGTTATATTCGGCATGGAGTTTCAAAGTTATTTTAGACCGTCAGATCTTCATAAAATTTGACGGACTAAATCATTTCTCTTTTTTGGATTAACGTGAAAATTTTAGATGGGCTGAACCAGACCTGTCTCGGTCTATTCTGGCGATTGCGGTTTGAGGTGATCGATCGTGGTGTCTTATGTTATATTTATTTATTAGGAGGGAGTTTATTTGGGTTAGAGTCGTACATGCACGATGCCTTACGTGATTGGTGGTTTGGAATTTATTTATGTAGAGTCCGACATGGAAATTTATGGGACTTTGTATCCTTCTTTAATCGGACTTTCTACCCTTTTGGACTTTGTCTTTTTTAATTGGAAAACAATGTTAATATATGGAATATTCCAATTAACGTATCGGATGTTTAATATATAGAATATTTATTATATGCATTTTCTTGATGTTCACGTGGTGGATGAATGTTTAATATATGGAATATTATTATTTTGATTTTATAGAAGTTGTCTAAGTCACGTTATGGACCGTCAGATCTTCATAAAATCCGACGGTGGAAGTTCTTCTCTTTTTTAGATTAACGTGAGATTTTCTAGCCTCTCTCGGTGAATCTGGTGGCTCCTTTTGCTTCTCTTGTAATAAGATAATAGACTAGCTGCCGGGAGAGGCGCCTCCCGTTCTGCTTGCTCAGCGACCGGGGCTACGCGTTCCCGACGGTGTCCGAGTACGGCGTGCCCTGGCGTTGCTGGGCCCGCTCAGTGGCGCCAAGTGCCGGCCATGCCGCCGCCCCGGGACGAGATTTATCTGCAGATCGAGCCCCGTGGCGCTGCGACCAACTCTCGTGAGTCGTGATCATGGCGACCAACAAGCGCAGGAGCCGATGTTGCCAACCAAAGCTCTGCAGCCACTGATTGCCCGGGGCCAGGGATGGACATCGACGAGGCGGCCCAGCCCCAACGCGATCGATCCATCCATTGCCGTACGTCCATGGAGACTTTTCGCCGCCTGCCAACTCAACAGATCCATCGATCTTGGCCGCACGTGGCGGATCCGACGGCCGGGAGAGGCCACGGTATTTCATTTACCGTCCGCCCCCGAGACCCGCGTTCCTCCTGGCGTGCAGCTCATGGCTACGTTGCACCAATACGTGGACATGGAGCCGTATCCACGCTTGGACACGCGGGGACACGGCGATACGGCGTAGTTCTCAGACGAAAAAAAATGAAAAAACGTCTCGACACGGACGGGACACGGACGGGATACGGATCGGATGTTACGTATAAAAACTGGCGTACAGTCGACAACTCGACGTACTCTCGACTCCTCGAGTCCTCGTCCTCGGTTCGTCGGCCGCTGGCGCCGCAAGCCGCCGGCCGCCTCCGGCTCCGCGGCCCACCGGCCTCCGCTTGACGCCGTCGTCGTCCACCGGTAATCAACTTTCTTGGACGCTTCATCTTTGTATTCGTACGCGTGTCTTCGATCTCTTCCAAAGTTCCGAGCAGCAGCACGAGTACGTACGCCTGCTTCATGCCTTCATGGCTTCATGTACGTACTTCATGAGTTCATGCCTTCAAGCGCTGTTGGTAGATCTTCCATAATCGTGCACGTGCAAGCTCTGTTGCAGTGTTGCTTAATTAGGCCTTGGTAGATCTTCCATAAGACTAGCTAGTTTGGTTGCAAAGAGTGAAAGAGGTCCCAAAATTCGATCTTTGCCATTGATTCCTGCTAGCTGCTACATTTTAGATTATAATATTGTACGACTTTCTATTTTATTTAAATTATTTAGCAATTGGTTTCAGCAGCTACGGCATCAGCTGATGTGGATCTTGAGGAGACTGAGGTCAACAATCCTAAATTTCCTTTGTGGAAACATGATACTAAGTTTGTAACACCTAAATGTTCAAACGCTCGAGGAGGCAATGCAAGATTTAAGTGTCATCTTTGTGAGCATGACTATCCAGGCAGCTATTCTAGAGTGAGGGCACATCTTTTGAAGATAACAAATGAAGGTGTTGCTATTTGTAGCAAAATGACAAGTCCAGTGCTCGAGCAACTTCGAAAAGAGGATCGTGAAGCTTCTGAGGCTGCTGCAAATGTTGCACCTAGCCATAAGCTAGTTCGTTTACCTCCTTTACCTCCTTTTGATGATTCAAATGCGGCATCTTCCAAAAAAAAGGAAAGTTAAGCAATCAGCTATTGCGGCTAGTTTTAATGCAGAAACTCGACATATTGCTGATTCTCACATTGCAAGGCTATTCTACAAGGCAGGTTCGTAAAATTTCAAATGATCGATATCTTTTATTTTGTATTATCTATCTTCGTAAGCATGAAAATGGTTGTATTTTGCAGGGCTTTCCTTTAATGTGGCAAGAAATCCTAATTATCGAGCCTCTTATAATTATGTCGCGAACCACGATTTGGGTGGGTATGTACCCCCGGGATATAATGCATCGAGGACAACCCTACTCCAGAAAGAGAAGACACATGTTGACAGGATGTTGATGCCTATCAAATCTTCATGGCCCTTCAAAGGAGTGACTATAATGACAGATGGGTGGAGTGATCCACAAAGGCGACCAATTTTAAACTTCATAGCCGTGACTGAGGGCGGTCCAATGTTTCTAAAATCAATTAACACAGAAGGAGACGTAACAGTCTAACAAACTACTAGTAACTACTTTGATCAGATTATTTTTTACTTTTCACCTTTTAGGCTATAATATTCTTAATGTTTTAATTATAGATCAAGAGTAAGAGTATATGTTTGATTGGTTGAAGGAGGTGATAGATGAAGTTGGACCAAAGAATGTGGTCCAAGTGATCACAGACAATGCAGCGAATTGTAAAGGTGCCGGATTGATGATTGAATCAAAGTACAAGAATATTTTTTGGACTCCTTGCGTGGTGCACACCCTCAACCTTGCATTGAAGAATATTTGTGCTCCAAAGGATGACGAAGATTATAATGCAGAACTTATTTGGATAAAGGACATCGCAGATGATGCTGCCTTCATCAAGAATTTCATTATGAGCCATGGCATGAGGTTGTCCATGTTCAATGAGTTTAGCAAACTCAAATTTCTTGCCGTTGCAGATACAAGGTTTGCAAGTGTTATTGTCATGTTGAAGAGGTTCTTACTTATCAAGGATGCATTGGTGCAAATGGTTGTTAGCGACAAGTGGACAGCTTATAGAGAGGATGACCAAGGCAAAGCTCAAGCTGTGAAGGAAAAGATTCTCAATGATGTATGGTGGGATAACATTAGATATATTATTACTTTCACTGACCCTATTTATTCGATGCTAAGGGCAGCCGATACAGATAAACCATGCCTTCATTTGATCTATGAGATGTGGGACTCTATGATAGAGAAGGTGAGAGCATGTAAATTATGCTTGCTTATTTTTTCTATTAACATGCCTGCTGAATTTTTTTTATCTTGCATTAATAAGGTGAGAGCTTGTATCTACCGGCATGAAGGAATTGTGGACGGTCCATGCACCTTTTTTAATGTTGTAGAGAGTATTTTACATGCTAGATGGCTCAAGAGCTATACCCCTCTTCAATGTTTGGCACATTCACAAAATCCAAGGTAACAAATATGAACCTTAAATTGGTATTTAAAGTATTCTCTACTAATTGTACATGCTAAATTTTTTAAATATTATATTATGATGATATTGATAGGTACTATAGTGCAACTTGGCTTAATGAAGTTCCTGGTCGTGTTAGCCCTAACAATGATAATGAGATTAATGTTGAGAGGAACAAAAGCTTTAAAAAGTTATTCCCAGAACCAGAAGACTTAAGAAAGATTAAGAAGCAGTTTGCTGATTTCTCTCTATCCATGGGTGGCTATGAAGACCCTGACTCAATTGAGGATAGAGGCCATTTTCAGCCAAAGCAATGGTGGGGAACTTATGGAGACAGCACACCTGAGTTGAAGGATTTAGCTTTGAAGTTACTTGGACACCCTGCATCTTCATCTTGTTGTGAGAGGAATTGGAGCATTTATTCTTTCATACATAACATGAAGAGGAATAAGCTCACTCCTGAACGAGCGGAAGATTTGGTGTTTGTGCATAATAACTTGCGTCTTCTTTCAAGAAAGACTGGTGATTATGAAAGTGGAGCAAGTAGAATGTGGGATGTTGGTGAAGATGGCACTGAGAACTTTATTGGTGCTGGCTTGCTACAACTCGCCGAACTCACACTCGATGAGCCAGAATTCGAGAGAGAGATTTTAGAAGAAGAAGAATGAGACATTTAGTTTATCATATGCTACTAGTTTTACTTTCACTATCAACTATTTATTATATTTATCTATTCTATGACTATGAAATTTTGGTTTGTCGTATCCCCGTATTGCTGTTTTTTGAAAATACTGTATCGCTGTATCTTCGTATCCGTATCCCCGTATCCGTATCCCCGTACTGTGCAACATAAGCTCACGACGGCGTATCTACGGGGCGACCGGACCTACGCGTTCCCGCACTTGACCGACAGGTACGGCGTGCCGGCGGCGGCGCAGCAAGGTCCCTGCCAGCTGAACGGCGGGGGCCGGTCACGGCGCGCGCCACTAGAGCCGGCGGCCGCGTGGCGCCGGGCACTCGACCTCCGCGACGGCCGCAACGGAGTTTGCAACTATGGCCAGGAGGCGTTGCGCTTGCCGACGATGCCGCCGGATCGGAGCTGGCCACCTTGTGCAAGCTTGATCGCATCAGGTACGGATGTACCTATCAGAGCCGTCGGGCAAGGAAATATGGAAGAACCTCTACACCTTAACGTGAGCCAGCCCCTATACGGAGAGCCTTGTCCGACTCACTGCAGCTGCCGGAGGACCTCCGGAATCTCAACTGCTAGCAGATGGAGAAGAACTTCTGAGTATATTGACTCAGTAATCCTCGAGGAGAACCTCTGGAATCTCAAAGCTAGACGGAGAAGAACTCCACCTATAGCCCGTGTTTAGTTTCCACCTAACATTTTTTCACCCATCACATCAAAGGAGAATCTTAGATGCATGAAGTATTAAATGTAGACGAAAAAGGTGAAAAGTTACATGGATATGTTGTAAATTGCGAGACGAATCTAATGAGCCTACTTAATCCATGATTTGCAACAGTAATGCTACACTAACCATCCGTTAATTATGGATTAATTGCCCTCTAATTACCATCGTTAGATTCGTCTCGAGATTTCCAGCATATCCATATAACTTTTCACCTTTTTTTGTCTACATTTACTACTCCTAAATCGGTAAAATCAAAACCCGAAATCTTTTCACAAAAAGATTTCGCGAACTAAACAAGGCCCCATCAGTAAAAGTCAATGCTGACGCCCTATTTATCTTTATTTTTCAACCACAAGAGACGGATTTTGTACAATTTGTTTCTCTGAGAAAAAGGGCAAAATTAAATACAACCTTTGTTGGATCTATCTATTATCTTATTAAAACAGAAGCAAAAGGAGCCACCAGATTCGCCGAGAGGGCCAAGAAAATCCCACGTTAATTAAAAAAAGAGAAAGATATAAGCCGTTGGATTTTATGAAAATCTAACGGTCTAGATTAATCTAAAGAGTCCATATCCGGTACAACTAATAATTAATCCTACTAAAAAGATAAATTAGCACCTCTCATACTTGAAGTCCAATCCGATACATATTGTAGCTAGCAAGCGTGTGTAATCTACTTTTTTAAATATAGTCATATATACCGATAGGAATTGAATTTGGCTAGATTAAACCATATGTCCACTGGTGGCTGATTCTTGCCGGTGCAAATTAAAGCATTGTTGTGTCAATAGAGGTATGGACGTTGAACCAACACCCTGTTGTACAAAAATCAAAGGATGAGTAGAACCCCGGCAGCGCAAACCAAAATGAGATGTGGAGTTTTAAGCATGGCAACAACAAAAATCCAAACCCCACTGGCACAAATCGATGCTCTTGCTGACATTTTTGCCTGGTTTCTAAAATTGAAGTACCAAAGGGTGTAAGCCATACATGACAACAAAATCAAAACGCCTGTTGCATATAAAAGACTGGCCATTCCAGTTCTATGTTAGATGGCATCAAAATCGGGTCGTTGCCCAACGCTGCGATAAGATCGAGGTGCCAGAACATGTGCTGCTCACATATGCGGTAGTCCCGATCGCTAAGACATGCCTCTGCCATTCTACCAAGTATATGAGTTATGTATCCCGCCCGGTGTCATCGTGAGAGATCAACACAGGTTAAACATAATTGCGCTATCATATCGTCAAGTGAGTCCAATGCAAAATTGATTTTTTTTATAAAAATCTAATGGTCTAGCCTAATCTAAAGAGTCAATACCGAATACAGCTTGATAATATAAATTTGAAATTAAAATAAGGCAAATTTTCTACCAAATATGATGTGGTATAGGATGGAAATAGAAATCTTTGGGTCCATCCTACATTAAAATGATATGGTAGGGGTTGGAAAAACATGTATTTGGAAATATATTTTCTGTGTTAGTTAAAGAAGAGAACCGATAAGCAATCATAAATATTTTTAATTTCTTTTTTGTAATACCTTGCATTATTGCATGTATGTGTTTTTTGTACCAATATATTATTTAATTTTAACATCACGTGCACTTTATTTTTCAGCAAAATAAAACATAAATATAGAAGCAATGGAGATGTTTTTTTGAGAGAGAGGTGAAACTGGTAACCTTGAGTGTTAAACCAGTTATGAAGGATAGAATTAACCTTTGGGTGAGTAGTTTATAATGCTTTTCTTTCCTTTCCTGCTTGGGCCATGAGCTCATGTAAACCCATTGTACATATCCGTCCTTTACACACATATATAAAAGTATAGGTAGGGGCTCCCTGGCTGATCCATTAAAAAATAGAATTTATTGTTATTTTTAGAAGAACTATTTTACTACTCTCATCAATCTACTTTGTCCAGTTATTAACATCCTATAAAAAATTCAGGCTATTTTGTTGCTCTCCCAATAATCCACTACATTCGCCGCGAGCACGACAAAATTACCACACTAATCCAATGAAGAAAGAATGAATGTAGTCCATTGAATTTCTTTAGTGTACGAAAATAATCCTATTTTATGCCAATATATGTTGCTTTTGCAACAAGACCAAAATTAACCTAGGACTCCAGTCAACCGCTCAAGGCCACAAAATAAAAGTCGAGACATATGCGCCGGACGGCATAAGAGACATGGTGCGTAAATTGGGCACGTGAATGTGGATGTTGACAACAATAGCTTGTAATACTAATGCAGGCTAGCTTCATTAAATATTGAGGGATATAAACCATCATTTAGGTGACATATTGGAAGGAAAGAGAATGAACGATGGAACCTGCAAACAAATGACCATGAAAGAAGGCCCCGATGTCGTTGGTATTGGCAACAATGAAGTAGCTACATGGCTATAAGGACGTCTGAGGAGTAGAACACTCAGAACAATCCTACCAACTTCAATGAGAAATATGGTTTCTTCCAATGATGAGGTTGCAGAAAGCCTTTCGCGATTCCAATTACAACAATCGTCATCATTGAAGGCAACTCCATTGACATGTGCACACACCAAGGAACACATTGTGTGTGTGTGTGTGTGTGTGTGTGTGTGTGTGTGTGTGTGTGTGTGTGTGTGTGTGTGTGTGTGTGTGTGTGTGAGAGAGAGAGAGAGAGAGAGAGAGAGAGAGAGAGATGACGACACTCATCACAGTTGTAGAGTAGGGCTAGCAATTAGACACGGACTATTAAAGAAAAAATTGCACCACTGTGGCCTAGGAGTCATTGTTCGCTAAAACCTACCAAGTGATCATAGTTGTTGCTGATAATTGAGGGATAGGTGTTTAAGAATGCTATCAGATCATTGCAGATAAGTTTCTATAAAATATTTTCTATAAAGACTTAAAGACATTCAAGATGACCCAATACTCTGTCTACAATTTTAGGTATTGTATGTTACACCAAAATTTTCTTTTCATAAGTAATACAATGATTGATTCTAATGTTTATGTCATCTTACAAAAAAATTGAAATTTTCAAGAGAGAAGCCCATGAAAAAGGTCTACCGGATTGACGCAAAAATACAACATGCCTTAGTGAACGAAGGAAGCAACCAACTAGCGGATAAGCCAATAGGGTTGGCGAAATAGAAGAGTGGACGAAGTTCAAAGAGAACAACATCTTGACACCACGGGTACCTAATAAGTGAAGACACAACGCCTCCGTGTATAGAAGATACAGTGTGAATTAACTTGCAAATTAATGAATCCGTCAATAAAACATTGAAGAGACAGGTCCAACATGCGTACATCTATGGTTTGAAAAAAAGTACTATGAACTAGCCCAATTGACCATAAATACATAATAATTGTGCTGGTGAGTAGGGATGGTCAACATTCAACACATAATAAGGGCTGATGAGTAGAGATGGTCAACATTCAACATCTTCTCTCAACAACGGGCTGTATAAAAACTTCTAATCCACCCATATCTACTTCTTAAACCCTAAAAAGTATTTACCATCACAACTAAGACCCCTAACAAAAATTCACATTATAGGACAAAAATATATCACTTTCAATAAAAAACATGTTTTTATAACATGATTTATTTCTTTTATCATAAATACAGGTTTTCACACCAGATATGATAATAAATAATATGATATCTTGGTTTAAACTGAAATTATTTTCATGTAAAGATGAGTCAAAATATCATTTTAAAAAACTAGCTACCCGCGCAAATTGCGCGGGCCATCCTACTAGTTGGATAGTAATGCAAGAAAAGCAAAACGCAAGGAGAAGCTTTACCTGCTTCTCTATTTGTTTGTGTGTTTTGTCTATCACCAAGAACAATGCAAACGCGAAGAAACTTATCAAGAATAATAATAGAACCGGAGAGTGTTTATATGGTCCATATATAGTTAACAAGGTAGGCAGCTAGTTTAAGATTCGAATATATCCAAAACCCCAATGCAACATAGGCGTCGCGAGCTTCCTTGTCGATCGGATACTTATAGAATCATATGCTTAACTTAGCACGGACGGACAGCTATACTTTTCTGCCAGCACCAGCATTCAGAGTTTGCTTTAGGTTCTCGCATACAATTACAATGTAGTGAGAGTCATCAGTAACCCCGGTAGCCAAGAGCCCAATCAATCATCCGCCTTAGCTTGCTAGAGAGACGCAGAGACGAAGAACAACAATGGAGAGCGCGGCGCAGTCCATCGTCACCAAGCTGGGGCAGCTGCTGTTGGAGGAGGTCCGGGACATCCGCGGCGTGGGCGACAAGGTGGCCCACCTGACGGACGAGCTGGCCACCATGAATGCCGTGCTCCGCATGGTCTCCGAGGCGGACGAGACCGCCGTCGATCACCTCGCCAGGGAGTGGGAGAAGCAGGTGCGCGAGCTCGCCTACGACGCCGAGGACTGCGCCGACATCTACAGGATCGGCATCGGCCGGCGCCGCCCCGCCCAGCTCCTGCCTTGCATTCTGAAATGGCCCAAGCACAAGCTGGACAAGCTGTGGCTGCGGCGCGCCCTCGCCGGCGACGTCACTGCCCTCCTGGAACGCGCCGGCGCCGTCAGCGAACGCCGCGCTCGCTACCGCATCGACATGGCGGCGTTGCCCAGGTCTCCCTGGTTCGCCCCTGTGTCAGCGGCGACTGCGTCCGCGGGCGCCCTCCGGCGTGCCGATGATGACCCCGATCGTCAGCTTGTCGGCATCCAGGGAGCAGGCCGACGCCCTGGCCGAGACGATCAAAGCGATCCATGACCATGGGGATGACAGCAGAAAGCTCAAGGTGTTCTCCATCGTGGGGTTCGGAGGGCTGGGGAAGACGACCCTGGCCGTGGAGCTGTGCCGCCAGCTCGAACCGGACTTCCAACGCCAGGCGCTCGTGTCCGTGTCGCAAGCCTTTGATGGCAGCAAGGACATGAAGGCTCTGCTGGCCCGACTCTTCCCGCAGATCGACAAACTGAAACAAGAAGAGGCCGCGGGTAGAACCCAAGCCAACCAACTTAACATCGACCAGATGGATGTGGAAGGTCTGTCCACCAAGCTCAATGAGCACCTCAAAGACAAGAGGTACAAATGTTCACAAGCATCTCAGCTGTTGACGTCCACTCGCAAATAACTAGTACAGTTATTTCTTTCTAAAATTATTAAATCTAAAAAATATGGTCATTCATGCCAAGTTCAAGATCTAGTACAGTTATTTCTCTCTATCAATAAATTAGCACAATCGTGCTCGTTCGTTCAAACAAATAAGTTTTGACATAAGGAACCTAATCAATTGAGCTGCGCTAGCTTTTAGTGAGGACCATCTATTTAGCAAAGATTGTTTATTTAGCATTCAAAATTTGTCCCATAAAGAGTGTTTATTTATCTTTTAGTGCGGACCATCTATTTAAAGCAACATCAAGTACCAAGAAAAATTGTATAGAGAAGAGAGCGGAGCCAATGCGATGCTTAATTGATGCTACTTCTCTGGTTACAATGTATGAGTAACTGTCATTTCTCACCACTACTAGTATGTCTAAAATCTTCTAAACGGACACTCATTATGGGACGGAGGGAGTATGTCACAAAGGATTAGGCTTTAGGGTTACCCTAAGCTAAAATGCACATACACAAAAGCACTTATTAGGAAACCTCGACGCTGAGTCATCACTCATCATTTCGTGTGCAAGCTAAAGCGTCTAGAAGTGGAGATCAAGGACTGCCGAACTAAGGCCATACCTAGCGGGGGTTTAGTTCCTCCATGAAAAACTTTTCACCCATCATATCAAAGAGAATTTTACATGCATGAAGTACTAAACGTGTATTAATGACAAAACTCATTCCATAACCCCTGGGTAACTTTGCGAGATGAATCTAACGAGCCTACTTAATCCATGATTTGCAACAGTATCGTAATGCTACTAACCATCCGTTAATCATGAATTAATTACCCTCATTATATTTGTCTCGTGATTTCCTCGCGAGATATGTAATTAGTTTTATTATTAGTCTACATTTACTAGTCCTAAATGATAAGATTCTTCACGAAAACTTTTCGTGGAACCGAACACGCCCCTAGAGGGCCTCAAACAATACAAACTCTAGGATAAACACACCTCCGCACGCGGTCGACCTTGAGAGCCCCCACCCCCTTCTTCGGCAGCCACCTCACGGGAGGTTACCTAGAGGACCAGGCCTCGACTCCTACGAATGCGTGCATGCTACATTAGACCATTTTTGATGAGGTGTTTCATTCATTACACTATTTTCAATGGTGCCACATCATTTATAACAATCCCACACAATGCATAGTTTCATTTCACGATTCCATATGTCAGGGCAGTCCCAACCCTCCAACTAGGATAGTTTCCATAACATTAATTAGATTGCCACATAGATAAATAAGAAAGAGAGTAGAGAGAGGAAGAAACTGGGTCTTGCATGAGACCCAATGTCTACACGAGAATTTATGCACTAGACACTACCAAACTTTGTATTGAGGGGGGTGATGGTTTCTTCATGATGGATAAATAGTAAATATGATTGGTAGAGAGGAGATATGATGCATTTATTAACGATCCACATCAAGAAATCATGGGTTGTGGAGTGTAGTTTCTATAGTGATTTCTAGCTTATGTGGCGACATAGAAACTACCCATAGACACTATAGGTTGGGACTGCCCTTAGCCATAACATTTAATTATTGTATGATGTTGAGATTAAAATGCGCCACATGAATTGTGTAACTACTAGCAATCATAACTAAATTAATGACTAGCACACTAGCTGCAGCCACACAGGGTTGAGAAAAGGTGTGATGGTTAAAGGAATCACTTTCACTGAAGTTTTATGCCAGTTTGACCATCTTGGTAATTGTGTACACCAAGTTTCATACCATGAATGCCATGTATTCTTTTTTCTCATAAATTTTATGTCAAGTCATTATTTTTTACTATGTTGCATACCATTTAATGAGAATGAAAATTATATGAATCTTTTTTATTGAGAATGGATTTAGGGCTTGCACAAATGCCACCACATCAAGAAACCCTCTGGATCCAACCTCGATTGAAACAACAATGCAACAAATAGATAAAGCAATATGAGAGAAAAATACCGAATAATATAAATAAATACTACCCAAATAGCACCAACAATTGCACCAGAAATAACTCATTTTTAAAGACAGGAAATGAGTTGGTTATGAATTTTAGAATGTTAAGGAAATCTAATCATTTTCTAGACAAACAAAATAAAGAGTGTACCTCTAGCTTGCCTGAAGGCTCATCTAATTATAGCGGCACTCACACTAATAAAAGAAAATGTATGGAGAAGTATATGGAGCCAACCCAATAATCAATTGATGCTGTTTTGGGGCTCCAATGCATGTGTATTTATTTAGGGTCTAGAAAGCCAAATAGACAACACGACTTCCAATCATAACTATTATGAGTAGTTAGGGGTAATGTGGTCATTTCTTATGACTACTTATGTGTCCAAATGTTGCTAAAACCAACATTTAATTTGGGACAGAAGGAGCAAATAAAAGTAACTAAACTAGGGTTAATATGGAAGTGACATGTGGCATGCTGTTGTCATGCGGAAGTGGCAGCCACGGGGAACCAAAGCGCTGAATTGGCATGCCACATGGTGCGACGTGGTTGGTCCACATAATTCGAGTAAGATCTAGCCAGCTAGGGCTGGACGGACTGAGCCCTGACTCATGCCGGTCTCATATTGGTCCACATGGAGTCCATGGGCTTGTGGCTACCAATCTTCTGTCTAGCTTGGCTAAGATGGCTTTTTTGTTGTTATTGGACTAGGTGTACCTTCTATCATAGATTCATAGGTTACGGGTGCCATTTTTGTTGTTGTTGTAAAAGTTGTAAAACCGAGAAAATCTCGATTCACCTTCATAAGGCTAGTCCAGAAGTATACTCACTTTGTCCACAAGTATAAGTACATCTAGGTTTGTCCTAAGTAAATACTTTTCAATTTTGACTACCAGTAGAAAAAAAGATTCTAATTGTTGATAATTGGTGTTATTAGATTTCATGAAACCATCAATCGTAATATGTAACTCTTTCTGTGTACAATAATTTATTGCTATAAATATTATCCATGTTGAATATTAGAGGACGTGTCAATGTCCTAAAATGTTTACACCTATGAGAGTAGGTCCCCAAATTTCCTCAGGACTTGCGGTAAGGGCTTAGAGCATCTTCAGCAATAGCTCCTACTTAGGGTCTCTACTTTATTGAGTAGGGGCTGCCCCTAACTCATTGGGGCTTGATTTTTGTGTTTAACTCCAGCAACAGCCCCAACTCTCAGCCCATACCTTTTATTATGACAGACGGGGTCCACGCGTCGGTGACTTAACTCCTCCTCCTCCCTCCCTTTTCTTCCCCACCGTCGTCTCTCGCTCGCGTGCGTCTCATCTTCTCGAGCGAGGCCACGCACAGATCCGCCGGAGCTAGGGGCCGACGGGCGGCGGGCGCGGCTCATCATGTCCACCGGCGGTGAAGGGGTAGCCATCGGCCCGTCCTGTCCTCATGTTGCTCCTTCCACGCTCGGGCTTGGGCGGCGATGGAGCTTGAGCTTCGGGAGATGGCGCCCATGGCAACGGAGGTCCAAGGGCAGGGGCACAGCTCCGGGACGGAGCAGCGGATGGCTCCGCGTGCGCACCGCGCTGCTCTCTCGGCCCCTCTTCCCGTACGCCGGATCCGGTGGATCGAGGGGTGCCGCCACCGATTCACGCGGCGAAGCAGAGCATAGGCGGCGCGACGGGAACTGCGGCGACGTGGAGCAGCATGCTCAATTTCGCCTGTGATAGCCCGTGCCGAGTCCGGCACGCGCGGAGGAGAAGAGCGCGGGAGGGAGAAGGCAGGAAAAAAACGGCCAACAACCGAGTAGGGGCCTCCCCAGGCACCCGTGGGAGAAGGGGCTCTCGAAGGGGATTTGGGTGCCTCCCTACAATAGGGACCCGAGTTGGGGCTCTGTTGGAGCTGGTTTTTTCACCCTTAGCCCCTACTTTTTGAATAGGGGCCTGAGTTGGGGCTTTGCTGGAGTTGCTCTTAGAGCCCTAATGCCCAAGTACTTGTTGCACGTCATTAGTCGTGAGAAACTTTAAAAAGCTTAAAAAAGGATAGAAATAACATATTTGAAAAAGTTTGTAAAACTAAATGATTTTTTTGTTCTTTATGCTTAATTATTTTTCACTGGAAGCGAAACATTTTAATAAAGGCAGTACTTTAAGTACCAATGTTTTGTACGAGCTCTTGGCTTCCACATCCTCATTTGCATCGAAATTCATCTTTATTTGAACTATTTTTCTTCTGATTCTTCTTTTAATTTGGATGCCACGTATTCTCTAACTCCAAGCATGTACCATATGCTGAATTAAACCAGGTACCTAATCGTGATCGATGATGTATGGAGCCTGCCAGCATGGGAAGCTATCCGCATGAGGTTGCCAGAGAACAATTGCGGCAGCAGAATAATTGTGACGACTCGGATAGAGACCGTGGCCAAAGCAAGTAGTGTTTCAGAGGAGTTTGTCCATCATATGAAGCCCCTGGAACCAAAGGCCAGCGAGGAACTGTTCGTTAAGAGAGTGTTTGGCTCCACGGGTACTACTTGCCCCGATGGACTGAAAGATATCATGAGCAAGATTTTGAAGAAGTGTGGCGGATTGCCATTGGCAATTGTTAAAATCGCCAGCATCCTAGCAGGCTACAATTCAGCTGAGAGTATAGAAATGTGGAGAAGAGTTTCCAACTCAATTGGTTCTCAGATGGAGAGCCACCCCACCCTGGAAGGGATGACGCAATTGATCGCACTCAGCTATGGGTACCTGCCTCACCATCTGAAGGCCTGTATGCTGTATCTGAGCATTTTCCCTGAGGATTATGGGATTGCCAAGGATAGGCTGCTGTACAGGTGGATTGCCGAAGGTCTAGTCGCTGAGAAGCGGGGTCTGACTTTGTTTGATGTGGCAGAAGAGTACTTCAACGAGCTAATAAGCAGGAACATGATTCAACCAGACAAGCTGCCGGGTGCTGTGGAGGCGTGCAGAGTGCATGATATGATGCTTGAGGTGATGGTGTCCAGATCCCAGGAGGCTAACTTTGTTAGCTTGGTAGGGCGGCAATACGGAGGAGGATTGGCTCGTGGCAAGGTTCGGCGCCTCTCTATCCATGGCAATGTTGAAGACGAGGAGGAGACTAGTTGTAGTCGTCGTGTGAGGCGGCGGCATGGTGGCATTGATGCGATGAATCTGCAACATGTCCGATCACTGAGTACATTTCAGGTGGAAGCAGAAGCAGGCATAGGAAAGCTGCTGGATCGGCTAGGCGAGTTGAGATTGCTGAGGGTACTTGACCTGGAAGGTTGCAGGGCCCTGGAAGACAAGCATTTGAGAGATGTCTGCCGGCTGTACCTTGTCAGGTTCTTGGGCTTGAGGCGCACACCAATCACTGTGATTCCTAGCAAAATCGGCGACCTCGAGTGCTTGGAGAGTCTCGATGTTGAAGAGATGTTGATCCGCAGCATGCCGCCAACTGTGACAAAGCTGAGCAAGCTTGAGCGCCTGAGGGTGCCTCCATGGGTTATGCTACGGGGCTAGGGAACATGAAGGCGCTGCGCGAGGTGTCCTGGGCCGTCCTCGAAGGCGGCGACGGCGTTCAGGTTGCCCGAGAGATCGGCGAGCTCCAACAGTTGCAGGTTCTATCTATCCTGTTGAAGAAGGTGGAGGAGGCCAAAGAGGAGGAACTTTCACGTGCGCTTGCATCCTCCCTGAGCAACACATACGCCCTCCGAACGCTCTGCCTGTCAAACGAAAGGGAGGAGTGGTATGCCTCAAACGCCATGGACTTTCTGCTTCACGTCTCCTCACCGCCACCACTCCTCCGGTGTCTTGTTATGTTTGGGTCCATTAGTCGGGTTCCTGACTGGATCTCATCACTCAAACACCTCGCCGTGTTTGAGTTGGCTTACACCAATCTTGCTGCCGACCAGCTACTTGACTCCTTGTGTGAGTTGCCCAACCTGCACAGGGTACTACTGGGGACCCAAAGCTGCCGAGGCCCAGAGCTGGTTGTACGCACCAAACACAGGTTCCCAGCGCTCAGGATCCTGATGCTGGACACATGCTACCTCCAAGTAGTTAGATTTGAGGAAGGATCGGTGACGAAGCTCGAGACGCTTGTATTGACTTTCTTTCCTCAAGTGAAAGTGAGCATTGTTGGCGTTGGCAACTTGAAGAACCTTAAAGAGGTGAAGCTCCGTCATGGTGGGGAACGCCACCCGTCGCTGAGACGTGCACTGCAGCAGCTCGAGGAGGAGAACGAGAATCGTCCCAAGTCCAACCAGATCAAAATTGTAGTGGAATAATACTGCTGACATGCTCACATCTTGTTTTCCCATCTTTGGAACTGCTGCGACCATGCTGACCACACGCTCAAACACAAGTGAGGCTGCTCAAGCCGTCTCCAAACGCGCCTACCGAGGCTCACACACACTAATTCAGCGCATCAGATGGTGCTTCATGTTGTCCCTGATACATCCTGACAGCATGTCCAGTCGACATTGTCCACAATCTTGGGGTAGAATCAGTGTAAGCTGCAAGCCAAGAACAATTCGTTCAGTAACTAATGAATTACAAGCGACAGCATGATGTGTACACTTACCACTTACCAAATGAACACTGTCTACAGAGAATGCACAGTCCAAGATCACGATGATGACGAGAGAATTTGGGCCTCGCTTATTTCAGGATGAGATTTTTCACTGCATTTTTATTGAATGTTGCAAAAAGACATTGCAAGATAGTAATATAACCCAGAGAACAATTCAATATACTGCAAAAGACATTGAAAGATAGTCAAATACACGCATTCTACTTTAGCATGCACATGGGATATTTGCAAATGACATGATAGTTAATAAGTTAAGGAAAGGTATCTGTACAAGTTCCAGGTTCCAACTTCCATATACATATGAAATTTGAAATCTATCAACAGCCAAGTAGGAAATATCAGATGATAGACTGTTATAGTATAAGGCACAGAGCCACAGACAACGTCATCTGCTATAAAGAGAAATCCCCCTTAGAACTTAAGTCAGACAAACATACCTGAAAGCTAGCATTAATCTGCAGGATTTCCTGAGTTGTATCATTTCGTTCCAAACAGCCCATCTGAAAATTAATTGGCACCAACTGCAGTTGATTTTCTACGCTATAACCATCCAGATGTTGAACAGCATCAGAAGCAGCATTATTAACGCTATTGATGGCCATGAAGCAGTCAGGCAGCTTCCAGCCCAGGCTCCAATAATTGCATCAACCATTATATCACCAGAGCAGCCAAATCTTTCATTCTGTTAATAATGTATTATACCAAGAAAGAGCATATCAGAATAAGGCATGCTGCCATTTGCGTAAAACTGCAAACGCCTCAATATGAGAAAGTTTGCAATTACAAGCTTTTGCATAACTAGGTAGTATTCATTAATTAAACCTTAGGAAAAGAAACAACCCAATATGTAGCAAGTAGAGGAGAAACAAAATGTGATATACCTCTGCTACCATGGGTCATGAATGGGCCTTGCCAAAGCAAAAAATGAATCTTGATTTACTGACATCAACAATTCAATTGGGACAGCCTTAGCTGGACGAGGAATTTTAAGTCTTGGTTCCAGAATACCTGACAATATCCATTTTAAAGTATTAGATGTAATTGATATTCAGTGTCCATACATATAAGATCAAAGTCCATTGTTCCATTATAGTACCTGGAGAAAGTGCCCGCCCCTGATATAAAAGTGTAGCTAGTGGGTTTGTTGACCAATGATTCACAGCTGGGCGGTTAGTCGGCTGAAATCCCACCACTTTACCTTCTTCTGACATGACCACCTACAAATAAGTGAATTAAGCAAGTGTGAGCTGATCACCTCAAGAGAATGAATCTCTTTTTGCTACCATATAATAAAAAAAAATCAGATACAAAACTAGTACTGGATTCCTGGAACAACCCAGCTTGCGTGAAAATTTAGCAAATCCCACACATAAAACTTGTTTTCAGAAAAACTAAAACAGTGCCATTCTATATTCATACTCTACTATCTTAGAGTAAAGAAAAGAAAAAAAGTTTAATGAGATCATAGTATCAAACAAATTAGAACGACTGCTGTATCAATGAAAAAAACAGGAAAATGCAGTCTCTTTCTTATGGGATGTAACCAAAGAAATACATGGTAAAAAATGTATTACTAAATGGCAACAAAAAGTGTGTTCTACTTTAGCATATGTCTTGATAACCAATATATTTATGGAAAGGTTTGGTATCCACAGGAAAAAAAAAGGCAATTTAACGGAGGTGATCACAACCATCTGGTTCAGTAGATACATAATCATCACAAAACGATATCTACTGCATAGATAATTCCCTTTCATAAGATAGACAAGGTACCTGAAAACTAGCAATACTCTGCAGAGTTTCCTGAGTTTTAACATTTTTTTCCAAATCAGACATGTTAATATTAATTGGCACCAACTGGCATTGATTTTCTTGGCTAAACGTATCAGGATGCTGAACATTGCCAGAAGCAGTGTTGTCCTCACTATTGATTCCCTTGAAGCAGTCAGGCAGTTCTCCAACCCAAGCTCCAATATGTGCATCAACCAATACATCACCGGGGCAGCCATATGAGTCTTTCATTTTCTTAATAATAGAGGTGCAAAAAGCTTGTACCTGAGAAGAGGAGTAAATCAGACAAAACATGCAGCTAACATGATGAACTGATAGAATGGCTGATAGAGCAGTTATGCCATAATCCAGTTTTGCAGGCTATCATGTTAATTCAGTATTTATGTATTACGCACGTAACAAGTTTGCCATGAAGTCAACTTGGTAATCATTGGGAAAAAAAAATAATAGAGGTCTACCGATTTGTAATGTGGCAGCTATTAACTAAAACAGATGGGATGCAGCCTGTGAGAGTATTTCCAGGTACTAACAGAAGACAAGTACAGTTAGTTTTCCTTTGTTCATTGCTATAAGTACATATAAGTGAAAATTAAACTAGCTAAAACAGCATAAGGAAGTTTCCTTCAGATAGTTGAAATTAACAGTATTGTAGTGAATAAAGGTCGCATGAAATGGTAATGGGATACTTGGTATTTCCGTTGCTTTGGTAATGGAAATGGGGGTGGCCTCGATTCAAAAAAAAATGGTAATGGGATATCACAAAAATGAATCCATCACTAAAACTGAGCATTAACTCCCTTGGACAAACGACAGATTCACAAGGACTGGATAAGTACCTCACTGCTATCAAGAGAGTTGATATCAGGACAATAGCTCTGAGATGATGAGACATTTGAACTTCCCTTCAATAGTCTTTTGTCTCTAAGAGATTGAGGCCAGCATAACTGAGCAAAGACAGCGACAAAAAGAATAATACAGCTACCAGCCAAGAAAGTAAAAAGGTTGTTCAAATAGCCCTGCATAAAACAAAATTTGTCGATGAACAGAGTGTGATAAATTTATATCGAATGCAAGCAAACTTTAGCCTGGACAGTATCAGCATACATTGTTCTTTTTAATCCTTGATGGATCTGAATTCCAGTGAGGATGGAAAGTTTTGCCTGGTAATGTGAACTGGTCTTCAAAGTACATGTCTATAACGTTCCCTAGTTCCACCTACAAGCGGTGGAAATGAACAGAAACAAGTTAGAAAACATACAAAGGACCAAATTCAAATATCTATTTGCTTGGTTCTGTTATTATTTCTTGAAAACGAATGTGTTCAATGAAGGGGGGGAATAACAGTGTACCAGTTGGGAGTGGGTTAAGGGAACTTCCCACTTATTACTTTCAAATCATGACGCCCTTCAAGATTAGTATTTTCAAACGCTTTGGCATTTATTTGCAGTTTATAGGTAGGAATGTACTCAATGGCCCAAAGGCCAAACTCAGGACCCCCAATCTTCACCAAACTTTCATAATTTGGTGCCGGCCACCATCCATTCTTTGTTTTGCACAAATTCTGAGGAGACTTCAATAGATTAAAACTCTCCAGGCATCTCTTAGCATTTCTCAGTATTTCTGCCTCAGAGATTTTGTGTACGCAAACAGAGGAATCAATTGAGCAGTGGAGCTGTTGCATCTGAAACAAGCTGCCTGTGCCTCCAAGGTGATTTTTTCTGGAGTCCTCGACGACACTGGAGAAAATGGCTTCAGCAAGAGAAGCCAGAAGTTTCTCATCTGATGAGATGACACTAAAATCGATAGATACCTGTGGTACATACACGAATCAGCATTCGGCGAGAAGTAAGCTGAGAGGGAAAAAAATCAAAATGTCCCAAGCTTTGTGAATTCACACCTTTGGTGGTTTGCCCAAGTCTTGTAAGTCTCTCTCTGAACCTGGGGAGAAGACCTCGAGCCGAAAGTTTGAAAGCCGCTGCATTACAACTTGCTTAAAGGCCATAGCCAACATATTCTCCGAATCAGGCTCGTTTTCAGAGAAAAACTCAGATCCGAATTGTTTCTTTATCTTACTGGCCTTGTCTTTAACTTCCTTGGCTTGCAAAATCTACAGAATTCAACAAAGCTTACTCATGATGCACAGCACGAGATAGACAATGAAACATAAATTCAAGGCTCAATGGACTCAATAGTGCAGATCGGAATGAATGCTTGCTACAATCAGCATATGGAGCTTAACGAAATCCAAAACATTCAATCAGAACGGGCAGAGCAAGATAGTGTTGCTTGGTTGGACTCCATAGCAGGCCCTCACAAGTCATGTGTGGTCAAGTACTAGTGGAAATGTGTAGTGAGTTTTTCTGCTTCTACGCGACAGTAATCACAGTGCAGTGGCAGTGGCAGAGGAGGAAACTGAAGCCCGGGGATGCAATGCGTGGAAAAGGCCGCAGCGCCGACTCACCACTCGCGTGGACGATGTGCCCCCATCGGGCCCGGGTAGGAACGCCTCGACGACCATGGCCTCGGCGCCGGCGGCGAGGTGCGCCTCCGCCGCCGCCCCTCCATCTGTCGCTGCCGCGGCCGCGGCCGCCTGCTCCCGCCGCGCCGCGCCGGCGACCTCGAGGCGCGCGAGGCGGCCCTCGTAGCAGCGCGCGATCGGGATGAGGCCGCCGTCGGAGGCGGAACCGCCGTCGCCCGCCTCCACGGCTCGGGCGGTGGCGCGGCGGGCCGCGGGGGGCAGGCGCAGAGGGTGGAGGCGGGGGAAGCGGGTTGGTCTGAGGGAAGGGGAGGGGGAGGGGAGGCGTCGGCGGTAGGGGGAGGCGAAGCGCGGCGAGAGAGGAGGGGCACGGAGGAGGAGAGACGGGGAAGGCATTTTGGTGCTCTGCTCTGGTGTGGTTTGGTTTTGCCGGAGGCGACGACGGCGACGGCGAGACGGACGGAGGTTTTGAGGTTTATCGGCCACGTCGACCATCCAAGAGGCCCAGCCCGACAAGTGGACTGGAGGATGGCCCACACAGAAGTTGTTAAGCCCATTCATATATGTGGGCCGACATGCGGCCCATGTAGACTTGCGCAGGTCTCGACGTCTCGTCGTCGTATATAGAGGGAGGTGCAGAGTGCACGTATACACGCACACACGCCGAGTGGGCGACTGCCGACCGACAGCTACCCTACGCGCTGTATACCTTTCGTCACGTGCTGCTCGTGACGCTTTGGACGAACACACGAGTCTCGAGGCAGGCGCGTCGAATCCGAAGCAAGATGACCAAGCGAGAAACATGACGTACTTCAGGATGGTGCTTCGATTCGGTGGTAAAAATGTAGGATTTTTTTTATCCCTATTTTAAATTACAATTGTGATTTTGTCTCTGTGTGTTTTTGCGATTTTGCCCTTAAATATTTACGAGCCTGGTTGGTTTGATTCCAAAATTTGCCAAACCAAAACCATGGCATGCCAAAATCATGGCTTGCCAAAGTTAGGGCAAAAAATTTAGATACTCACTTGGTTTAGTGCCAAAATGTGGTAGCCAATACTTTTCTCTCATATGACTCCAAAGAAGCTTCTAGTGACTTGCCTTAATTTTGGCTGAAAAAACTAGCTTGCCAACTTTTTGGTAATGAACCAAGTCATGGCCAATATTTTTAGGCATGCCTTGATTTTGGCTTGGCACGTATTGCAACCAAACCAGCCAGGCTCTATATGCCTATCAACCACATTGGTCGCTCCCGTGATCTAGGTCTGCCTTAGTCTAATTAACGCAAGTTAGGCGAAAATGCGTGAGGCACGAGCTAGCATGTATACCCATTTTTTTAAATGAATCATACAGAAGAGCTGCTAATTATAATAAAAAATACGTTCACATTGCACATAATAACAAACAATACCAACAAACAACAACGGCCGGTTGAATTGGAACATCAACCACTACGGGAAAACTTCACATTGGTGATTGCACGTTGGTGCCGGCACTGATGTCAGACGTTAGTGCCGGACAGTGCCCCTAGAGCCACGTTAGTGCCGGCTGAAAACAACAACCGGCACTAACGTGCCACCCGGACCCACCGCCCCAAGGAAATATGCGAATCCCGCAACGGGCAGAAGGCACGTTAGTGCCGGCTGAAGATACCAGCCGGCACTAACGTGGCACCGAAAAATTAGTGCCGGCTAGAGGCTTTTAGCCAGCACTAAATTGCGACGCGTTAGTGCCGGCTGAATCCCCGAGCTGGTACTAACGTAACCTTTCACAACATAGGCACTAGACTTATTAATTTTTCCACCCCCTACACACACTGCACAACCCTCTTCCATACCTTATCTCTTTCTTCTTCCTTATCTCATTCTGCGCCTCACATCTCTCTCTTGTCCAGGGCTGCGGGGCACAGGCGGCCGCCCCGTCTGGCGGGGCGTAGCGGCTCCGGAGGCGCTGGCCTAGCGCGGCGGGTGTAGGCCGCGGCGAGGCGCAACCGACGTCCTCCGCGGCGGGTCGCAGCGGGGCGCGGCGGCTCCGGCCTTGAGGTGCGGCAGGGCACGACGCGACACTCGCCTGGAGTCACGGCGGCGGGAGCAAGGTGGTGAGGAATGTTTTTTTAGAGATTGTGAGAAATCTGTTCTTGTTCTTGTGACCTATGATTCTTGTGAGATTTTACTGTATCTGAAAGTTTGTGTGATTGATATATTCCTATAATTTTTGTGATGTTATGATTGTGAGATTATGATTCTTGTGCTATTGTTGATCAGAAAACATGGAAAAGAAAAGAAAAGAAAAATGAAAAAAGGGGGAAAAGAGCACTGTGGTTGGCTCGGACGTTAGTGCCAGCTGGAGACAATAGTCGGCACTAACGTGCGTATGTTAGTGCCAGTCAATGTGTCCGGCACTAACATGCCACCCAATTAGTGTCGGTCACAGCGGCCGGCACTACCGTGACTTGTGACCGGCACTGATGAAGGTTTTTTTGTCGTGAACATAGATGCGCAACTCAAATCGACTCCACTCAAGACACCACGCGGCACCATCACAACCAGTCAGCAAGCCGAAAGCAGC
Organism: Urochloa ruziziensis; assembly: GCA_015476505.1. Lineage (NCBI taxonomy): Eukaryota > Viridiplantae > Streptophyta > Magnoliopsida > Poales > Poaceae > Urochloa > Urochloa ruziziensis. The sequence continues at coordinate 51,122,562 of CM027123.1, read as the reverse complement.
CTACATCGCCACAAGCGTCGTCGTACACCAACCAGTCCCTACTATGCAGGATTGACCGCTGCAAGTCATGTTGCCACCACAACTCCTCCACCATGCCGATTTCCCAGCCGCAGCTAGCACGTATACTCAATTGGTTGCACTTGAGAATTACGAGCTAGGCCGGATCAGTGTGGAGATATTTTTTGTATTTTCATCTCCGTGGCCAGCCGATAATGATGCCGTGGTATCGTAGGCAATGATTTGGATATGCGCGGCGGCCAAACACGCCAGGCTGTGAGGGATCAGTCGAGCATCGCTGCGTGATCGTTCCGTTGCCTGATCATATGTGTCCTGGGACCGGGAGCTTAATTAGAGAACTTGCATCGCATTTGCCGCCGTCTCAATTCTCTATTTGCTCCATGGCACAGTCATATTGCTCAAGCACTACATATAGTAATACAAACACACCGTCTGTCTGACGAGAATACTTTGAGTTGGATTGGAACCTGAAAGCTTTGCTTTGGCGTTGCCAAGGTACTCCAATACGGAGGACTTTTGATCTCACAAAAGCAACAGCGCCGCAGTTAGTGCTGACCAACCAAAATGGAAGCACTCTTATCTAGGAGTCATCTCGTTGCAAGAAACTAAAACCGGATTTAATTTGGATTATTTCGACAGAATGATTGTTCACGCTGCTGGTGCTAAGAGCAACTCCAGTCCACCCTCCATATTTGAGCCCCCATTTTGCCTTTTTAGATGGACATAAAAAATTTAGAGGCTTCAAATTCTCTCCCCACTCCAACCTGGCTAACTAAATTATTCCCCCCGAATCAATCAAAGAGTGGATCCCACCATCCTCCCCCTCTCTCTCCCTCCCGCAGCCCCCGCCTCTCCCCCGCGCCGCATGGCCCGCGCCGGCCGCGTCGACCGCGCCCGCGTCGGCCCGTGCCCGCCTACCCACGCCTGCTCTCCCCCGCGCCGTGCCGGCCTCCCCCGCGTCGCCTCGCACCGCCTCCCCACGCCGCGCCCGCCATCGCGCCGCCCGCCGTCGCACTCCAAGAACGGAGCGCCTTCGCGCTCCGCAGCGCCGCGCCAGCACGGCCTCACCCTGCTCCGCCCGAGCGGCGCGCCGCTGCACCGCGCTGGCGCCGGCCGCCGCGCCTGCCTGCTGTCGAGCCGCCGCGCTCGAGCTGGCTGCGCCTCCCGCCGCGGTGGCAAGAGGCGTCGTGTGGAGAGAGAGGAGGAGAAAAAGGAAAAAAAGGTGGTGGGCCTACAGGTAGGTGGAAATGGAGGGCCTCCAGATCTAAGGGCTTTGGACCAACATTTAGAGGCCTTCGCAAAATAGAGGCTCATCTAGAGGCTCGGCTGGAGCTAGTTTTTTTTTGCACTTGGAAGACTAAAATAGGTATAAAGGCCCATTTAAAGGCTGGGCTGGAGTTGCTCTAATAATCTGTCCGTGGTGCTCTGCAATTGGGGCGGGGATGGCCGCGGGCCGCTACTACTACTATCATCAAAATCAATCATAGTGGCAGCGGCAGGCAGACAAACGGCACTAAGGACAGCTCGACAAATCATGCTCCTACCAGAGAGGGAAATACAGAAGACAAGTACGTGCAATGGCAAACAGCAGGGTCCACTTGCCATCCACCTTCCAAGTCAACACAGCACGTAGTACACCCCGTAGCACTTGCATTGCTGAAAGATTTGGACCAGAGAGATTAAAGGTTTGCAGCACAGCAGGCGATGCATTGGCAATTGGCATTGCTGAAAGAAAGAAAGAATTGGGAGTACGGAGTACTAGAGAACACCTTAATTAATGGCTCGACGTTTCACGAGCGGGCCATTAATGGCAGCTTAACCACACCTAGGGCACGTACAACGGCAGATGCAACGTTGTTTTTGCAAAACCCCCCCTCCTCGACGGGTTGAGCGGCACCATCGTCGTTTCGTTCGTCTACGAGCTCTGCTCGTGCTTCCAGGACAGACGACGGCTCGGCGCACCGTTGTACCAAAGCGATGCGGGGAGACAACAGCAGCGGGATCCGTTGCGCGCGTAGGGATCGCCTAGCTGCGCCTTCCTCTTCTCTCCCGTCGAGCGAGCTCCGTCGCGGGGGCCATGCCGCTGACGCAGCCAAGCGAGCTCCGCCGCTGCGAGCCTTGCGCGGGCGGGCGCACGGCTAGCCGGCCGCGCGGGCAGGCGCGCACGCCCAGCGGCTGCCGCACGAGCACCGGCATCTGCTGGCTGTGCAAACATGGTCCATTCAGTTTCGTCAGTAACCCTTATTGCAGTGCAACCGGCCATCTTTGAATTCAAATTTGAGTGTCCAAATCAAGGTTTCTGACCTTACCTTAAGCTCAAATGTGTTCTCCATACATAAAGGATTCCATTTTACTACTTACACACTAGCATTGCTGTAAAAAAATTCTCACTATTTGCCCTCAAAGTTGGCCAAAAACCACAGTTTAATGACTTTAGGAAAAAGCTTAGTCTCTTTTATGTTTGTTTCCTTTTCTTCATATAAAGGTGTTTAACCATGTCCAATGATTAAATCATGAACCCTAATTGTCATTCCCGAATTGTTGGGTATTTTTTTATTAAATTGTCTAATGATTAAATCATGTGGAATATTTGAGCGTATTGTGCATCGTATCATGTATGTAACAAAATGGCTACAAAGATCAAGTATGCACTAGATCATCATGGTTTGTGTGTCAAAGGATGAACTAAACACCCTGAATAGACAGCAGCTGTCTGCACGGTTGTACAAGCTGTCTGTTTGTATCGAACAGACAACAGCCGTAGACACTGTTGTACTTGCCCTTAGGGCACCCGCAACAGCTTGCTCTCTAGAGCCAGCGACCTGCTATTCTCTCTCATCAATTCTCTCACCTCCACATAAGATAGAAAAGTGACGTGGAGCTGTTATAACATGTGCTTGGCGACCCGTTGCGGCTGGCCTTAGGGCAGTCCCAACCTAATGACTAGGATAGTTTCCATAGAATTAAATGAACTGCCACATAGGATAAAAGATGATGTGGCAATAGATTAAATGATGAAAAAGAAAGAAACTAGGTCTTGCATGAGGCCAGTCTCAATAGGGGTTTCATCGACACAGTGGTTTCATCGACACAGTTATCTAAAGTGACACATCATCTAAAATAAGTTTGAAACTATGACGAAACACCTTCCCTCGATGCAAAGTTTCATCTTGTGTTGTTCGCAAGACAACATGCAAGACACAAGCTGTCTAGAGTACCGTGTAGAGAGAGTTTCATGAGGATGAAACTCATTTCACGTCTCTCTTCATTAATACACTGCCACGTCATCAAAAATGTTGACATGACAGCCTATTTAATGCTCATGAAACTCCCACTGAGACTGGCCTGAGACCTAGTTTCTACACACCATCCAAGACATTATGTGAGATGAGTAGTATTAAATTCAAGAATTGGATTGTGTTGTTTGCATTGGAAGTGTAGTATCTACTAGTTTCTTGATGTGGAGGTTAGGCCTCCTCCAATGGTTGAGCTAGCACACTGGCTCAAAACATTTTAAGAGACAACTCTTCCAATGATCTAGCTCTTAGTACATAGCTTATAATATGAATGATCCTACACATCATACTCACGTAGTCTCAAAATGCGTGTATGAGACTATTTCTTGATTAAGAGATAGGTCTTCTCTCTTTTCTATTAAATAAAGAAAAAATTTCTATGAGCTAGTTAAGAGATAACCGTTGGAGGAGGCCTTATAGAAACTATGGGTAGTTTCTTGGGGTGGGACTGCCCTTACGTTGATCACGATAGTAATAATTAAGTAAAGCACGCTAACGACTCCATTGATTTGATGGCGCCGCTGGTTAGTCCTAAGCTAAGGGCAGTCATTATGACGCCAGGCAATCCGGCCGTTGCCATCACGACACACACGAGACGCGCGGCGCGGGCGCATCCATCTCATCGATCGACTAGAGAGCCCGCCGCGCTGCCGTTGCAGGTGCAGGGACAGTCTAGCCAGTCTTCCCTTTGCAAGCAAGCAACGGCAAGGGCAGCTCAGCCACCCCCCGAATGGTATCGAGCGAGCTCTACCTCTAGTCGTCGCCAACGCTAGTGCGAGGCCACCTCTCTCCCCTCCCCACAGCCCAGACCGACTCGGCTCCTCCCTCCCACCTAGCTGCAGCTACCCGCCACCTAACTCCGCCCGCCATGCCGGGCCTCGCCGCCAACGACAACTCGCCCCCGGCGGCGGCCCCGCCGCCGCGCCGCCTCTCGTCGCCGCTGCCGCGGAGGGCGCCGCCGTCGCCGTCCCCGTCCACCTCCTCCCGCGCCAAGCCCAGGAAGCCCGCGTCCGCCGCAGCGCCGCCGCCCGAGGCCGACGAGTCCCTCGACAACCCGGATCTGGGGCCCTTCCTCCTCAAGCAGGCGCGCGACGCCATGGTCTCCGGGGAGGGCGGCGGCGCCGCGCGCGCGCTCGAGTTCGCAGAACGTGCCGCCCGGGCGCTCGAGCGACGCGGGGAGGGGGCCGAGCTCGAGCTCGCCATGAGCCTCCACGTCGCCGCCGCCATCCACTGCGGCCTGGGCAGGCACGCCGACGCCATCCCCGTCCTCGAGCGCGCCGTCGCCGTCGTCACGCCGCCGGCGCCGGAGCAGCCCGCCGAGGGCGAGGCGGCCGACGACCAGCAGGAGCAGCAGCCCGAGGCCGACCCGCGGGGCGAGGAGTGGTCCCTCGCCGCCTTCTCCGGCTGGATGCAGCTCGGCGACACGCACGCCATGCTCGGCCGCATGGACGAGTCCATCGCCTGCTACGGCAAGGGGCTCGAGATCCAGATGACCGCTCTAGGCGAGCGCGATCCCCGCGTCGCCGAGACCTGCAGGTCCGTGATCATCAGTTCTCCCCCGTGCTTCTCGATCTAGATCTCATCTTCTCTCCCCAAAAAAGTCTGACATTTTTAGTTACCCAAAGCCAAAGAAGATATTTTTCCCCTCCTCTCACCGGCCGTTAGTCGTTACAGAAAACCGCGGATCTCGACAGAATTGGCATTTTTTTTTTTAAAAAATACAGGGTTGGCGTTAAAACTGATTACTTGCAAGCATGAATGAGCAGGTACTTGGCGGAAGCGCATGTGCAAGCTCTGCAATTCGACGAAGCAGAGAAGCTGTGCCGTAAAGCCCTCGAGATCCACCGGGAGCACAGCGCGCCGGCATCGCTCGAGGAGGCCTCGGACCGCCGCCTAATGGCCCTCATCCTTGATGCCAAGGGTGACTATGACGGCGCCCTCGAGCACCTCGTGCTTGCCTCAATGACCATGGTTGCCAATGGGCGTGACATCGAGGTGGCCACAATTGATGTCGCCATAGGAAACACTTACCTTGCCCTTGCTCGCTTCGATGAGGCTGTCTTCTCCTACCAGAAGGCACTGACTGTTCTCAAATCAGCTCGTGGCGATGACCATCCTACGGTTGCATCGGTCTATGTCCGCCTTGCTGACCTTTACCACCGGACAGGCAGGCTCCGTGAGTCCAAATCCTACTGCGAGAACGCCCTGCGTGTCTATGCCAAGCCTGCGCCTGGTGCTGCCCCTGATGAGATTGCTGGAGGCCTAATGGAGATTGCCGCCATCTATGAGGCACTTGGTGATCTTGATGAGGCCCTAAAGCTTCTTCAAAGGGCGCTCAAGTTGCTGGAGGACTCACCAGGGCAGTGGAGCACTGTTGCTGGCATTGAGGCACAGATGGGTGTTCTCTACTACATGATAGGGAGGTATGCAGATTCAAGGAACTCATTTGAGAGTGCCGTTGCCAAGTTGAGGGCTAGCGGTGAGAGGAAGTCGGCATTTTTCGGTGTTCTGCTGAACCAGATGGGGCTAGCTTGTGTGCAACTGTTCAAGATAGATGAGGCTGCACAGTTGTTTGAAGAGGCAAGGGCAGTTCTGGAGCAGGAATGTGGTGCATCGCATCCAGATACTCTTGGTGTATACAGCAACCTTGCAGCAATCTATGACGCAATGGGAAGGTATGTGTTCGTAATACAATCTTGGGTTTGTTTGCAACCTTCTGTCATCTTATTCCGAATTCAGTCATATGTCTTAACATTGAAATTACATATTTAATAAACATCCACACATTTAGGACCCTAGGTATTTTTTATATGCTCATAGTAGTATCTGTGCTGTGCCTAATCATTTACAACTGTATGGAATTGTGCTCATGAGTTTTTTTATGCCAGCTGAAGGTGGTGAACTTGTTCCACCTGTAAATCTAATGCTTGCTGATTGCTGAACATGTGTGTGCTTGCGTGTGTTTGCGGGTACGGGGTGGGGAGGTCTTCTTCCTTAGGTTATCTTCTGTAAGATTGCTTGATTTGAATTGGGACAAACTAGTATTATGCAGTGTAGATGGCTTGATGAGTTGCTTAACAGCTAATCATTTTAGCCATGTGATGTCATAATTTATTTCTAGTGGTCCAGAAGTAGCAAAATCAGATCAATATTCAGGATAAACTTGTGCCCATTTGTGCATTCTTTCCAAACCAACCGAGACATGTCAGGAATTGCTATACCTTTTTGGTGTTGCGCTAGATTTTTATAGTACATCTGAAAATAGCATATGAATTACAGGTCCCTAATGTGTGCCGGATGATCCATTTTCTGTTGCTTACCAATACTATCTACTAAGATGCAATATGTCTCCGATTTGTCATGTTCAGAGTGGAGGATGCCATTGAGATCCTGGAGCACGTCCTGAAGGTGAGGGAAGAGAAGCTTGGCACAGCGAACCCTGACGTGGAGGACGAGAAGAAGCGGCTGGCTGAGCTCCTGAAAGAGGCAGGGAGGTCCCGGAACCGGAAGCAGAAATCGCTGGAGAACCTGTTCGGGACCAACGCGGCGCGGGCAAAGAAGGAGGGCGGGAGGAGGTGGTCCAACTTTGGGTTCAGGAGCTGAGTGAGGAGCTCCATTACATCGCGCGGCGTGGGTGGCCTTTGTAACATAAAAGGGGGCGGGGACGAGAAAGGAAAACATGTGTAAAGATGTCGGTTTAGGTTCATTAGGAAAATGATGATTGTGTTTGCCACAAGTGTTGTTGTTGTGTGTGTTACCTGCATTGTGGAAACTGTCGGGTTATTTTCAGGAGGGTTTTATTATTTTCTTTTTTTCACGAGTATCATTAACTGGGTGCTGTTGTACCTGGAGAAGAGAATATTGTTTCTGATGGTGGTGGGTGAAGAATACCTGTGATTTGTTTGTTACCAAGTCCTAGTACATTGCATTGAATCCATCCCTGGATATGAAACCTGAAATGCCATTTTATTGATGAATCTATCATGTCGTGAAGGTGGTCTGTGGTGGATCTGGCAACGACGTGGGTGCCGCGCTGCAAAGCACAAATGAGCCGGGGATAGCTTGATCGTGTACAGTACAGCAGATCAAAGAGCCCCCGATAGAGAGGCGTCAACATCTGCATAGAGATGTTGCGCAGCTAACAAACAAGTCACCCAGCTAACAAAATGCGTGGCTCTCTGATCCATCGTTAGTCCCAGAAGGCCACCCACTGACGCCGATGCGGCTCCAAACACATGTCCACTTTACTACACTTGCTGAAAACCGACTTGCCGGCAGGGACATCTGCTCCTTGGACCTCCAGGCTCCTCTTGAGCAAGACAAGAGAAGCAGCAAGCTGCTGATGAAAATAGCATGGTTCACGCGGCCTACAGCTAATACTCTCGGGCCGATGGATGCTCGTGGGCCGGTTTCTGACTTCCCTCCAAAGTCCAAACCAAACTGGGCCGCCTTCGGCACGTACTGACCGAATCTCAGCCCACGCTGGCTGGTCCATCCGCCACACAGCCGAACTCGATTTTTTTTACCGCCAAAGCCACACACGACACGAGCACCCCACACCCCGCGAAAGCGAAACCCAAAAGAGTACGGCCTCCTCGGCACACGTGCGCAGTCGCCGACCAGTGGGCCCCGCGGCCCGAACCCCACCCAGCCGGCTCCGAAACCGGGGGCCTATCAATGACGTGTGGGCCAGCCCAATGCCCCCGTCCGTCCCCTCCTCTTCCGGTTCGATTCGCCCCTCGAGTGAAGAAAAGAAAGACACCAACAGAGCACCGCCCTCACCGCCTGCACGCCCTCCTCCTCCCCCCATCTGATTCCGCCGCCGCCAGTTCGCTCCATGCCGCCCAAGGGCAAGCGCGGCCGCGGCCGCGGCCGCGGGAGGCGAGGGAAGGAGGACGCCGCAGCCGCGGCCGCCGACTCCGACCCCGCCGCCGCTACCACCGAGGTAAACAGCCGCAACCGTTGCTAGGTCTTCCTTCCCCTTCTCTACACGGGGCCGTCAGGCCGCGGACCCCGCAGCTAGCTTACCGCTTCGCTCCAATCGCTGTTCCTTGCTCTTATTCCCCTGGATTAGGGCCATGTCCTGATACGGATTTGTTTCCTCATCCCAAATCCCCCTTCTGGTCGACGACCAAGCTATGCTGCTTGCTTCCAACGCGGCGCTGCGCCCCTGTTCTTGGCTGCCCCTGCGGCTTGTCTCGTTAGAGCGCGATACGACGGGATGACTGCTGCAGCGCTCGCATTTGCAGCCATTCAGCTTCTTATAAGCGGGATTCGAGCAACCCCTCTGATTTTGCTACCGCCAAGCTTTTTCTAGGGGTTTATGCTGCTTCAGGTGTCTCCGCCTGCTTCATTTGTTTTCCTTGATTAACGTCCACCTGCACTCCACACATTCCTGATAATTAAGCAGCTATGTAGCTATTATTTTGCGAAATGTCCGCAGCGGTTTCTATGTTTTGCTTATTCGCATCACGTTTGTACGTTCCAGGAAAACGGTGATAACAGGGGCGACGAAGAGATGCCTCAGCTGCATGATTCTGCAGAGGTCAGTAGTTTTTCAGATGTAGTTTGCAGAAAACAGGAGGGGTTTGCGCAATTTTCGCTATTGTACCAGTGTATCCGCTAGGGTTCCATGCTTCCAGCTGTGTCATTTGTTTTCCTTAACTAACGTACTCCTGTACTCCAAACATTCCTACTTTCCTGAGCTGGCCTTCGTGGCATGCTTATTCGTCTTGTTCATATGTTTCAGGAAGACGACGAAAGCAGGGGCGGTGAGGAGATGCCTCACCCGCATGATTCTCCAAAGGTCACTAGTTTGTTGGATGTAGTTTGCAGAAAACGGAAGGGGGAATTTTTTGTTTGAGGGTGTAGACATTTGGATTTGAGCAACCCCTTTGATTTTGCTCATGCAAGTTTATAAGGATTTTGAATTTATAGTAAATCCGTTAGACCTAGGCGGTCAAGTCGAGGTTGGTTGATGTGCTGTTCAAATGCACAGCACTGTCGTAACGTGTAGAGGACATGGTTAAGATACATCAACACTTTCCTAATGCTCCCTGAACCCTGCTGAGTGTCTTGCTTGCTCTGATTTTTGTGCTGATGTGCTTATTTTGTGTTGTCATTGGCAGCAGGAAAACGGCGAGGGAAATCTCAAGGGGGAGATGCTTCGGTCTTGTGACGAGGTTACTATTTTCTTCCCTGATAACCTTTGACGTTTCTACCTCATGTATTGATTCTTTTTTTTTCTCTTTTCTGTTATAGGAGAGTGACACAAAAGTGGTAGCCGAGGTCTCAAAAACCTCCAAAAGGCGCAGGAAGGATCCTATTGCGGACCCATCTTCTCTTGAGTTTAATGGTTCTGGGCGATTTCGGGAGAGGCGGAATGTTCCAGCAGTACAGGAACAGGAACCTAAGGTGGAGATTTTGATCTTTCTCATTGATCTTCTATGTGTCTTTTGCTCTACTCCTTAAAAATGGTTCATTCATTGTCCATCCTAGCATTTGGCACGCATACTTGCTCTGTCTTGTAGCTGTGTTGTATGCACCCAGAACACGAATGAGAAGTCAGTGTATGCAATGTCTTAAGCTACATCAATTAAATACGCATGTAATGTATTACATATTGGGTAGCTGCTCTGCTTTTACTCTTTACTGTTTCCTATATGTGCATGCCTGATATGCGCCGGTTGCTAAACTTTGCAGAAGAAAAGAAAGGTTGATAATGATTCCAATATGTGCCATCAATGCCAGAGGAATGATAATGGAAGAGTTGTACGGTGCCAGGGCTGTGCCAAACAAAAAAGGAAATTCAGATACTGTGTGAAGTGCATTAAGCGCTGGTCTGTGCCCTTCTAAAAGCATTTGTGCTGATCACCTGAGATTGCATTTGACAACCTGCTTTTGGTTATTTTGGTTTCTCCGATCTCTAGTTTTGTAATATGTCACTTTGCATTAACTTAGTATTTGCTATTATGATTCTCACTGTGTGTTTTGTCATGACTGAATCAGGTATCCACATTTATCAGAGGATGATTTTGCAAGCAATTGCCCAGTTTGTCGCAAAAATTGCAATTGTAAGGCTTGTCTGCGGGGAGACCCATACAGAATCAACAGGAAGGGTATGGAGTCTCAGAAAATGAAGGTATGCCCTTTTCTTGCTATGTTTCCGTTATCTCCTGGCCCATTGTGTTTTATTATGTACCTATTTGGGCACACTTCATTTCCACAGGCTGAAGAATATAGCGTGTCTAAAGAAGATAAAATTAAATTCTCTATGCGTACTGTGCGCTTTTTGCTCCCTTGGCTGAAAGAATTTCACCAAGAACAGATGCTAGAGAAAAGTGTTGAGGCCTCAATTAGAGGTAATATGATTTATCATTGCCTTTGGGATTTCTAGCTTAAAGAGCGTTGATGCTATGCATTTCTCTATTTGGTTCCCTAACGCTGTGTTTATTGCAGGGATTGATCCATGCAAAACGGAGGTTCCTCTAGCCAACTGCGAAAGCAATGAACGGATATACTGGTTAGACTTGCTTTACTTACCAAGCATATGTAAAGTATTTTCTTCTCTAATTATTGTTTTCCTTGTAATAGCGACAACTGCAGGACATCTATTGTTGACTTCCACCGAAGCTGCAGCAAATGTTCTTACGATCTCTGTTTAAACTGCTGCCGTGAGCTTCGTCAAGGCCTTAATCCAGCTGGTGATGTCAGTGGGGACAAGGTTACTAGTCTACCTGATGCTGGAGGCAAGGAGGATTTGCAACAGGGAAGTAGTCATTGCAAAGTTGCAAATCAAGAGCCATCTGATGGGCAGAACGATGCCCTGATAGATAACACAGTTCCTTCTCAAGGCCACACTCCTAGTTTGAGACGATGGAGGGTAAATAGCGATGCAAGCATACCTTGCCCACCGAATGAATTTGGTGGCTGTGGAAGTTCCCTTCTTGAACTTAAGTGCTTGCTTGAAGAGAAATTTATTCCAAACTTACTAGAAAAAGCCAATTCAGTGGTCAACACCGAAACGGTGTTGGAACTGGGAGATTCAAATGTTCCTGCTTCAGTGAATCCAGTGAAATGAATGATGGAACATCACGGAAAGCAGCTTTTAGAGAGAACTCCAATGATAACTACATATATTGTCCAACTGCTAAAGATGTTCAAAATGGAAGTTTGGACCATTTTCAGGCGCACTGGTTGAAGGGTCATCCTGTTATTGTCCGTGATACACTTGCGTTGACCTCTGGATTGAGCTGGGAACCAATGGTTATGTGGCGGGCCTTAAGAGAAAAGAGAGATAAACAGGATCAGCTCTCAGTTACTGCTCTTGAATGTATGACATGGTGTGAGGTATGTCTAATGCTATTTTTGTAGTTATTTGTATTTAAGCATTGTTAAGGATTGCTAGACGTATAGATTATCTTAATCAGTTACTAAATGCTGTTGAGGCTGTTTTTATTTTGGCTGAGAATGTGCTTTTGGTGAGATCCATATGTGTAACCTAAAAAGTCATCTATTTATTAAGTTGATGTACTGCCAATCTACCATGATAATGGGAAAATGGAAGTCTCAAGTACTTGTCCAAATTTCAAATCCTGGTTTAAGTAAGGGTGACAGGCTTCTTTTGGAATCAAAATCTATACATATTTAATATTTTTATATGGCTTATACCTTAATTGACTTTGTGTGACCTTTTAGAACTGTAGGGTGTGTGGCCACCTCTTTTGGACAACTCTTTGGCCCTTCCCATTTAAATCATTTGTATCGTGAAATTAACATTTCTTTCACCACCCCAAATGCAGGTTGAATTTAATATTCACATGTTTTTTGATGGGTATTCCCGTGGAGCTTTTGGCGCAGAGGATTTGCCCGTGTTACTTAAGCTGAAAGATTGGCCACGGCATAGTTCCTTCGAGGAGCGACTGCCACGACATAATGCTGAATTCATGTCTGCTTTGCCATTTCGTGAATACACAGATCCTAAATTTGGTCCTCTCAATCTGGCAGTGAAGCTACCAAAAGATGTTATAAAGCCGGACCTTGGTCCAAAGACTTATATTGCTTATGGTGTTCCTCAGGAGTTGGAGATTGGTGATTCTGTTACCAAGCTTCATTGTGATATGTCTGATGCGGTAAATATCAGTCGCTGCTTCTGTTTCGTAGCATTCACATATATAAATTTTGTTTATAAGTATCATATTCCTTTTTGGAACATTTATCCTAAACTGATTTAATATGGCACTGGGCATCTCAACATTCTACTTATGGAACTTTTTGTTGACTCGACTTATGGAACTTGGCAGTATCTACTTATATAGATTTTTCAATGCTCTCTAGCATTGATTAGAAATATTTAAATTTTAGATCAACTATGGAAGTTTATGTGATAATTGTTGCATGCTGTACACAGATATATCACCGCTTTATTTCCTCAGTTTGGTTTAATTTCTTTGGTTGCACAAATTTTTTTACAGTTTCACAACTGGTATCATGTTCCTATTGTGTATACAGGTCAATATCCTCACACATACTGATGAAATAAAGCTCAGAGTGAAAAGGATTAAAGCTATTGAGAAAAAGAAGGAGAAATTAAAGAAAAAGGAAGAGAGTGGTAATTTCCAAGGTTCACAAACAGATCTTGAATCGACCATGGGGCCAAGACGTAAAGGTTTGAGAAGTAGCTCAAGCATTCAGCAGCGGGCACTAGATGATGTTTCAGAGGAGCTGGAAGTTGTTGAAAAGGCTGTGGTAGCTGGTGAAGCTGAGGGAAGCTTGACAAAAGCAAATGGGCAACAGTCTAATCTAAGCGCTGAAGATTGTATGGATGTTCCTTTTTGTAAAGGGAAAGCAGAAGTTGCTCTCTGTGCAACTAATGGGGGAGGGAAGTTGGCAAATGGTTTAGTAGTGAAGAGAAAGTTGAGCCTCCAAGTGATGCAGAGGAAAATTCTGAACCAAAGTTGGGTGAAATTGGCATATATCTTGAGCAGAAAGACGATACAGCCCCATTTGTAGAGGGGAACCAGTCAGAGGGTGGTGCGTTATGGGATATCTTCAGACGGGAAGATGTTAGTAAACTACATGATTATGTAATAAAGCATGCGAAGGAGTTCAGGCATTGTAATTACGAACCAGTGAAGCAGGTGACTATTTCCGCTTACTATTTTGACCATCAAGTGCTCTATGACTCCTGATTCTTTTGCCAGGCGCATAACGGTCCTATGTTGACAGGTTGCTCACCCTATACATGATCAACACTTTTATCTTACAAATGAGCACAAGAGAAAGCTTAAGGAAGAATATGGTTAGTAAAAGATGCCCATGTATTTTGGATCTTTGTATCCCCCCACTAGCGATTACTTGATTTTCATTAATTACATATGCAGGAATTGAACCCTGGACATTTGAACAGAAACTTGGTGAGGCAGTGTTTATCCCAGCTGGATGTCCTCACCAAGTCAGAAATTTGAAGGTACATAGGAGAGACATTGAAACAAGTACCCAGTTCCATAGCATCTTGAGGCATGCTTGAGTCAGATGATCTTATATATTGTTCGTGCTACTCTTTTGTCTCTATGCAGTCATGTATAAAGGTTGCACTTGATTTTGTTTCTCCGGAAAATGTGCGAGAGTGCATCAGGTTGACAGAAGAATTCCGTCTGCTTCCGAAGGGGCATAGGGTGAATGAAGATAAACTAGAGGTCTGCCGATAAATCTGCCCCTTCTGTTCTGCGTGCTTTTTTATCCTTTTGGTTTCGGACATGATTTATTTATTCGGGTCAGATATGAACCCTTCATGCATAATATTATACGATAGGTGAAGCCAGAGCTGTATGATATCTGTTTTGATATTGTTATGTAGTCTTGTATTTTGATTCCACATTTTAACATTCTATGCTTGTCCTGTGAAACTGAACCCCCAGGTTAAGAAGATAGCTATTTATGCATTCAACCAAGCTATTAAGGACATCACTGAAAAGGATTGCAATGAAAGGTTGGTTGCACCGACTTATTTGTAATGTCTCAGCTTGCTCTGCAGAAACAAAAAGGTGTTCCTAAATCCTAATCATTATATGTTGCTGCAGCGTAAAGGATGAAGCTGAAGGTGAGGAGCAGGGTAAACAAAAGAGGAGCGGCAACGTAAACAAAGGAGGGAGAGGTAGGAGAGGGAGGGGGAGGGGGAGGGGCAGAGGGAGAGGGAGAGGGAGAGGGAGGAGCAGGGAAAACGAAAAGAGGGAGGAGAGTGAACAAGAGATGGGGGAGCCTGAACAAGAGATGGAGCTGGAGGAATGTGCAGGTGAAGCCATGCCCAGTGAATGAGCATAATCTGGTGGATGTCTCTGGCCTCCCCCTCCTGTGTTTTGGTTTAGGTCGGCAGGCCCCGCCAAGCATGTTGCTGGGACCTGTGAGATAGCCATTAGGGCTAGGGCAGTCTGTTGTATTTTTGTATCTGTAGCATCAATTTGGTGGATGACACTGCACTGCTGATCGTGTGATGCTAACTGTTGATCTCAGCTCATGTATTGATCTGCGTACATTGTTGTTGCTGTTTATTGTCGTCCTGTGCTGGTTAATTGTTTGCGGCCGGCTGTCGTATGACAGGAGGCGGTCAGGTCGTTGCGCGTGTATATGTTTTAGAGCGAAAGCGGGACATTGCTGCTGGCTTGCCTTGACCCCCCGGGAATTTGGCGCGTTGCTGGTGTGGCTGTGACACTGGTTCTGTGGAGACGGCCGTGACGGCGACACCGCCGGCCGGTCCCTGAAGATAGATGAGCATGGGCGGCCAGCAGAGGATTGGTCGTCATTTTCGCAGGTTTAATCGAGGCCCGGTGAATTATGCATCGATCAATTCGGTCCTGGTAAAAGACGTGTATGTAGTCAAGCTTGTTACCTTTCATTTTCCTTTTCTTTGATTTTCTTTTATTATATATTAGGCGAACAATTAACTTGCTACAGGACAGCTCCTGGCTGGCATCGTGGTCTCAGCCGTAGGAACACCGAAGTCATGTCTGCTAAAATTATAAACATCTATTATTTTAGCTAAAAATAAATTAAGTTGGGTAATTAAGAAGCTAGTTTGAGACAGGACGGGCCGAGCAGAGCTATATATTTCAGCTCGTGATTGCAACTTTGTCTCATCCAGTTCATACATACGATGCAACTTAACTCCACTGAAATCCATACATTACGATTTACGAGGCATAGTTTTCAAAAAGAAAAAAAAGAGGAAATACATATGAGGTACTCCCTCGGTATATGAAATAGATGACGTTTTGGACAACGAAACGGTCTCTAAAACGTAACTTTGACTTCTTATTTTTACAAAAATATTTATTAAAAAAATATATGTATACCTTTTTTAAAAGTATTTCTCAAGACAAATCTATTCATATGGTTTTTACATTTTCAAACCCAACGTCTTAAAAGTTATTCGTGATTCATATTTCTAATGTTTGACTAAAACCTTATCCAAAACATCATCTATTTTCTATACGGAGGGAGTATCAAATATATATAAGTCGACGATTCATAATGTTCGATTGGACAGGAGCGCGCATGAAGAAGATTACACCACAGCTGCGCGCCCGTGCAGTAATAATAAGGAACAAAGGATCGGATCTCACGTTGACAAACTAGACTCTAGACAATGCTAATGATTTTTTTTTTCTTTTTGGTCGATGCACGTCACCGTCCCGGAACGTGGATTCATCGTGGCCAAGATGATTTCGACACGCCACTTACCTTTTCGTAGACGAAGGGCACACGTTGGCCACAAAAGGGTTTCCCGTAGATGATCCGTGGGGGCGCCGTAGTAGGCGGTGGCGATCTGTTCGCGCTGTGCGACGGACGGACGGATGGCCCTATCATCCGCCTCCGGATCGGGCACGGCCCTAAAAAGCACGACCCTAGCACGGCCCGAGGCCGATTCATAGTGCCTAGTGTCGGCCTGGCTCGATGGCTCCTTAGTGCCTAGGCCGCCAGTCCGGCCCATAGTGCCGGCCCTAAGCACGGCACGATGATGGGCCGTCCCGATGGCGGCCCGACCATCTACCAAATATAACTATCAGCCCATCAGCTTACAGGCCATCTAACATCACCAAAAGCCCAGCCCAACAAAACCACCCTAACCTTATCCTTTCCTCACTTCTCCCCTCCTCCCTCCCCTTCTCACTCCGTGATTGCCGCCTCCACCATCCGGCTAGCGTCCGCTCGCCCCCTCCGGCCCTCCGACCTCGGCCTCGTTCGCTCCGCCGCCTCCCCGCGGTCCCCGCGCCCTGCGCCTCTCCCACTCCGGAGCCAAGCACCGCCCGCTGCCGCCGGGGGCGCGAGACGGAGCGGCGCGGGGCGCCGCCCTGCTCCGGCTGCGCCGACCCACTCTGCCGCCACCGCGCTAGCTCCTCCTTCGGCCACCACCGCGCTAGCTCCTCCTCATCCACCGCCGCGCCGGGTGACGACCGTTGCTCCTCCTCCAGCCGCGCCGGTCCCCGCATCTGCCCCGGACGGGATCTGCTCGCGGGGCGGCGAGGCCGCGGGCCAGCACTGCCGCCGTCCTTCGCCGCTGAGGGCGCCGCCGCCGCTCCTTCCCTCCCTCGACGGCGTCTCTGCCCTGGCCGCCCCTCCGGCTGCCGTCGCCGCCGCTCAACGGCGTGGCAGGTAGGGCAGGGGATGGACCGGCTGAGCCCGACGGCCCGGTACCAGCCCGATGGGCCAGTCGGGCCATCGTGCCAGCCCGGCACTATAAAAGGGCTTTAGTGCCGAGCTTGGGCCGCTGGGTCGGCACGACGGCACGGCCCGGCACGGCACTTAAGGCCATCGGGCCTCGATAGGGTCGGGCCGGGCCAAATCGGGCTAGGGCCGGGCCGCCCATTTAGAATTCTATAGTGCCGTGCCCGTGCGTGTGCACAGCACGACCGGGTCCACGTCGGGATACATACACATGTGAAGTGAATGTCATTACTCTTGGCCACTTGAGCGCATAAAGTAAGTTGGTTTACCAACACAAGTAGGAGTAGAGTGCACACACACGGTGCACGATCGAGTCCAACTGCATGCATTTCTCTACTATCTCTTGGCTCGAGTATGCAAAGAATAAAGCTAAGGGATAGAGAGGGCTCTATCGATATGTATTTCCCCGTCGCATGCTGAATTTAATTTGGTACTAGAAGAAACAAGTGTCGTGGTGATAGGCAAGCACGTGGTTTCGTTGACCCCGTTATTTTTTCCTTCTTCTGATGAGAATATAATTAATGTCACTCAATTTATTTCACGCATGGCCGGTTGCATCGATCGTTTTCTTCATCCCCATAATTTGCACATTCAATTGCTTTTAATATTTCTAATAAACGAGGCTGGTGCTATTTTTCCCATTGCATCGCCTGCCACACAGCAAAAGGGGATTGGATAATTTCATGAGCCCAAGTGCTGTACATTGTGGGCACCGCTACCGGCCTCCATTTGCCTCCACCAAAACAGAAACAGATCCAAACTGACAAAAGGGCGTATATCCCTTACCAAATTTTGGCTTTGGTATTTGTATTCTTCTCCGATCCTCTATCAGATACCCAACTGTTGCCCAAGGTTGCATTTATGCGGGCATTGCCGGCAGGATGATACATATAAAAGCGCCACTAGGGGCCAGCCAGCTAGGTCGTGCGCGCCATTCCGTAATTTTGGTCGTCTCCTTTCCTCCAGCTCCAAAGAAGTTGCATTCATTCGCCCGGATTATATTGGCCAGCTGAATGAAAGCGTGAAACAGCAGCGTGCCATTTTAATTTCTGTGTGCTTAAAAACTCAGCTGGCACCGTATAAGCTCTATTAGCTGTACACAGGCACATTTTTTTTTTTTACTTCGGATAGGGACATAAATATATGTTTAACAATAAACAATGTTTCGAGAGTACAATTTATTTTAATCAATTATACCTATATCCTCTATCTAATTGTTTACAGTCTATCCAAAGGCAGATATTTGTAAAGTCTTTTTTGTTTTAAAAAGGGAATAAAAAGAGTCCTAAACCAAAGCAATTTAGAAAAAGTGCAAAAAGGAAGAAAAAAATAGAAACCATCCAAACTTGCTGGGATAAATATAAGTAATAATTCATCATCTGGTAAAAGAAGAGCAGAATAAAACGAAGGGAGGAAATGGTCAGCAATGCCCCCAGCAGAGGAGAGGGGAGCCGAGTCAGCAGGCCATACACGCACACTGGTAGTGCTAGCCAACCAAGTCAGCAACGAACCGGTCCACCGCTCGGCGCTGCTCTTGTGTCACCAATGCGTCCCCCACTTCGCATCACCGACGCGTGGGTCCCGACAACCTATGGCCCCACGCGTCAGCCACAGCGCACCCAGCAGGCCGCGTGGGCTGGCCACCCTGCCGGCCGCCTGCGGCGTGCTCGGTATAAATGGCGAACAAGCAGAAGCGGCGGTTCCCCACCATTCGCTCCCCTCCACTCTTTTTCTCCGACGACCACGACGAAAACCCAAAGCCCAAGGCCCAGCAGAGCCCGAGCCCGACCCCGACCGAGGCCATGGCTGCCGCCGAGCCGCCGACGCCCTCCGGGATGGGCATCTTCGGCATGCTCAGCTTCCGCCGCAGCGCCACCGCCGTCGCCTCCTTCGACCCCGCGCAGGACGACGAGCTCCTCGCGCTCGACGCCCTCCAGGCCCACGTCGCCGACCGCCTCCAGGCCCTCTCCGCCCACGCCGCCGCCTCCTCCCCGGCGCTCTCCCTCCCCTTCCTCTCCAAGCTCCTCGACGCCGTCCTCTCCTCCGACGCCGCCTTCCGCGGCGTCCTCGCCGTCGGCCCCGTCGCCGCCGCGCTCGCCAGGCCCCCCGCCGACCGCCTCGCCGCCGACCTCCTCGACCGCGCCGTCAAGACGCTCGACGTCCTCAACGCCGCCTCCCTCACGCTTGCCTCGCTCCGGGCCGCGCACCGTGCCGCGCTCACCGCCGCGACATGCCTCCTCGCGCCGGCGCTCCACCGCGCGCACCTCGCCCGCGCGCGCAGGGCCATCGCCAGGCTCTTCCCCGACGACGCTCGCGCCGGCGGTGGCTCCGCGCCCTCGCCGTCCTCCCGCACCATGCGGGCGCTCTCCTTCAGCGTCTCCAAGAACTGGTCCGCGGGGCGCCACATGAACGCCATGGCGGCGCACCTCGCGCCGCCGCCGCAGGCTCCAGCGGCCGTCGCCGGCGCGGGCTGCGGACTCGGCCTTGCGCTCTACACCATGAGCTCGGTGCTCGTGTTCGCCATGTGGGCGCTGGTCGCCGCCGTGCCGTGCCAGGACCGGGCGTCCGCGGCCGCCACGGCACCCCCCGTCGCGCCGCCCAAGCAGGCGCAGTGGGCGGCGCCCATGTCGGCGCTGCAGGAGCGGATCGCCGAGGAGTGGAGGCGGAGGGAGAAGAAGGGGTCCACCGCCGGCCCGGCGCCCACGGCGGGGCTCCTCGCGGAGATGCAGGCCGTGGAGCGCGCCGCGCGCGACCTCAACAGCCTGCTGGAGGAGATCGCCGAGGAGGAGGAGGAAGAGGAGGGGCACGGGCTCGTCGGCGAGGAGCGCGCGCGGGAGGTGACGGAGCGCGCCGAGGAGCTGGCGGCGGCATGCCGGGCGCTGGAGGACGGGCTGGCGCCGCTGGAGCGCCAGGTGCGCGCGGTGTTCCACCGCGTCGTGGCGTGCCGCGCCGAGGTCGTCCGATGCATCGACCACAGCTCGCGCGCCGCCGCCGCCGCCGCCACCGCCAATGCGCCGGCGTCCGCGTCCGGCTTGCCGCCGCACCACCAACACTCCTTCTGAGGAATTGCTTTCTTGCTGTGGGGTCATAAAAATTATTCCTTTCCCCACCGCGCTGTACTGTACCATACCATTCTTTGATTTCTAATTGTTACCTGTCAAGTGTGTTTGTGTGTCATGTCCTACCTGTAGATTATGAGCAGCCTGCCTGTAAAAACTAACATCTCGTTTGTATTGTTGTGAGTGCTGAAGAGCATAGCCGCATAGGAGAGGAGATTCTTGAAAATTGTATGAAGTAGCAGCATCTGTGTGTCGAACTTGAATCTTGACTGGTTATTCTCTGATAATGCACCGCTGCCGGGCAGCCGGGGCCTCTATGTGTAAACCAACAAAGCAATTGGGCCAGTTGCAGCTTGCACTTGACCTGACAAGCCGTGTGCTTCGCTGACTGAATCTTTTCTTTCATCCAATTCATTCAGGGTCAGTGGGGGTACTAAACTTGGGATTGACTAAAGCTACTCCTGTTGCTTTTGCTTGCAAATGACCCTAGCTGGTGGACGCATGGCAGCCGTTGGGGTTGGGGAAGATCAGTGTGGATAAAACTGAACTGTATATTGCTGATAATTCGTTGATGACTGCAAGATGCAGTTGAATCAAGCAAGCGGTTGACTGACCAAGATTTCCATGGCCAGGGATGTGCAGGCCACCAAGGGGGCAGCACCGTCTGAGCTGGCCGTAGCTGTAAGACCTTGGCGCTTTTGTCAATTGTCAGCACCTTCCCCTCCTCCTATCTCGAGACTAGTTCAACTCACTTGTCCCTAGCTACTCATATGAAAATCGTATAAACAATCACAGTTCTGATAAATACTAATATTCTATGACTAATCAATCTTCCAGCGTTCCTCAAGCTGTTCTGCTAGCTGCCTAGCTGAATACCACTACTAGCAAAGATTCTTCTCCTCGTTCCTTTTGAAAAGCAAGGGCTCTAGTTCTAGCAGGGAAAAGAATCTTCCTCCTACTGTATTTCTATCCATATACAGGTTCAAAAAAGTTGAGTTCAATTGCCAAACAGACGCACCAAATGTACTCTCACTTCTTTTTCCTATACCTCTTTTGGATATTCGAGAAAAAAAAAGAAGTCTGATTCCATATGAAGGAACCGAGAATTCTTGAGTCTTTGCGGGCACCCTTCTCACTACTTTTCTTAGAGTTTGCTCCCTGATAAAAATCTGTTTCTGCATCTGCTCAAACCACAATGTAGTGAAATATTAGATTCAGGCTAAGTGCAATGCCCACATGCAAGTTTATTTTTCCTAAAACACTATCAGCATGGTTATGAGCATGGCGTGGCTACTTCCATTTTTCAAGTCCCAACAGCAAAATTTTCCAGCAAGCTACCTTTTAGTGTATTTATTTAATCCTGAAAATAAATATTGTCTCATGGTGCGGGTAAATTTTCTAGCTAGCTTTTACTCATGCATAACATTTGAGGTAGTTAAACAAACATGCAAAAAAAAGAACAATTAGTCACATAGTTGCATTAGTAGTTCAATTCGGATTTTGCACACTATAAGAAGACTGGTTGGCAGGATCATACTTGATTACGATTCGGCGTGCTTGGTTGCACGCTGTTACAGTGTTGGCTGCCACATCGATTGAGGAGAACATTTGGTTGGTTAGTAAGTTTAGGCGTGCCATAGAAAAGTCAATGTTGCAAGGTTTAGATTCTCGACACAAGTGTGGCATTATTTTTCCCGGCATTGGCCAGCAAACAAGCAGGCTCCTAGTACTACAATGTTACGACGTGTCTAGCTATATCGGTACCAATATTAGGGTATCCGCAGGACCTGTTTAACTAAGGCCCTAAGCGACATTAAAGATACGAAACCCACATGTCACGACAGCCTCTGCCCTGCCTAGCCCCACGATGGATCAGGCACGACGTCGCAAACAGCTCTCCGCCTCGCCTGACCCCTTGATGGGTCGGGCCATGTCATCGTGGCATTCTTCACTTCGCTCGACCCCCGCAAGGTTAGGGCTACGTCATCATAATAATCTCCGTTTTGCTTGACCCTCCGCAGGGTGGGCCCATGTGCTTTCCGCCTCGCTTGAAACCCCACAAGGTCGGGACATGTCTTCACGATGTTTACCGCCTCGCTCGACCCTCACGGGACAAGCGGTCGCATACCGCGTGGTCAAAAGCCGCGGCCGCCGCGCACGGTCACGCACGTCCCCGACAGGGGACAGCCGCATAACGGCTCAGGCGGCGCACGTCGCCTGCCCTCTTCTGATAATATAGACCCCTCTCTCAGAGCATCTCCAAGAGCTTTTGTATATGGACTTCCTTTGGCTAAAAAAAAGAAAAAGATTAAAAAAACCTCCATCCAACAGCTATTCTATATGCTTTGCTATAAATCGAGGATTGCTATCCTACCGTCCTAGCTTGCTATTTTTGCCCAACGCTGCCCGTTTGCTATAGAGGCCACATTTTAGCATGTCTCTTGGATTATGCCATTGAGTTAGGGGGATTTCTATTTTTACAAAGGGGTACAATTCTCATATTTAATAAACAAAATACAAGAACTCTTGGAGATGCTCTCACAAGAAGGTAGGTGGACGGTGGAAGACTAGCTAACGACGCCACTGTGGGATTATGATACACACTACTGTTGCGGTACGATCGCACGACAACCTCGATCTTGAATACGTGCGACGACCAGGGGGCCTCGGGACCCGAACATCGCCCAACAACCAGCCCATCTAAGACCCCTTCTTTTCTTTTTTTACCTAGATTGTACACGTCGGTACCTTCCCTTGAAGTATAAAAGGGAAGACACCGAGTCCTTTTCTCTCTCGAGAGTCGAGACTCTAGCAAACACTCCCGACTCACACACACATACACTTTGTTCACCCCCCGTACGGACATAGAGACTTGGAATACTCTCTTCCTCTCTCGACCGTTTGTAACCCCCCTACTACAAACATCTAGTGAAGCAACACGAGGTCTTATACCTCCGGGTAGCCTGAACCAGTATAGATCCGGTGTCAAATCCACTAAGCATCCGAGGCTAGCGCGTAATCCTAGAAATAACTTGTCCGGTGATACCGAACACTGACATATAGGTTTCCTTGCATCTTGTGCTCTCGTTATTCAAAACTATAACGCTCATGTATCTATTGAACATACTGTTTTGTGGCCGCAGCACTTTGCTTGAGGTTAATGGCTCATCTATGCCTGGTAATATCTCTCCTCACCATTTCCGAGTCCCCTCCCCTCTTCTGCCAGTTAGCCGTTCGATCGCCCTATAGTGTAGTCCACACGTATTCCTCTCTCTCGCTCAACCACTCTTGTTTTGCCACAAACTTGTCCTAAACATCATATATTTATAGACGGATGTAGTAATTTATAATTTTAGTTGTACACACTGTAGGAATGGTTGGCATGGCCACTATCGATGATATTCTTATATTGGTATGACGTGTCTAGCTAGGTTTCATGTTGGATGACTAGCTTTTTGCTTGCAATCTTGATCGGCAAAGTGGCCCAACACCCATATGGAATATAGAAGATAAGATTCTTAGGAGTCTTCAAATACATTTTAATTATATAAGGGATCATATTTTAACTAACTAGCAACACAACGAAGCTATTGTCGTCCTTCAAAAAGAAAAGAAAACACCCACAAAAAGTAACACAAAAAAACCGAACACATGACATAGAGTATTATATACGCTATTTAAATGGTCCGAACATGTCTAAACCTCATGTTCTTGCATCTTGTGCACTCGTTTTTGGTCAAAATTATAACGACCATTTGTTTATTCACATTTTTTTGCAGCCGTGGCTGTATGCATCTTAAAAGTTGAACAACTAACCAATTTAAAGGTTTTAGGAGAAAAAATAGGGTTGTTTTATTTCTGAATTGCTCTACAGCTTCAATAAAAAGGGTGAAACAAAAACAACTCTGTTTTTATCCTTGACAACAAGTTGAATACTTCTATATGCGCTTGATTGATGCTCTTCAGTGTTTAGCAACTAGCAAGTCCACAGGTCTGTGTGTGTTTGCAAGATTAAATCTCTACGTGGTTTCCTTCTAGCACTCAAACTCTTCTTTATTTGTATGTAAGATTAAACATGTGTCAGACCAAGAGCCTCCTCAGTCTCGAGTTGGATGGTTAGTAGTATAATTTTTCTACTCTACAATATAAATTTGATTACCAACTTTTTAGAATAAAATTACCTCCAACATAGTTTTGTTCCAAATTCACTAGAATCCTTGTAGAAAAGTGAACAGCCTAAAAATAAAGTCTATCATTATTTTAACAACGTAGCAAGTAAATTTGTGGCTCTAGGGTCCACAAGATTAAACTTTTTCATTGTTGGGGATGGATAATTCTTGTCAAAATTTGATTGTTGGACTCGTTATGTACTATTCTTTGATTGCATATATCTCTAATGTTGCATGTATGCTGCAATTATGTTTTCCCATTTACTATGTTTAACTTCTTTTTTTATGCAGCAGGTATGAGTCCTTAGAAGGGTTGATATGCTGCCCAGGAGGCTATTGTTCTAGAGTGGCTAAAAGATAAACACAGAGCTCGAGCTAGGATTATTACATTGGCTTGGAAGGCAAATCGAGATCTTGCTTCTAAGTGTGAATATAGTAATGCTTTTTTCTTGTGAGCATGTCAAGAAACAAGCTTGCAAGGGAAAAGGACATTCCAAGCCTCACCATGATGTGTTAGAGTCCACACCTTTTTCAACCTCAAAACATGAGGATATGAATTACTCAGTATTTGATCTAAATTTACCATTGCCGGAGCTGAAAGATAACTTGGAATCTGTAATTGCACATTATTGCATGTTCACTTGCGCACATTCAGATGCGGCATATAAATGGTATGGGGACGATATTCAACAATCTTGGGTTTCCCTACCTATAGAAACCTACTTATAGGAAACACGACACAAAGTTGGTTTACTAGTATAGTAACATAGAAGACAGTCAGTGATGTTGCTTGGAGATTAGAGAGGAAGTAAAGAAACAACAACATTACATTCATGCTAGCTTAAAAATGGATAGACATGACTTTCTAGAACTAGAATTATATAGATGCTGATGAAGCAATATTAGGGCAAATACATTTGAGAAAGGCTTTTGATATTGTCCACAAGGCTCTAAATTTTCAAGTATGATACTGCTTGGAGATTAGTCACCTAATTAGAATATGATTAGTACCAAAATTTATATAAATGTTTAGTGATGTCTTATGCACTATTATTTGTTTGAACTATTATAAATAGTAATGTATTATAAACTATTATTGTCAAGTATATGACCTTTGTTACAATATGAATAGCATCGATAGAGCATGGAGATATAAAACAGTTTTGGACTTTTGGCTTCCCAATGTGAAGTAATACCCTACATTCTATTTGTGGTTCTTGTGTATCTCAAAGTGAGGAAAATGATAGTTTATAATCCTAGTTATTACAAGACATGGGATGTTATGATTATTGTGAGAGCTTCACGAAGAGACGTCTCCTATGCACTTTAATTAGGATATTTGGCCGTGTCACTTTATGCGAGGTCGGTGGTTTATCATCTACTCCCTCCGTCCTGAAATACAAGGCATCCTAGGATTTTTTTTGGACAAACTAGTAGGTTGGCACGTGCCACAGGTACGTGTTATAAAAATAACATAAATTTAAAAAGAAATAAGTATGTAAAAGAACACACACTTTTGTTACATTGCATATTAATATTATTGAATAGCATCTTACAATAAAAATTATATATTCACACATAAAAAGCCTTGGGCCTCCGACAAAAACAGAAGAAAATTTGTATAATCAAACCTTAAACAATCAACAACATATACAGAAGAAAATATTCACGTTACAGGTATCCATGAGCAACTCGGCACCGCAGCCAACTTCTTGATGATGGGGAGGCTGAGAAGGTTGCTGTCCTCGTCGCCGGTGGCATGGAGCAACGACGCCACACACTCGACGGCGCCGCACCACGACAGCGTGGAGCACGTTTCGCTTCTATCCGGTGAGCTTGGACACGACGAGCGCCCCCCTCATAAAGAAATATGAACTCTGAACAAACGATGGGAATGGAGGGTGAGATTGTGTGTTTTGAGAAGGAGGAGTGGGCGCCTTATATAGGGGGTGGGGGGGCAGGAGGGCTAAGAAGATGAACCGGAACGCCCACAACTATGGTAATTAATTGATTCCCTGATTGACTCACACAACTATGGTAAGTACTCAAGTTTTAAAAGGAAGATGACACCTGATTGCATAGATGTCATTTCTTTTTTTATGAAAGGAAACCTTGAATTGACAGATTTTAGGGTAAGCAATCAAGTCTTAAAAGAAAAGGGGGCGAATTTTAAAAGGAAGGTGGAGGCGCCCTTGATTGCATGCGCATACAAGGAATGTGCAGGAAAGGAAGGGGGCAAATTATTTTCCAAAGAAACCAGCGTCGCCTTGATTGCATACGCATAGAAGGAATGTGCTAAAAAGGAAAGGGACACCATCGTTCAATTTTTGCACCTGCGGGTAAAAAGAATGGCAAGGTCTACCCCCTCCCCCCCTCCCCTTTTGGTCGTCCGGGGCTACCGTTTGGCCCTGAGTTGTGGGTCCTCTGTAATGGTTAGGAGGGTATAGTTTTGTATGAGAATCAGTTTCAATTCGCTCCTTTTTTATAATATAGATTAAGGAGGTAGGCACTCCCTATATACCCGTTTTTAATTGAGTTGATTCAGTACTTGCTAAAAACTTTTAGGACGTCTTCTATTTAGAGGCAAAATTTGAACGAATGTCTTATATTTCACGACCGAGGGAGTAATATGCTTGGTAATATCCGTCCTTACAATTTTCTCTCTCCAATCCCCTCCATTGCCTGATAACCGTTAGATCGGCTCTGCAGTGTAGACTCTGTAGTCCACACGCATGCATCTCTCTCGTTCGACCAATCGTGTTTGCCTGCAACCCAGGCTCGCGCTCATCCTGAAAATGGTCGTGTAAGTGCTTTGAAATTGTTGTGAAACACGTCGTCAACGGTTGGATCTTCTCCCTCTCACGTCTCTCACGACAAGCACACAAGAACAAGTATAAAGTAGACAAGAGACAATATAGGTGGAGCTTATCTTTATTCCTCAAATCGATGTATTACAATGGGGTGCTCCTCCGATTATATAGTCCGAACTAAGGCTAGAGATTATGGTAAGAGCCCACAAGCAACCGGACAAGGTCTAGGACTTCTAATCCTCCTTTCCTTCTCGGAAAGTCCAGTTGTTTTACAACACTCCCCCTTGGGCGGTTACCGCGAATGCATATGCCTCATCAAAAACTCCATCCGAAAACCCAGTGGAAAAAATGGTTCTTGAAGAAAAGAGTACATATCAACCGCAATTGTATTGCACATGTTGCCTCATCAAAAACCTTATGTGAGAAACCTTCAAGTAAAAACTCACAAAGGGAAAAAAGAGTACAACATTAAACCTTCTGGTTATACACAATTCTATATTTACTATTCTTCATGAATAGTGATGAATCTTCAAGATTTATGCATGAACTTCATAATTCTTGCACTAATAATCTTCATGATCTTAAATAATCAAGTGGTAAACCTTCACGGTAAATTCAAAAATTAATCATCAAATTGATTCCTTTTGAGTAACAACATGATTAAAAATATGCTCCCCCTCATGACGACATCCTTTAAACTTCAATGTTCAATAATGTCTTAGTTACATTCTACATAAATGTGTACGAGTACAATAATTAGTCCTTCAAAGACTTAACTATGATAAAGAACAATGCTTCAAGCATTAATAACCACTTATTAATTGTGCAATACCAAATAAACTTTATCCTTTCAAAGGAATATGGGGCTAATAAGTTTCAATTTCACATATCTTCTAGATATTTGATTTCAAACTTCAATATTCAAATTTGAAATAATAACAACTCTATCTAAGTGGATTCTAGTTTATAACCAATGATCTATTCACTAGATCTTCAAAAATGGCTTATTCCACTATAGATAAATCAGTCTTCACTTTGGCATTTGAGGGGATAATTCAAATCACCAATCACCAATATACCTTCTGTGGTATGTGAGAATACTTACTATCAATACTAGATAGCTATGCACAAATGCTTAAATGGTACATTCAGGACCATATGATTCCTCACTTCATTCTTAATTTATTTGGGTCTGTATAAAGTTAATTCATACCTTCGAGATTATTGGTGTTCATTCAGAAAATGACTGATAAGTCATTCATTGACTATATCCTTCAAGAATTTTGTAATTCTTCAAGAATAGCATTTCTCTTATGTGAGAAATCCTCTCATGCAAGAGAGAAGTGATTTACACGATCCTTTTAACTTGAGTTCTTCAATGAACTATTTTAAAAGTGTTATTCACAATAATTCATTCTATGACTTTATTTCCTTCCAGGATTTAGCTCTTCTAGAGATTTTAACAGAAATATTATCCACCTTAGACATTTAATACTTGGTATGAGATTTACTTTTAATTCCTTCTAGGGATGATGAGTCCTTCAAGGATCAGCTATGGATTTTTTGAATCCATCAATTAACTGCATAATATTTAATTTATTCTTTCCATTTGCCAGATAAGTAGCAGAATATTCATTCATACATAATGGGAGTGGGAGTTTGTTAGTCTTTTGAAAGACCTATAAACCATTTCATTTCACCATATCATTATTCCATAATGACTTATGTAACTTGAACTTGCAGGTTCAAGTATATTCTTAATGGTTTAACCTCAATTGCATTTTTTTCGTTGACCCGATATGAGCGCTTCATGCGACTCTGCCATGGACTTTATTTGTGGATCCATGTTCTCATTAGAGAAACATTTGCAATGATAGAGGTAATGTTGTTGACATTTATTCTTTTCTCCTATATCTTCAGGATAAGACTATGATATAGTCAAATAATATTTGCTATCCCAACACAAAATAGTGCGCGTACTTTGTAGTGTTAGGCTTTCATCTCCATGATGGTCATTCTTAATTTGTGAGTTATTTGACCATGATGGTCTTCTTTCCGGAGTTCTATGGAGGTTTCAGTAAAATTTGTATGACAAGTTCATTTAATCCAAAAACAAAGACGTCCCCGTGGATTTTAAATTATTAATCAAGTCATTTGCTATGGTGAGTATATTATTAAATACCCGGGATATACCATACATAGCTTTATGTTTACTACAAATAAACTTAACTTATGGTTAATAACTTCAGGTCGTTTCTCCTAATCTCCAGCTTCGTATTTTATGAGTATTCACTATGTGCACATCCTTCAAAGAGTTTCACTTTCAAAGAGTTTCCACATCAGGTGGTGCCCTTCATGGGATTCCTCACATTTAAATATTCTGGCATTATACTTAGCTTCATGCAGTATGATTTAGTGCGTGTTTTTATTCGTGCTTCAAGCTTCCAAGAATATTTTATGAAGATCATTATTCCATTCTATACAAGGCATTCATATAGGCTTTCTCACCCCTAATGCCAGTATTACATCTTCATAAATAATAGCATACTTCCAATAATATCCTCATGAGCTTTACATAATGGAATTTCAAATCCATATTTTTAAACTTCAAGTTAATGCCTATGTATGCTAATATGGTGAAATTTCACGCACCTAATTTCAAAATTTAGGGGTTATTTGTTATGTAGTGAGCTAGACTTTATTTGCATAGGTATGTTCTGCATACCTACAAATTTGCAAATCTAAAAGGTCTACAAGACTATTTTATTGTCTAACTTCTTTATTTAGCCTAAAATATTTCAATTCAAATACTCATACGATATACTTTAAGCTCACGTTTATATTTTGCAACATTAAATCTACACAAAATTTCTTTTAATTGCCTATTCATTCAAGAATTCCCCATATGCCTTAATATTTTGAACCCATAAATGTGAAATAGTTTTCCACCCAATGAACTAGCAGGTCCATCTTTTATTTGTCCGCAAACTCATTCTAATTGAGTCAATCAATTTCTAATTGATTGAATAAAATCACTATTGTCCCGATTTCAAATTGGTTTGCTCCCCCTGATCTCAACCTACTTGATGACTTCTAGTCATATTGTACATCTGCATGAAATGCACAAATTGGGTCAGCGTGCAAGCTGATTGATAGTGCGTTGTGATGCCTGGCTGACTATCTTAACAGTGAGAGCTGCTACTCAACAGGAGAAGCTTGAGTATGTATAGCATGCGAGCTAATACAATGAAAACAATAGTATTGTGGCTTCTAGCCAACATAAAGCGGAATTTAGTCATAATACCCATGTAAAGGCTAACAATGTAGTAACATGCAGGTTCTCACATTATTGTGAAAAAACTATTAACTAGTTATTCTCAGTGACACAGTGGTATATATGGATCATAGAGGCTATGCACAGAGCTTCAAGCTTAGTCATTACAATGACCATAGCTACAGGCCAACTTGCGCGTTGGTTTGTCCATCAATCTAACAGGATGTAGCTCTAAACCAACAGTACTACAAGATTAGGGATATGCCTATTAGATTTTTCAAGTTTATCCACATTCTTTATATGTCTCTATGCCCCAAATTTCTTCTTTTTTCATATCGTAATTGCACTTCAGGTGATGCTATCCTTCAAGCATAATCTATGAACTATTTCAAATATTACATAGAATTAAACTATACTGCTAGTATATTTATGGATGTTATGAAATCCACATAGTTGTACAGTGTACAATAATGTGGTTTGGGTAAAATAAACTTCTAGTTAAAGGGCTTATGTATTCGGTACATAGTTGAATAATATACAATTTCTAGACTAAATTGAATCTTCTGAGTTCAATTAAAAAGTATGTACAATAGTTAATGTGCTTCATAAAAATTCAATTTCTGTGGCAGAACCGTCCAATTCAAACTGGCTCAAGTGCGCTAAACTACTGTCGCAACAGTAATTATCACCAACGCACTTCAAACAGTTTAAACCCGGTAATCCGTCGAGTGTCCCCAGGACAACCCGAATCATCCATTTACAACTTTAACCTTAGCCATACATCAGGATCACTTTCGAGAAGGGAAAGTATTAACAAGCATTACATTTTTACATAACTAGTTCAAGGTACGAACTATTACAAACCGTAGTTTGAAACAAACTTAAGTGCATGACAAGCCATACTAGAGAATTTAAAACAAACAAGCCAGGACAGTCGAGTATCAATAAAAATGTACAACCAGGCCAAACACTAGAACATCTGAGACCTACGGATGTTCTAGTTCTTCGGGACTTCTTCCTCGCCTTCCTGTTGAGACGCCTCTGAAAACAACAACAAGGGATTGCTTGAGTACAAAAAGGGTACTCAGCAAGACCGACCCGTCTAATTGAAATTAAAGACCGAGAGGCAAGGAATATGATAATCTTTTAGTGGATTGGCTGACTTCACCTTTTTGCACAAATTTGCTTACTAAGGTAGATCCTTATATTTTTTTATTTTTTATCTCAAATTTAGTCTTTACTTAAGCATCTAGGTTGTAAAGTCTTTTTCACACAAATGGTAACTAGATCAATCAGCATATTGAATTCATAAAAATTTTACATTCCACTTATTTTCTTCTACGATGCTTAACAGTGATCAAGTACATTCATAACCAAGAATTATGGCGATCCGGACCGATTTACATCCTGCAGGAGAGACCTAGTTCCCAGCCACGCACAGCTGATTGGGCTGTACGCAACAATCCTTTCGACGGGTCATACCCAAAGATTGGAAATATAATTACTCGAACCCGGGAACGCACCTCCACAAGAGGCCCCACGTCTGGCCTAACCACCATGTGAGTTTCAGGCTACGCCCCCGCCCTTCTCCGACTCAAAAAGCACAGGTAAAATATTTCCACTCTAAGAGTCAACCAACCTACCGGGCTTGTTGGTTCCCCATCCCAGTAAGTTACCAGGTAGAGATCACTTGATCAGCGGTTAAAACAACGGACAGGCCTTAACCATATTAAGCAGGCAAACAGAACTATAGAATCGACTTTTCTCGATTCCTTCCAAGCTTCTGCTCGCATTCCAAATCAGTCTTTATTTTTCTTGGTTACTCAATTAATTGATCCAGATTACCTTAAGTGGTCGAGTAACAAAGTTACCCAAGAGAATGGTAGCTACTAAGCATGACTAAGCATAGGATATTACTAAATATTTGAATAGATGGTAAAGATGTCCTTATCATCAAGGATGAATTGTGCATAAAAGTAGGTTTCAATCAACTCCTAGAGTTAATGCACCACCTATCATAAGATTTGGACACGATGATGAATAATTCGAAACAAGTAGGTATAAATGCACCGAGGCTTGCCTGAAGTCACAAAAAGTTAGGCCCTTCAACGGGTTCTTCGGTTTCAGGGGCAATCACGATTACTTCCTCTGACGGCTGCTGTTCCTCAGATAATTCCACGTATTCAACTTCAGGAGCTTCAGTTTCTAAGGTAAACAAGACAGATGTTAGTTTATGCAAAATTTTGAAAAAAAACAAAGCAGAAAACTTCTCTTCATGATAAAGTTGCAAGCCAACACTAACTACCCCTTTTTAAAAGATTAACCCACATTTTTCTCCTAATTAAACTAGCCCTTAAGTAATTTCTAAATTTGTTTTTCTCATAATGATTAATTAATTTCTAACTCTAAAAGAGAGAAATAAATAAATAAAAACCTATTTATTATAAATTTCTAATTGAGAAATCATTGTTCAGAATTATTAAAGATTTTAGAAATACTTAAGTATTTATTTAAATACCTAAAAGAGGATAAATAAATAAATACCAAATTTGTTTTATTACTTGACCTAGGGTTTAAGAATTTTAATGCATAAAGGAAAATAAAACAAACTTTACAAAATTGGTACTATGATTTTTAGAGTAAAAACTGAAATTTAAATCTAAATCTAAATGGTACTTTTTCGGAAAACCCCCTGGACTTCCCGGTCTTCTCCCCTCAGGTCCCTAGCGACCTAAACCACAAGCCCTCCAGCCTTGACTGGCGCCGGCCGGCTTTGACCGGCAGCCGAGGCACCGGCGGTGGCCCTCCGGCCACGACGCGGGCGCAGAACGGCGCAGCTACGCGAGGCACACCCGCAGGGAGCGACGACCTGGGCGGTAGAGCAGCGGAGCGGCAGCGCAACACAGAGGCGGCCATGTTAGGGTTAGGCCGCGGCGCGGCGCAACACCGGCTCAACGACGGCAAACAACTCAACTTGAACATGACCCCCAGACTCGCCTCACCCTAGAACACCTAGTGCTTCCCCCAGTTTTCTTGTTGCGTGCTCAGAACCTCAAATCCCCTGGCGACGGCCATAAACTCGGCGGCGCGCGCGGCGGCGCGCGCGGCGCTGGCCGTTCTAGAGACGCTCCGATCCAACAAACCCTTCCTACAGCATCTCCCTAACCTACTCGACTCACTCAAGGCCTTAAACACCAACAACCACCACAGCAAGATCAATTTCCATGAGAGGGTGCTCACCCAAAAGCAGAGAACGGCCGGCGTCGAGGAAAAAGAGGTCATACAGGCGCTGCAGTGGATGGACGAGGGCAAGAACTTGTGCAGGTCGTAGAGGACGACGAATCGAAGGTTTGAACAGAGGGGTTTGGGCTACGGCGGCCGGACGGCGACAAATTTCACCGGTGACCAAGACAAAGGCGAGGACAGGAGAAACGGTGGGAAAGAGGATAAACTTGACGACGGCCTCATGCTCGATCCCAACGCGCCACTCACCGCGCCACCTCATGCTCGATCCCAACGCGCTGTCCATGAGCGATGCTGACGCGTGGCTCGGCCGGACCGCCTCTGCTCGCTGGCGGCAAGCAGGCAGACAGCTCCCTCCATCTGCTGTTTGTCCCCTTCTCCATCCTTTTCTATCCAATTTGCCCGTTTTGATTCTAAAATTTCTCAAACTTTGAAATACAAACTTCCTTCAAACCCTGAATCAAACTTGGAGAGGAACTATAGAGCTTCAACCTTGGTATAGATCATTGGACCAAAACTTCTCTCAATTACTCGTATTTGATCTCTGAACATTGGGGAAAAATCAAAATTTCCACTCTGTTCAATTTCCCCCAATCTTCAGAGGTTACAGTGTGATTCATCCAAAAGTCGAGGCTCCAAATAAATAGCAAATCACCTCTATTTCAAACAAGTTTTGGCATGGAGATAGCTCAAGTATCCAACATTCCATTTTTCATGAAGTTGATGAGTACTTCGTATACAAAAATGAAAGAATTCCTTCTTTGAAAACTACCCAAAATTCGGCCTTAACTGTCCATCAGACATGCATTCAGTTTCATTGATTTTTCTGAAACTGTCCTATTCAACCAACTTTGAGCCTCAATTTAAATAGGTAAACATCACTTCTACATAAGAAAAAGAGCCCCCATCTACTCTCTATGTATCCAAGTTTGTTCCAGACATGAAGATCACCAAAGTTCATACACAAAAACCTTCCAAAATCGAGCCCCAAGTTAAAGGTTTTTCAGCTGTTTCAGACTTAGAAAATTTTCTCAGGCTGACAGCAGAAACATATTATTTACCTGAGATGGCTAGCTCAAAATAAATCCTTAACAGCCAAAATAAGTTGTGAAATAAATTTCACAGCAAGTACAAACTATCAGCTTCCACTTTTGCTTTGGGTCATAGGGTAGTGTATAAGAAAATCAAAAGTTTCAAACTGACGAACTTATCAACTTCTCACTGATTTCAGACTTAATCTTTTTCCTGTTTTCAGATGAAGAACAGTAACTTTAGTCTTTTTCTGTCTTCATTTAATTGAGGCACTTATGAAGTGAATTTTGTCAGAAACTCCATTCCATTAAGTTCCACTAACTTTGAATTGCTAAATCACAATTTTGTTTGAAATTTTCATACTTTCTCTTCTCTTTTTGACTTTTGGCCAAATTTGACCAAATTTTGACTTTGCCCCAAAGGTCTCATTTCATCCTAATTTTCTCCATCACTGATACATATTAAACTTAGGACTTAAACATCAGGGATGTTACAATTTCCGTTCTACCTTCATGGTAGAAATGCACAATAACCGTAACATTCATGGTTATTTGAGACTTTTAGTGGAAAGTTTGTTTCAAATAATTATAAAATAGGCAATTCAAAACAATTATTTACAATATTTAGCATGTAATTCTTTATTTATTTCATGAGATTAAAGTTATTACTTCAGGTAAAAATTGCTACAAGCAAGTGGGCATAAGATAAGGTGAGAAAAACCTATACAGAGGTAAGAAACACTAATATATTCTTAAAATTTTGCTAAACCTCTAGTATGGAGCAAAAAGTAATTGTTCTCTCTTCGTGAGCATAACCAAATTCTTTATGAATATAATTAATAATGCACTTTATGTAGAAAATTCTATTTATGTATGGTTAAGGGGTGAGTATGAAACTTCTTTGTTTCAATGCATCTCCCCCTGATCCTAACATCACTTCAGGAATGTATCTTATTTTCCTTCCAATTCTATAATTTATGCATCACATAAAAATATTTTCTATATTGAGTTTATGCGTATTCTTCTTGAATTGCAAAAATACCTATGTGGCAAATAATGTGATTCTTCAAGAAAACACATAAATTTTGTATAACTTCATGTTATTTATAAACTCAAATAGTTGGCATACAACTTATGAATTTACTGCTATTGTAAAATCATAATGCCATGTTGGAAGAAAAATACGTTGTTTCACATGGACAAAATAACTTTCAGAGTTATATAGCATTTCTTCTTTAAATTATACATTACTATACTTTAAACCAATGATAAAAATTTCTTCTAGAAATAGTGGACTTCATGTCACTTTCTACATTATTCATACAATTGCTACAAGCACACTTCATGTGTTTAAATGCATGAAACAAGTGCAAAATTAATTAAGGTTGGTTAACCTATTCAATATATTTGTTATTGTCCCAGAATTAGCAAAAATTATGCCACATTTATCACTGCTAGGAAAAAAATGACACTCTCAGGGGTGTAACATGTCTAAAGTTCTTCAAGATTTGAGAGAGGTCATAAATCTAAAACCATTTTATATGATTAAAGGTAAATTTCTAGCACTTCAGGGATTAATGGTTCAAATTTTCAGAATTATGTATCCATTAAACATGCTAGAAAAAGATAAGTATGAACCTCAAAGGGCCTAAAACTACGGCACTATTTTACTGAATTTATGCGTACATAAAAACAGTAAAAATAATTCACGTAAATATATATAAACTTAATCCGCCACAAGAACCAATTGTTCTAAGTTCTTTTTTCTGCTAGAAAAAATATATAAGCCCACATTTCATAAAACAGGGTTAAAACTGCATGTTTATGTTTGCGATTGGATTTCCTTTCTGAAATCCATGAGGTAATTCACAAATTTCCACAATTCCTCTTAGTTGGACCCTTTCTCCTTCGGTTTTATTTTTCGTAAAAAACACCACGATCCCTTAATTGGTGTGGTTCGGGCGCTGCTGTGCGGGCGATCCACGATGACAGCTGCGGTATGTCGCGGGGTGACACTGTGTGACTGCATTCAGCGCGGAGCGCCGCGACGGTTTTCACGTTACAGACCGTGATAGGGTGGCGGTTAGGACTGTGAGCTGTGCTGGGAGCGGTGGCAAGCTGCGTGCGTGCGAGTCTTTGCGAGGTAAACATCGGTCACTTCGGGAACATAGTATAAGCAGATTGACACAACCGACCATTCACCACAATAGCAAAATTAGCAAAAGAAAAAAAATGAAGTAGTGTACAAACCTGCAAGGTTCCATTCAAGTTTCAACCATTTAGTGACCAGAATAGAGATATATGGAAGCCCAAAATTAGAAGACTCAGCTGGAAACTTTCAACCACTCCATACCAAAAAACTGACCACCAATTTATTACCATTAAGAATCAAGCCTGCTGATACAGAGTATGAATCGATTAGTTCCATGCTAACAACTTAGAAAATGAATACACTACCATTGGGCAAAGATTGTATCATGTATATTCCATAAGAGAAAAAGGATACTGTGTTCATGTATTGTAGAGGATATTTTTACTTAACAAAGGCAAGACAATTATAAGCATGAACATAGCAAGAACTAATAGAAATTACCTTAACCACAGTTTCAACCATTTAGTGACCAGAATAGAGATATCCAGAAGCCCAAAATTAGTAGACTCAGCTGGAAACTTTCAACCACTCCATACCAAAAAACTGACAACCAATTTATTACCATTAAGAATCAAGCCTGCTGATACAGTATGAATCGATTAGTTCCATGCTAACAACTTAGAAAATGAATACACTACCATTGGGCAAAGATTGTATCATGTATATTCCATAAGAGAAAAAGGATACTGTGTTCATGTGTTGTAAAGGATTTTTACTTAACAAAGGCAAGACAATTATAAGCATGAACATAGCAAGAACTAATAGAAATTACCTTAACCACAGTTTGGGAATAACGTCACTGCTTTACTAAGATAATAAACGGCTCGTTTTGCAATCCATAATTTCCAGCCGGCATACCCCAAATAAACAACTTCACGATAAAATAGGACGTCTGCTTCCAGAAAAAACCATTTGCAATCTGTAAAACCAGGCTTCAACAGGGGGAAAACACAATCTATCACTGATTTAACATGCAGAAACAATATGAATGCTGAAACAGTATAAGTTGAGATTCCCCATTCAATATGTTCAGAGAACAATCTGTCTAGAATAATATAATATTACATTTCATAAACAAAATGGCATCTAGAAAACAACCATAAAAGCATAACAAAGCCACATGCACTGATTGACATGGTTAAAAGGCAAACAATATAATATGTCAAAATGTTTGAGGGTTTAAAACTAGCATGAGCACACTAACAGAAATGCACATTATAAAAAGGGAATTAATAGCCAGCATGAGAGAAATATACAGATTGAAATTTCAGATCACGCTGCACACAGGGATAGCTAGCTGAGTCCATATGCCCAGTGCATAAATTATGGCTTTGAAAACTATAATGCCTACAGCTTATCTGTTTAATTACTTGCCCTTTTTTCTGTGTGCAAGAAATGTCTCAACTGCGAGACATATGTACAGTAGAAATCCATAAGCCAACAAAACGGAACCTGCCTAGTCAAAACTATCACAAAACCACACTTCAAGGGATACTTTCAGAGAATGACCCTTCTATTTGAATGATATTGACTAAAATATAAGTTGTAAGAAACAGTCCGAAGAACCATGCTTTATTTGCACAGTGTTGAGACCCACAGCTTAAAAAAAATACGGTTGTCTTACACTTTGTGAGATAACCATAATGCCATGTTTTGTGACCCACTGTAGTTTAGTAGAAGTGCGGTTTTTGTGAAGAGTTTTACCAACGTAGTGTACTTGAGGAACTCAAAACCTAAATATAGCTAAACTCTGTAAAAGGTGACCAAATAAATTCTAATGTACAGTAAGCTTAAATCAAATATGTATTCATGTTTGGACTATTTTAAACAAAAAAAAAGCCGTTGCTAGAATATGGCAAAACCTCACACCAGGGTGTAACTTAAACAAGGTAGACAGGAAGAATTCGCTACAAAGCATTCTTCTAGCTATCAAAATTCACTCACAATTGTTTTTCAGATAACCTGACAATTGTCTTAACGAGCATGGGTAAT
The DNA here is from genome assembly GCA_015476505.1 of Urochloa ruziziensis. Taxonomy (NCBI): domain Eukaryota; kingdom Viridiplantae; phylum Streptophyta; class Magnoliopsida; order Poales; family Poaceae; genus Urochloa; species Urochloa ruziziensis. The sequence continues at coordinate 51,083,796 of CM027123.1, read as the reverse complement.
ACCTCTTTGCTTGATGGAGTTATATTATCAGATATCTCTCGCTCTTCTTTCCTCGCTGCCTCACACTTTTACTGTAGCATCCTTTCCTTTTCTTTGGAACTTCATATTGATCCAGTTAGCTTTAGATAGGGAGCAGTGCGCTCGATCTCAGCTAAAAGGGGCACCTCGATCTTGTTTGAACTCTACCTCATGTTTGTCACGTTCAGACAGTCAGCATATCCTGCAGATAGATTTCGCTGAGCTGGCTGTAATCAAGGACGGTTCTTGTGAGGATGACCCTGTATCCCTTGGATCATTTCACTGTTGGAAGCTTCAACTGCTCCAGTTCACACTTCTCATGAATATCCCGTTGGTGTGATGTAAGTTGCACTAGTTGTCCCTCCTACAAGTCCTCGGATGGTTTTCAAGATAATATCAGCCTTCATATTTGTTAAACTTTTTAAACATACTAGCTTTACCATCAATAGCCAAAACAAACAATAACAATGTTTTAAGAGACTTCAGCTATGGACTGCTAAAAGTGCATAAAAGAAATATTGACGAAACAGGACACAGCTGTTAAAAAGGCCTACCTTTGGCTTCTCTTGACTGCTAAAGTGCAAACAGAAATCTTGAGGAAAGAGGACGCAACTGTTAGAAAGACTACCTTTTGACTTCACTTGGGATCCAGCTTGCCAATGTAGATGAAATTTTACAATCTGCTCCTTTAATTCGTCAATAACCTTCTCACATTCATCTGACTTGGATTTCCAGTCTGTGTAGGGTATAAATACAAACAGAATGTAAAGGCATGCATCTGAGTCCTAAAAGGAGAGCAGTATCACAATGAACAGAACTGAAGTAACAGTTGATGGACTCAAATATAAAATGTGTGTTCATTCATAAAGAAACTATTCTAAGTTTCTTTGAGTTGCAGCAGCTATTGCATCAAAATAGCTAAGTCTAAAAGTTAAACCTTGATGTGGCATGTATGCACGAAACAAGGGTACCTACTATAGCTACTTTTGATCACCATGCACTATAAAGAAAATAGGAAAGATGCTTCAAGTGTGCACCTTCAGCCTCGGCTTTCAGTTCATTCCATCTGAGTCAAAATTTCTTCAGCTTCAGCCTTAGCACCAGACTCTCTGTCCTGTAAGCCCTTAAGCTCTTTCTCTAGAGACTCTATGTCTCCCTTAACTTCACAATTGGTGCTTGCGTTTCTCGTTTTTGTTCATATTCAAGCCTGCAGAACAATATGTTCCCTTATACTCAGAACTGTATGTGCAGTCAAAAGCAAAATTAGTTAACAGTAATTGCATCACACTCACATACTGATATTTTAATTTTGACATTTGTGTCTAAGGCTCAACTTCCTCTCCTGCTGTGCTTGAGCATCTTTTAGTTGCCTCTCTTTATACTTGCGGATATTCTTTACACCAACTGAAATGCTAAATCTCTATACACCTTTTCCACAATTTCATTGATTTTTTTCTCAAGCTTTGTGACTTCTGCTTCTTTCTCAGCAAGACGGGTCTCGAGCTAAAGAAACAAAATGAGTGACAATGCAAACATAACAGTTAAGACCTGATGAAAACAGCAGGTGAAACATCTTCAAGAGAATATATTACCTCCTCCTTTCCAGGCTCCAGACGATTAATCTCTTCCTCATATTATTCCTCTCAGATGCCACTTTGAGTAGCTTCGCTCTAATGTTACTCTGCACAAATCATTCCACTTTTAACAAAAGAAAAAAATCTCATAATTAATTAAGAAATGAAGCAATCACCCAAGCAGGGACAGCGGCTGATAGTGAAAGAGCTTTCAGCTTATACAGCATAATAAGCATTTGCATAGAATCCTTATTCAAAGCTAGAAGCAGTGGTTAGAACATCAATTTACAGGGAGACTTGCCAGTACAATCAGTTTAGCATGTCAAGCTAACAGCCTAAAACTACGAAAGGTATTTTCCTTCTAAGTGGTAACAATATCCAAGAGCCAAGTGACCACATTTGTCAATATCATTAAGTTGCATAACAGAAGGAAGGGGAAAAAATGGAAGTCAAATAAACCAAACTAGACAGCCCTCTATGAAATAGCTCCAGACTAGGTTGGAGTACTTTCTTTACGGTTATCCACTTAGATGACAGAAAAATAACACCAATCACTATTTGTCCAATTAGTCAAAATATCAACCTACTTGTTCAACATTCAAGTACTGCAAACTTTTCTCAAGTCCAGTTATTTTCTCAGATATGGCACGCTCCTTTCTCTGCAACTCCCTGGGGGACCCAAGTTCTGACATTTCACATTCAAGTGCTGCCTTCCGCAAACTGTCATCCAAAGAACAAAGGTTTAATTAGACGTCCAAGAAAGAAACAGCAACATTGCAATATCAGACTGCTCAATTCAGCTTTAGCGGCCAGCACATTGCAGCAATTTAGCCAGCCCACAGCTGATTTAGAGGCTTAAGCAGCAGCAGTGAGCACAGTCACACAACGAAAAATTGGCAGCAAAAATCAACACTGAGACGATCGAGATCCAACATCATTCTCAAAAGTTGGGAGCAATCTGAAAACAAACTTGCTTCAGGTGCAAATTCTGTGAGGCATAGCTTCAACACATGTGATACATACACATCACACTGCTAGCACAAAACAAGCTGAAGCAAGCAGGTTTACTATAACAAAGTTTCAGCGTCGTTAGACCATAGAGAATGGCAATGTGCAGGATTTAAGGTTCAAATTTTAACGTTAGTCCAACTTGAAAATAGGCTTTATTAGACGCAGATCAAGAATATACAGAGTACAGGAGCAGCACGCATTGAAAAGCTAGCAATCTGTTCAAAAACAAATGCAATGCCAGAAACCTAAAGACCAGCAAAAACAAGACAGCAAGCACCGATACCTAAATTACACAAAGGAACCTTAGCAGTTTCAATTTCGACTAATTGCATGATCATAGCTTCAAACAAAGGTGGTAAGAGATTGACAGTAACGCAAGTTTAGCACAACTAAATTATTCAAAGGAAAAAGAACATAAGGTGTACAAACCTGCAAGGATTCATTGAAGTAGCCAGAAGATCTATCCAAGATAAATAGAAAAATCCAGAAGCCCAAAATTATATTAGAAACTTTCAGCCACTCCACTATACCCAGAAGATGATCAGTCTCATCATTCAGAATCAAGGCAACTTCACCAAATCATGAAAATGAACCAGAAGCCTATCAAAACAATTCCAGTACGAGGATTTACATGACCTGCTGAGTACAAATCCATTAGTTCCCTCCTAACTGGGAAATGTACACACCCTATTCTACAAGAACAGTGTTTCATGAGTATACCATACTGAAAAAGAAGGAACATAATATCAGTGACACGCCATCTCTACTTAGCACTTCTCTGATTATAGACTGTGTTGTGGAGAATAATTTTCAAGCTCTGAAACCGATCCAAGCTTAATGGACAAGATCTGAAACCGATCCAAGCTTTAACTACATAGCTATAAAAAATATTTAACATTTAATTGTCCAGACAGTTGAATATGCAAAAATCTGTTACTACAAATATTATACAGTATTTTCAAGGCCCAAAATCTTGACCTGAATTGCACTACAAGGCAGAAAAGCAGAATACCAGCCAATATTTTATATGTTTCATTAATACAGCATGGGTATCTGCTAATGGCTTGTTCATGAGGAAGACTAGAGTAACAGATTTCACATTTCATGTTTTTTAAGAACTATGGTCTGAAACCACATATATATTATACTTTAGAATTGATATTGCAACATATAAACATTACAAACAAGAAAACAATAGGCTTTAACAGACTTTGACAGGCCGCATCAATTAAATACAAGTTGCATTAAATATATCAGCAATAATACATGATGCAAAACTTTTATAGTAAAAGGCAATAAGTAAGATACCTGGCAAACCTCGGTGCTCATGACCAACAATATTACAACAGAACATCAAAGAATACACCCAAGCTCAAAAAATTATTCTTGACTTTCCATGTTTCTTCCCAAATCCCGTTAGAAATCTCCAAAAACATAATTTATTAAGCCAGTTGTCCCTCATCTGTAAGTAATTATAATATCAACGCATCATGTGAAAGTACATTTGCAGAAGATGTTTCGTCAAAATATTCATAATAATATGTATGTGAAAGTTCATTTGCAGATGATGTTTTGTCAAAATATTCATAATAATATGTTAAGATATCAGTTTACACAGCCAAACAGAAATTGCCCATGAAAGCAACCAGCCTCCAATCACCATTACGAGCCAAGATGACCCTTTGCCCAGATCTGAAGATCTGCTAACGCTAAACTCGGAAACGACATGTCAAGGATGACTCTCCCAGAGGAAGGTACAAAGGACGCACCAGATGACGAACTGAAGGGAAAAGGATGAATCTTTGTCATAGTAGACCTTGGTGAGCGTCGACAAGGGGACAGCACCGACTCAGTGGGTGCAAAACGAGGCCAAACCGTCTCGCGTTGTAGCATCGATCTGTTGAACCACGCACAAACCAAACCAGATGAAATAAACATTGGATGCGGATCTGTATACACAGCAAAAACGAAAAATCCAAATCTAAACACGACGAGCAAACATACCTGCTCAATAAATTGGTGGCTCCCTGCAAGGACTTCCGTGAGGCCACGAGACCTCCTCGAGGATCTTCGTCTGGAATTTCAACCACATTCATCTTATGCAGCCGAAAAAATATTAAGGTCATTATTTCAACCACATTCATCTAAACAATATCCCTGAGATTTCAAGCTCTGGGCATAGGAGTTCCAATTAAATCCGGTTCATATTAAGCAGCCGAAAAAATATTCAGGAATCTGCAAATATATTATACACAGGTTTTTACATCAGCACTTCACATGACATTAAAATTTGCAGCATTCAGGATAAACAATTCAATGCACTAAGATAATTCATATCGTGACCTTTCATTACAGATATCAGAACCAATTGCTCAAAAAATGCATATTAGCTACGATTGAGATAATGTGCAAAAATAGACTGAGTGATTCCCTATAGAAGGGAAAAATCAACAGTTCTGCTAAATAAGGATTATGCAAGACAAGAAAACAGATTATATTCTCAGGGTATTGGGACCAGAACGGATCAAGTTAGAACATCCCTACCAGGATTCATAACTACTGAGGACAGCATGTAACGGTATATCAAGAAAACAAGCATGTATACAGATTGCTACATTACACGCAGATCACAAGGAGGAAGTGAAGGGGATCCGACCATCAAAGAGCTGTTGGCCTTACTACGAAGTCATCCTGAAAAGGCCTCTCCCGCCTTACAACCCCCTAGCGCCCTTGTAAGGACCGCCAACCGGATCACCATATGTACATCCCAAGAAACGGTGAAAGGATTTGTTAAGATGCAAGAAACCACAGACCATAAAAAGCAAAAGGCAGGGGATCGGACCTTCACCGTGAGGGTGGTTCTGGATGGCGTCTTGGCGGGCTACCAAGCAAGCCGAGCGTGGCATCGGGGCCCGGTGAGGAATCGGCGCCGAGGCGGCCGCAAGGTCAGCATCGATTTGGCGGCGGACTGGATGCGGTTAGAGCCGAGGCGGCGAACGGCTGGTGGGGAATCGAGAGAGTGCCTGGACCGTCACGCGCTGCATCATCTGTTGAATACCAAACCAAAACCAGAGTCAAGACTCAAGATCTGAAACCACAGCAAGAAGGAAAATCGAAATCAAGATAGGAAGAGCAAAGATAACTCCCCGAAGACCTAATGGCATTCCCAGCAGATCTTGGGGCCGGCAGATGCGGAGGAGTTGAGAATGGAGACCGGCGGCGTGGTCGCGTGGAAGGGTAAGAACTTGGGGGCCGGCGGCCGGCCGGCATGGATGCAGGTAGGGGCGGCGTCTGGGTGGCGTGGATGCGGAGAAAGGACCGAAGGAGTCGGGATCCGCCGAAGGACCCCCATGTGCACGGCCTCCTCGAGCACGGGCAGGACCTCCACGCGCATCTCCTATCCTTGGCCGACCCGCATCTCCTCGACCGAAATTGCTTGGATCTGTAACGACACCACTGATCTGCTCTTCTCGATGGCCCCAATTCTTGATCCGTCAAGAAACGGATTTGGGGGCACAGGAGGAAGGAAGGAGAAGGGTTGAGGCGGGGCGACGGTTCCGTTGCGGGAGGGGGCAGAGGAGAAGTGCCGAGACTGGATGGTGCGGGCCCTCAGATAAAGGGACAGGAACCGAAGGGGAGGAGACTCCCCGAAACGTCGCCCGCCCGCCCGGTCGGTTTCTCGAGCGAACCGAAGCGGCGGCTTTCATTGCCGTGGGCCCGTGTTGGTGGTCCCGCCGATCACTCTTCATACCGATCCAATGAATATTTTTTTAATAATGAATTCAATCTCTATTATTATTATTCCACTCTTAAAAACGTAGCGTCATCGTCGCCACTATCCCATGCCTCCGCCTCCGCCCCGCCCTCGCCCCCGCCCCCGTTGACAGGTGGACCCCACCCCCCTCTCCCTTCGCGCTCGCGTCATGGACAGCCCGTGGACACCCAGACCCAGATGGCAGTCGGCTCGCCGGCGCCGGATACGGCCGCAGCAGCTTCTCGGGCCGGATCCGAGCCCTACCCCGCCGAATCGAGCCGGGCCACAGCGCTGCTGCCGTCGCCGGATCTGGGAGGGAAGGAGGCGTCCGTCGGCGAGGAGAGTGAGAGGGAGAGGCCGGAGAGGAGGAGGAAGGCCGGACCGCCGCCGTTGCTCTGCGACCGCGCCGGCTTCTCCGCCTCCGCCATCTGCTGGAGCCGACGCGCGCGAGGGGTGTGGAGGAGCCGCAGCTCCACCCGGTGGAGGCGTTCCCCACCGGCGGAGGATGGCGGCCATCGACGGGCGCGGGCGAGGCCGATGGAGGGCGGGCGGCCATGCGAGCCGAGCTCGTAGGTGCGTGGAGCGCTCACGGCCGACAGATCGAGGTCGCGTCGAAGCCGAACCCATGGCGATGCGATTGAGGACAGCGTTGGGGTCCTAGCTCGGACGGAGCTCGCAACTGCGGCCAGCACACGCAAGAACTCGCGGCGAGAGCTGGGAAAGAAGGTCGCGCTCGCAGGGAAGGGAGCTTATGGCCGCACCAGGGGCTTGAGACCAACAACGCCGGAGCCGCTACCGCTGCTCACGCCGGAGCCCGCACGAGGAGGCCACCGACGCGCCTCGCTGTGAGGGCCCAAGGCCGTCCGCGCGAGGTGGCCGCCGCCGCGTCCTGCGCCGGGGGTCCGAGGACGGCCGCGCCGGAGCCCACGCGAGGAGATCGACCTCGCGCTCGCGCTGCCTCTGCGCCGAGCCGGGCGCCGGATCCCGCCTCGAGCGCCGCACCCCCACGGCTAGGAGCAACCAGCTGCAGCGTGGGGAAGGCGAGGCTAATAGCTCGGTGAGTCGATGGTGATGGCGGGATGCGGCAGTGTCGCGAGGGAAGACAGCCGAGAGCTGCAGCTGGCAGATGGGAAGCAAGAGCGGCGGAGCAGAGCAGTCAAGCAGCGGCAAGAACGACGGAGAAAGAAAGGATAAGCTACGAAAGAATGAGAATGGATAAGTGAGAAAAAAAATAGAGAAAAAGGAAGATATGATTAACCTTTTAATTATATTCATTAATCATTTTATTTTCTTATGAAATCATATAATAGATTGAAAAGGTTAATCATGGGCATTTAACTCTCTCTATACATCTATAAAAAATGAAGAATTCGTTTCACCAGACATTTTCTCAAAACAGCTCTAGCTCCATAAAAGAAGTTGTTCCAGCGAGCTATTTTAACCGAAGTCGGAGGCCTACATAGGAAAATCTGTGCTATTTGGTGGGTACCCTTTAGCCGAAAGCTTACAAAGTTGTGTAAGTGAAGGTTGGATTTTTCCTTAATCTAAAAAACATAGAAAAATCTAAAATAGATTTGCATACTTGCTGTGGTGACAGCCAGGCTAAAAGGTAACCTAACCAAGTTAAGAATGCACACTTGCTAACAACATCATTAGGGCATTAAGAATCGACAACACATCACAGATATGATTGTTCACTGCATTTCATGTTACAATCACATACAGATATTCAGAGGATGATACACATTCCAATTTGAGGGGCTAAGAGGGTCAAACCGGTAGGTACCTTGTCATTATTTTGGGTCTGCAGGCAGACAATTGTTGATGACTTGAATTCTCCATCAGTTACAACTCTACATAGTTCCGTGTTGCTTGCAAAAGCACTTCGCCCTGAGTTGGAGGATCAAAGTAGCTGCAATTTGCAAGCATTAAAATAAATTAACAAATGAGGTGAGATGCCAAAAACTGGCAAATACCTTTTTGCCACAATGAAAAGCTAGCATGGTGAACTTACGCAATGTCTAACGGGAACACGGTAGGTGCCAAACGAAAGGCAATTTCAACAGGGACAAGAATGACCATTGCAACATATATAAGGCTGACAAAAAGACCCAGCAGAATCTTGAAATAAAACTTGCAGAATGGTTCCCCTATCTTGATTTGGACTCCAGCAGTGTGGAGAAAGGGAACACAAACCCCTAGCCTCAATACCTATTGACACACAAAACACAAGCATACCACCGGTTAATTTCTGAAGCAACAAAACAAGATACATACTGACAAAGAACTATACTATGACATACTACCTGGCGAAGAGGACTGGAAAGTGAGGAGTGAAGCTTCATACAGACGCATCCAATAAGCCAGTGAAGAGCAGCAGAAGCAAATGATGAAGCAAATACAAGTGGGAGCTTCTGAAGTATTTCCACCCCAAACAATTTGGAAGTGCAGATATCAAGCGACCAGCCGAAGAACAATGGACATATCACAAGTATCGCTGCAAGGTTAAGAGAAACATTGACTACACTTATGATCCCCCAGAAGAAGTGCTGCAAGAAACTGCATGTCCTATCAAGCATCCCGTGTATGCTAGGAAGCATTCTAAGAGGGCTAACCAGCCAGCACACCCAGCCAGCTAATACGTCAAAGTAAATTGTGACGTTAAGACGCTCGCCCCTTGAGTGCTGCTGGAAAGTATGCAAGCCAGTAAAGAGAAGCGCCACCATAGAGATAAACCCGTATCCAACTAAAAGTACAGAAGCTGTTGAATTGTAGGAGTGGGCTACATCCACAGTGCCAAAACGGAAACACGATGTGCAGCATAATACCATTCTTCCCAGTGAGAAGGGGAGAAACCCAAGCAGAAAAGCAAATGCCACGTCACATATCAGAGAGAGAGAGAGAGAGAGAGAGAGGAACCAGATTAGATAAAATTATTATTATCTGGAAATAATTAGAGAGAGCAGTCAGTGAGTCAGATAGATGCAGACATACCATTAGGGATGCTTCGACAGTGTGCAGCGCAAAGAGCTGCAAAGTATCCAACCCTCCGAAGCGTTGCTGCAGGTGAGCTTCGACGCGCGCCACCCATTGCGCAAGGGGTGCAAGGGCATCGGCGGCGATCCTAGCAGGGGCGTTGAGCTGCCTAAGGTTGGGGAGCTCTCCGAGGAAGGCTCTTCTGATGGATACGCAGGCAAGGACGGACATGAACCTCAGGGCGTAGGACCTCGAGAAGGCCGAGGCACGAAGGGAGAGGAGGTGGCGCACTTGAGCCAAGGTCCGGGAGAGGGCGAGGCGCCAGACCCAGAGTGTGGTGAGCGGCATGAGGAACTCCCAGACGCAGACGGCGAAGAGAAGGGAGAGGAGCAGGAGCAGCCAGGCCATGAGCTTGCTGGCGAGGCCGAGCATGAACTCGGGGAGGGGCAGCCTGGCGGGAGCGTTTGCGGCGTAGACGGGGGCGATGGAGATGGCGCGCTTGCACACCTGAACGAATAAGCGGATTGGCACTGGCTCATGGATCAATTAATGAAATTCATGGCAAGCAAAATCACCTAAAACCCCATCTCATCTCTCTCGGGTAGAAACAGAATAAACAGAGCAGAATTGCTTGCGCAGGGAAGCTCGCTCACCTCCCATATGGATGATGCCGCCTCCGGGCTGCCGCGTCGCGTGGCGAGCCATCGGAGCAGGCAATCGTCGTGGACGAACCTGATGCTTCCGCGGCAGGCGCAGGGGGCGGTCCGCCTCGGCGGGGAGGTGGCAGATGCGGCACGCGTCCTCCTCTTCCTCTTCGCCGGGCGGGCGACGAGCGATCGCCGCCGCGTCGGCCATGCCGGCCTCCCTCCCTCCCTTCGGCTTGGCCTTGGCCTGGCAGGCTCCACTCCAAGGAAGCTTCCGGAAGGGGAGAGAAGGAAGGACAGGGCAGTGGACTCTGCCTTTAGCCGTGGCCGGGCCATGGGCCGTGGGCCGTGAGGATTTACCTGCTGCCTGCTTGCTGGAGAGCACACCCACATATGTTTTGGAGTTTTTTTTTCTCCAAAAATAAATATGTTTTGGAGTTAGTTATACGCGCTGCCAACTTGTGTGTGAACTTTTAAATCAAATAAATAAAACATACCAATCTTTATAGGTAAATTGCTACCAGATAATGGACAAAACAAGGAATTAGAAAAATTCTGCCGCTGGAAATATCACCATCCATCAACTTGATTAGAGGCCTGTATTGCATATTTACAAGAGACTCAATCAAGCCTAACCTGGTAGCCGCCCATTCCCATGCAAGGTTCCGCTTTCATTATTGATTACATAGAGATACAACTAGAGCAACTCAAATAATACTCACTGATGAGAACCCAACCATATTTTAAGTCGCAGATTCCATGCGTGTAAGTTAACAATGAAAAATATCGTACCTTTCCAAAATGGTGATTATATTGTAATTCGCGCGTAGAAATAGGTCCATCGTCTTTTCTGTCTACAAGAAATTTGAAATTTCAGAAAATTCTATAACGACCCAAGCTTCCTTTTCTTGAGTGTTGAACTACGACCCAAACTTCTGTGCATAGCTTTGAAAGGTCTATGTGCTTTAAAAAAAATCTATGTCTATGTGCTTTGCAACCACTTTTCGTCTCCATGTTTCATCTGTTGACCAACAGATGGTGAGCACCCCTAGCAGCAGTGCCTAGTATGATGCACTGATACATTTAAGTATTATACAAAATATCCAAAACCTTCAAGGTTTTCATATTTGCAGCAATCTGGCCAAGTAACTGATTATTTTCCTCCAGAAGATGCTGAGTTTGCACTATCTAACCCAGAACATGCCACCTGGGTGTACTCTGTACAGTAGTTTCCATCTTGTGAAGTAAGAATTGTCAAAATTAGTGAATAACAATTCAGACATCAATAAAGATAATAGCCAAAAGCATGACACTTTTAGCCAAGATTTCTCTAATTTTACAGCATAGCTAAAGCTTGCTAGGCAGATATTTGTGCACATATTCCAATTCTAATACTCCACATTTCACAATATTGTCCTTATGAAACATCTCCACAACCCAAGGAGACAAGGAAGCAGTGAAAAGAATAAAAAAAATGAGAAATTACTTCCAATACCATTCAATGATATGTAATTATGTACTACCACCGAACCCTCTTTCTCAGAATTGAAGTAGGGCTAGAGACTAGGGACAAAACACAATGGCTACACTCAGGGGCGGAGCCAGGAACTAGACTTGGGGGGGCCAACTAATATTTTCACTACTTACTCCGTATGTATTCATCAAGCATCCAAATGCAAACTCAAAATTCCATGATCCATATAATTAAAATGATAACTGTAGAACTAAGCCCATTATGCATGCAGCCATGTATCTTTTACGGTGAGACCCTTGATTAGAAACAAGTAGGCAATGGATCGGAGCTGTTAAATCAAAACACAGGACACACACTTAGAAGGGGAATCATGGGTAAAAAAGTTCGTGGCAGCAGGTTAGGGGGGGTCGTGGCCCCTGCTGGCCACCCCCTGCCTCCGCCCCTGGCTACACTTTTGATTTCCCCAATGGACAAACATTGTGAAAACAATGATTCACAAGAAAATGGAAATATATTGTGAAACAGGAAAGCAATCCTCAGTTGAAATAAGTCTACTTCACCCCCCTCACCTATTCAAGGTTGACTACTTATTGCCCTCACCTACGAAACCAGGTATTTTATAACCCTCAACTATTCAAAATCGTCTAAATGACGATTATGTGGCACTACAAATGGCAGTTTTAAAGGTATTATTAACCCTCAACTATTCTATGACGATTATGTGGCACTACAAATGGATGATGACATGGTGTGATATTCACCCAGTCATGCTGGAATCGACGTCTTACCCACCACCAAGCCACGCTGACCGCCTCAGGGCAACAACTCCACCAAACAAGCTCCTGTTGCCAGCCATGAGCTCCCTCCTGATAAGATGAAGCTTGTGGACCCTTCATTCTCTCCCTGCTGCCATCACTCCATCTCCTCGCCAATCTTGATCGGTGGTCATTCACGTGTGTATGGTACATTACATTGAAATTATTTTAAGAATAAAATCGTCATATCACAATCCAAATAGGCAAAACCACCTCTAAAACCACCAGAAGGGGCTATGTCACGGTTTTGGATAGAGCATAGAGCAGATTACCTGGTTTCACAGTTCAGGTTGTTAAGTGGTCAGCCTTTTAGGTTGGGGGTGAAGTAGGGTGAGAAACTTTAACAGAACAAGATCATAGACTTGAAGGAAGAATCTTTCGGAGAAAGACTAGTCACTAACATAATCTTCTTCTTGATAGTAAATGCATTGTGAGCTAAACACAGTTTACCTAGGTAGCACATAGGATAAACAAAGAATTGTCCTACATGACTAATAAATGATTTATGGAAACTGGTAACTTGTTCGGCAATGAGAAGCTTTTGTAATCCTCAGCACAGGGCAGCTGCTAAATGATTTCTAGTCCTGCAGTACTGTGGGACGCAAGCACTGTGTATAGGCCCTATAACATGTACAAGTACTGCTGACAAATGAAGACCACCTGGTAGACAAGCCACGAGTCGGTTTTCAAAATTTGTGATGAGTAAGGAATGAGAAATCAGGCCATGATTCTGTATTCAGAAATATGGTGAATGTTTAATCTTAGTATTTTATCCACATTCCAGTCAGGTAACACAGGCCACAGCCCGAGTCATAGCCTAAATTCACCATGTACCTCTCTTTGATATTTCAGTAGTAGTAACTCAAGTATGCAATGGGTCTGCCAGAGCGCAACAAGCAAACACATCTAAAGGTTGCTTCCTAGAAGAAGCAGATAACCTAGGCACCTTGCTAACTAGTGAAGTAGTGCCCCTGAAGATTCAGGCCACAAACTCATATCTCTGTGGTCCTCAAATCACCAGCCATTTTCTACTCACAAGTCACAACAGTAATTAAGCACAATACTGGAGAGAAGTAATCACCCAGACCTAACTGAGGTTAGTATGTGAATGCTATGCTAATCCTACAGTTATAAACTGCTCTATAAACAACTTCAACCACACAATTGAATTTGAAACATGTCACATAGAGCAAACGGTTTAGCACATCCAAGGGAACAAATCATCTATTGATGGACCAACCTTCCATTGGAACCAAGCTATTTTGACTTGTATGATGCAGTGATAATGGAAACACGAACGAACTGTTTGGAGGCAGCATTGGAATGTTAGCTGCCGAGGTAGAGGCAGCCATTTTATTCTGCAGAGATGACACAGGAATTTAATCATCAGAAAAATGGGTACAGTATTTGCATAAGCTTTGAAGCTACTAGAGTAGGTATCTGAATGAATCCTGTGATTTCACTACATACAAGAATACCTTCAAGTATGACATGTTTCTCCCTGCATAATAGTCATCAGGTTTCCTCCAACTTTCCTTTCCCTGAAATGGCAATCGTGCGGCAAAAGAAATAGGCAAGTTATGAAAAATCTAAGAACTAACAACAAACTAGAGGTAGGTCCAACGTTGTAGCCATGAGAAGTGAGTAACAAGAGTCCAACAGCATCTTAGCGCAACATCCCTAATGGTCTTAGCCGGCAGCATAGCAGCAACCTTGATGTACTTGGTAATGTTAGGTTCGTGGGCGTATCTGGCAAAGAGTCAGGTTCGAACAGGTTGATTGAGGCCCATGTGATGGCAATATTGAAGCCAGGAGTAGATAGAGTAAGTAACAAGAGAATGCAATAAGCAGCAGTGTTTAACAGAGTAACCTCATGAGACCCTCCTCCAACGTTGCAACCTCTTGTGTGGTCCAATCGGCAGGCAAAGCAGTGACAAACTTGTACTTTGGAGCTGATGGAAGTGAGGAGGGATTGGGGGGAGGGAACACCTTGCCGGTGGTCGCAGGAAACACGAGGGTGGGATCGGAACTAGATCCCGTGTGGTGGTGGTGCGGAGGATTGTAGGAGGTGGTGATGAGTCCCTCGCCGTGACGCGGACAAAAGGCCATGGCCATGCAGTGGTGGATCTAGGATTTGAACATAGGGTATGCTAAGTAAAAAATACTATACACAATTCAGTATAACCAGTCAACTATTCAGTAAATAAACGATAAAAAGTCTTTCAATAAATACAGTTACAAGTATAAATTAGCTAAAAGTATGAGAATATTTAATAAGTTCAAACTTCATAAATTATAAGGCAAATAGTTCAAACATATTAAGTCTGAAATCTATCATCTTCATCTACTTACAAGATTTTCTAGTCCTTTAAATCTATCAGCTTGGCTCATCACCCTTAAAGAAAATATCTTATTTCATCAATCTACTTACCATATTCCACCATTCCTCTCCGTAGTTCATTCACAATTATAAAAGAAATACGCAAATGCATCAATAATCAGTGCTACAACGAGCGTACTGAAACACTACTCCTATTTGTTTCTATATATATACTACTACGTACACAACATGAGCTAACAGTCACAAGTAATAAACTCTGTAGGGCAAGTTGGAAAAGGGAGAGGACGTTACAGGTTACGACAGCGGATGGGCGGGGCCCTCCTCGGCCTGGAGGATGAAAACGATTCAGGTCGGCAGGCAGAGGCGCAACCAGCGCCCAGCTGCTGTTGTGTAGGGTCGCCGACTGCGCCGTCGCCTCTCAGAAGCGCTGGCCGCCGGTGGGGAACGGGTGAGGCGGCGATTGGCCCTCCCCTTCCGCTTCCGCGGCCTGCGCTCGAAAGGTCAGAGACGGAGGATTGGGAAATTGCGGGGGGGAAAAATTCTACATGGGCTGGGGTGCTGGGACGGATCTTAGGGAATGACGTGGCCCACTCCGCATACCGATCCGTTTACCATGTTTGCATGCGTGTATTTACCATGTTTACAACAAGGCTTCGTTAGTTATCAGTTTTGTATGGGGCTTAGTTGATGAGTACTCTGCAGATGGTAACCGCTCCGCTTTTCCCGCTCCCGACCTGTGAGGCGATCTCGATCCCGATCTCATCGTAGGCTCGCCACGCCGGCGTGACTACCGCTGCGTCGCCGGCCATCTGGCCCCGGCGTCTACGTCACGTCTACGGAGTCCATCTGTTGACGGCCAGTTGCATATCAACGGTTAGCCGCTCCGGCGCCGGTGACCAAAAAATTTTCCCCTAGGGTCTGCGCCGCTTAGGAACCCTAGTTTCGGGATCGTTTTTGTGCGTGAGTAGTCATATCACGGCACAACTTTTGTTTCCCCTATGTTGACGCCAATCATGGCTGGCCGTGGAAGTGGAAGAGATGGGGGGTCTGCTTCGGATCCTGATCCGGATGTGGCCGAGATGTTGAGGAAGCTGAACCTCACGGCTGAGGAAGGCGAGGTTGCTGCTTTCAGTGATGATGAAGATGGTGACGGGAAAACCTCGGAGATGTGGGCTCTCGTCGGGAAGGTGTTGTCCCCGACGGTTGTCCATGCCAATACCGTCTCCGAGGCAATGCGATCAGCCTGGGGTAATCCCTACAAGATGAAGATTCGATCCATTAGTGAGAAGGCGAAAAACCTCTTTGTTGCTGAATTTGGATTCAAACAGGATATGGAAAGGGCCCTTGGGGGCTCGCCATGGGTGGTGGGTAAACACGCGGTGATCCTCCGTGACTATGATGATAGGATGACCCCGTCGGAAATCAATTTTGACAAGATTGAGATGTGGGCTAGAATTCTCAATCTGCCACTTGGTTGGATGAACTTGCACCGTGGTGTTCGCGCCATGGGTTTGCTAGGGGATGTGATCAAGATGGATGTGGATGCTGAGGGCAAGGCGAGCGGCCCTTTCCTCCGGGCTCGTGTTGCCATTGACCTCTCCAAGGCGCCTAATCGGGGTGTCCTGTTAAAAACAGACAAAACCAAACCGCCTGAGTGGTTTGACGCCCAATATGAGAAGCTTCCTTTCTTTTGCCACAACTGTGGTGTGATTGGTCATGGTGATCTTGAATGCGACATCCCGGTACAGCGTAATGCGCTTGGGAAGCTCCCCTATGACATTGCTCTGCGGGCTCCAGAGGATAGAAAGAAAAAGCTCCAAAGCTTTGCACAAGCTGCAGCAGAAACCTATGGGAGTGGTTCAACCTCGAACGCTCGTTTCTCGAAGGGGTTCCCTGCACGAGACAACCAAAATAGGGGACATGCAGCTCGGACTGAAGACAAGAGGTCTGCCCCTTCGGCTGGGCGTGTTGATACAGAAGTTGGTGAGAAGGACGTGCCACCACAAGAGAAAGGGAACCAGCGTGGGGGCTTTATGCATCAAGCAAATACGCATAGGGAACGATTGACTGGTGTGCAGCATCAAAATCTGGTCCGCAAGCGGAAAGCGAAAGGCACGGCCTTGACATCTTCGCTTCCTAGCTTGCCTACAGCGGAGTCCTCGAGGGTCCCAGCTGGTATTGTGTATGAACGGATGTCTCAGCTTTCGGGTGCATGCGGCAAGGGTGGAGAGGATGACGAGGAACTGCTGAAGAAGCAAAAATTAACAAGTGCAGGATCGGCAGCGGCTGCGGGAAGCAGTCCCCGCAGGCACAATGAGTCTCCTCTGTCTGAACTGCAGGGACTGCGGGGAGCCCGAGGCAGTTTGTGAGATCCGCAACATTGTGGATTCAAATAGCCCCACCTTGCTCTTTCTTTCTGAAACGAGGATGAGCAAAGCAAGATCGGAAAATTTGAGATGGAGTTTGGGTTTTTCAAATGCTTTTGGCATCAGTTCTTCGAGCCTTAGTGGTGGCCTAGTTTTGATGTGGAAAAATGAAATAAACATCGAGGTGAAGTCGCACTCTAAGTACCACATTGATGCTTGGCTAACTGAGTTGACTGGGCGGCAGTGGCGCTTCACGGGGTTTTATGGTGACCCTGTTCATTCTTGCCGCAAGGAGTCATGGAGAATGCTGCACTTTTTGTGCAATGAATCTGACCTTCCTTGGCTTTGTGCGGGTGACTTTAATGAAGTGTTACATGATCATGAGCAATTTGGAGGATCTGTATGTCAGGATTGGCAGATGGAGGGGTTCCGAGATGCGGTAGACCACTGTGGTTTCACTGATTTGGGTTTTTCAGGGCTACCATATACTTGGGACAACCGCAGGGATGAACCACACAATATTAAGGTTCGCCTTGACCGTGTGCTGGCAGATGGTAGGTGGCTGGAGCTCTTTGGGGATTCGGCAGTGACACACATTCAGACTGCTAGGTCGGATCATTGTGCTCTTTATCTACGACTGCTACAGTCTGGTGCTCTGCAAAATGGAAGGAAAGGACGGCCATTCCGCTATGAGAATATGTGGTGTCGACACCACTCCTATCAGAGCACGGTGGTGGGCACCTGGGAAAATGCAATTCACCTTGTCCTCTTGGGAAAACGAAGAGTTTGGCTCGGTGCGCAAGGAGCTCAGGCAGCTTCGCAAAAAACTTGAACAAGTGCGTAGTCAATCTATCAGGAGTGGCCCAACCCAGGAAGAGCGTCACATCATGAACCGGCTGGCTGAGTTGCTGGCCCGGGAGGAAACCATGGAAAGACAGCGGTCATGGGTGGATTGGATCCGGGACGGTGATAGGAACATAGAGTTCTCCCAAGCTAAGGCCCGGCAACATAAGCGGACAAATAAGATCACTGCCCTTAAACGCCCAGACGGCACTGACCTGCACTGTGCAGGAGGAACTTGAGACTATGGCGACAACTTTTTACCAAGATCTTTTTACCGCACAAGAGCTCACGATGCCTGATGATGTGGTTCAGTTTGTGCCTCGGAAAGTTACGGACTCCATGAATGAATCCTTGGCTGTCACGTTTTCAGCTCAGGAGGTAGAGAAAGCCCTGTTTATGATGCATCCAAATAAGTCGTCAGGGCCGGATGGTTTCACAGCCGGCTTCTATCAAAAACATTGGGCTCATGTTGGACAGGACATTACAACAGCAGTTCTCTCTTTTTTGAATGGTGGTGATATGCCGGCAGTGGTCAACAATACAGTACTTGTTCTGATTCCCAAGGTAAAAAATCCCCAGGAGCTCACACAATTCAGACCAATTGCCCTATCTAAAGTGCTCTATAAAATCTGCTCCAAGGTTTTAGCAAATCGTCTCCGACTGATTTTAGATGCAATCATTTCTGAAGAACAGTCGGCTTTTGTCCCAGGTCGCCCTATTGCTGATAATGTGCTTGTGGCTTATGAGTGCATCAATTTTTTGAAGCGAAAGAAGGGGAAATCGGCCGCGTGTGCTGTCAAGCTTGATATGGCGAAGGCGTACGACCGAGTTGAATGGTCCTATCTTTGAAGTGTCATGCTTAAATTGGGTTTAAACGAGCAGCTGGTTTGCCTAATTATGAAATGTGTTGAATCTGTGAAGCTCTCGGTGAGGGTGAATGGCCAGCTATCAGAGGCCTTCTCGCCATCTCGCGGAATTCGTCAAGGTGATCCGATGTCCCCTTACCTTTTCCTCATGTGTGCTGAAGGATTGTCGTCTCTCTTCAAATACACATGTCCTCAGTTTCTTGGGAAGGGAATAAGAGTGGGAATTCATGCTCCTTAGATTTCTCATTTATTATTTGCCGACGATTGCTTGCTGTTTACCCAGGCTTCTGCACGGGGTGCAGAAAGATTGATGGATATCCTGCAGAGATACCAGCGAGGGTCGGGACAAATGGTTAATATAGCCAAGTCAGCAATTTTCTTCAGTGGCAATTGTGATGATTTGATTAAAGAAGAGGTTAAGCATATCACAGGCATCCAAACTGAAGCTCTAGGGGAGAAATACCTTGGTTTACCAACTTCAGTAGGAGCACCAAGTCGACCTTTGAACCTATACCTGGTAAAATTCGTGGCCTCATGGGAGGATGGAGTGAAAAAATTCTGAGCTGTGCCGGCCGTGAAACTTTGATTAAATCAGTAGCATGTAACCCCGGCTACAATCACTGCCTCGCCCAAGTTTCTCCACAACTCTTGCCTCCACCAAGTAACCCGGGAGATTCTACTAAGCCAACATAGATGTAACCCCGGCTACAATCACTGCCTCACCCAAGCCTCATCTCTTAAGTAAAAAGGAACTATTGAGAGATGAATGGTAGGGAGATGATGGTTCCAGGCAATATCTCAAGAATAAGGAACCACGAAGAAGGATATATCCGAGTAACGAGAGGAAACCTCGAATAATTGGAAACTTGGATAAAGATACAACGCTCTCAAGGATAAAGGAAAATCTGAGAGTTAATTGTAGAACCATGGATTAAGCTTAGGGAAAACCATGAGTTAGTTTTCCTTAAGTAGGATAAGGAATCACGGGAGATACGCTGGTACGGAATAACTCTGACAATCAAGAGTGAGTTATTACGGACGTACCAGGAACCGACATGGATACATCAAGATAAAAGAAAATCCTGGATGAGAAGTCTAGACAGAAATCCCAAGAATCCAGGATATCTACAGGAAAAAGGAATGACAAGTTAATTCTCCTTAAGTGGGGTAGTAACCCCAAAAGAAAAGAGAAAATCCGGCCTCAAGAACTTGAGGATTAAAACAACCCAGAAAAAAGATTATCCTCAAGACATTCCAGGTACGGCCGGAAAATTGTTGGACAAGTTCAGGGAATAACGGACAAAAGCATCATAATAATATTCCCTTATATGGAAAAAAGGAATAGATAAGTTATAAAAAGAAGAGGTGGCAAACATTAAAAGGAAAAAGAAGTTTCTTTTAATGAAAGTTGGAAACTCCGATCCTCACACTCGTTAAAGAAAAGGTAAGTTAAATCCTAGTTTTCTTTCTAACTCCAAATCTCGGGACGAGATTTCCCTTAAGTGGGGTAGCCCTGTAACACCCTGCTTTTTAAGGCATTTAGAAATACAGGCTTATCAAAATTTTTCTTTAATTAAACCTAATCTCCTCCCCTAACAATACTCAAAATATATTTTCTAAAGTAAACCATGCATTCAAATCGTCATGCGTGCTGCACATATATGCCTAGAGACCTCCCTTCATAAGGATTTTCTAAATCCACTTTCCTTTTAAACTCCTAGAATTAATATTCAAATTTCCATTTGAATATTAATTTCCAAAACTGATATCTCCAATATCCTAAACCCTACTCCATCATGTCCCTCCTCCAAAATATGCTATATTAGCATACATTACAAACCACTACTTCAAATCCTATTTGAATTTGAATCCTTATTCAAATTCAAACCCAAACCCTTCCTAAATAAATAGAAAGGGCTATCTATCCCTAACTAGGCCACAAACCTCCTTTTCGGCCCACCCCTACATCTGGCCCAGCGCCTCCCCACCTTTTCTTCCCCGCGCGGCCTGCTCCACGCGTCCCTCCGCTGGCCCAGTCCAACTTCCACTTCCGCCCCGCCACGGCCCAGCTCGGTCGCACGGCCCAGCTGCGCACGCTGACGTCGGGACGACGTCACCCCTCCCCTGCTCTTTCTCCTACTCGGCGCCACCACCGCCGCCGGGGAGAATCCCCCGGCGCCATCGTCGCCCAGACGCCGCCACCGGCCCAGCTACACCATGCGCCACACCGCACCCTCACCGTCGCACGACCGCCTCCACCACCGCGCCGCCGGCCACTCCTCGCCGCGCCGCACCTCCCCTGCCCCGCGTTGCGTCGCGCCCCGCCGTGCCGGCCCCCGTCGCGCCGCCTGCATCCCTACCGCCGCGCGCCATCGCCGCACGCCACCGCCGCTGCAGGCATCACCGTCGTGTGCGATCTGCACCGCCGGCCGCACCCCACGCCCAACCTCCCCCTCCTCTGCTCCATAGCCGGAACGCCGCCTGGCGCCGCCGCCGGGACCCCCGCAGCGCCGCCCCGCCGCGCGCTATGCCCTGGCGCATGCGCAGCTGCACCACCACCACGCCGCCACCTCACCCCCGCCATTAATGGCCTCTCCAGCGCCCAACCACCCCTCTCCCTCTGCAGCACCCTATGCCGCCGTAGGCTCCCTCACCCTACGGATGTGCCGCCGCCGCCGGATGCACACTCCACGGCCGTGATGAAGCCCCAGAGCTTGGGCCTGCCGCGTGTCACCATTGCCGAGCTCCACCGCATCCACGGTGCGCCGCCGCCGCCACCCTCCCCCCCCCCCCCCCCGTCGGCCCAAATCGAGCTCACCGTCGACGGGGAAGCACCGCCACGCGTCGGGCTCCGCCCTGCCCTCCTTGCCCGCCACGCGCGACGTGGCGACTCCCCCGGTGCCTCCTTCACCTATAAATAGGGGATGAACCCCTCCTCTTTCCCCCACATCGCCGAACTCGAGCTCGAGAGCTCGAGCTTCACCGCGACCGCGTCGTTTGCCTTCTCCTCCTTCCTGCTTGCCCCGCCAAGTGTCGAGCGAGCTCCTCCGCCCCAGCCGCAGCCTTCGCCCCAGCTCCAGCGGCCTACGCCGCCAGGACGGCCGCCGGCCATCCCCGTCTCCTGCTCCGCCGGTGAGCGAGAGGAACAGAGAGGAAGGGACGGCGCAGGGGAAGAAGGGGAGAACGGCCGCCGGCCGCCGTCCCCGCTCCCGCCTGCTGACCTGCGGACCCCATGCCAACGCCGTCAACCGCGCCGACGCCGTCCTCCCTTCCTTCCACCACTGCCGGTGGGACCCGCGTAATGCCGTCCGCGGGCCGTCGGCTGCCTCGGCGCATGGACTTGGTCCACAAGACCACAGACCGCGGCGGGCGCGGTCCACTGGCCCACGAAGCCGGCGCACGAAACAGTGCACACAGCGGGCCCCACCAGCCCATGCCAGCCGCCCCCCTGCGCCATTCAAAAACGCTAGGTACACCCGGTAAGTGTACATAAACCTTTATTTAGAGCCCTTCCTCCACTCCAAAAATTCTCCAAATTTCTCCAAAAATCATAGGAATATTTCTAAACTTATTAGAGCCATCCAAACCATTTTAGGATATTTCCTAACCCCAAATTCAAAAAGATCAACTCCCATCCAATAGAAAATCCCACTAAGCGTACACCGAATATTGCCAATCCTATTCCCAAGCCCCATAAAATCTCCATAAATTTCCATAGATACTAGGGATTATTCTAAGCATTCTCATATGCTTATTGCTCTAGTATTTATATCCTAACTCCAAATTCCGGTCGCACTCTCTTAATACCCCGCCGAAACCCCGTCTAAAACCCCGCGGGCGCCGTTTCGCCGCCCGATCAAAACCCTGGGTTTTGGTAAAACCCTAGCCATTGTGCTATCCAAATCCATTCTATGCCATTAATTATTTAGAAACTTATTTCTAAATAATTAATATAATCACTTTGAGATTATTGCTTAGTGATCCAATAATCCCCGTACCCGTTGTTCCAAGCCTTTCTCAGAAACCACCGTCATCCGGGAGTTAACTCTTAGAAATCCATATAACTCCCCAACCGTTCGATCATCTCCGAGGAAATTACTTATTAATTTCCTGGGAATTCCATTCCTTTGAATCCATTAATTATTTACCGTAATTAATGTATTATCTCTTGATATCTCATTTTATCCTTTATTTTCATTCTATAGGAATTGCTTGATGTACTGCTTTGCTGAATGTTATTTTCCATGTTTTGTTGATCGATAGGTCAATGGCGTGACCAGGCCCCGCTCAAGATGCCGAAGCCCGGAAGGCCCAGAAGTCCAAGCCTGGTCAACATCGAATGCGTACGCTTTAGCGGACGTCCAAAGTACCGTTCATGAAGGCAAGTCCTGGCAACCAACTCCTTGGTCATGCCAGTCCCAGTTCCTGCATAATAAAATCAACCAAGTTAATAATATGGACTGCATATTTTATAAAAGAGTTTATTCCCTATTTGGCCTTAGAAAAAGTACTTGTTCCTTTCTTGGCTCTGAAAAAAAAATTCTTCCCTATTTGGCCCTAGGTATAAGTTTGGTTCCTCATTTGGCCCTCCGTATCATTTTCCATCCGGTTGCTGTTAAATGCCACGTAAAAAGATGATTTTACCCCTTCAAAAATGTGGGCCCCACTGCAGCCTCTCTTCTCCTTCCTCTTCTTCCCTTCTCAATTCTCACCGGCCTTCTCCTCCGGGTCCTTCTCGCCGCCGCCTCCAGGTCGCGCCTCCCGGTCCCTCGCGCCGCAGCCACGCCCCGGGCGCGCCTCCTGCTCCTCCGCGGTGCCACCTTGGCCGGCCGCGCCTCGTGCTCGTCCGCGGCGCCGCCCCAACCAATCGCGCCTCCCCTGACCCTCCACACCATTGCCTCAGCCGGTCGCGCTCTCTCCGGGTCCTCCGCGCCGCCGTTCGGGTCATCTCCGCCTCCCTCGGTCCTCCACGTCGCTCCGCCGTTCCCCTATCTCCCCCGGTCCTCCGCATCACGCCGCCCTCGGATTACTTCCCGGCCGTGCCGCACTTCACCTCCCCCTGTGTGCCGCCCTCCACCTCCCCTGGTGTGGCGCCCATTGTGCGCGTCGTGCGGCCGCCGCTCCCCTCCCCTAAGTGGCGGCGCGGAGGACGAGGGGGCACGACCGAGCCAGCGGGGGCGCGGAGGACGGTGTGGGGCGGCCGGTCCTGGTGGCGCCGGCGTGGAGCAGGGAGAGGAGAAGACAGTGAGAAAGAAAGAGGAAGAAGAAAGGTTGGTGTGGGACCCACGACCACCCAAGGGCAAGGTGGTCATTTCACATGGCAGTTGACGGTGAATAGCTGAAAAATGAGACGGAAGGCCAAATAAGAGACCAAACTTGTACCTTGTGCCAAATAGGGAAGAAAATTTTTTCCAAGGCCAAGAAAGGAATGAGTACTTTTTCTAGGGCCTAATAGGGAATAAACTCTTTATAAAACCTAAGGGGAACCCTCTATATTCCACCTCCCCTTGATTTAGAGCCATTTCTAGCCCAAAATCCTATGAATAACCCCGGTCACGACCTGTCGCTGACCGAGCGTTATTTAGAAGTAGATTTCTTAGGAATTTCTGAACCTTTTGTTATTCAGAAGAGATTCCGGGAGATGAGAGTGAACGTTGGAAATTAATATAAAATAAACCAACTAATAATAGAACCCCTAAGGATGGACTTGCGAGTAAGGAAGGCAGCCTCGGTAGAGGGTCCTGTCTCAAAGGCTTGCTCTGGTCGCATAAGGACCGGTTCACGGGTGAGTCTTTCTAATGTCAGTACCTGCCATACGGGCCAAAAAGTACATAGCCTTTGGGAATGACCTGTAATGTGAGGCCTTGACCCACACCCCGCTAGCGGCTCCTAGTAAATCCATCCCAAGGAGCCGCATGATTGGTGCAGAGTGCCGACCGGCGAACTGGGTAGCGCTCGATGCCGAGTCGGGCACGCACCAAGTCGGGAGACGAATGTACTGGAGACAGCCCCAGGCAGTGGGCTGGGACTGGGCAGGCACGGGTTGACTAGAGTACGGGGCGGGAGGCCCTGAAGGGCGACGGCCCTATTAAATGAGCTCATTGACCCGGGTCGATATCCGCGAGGCGGATGATTAGTAGCCCCTGCTTAGCCCCCAGTACTGTCTGTGGCTGGACCTAGGAAAGGCTGTCTGGTGACAGACGCCGGCAGGTACGGGTCTCGTAGGGCAACACTGCCTTTCGCGGAGGTACGTGTTGACCGACCGTATGGCATATGGTGCAAGCTCTGCAGAGTAACCAATCTATCGATAGCCGTGGCTCACGGTCTTGAGCCCATTTAGTCAAAGCCCCCGTTGATTAGCATACATCTGTAGTAATAAAATATGAGATGATGAGATGGGCAGAGGCCCAGAGGCATGAGGCATAAGCCGGCTCAGAAGGACCCTGACGGTCTCTGGGAGAGAGAGAACTAAAACATGGGGACTGGCAGGGATGAGAATGCCCCTCCAGGACCAAACAACTTATTAATCCCTCTTTCCCACCCCTGTTTACAAATGTATAACTTTACTTTGTATTTATATTTCCACCAAAGGATAACCTCACTCCCTTGCATACATCATAATTTTACACAGGATTTGCTGAGTACCAATCATAGATGTACTCAGCCTTGCTTTCAAATGATTACAGGTACATGGACGTGTAGGGCACTCCGGCCCATCCCCCTTGAATGGGCCATAATGCCACTCTCTGCTAAGGCGAAGGTAGTTATTCTTTATTTACTGCGCTTTTGTTGCTTCCAATACTAATTCTGTGTAAAACCTGTATCAGCGCATTGATCCAGGGACTGATACAAGTGATTAAAGGACATCCGAAGGATGGTCCCCACAAACAGCATATGGCAATGTAAGAAATAAATCATATTCGTAGCTGATCGACAGAATAGCTAAGACAATGCTGATGCAGCAGATAAGAAAGTAATGATATTGGTATCACACCATTTCTCTAGAAAGTCAAGTTCAGATTAGCTTATCGGAGCACCACTTGGCTTAACTCCCTTGGCCAATAATGTGGCCTTGGCCCTCTCTGCATCCTCCTTAGCTGCTGGGAGTGGATCATTCACAGCATCGTGGAGTTCTTGGGTGCTTCTCTTCAGCTTGTTGATAAACTTGATATGCTCTGGAGTACTCGTAGAGGTCGGTCCAGCATGACTGTTCCGCCGTTTTGGGCATAACGAAATTGATGAACCATCCTTCACACAGCCAAAGATGTATCAGGTAACCCTACTACTACTGTTTAGATCGTTTTTCGTATGGTGTGGCCATTTTCCTATAAGTTGTTACTTGATGTAGTTTACTGCTCTTGTTTGTTCTATTTTTAGCTTGCTGTGCACATGCATATTTTTTTCTGTTAACTCTGTGTTCTTATGTTTTTTTTCTTAGACAAAAGCTAGATATTCATTATGCTCGTCGTTATAGATATCTTTCTCTCCCCCCTTCCTTTCTAAATATACTTTGTTTCTTAGCACATTGCTTGACTCTGGTGAGCATTATCTGTAACAGGTCATTAAAAACCATCCTAGCTCACTGAAGCTTTATGAACAAAAACTGCTAGGAACAGGTGAAGTCTCAAAAGAAGATATGCAGAGGATTCATGACAAGGTGAACAAAATCTTGAATGATGAGTTCGCAAAGAGCAAAGACTACGTTCCCAACAAGAGGGATTGGCTCTCTGCTTACTGGACTGGCTTTAAGTCACCAGAGCAAATATCACGTGTTCGCAACACTGGGTAACAGCAACCTCTGTGTTGATTTCACTTTATGTTATTTTATTTAACTATTGGATGTTGAAAATGGCTTCTGTGTAGGGTCAAGCCAGAGATACTGAAACGTGTAGGACAAGCAATTACTACACTACCTGAAAACTTCAAGCCACACAGAGCAGTGAAGAAGATTTTTGAGACGCGAGCAGCTATGATTGAGAGTGGTGAAGGAATTGATTGGGCTGTTGCAGATGCCCTAGCCTTTGCAACACTTACAGTGGAAGGCAATCATGTTAGACTGACTCCAACAATGAAATGCAATTTTGAGAGGCAAAACCAGATTTGCCTCGCGTGTACAGTAATGCAACAGACATGCATTCCGTGACGTCTCCAACAGCAATAGCATTTCCCGCTCTCCTGATCATGCCACAGTTTTATTTCCCGCCAACACCCAGAACTGAAGAGGCACGACCCTCGCGATTTCGGCGGCTCGGCGACTGAGCAGCGTCGGTCCTCGCCGGCAGCGACGAAGCCGGCAACGGCCCCGGCACCGGCGCGCGCTGCCTTCCCTCGCCGGCAGCCGCCGCTGCAGTCCCCTGCCTCGATTGAAGTCATCCATGAGCAGCCCCCTAGCTTCAACCACCGAAGACCTTCAAGAAACACGGGCTCGAGGCACAAAACAAGTGGTGCCGCATTGCTTGCTGCTCTGCTTCACCAGAGCTCATGGCGATGGCCAAATCGTAGATTTCTCGGCACAGGCTCGTGGTCCTTCCCGGCGCCAGGTAACACTTGTTCTTAGGATCCGGTCTGCAAATAATTTTCCTCATTTATATCGTTTTTGTCATTGGATATGTGGCTGTGGTTTTAGGGATGGCGATGAGGTATATTAAGCTTTCAAACTGTGGAACGGCTGCCAGTCAGGGGAGAGATGCTGATGATGTTGAAATAGCTGCAACAGTTTTGGTTGCTGGGACAAAACGTCGATGGGGAGGTTCAACACCGGGTCACAAGACATACAAGCGCGACCGTGAAGGTGCTAACAAAATATTGAATGCTCAATATTTTGTTGAACACCCCATTTACAACCCAGAACACTTCCGAAGGAGGTGTGTACACGAGCTGAAACATAATTTTTATTGTATTGTCATCCAAATATGCAGTAAATAATACAAATTGTGTGGTAGGTATCGAATGCGGGAGAGTCTGTTCCTTTGGATTGTCGATAAGGTTACTGAAGCGGACTTCTACTTCAAACAAAAACGAAATTGTGCCGGTCAGCTAGGATTTTCCCCCATCCACAAATGCACGGTTGCAATTAAAATGCTAGCTTATGGTAGCATTGCCGATTCATTGGATGCTGATCTTCAGATGGGTGAGAGCACTGTATTGAAGACATTGAAGCGTTTTGTCAGAACAATAGTAAATGTTTTTGGGGAAGAATGGATCAGGCCACCATTAGAACATGAGTTACAGCAGATACTAAAGGTTAATGAGGCAAGAGGGTTTCCTGGAATGGCTGGCAGCATTGACTGTTTGCATTGGGAGTGGTCTGGTTGCCCCACTGCTTTGCACGGGATGTACAAGGGCCACAAAGGGAAGCCAACTATGATTCTAGAGGCTGTGGTGACCGAGGACCTCAGGTTTTGGCATGCATACTTTGGATTACCTGGATCCCATAATGATATTAATGTGCTGCACCGATCACCGGTCTTTGATGATTTAGCTAATGGCAGAGCACCTTCGGTTGAGTTCAATGTGAATGGCAACATTTACAATATTTGTTATTACCTAGCTGATGGGATATATCCAGATTGGGCTACCTTAGTCAAGACAATTAGTGCACCCATAAGTAACAAGCACAAGGTATATGCAGAGCGGCAGGAGGCGTGTAGGAAGGATGTGGAGCGTGGTTTCGGTGTTCTTCAGGCTAGGTGGAAGATTCTACACTCCCCTGCTAGGTTGTGGCACCAAGAAGATCTAAATTATATTATGAGGGCTTGCATCATCTTACATAACATGATCATCATGGATGAGAAAGGTGTGGATCTTCCTACGATTCATTTATCAGAGTGGCCTGGTCGGGAGAACCCTCCTGTTTGTAATATTGCTGATTTTATAGATGCTCAAACTTATATCAGGAACAAAGAAACTTGCCACCATCTTCGTACTGACCTTGTCGATCATATGTGGGGATTGTATGGTTCAGGCACTGGACCTTATGCTCGAAAGGGAAGCATATGAATGTTCAAGCAGATCAGCTACCTTTTGAAGTCAAGCTTTTGAATGGTGTTCATGTCAAATGGAGACAGCAATGTATGTAATGAATTAGCATGTGTCCCAGAACTTGCTACCTTGTAATGAAGCAGCATGTGTCCCAGAACATGCGACCTTGTTAGTCATATATGTAATTAAGTAGCACGTCTGGAAGCATAAGTTCCACTTTTCTTTATTCTCTCTCGAACTGAAATGTAGTTGTTCAAATGACACAAATAACCCTGAAACATACATACTCTCGAACTGAAATGTAGTTGTTCAAATGACACAAATAACTCTGAAACATACACACACAATAATTAAACTCATGCATCTTTCGGGTCCGAGCTAGCAAATCCACGGCGTTCCATGATCTGGCGTTGCATGCCAATGTAATAATTCTTCAGATGCGGAGCTACCTTGTCAATGTCTACTGCCATGATTGCAGCTTCAGCTGTCAGCAGTTGTGCCTCAGCTTGCTTTGCTACATTATCAGCCTCTTGTTTTCTGAGAATTAAATTCTCCTCACGTTGCTGCTTCTTGAGATCTAGATGCTCCCTTTGAAGGCTGAGTTTCTCGTCTTTCCTAGTAAGGATCTGAACCATTTGTTCATCTTCTTTCTGTTGGCACTTCTCCCTATTGTCGTGAATGCGTTGAAGAACATCAACTGCTGAGCTAGATGAGGAAGCATCTGCGACTCTCTTTCTTTTAGCACCATCTCTTCCTTCAGGTCTAGCACACATGCCATTCTCATTACCTCCCTCTGGCGGCACTGCAGCAGGAGCTGTGTTTGCTTGTGAAGAACCTTCGCCCCCTGTCCCTGCAGAGTTGCTGTTGAGCTCCAAAACCTTGTCATTCCATTTTGATTCGTTTCGGAGGATTTTCCAGCAGTGCATGAATTGGAAAGGTTCCACAGCCTCATACATACAGACTGCATCATCAATCTGCAAAATTCAGACCTCTCATCAGTGGCATGTGAAAAAATTCAGACTAGCACTAAGCTTAGTTTTGGAAAATGACTTGTAAAAAATACACTTTAGATCAGTTTAAAGTACAAGAGCATACCCTGTCTTGTTCATTCTTCCCACTCTCATTTCGACGATCAACGGCAGACTTAAACCCACAGAACTTGTTCACTGATCTTTGAATGGTGCCCCACCTATACTGGACAGCTAGTTGGCTGCGGTTACTTCCCTCTGGCTTAAAATTATTAAAATAATCATGCAACCGTTTGTAATAACCTCCTTGAGTTTGATTGACACCTACATATATGATCCAAAAAGAAAGTTTATACCTATATAATAACAAGGCTTGACTAAGGAATTGTTGCTTGACTAACCTGCTATTGGATCCTTGCTTACGTTGAGGAAGGCGGAACAAAGGACTCCATCTTCTTCTTTTGTGAAACCACCACCCCTCCGCGACACCTTCTTCTCCTTGACTTTCCGTGTTGTAGGAGGTTGCACAATCTCCACATCTTCGCGATAAACTTGTGCACCCATGGCATAATTCACCTATCCGACAACCACTAATGCATATGAACAATTTCATGATGATAAATAACTTTAGGATGTAGCAGCTTACCTGTTCGGCCTGTGGGCACTCAAGAGGGTCTTTCGAGGATTGTAGCTGATAGGCCCATTGATCAGGAGCATAATACGGCTGGTCCTGAGAGCCCTGCCCTCCAAATATGGGGATGTGATTATCCATTCTGAAATAAAGATTGAAGGAGTGAATGATAATATGAATCGTAGACATCAAGAGCTATCCAACCTTGAATATACTAATCTGAAAATAATATGTAATGCCAAATTTGATATAGACAGGATTCACAATTTTGCAATCTCTGCATACACGGATGCCATTCTACTTGTAGAAATAAAAACCTAATGAGTGATGAATAGGGGAAAACAAGAATCGACAACAAAGACTTCGCAAATCCATAGATCTACCCTGCCCAAAACCTACAGAAGCATAGAATGCGAACTGCATCGAATCCACCAAGAAGAAAGGGAGCTGCATGGAATCCACCAAGAAAAAGGGGAATAGGAACTACCTGCAGTTGCTCGCCCCGTACGCCGCCCACCTCGTGAACGCCGGCTCCGCCGCGGCCTCGTCCCTTCGTGCGTTGATGTGGGCACGCCGGCCTTGACGCTCCGCCGCACGCCCGCACCCCACGCGCCGCTGGATCGACGCGCCCGCTGCTCACCCGGCAAGGCCGTCGCCCTGTGCGCCGGCCGCCCCGCCTGTGAATCTACCTGCCTTCCGGCTTCTGGTCGTTGGCCTCGGAAGATTTGCCTTTGAGGAGAGAGGCGTTCTATTTTTGCATCTTCTCTCTCCTTCGATGCAAACTGCCTCCGCCTTTTGCATTCTCTGTTGGGAACGGTTTTGGTGCTGCACAGTGCCAACTCGTGAGCCATATTTTCTTTTCCCTCTGCTGTTGGAGTCAGTCTTAGGCTAAGTGGACAGGATGTGGAAAGAGGAACTTTCAGTCACCGGCATGCAGTTCTGCATGACCAGGAAACGGGAGCGAAGTACTGACCACTTGACCATGTTGCGATGAACCAAAGTGAGGAGCTATTTACTGTGAGTAACAGGTAAGTTTGCTTATGGATCTGCCAAATTTCTTGTCGTATTTCAGTTGGAAGGGTAGTTCCTTTTCCCCTTATGTTTCTTTTACTCTGTTTGCAGTTCGCTTTCAGAATTTGCTGTCCTTGGGTTTGAATTGGGTTACTCCATGGAGAACCCTAATTCATTGGTTCTTTGGGAAGCACAATTTGGCGACTTTGCCAATGGTGCACAAGTGATGTTTGACCAGTTTTTGAGCAGTGGAGAGGCAAAATGGTTGCGCCAAACTGGCCTTGTTGTTTTGCTTCCTCATGGCTATGATGGCCAAGGTCCCGAACATTCCAGTGCCCGTTTGGAGCGCTTCCTTCTGGTAAATCACAGCAGCAATATTTGTTTAGTTATTAGTGTTGTTGTTGTTAGTGTTGTCCAGCACGTCAGTGGCAATGAGGCCCTTTTTTGCATCCTTGTTAAGGGAAAAAACCGGAACTGCCGTTGTTAAAGCTAAACGTGTAGTGCAGCCTGGATATGCAATGCATCACATGCAGGAATGGAGCATATAGCAGGGCTGATCTATTTCGGAACACAGTATGGGCAACGAACAGAGGGCAAGTAACAAAGCATGCACAACGGTAGGCCACTAAAGAAACAATGTATTTGCACGTCTTGAAGCGACATGGCTGACAGCAGTAACGCAAACAAAGGGTCGTTCAGAAAATAATACTAATTTGTAAATTTGTAGTACAAGAGAGAGAGCAATAACAGTTCTTTCACCCGAAAGCAATAGAAGCGGAAGTGTCGTCAGTCCCGCCGCGAACGACCACGCCACCCGAGCGATAACATCCAGCACGAACCCCTGCAGAGAATAAAAGTGTCGATAGGACTTCCCGAGGAAGAAAGAAGCAGAGGGGCCGGACAATACGGCGCCCGGACTAAGGAAGGAGTAGAAAGGAAAAAGAGGGAGAGATAACGTCGGTGCTTACCGGAGAAGGAAGAAGCAGCCCCCCAGGAGGAGCAAAGAGAACACTGCAAGAAATCCATCGGCATGAGCAATGGAGATAGTGGCGGCGGAGAGTACTGGACGGTCGACCGTGTGTGAGTTGAAAGCGGCGCCGATCACCAAGGAGGCAAAAAAATCACGTGTACGGCAACAGGCCCAGCTGTTGACACCGCCATGCACTCCGTATGTGTATACGTACATACGCTAGCACGCACGTGGCTGCCGATAACAGGAGGAAGGCCGAGAAGCGCCGAGAGCAAAGAAAAACTCATAGCGATGTAACTCTACTTATTATTATTATGTCATGTAGTCACATGAACAACAATAAAATGAAATAAGCAGTTTCTCGTCCATTGGCATGGCTTTGATAAACTTTAACAGCCATAGAAAAGAATGGAAGGGGGAAAAACAGGGAAAGAACACTAAAACTAAAGTCCATATATATGAAATTTATGGAACTTTATAGTAGGCTAAAAAAGCATGCTAAATAAGCTGAACGATAAAATTGTTTTAGAAACAAAGGAAGCGAAGGCTACCTAGCCCCCCTAAAAAAGAAGACACCTCGTGATAAGTGGGATCAACAATTCAATTATGAATGTGGCTTAACAAAAAAAAGGCCCCCCTAAGGCCTCGTTCGGTTCTCATGGAACCGTTTCCGAACGGAAGGTTCTAGTCATGAATATAACATGAAATTTGTGATAAATATTACAAGAGACCGAGATTTATTCCGAACGGGAAACTAATTTATACTAATTTACTCATAATAGATAGAACAAGAGGTCAAGATTAATTCCACACCTGTTGACTAGGCGATTGATTCCCGGTCTTTCGTTTTATCTACTTATCAGCCCGGAATAAACCCCGGTCTCTTAGGGTGTATTTGGTTGCCTGACTAACTCTTAGCCAGGCTAGATTTATGCAGCTTCTGTATTTTTGGTTGCATGTATAGGGACCTTAGCCAGGTCAACCTTAGGCAGGGAGTGCTTGTAGCCAGGCCACGCTAGTACGCAGGAATCGGGTGTACTAGCTTAGCCAGGCTACGGTCGGCCCGCAATAGCCAAAGTAGACGGTTCCCTCATGGCCTCACCTCCGCAATCCCAATCTTACCATCGGCCGCAAGCTTCCAAACTTACGGTCGCTCCCACCCACGCCAGCTGCAACCCTTTATCGCTTTCCTTTTCACGCTCGCCTCCCCTCAACCGCACATCTGTGGGCCCTGCGCCTCCCACGTTACTCGCTCCCATCCTTATCCCCGTCTCAGCCCGCGACCCCTTGCCGTCGCTGCTCTCTGCAGCTCCTCGACGACGTCGCGCCCGCTCGTCCGCAGCTCCTCCATGCCCCTCACCGCGACCTCCTTTGCCCTCGCCGCCAGCAGTTGCCCCATGCCTCGGCCCTCGCGTGCTTCACCGCCGGGATGTGCCCCTCGCCGCCTAGCGATCTCCTTTGCCCTCGCCGCCAGCAGGCTGCTCCGCTCCTGGCCCTCGCGTGCCTCGCCGTCGGGAGGTGGCCCTCGACGCAAAAATCTTTTGTCATCTTTTTTTAAATCTTTTCTTGTTCCTGATGCAAAACACTTCTATGATTTTTTCAAAAAAAATGCAAAACTTTTTTGTTTGAAATTTATTTTGCAAAACTTTTTTGTTTGAAAATGTTTTATTGCAAAACTTTTTCTGAAAATGTTTTTCCAGGTGTTGTGGTTGTGCGGGGTCCACCTGTGGTTGTTGGGTGCACCGAGCGTGCGTGGGGGGTCCACCGCGCACGGAGGCCCGCGTGCGGCCGAGCGCAAAATAGCATCGCCCCCTCCCCTCCTCCCTTCTCACTGTTGTTGTGCAACTATGTTCTCCCGTTCTCTGAGCACTCGCAGGCATCAGCCATAGCGCAACGCCGCCGTCTCCTGCTTGCAAATCCGCACCTACAGCTTGTCCTTGCCGTCGGATAATTTGGTCGGCGGCGCCAACACGGTAACAGCAGCGGCGGCGGCCTGCTTGCCTTGATTTGGTCTGGGACGGCGGGAACCAGCGGCAGCTACGGCGGTGAGTGCGAGGCTGCTGGTTTGGGGCCTGGGCTTCTGGCGCCCCCGCCGGCGGTGGAGAAGGAGGAGGCAGGTGACATAGATGGCGTGTAGGAGGAGCTTGATTTGGCCTTGAATCCCCTTGATTCAATGAAGGAGGCGGGCGGGGAGAGAGATGGTGTGCAGGCGGAGCTCGATTTGGCCTTGAGTCCTCTAAATTCGGCCGCATCGGAGCTTGATTCTGCCATGAATCTCCTCCATTTGGCGGTGACGAGATTCGCAGGCATGGCTTGACACTGCAAATCTCGACGCGGGAGGGAGCGGCATCTCGGAGCTTCGACATCATGCGGCTCGCAGTCGAGGAAGCGGCGAGCGACGTCGGCGTCGGATCTCAGCGCTGGGTCCAGAAGCAGGTGCCCCGAGATGATCTGGCTTCTGCTCAAGGCAACAGGGAGCCGGTTTTGCTATATGCCGCACATGCGGCATAAAGGACAGCGCCGCACACCTCAAGGAGGCCAGCTGCATTGCGCGCATGCACTCTCCAGTAGATGGACCCATGCATAGTTGATGCGGAAAAGAATTCATATCTTCTAGATCAAATGTCCAAATAAAATTTCGATTGTATCACTGTATTCATTACGATGAGATGTTCGAAACTAGACCGCACTCAACTATGTTTGGACATTTTTTTTGTTGGAACAATTTTTTTTCTGAAGTTGGAACATTTTATCGTGAAGTTGGAGCAATCGCGCCCTGTTCATGGTGAATTTGTTCCAACCGTTGACGGAATTTGTTCCATCTTCGTGAAAATATGTTCTAAAAAAATATAATCAAAATATAATCAAGTGTGGTCTAGTTTTGTAAATCTCATCATAAAAAATGTAGTGGTGCAATCGAAACTCGATTTATAAAATACGAATTGTTTTTTTAAAATCTTCTCTGTGGGCCTAGGCATCTCAGCCGTACAGGAGGTGATTTAGGGAGTGCTCTGTGTGGACGGGTAAGGTGCCGCACATGCGGTCGCCAGTCGCTCCCACCTGGAGCGACGGCGTACGAGTTTCGAGCGGAGGCGAGATTTTGCGTTGATGCTAATCGAATTGCTTGGTTTTAAACTCATATCGATCTGTTTTTTTACAGGACGCTCCTTGAGGATGGATTCTTTTTCTTCAGGGAACATTTCTTTCGATTCATGCATCAAGATCCGATTTTGTTGTAGTCCAGCATATTGATCTTTGCTAGTTCCGTTTCTCGATTTAAAAGCCATCAATGTTTCGTTCCAAACTTCTAATTCACTCTAACCTATTTGCTTTGCTTCGAGCTCTCACGAATTCAAGATCAGCAACGGATTTCGAAAGCTCCCAATCTTATGAGGAGCATTACCTGCTGCCTGTTTTGATCGCAACTCTGGAAGAGGTAAAAGCGGTAAACTCACCCACGGGCAGAGAAAGTGACTGTGTCATACATAGCCAGCAAACCAAACACAATCTTGAGGTAGCCAGGCTTAGACTGACCATGCAACCAAAAATGGCACGATTGCATAATATTAGCCAGGCTTAGTCTACTCAGGCTTAAAATCTTAGCCAGGCTAGACATAGCCGAGCAACCAAACACACCCTTATTGTATGGACCAACTTAACGCGCGACCGGTCGCGCAATCAGGCAGTGCGTGACCCTATCTTGTGTCGTTAGTTTTTTTTCTTGTCCGTGAGTGGTAGAGCTTACCATTACGTCACCGCAGCATGCATGTAGTGAACACGGTATGTCGCTTTTCAGATAACATCACTAGTGATGTTAGGCAGAAAAACTGTTGCATTTTCTTGCAATGGTCATCATTCTCTCATCAAGCTTCCGTTTTCAAATCCATTTGCACCATTGTATTTGTTTTGACGAGATCTATAAAATGAGATCCATATTGATAGGTTTTGAAGCCATTTTATACTACTAGCAACTTATGTTAAATGCGTAGTATTAACTTATGTGAGTACCGTGCAGCAACTTATATTGTATTTTGAAGACATGAAATTATTTGTCCAATAGAAAATTATGCATGGTGGGTAGCAACTTATATGTTATAATGTAATAACTTATATGATACACGCTTAATTTTAATACATAACTCATACAACAAACTTGTTAGTATCAAATTAACTAAGAGATTTATACAACTTCTATATCGTTACGACTTGCATGGAGACAATGCGACTAGTTATATACGAACAATGTACCGAGTTATATACATATAATGTAGTAATTTCAGTGAGTAATAATATCATGTAAACATATTTTGTTATAATTTATGTATACAGTTTGTTGGTATGTTTATACATAAATTGTTACAAACTTAATACATAACTAGCCACTACTCTTCAACATAAGTTGTCACTAAATAAAAACTACTCTCAAACTTATGCATCATGGATCTAGTTTTGTAGATCTAATCATTAGTAACATATTGGTGTAAACGGAGTTGAAAATAGACTATTCAGAAGAAAATTATAACATTTATAAAAGGCCAAATAAATAAATAAAAACATGCTGATAAAAGTATAACTAGGTATCTAGTATTAATAATAGCTACTAGTCCAACTAACATTTAAATCATATTCTGTAGCCCATCACCATGGAAACAGGCCGTGGGCCTGTCGGTGGTCGCGCGCAAGCGCTGAAGCGCGACCTATCGTCATTTAGCTTTTTCCTTATTGTATCTATCGTACATTCTCGTTATATCTATTAGGAACCATTCCTGGCCTCGTAAAACAACCAAACGGGCTCTAAAGAAGAAGGAAACAGGCCTAGGACCAGGCTCAGTGTTACCGGCATAAGTAGGCTGGGCGCTAGGCCAGGCCTAGCATGCCCAAAAGGCCCTTGTAAGGGTATACTGCCCATCCATCAATCAGTAATAACAGAAACGGCCCATGTGGGCCATCACAGTAATATTGTTTTTTAGACCAATATTGTTTTGCTTTCTTCGCCTCCACAACAGAACAGTTCAACTAGCTAGTTAATACTAAGCTTGTCAGGTCCTCATCCGACAGTGCCGAGGGTGCAACTTTGACCTGCTGCACCACAAAGCCGGCCTCCTGGCATGCCTTGTGGAGAAGCTCCACCTGTGCTTCGTCTGGGCACAGCGCAACCACTGCGCCCCCACTGCCGGTGAACTTGGATGATGCGCCCACGCCGCGTGCCACCTCCACCATCTTTATGTTCACTGAACCAAGTACATCATCTCCAAACATTTCCCTACAATTATTACCACCTCAATTAAGCATGTCCTCAGGTAGGCCTGTAACACAGTTAATCTTACCTTCGCAAATCAAAGTTCCTATTCATAAGCCTCCCAAGCTCAGCATAATCCCTCTGCAGCAAAGCCCTGCGGCCATCAAGCGCTAGCTGCGCTACTTCCTTCATACCTGATATTATAGACTCGTCACCTGATAGCCATCTTTGCCTAACAGTGCTGTGGACCTACAATATAAAACATACATGGCCGTTAATTTGGAGGACTGAAACATATCTCAACCTTATTTTGTGCTTAAGTATGAATTGTAGTTTACTGATTTAATAGATTCGGTAACAACCTTGCCAGAGTCACTGGGGTTCTCTGCATAGATGAGGTACAGAGGAGGAAGCAGATTGACATCCAAAGGCATGTATATGCCATGGCCCAACATGTCCATATGCTCCTTGCTAAAATCCTGAGTAAAACAAATTGAAACATTAACAAACAGAGTTCATACTGGCTAGCAATATGTATGCTGTGTGCAGGAGCTTTACTGACAATAATGATTGCCTGTATCGCGTACCATATAAACCAGTCCCCCATAAACCTGTGCCACTCGGTCCTGAAGTCCAGCAACAATTCCAAGCTCTTTCTCAGCATCAAGGATCAGACTAGGTCTCAGTTCAACTTTTATTAAATGCCTGACATCATAGAAGTCAAGAAGGCAGCTTAAAGCAGCACAAACAATCGCGCTTGAACCAGATAGCCCCGCCTTCAGAACAAAAAATAGTCAAGAAAGGATGCATTAATCTCCAACTCATAAACATATCAACAAAATATTATATCTAGAACTTATCTACAGCACTTCAGGAAAACATAGCTAAACTCTTTTCATGTTGCCAGTTTTTAAGGATAAAAGATCACGTGAATAGAAGAAGCCATGCAATGGCTGTAAAAGAGGTGAACAAAGGAAATGGATTTCAATTAGTTACCTGCCGAGGAATATTAGTTTCATACGATAAGGTAAAATTTCCAGCTTTTAGACTGATGTTATTTTGAATACAGTGATTGTAGAAAACTTTACAGATAGCCATCAGCAGCCGAACACCTCCATAATATCCTTCACTTTGCAAACGACTCACCTAAACAAAAAGGGTAAAAGGAATTAATACTTGACATAAACTAATTGTTTAAATTATTGGCAGCTCAGCAAGAACACACACACACACACACACACACACACACACACACACACACACACAACTCACACGCAGAGGAAGAAGGAGAGGAAGCAGAGAACACACGGTGAAATGGGTGCTGGTTAACCCTTTGAGCTGCAGCTGCTCTCCTCTGTATTCACAAGCAAAGTCAAGGAGAAGGTACAGGGTATGGCATTCCATTACCTCTACTCCTACTGCCATCACCACCATACTACAACTAGTCTCTAGCAGTAGCGGAACCAGAAAAAATTTTAAGGGGGGTCAGAAGAACAAGGTAGACATTTCATATCATAAAGGCACTAAAAAATAAGCTTAATTTTGCCCATCAACAGTATGGTTCTAAAACTGGCAATGCAAAGTCATAACTCATAAACCACGTTAGAGTGTGAAAACAACTTGCACCTGAAGCAACTTTCTTATAAATTTAAGTGATGGTTGCCTTCGAGCAATCTTTTTACAGAAAATCTTCATCTGAGGATGAGGGCTTTGATGAACCAAATCATTTTACTGTGCACATAACCACTGTACCTTCGATCTTTCTTGTAAAATGAACGAAGCGTATGTGTCCCTTTTTTAATTAAACAATCATTTTTTGATACACACAATTGTAGAAAATCTTTGGATTGATAAAACAAATAGAGAACCAAGTTTGGGATAAATATAACTACTACAGGATATGTAGGGCTTACTGCGTGTGCATATGGGCTACCTGCTGAGACAGAGAACGAGAAGCACCAGACTGCGGACCACTTTATGCGCTTGCCCCCTCATTTGGTGCCGTGTGCTTGCGATTTCGTCGGTCACCGGTAGTGACGGGTGAGCCGCCATTCATCGCGGCGTGCGGCGTGAACCTCTGCCATCCAACCGAGGCTCCCATGTTGCTTGTGTCGAGGTTTGGTGAAGTGAGATGAGAAGCTGAGAAGATCCGTTTGATTATTCCGATCAATTCTCAATTCTCGATTGACATGTTGTACATGAGCGGTGGCATTCTGGCCGTGCGTATACTGGGCTGCCTCCTATTGGCCACTGAAATTGCCACTGATGAACAGGAGGTGTTAACAATTTTCACCAGTGTTAGGGAGGGCCGTGACCCCTGCTGACACCCCCCCTGGTTCCGCCGTTGGTCTCTACTGCTTCCTACTGCAACATGCTGCCGTCGGTGTACAATGGCAGAGCATGGTCAATGGGGAGGAGCTATTGTGCTCCATGTACTAGCTAAGAATAAAGTAGAAGCAAGAACATGGGTAACTATCTAACATAAATAATGGTAAAGAGTTAAGTACTTAAGTGACTTTATGACTTAGTAAACATATGTCCCTCAACATATTTTTTTTCTTAGCCGAAATGGAACCTGATTCAAATGTTTTGCCCTTGTATGCTACATGTTCTCCAAAAATAGTAAAAAACTAAAAATTGCCTTGATAACAATGATAGGCTCACTCCATTCGCGTTAGATTCATTTGTATTAAAAATAGTTAAAGAGGAAATTAACTTGCGCCAAATTTATTTTCTCATTTTCTCTACTAGCTTTATTTCTTTTAGCAGATGAAGGGTCGTGTGTTCTGAAGTTACAATTCATATAGAAATTGAAATTAGATATATCACGGTATATCACGGTGCAACTTGTTCCTGCTGAGCACAAATCGATTCCATGGATTTTTGAAAACGTGCACATAAGAGAGATGTACAGATACATTCTATGATTGGGTTTGCTTGACAAAATCACAGTGCTTGATCTGTTGCAATGATGTAACTCAAATCATGAATAATCATTTGACCCCTGGCTATGGGTGAAGAAATGAATGATAGGATAGAGCTTATGGTATGTGGCTGGATGACATGGTTGTACGATTTAAATCCCGCGTGAGATTTGGCCAAAAGAGGCCTAGATAAGATAGAAGACAAACAAGGACATATGCTTTATTGTGTTTCATGGAATCATATCAAATCAAATCCTACAGCACAAGAATGACCCCAACCATTCAAATATAAAGCAATTCTAGGGAACAAAAAATTCTTATATTATCTTCAGAAAAGGAGATGAAGGTGGGTGGAAAAGAAAAGGAAGCATTTATTCTTGTGCTAGAGCCCTGTCTGCTAGTCAGCTAGAAGGCCGAGAAGTGTTAGAAGGGACTATCCCTCCTTCGTAAGCATCAAGAAGGCGACGAAAGAAACGTGTAATCAGTTTAAGACTATTGTTCCTCCATCTGGATCAACTCCTCGGAGGTAAGGTAAGCACTGCTGCACCTTCTTGTTGGCTAAGATCCAAAACTCTTGCTGCTCGCTCTGCTATCTTGTTCTTTTGGTGGTAATATGGTGCCTATTGGTTGCATGAATTGGGAAGACCATACCCCTATCCATGGTTAGGGTTGACTGGTTGAGGCGTGCTCAAGCTTCTTCTTCTTTCTTTCTTTTTTGCGGGTAAGAGGCATGCTATAGCTGAATGTGAATCTCTGCTAATGGAATTGAATAATACGGAGTATAAATAGATGGATCGGTAGCAAGAAAGGGAAGCTTACGAGGTGGGGGAGAGATGGGAAGGCGACGAGGTCGTGGTGCGGGTGAGGCTGGATGAGCAGCTCGGCCGAGGGGCGGAGGCGGACGGTGGCGGAGAAGTCGGCAATGGCGAAGGAGAGCGCCCTGCCTCCGTATACATCGCTGGGGTTACCGAGGAGTCCCACCCGCGCGTACGCCCGCCGCTCCAAACCCATATCCGCCGCCGCCGCCATCTCCTTTGTTCCACAGGAGGATCGGTTGCCGCCGAGCCGAGCCGCTGCCATTGCCGGTGATCTGCGCGGGGGCGGAGGAGGAGGGAGCCGCACCTCCGGCCCTCCAAGCCAGGACGAAGGGGAGGAGAACGGAGCGCCCCGCCTCTACGCGGCTACCACCTCCGGCCGCAGATCTGCCGTAGGCGAGGGTAGCAGAGTGGGGGCGCCGGAGGGCCGGGGAGAGCGGCGGCGCTGGCCGTAATCTCATCCACACGCACAGAGAAAAGTAAAAGTAAAGGTCAACGAAAGGGCATCGTCTTTTAGGCCGTAGTTCCAAAATCCAAAAACCAAAATGAATGTTTAGACACATGTATGGCGTACTAAATGTAGGTAAAAAACAAATCGCATTATATAGATGAACTGAAATTTGCGAGACGAATCCAATGAGTCTAATTAGGACGTGATTAGACACTAAATTGCTACAGTAATGCTACAGTAACATGTGCTAATGACAGATTAATTAGGTTCATTAGGTTCGTCTCGCGAATTCCAAACGTAATCTGCAATTAGTTTTTTAATTAGTCTATGTTTAATACTTCAAATGTGAAAAGATTCCCTTTCAAAATCTTTTTACCGCGGAACTAAACACGGCCTTAGTTGTAGAACCTGAACAAACAAATCAAACGTCTCATTCAAAACATCTTAAAACTCCAACCTCCAGTCAACCTTCCGAGACCGCTACCTTACACGGAATCACACATCATCATGATGCTTCCTATTAACGTGGTTAGTTACAAGGACACGTCGGCAAAGTGAACGTGTCCAGATATCGGGAAGGATCCACATACTAGATCTAATCACCTTGATTACATAAAGCATGCTAAGTCTAACCATGAATTAGACTAAGGTACAAACACATTCACAATAGAAAGCATAAAAGGAGACATCGAGTCGTTAAAAGATCAGATGACATGATTATCATTACTCGAACAATTATATGCATTACACCATCACCTTCGAGGTCATACCTATGATGACGAACGCTCGGCCTCGGCTCCAGAACTCCGACATGGCTCAACCGCGTAGGGAGGCCATGGCGGCTTGGGTTGTCCTAGGCCATCTCCTAAACAACTTCGAAGACTTACGGCGGTTGTCGTCTCCCTTCGATGTTTACTCTAGGTTTCATCGTGTTCTGGTGAATGGATGTGTTTGCCGTCCGGTGGAGGAGGTATTTATGCGCTGAAAAGAGACCCTAGGTCAAAGGGGAGGCTGAGGCGACGCGAGAATGGGCTAGACCGGCCGGCTTGGGCCCTTTTTGGCCCATCTCGTTCCAGCTTTGCCTGCAAGCTTCCTTGATCCTTCCAGAATTCTCCTTTCGCATTTCGTGGCAGTGGGACGTCGTTTGTTCCAGGATATGGATGGACCTTGATATCTTTCGAGTCTTCGTTTGATTCTCTTTAATCTCGATGTATTTCGGCCTTATCTTTAATCAAGTCT
This sequence comes from Urochloa ruziziensis, assembly GCA_015476505.1. NCBI lineage: Eukaryota > Viridiplantae > Streptophyta > Magnoliopsida > Poales > Poaceae > Urochloa > Urochloa ruziziensis. The sequence continues at coordinate 51,040,885 of CM027123.1, read as the reverse complement.
TGTTGGAGGTCGGCCCGTTAGGGTTGAGCATGAATGGGCTTCCATCCTTTGGGCCTTTTTAGAGCTTCTGGACCTTGAATAAACGTTGTCTTAGGCTTCATCGAAATATGCTCCAAACTAGCCCAAAAGTCTGCGTAAATAGAAATCCTCTAAAAATAACATGCAGACAGAGTTAATTCAAGTGCCAAGTGTAGGGTTAGTATAAATATTAGTCCAAAAGCTCCACTTAGATGGCACTAAAAATGTGTCAATAACGAGCGCCAACAATTTTCCCATACTTAAACCTTGCTCGTCCTCGAGTAAGTCCAAGAACTTTACTTATTATGGAAATCCGCATTGCCCTTCAATGTCTTCCCTTCACTTAGTCATATACACCAAGACACACGCTCTCAAGTGTTTTGGCATTTAAAGTTTAAGTTCTGATCGGTGACTTATTATGGAAGATAGACTAGCAATAAAGAATAAGCCACAAATAAAATAAACATAATGCTCTCGAACTTAAGTGAAATTCAAACATTTACCTTATTCCATCGTGAAGAGTTTTTAAAAACATGTATACCCAACATAAGTGAGATTCTCTGGTAAAAGTTCATCAAAACACTTATCTCATCTATCCTAGGTACTTCTTTGTTTCCCCTCAAAGCACACTTCAAAATATGGCATTATTGTTCTTGCTCAGAAATATGTGAAAGTGATTGTTCCTGATGAGTATTTATTATTTTAAAAAATATAAATCAAAAGAAAAATCTAGAAACTCACTACTTTACCAATTTAGAACAGGGTGCTCATGAGCTTTTTGGGTTTAGTTTCAATTTGAACAAGATCCTAATTCCTCTTTCCATCAGTGCTCTAATCTAATGCTAGCAGATTGTTCATATTTTTCTGCTAGATTGGCAAATCTAGGTTAGCAAATTATTATTCTATCACTTCGCTACTGATTTGACTCAGCGTCGAAATGTTTTGGTGCCTCCTCATGTGACATTCATTTTCTATCAATTTTTTTGTTAAACATTAACTCTTATATTACGTGTTCATCCGTTTCAGGTTTTCTTTGTCCAAAATCAAGTAAGTAAATGCCATATTTTAGTCTGATCTTTTTTGTTGCAACCAGTTGAACTATGTTACAGTGAAGGGATAGTTTCAGTTATTATAAAATTTCAGCAGATGTTATCGGGCTAGACTGCTTACTGCCCCTGCAATTCTGAATCCATGTATTTTTTTTGTCTGTCTATACTACACCCGGGTGAAATAACCCCACCCCACACCCTATGTTTTACAGCCATGGGATCAAGTTTCAACGCCTCCCAGTGTTTCTTCTACCTCTCGCATCATCCATCTTCTACCTCCTACTGGTCGATGCCCATCCACTCCGACCCCGACCAACCCTGCCGCCGCTCTCCCCCGCCGCCACCGCCTTCCAGCCCGGCTCCGGCGGCTAACACCGCCTCCGCCCACCACGGCCCACCCTAATCAGTTGCAGACGCTCGCCCCTGCCTCCTCCTCCCCGACAGGCTCCGGCGGCTCAAACGCCGCCTCCGCCGCCGCCTCCCACCGCGGCCTACGCTAATCGGTGAAGCTGCTTGCCCCCGCCTCCGCCGTTGTGCCGTCGCGGACGCCATCCCCCGCCCCGGCACCGGCCCAACCGCCGTCCTCCGCCGCTCGGCCTCGCCGCCCCCGCGCCCGCCTCCTCCGCCGGTCCGGCCTTCCGCCGCCGGGCCTCCCTCTATAGCCGGAGATGAGCACCCGCCCCCCGGCAACCCAGAAACCCTAACCTTGCCGGAGTTCGTCGGAGTTCGCCGGAGTTCTTCGAAACTCGCCGGAGTTGGCAGGAGGTGGAAGAAGCAGGAGGTGGAAGAAGAGTTAGAGAGAGGAGGAGGCCGGCGGGTGAGGAGCCCGGGTGAATCACCCGGGTGTCCTTTAGCTTTCTCCATTTTTTTCACATTGCTTACCATCTTTCATTCCTTTGGTAATTTGAATATCTTTTGAGCTGTAGGGCAGTTTTGATGTTTGCACAAGCAATGTCTAACTGCATCTTTTTTTATGCCATATGTTATACTTACCTAGAGCCCACAATTTAAAATAGGGATTCTAGTGTCACCTAAAAATCAAAGGAATATAATCCTTCCGCGTGGGTCGTCCCCGTGTAGGGAGACACTGGCGGGGCCCTAGCCGTTCGCCGCTGCTGCCCCTCCCTCCTTCCCCCACCACCTCACCGCTGCAGGAAGCCCGCACGGCTCGCGAACGGCGGCGGCGGGGCGATGCCTCTTCTCCGTCACCCTCTGGCGGGAGCGGCTGCTACTGGTGTCGGGGGTTCCCACCGCGGGCAGTGGCACTGTTGTGGCCGGGCCCCAAGCTCCTCGCGTGCGACTATGTCAGTGGTGGCTCGTGTCGAAGACCCAATCCGAAAGGGCAGAGATGGTGTGGCAACTCATGTCGATGCCCCAATCCGACTGGACAGAGTGCTGCGGTGTCGACATCCCAATCTTACATACTAGTTGTTAGCTGTTTTTCTCAGTTTTCTTTTGTTTTGTCTGATTATGGCCTCCCAGGGACATAGATTTGTATTTTTTCTGCTATATCAATGAAACACACACATCGTTTTGTCTCATGTACTCCGAACTAGGTTTGGATCTAGGGTAAAATTGTCTCTAAATCCGACCTGCTAGTTGTTGGCGTTTTCTTGCTTGTTACTCAGGAATTGATTTGCAAAATATGTACACGGTTTAGAAGGACTGTGAACGGACCGTGAGACCCTAAGAGGGGGGTGAATTATGAGTCTCTATAAAACTATGGCTAATAGCACATATAAAAACCTATTTCAATTTCTATCTAAATGTGCACTAGGCTGTTCTATGTGTTTCTATCTCTACAACTAAAAGTTTTGCACTCTAGGTTCCAATCCTAGCAACTACACATGACAATTCTAGGAATGGTAAATACATAATTTAGTGCAATAACTAAATGCGGAATTTAGTGTAATAACTAAATGCGGAAGTAAAGGATAGAGAACGCAAACTCTCGACACGACGATGAATCTGAAGTATCGGAAAGTCACGGCTTTTCACTAGTCCTCGTTGTTGGAGACCCTATCAAAGGGAATGCCCGCGCAAGAGCATGAACTCCCTGGTCGAGTAACTCCGTAGGATAGCCTACGGGACTTCCCCACTCGCAAGTGGGTCTCCGCTTGGCCTCTCCTGGATGCTTCTCCCCGCCTTCACTTGGTTAAGCTTCGGCAAACTGCCTAGGGCTTCACCTCCCTATCATAAAGTAACGACGGCCACTCTACAAACGTGGTTGGAGGGTCTCGCAAGACTTATAAGCCCCAATGCTTACGACTCTTGGTGCGTGCAAGCACGATACAAAGATGTATGCAAATCTCACCTAAACTCTAGGCTAACACCTAAAACAATGCACTACAAGGTCTAAACTAGTACTAAGCTTAATGCTAATCACCTAGATCTTCTATTTAGCACTTTGGTAGAATGAGCACTTGGAAAATGAGTAACACAAGAACCGCACCTTCACAATGCTCAAGCACTCTTCAAATGGCCGGGGGTTGAGGTATATATAGACCAACATCTCAAAAAGAGTCATTGCTCAAAGATCTCCAACGACTAGATCTCTTTTGCACGGATCGTTTGATCCGACCGCCACCTGATGTCTTGGTCAGATCATTCGATCCATGCAATCCTTATGCATACTAGCCGTTGCACCCCTCTACTTCTATCAATGGTGGATTGATCTGACCCATGCATGCTTGTCTTGGTTGAATTGTCTTATCGCTTCTTTTGAACTCAAACTAGCCATTGAACTCTGTCAGCTGACACATCAGCACTGGTCGTTTGATCCGACCGGCACATGGTCAATTTATCTGACCCGTGCATTGCTCTCTCGTCGCGTCGCCTCATCATGCTTCTTTGAGTAGCACTTGATATTTTGATTCAATCAAACGATCGATGCTCAGTCGGATCAATCGATCCATACTTGATCTTAGTCCTTGATCATCAATCGGATGATTCAGCAATGCTCCAACCGCCTTCAACTCCGTTCGATCAGATCAATCGATCGATGCGTTTGATCTGAGCCCTTCACGCTCGATCGGACGATCCACCAATGGTTCGATCGATCCATTCTTGCTCGGTCGGGCGAATAGGTTGCTTATACTTCATCGTTTCTTCTCCTCGCAACCCTAGGGTGATCTATTGATCAAACTCATGCAACTTAAGCCCGGTCGGATCGATAGATCTATGCACTTGATTGCTTCAACTTCTCATAACCCTAGGGCGCTCTATTGATTCGACCTGTACAAATCCAACACGGTCGGATCGATAGGTCTGTGTAAACTTTGTTGTTCCAACTTCTTCTAACCCTAGGGCGGTTGATTGATCCAACCTGTACTGATCCACTCTGGCCTGATCAATAGGGTCATGTAATCTTGATTTCTTCTCTCTTTTGCAACATGATTTGCTTCGGATCTTCGCGTGTCTTCGCTCAGCTTTTCTTGTGTGATGTCTTGGGCTTGTGAAAGGTCTCTTTAAGCCTAGTATATGTCTTTTTGACCTTGATTTGGTGTTTGATCCACCAAGTCCATCACCTATGCATCCATGAGACTAAAAACCTTGTATACTAGCAAACATAGTTAGTCCATGGGTTGATGTTGACACACAATCACCAAAATCACTAATGGCCTATTGCTAGGGCCATTTTCTTTACAGACTGGTCATTGTTTCTACCATTTTCTAGAGTCACCTAGTTGGTGTTGAACCAATGATTTTCCATGCTGAATAATCTTATTGCAATTTACATTAAGGAATTTGTTAAGTTTAACAGAAGAAGAGGAGCTGTTCACTTGGGCTCCAGTAACCAAACGTTAGCTGCTCAGGTGAGAACTTGTGACATTCACCGTTCCTGTTTGATGTTCAATTGTGACAGCAATTTAGCACCATAATATTATTTTACTGAGTGTGCAAGGTGCGATGCATATTACCGAATATTCATAATGTCAAGTACTCAAAATTTCTTATCCTCTTGTTTGGTTCAAAAGCTCGCTACAACATATCTTTTTGTTTGGCTTTAACTTTTGTAATTATGGTCAAGAGTTTCTTCCCAAGAATATTATCAGAGGACACTATTTTTTTAGACGTGCATAGCACATTTTTCATTAAGCGGAAGAAAAGTACAACGAAGCAATTTTAGGAGATCCCCCAAAGCGCGGAGTTACAACACAACAAACAAGGAAAGAAAAGACAACACTGCCAACAAACAAAAAGAGCCCAACCTAAAAATCTAACACGACCGAGGCCTGTAGTGGAGATAGGCACCATGAACACACGCACATCATCGATTGATTCACCGCCCTGAGCCAAAAGGCAAGGTCGAGGGCAAGAGAGTCTTGCAAAATGATGCCTTCACGAAGGGAGCGACGTCGACGCTGCCATCGTCCGACGGTCCACGAATGAGCGGTCCAAGTCTTCTCTTGGCGAAACCGAATGGCTTTAGGAGGCCACAACAACACCTCCAACGAGGTTACCATGTCAAAAGACGCAGTCGTTGTCGGCACCGACAAACACCGGCCACGACTTTTGCCAAAGGCCTCCAAAGCCAACTCTACGCCGAAAACCGCCATGGCAAGGATGAGAACCAAACGATGGGATGGCAGTGAGTGAACCATGGAGACGACGATGAACAGGGGCAACCACAGGCACGGAAAGCGACGACCTTGAGAACATCTGAGCCTACACGAGGAGCAACACCACCGAGGCCGAAGACTGAGACTACCACACGACATAAGGGTTTCCAAGTATCCACCAGAAGCAGCAGCGCCACGACGGCAAAACATCCGTTGAAAATGACCAACATGCAGCAGTAAGAGAGAACCAATAAGCAACGTGACTAGACGGCAAAGCAGCATCCACAAGAAGCATTAGGATCACAACGACAAAGCATCCGTCGAAAACGACCAGCACACGACGACAAAGCATCCGTCAGAGACAACTAACAAGTAGCGCGATTAGACAGCAAAGCATCCACCAGTATGTATCCGCCGAGATAGTCGCAACTTCGGCAATCATAGTGATGAAGTGTCAAAGGAGATCAGGTAGGCAGCACAGATGAAGGCGACCACCCCTGCAAAACATTGGGAAGCCAGGCCGCCCGATCGAATTGAGGTATCCAATGACGACGCCCTCAAGAGGGATATGACGCAGACGCCATCGTCGCCGGTCCAAGCCTCGGGCATGGTCTTCACCAAGATAACCTCAAGTCAAGGGCCGCCAACGGAGGAAGCTGGGGACATCAGGGGAACTCCAGCCGGCGGCCACCCCATCTAACGAGCACCCGGCCGGGGGAGGCAGATCCGTGCCCGAGAGAGGGCACCAAGGCAGACACGATGGGGGCCGAGGCACCGGATCTGACCTGTAACCCCGCCAGAGGGGGGAGCGGATGCGGATGGCGCTGGGGCAGGAGGGGGCGACCCTGGAGAGAGACCCACCACTGTGCACATGGAGGGTGGGGGGGAGGAGGTCGACCGGGGGTCCAAGTGGCGGCGCAGGACACCAGGGCCGCGGGGGGGGGGGGGAGGGGGGGGGGGGGGAGGGGCCCCAGGCTCGGTGGACCGGGGCGGATCTGGCCATGGGGGGGGGGTGGCGGCGCCCGAGCCACAGATCTGGCCACCAAAGTGGGGCGGCGCCGACGGGCCGCGGATTCGGCCACCACGAGGGCCCCCAGGCTGCGCCGTCGGGAGGCGGCGACGCCCTAGGCCGCAGATCGGCAACCAGGGAGGCGGCAATGGCCTCAGGCGGTGGATGCGGTCGCCGGGGAGGTAGCGGCGCCCTCTGACGGTGGTGAGCTGAGGAAAGCGAAGCACATGATGCGGCGATTTAGGGTTTGCAGGGACAGAGAGAGGGGGTGGGATGGAGAGGCAGGAGAGCGGAGCAGGAGGGCGCGCGCGGCCATCACCGGAGGCACGGGCGGGCCGGTGGCGGCGGGGCGTGGGGGCCCTCGAGTCGTCCTCAGGAGAGAATGACCCGAGTGATTTTGGAGATGGTACGAAAGGACACTATGTAGAGTTTTATCATTGCGTAGAGTTAATGGTACTTCTATTGAAACGGATCATTCTGAATATTTAATATGCCGAGAACCAAATTAGCATTTAAGCAATTTTTGTATTCAAGTCAATTCACACAATGCAGGTTTCTTAGACCCTCCACGGGTTAATGTTGGATCTTTGATAATGTTAATTTCAGGTGGGTGCTCATAACATAAAACTGCAGCATAATATTGTCCTGGTGGAAGAGGAAGATGCGTCAATATGTAACTTTGTAGGGCTTTCAGTCCATGAGTAGCGTGCTGCGTTTGAGGAATGCACCTGCATATCGTTGAACTGAGGTGAGACATTTTGATGCAGAGCAATTCCATTGTAGGCTCTAATTAGCGTAAATAAATTTGAACTGCGAAAAAAATTAAAATCTTCTTTTGTGCTTATTTTGGTTTTCCATATGTGTTACTCATCATGTTAGCATGCGGCATGCCTACGTGCAGCCCTCCTTCCACCACCAGCAGTGTCGCCGCTGCTGCCCCAGCGCCGTGTGACCTATATGTCCAAGAAGGTATAGCCGCTGCTCCGTTGGTGCCCGCGGCGAAGACAACAGGGCGGGTGGTCTCGAGTCTTGACCGATGCCGCGAAGGACAAGGCGAGGGGCAGAGACGACCAGGCGGCCATGGAGAATAGAAGAGCGATCTAGGAGTTCGAGCGAAGCGCTGCAAGGCCGGGTTGCTAGTCGCTGTTGGGCTGGTGATCGTGTGTTGCCGATTGCCATCAAGCCTAGGTGTAGAAACTGTAAGCTTCTGTAGTTTAGCGATGTGACGTAACATCCTATGTTTCTTCATTCTAGGTTTGGACGACCTGCTGTTTAATTTGACAGCAACAACAAAAATTGTTGTTTTTCTCTCTCTTTGTTTTCCCCGCGAGCTCCCCTTGAAGCTCTTCCCGCGCCGAACCATGGGCCTCTCCGGATTCAAAAGTACTCAAACTACATACAAATTAATCGGTTGGCTTCAAGTACTCGATTATGAAGAGCTCGGGAGCTTGTTGAACTAGCATCCATGAGCCTACTGAAGAGCTCAGGACTATGAAGAGCTCGGGAGCTTGTTGGACTAGCATCCATGAGCCTACTAAGAAACATGGACTATGCCAAGATAGGGGTAGACATGTCCTTAGAGATAATAGTGCAGGATGGCATAGGACTGTGTACAGGATATAGATTTAGTCGGTTAGTTCGAAAAGTACTCGATGTAGTCAAAGTAGAACTATCTTGCATACAAATTAATCAACTACCTCGGTCATCCCCTCAGTAGGTTGCCGGTAAAAACAACCCTCCTGCTCCAATCTAGCTCATCTTTGGTCGCATCCAAGAAAAACATCAAGGATCAATCTCAAGCGTTGGTAAAGGTCTGTTTGATTCAAGGATCTGGCTGAACCTCCCTTGGACCCAAGGGCCCACCGAGTCTACCAAACTTACTGACCGACCAACCCACGAAGCAATCAGGAGTGTTCATGACTCAAGGCTCATCACACGCTTTTGGGGCGCCTAGGTCAGGTTCGGCCACCCCCACCCCGTGGCTTCCAAGTTTCTCCCAGCATGCAACCACCATCCATCCATGAACCAATATCAGCTGGAGATGTTGAATAATGGTCGTCGATTGGCTGTGTTTAGATTGTGAAAAAGGGATGAAAAGTACGGAAAAGTACTATTTCTATGGAAGCGTGCATAGAGATAGAAATGAACTGACACAGTTCTCTAGGTGGATAACTTTTCATGAAATGGGAATGGTTTTAAAGAATCTAAACAGGACCATAGGGTCGGTCGACCGCCCAAGGTCCGACCAACCCCACCCCCTACACAGACTTTGCTGCCCTTTGCCTACATGTACCTCCATGCCTTCATGACACAGTGTGGGTTGAGGCAGAATCAATAGACACACCAATCTAGATCATGGGCGGAGCCAGGCTAGAAGCTCACCGTGGTCATGCTAATCACATGATGGGGTCATTAAGGGAAATTAACAACCATCTACAGTGATTTCTATTGAGTTTTTTAATAGGTCAGCTGACCCTGATGGGAAGCTATAGCTCCGCCCCCGATCCAGAACATCAAGAAGCTCTCTACTCTCTACTTTACCTTTTAGGCTAGTTTAGTTCGGGAGTTAAAGTTGAGTCGAGCTTAGCCTCAAATTCTAGAGTCATCTTCAGAGTTGTATCTTTTCATTTTTTTCCTCTTGTAAGACTTTAATGCGTAGATTCATAGCCTAGTTTGCGTTGCACCCTGCTCTACAGACTGTTTGACAGGTGGTGACAGCCATGACCGGCCTACACAATCCACCATTTGTTAGCGTTTGGACATGTAGGACACCCATAAGAGCGTTAGTTGGGCCGAACACTGACACTTCTTTAGGGTAAAAATCCTTATTCATCCTTGTGTGCCACGATTATCACTCCTATCTAACGTTACCCTCACTAAGTTTTGGTGTGCTAAGTTGTGGTACGTTTGAAGGATTTATTTATTGATCGGCTACGCCACTAGTGCTTCCCTATGGAAAATATAAATATGATATTTTTTCCGTTTCAAGTCATAGGTCGTTTTGACTTTTCTAGATTTATAGATTTTGTTATGAATCTAGATATAATGTTTATCTAGATGCATAATAAAGATTATAGTCCTAATAAAGCTAAGACGACCTATAATTTGGAACGGATGTAGTACTCTAAAATACTCTAAGTAAAATGCTACAACGAGTGATTCTGTGCGACCTGTGTGAAACAGATTTCTTTCGCTCTTACTCTTATGAATGGTTTGCTTCCCTGTGAGAAATACCAACAGTGTGTCTTCTCACCTTTTCATGAATTTGTAGAACATCAAAAATAGATTTCGTATGCGACCTGTGTGACTATTTTAGTGCGAGTTGCTTTAGGTGGACTCAAACTTCAATTCAGATGTACAATTTCGTTTGGTCATCCTTTACTGGACCCTCCATGCCTCTCTTCATGCACTCTCCGATCTTCTCCATAGTTTCTCACAATAATGATATCATTAGGTAGCCACCTATTTTTAAAATGATTAAAATCATATATGAACGAGCTCATTGTTGGTTTTCGACCTCAAATAAAAAAAATACTTGTGCAAGTGAAGGCGAACAAATTTCACAATTGTATTGCACATGTTGCCTCGTCAAAAACCTTACATGAGAAACCTTCAAGTAAAAACTCACAAAGGGAAAAAGAGTACAACATTAAACCTTCTGGTTATACACAATTCTATATTTACTATTCTTCATGAATAGTGATGAATCTTCAAGATTAATGCATGAACTTCATGATTCTTGCACTAACGATCTTAAATAATCAAGTGGTATACCTTCATGGTAAATTCAAAAATTAATCATCAAGTTGATTTCTTCTGAGTAACAACATGTTGAAAAATATGCTCCCCCTCATGTCGACATCTTTTAAACTTCAGTGTTCAATAAAGTCTTAGTTACATTCTACATAAATGTGTACGAGTACAATAATTAGTCCTTCAAAGACTTAACTATGATAAAGAGCAATGCTTCAAGCATTAATAATCCTTTCTGAGAATAATGGGGCTAATAAGTTTCAATTTCACATATCTTCTAGATATTTGATTTCAAAGTTCAATATTCAAATTTGAAATAATAACAACTCTATCTCAATGGATTCTAGTTTATAACCAATGATCTATTCAGTAGATCTTCAAAGATGGCTTATTCCATTATAGATAAATTAGTCTTCATTTTGGTATTTGAGGGGATAATTCAAATCGCCAATCACAATATAACTTATGTGGTATGTGAGAATACTTACTATCAATACTAGATAGCTATGCACAAGTGCTTAAATGGTACATTCAGAACCATATGATCCTCACTTTATTCTTAATTTATCTGGGTCTGTATAAAGTTAATTCATATCTTCGAGATTATTGGTGTTCATTCAGAAATGACTGATAAGTTTTTAAGAAATTTCTAATTCTTCGAGAATATTATTTCTCTTCTATGAGAAATTCTCTCATGCACGGGAGAAGTGATTCACACAATCTTTTAAATTTAAATTATTCTATGAACTATATATTTGAAAAGTGTTATTCACAATAAGTCATTCTATAACTTTATTTCCTTTCAGGATTTAGCACTTCTAGAGATTTTAATATTCATTCGGAAATATTATCTACTTAGACATTTAATACTTAATATGAGATTTAATTTTAATTCCTTCGAGGAATGATGACTCCTTAAAGGATCACTTATGGATTTTCTGAATCCACTAATTATCTGCATAATATTTAATTTATTCTTTCTTTCCATTTGCCAGATAAATAACAGAATATTCACTCAAACATAATGGGAGTTTGTTAGTCTTTAAAAGACCAATAAACCATTGCATTTCACCATATCATTATTTCGTAATGACTTATCTAATTTGAACTTGCAGGTTCAAATATTTTCTTAATGGTTTAACCTCAATTGCATCTTTTCAGTGACTCGATATGAGTGCTTCATGCAACTCTACCATGGACTTTATTCGTGGATCCATATTCTCATTAGAGAAATATTTGCAATGATAGAGGTAATGTTGTCGACATTTAATATTTTCTCCCATATCTTCAGGATAAGACTATGATATAGTCAAATAATATCTGCTATCCCCACACAAAATAGTGCGCGCGCTTTGTAGTGTTAGGCTTTCATCTTCATGATGACCATTCTTAATTTGTGAGGTATTTGACCATGATGGTTTTCCTTCCGGAGTTCTATGGAGGTTTCAGTAAAATTTGTATGACAAGTTCATTTAATCCAAAACCAACAGGCGTCCCTGTAGATTTTAAATTAATGGTCAAGTCATTTGTCATGATGAGTATATTATTAAATACCCGGGATATACCACACATAGCATCATGTTTACTACAAGTAAACTTAACTTCCGGTTAATAACTTCAGCTTGTTTCTCCTAATTTCTAATTTTCTATTTGGGAGTATTCATTATGTGCACATTCTCACTGGGATAAAATTCTTCAAAGAGTTTCACTTCAAGTGTGTTTCCACATCAGGTGGTGCCCTTCATGGGCTTCCTCACATTTAAATATTCTGGCATTATACTCAGCTTCATGCGAGTATGATTTAGTGCGTGTTTTTATTCGTGCTTCAAGCTTAGAATATTTTATGAAGATCGTTATTCCATTCAATACAAGGCATTCATATAGGCTTTTTCTCTCCCTAATGCCGGTATTACATCTTCATAAATAATAGCAGACTTCCGATAATATCCTCATGAGCTTTACATAATGGAATTTCAGATCCATATTTTTAAACTTCAAGTTAATGCCCATGTATGCTAATATGGTGAAATTGATAATTTTTCATGCACCAAATTTCAAAATCTAGGGGTTGTTTGTTATTTATATATTATGCAATTTGGTATGTTCTGCATACCTACAAATTTGCAGTTCTAAAAAGTCTACAAGACTATTTTATTGTCTAACTTCTTTATTTAGCCTAAAATATTTCGATTCAAATATTCATACGATATACTTTAAGTAAAATAAACTTCACGTTTATAGTTTGCAACATTAAATCTACATGAAATTTCTTTTAATTGCTTATTCATTCAAGAATTCCCCATATGCCTTAAGATTTTGAACCCATAAATGTGAAATAGTTTTCCACACAATGAACTAGCAGGTCCATCTTTTATTTGTCCGCAAACTCATTCTAATTGAGTCAATCAATTTCTAATTGATTGAATAAAATCACTATTGTCCCGATTTCAAATTGGTTTGCTCCCCCTGATCTCAACCTGCTTGATGACTTCTAGTCATATTGTACATCTGCATGAAATGCACAAATTGGGTCAGTGTGCAAGCTGATTGATAGTGCGTTGTGATGGCTGGCTGACCATCTTAACAATGAGAGCTGCTACTCAACAGGAGAAGCTTGAGTATGTATAGCATGCGAGCTAATACAATGAAAACAATAGTATTGTGGCTTCTAGCCAACATAAAGCGGAATTTAGTCATAATACCCATGCAAAGGCTAATAATGTAGTAACATACAGGTTCTCACATTATTGTGAAAAAACTATTAACTAGTCATTCTCAGTGATACAGTGGTATATATGGATTATAGAGGCTATGCACAAAGCTTGAAGCTTAGTCATTACAATGACCATAGATACAGGCCAACTTGCGCGTTGGTTTGTCCATCAATCTAACAGGATGTAGCTCTAAACCAACAATACTACAAGATTAGGGATATGCCTATTAGATTTTTCAAGTTTATCCACATTCTTTATATGTCTCTATGCCCCAAATTTCTTCTTTTTTTCATATCGTAATTGCACTTCAGGTGATGCTATCCTTCAAGCATAATCTATGAACTATTTCAAATATTACATAGAATTAAACTATACTGCTAGTATATTTATGGATGGTATGAAATCCACATAGTTGTACAGTGTACAATAATGTGGTTTGGGTAAAATAAACTTCTAGTTAAAGGGCTTATGTATTCGGTACATAGTTGAGTAATATATAATTTCTAGACTAAATTGAATCTTCTGAGTTCAATTAAAAAATATGTACATACTGGTTAATGTGCTTCATAAAAATTCAATTTCCGTTCTACCTTCATGGTAGAAATGCACAATAACCGTAACCTTTATGGTTATTTGAGACTTTTAGTGGAAAGTTTGTTTTAAATAATTATCAAATAGGCAATTCAAAGCAATTATTTACAATATTGAGCGTGTAATTCTTTATTTATTTCATGAGATTAAAGTTATTACTTCAGGTAAAAGTTGCTACAAGCAACTGGGCATAAGATAAGGTGAGAAAAACCTATACAGAGGTAAGAAACACTAATATGTTCAATTTGCCCTTCTATTCTGGGTAATATTCTTAAAAATATTGCTAAACTTCTAGTATGGAGCAAAAAGTAATTGTTCTCTCTTCGTGAGCATAACCAAATTCTTCATGAATATAACTAATAATGCACTTTATGTAGAAAAATCTATTTATGTATGGTTAAGGAGTGAGTTTGAAACTTCTTTGTTTCAATGCATCTCCCCCTGATCCTAACATCACTTCAGGAATGTACCTTATTTTCCTTCCAATTCTATGATTTATGCATCACATAGAAATATTTTCTATATTGAGGTTATACATATTCTTCTTGAATTGAAAAAATACCTATGTGGCAAATAATGTGATTCTTCAAGAAAACGCATAAATTTTGTATAACTTCATGTTATTTATAAACTCAAATAGTTGGCATACTACTTACGAATTTACTGCTATTGTAAAATCATAATTCCATGCTGGAAGAAAAATACGTTGTTTCACATGGACAAAATAACTTTCAGAGTTATATAGCATTTTTTTCTTGAAATTATACATTACTGTTACTTTAAACCAGTGATAAAAATTTCTTCTAGAAATAGTGAACTTCATGTCACTTCCTACATTATTCATGCAATTTCTACAAGCACACTTCACGTGTTCAAATGCATGAACCAAGTGCAAAATTAATTAAGGTTGGTTAATCAATTCAATAAATAATTTGTCCCAAAATTTTCCTAGCAAAATTATTTACCCCATTCATGATTGCCAGGAAAAATAAATAAATATAACACTCTCAGGGGTGTAACATGTCTAAGGTTCTTCAAGATTGAGAGAGGTCATAAACTTAAAACCATTTTCTATGATAAAAGGTATTACATCACACATAAAAGCAAACCATCACAGATATTAAATACAGGGGTTTAAGCTGTAAATAACACACGATTCAAAATTCTACCGCAAAAAAAAATCCTTTCCCAGGGGTATTTCTTCATGAAAATATCTCGAAATTCTCAATTCCACAAAACCGGGTTATGCTCGAAATTTATTCTCAAGTAAAATTGCCATACTAGGCTTTTACCTTTTAAATTTTCATACACTGTCGGTGGTTCTCTCGTACAGGCAGAACCAATGCAGCAGAGGCGTGCGTTCAAGCAGCCATAGTGAAGTGTGCATGCTAGCATGGTCACCGAGGAGGAAGGCTGCGGCGGCAGTGAAGGCGCATACAAGCGTGGTTATATCGAGCAAGGGCGGATGGAAGAGAGCGACACCAGGTTGTTCTCTGCCGTGCGTGGAGTTCGGTTCGGCCGTTGGGGACGGCGAGCTCACTTCAAGGAGGATACGCGCACGGCGTGGAGGTCGTTAAGCATAGTTTCAGGCTGGCACACAGGTGTGTGGTAGACTACGGGTCTGCCATGCGTGATGTGAGGTCGAGATTTGGCAGCTGACCTCAGTCGATTGCCAACGGTAGAAGCTGCAGGTGAAGTGGCCATAATAAACGAGTCCCGATGGCGTAGCAACTCACCGAGCTCACTAAGGGGCACCGACGGGGACGTGATGGTCATAGTCTCGATGTATTGTACGTGTTAGCCAAGCTTTGTGGCCTCAGGACACAGCTGACGACTACAGGTCGCATACAGCCATGCAGATGGAGGTGGGCAGCATGCAAGCTGTGGTTTGATCGTTGCATCAACTTCAGGTGACGAGAGTTCGAGCTGCGGTGTTGACAAGTTCAATTCAGTGAGCCTCGGCTTCTGGCGGAGGTTACATTGCAGTTGGTGGTGTCTGCAGTATGCGTATTGGTGTATAAAACAGCAGACCGACTCGCCTTCAAGTGGCAGGGTGGAGGCTGCTTCGAGCAGCGTAGCCATCTCATGTTGTACGAATCGATTCGGCGTGCTGGCCGGCTCGGCAACTTTGCATGTCTGCGAGGCCAGGTGTGCCAATTTGCATTGTGAGCTACTGCATGTATACAGCACGCATGCAGGCGTGCACGTACAACTACTGGTCCGTATAGTACCCGCAGACTCGGTAGTTGTCACTAATAATTAGTTCGATAGAAATTCATGTTAGACTTCTTGTCGACGATCAATATGCAATTTTGGTCAATCGTTTCGTACGTTATTAATACTTGCCAATATACACGTGTCTACTAGACCACGTAACTCTATGAGTTCAACCAGAACACATATACGGCCCGAGGGAAGTCACGTACAGGTTCGGTACTGGCCTTGATGACGATCAAATAGTAGATCGGAAAACGAAATTCCAGCTCGAAGGCTCGAGCATAAAACTCGTCTACTATATGGTTTCAATAATTCATACCTTGTATTGTTTGATGCCAAGTGATCTACTCCACTTGCCGCGTAGGGCAGTTATCGGTAGATACATACCGCGTAGCGCGTTAGGCATTGTCGTAGACATGTCTGCTTGATGGCGAGTCGGTGCAGATCCGTTCGCTGGCGACGTTGATGTAGTCGACGTCGTCGAAGTAGTCGTTGACGAGGACGACGGCAAGATCGCCGGCGTCGAGCTGCTTGGTGGTGACTCCTTCGGCGTAGTCGACGAAGAGCGGTCGTACTGATAACGTGTTGTGAAACACGTCGTCAACGGTTGGATCTTCTCCCTCTCACGCCACTCACGACAAACACACAAGAACAAGTATAAAGTAGACAAGAAACAATATAGGTGGAACTTCTCTTTATTCCTCAAATCGATGTGTTACAATAGGGGTGCTCCTCCGATTATATAGTCCGAACTAAGGCCAGAGATTATGGTAAGAGCCCACAAGCAACCAGACAAAGACTAGAACTTCTAGTCCTCCTTTCCTTTTTAGAAAGTCCGGTTGTTTTACGACAGTTTTAAATCCCAGAAGACACCTGACTGCTCGGTACATCGTTAGGGAGAGAACTAATTCGACGCCGTTATCCTAACGGCTTGCCATACAGGAAAGTGGCCGTGGCGTTCTCTGTCTCTGCACCGGAAAATTTTGTAATAAGACAGCAGCTGCCTTTGTCCTTGTTGGATATCGGTATCATCTCTGGCCGATGAAAAGTGAAACGTGACCGATAGGAAAAATGTACATTTGTGGAGTGGAGCAGCTCAAGTAAGATAGATAGCCACGAAGCAACAGCAACGTGACTCCAAATGACTACCAAGTAGCACGGAAAAAAATCAAGGAAAAAAAGTAAGAGTAAAATGCACTCCAGGTCCCTAAACTAATCGCGTGGTGTCAATCAGGTCTCTAAACTCTCAAAACGATCATTGAGGTCCCTAAACTGGTCCCAAATGCGCCACGCGAGCATCCGATGCCGACGCGGCATGCCATCGTGGCGCCATGTTGACGAATATATGCAAAAAAACCCCTCTCCATTTATCTCCCCTTCCTTCTACCCTTCCACTCATTGAAGCATTTGCACAAGCACTTGGCGTGCAGCGATGCCGCGCCATCCACTGCGGCACTGCAGCCTTTGCAGGTCGTCGTCCGCCGGCCAGGCATCGCGGCCACGCGCGCTCGCCCCCTGCTCAGCTTGCCGGCCTGCCCTCGGGCTCCGTCCGTCTCATCATCGCCATCGACTACTGCTCCTGCTCGTCCCCCTCCGCCCCGCGAGGCCGCTGGCTAAGACAGCCGCCGCCGGCCACGTTCCGGACTCTATCGTGATCTTCCTCTCGCTGTCCACGGGGCCAACGCGAGCATCAAGACCGAGATTAGGCGGATTTGCAACCGCGGCCCCAAACAAGCTCGGGTGGTGGACTTGTGCCTGCTCGTTCCGTCGAGGTTCCTGGACAAAATCGATCATGTGTTCCTAAAAAAAAAAAAAAAAAAAAAAATCGATCATGTGGCCCAAGGTGAATTTGGCACCACAGGGGTAAAATTGAGAATTCTTCAACTAAATGCAGGCGTCATCTTCACGGCAGGCCAGCGTTTTGCCCACGGAGGAGGCCTAGGAGCGCAGGGTGGAGGCCGTCGAAGCGGCACTGGAAGAGGGAAAGTGAGCGTTGCTTCTTGTTGTGCCGCACAAGGTCTCGGTCTCTCGCTTGGCATCGCGGGCGCGCGCCGCGGCGACGTACGCGTGCACCTTTTGCCGCCGCACCGCTGCTCGTGTGAGGCGAAGGTGCCGGCCACCTTCTCGTTGCCCCTGCCGTCCTCGGCCCGGCGGAGGCGGAGCTCCCTATCGCTCTCCAGTCCACGCCGCCTTGCGTCGGCGCCATCCCCGCCGGCCATGGGAAAGAGGAGGACGGGGTAGAAAGAGGAAAAGATAAAGGCAGGGGGGGTTTTTGCATATGTTGACTAGTATGGCGCTACGGATGCTCGCGTGGCGCATTTGGGACCGGCAATGAACCCCTTTACATAGTTTAGGGACCTCAGTGATCATTTTGAGAGTTTGGAGACCCGGTTGACACCACGTGATTAGTTTAGAGACCTGGGGTGCATTTTACTCAAAAATAAATGCTGCCAGGAAACTTGAGCCCTGCTTAGATTCAGAAAAAACGTCTCCTTTTTACGAAAAGTTATCCACATAAAGAACCGTGTCAGTTCATTTCTACCCCTATGCATTTTTCCGTACTTTCTATCCATTTTCTCGATCTAAACACGCCATTGGTTTCTTTCGCTCTTACTCTTATGAATGGTTGCAAAGCCCTACTTGTGGTTGGTAGCTCAATCAAGACTTGCATCCTATCTTCCCGTTCACGTTGCAAACGGCAGAAAAATGGGCAACAATTCGTGAGGACTGCAACTGTGAGGTGCTAGTTGTAGTTAGCGGGTCAATCATCGCATCAGTCGCGTGCGAACTCGCTGTCAAAATTAAACACGGGTTCTGCAGGGCTACCTGTTTCTCCCGTTCCCACCTCACCATTCAGCCCGTCCTGCGCCCCTCACCTTCCAGTCAGCTTCAGTAATTATGTAGTAGTGTCGATAAGAGCCTGATCCCGTCGCTACCAAACAGCAACGCGTCAGTTAACCAACCATGGAAGAAGCTGCAGAAAGCAAGCAGCAGCAACCGTCGCCGGAGGTTGCCATGGCTCCTGCTCATCGCAATCCAACACAGGTCACTCATCGGCTTGCTTCTCTGCAGCATCGACTCCTTGCTTGCTTGCTTGTGTGCAAATAACATCAACTTCCTTCTCTACGTGTGTGCAGGGGGCAGACATTGGCAGCTCTAGTTTGCCCACGGAAGACGGCACATTATCTGCAGAGGACCAAAAGAAGCCAGTGTCGGTGACGAGCTGCCTGCTGCCAGCACGCAGCCTGAGATCAACAGCTGCTCAAGCTCAAAGCCAAGCCGACGGCATCCGGTCGCTGTCCTTCTCCAAGCTCTTGAGCTTCAGAATGGCCAGGGCGCCGTCATCGCTCTCCACCTCAGATTATATTGATCAACTCGATCGCGATGTCGCTGCAAGCAACTCCAGCACCAAAGAGGAGGAGGAGCTCAAGCAGGTATGCCGCTCGCAGTCTGTGCCTACGAGCGTCAGGCGGTTCAAGGCCGCCAGTGGGTTGAGGAGAGTGGCGGCGGAAGAACACATACGCCTCAGAGTGGTTCCACTTGCTCCTCCGGAGGCAAGCGTTGCTGCCGGAGAGGCCCAAGAAGAAGACATTGCGGCGGAGGAGGCGGTGTGCCGCATCTGCATGATGGCTCTGCCGGAGGAGGCGGTGCTGAAGCTGGAGTGCTGTTGCAAGGGCGAGCTGGCCCTGGCGCACAGGGGCTGCGCCATCAAGTGGTTCAGCATCAAGGGCAACGGCACCTGCGACGTCTGCAACCAGGAGGTGCTCAACCTCCCTGTCACCCTGCGCCGCCTCCATGACCATCCATCCATCCAGATTCAGGCAGCGGTGGCTCTGGCTCAGGCTCAGGGTGCTCTGCAGGTGCAGCAACCCGATCCTGCCACCAGCAGCGGCGGCGGCCATCGATATAGAGTGTGGCACGGCACGCCGATCCTCGTGATCATCAGCATGCTCGCCTACTTCTGCTTCCTGGAACAGCTACTGGTTGCTTGCTTTGCTGCACCTTCTCTGTTCTCTGCAGTTTTCCTGGCCATTGCAGAAGCATGCTGCCCAGTGGTTTTCCAACTAACTCCCGACTGCTGCAGGTCGGCGACCATGGCACCGCCGCTCTGGCCATCTCCTTGCCCTTTGCCTGCGTCCTCGGCCTCTTCTCCTCTCTAACCACAACAAAGATGGTGTCCAGGAGATACGTGTGGATCTACTCTGCAGTGCAGTTCCTCTTCATTGTGCTCTTCACCCACCTCTTCTACAGATATGTAAGATCCTCTCTGTAGCCACCCAAGCATCAGTGGCATCTCATCAAACAA
Organism: Urochloa ruziziensis; assembly: GCA_015476505.1. NCBI lineage: Eukaryota > Viridiplantae > Streptophyta > Magnoliopsida > Poales > Poaceae > Urochloa > Urochloa ruziziensis. Next base: position 51,020,666 of record CM027123.1, on the reverse strand, counting down.
TGATCTTCTCCAGGTGCGCATGCAAGCTGTGATCGCCATCATCCTGTCCACCTTCTCCGGCTTTAGCGTGGCCATCTGCACCAACTCCGTCCTCCTCCAGATTCTCAAATGGAGGGCCAGGCATGTGGCACTGCCATCGCCCACCGCAAACACAACTGGAGAAGAAGGCCATGGATCCAGAGAGCCACCACCAGCGGACCTTGAGATTGCTTTGCCTCCTCCGTAGCTCGCTTCACTACCAACCAATTCTCTTCGCTTCAGCTGACACCAGCTAGCTGTGTTTGTAAACAGCTCCGCCCTTCGTTTTCTGAGACCTTGTTATATGGTATTAATCCAAGCATCCCTCTTTCTCCAAAACTGAAACAAAAGTAAAGGCAGCAAAACAAACATATATAGAAAAGGATTTGCTTTTTATTCGACTATATCCCGATCTGCTCCCATATGACTGGTCCAAGTCCTCAACCTGACCACTCTTCTACTTGATCGACAACTAGTATTAATTTATCCTCCTCCCTCCATGAAGGGAAGATTGCAGAGGATCCACCCCAAAACTAACAGCCAGCACTGAGCTATGTGGCACCTCAATGCCCTACAATTCGTCCTTCAGATTTATACCAGAGCTCTTCACACTCTCTGTCTGAGCGCTCTCAGTTCTCGCTGTTGACGAGTCTTGGCGCTTCAACTTGAAAGGTATGCTAGCATGCTTCTTGATGAATTTGTACATCTCTACAACGGTCCGGTCCCCCTCAAAAGTTATCTGAAAGGTATAACAAAAATAAATCAACACACTGAATCAGTCAATGTTCATATTGTAGGAGACACAATCGAACGATTTCATGTTGCCTGGTCAATACCTGGTTCAGGAGAGTTAAATCTCGGTTAATTGGATACACGTCACCGTTATTTTTCAGTTTTTGACCCATGCCACTACTCGTTCGATTATAGGAACGAGGACATTACAATTTCTCTGTTATTTGAACCACGCCATTCTCTACGTCTTTTTGGCTATTGGGTACACATGTAGTCGTATGGACTAAAATGCCCTTCTACAACTCTCTCTCCAACTCACTAACATGTGGGCCCCGCGCGTCATCTTCTACCTCCATCCCTTCTTCGATTGCTCATCCAGAGCGCCCACGGGCAGCCTGGCGCCGGCTCCTCCGCCTCTGCCGGCGCCGGCCCTACGCCTCGCCGCCGCTCGAGCCTGGCGGGAGAGGGGAGAAGGGGCGCGGCCAAAGCCCCTGACCCGCGCCCGACCGCCTTGGGTACGCCGCCGCCGAGCGAGCTCGGCTGGCCGTCGCACGACCTCCGCCGCGAGTAGGTCTCCGCGCCGCCCTCCTCCGCCACGAGCAGGCCGTCGGGCCGCTAGCCTCCACGCCGGCCTCAGCCGGATCTGGGGGGCGTGGCGGGGAGAGGAGAGGGAGGGAGGGCCGTTCAGAGGGAGGGCGTCCCCCCCCCACCCCCCCCCCCCCCCCCCCCGCCCCGCCCCTGGCTCTGCCACCGCCGCCTGACTCTAACACCGCCGTCTGGAGGAGCGCAGGCCGGAGCACCGTCAGCTAAAGGGTGGAGATGAAGATGACACGTGGGTCCCGGGCGTTAGTGAGCGGAGGCCAAAGAGATGTACGAGGGCATTTTCGTCTGTCACGTGGGTCCCGGGCGTTAGTGAGCGAAGGCCAAAGAGATGTACGAGGGCATTTTCGTCTGTACGCAAATACGATGGCCTGTGCGTGGGTCCAATGGCAAAAAAAAGACAGAGAATGGCGTGGTTCAAATAACACGGAAATTGTAATGGCCTCGTTCCTATAATCGAACGAGTAGTGACGTGGGTCAAAAACTGAAAAATTACGGTGGCGGCGTGTATCCAATTAACCCTTAAATATACCCTCCAAAAAACCACAATATATGAGAAGCTTGGGACTATGAAACAAACAATAACCACTTTTACGGACTATGGGCCATGGTGTTTCGTGGCCATTTCCAGCTCCTCTAATCTTGGCCCCGTTCGGGACTGTGTTAGCTGCGGCGGTGAACACGGGAAAAATCCTGCCGAACATCTCACGACCACCGACCACGGGCAGTGGAAAACGCGTGGTTTTCAACTGGCAGCCACGAAACGTGAGAAGCGGTCTCCGACCTGCGTTCAATTCCCCAAGCAGCGCATCCGCAGGAATCAGAAACAAACGGGGCCCTTAACAGGCAATCTATGTTGGGTAAGTGTGTGCTGTGCTCACCTTCTTCCACCTCCTGGTGCCGTGAGTGTGAGTGTGAGAGTGGAGAGTTCAGGGAACTCACCCTCTGCCATTGCTAACAATCTAGTGGTTCTGCCATTCCTCAAGTCACTAAATACTAATAGTGAACTGAATTTTGGACCTCAGAGCGCGAATCCTGTAGGGCATAAATAACAATAACCTCTACGGTAAATCATGAAATGTTTACAGGTATGCAGGATTGCAAATGCAGGAATCGTGTTAGCAAGGAGCCGCTTTATATTGCACCAAAATCAGGTGTTTCAGTTCTAGCGAGTATAAGCAGCTTGGGGCAGTCCCAACAGAGCATTTAGCACTTCTGGGAATAATGTGATTAATTCCTAACGCAAACAGAACCACACAGAAACAAGTGAAGCAAAAGAGTTAAGCACTTACAGGCTCGAAGCTTTTCTTCCCAGCTGGATAGAAGAGAATCGTGGGGTATCCGTCAGGCTGTAACAGGAAGCACATGAAAATTCTGTATCATGCAAAATAATGCATATGGGCAAACATCGCGTTGCCATGCGCTGTGATTCAAGAAGACAACCTAATGAAAGCAAAGCAAATTGTGTCTACAATAAGAGCCTTGCTTAAAGCTTCACCATGTATGGAGTGGCAAGTGAAGCAGATACATTGCATTGCACGTCTTAATACATAGTGCCAAGTGCCAACATGGCAACAAGTTTCTCTAACAAACATTAAATCAAAAATCAAAGTGTGTGAGCTTCCCCATGCATTGTTTGGAAGTTACCAAAAATACTGAAGCATCAATTTGCATATGTGGAGTAAATACACTGACACGCATACAGCAGCAGACCAAGCTCAGATCCATATTCTTTTGTGTGTCATAAGAGAGAGCAACTTTGAGCAACAAAGAAATGGCAAGTGTAACTTTCGTGTGTCTGACAACTCCATTGTACACGTGTTTCATGACTACTGATGGCATAGCTGACAAAATTTGTATACTGCAGCGCCTCACAAACTGTGCTTTTCATTAAAAATTTGTTTACAGTATTACAATTTTTTTATAAATCCTAGTGACATAACACCAACAAAACTGACATAACACCAACAAAACTGTTATAAATCCTAGTAACATAAGTTACAAAAACGCAAAGGTCAAAGCCACATCTCAGATACTGAATAAGGTTTTAAAACGTTAAATATAAAGGACGGAAGCAATAGCCATTTTAAGAAAATTGATGGTCAACCAAAATCAACCATCAAAGGCAGTAATACAGACCTTGGCACGCGGATGCTCATTGGTCGTACCATCCATTTTGGCTATCACAAGGGAGTCAATGCCACGTAGATGCTTAGCAAGTTTGTTGTAAGTAGGCTCCAGTGATTGACAATGCCCGCACCACGGTGCATATATCTGCATCCGGAATGGCACATCAGTATGCATAACAAATAAGTCTAGTTTCTTAAAGAGATAATTGCATGGTGTGCCCTCCTTGCGGCCTAACTAAGAGTTGCCCTCTTTTTTCCATGTTGCACCATTGCCCCTGGTTCATCAGCAAAGTATGGGGCAATGGTGCAATGTGAAGAAAAAGAAAGGAGGGAAAATTCATAATTAGCCCTCAAACTAAGGGCAACCATCCAAATGCCCCTTTAAATGTCTGCCAAGAACATACCTCCAGAAGGACATCTTTTGATTCATCCAAAACTATAAGATCCAGATTCTTCCCAACAACAATTTTGACATCACCATCATTCTGTATGGGAACACAATGTACAACGTCTAAGTGAAGTATACTGAGTGTAGAAAGGGGATATCAAATAATTCTCAAGACTCACAGATCCAGGTACTGGTTCAGACTTGTAGAATGGTGTGAGCTTGTCTTCCAAGAAACTTTCAGCAAATTCCTGTGCAAGAGGAGACAAAAAAAAATGATGGCATTAAACAGATGAGGTTTTTTAAAGAAATATCGCTAACTCCCTAGCACTAGCAGAATTCCACATTAGCAGTGGCAAAGTACTGAAATGTCATTGGTGGACTTAACCCAAAAAAAAAAAATGCCTATAGTGAAGTCCTAATTTTGATAAAAGAAGCATATTACAATCTCAATCTGTTTATGAGATGAAATACGACACTTCAAGAGAAGTGTAAAAAGTGCAGCATTCTTAAACATGTATCAGACGAGGAGAGGGACTGCCACTCTTCAAAATTAATATGGGTCCACATGTAATAGGGATATAAAATGTTGCATGCTTCTTAAAGTGCACTCTGGATGACATCATGTGACCAACTTAAGGATCATTGATGCATTTTAATCAACACAAAAATGCATGGAAAGAAATGACAAAGTCAACGAAACACACAAATCAGCTTCAGATTAGCAGCATAACAAGCAATCTCTGTTAACCATTAGTGATAGTCCTGTGAATTCTTATTTCTCATACAGTGCAGAACGATGGACATATTTCAGAAATTACCTTAATGGCATTCAGTGACACCTCACCATCAAGGAAAAATTTCCTGGCATCTTCATTCCCAGTGTAAGCAAGAACCTGAGGAGGCATACAATTCAAAATGATTATACAAATACATGAAATCAAAGTCAATGGTGCCAAAAAACACGAGGCATTACGGTGGTCTCTTCTCCAGTAATACCAAAGTAGTTGGCAACAGGTTCGCCAACTTCCTCATTGTCTCGCTCCACAAAGACAAATAATAGCTGCCCATAAATCAACACGCATCATCAGTTTAGTAAAACACATAAACACCAAGAAATTGAACTAGCACAAGGAAACGACTGATGAGTAGGATATGGATTTGAGCATAGAACATGGTTGAGACAAAATCGGTTGGGTCAACAGAAAGATTCACCTTTCCCTTGAATGACTTTGCTGCTTCCTTAAAGATGGGCAGAAATTTTGAAGACTCATTTGCAACAGCAAATAGTAAAATCTGAATTATTTGCAAAGTAATACAGAGCCTCAGCAAAGGAACAGCAAATGGAATTAAATATATACAAATATGTTAGAATGCAGAAAAGGGGTCCGATTGTAGCCAACGTGACATGCCTGCTTCTTGATTGTATTGCCAAATATAGAAGCCGAAGTTTCCTGAGTTAGCGTAGTAACCAAAGGAAGCTTGTTTGCAGACACAAAATCGGCAATAGCTGATGCTTTAAACTCCCCATCTGCATGACAACATTGGGTTGTAACTGGTAGCACCCGCACAGGAACTAGAAAGGCTGTAAGATGAAAACACCTACCAAAGAAGGTCAGCTTCTCCTCCTCCTCCTCTTTCTTGAGCAACACCAGGGATGGGCGCTTTGCTGCCGGGTCGATGTGGAAAAGCTTAGCGACATCAGGACTTGAAGTCTGATAAAAGCTGACGCTATCTTCCAGCCTTGAAGCAGCAGCAAGCTCATCAGTGTGAGCACCCTGTAGAATCCAATTCCTTGGTGTCAGTGTAATGAAGCAAGCAGGTTGTGAGTTAAACTAAAGGAAGGATGGTACCGATAGGGAGTCGAGGACGGCCAGGACGGCCTTGTCGTCCCCTGTGAGTATCCTCTGGGCGTCGTCGACTGTCGTGATGTTTTCCACCCCCGGGCCAAGCTTCTTGTTGACCCATTCGACGATGGCGTCCTCGGTCCTTGCGGCGTTGTAGTCCTTGGGGACGCCGTCGATGAAGAAGAGGATGGTGGGGAATCCCTGGACGTCGAACTGTTGGGCGAGGTCGGTGTCCTCGGTGGCGTCGACCTTGGCGAGGGCGAGGTGGCCCTGGGAGTGTTGGGCGGCGAGGCGGGAGGCGGCGGCGGCGTAGTCCGGGGCGAGCGCCTGGCAGTGGCCGCACCAGGGGGCGTAGAACTCGACCATGACGTGGCGGGTGGCGGCGAGGAAGGAGGAGAAGTTGGCGGCGGTGAGGACGACGACGTGGGTCTCGTCGATCTGCGGGTGCTGGCCTAGGTCGTCGAGGTCCTCGTGGTCCTGGAAGAGGAGGTCGCCGTCGTCTTCGCCCTCAGGCTCAGGGTCAGAGAGCCATTCGCTAGCGGGGGTGTCGTCGGCGTTGTCGATGAGGTACTGGAGGTCCTCCTCCTCATCCTTGGCGGCGCGGGCGGAAGGGGAGGCGGCGGTGGAGAGGAGGAGGAGCAGGAGGACGACGGCGAGGGATCGAGGAGACATGGCGGCTGGTCTGGTCCTCTGTCTCTCTCTCGTCGAGGACAGATCGATCCCGGCAGGGGGGAGGCCGCAGCACCCAGCAGCAGCAGCTGCAGCAGCAGATCGATTTCGATTCGATTCGATTCGATTCACCGCAGCCGCAGCGCACTCTAGTCTCCGTCTCCGTCGCCGGCATCTCTCTCTCATGCCTGTCACGTGAGGGGCCTTCTCCCGCGCCGTGCCCAACGGGACGGAGTCCGTTATTACTTACAGCCCAGCCCAGCCCAGCAGTAGGTAACAGCCCAGGTCAGGGCCCAACGAAGCCCATGACCGGCCCACGAACTGCCCAGTCAGTCAGTCAGTCGCTGACACTGGGGTGGGCGGGCGGCGAAGGCACTAGAAGAAGAGCACGAGCAGAGACAGGGCGGCCGCATCCCTTTCCTCCCTTCTTCTCCCTGTCCTCCTCCTTCCCTCCCCTCAAAACCCTAGCGAGCGAGCGAGAACCCAATCCAATCCAACAAGGGAAGGAAGCGAATCGGAACCATGGATGCCTCCAAGGCCCGCGAGCTCCGGGAGTTCGTGGAGGCGTGCAAGAAGGACCCTTCCCTCCTCACCGACCCCAACCTCTCCTTCTTCAGGGATTACCTCGAAAGGTCAGAAGCCTCCCTCCCTCCATCCTTCGATCCGTTGCGTCCTTCCGATCTGAGGCCCCCCTTTTTTGCAGTTTGGGTGCCAAGATCCCCGCCGCCGCCGCAGCCAACTCCGCCTCCGCCGACAAGCCCAAGGTAACATTATCCATCCATCTCTGCGACTGCCTCATTCCATTCCGCATATAAAAACCCTAACACGCTCGGATCCTTGATTTTCTTTCGTAAATAAAATAAAATAAATAAAACCCGCAGCCTCTCATCCTCTTGGTTGAGATTGAAGGTAAAAGTGCACGATTTTCTTCTTTGCAAAGAAAGGAAATTGGTTTCTTTTCTTGTTTTGGATGACACTTTAGGGCGCTTAATTACTGAATTGCTTGCTCTTTCCGATGCCTGCTTTATGCTCCTATTGTCCAAGGCCCTATCTTTAGGGTTTGTTGGTTAATATGCAATTATGCACTGCAGAGATCTTCCATGGACGACATTGATGATGACGACGATGACGAGGATGATGAAGATCTGGATAAAAGGGATGACACTCCTGAGCCAGACGAGCTCGATGAAGAGATTGTTGAGTCTGATCTCGAGCTTGAAGGAGACATTGTACAATCTGACCATGATGACCCACCACAGAAGGTCTCTTGCCACCAAAATGTTCCCTTTCCCTTTGCTGGATCCTCACCAGCCACAAAGGAGACGTGTTAACTCTGTGTTTGATGTGCCAGATGGGAGATCCTTCAGTTGAGGTGACTGACGAAAATCGTGATGCCTCTCAAGAAGCAAAAGGCAAGGCTATGGAAGCTATGTCTGAAGGTACTATTCTTTTCTCTCCCCCCACCCACCCACCCACACACACACACACACACACACTGATCATCTTCTTGTTTCCCAATATGGATCATGTTTGATGCTCCAATCCGTGTCATTGTTGGCCTTGTTGTCACAGGAAACCTCGAGGATGCTATTGAACATCTTACCAAAGCAATAGTGCTGAATCCGCTCTCAGCAATCATGTATGGTACTAGAGGTAAGCGGCAGACATTTAATCAAATCTTAGCGCCTATGAATGATGACCTCCTCATGTGGCAAGTACTAATCTTGTTGTGGGATTCTTATGTTTGTCCAGCATCTGTGTTTATAAAAATGAAGAAACCTGCTGCTGCCATTCGTGATGCAAATGCTGCTCTAGAGGTAATGACTTTATCTCATCTGTGTATTTCGTTTTTATTGTACTCAAGCAAATGCCTTGTGGCACATGCTTAGAAGATTTCAAGAAGTGGAATTGAGATCTAAAAGGTTAAAGTGTCAATTTTGTTAAAGATACTGTACATGATGCACCTAACATGCCATTTTATTCTTCCCCCCCAGATTAACCCAGACTCCGCAAAAGGCTATAAAACTCGTGGGATGGCTTATGCCATGCTTGGCAAATGGGAGGAAGCTGCTCGTGACCTGCACACAGCATCTAACATGGATTACGATGAGGAGATCAATGCTGTGCTCAAGAAGGTAATTGTTTCTGTTTGTGGAATTTAAGTCCATCTTGTCTGATGTTAGCCCCGACTTTGGATACCTTTTAGCATGGTACTTCACCAATACTGCTCAATTTTGAGTCCATGATGTGGCCCGAGCCCGACCGTTAGTCTTTCTTTTTTCTCATCGCCTAGTTGGAGGGTTGGGGGAGGCCAGCTTGAAACAACTAAAAACAGGCTCGTGGCTGAAAAGCAGACAGTATTGATATTGGGTGCCAGAAGTGGACATTGTTTAGATCTAGGTTTTTTATTTTCATGGCAATGTTGCGAGCTCATTACCTTGTATTTTTGTAATTTTGAAGGTGGAACCCAATGCACACAAGATAGTGGAGCATCGCAGGAAGTATGAGAGGCTGAGGAAAGAGAGGGAGGAAAAGAGAGCTGAGCGTGATCGGCTTCGTCGGCGCGCAGAGGCACAGGTACGCCACACCAAGGCAGGCCTTCAGGCATTTACTTCTGAAGGATACCACTTGCATCTGAACTAATGCCTTGTGTATCAGGCTGCTTATGAAAAGGCTAAGAGGAAGGAGCAATCGTCAAGCCACTCATCAGGAGGTGCATATCCCAGGGGCTTCCCTGGAGGGATGCCTGGTGGAGGTTTCCCTGGAGGGATGCCCGGGGGAGGTTTCCCTGGAGGGATGCCTGGGGGAGGTTTCCCTGGAGGTGCCATGCCAGGAGGTTTCCCTGGGGGCGGTCCTGGTAATGTCGATATGAGTAATATCCTGAATGTAAGTTCTTTACTGCTTGCTGTCTTCCTCGTTTATGTTGCGTGTTGATCCCTTTTGGTAACACATGAACCTTGTACAATAATCTGATTTCTTTACATACCAGGACCCTGACCTGATGGCGGCATTCAGTGACCCAGAGGTCATGGCGGCTCTACAAGATGGTATGTTTCTAGCTTCCCACATAATCTTGTGATGCTAGTTCCTATATGCCGTGCTATTCAGATAGAATTAGTAGTTTTGGTCGCTACTGGTGCTGCAAAGGTAAGCATTGTATGTAGTGATTGCGACTTAGAAGAATTTGTTACCAATCTACTTGTAAACATAGCGATATCGACTCTGTTCAATCGATAGTAATTCTTGACAGTCCATGGTGGTATACACAATATACACGGTTCTCAGTCAAGCACAAATAGATATAGCTAGCAAGGCATGTCCATATGAAATCAAGCTTACAGTAGTATGTTAAGACAGGAAGCTGCATCGAGCCACCTGTTTTCCTTGGTTATAGAATTTGCATACATGTTGGGTGATTTGACTGGGTGTTTTAATCCTTGGTTGCAGTGATGAACAATCCTGCCAACTTTGCCAAGCACCAAGCGAATCCCAAGGTGGGCCCTATCATAGCAAAGATGATGGGCAAGTTCGGTGGGTCCCAGTGAAGGTTTTGTCAGTCAGGTTTTGTGGGCAGCAAGCAAAGGGTCGTCGGACAGTCAACAGGTGTTCCCTTTTTGTGCATCTGGGGGTGCGTTTAGCTTGTGATGAAGAACATGAGTGGTTTTTTTCTCTTTGTTTGTGCATCTGGAGGTGCGTTGAGCTTGTGGTGAGAAACACTAATGGGCTCATTCATTGGGGATGCTCGTAAAACACTGATGTGCTCGGTTGGGATACTAAGCTCGTTTCACTTGCCTACGGCTGGCAAGCAGAAATGAAGGAATGATTCACTGGTGGCACGACAGTTGTGTGTTTGGTTGCCCTGAATTATCGAATGCTTTTGTGTGTGCATGGTGCGTGATTCTGGAACGAACTTGGTTGATCACCTAGTGAGATGTAATTCCGGAGTGTTGTTATTAACCCATTTATTAGGGATTGGGCTTTACTGCAAGATCGTCGTCCTCGGCCGGCGGCAAGCACTGCCATCGACGACGACGCTGGTGGCGCTGGCCCTCATCCTGTGGCTGACCCTCCGGCCTCCTTGCAGCCTGCGCTTCTCCCTGCTCACCGCCACGGCCACGGTGGCCGGCAACAACGCCTCCGCTGGAAGGTGGCGGGCGGCCTGGGTGTCCGGCAGGCATGGGCTCACCGTGGAATGTGTGTGGGTCGGTTGGGGCACGCGCGTGTGGTTGGTTGCGGGCGGCAGCAGCGTGACTGCAACCAACCGGTCCATGCAATCCGCCGGTCTGGACTTGTTTCGTTGCAACCGCTAGTCAGGGAGTCAGACTGTCAGACAAGCGCGCACGCGAACGAACCTCCTGTCTGATTCTGATGATCTGATCTCTGTGTGTGAAGTCGTCACCCGTCACCAATTATTATAAATAGACAAACAAACTCAGTATCGATCCCAGCACCACCAGCAGGCAAGGCCTCAAGGCAGAGCATGGCGCGCGTGGAGGCTCTGAGCGGGCTGTCCGCCATCCCGGCCGAGTACGTCCGCCCCGCCGAGGAGCGGGCCGACCTGGGAGACGCCTTCGAGCTGCTGAGTGCCGACGACGACCCCACGATCAGGATCCCCGTCGTCGACATCTCGCCGTTCCTCCTCCTCAACCTCAACGGGGGGCAAGGGCAAGGCAAGCAGCAGCAGGCCGCCGATGATGTCGTCGCGGCCGTCCGCGCCGCCGCCGCCGACTGGGGCGTCATGCACATCGCCGGCCACGGCATCCCCGCCGCCCTCATGGACCGCGTGCGCGCCGCCGGCGCCGGCTTCTTCGCCCTCCCCATCGACGCCAAGGAGGCCTACGCCAACGACCCCGCCGCCGGCCGCCTCCAGGGCTACGGCAGCCGCCTCGCCACCAACGCCAGCGGCCAGCGCGAGTGGGAGGACTACCTCTTCCACCTCCTGCACCCAGACAGCCTCGCCGACCACGCGCTCTGGCCAGCGCACCCGCCGGACTACGTCGACGCCACGCGCGAGTTCGGCCGCCGCGTCCGCGACCTCGCCTCCGCGCTGCTCGCCGTCCTCTCCGAGGGGCTCCTCGGCCCCGGCCGCCGCGACGCCCTCGAGAACGCCCTTCTTACCACCAACGACAAGGACTCCATGCGGCTGCAGCTCAAGATCAACTACTACCCTCGGTGCCCGCAGCCGGAGCTGGCCGTCGGCGTCGAGGCCCACACCGACGTCAGCGCGCTCTCCTTCATCCTCCACAACGGCGTCCCGGGCCTGCAGGTGCGCCACGCCGGCCGATGGGTCACGGCGCGCGACGAGCCAGGCACCATCATCGTCCACGTCGGCGACGCCCTCGAGATCCTCAGCAACGCGCGCTACACCAGCGTGCTGCACCGGGGCCTCGTCAACCGCGACGCCGTGCGCGTCTCCTGGGTCGTCTTCTGCGAGCCGCCGCCGGACACCGTGACGCTGCGCCCGCTGCCGGAACTCGTCACGCCGCCGGAACGCCCCGCCAGGTTCACGCCGCGCACCTTCAAGGAGCACGTCGACCGAAAGCTCTTCAAGAAGCACCAGCAGCTTCCAGATGACCAGCAGGACAATGGTCATGGAGCGCCGGCGTCCCTGCCCCAGACCAACTGAACCAAAAATAAGTTATCGGCCATATATTTACCACAGTAGGTACTACTGCTACTGCACTGTACTACTGCATATTTCATTTCCGCAAATTAAATAATAATAAAGCATCATGAGTATTTCTGTATTTGTAAGCCCCCGTGGAATGGAGAGAGAATGAGGATCAGGCAAGCTGTGTAACTACTATTGATTGTGGAGAGAGAATGAGGATCAGGCAAGCTGTGTAACTACTATTGATTGTGTTGGTCAATGCAATGAGCTACAACAAACTAAAAACACAAAACTACCTATAATTTAGAACGGAGGAAGTATATTACTGCAAATAATAAGGAAACCAAAACTTCCAGAAACTGCTACTGGTGAGCGCACATAGAAAGCCATCTTGAATTCAAGACTGGCCACAAAGAGCGATCACAAAACTAAAGCAGCAGCCTACAAACAGAGACAGGTTGCAATTCGTAACAAGATCCTGCCAGCAATAGAATCTATACAGATCGTATGGTCTTAACCTGAATTGCATTACATGGCAAGTCTACAGCATTTTCATCTCCACGATCGGCAGTCCATCAGTTGCAAGCAGCCAGGTATGGAATAATCACTTGGCATTAATTGTGCAACTACAGGGCAGGGCAGGGCAGGGCAGAGCTAGTACCTCATTAGTCATGCTAGATTGACAGCGAGGAATGATGGTATAGTGAGTGGTACTACCATCTGAATCGACCAATTTATTCTGCCTTACCTTCTTCAACATACACAGTACACAAAGAATGGGGAAATGTTATCAGCTTACCATGCTGCTAGTTTACAGCCTTGAGGTACTTTACTTACTTCATAATTACTGATGATTCAACTACAAACTGACTGTGTAGCCAAGCTGTCAGATATTGCTAGCATTAGCAGCTCAATCAAACACTACTTGTCAGTGTCGATGTCTTTGGGCAGCAAAGAAACCAGCAGCAAACCTGCGGTGGTTCTTGTGTGCGGCGCCCGCGCTCCTGGTGCTGCTGCTTCTGCTTCTGAAAGCAGTGAGACCAGCGTCTACAATGCTGGTAGGCGAAGAATAGTGAACACTGCGGCTGCGGCGAAGCCAGCGGAGCCTGTCCTTGAGCCGAGGTCGGCAATGGTGGACATGAGCATGTCCAACAGAGTCACCGGGGAGTGATATCTCGGAAGAGTCCATTCCATTCCCAGCAGAGGACACAGAGCGGCTGCCATTGAGGCGGATACCTTGCGACTGTGAGGAGGACGACCTTGCCATGGCGCCACTGCCGGAGTGGAGGGCGTACCTTGACCTGGAGGATTCGGAGAAGGACCTGCTGAGCAGATGGCCTGCAGGCTTGGCGAGGAGGCCCTTGATTGCCCACAATTGGTTCCACCTGAGGCTCCCCGTCCTCCTATCGACCACGGCGACGCCATTGCTCCTCGCACAAGAAGCAGCGGCGTCGATTGGATTAGCAGGCGCCACACCAGCAGCTGCTGCTGCGGAGGTGGTGGAGGAGGAGGCATCAAGCGACTGTCGGGAGGGTAGGCAGGAGGACTGGTTGGCGGCGGCGGAGGCGTCGCAGCAGGCGATCCATTCGCTGCAGGAGTGGCGGAGGGATCGCTTGCGCTGCAGGTGAGGCGGCGGATCTTGGCCGTCGCCGCCACTGGTGGAGGGCGCGGCGTTGGTGTCCTCCTCCCGCTCCTCATCTCCCTGGTCCTCTAGCTGGAAGAGACGAAGGAGGGTTGTGCGCCCTTCCCCTATCCTCCTCCCCGCTGTCTCTGTGGAGCCAGGAGGCGGCCGCTCCTCCAGGTCGTCCTGGTGGAGGGGAAGGGGGGCAGGAGGAGGAGGAGGCTGGGACGGGGAGGCCACTCCAATCAGATTGGTAGCGTGGAGCCTGTCGAGGAGGCAGGCGGAGCAGAAGCCGGTGAAGGGCGGCTCCGACGGGTGCTTGGGGCACCTCCTTCCCGACGCAGCATCGCCGTCGCCAACGCCATTGCCCATCCAGATGGGGGGATGGATTGTTGGGTTCCTGGGCTAGCGAGAAGGTGGACTGGAGGCTCGATTTGGGGATCCCAGGCCGCCCGGGTACCAAACGGCGAGGTTTGACCGGGGAAGGCTAGGGTTTTGACCGCCGATCTGGTCGGGGAGCGGGGGCAGGGATGGGGGGAACGAGGAAGAAGACGAAGAGATAGCCGTTGGGCTCGCACCGGCCCCTCCTCCTCCGTTGGATCTCGATACATCGATGGATGGATGGGTGGATGATCCAATCACGCTGCCATGTGGACCCGCAAGTTATCTGAATAACGGGTTTGCCATCAAGGAATGTGGTTTATAACCCTTCGTTTAATATATCTCAGAGGTACTGAGAGGTATTGGAGTATATTGAGAGGTATTTTGACTTGAATTTAATACGTTCCAATACGACCCAATCCCCCTCAATACGACTCAAAACGAACAAGCCCTTACCGAGAAAAAAATAGAATATGTGCATATTTGCCATCGAGATTTGGGCTACTCCATATATGAAGTGCGATTTCTTTTATTACAATATATACTATTTCAAGACAAAGGAATAGTATTCAAGATTTTATTGACTCTCAGCTTGATTGTTCGATTCAGCCTAAGGTTTGAGGTTACACTATCCAGATTATCACAGTCTGAGCTCATCATAGCACCTTAAAGATTCAGCCAGAAAAAGTACTCGAAGCAAGATGAAACAACTCATCAAGGATATGAAAAGTACTCGAATGCTGCATGACTCGATTATGAAGTGCTCGGAGGCTTATGGAACACAAATCCCCAGGTACCCATAAGAAAAGTACTCAAAGTAAGAAAATAAGAAGTCGAAATTACCCAAAGCACTTGGAATCCTACTATTCCCCGTTCCTGTTTGACCCGGGGCGATTTTTGTCCATCCAACAAGAAGTTGACAGGCGAAAGTGGACGTTGGGCTTCCGGGTGCGCCTTCTAGGCCAAAAAATCCACATTTTGAGCAGAGATGAAGTAGTTGTCTCGGCCCTTTCATTGTTATTTTTTTATTTTCCAGCGTGAGTATTAATTGTCCAAAATTATGCTATTGTTTCCACTACAATGTATCTCTCTTTTAAATGGAAGCAAAGAGAAGTCATATGGAAAACCTATGCCATTTGTAACTAGAGAGGGGTTGTGGCCTGTGGGGATTGCTCTTGATAACTTGATGCTGATCCATGCATGTTATCCGGTGAACATTTTTGGCTCGTATTGCAGCAAACGGAGGGCATTCGCCTGGCCTCATTTATTCCCCGAGTGATCGATCTCTCAATATGGTTGCAAGGAGTCTCGGCAAAAATTAACCTCGTGTCGTGAATGGCTTAACGTCAAAGATTGTACGACGAGGGGTTGTAGTAATAATTATTTCGTTTTGGGTTCTGATGGCACATGAGTGATAGTCACAATATGTGATAAGCAGAATACAAATTATTTTGTTAGAGCTGATCTTAACCTAGCTTGTCACCGTGTTCCAAAAGGAAGAGTGCTAGACATACACGTACGCGCCGCCATTATTTTCAAATTAAAAATACTTAACATAGCATGCCACAAGCCGAAACATGCATCTCTAGCTAATAATATATATAATTAATTAAAGTTAATTTTTACATCAGCAAATTGATTAAAGAGATACGCATGCATATCTCATATATAGTACACACATGGCATGCATATGGCTGCAGAACTAACAAATAAACAGGAGCGAGAAGGAAATTAACTAAACTAGCATGCATGCTAGCTGCATAGTGATAGTAATTAATGCGTGAAGAAGAAGCTAGCAGGATGCATATAGCTAGCATGGGAATGGGATATATAAATATGATCAAGCTATGTAAGAGACAGGGCCGAGCCTAAGCTCAAGGTCGAGACCGGCGTGGTCATCCTGCGGGCCGCCGCCTGCTGGAGTTGTTGCAAGAGTAGTAGTGCTGCAGCTGCACACCACTCCAATCCCCAACTCCAAGCTCACCGGCGGTGGTGGATAGTTGAGGTTGGGAATCATCGCCGCCGCCGGTGCCGGTGCCGGAGGAGGAGGAGGGGACGATCCGCCGTGCCTGAGCCTGGCCCTGTCCCTCCTGTGGACATTCATGTGGCCCCCGAGGGCCTGCGCCGACCTGAACTCCCTCTTGCAGAAGCTGCAGGGGTAGGATCTCGGAGGCCAAGTGAAGCTGCTGCCATGCAGAAAGCCGCAGCTCCTCCATGGCTGCTGCTGCTTGTTGCTCTCCCTCTCCATGGTAGGTGTAGGTGCTACGTGCAGAGGAAGAAGCTTGGTGCGTGATGATGAGTGGCACAGATCGAGTGAGAAACGAAATGGTAGTGGTGCTAGCTATCTATTTGTACTTAGAGGTATAGCTAGCTAGTGTCTCTGCTTGCATATGCTACGGTGATTGAGCAGCTAGCAGTGCTATCATGGTGCGCGTTGGACTTGCATTGACCCTCTCTCTCTCTCTCTCCCTCCCTCTCTCTCTCCAGACCGACAGACAAACAGAGTGCGAGGGAGTCCGGGCCGGGATCGAGCAGACGATCGACGGCACTGTGCATACATGCATTCATTCATGTACTGACTGTACGTGCTGGACTCTACATGCAATGCAATGCATGTGAGGCGTTGTGGCTATGCATCCCGAAATAGCTTAGCTCGTGTCTCGTTTGTCAAAGGTGCGTGAGCAGTGAAAATCATATCTTTCCCTGGAGAACAAACGGCAGACGGGCAGCCTGCTATGCTGCACTCCACTCCACCGCCTCGGCCACCAGTCCTCTGCATGCTTGCTGCTGCTTTGACCACGTTACTTTTGGAGTACGTGTAATGAGATCTACTAGCTGCATGCCTGGCAACAGAGACCAGCATGAATCGGGAAGACCATGAATACACAACACACACAAATGATCCACTAGCTGTTCACGACCGATGCTTAACTTGTTGCATTGCAAGCATGGTCATCGATCCCAAACTCCCAAATATAATGGACCACCCGCTACCGGAAATCCGGTCTTTGCCGTGTGTCTTGCTCTTTGCCGAGTGTTGAGCAAGACACACGGCAATTTTGCCGAGTGTTTTTTTAAAAGAACACACGGCAAAGAGAAAAAAAAAACACTCGGCAAAGGAAAACACACGGCAAAAAAAAAATTAAAACACGTTTTGAAGCCCTAAACGAAATCAAATTGTATAACTTCTAAAGATCTACAACTTTTACTTTGATCATTTGTTTATATAATAAAGTGGTACTAAAAGTGTTTGCATATCATACACCTCTCGTATAGTTTCCTAAAACAACGAGAGATGTATAAGACTTGTGAACAATCTTACTATCGGTATGTTGTATGAACTTTTGACCAAGATGAAAGTTGTTTAGATCGAAAATTTATGAAACTTTTTAGTTCACAACTTTTTTATTTTAAATCATCTTGTCAACGAAAAACTAAGTTTGTATTTCTCAAATTTGAAATTCAAATTTTGTAAACAACCTCGGATGAACTTTTGACAAAAAAAATACGAGTATGTGTAGTATATCTATCCGATTGCATTGGTTGTTCAAGCAGTGTCAGTACACTCACATGTGAAACTTGAGGAGAACCCGTGCCGGACGCGTAATCAAGGAAATCACAAACGCGCAGAACCTGAACCGGGACGCCTGGCAACAAGGCTAGGCCGGCCGGCCTATACTAGGCCGATCGGCCTGGGCCTGTGGCCAACCCCACCGGCTCGACTCCAGCAACCCCTAACTTTGATCCTTGCATGATTTTGATCCAAATAAAAAAATTCTGGCTAGACAATACTAAAATTTGATCAAAATTCATGGAAGCGAACCCCTCCGCGTGACATCATGGATATGCTTGTGATATTTCTCGAGCAAGTATTTCATTGCCTTGGAACTTTTATAGGAGTACCTGATCTTTTTGTTAATTGACCCTTGTGATATGATGACTTGAGAAGTTGAACCTTCCAATTCGAGGCATTGGAGATTGTTTTTAAAATTAGCAACTTGAGGCAACCCTTATTATTATCAACTTGACATGTCCTATCCAAAGCCTTATAAAAAGTTCAAGTTGACGCCTCCACACATCCACCTTCTAAATTTTGAGCTCGCTCGAGTCGCTTGCATTCACATTTGTGCTAACTTGTTTTATCTTGGTCATTTACGTACACGGGCATCGACAAAGTCCACAGTTATCAAAGCTTTTCATCCCTCGAAAAAAGTGAAGAAGAGAGTGGTACACACCATACCTTCAGTATAAAAAAGAGAGAGAAGAAAGGGAAAAGATGAAAGATGGACTCAAACATCAAAGTACACATGCACTTGGCCAAGGTTTATGAGTGGTGTGAATGACTAGACAAGTTATTCGATCTTGCAAAATAAACAAAGAAGAGTGAGCGATGCCCAAAAAACTCCACCTTATAATATATAAATAGAAGAGGCTTGATTCTAAGCCTAGGTGAGGATCCAAACACTTTGAGTGATTGAGAGATGTTAAAAATAATAAGGGTATGCCTCGCTTTCTTTAAAATTTATCAAAAACTCCAAACGCCGAGAAGAAGAAGTGATTGACCAATCATCGAGTTGTTATAAGGCTCAATTGATGAAGATGGAGGTGTTAGCCACCAAAATCCAAGGTACGAAGGAAAACTCACAGATATGACTTGTGTATTCCTTGAGTTCATGACCCTGATCTTGCTATGTCCTGATAATTTAATTCAATCTTTGCTAAGGGACTAGCAAAGTTCAGGTGGGGGGCGTGTTGGTGGTCATTACGTTACGATTTTACCACCAACATTCCGTTACATTTCAGGCTCATCTTGCTCATAACAAAGTGAATTTGGTTATTTCTAATGAGTTCCACAAGTTTTGGATAATTTGTGAGTGAAGGAGCAAACAGGTGAAAGAAGGGCCAATTTGGACACAAACCCAGGCCGGCCGGCCTAGCATAGGCCGACCGGCCCCCTCTTGTGGCCCCTAACCACGTCACTGATCCAGGAGACCACAGACACAACGCTAAGTATCCTGAGATGTGAGATCAACGTCGGTTTGATCCAAGGACCCGAAAGGCCTAAGCTATGGTTTGCATGGATTGAAGGGCCCACCAACCTTGGATTCTCGGACAGCTTTGATCCAAAGCAACCGTTACCGACCTCAGGATCTAATTCAGAGCGTCCCTGAAGAAGGCGGTGCCACAGGGCAGCTAGACCAGGCCGGCCTAGTCTAGGCCGGCCGGCCTCCCCCTGAGGCCGCCACGTGCCCCCCTTCGCGTGACAGTTAAGCACGAGCTTAGCTTAAGCTTGACGCCAGGGAACCGACCCTGAAGACTATAAAAGGGACCCCTCTTCACCTTGAGAAGACACACCACATTGGAGAGAAGAGAAGCTTAGTGAAAGTGTTCTCATCTTTAGAGTTAGATTAGGGAGAGAGTGGGTGAGTTGCTTGGGTGACAGCCAAGCTTTGTAGAGAGAGTCCGGGATTCCTTCTCGGCCTCATCTCAACATTTCCACCTCCGAGTAATATATTTCAAGAGTTATCTTCAGTAAGTCATCGGTCCCTTGCCTTTAGTACCTCGCTAGTTCACAACTTACTTTTAGCAATTTATCTTATCTATCGTTTGATCTGTGGGTACCTGAGTCTGCGTGAGTGACAGCGACTCTTGTTTGGGGTTTCCTCTATAGCCCTTCGCGTTGGGTTAAGGTCAGTGGCTGAAAGCTTAGGCGTGGTGCCTATGCTACTGTTGGCGGTCGATATCCATGACTTTTACCGCCAACATTTCTCCGGATTTCATGCTCATATAGTGATAATCATGCTAATATCATTTATACTAATGAGTTCCACAAGTTTTGTACAATTTGTGAGTGAAGGAGCAAACTGGAAAAATGGGAGGCCATTTGGGCTCAGGGCCAGGCCGGCCGGCCTAGCCTAGGCCGGCCGGCCCACTTTTTCCTCTTTTGGCCATGGCGTTGATCCACAAGTTTACTAATGTATCAAGGATGATCATGAGCCGTGCAATTGATGTCGGTTTGATCAATGGACCCGGAAGGCCTAGGGTGGGATAAACATGGATTGAAGGGCCCACAACCTAGGATTCTTGGACAGCTTCAACCGAACGCAACAAGTACCGACTTTAGGACATCATCCAGGCCGTCCCTGCAAAAGTCGGTGCCACTTGGCACCAGGGCCAGGCCGGCCGGCCTACACCAGGCCGGCCGGCCTCCCACCGTGGCCTCTACGCTTCCTCTTTCGCGTGGAAGCTAAGCAAGTAGTTGGCGTCACCCCTAAGCAGGATTTTACCCCTGGAGGGCTATAAAAGGCGCCCTTCACCTCCACACAAGACACACCATCCATTGGAGAGAAGAGAAGGCTCAAGATGTAGTCCACTATTATCTTAGAGTTGAGTAGAGTAGAGAGAGAGTGGGTGAGTTGCTCGGGTGACAGCCGAGCTTTGTAGAGAGAGTCCGGGATTTCTTCCTCGGTCTCGTCTCAACATTTCCACCCCCGAGGAATAAAGCTTCAGAGATATCTTCAGTAAGTTCCTCGGTCTCTTGCCTTAGTATCTCGCTAGTTTACTTTTTACTTTCAGCAATTTATCTTGGCTATCTATGATCTGCGGGTACCTGAGTCTGCGCGAGTGACAGCGACTCTTGTTTGGGGTTTCCTCTATAGCCCTTCGCGTTGGGTGGAGGTCAGTGGCTGAAAGCTTAGGCGTGGTGCCTGTGCTGGCTAGTCACCTCAGGTTGTGTTGCGCCCCACGGAACTGCAGTGGTAGGCGGCAGGTGGTGACAGCCCTGTCCGTCCTTTGTACTCCACCATGTTCGGGTGTACTCATAACAGTAGTGCTGAGCCCGGAAGAACCCCTCTCTCACCCCGTTCTGAGTTCTTCCCGTTCTAGCCGTCGAAGCAGATCATGTTAGATTAAGATAGGTTGTCTGGGGTAACGAGTGGCTAACTAAGGTTAAGCTCTCTACATCCTTTACACATTTCTCCCCTGGTGGGTCCGGTTAGGAAAGTTCTAGACTAGTCGCGTCTATCGTTCCTTGGATTTGACATCCAGGTTTCTACTCCCCTGGTGAAAGGCTACAATGTACTCCGTGCGCTTGCGGATTTAGTCAGGCTAAGGAGTGCCAACAAGCTTTTCTGACGCCGTTGCCGGGGAACGGTAGCAACACTAGTGTAGGAATTTTTTTAGCCGTACACTTTATCCCCATAACCATCTACCACATGGAGTTTTCTCCTAGTTATCAGGCGGTTCCATTTCGCGAGTGTTTGGAATTGCCACCATCCTTCCCCCCCGTTATCTGATGGCTTCGAGATCCGCCCCAATCTCGTTGCCATCGTTTGTTCACACTCCTTGCAATAGATGAGGAGAAGTTCTCTCCTAACATTCCCGGGATGAACCAAGAAGGAACTCTTCCTATTTTTCTCTGGCAGGGGAAGCAAAGTTTTGGTACAATCGGAGTGCAAGAGGAGTTGGAGGAGATTGGATCAAAGTGAACGTTGAAGTTTGTCTGTTTGTCTATCCCATCACCAAAGCTCAGAGATGAGCTACTTGGAGCAACCTGGGAGAAGTTTGGTATGGTGCTCATACAACGAACGTTGGTAGATTGAGACATAGTGCTCATCCTTAGGATCAGTTTTCTGACCCTCCCACCGACTTTCCCATGAACCAAACAGCAAATCCTCATTCTTTCATTAGATCCACCGCCTCCGACCACACGACTTGAGCGAACAAAAACCCCCAGACCAAGAGAATTCCCTTAAGGATCTGCCACGTCAGGTGTGCACGCTCAAGGTCTGAGTAATTCATTCCGAAAGTCACGACCGCAGACAAAGGGTCTATCTGCGGTTACGAGCAAGGAATGACGGAGGAAGCAGAAGCTAGTCGACCCTAGCTTTAATGCCCTCCACCTATTGAGGGGACTGACACACGAGAAGTTGTCGATGATTTTTCATAAGCACCTAAAAGGGATCAGCGGCCAGATGTTGGAAAACAAAGGAATTATCCGAGTTGTGCCTGAGGGGCGCAACAGAGTGATCCTAGATTTCCACATCTTCGATATCCTCAAAGGTGACAAAATCTTCTTGTTGGATCAGCCAATAGAGCATCTTGTCAACTTAATCACGATCGAGCTATAGCTCAGAGTTGACAAAGAAAACATCCTGATCAACCTTGCATGATCAGTGAGTTCAGCCTTGCACGATCATTATTGCAAAGGGCTAGACAGACCCCGTGAAGAACCAATGAGCATATTTTTCAGATGCTCAACCAATCCCAGGGGCAGAACCGGGCAGTCAAGCTCGACATGGTGGAGAACCATAGCCTCCTCCACTAGAGTTGTTGATTGCTGCCACTTGGATTGAGACATATCTCTCTTCCACTTGGAATAGAGATATTTACCTCTTCACGACAATCGCAGCACGCCAGTCATCATCAGTGATAAACTGACAGAGAATGAGGCTCGACAGGCTGCAACAGTCTTAGAGAAGTATCGGCCCATTTTTAGGTATTCTCTACAGACTAGACGGGGATCAACCCCAACACCCATCGTATCGCTTGAACCGGACAAACAGCCTTTTGGCTGAATGATGCGATGAGGGAGGTAGGCACACCTGCATGTGGGTATTATTTACCCCATGTAAGCACCCACTTTAAGTGGTGAGGCACTAGTCAATTTTCATCTACCTCCACCTGTCTTTATTGTTTGGTCTATGCAATGCACCAACAGAGGTGTATGCTATCAGCCTTCTCTCCCATTATCAAGGACATCCTTTGTCCTTGGCAAGAACATCATGGAGGAATTCCTTGATGATGTCTCAGTCCATGGACAACCTTTGGTTTATGCCTCGCGGATATGGATAGAGTTCGTGAGAATTTCCAAAGGCTCCACCTTGTCCCAAATTGGGAGAAGTGTCAGCTGAGAAGGCCCCCCATCATACAACCTCCTGATTGGATTCTTCCTATCAAGATCATGTGCTACGCTAGTAACCATACAATCGGGACAGAGCTGGATCAATGCAAGAAATCATCATTATCAAAAGCATTGACCAGAGTTCGACAAACAATGGAGAAGGAACTGTCTGTAGTGGTATCCACCCATGACAAGTTCAGACCCTACTTGGTCGATGTCAAAGTGTTAGCACGCGGACCATGCTACACCAAGATATCACCTGACCAAGAAGGACGACAAGCCACAACTCATCCGTTGGATTCTTGCTCCTTCATGAATTTGCTTCACGACTCAAAAAAAAAAGAAGAGAGCAAATAAATACGTGGCATATCATCTCCCAAGGATACAAGTTCAATCATATGAGATGATACTCTCTCAAGGGTAGCTTTACAAACTTGGATTAACACCCTTAGAGAGAAGGAATGCATTCACCTTATCAGATTTAACCAATGGGATTCATATCATACTGGTTTACTCCACCGCTGCAACCCATATGTGAGACCCGCAAGATTCTTAAGTGTCGGTTCCACTTCTCACAGAGAATGAGCTACGGAAGTTTTTGTTTCCTTCCGTATAAACCTCGTGCTAAGGTTCGACAGACTGATCACCTGACCAACCAAGCACACACACGCTAAGAGTCTTTGTGGTGCCCACGATGCTCATTGAGTCAAAGGACTGACGAGCATCTTGGTGATCATGGACTAAACGTCCATAGTAGTTGAAGCACTTCATGTTGTGGATAAGGAGATGGGGACTCTCACTCCAGCCTTAGAAGTGCAATAGCGGGTTGGAAGTAAATCACCGGGTCGCAAATCCGTACCATCTTCAGATAGTCAATCAGAAACATCAACAGAATATCATGAACAATCTGTCATGGAGAAGGGATGGAAGAGCAATCAACCGAGACACTTTGTGCACACAGAACATCATTCCCATTAGGAGAACAAAAAGGTGAAACAGAGACCCCCAATCAGCCAGAGTCCAAATGATGAAATCAAATGGCTGAATTGGAGGATGGAGAAGGAAGGTTTTCCTTTATGCTTCTCCTCGAGGACAATGACAGGGATGTTTTCAGTTGAAAATATTCCTCGAGCCCGATATCCCGGAACTCGAAGTGATGGACTACTATGAGTATCCGAGTTACAACCATAGTCCATGGTCATGGCCGGACCTAAAATGTGCCATTATCTTAGTATAGGTTTGGGTGCTGCAATTTCCCTTTTCATTTTGTTTTCCCGATATTTATTTTCCAACAGCATCCCCATATTTCCCTTTTGAATAAAATGTTGCTTTGTTCCTGCCATGCTTTTGGTGGTTGGTGCACACTTGTGTGCCAACCACACCCCTGCTCTAACTCTACACTAAGTGCGCAGAAAATAGGACGAGCAACACATCAACGAGCAGTCTTCACCCGTGCCCAAATAACCACATGGCAGCCATCTGCTGAGATTCAACTACGCACGGAGGTTTGAAACCCTTTCTCCATTTCCTTTCTTGGTTTTAATTCAAATGCGAGCATGAGTTCACGACAATTAAAATTTGAATGAAACACCTAGAAAGAGATGAAAATCCTACATGTTTATCAAAGGTGCATAAGCTTTATTTCTTTGCAAGTATCTATGTGCCTTTGGAACTTTACTATAGGATCACTTGATCTTTCACTTATTGACTCTTACGATATAATGACATGAGAGGCTTGTTCTTTTCTAATTCAAAGTCTTGGAGAATTTCATTTTGAAAATGAAAAAAAAAAATAAAACAAAAAAAATGAGGCAACTCTCATTCATGCTCAACTTTGCCAAGTCCCATCCAGAGCCATATCATGCATGACACAATTTTGAAACTCCACATAGCTATCTTTACATTTTGAGCTTGATCAAACATCGTGCCTTCTGAGACATGCATGTTCTTCCTTGCACTTTGGTCATTCACGTACACGTTTCATCAAATAAAGTCCATCATAGAATAAAAGTCCATCAAAAGTGGTTCTCAAGCAGCTCTTCATCCCCCTGAAAAAAAGGGAAAAGAAAAAAAAGATGAGTGGGAGGTCCTACTCGAGTAAAAAAAAAGAGAGAGAAGAAGGGGAAAGATGGAAGAAGCTAGAATCAAATACCACTCAAGGACATTCATCATCCATCATCCACATTCACTTGCACTTGACCAAAGTTCATGGTTGACATGATCTCTCAAAGACAAGTTATTTGATCTCGCAACATAGATGGAAGAGATAAGCATTTCTATCGATCCCTACCTTGAGCCCCACATATAACCTTGTAGAGGTAGGTGAGGCTACTTGAAAAGCCTTAGTGAGTATCAAACACTTTGAGCGACTGAGTGGCTTGAGAGAATGAGAGTATGCCTCCATATTTTGAAAAAAAAATCCCCAAGTACTGAGAAGGAGGAATCAGGCTCTCCGTTGATTTATTCTGAGGTTCAATAGGTGAAAGTGAAGGTGTTAGCCACCTAGAATCCAAGGTATGAGGGAAAGATTTGAAATAATTCTTATGCATACTCTTGATTTCATGACCCTAGGCTTTGCTTGATCCTCTGGATCTAACTCCACCCTTTGCTCCGGACGAGCAAAGTCTAGGTGTGCGGGCGTGTTGGCGGTCGATATCCATGACTTTTACCGCCAACATTTCTCCGGATTTCATGCTCATATAGTGATAATCATGCTAATATTATTTATACTAATGAGTTCCACAAGTTTTGTACAATTTGTGAGTGAAGGAGCAAACTGGAAAAATGGGAGGCCATTTGGGCTCAGGGCCAGGCCGGCCGGCCTAGCCTAGGCCGGCCGGCCCACTTTTTCCTCTTTTGGCCACGGCGTTGATCCACAAGTTTACTAATGTATCAAGGATGATCATGAGCCGTGCAATTGATGTCGGTTTGATCAATGGACCCGGAAGGCCTAGGGTGGGATAAACATGGATTGAAGGGCCCACAACCTAGGATTCTTGGACAGCTTCAACCGAACGCAACAACTACCGACTTTAGGACATCATCCAGGCCGTCCCTGCAAAAGTCGGTGCCACTTGGCACCAGGGCCAGGCCGGCCGGCCTACACCAGGCCGGCCGGCCTCCCACCGTGGCCTCTACGCTTCCTCTTTCGCGTGGAAGCTAAGCAAGTAGTTGGCGTCACCCCTAAGCAGGATTTTACCCCTGGAGGGCTATAAAAGGCGTCCTTCACCTCCACACAAGACATACCATCCATTGGAGAGAAGAGAAGGCTCAAGATGTAGTCCACTATTATCTTAGAGTTGAGTAGAGTAGAGAGAGAGAGTGGGTGAGTTGCTCGGGTGACAGCCGAGCTTTGTAGAGAGAGTCCGGGATTTCTTCCTCAGTCTCATCTCAACATTTCCGCCCCCGAGGAATAAAGCTTCAGAGATATCTTCAGTAAGTTCCTCGGTCCCTTGCCTTAGTATCTCGCTAGTTTACTCTTTACTTTCAGCAATTTATCTTGGCTATCTATGATCTGCGGGTACCTGAGTCTGCGCGAGTGACAGCGACTCTTGTTTGGGGTTTCCTCTATAGCCCTTCGCGTTGGGTGGAGGTCAGTGGCTGAAAGCTTAGGCGTGGTGCCTGTGCTGGCTAGTCACCTCAGGTTGTGTTGCACCCCACGGAACTGCAGTGGTAGGCGGCAGGTGGTGACAGCCCTGTCCGTCCTTTGTACTCCACCACGTTCGGGTGTACTCATAACAGTAGTGCTGAGCCCGGAAGAACCCCTCTCTCACCCCGTTCTGAGTTCTTCCCGTTCTAGCCGTCGAAGCAGATCATGTTAGATTAAGATAGGTTGTCTGGGGTAACGAGTGGCTAACTAAGGTTAAGCTCTCTACACCCTTTACCCATTTCTCCCCTGGTGGGTCCGGTTAGGAAAGTTCTAGACTAGTCGCGTCTACCGTTCCTTGGATTTGACATCCAGGTTTCTACTCCCCTGGTGAAAGGCTACAATGTACTCCGTGCGCTTGCGGATTTAGTCAGGCTAAGGAGTGCCAACAGCTACCTAGCCACCTCAAGTTGTGTTGCACCCCGCGGAACTGCAGTGGTAGGCGGCAGGTGGTGACAGCCCTGTCCATCCTTTGTACTCCACCACGTTCGGGTGTACTCATAACAGTAGTGCTGAGCCCGGAAGAACCCCTCTCTCACCCCATTCTGAGTTCTTCCCGTTCTAGCCGTCGAAGCAGATCAAGTTAGGTTTAGATAGATTGTCTGGGGTAACGAGTAGCTAACTAAATTCAAGCTCTCTACCGACTTACCTTGTGCTCCCTGGTGGGTCCGGTTAGAAAAGTTCTAGGCTAGTCGCGTCTACCGTTCCTTGGATTTGACATCCAGGTTCTTACTCCCCTAGTGAAAGGCTACATCGTACTCTGTGCGCTTGCAGATTTAGTTAGGCTAAGGAGTGCCAACAATGATGATGAAGTACAAGCAAATAATCAACCATCTTCTTCATCTATGGTGCCTCAAGTTGATGGTAGTGGGAAAGATTCTCAAGATCAAGTGGATGACTCACCTCTTCCAAATGAAGATACTCATGTACCACAAGATCAAGTTGAGGCTCAAGCACAAGATGTTGATGCTCCACAAGCCCCTCAAAATGTTGAAACTAGAAGACACAATCCAAGAATTCAAGCTCATCCTAGAGATTTCATTATTGGGAGCCCTACTCAAGGAATCACAATAAGAGCCAAACAACGATCAAATTATTGTGAGCATAGTTCATTTGTCTCAATCATAGAGCCAACCAAAATTGAAGAAGCTCTCAATGATCCGGATTGGGTGAATGCAATGCATGAAGAACTAAACAACTTCACCCGGAATAAGGTGTGGACATTGGAGGAAAGACCAAAAGATGCAATAGTGATTGGAACCAAATGGGCATTCCGCAACAAGCAAGATGTCCAAGGCAATGTAGTGGGGAACAAGGCAAGGCTAGTGGCAAAAGGGTTCTCTCAAGTTGAAGGACTAGATTTTGGAGAGACTTTTGCACCGGTGACAAGACTAGAAGCTATTCGCATCCTTCTTGCTTATGCATCATGTCACAACTTGAAGCTATATCAAATGGATGTGAAGAGTGCCTTTCTAAATGGATATATCAATGAACTAGTCTATGTTGAGCAACCACCGGGCTTTGAAGATCCATTCAACCCCAATCATGTGTATAGGTTGTCCAAGGCTCTCTATGGTCTCAAGCAAGCACCTAGAGCATGGTATGAGCGCCTTAGGGACTTCCTTATTGCAAAAGGTTTCAAGATTGGGAAGGTGGACACCACACTATTTACCAAGAAAATCAATGATGATCTCTTCATTTGTCAAGTGTATATTGATGATATTATCTTTGGCTCAACAAATGAAGACTTTTGCAAAGAGTTTGGTGATATGATGTCAAAGGAGCTTGAGATATCTATGATTGGAGAGCTTACATTCTATCTTGGTTTTCAAATCAAGCAACTTGATGAAGGGACTTTCATTTGTCAAGAAAAATATACCAAAGACCTTCTCAAGCGCTTCAAGATGGATGATTGTAAGACCATCAAGACCCCAATGGCAACAAATGAACATCTCGACATGGATGAGGGAGGTAAACCGGTTGACCAAACTCTCTACCGTTCTATGATTGGTAGCTTGTTGTACCTCACCGCATCTAGGCCCGACATCATGTTTAGTGTGTGTATGTGTGCTAGATTCCAAGCCAAACCTAAGGAAGCTCACCTAGTAGCCGTGAAAAGAATCCTTAGGTACCTCAAGTTCACACCAAGCATTGGCCTTTGGTATCCCAAAGGAGCTAGTTTTCAACTCGTGGGCTATTCCGATTCAGATTATGCGGGTTGCAAGGTTGATGGGAAAAGCACCTCCGGAGGGTGCCAATTGCTTGGTAGATCACTAGTTTCTTGGTCATCCAAAAAGCAAAATAGTGTTGCTCTTTCAACCGTCGAAGCCGAGTACATAGCCGCCGGCTCTTGTTGTGCACAAATCCTTTACATGATGCAAACCCTTCTTGATTACAATGTGATTCTAAAAAGGGTACCTTTGTTGTGTGACAATGAGAGCGCGGTTAAACTTGCTAACAACCCGGTCCAACACTCCCGCACCAAGCACATTGATGTTCACCATCACTTCATTAGAGATCATGTTGCTAAGGAAGATATCTTGCTAGATGGTGTAAGGACGGAAGACCAATTGGCGGATGTCGGTGATATTATCTCCGGCAGTCTTCCACGGGGTAGCCCACGGAAGTGATTTGTAATGCAGGGAAGATCGCAAAGATCGGAAGCAAGATGGTTAGGATGGACAGACACAGGGGTTTATACAGGTTCGGGCCGTCGACTCGACGTAATACCCTACGTCCTGTTTTGGGGTGTTGTATTGCGTGGATTGTGAGTTGAGATGTGTTCAGATGTTTTGGAGGGGGTCCCTGCCCGCCTTATATATCGGGGGGCAGGGTTACAAGTCGGTTTGTATCCGATCCTATCTCTAAGAATCTTTTCCTTCTTTACAATAATTCTTATTCCAACTAGGACTTCTCCTTCCAGACCCTTCCTCCGTGCGCCAACTTGTCCCGCACGTCTTCAGGTCCAGAACGGTGGGCTGGGCCGCCCCCTTTTGGTGGGCTGCCAGGCTTGCTCGTGAGGTACCCGGGTACTATATCCCCCACAGTAGCCCCCGAGCGCTTCTTGACCGATCGTTGGCTGTAATTGATTCGTCTTTTCTTACATGATCCGAGTGCTCCCAAGTTGTCTAAGATCTCATCCGAGTGATTTCGAAGAAGATCCGAGTGATTATGAGGAAAATCTGAGTGGTTTCGAGGAAGATCTGAGTGCATGATCAGACGTTCCTGAAAACAATTCTTCAATTATGGCCATAGTGAGGGGAAGGAGTGCTCTTCTTCACGACGCGACAGCAAAGTGAATACACTTAGCCCCCGGGCTTTGGGCAATTTTAGTATGAAATTGGCCAAAGGTCTTCAACTTTTATCCATCTATATCTTGATCTTCAATGGCGTGCACCTCCAGGTGCACCCATTGGGTGTAGCCCCCGAGCCTTGAGCAGAATAGAATATTCTGGTCGAGGGTCAAAAATAAAATATTATGAATCTCTTTTTGAACTTAATCCATCAATGGTGTGCACCTCCAGGTGCACCCATTGGGTGTAGCCCCCGAGTCTTGTTACGACTCAGCATGATCATGTCAAGACTCTGAAAGCCGTGAATTCTGACTGATTTTTTCAGCCCCCATGCCTCTGGACATGGATTTTAGATAATCTTTTCCTTCTGGGGCTTTTTTGTTTCCCCTTTATAAGGATTCTATCCTCAAGTTCTTTGAACTCGGCATGACCTCCGAGTCGTGTCCCACGACTCAGCTTGACCATATGGTAAGCCATCTTCTCGTAAGATTTATACTTGTCAGCATTTAACCCAGATTTCTGAGCGAATTTAGCGATAGTATCGCATGCCTTATGTAAAAATCAATTGCAAGGATGCAATATTAATTGCAAAATCAAGTCTGGCCGTCGACTAATTTTAGCCTCACGACCGAGTGGTTTCTGCCCCTGAACACTAGCTCAGGAACCCACAAATTTGTTAGCGTAACAGAACCGAACGGTCGTGCTATATTTCAGCCCATTTAGGCCCACTACTCCGCAAAGTCCGTTGCTTCCTAACGGTTGCTTTACGGAAGACGAAATATCGCGAGATATCGTGACTCCTTACCGCATCTTTGAATTCAAAGCGACGGGACGTGCCTGCGTCGGTTGAGTTCCCGAGACACGCATCGCGCCGCGCGCGGGAGGAACGGTTCATTCCATTATAAGCCATCCCCACCGCAATCTTCTTCCTTTACTCGCCATTCGCCTTCCCAGCGCTCCAGTTCTCCTCCGCGCGCAAGAGCAAACCCTAGATCCACTCCCGCAGCTTTCCTCCTCGATCTTCAGCCCCCGCTCGTCGCCATGGCGCCCAAGAGGAAGGAAGCCCCGAAGCGGAAGGAGAGGTCGCCGGGAAGGGCCCGGTCGTCCAAGTCCAAGGCCACCGTCGAGGTCGCCGTGGATCGCGCCGCCGAATGGAGGGAGTCCATCACCACCACCAGGCGCCTCGAGCAGCACGTCATCGACGGCATCCTCCCCGACCAGCAAACCGCCGAGTGGCGCGCAGCCGCCGGTGAGTCTTTCCCCACCCCAAATTCCTCTGATCTGGTGGTGTTTGAATCTTTCTTTCTTCGTGGTTTTGGCGTGCCCGCGCATCCTTTCCTCCGCGGGCTGCTGCACTTTTATGGGATCAGTCTTTGCGCACTGAATCCCAACTCCATTCTTCACATCGCCATCTTCATCAACCTCTGTGAGGCCTATCTTGGGATAGAGCCTCACTTCAATCTTTTTCTTCATCTTTTTCTTCTAAAACCTTATCCCAGAACCGAGTGCCCGCAAGTAGTCGGGGGCGCCGGATTCCAACTCCGCGAGGGTCGAACTCGGGAGTATTTTGACATTCCTTTTCTTACCTCCAACAAGGGGTGGCAGTCCGAGTGGTTTTACGTAGGAAACCACTCGCCTACCATCTCTCCTGAAATCGATTCTCGTCCTGTTCCCTCCCAATCCTGGACTGCTCTTCCCAAGGAGAGTGAAATGGATCAGGTTCGGGAACTCCTGGGTCTCATAACCCAGTTGAAGGACAGAGGGTTGTCTGCCGTCGGTGTGGCAGCCAACTTCGTGCTGCGCCGGGTCCAGCCCCTCAAGCAGCGGGCTCATCCGGCGTATGAGTACTACGCCGAGGGGGACAACACGCGCGAAGCCCCCGAGCGTGTTGACAAAGTCGAAGCCGCAGCTCGGCTTGGCAAATTCTTCGCGACAGGAACCTCCTTGAGAACTACTGACTGTCCTCCGGCGTTCAACTTGGGAAATCCACGCCCTGAGGTATTTATTCAATCTGTTGTTATTGTTTATTTCAATTCCACCCATTGGGTGTAATCTCAAAACTGAACCCCACTTTTGCAGGGTCGAGCTGCCTTTGTATCCCTCCCTCCTTTGCCTGAGATGCCGAAGGGAGTGGATCAACCGGCTCGGCGCAGGGCCGTTGATGCTGAAGAAGCAGTCGGGGGAAGTGAGAGTGACCTGCGCGACTCTGATATCACTTTGTCGTCCTCTCCTTCTCCCGACGTGCTGTCTCCGAGTGGTGGGAAGGCTGCCCCTGCCCCGAAGAAGCGGAAGATCTCAACGGGGATCGTGATTGGGGATGCGCCAAGCCGCCGCCAACTCCTCATCTCTGAGTCGTCTGACTCGGAAGGAGACGAAGCTGGTGGTGCCGAGTCGTCAATCCCGCCCCCAATCATCAGCTCGGAGCAGTCTCCCCTTGCAGTAGAACCTCTGAGTGCTGCAAGTCCGAGGGACCTCCCTTCCCCCACTCGGAAAGGAAAGCGCCCGAGAATGCGCATATCTACTCTGTAAGTATCATTGTCGTCTCTTTATTTTCCTTTATGTTCATCTGTTAATAATTCATGTCCTTTATCCTGTAGCACGCCGTCTGAGATCCCCTTTGCGGGTCCTGTGCCTCAGACGGCCGTTGAGACCGAGACCCCGTCAATCCAAATGCCAGAGGTGCCGATCCACTCGGCTGATCTTCTCAGCGATCAGCCTGTGGGTCCACCACCAGAGTCGTTGCGAGCACCGACCCTGCCTCCACCG
The DNA here is from genome assembly GCA_015476505.1 of Urochloa ruziziensis. Taxonomy (NCBI): domain Eukaryota; kingdom Viridiplantae; phylum Streptophyta; class Magnoliopsida; order Poales; family Poaceae; genus Urochloa; species Urochloa ruziziensis. Next base: position 50,988,066 of record CM027123.1, on the reverse strand, counting down.
AGTCCTACACCGGCGTCGCCGACCCCACCGCCAGTTCCTCAAGGCAGCCCCCAGCCTGCTCCTGTGGTTGAACCGACTGCAGCAGTGGAGGAGCCCCAGACTGCGGCGGTCGAAGTTGCTTCTATGGTGGTCGGTGCTTTGAGTGGTGGTGCTCCCATGACTCCTCTGGAGGAGTTCATGTCACTCCATCTTCGCATGGGCCAGATAGCCAAGGTATTTCCTGAGCTACTTATCTTGTTGATGTCAAGTACCGAGTGGTACATCAATTCATATTGTCATCTGACTTGTCTTTGCAGGACTTAGCTGCTGATGCCGAGGCAAAAGCCTTGGTTATTTAAGAACTATCTTCTGCAGTCGCTAAGGCCGATTCCTTGGTGGCCCGAGTGACTGAACTCGAAGCTGCTGCGACCCAACACCAGGCTGAGTTGGAGGAAGCCCAGCGTACCACTCGCGATCTACGCGGAGAGGTAGAGCAGGCTAGGCTCAACGAGGCCCAGGCCGTGCACGAGCTCAGAGGTATGTTATTCCTTGTTTGTTTTTCTGTCAGACGTGAATATATTATCCAGATCTAACTTTCTGTAGATTATCGGTATCGGATTATGTCCCAATTCGCAGAGCTCACTGTCAAGGTGGCCCGGCTGCAAGGCGAGGCTGAGGCGCTGCGCACCGAGAGGATCGCGCTGGAGGACGCTATCCGAGTGGTGGCGGAGGAGATCGAGCCGGAGGCGTCATCGTCTTCGACTTCTATCCTCGACCGCGTTCGGGCGCTCCCACGCTTCTTCCGGCGACAGCTCTGCTCCATCAGCCAGGCCAGCTGTGGTCATGTCCTGGCGGTGCTCAAGTCGCTGTTCCCGGTAGTCGGACCTGGAGCCACTCAGCCGTGGATATGCTGCTGGCACCTCCGAAGACGACGTGGGCAGACTGCTCCTTGAGGTCGAGCCTATCGCCAATGTCCTGTCCAAGGATGTTGTTGATGACTCTGAAGAAGCGGCCCCGTCTGTTGATCCTGCAGTGTAAATAAAATATTTGTAGTATTTGGTGGAACTAATACTGTTTGAACAAAGTTTAAGTTGTCGTTATTGTGTATAAGTTTTATGGGGCTACTACTCCCTTTCTTTCTGCGCTGGCCTTAATTTCTGAGTTGTTGACCTGTTACGGAGTAGATTAGCCTCGTTGGTCTCAGTCTCATGCCGCAGAGTCTTTGTCGTACGTTTAGAGCTTTGACTTGGCGAGTACTTTCCCTCTCGATTTAAGGTTTGTTCCACTCGTGCTTTATGTGCGTGACGCGAAAGAGGAAATACGAGTAGTAGAAATAGATGAAAGATGAAATCAACTTTATTGATAACTCATTATAAATCTGCCGAGTCGTGACTGGGGGTGAATACCCTCCAAAATCACTCGGAAAAACAAATCTTAAACAAAAAAGATAAATACATAACTGAATCAGGCGTAGAAACGCTGTAAGTGCTCGATGTTCCATGGATTTATCGATGTAGGCGTTCTACTATGTCCAGAGTCAGTTGATCCATACACGCTTGAATTGTCCTCTGGTAGGTCGCACCAGCGTTCTTCAGACCGAAGGCCAAAAAGGCACCAAACGGCGTGATGAACGTGGTCTTTAACTGCCTTAAGCCAGTCTGGTAATAACCTGGGAAGCAATCGAGAAAGCAGAGCAGGGCGGAGCCTGCCGTGGAGTCAACGACTCGATTGTTGGCCAGGGCAGCTGCCGCGTTGAGGGTCTCCTGTTCACATGTGTAAGCGACTCGGATGTCCCCCAAGACGGTGATTATGCCTTTAGGTCCTGGCGTCTTGACCTGCAAGTAGACGTAGTGAGGGATCGCCATGAACTTGGCGAGCGCCGGCCTCCCAAGGATGGCGTGGTATGCAGTTTCAAAGTTCGCCACCGTGAACTGCATATGCTCGGTCCGGTAGTTGTTCCGGTCTCCGAAGGTGACGGGCAGTGGGATGTGCCCGAGTGGTTCTGCCCCCTCTCCCGGTATCAAACCGTAGAATGCGGATTGGGGGGGACTTAGGTCGAGAGTAGTCAGGCCGAGCTCCTTCAATGTAGCAAAGAGGATGTTCAGGCCACTGCCACCGTCGACTAGTACCTTGGTGAGCCGAACGTTGCGAATCGTCGGAGCTACTACCAAGGCATGGGACCCGGGCTTCGGTATGAAGTTTGGATGGTCCTCCCGGGTGAAGGTGATCGGAACTTCCGACCACTTAAGGTACTCAGGTACCGGTGGTTCCCTCGCGTGCATGACCTGGCGATGGGTGAGCTTCTGCTGGCGCTTCGACTCGAACTCTGGTCCGCCATAGATCATGCGCACCACTCGGTCGGCTTCCTGGAAGTCGTCGCCGGGCTCGTCGTTTCGCCTGTCGTCTCGTGGGGAACCATCGTTCCTTTTTCTGTATGGAGGGCCTCTGTTGCCCCCAGTGAAGGCTCGCTTGAGCCCGTAGCACTCTCGCGCCGAGTGCTTGTGCTTGTGGTAAGGACATTGCTCATCGAGCATGCGCTGGAAGTCCTCTGGAGTTACCCGGCCTCTGGACTGGTCCAGGGCGGCGACCATATCTCCCTCGCTCTTCTTCTTGCGAGGTTGGCTGTCGGTGCGCCGATGGTCGTCGTGTCGGTCTTCGTCTTCGCGGCGGTCGCGCTTGCGGGTTGTCTTGTTCTCTTCTTCCCAGCGACTCCTGATCTCGCTGAGTTGTTCCTTTTCCGCGATCTCTGCGTCCGCCCACGTGCTAGCGACCCGGAACATGTCATTGACAGTCGCGGGTGGCTTCCGAGTCCACTTGTGAATCAGTCTCCCGTCGGAGATGCCGCGCTGGAAAGCTGACATCACCTCCTGATCCGTGACGTCCGTGATGGAGTTGCGCTGCTCTGAGAACCTGCGCACGAAGTCGTGCAGGGTCTCGTTCTTGCGCTGCCTGATCTGACCGAGGAGCCGCTTGCTCCCGGGCCTTTCCCAGGTACCGAGATAGTTACCGATAAAGAGTTCGGTAAGCTGCTCCCAGTTGTCGATGGCGTCCTGCGGGAGTCCTGCCAGCCAGTTGCGGCAGTCCTTGGTGAGCATGATGGGAAGGTAATTTGCCATCACATCCTCGTCGCCGCCGGCCGCTTGCACGGCGGTGTAGTAGATCTGAAGCCATTGAGATGGATCAGATTTTCCGTCGTACTTGTCGATGTCCGACAGCTTGAAGCCTCTGGGCCATGTCACGCTTCTTAAGCGCTCGGTGAACGACTGGAATCCGCCGATCCGACCTCTAGGGCGGGAATCGCTCGGACCCGATCCGTCTGTTGTTCTTGGGGGAGTGCCGTCCCTCCTGCGATCCCGGTCCCTGGGCGGGGAACGGGTCCTCCGATAGTTCCGAGTCCTGGGTGGAGTTCGGTCCCGTCGGTAGGTCCTGCTGCGCGGTGAAGTTCGCTCCCTTGGCGGAGTCGGTCGCCTGGGTGGTGGAAGCGCTCGTCCTCGTGGCGGAGTGCGACCGCCGTCGTTGCCGCGCCTTGGGCTACCGGAGGGGTCAGAGTAGTCTGACTCCGTCGAGTAGACGCTCCTGTTGGAGTTACGACGGGGATTTCCATGATCCCGATCGTACTCTTCGCGCCGTCGGATTTCCTCACGGTGGCGCTCTTCGGTGCTGTTGCGGATGACGTCCCTCGCATCTCGATCTCTATTGATCGTGGTGCGGAGGTCTTCATCACGATCCGACCCGCCGCTGGCCCGGTGTCGAGACGGACCGGGCTCAGGAGCGTCCGTGGTCGCTCTGCCCGGCATCTGGTGAACCTGGACGGAGGCGGCCTGCACGAGAGCCCTTACCTTTTCCAGGCCCGGAGTGCTAGGTGGCAGCCGATTGATTTCCTCGTTGATAGTAACGAGGTTCTGGACCGGCGTCTCGTAGACGTCGTATCCGTTGAACTCGAACATGCCATCGCGCATCAAGTTTCGGGTGCTCCTCCGGTCGTGCTGATCCCGTTGGCGACGATGATCTTCAGAGTGTGGTTCCTGGAGTCGAGCAGTGCCAGATCCTGACGCGGTGGCTCCGTGCGGTCGTGCGGCTCTGCGAGTCGCCCGACTGGCGTTGCGTCCTCGACGCTGATTCCTGGCTTCAGTCGTCTCCTCAGCTGGAGTGACCTCATCTTCTGAGACAGGATTGGTTGGCGTCGCTGGCGCCACCATGTAACAATATGATCCGACTCCCTCTTGCGCGAGGTAGTCTTCCTCGGACTCGGAGAAGTCGGATGTGGGCGTATAACGCTCCAAACTACTCGGAGTCAATTCTCTGAGTGATCCTAGCAGTTCCGGCTCTGTAGAGGCATCGGACACTGTGTATCCTTCCGGCAGATCGTCCAGGATTGAGGGTCCCTGTAGATCTAACTCGTAGGAGTCGCTCCCAGAGAAGTAATAATCCACCTGGACGATGTCCTTCATCTTCTACTTCTGAGCAAGCGCGCAAAAGCCAGGGGTCTGGACAGTAATGACCTCAGGGCTCTGGACGCGTGCTGGTTGAGCGTTTACGCTCTGCGATGACTCGGCGACGCGACTCTCAGAAGCCGGATCGGAACCGAGTGATTGTAGATCTGTTCCCGACTGGTCTGGCCTCGCGTTTTGCGATGGACTCAGCGGGGTAGAGTCGGCACGATCAGATGCGATCGGACCGGACTGGGTCGTGATTGCCGAAGTCGGCGCCAGAGAAGAGACCTCCGTGGCGACCGTAGCTCCTGCCGCTTGGGAATCCAAGGCGGCGGTGATGACATTCCCGAACTGGATCTCGACTTCGTCGACGTCCGGGAGGTTGCAGCTGTCCAAGATCTTGACGCGATCCATCGAGCTTACCAGATTGATCTCGGCGATATCCCCTACCTGGCGCGCCACTGTCGGTGATATTATCTCCAGCAGTCTTCCACGGGGTAGCCCACGGAAGTGATTTGTAATGCAGGGAAGATCGCAAAGATCGGAAGCAAGATGGTTAGGATGGACAGACACAGGGGTTTATACAGGTTCGGGCCGTCGACTCGACGTAATACCCAACGTCCTGTTTTGGGGTGTTGTATTGCGTGGATTGTGAGTTGAGATGTGTTCAGATGTTTTGGAGGGGGTCCCTGCCCGCCTTATATATCGGGGGGCAGGGTTACAAGTCGGTTTGTATCTGATCCTATCTCTAAGAATCTTTTCCTTCTTTACAATAATTCTTATTCCAACTAGGACTTCTCCTTCCGGACCCTTCCTCCGTGCGCCGACTTGTCCCGCACGTCTTCAGGTCCAGAACGGTGGGCTGGGCCGCCCCCTTTTGGTGGGATGCCAGGCTTGCTCGTGAGGTACCCGGGTACTAAATCCCCCACAGTGGACATCTTCACAAAACCACTAGATGAGGCGAGGTTTTGTATGTTGAGGAATGAGCTTAATGTGCTTGACTTTACTAACTTCAACTAACAAGTAATCTAGTGTTGTTGTGGTTGCATTGCATTTGTATTATGTGTCATATGCATTAGGTGCTTGTCTAACCCTTGCAAGATAGTGATGAGATTGGTTTTGTTAGAGCCATTGGTTTTGGGTTGCTCTAGGCACGGGAGAGGCTCATCATGAATAAGCTTGCAAGGGGCTCAAACTTGACAAGATAGATTTAACTTCCGTATTTAATTCCTTGTCTTGCATTTGCATGCATATGCATGTTGTTGTTTTAGTTGTTAGTTTGACATTTGATTGTGGTAGGCATTTAGGGGGAGCTTTACTTGTCTTTGACAATTCTTGAAACCCCTAGGTGTGTACTACCCTCCTATGTCTTTGCATTTGGTTTTCTATTGCAAAATGACTACTAGCCTATGGCAAATATTGAAAAATATTTTTAAAATGAGGGTTTGAGAGAGATTCACTTGCTTCTGTCCAAGATGTGTTTATTTGCCTCTTATTTGAACCCTTGGACATGAAGGAAGAAATTTCCGCAAAAATCCAAATAAAAAACAGGATAAATGGAGCACCGGAGCTTCGCGGATAGCATCGACGCATTACCATCGGAGCATCTGATCTAACAACAGACAAATCGGTGGTCCACTGCTCATTAATGTCTTTGGTCAACCACAGGATGGTCCGGTGGTACCTGGTGTTTGGCACCGTATCAGTCGATGCTCTTTTGAACATATCTGCTATCTCTCACCACAGTATGGTACGGTGGTCTCCCTACATGAGCAGCGTATCAGTCGGTGGTCTCTTATCCTTTTAAATACGTAGTCATCACAGTATCATCCAGTGCTAACCCTCTATCACCATCGTATCAGTCTATGCTCCGCGCCCCTTTTAGATCTATACCGTCCATTCAAATTTTCTTCGATCTCAGTCGTTCATTTTTTTGACTCAGTCATCGACCCTGCGGGCCCCGCTCGTCAGTTTCCACTTCACGCGCCGCCTGTTACTCCTCTCGCACCCTAGCGCCGCCGCCTGCCCTTCGCCGGCGATTCGCCGCCACCTCCTACGCTCGCCCATCTCCGGCCGCCGCAGCTCGCTCCTAGCGCCGCCCTGCTCCACCTCGCGCAGCGTCGCCTCCAATCCGCAGCCGCGCCGCCTCCACCCGCGCTGGCCCCCGCTAGGGTTAGCCACCGCCGTCGCGCCGCCATTGCCAGCTACCTCAAGCACTAGGGCCGCGCCGCCGCTCCACTCCAAGCCTACTCGCGCAGCACCGCTTCTCCCTCGCAGCCACCCATCCTCGTGTTGCGCCTCCACAGCCACGTTGTTCTCCTGCTCCGGCACTGACCGCCGGCCATTCTCTCTGTTGTGGAGTCATCTTGTCGATCATCTTCCATTCGTGACTGAGGTGATGCTTCCCGTCTCTTTTTTGAGCTCCATTCCTCACTAGATTTCGTGATTGCTCAGAGAACTGATGTCTCCCTCACATGTTCTTGCTCATACAGTGAGAGGGAGAAGTTTTTTTTTGTGATAGACTGGTTCAGTAGGAGGCTAGGCTGCTGATTTGTTCTATCTAGGTACACTTCTTGCTCTTTTAGCCATACACTGAATTTGTTTCAATCAATTAGTGGCTAGCAAAAATCCTAGATGAGAACTCCTGTGCTTATTCATGTCATACATGATCATGATCTCGATATATTCATCTATTTGACACACTTTCATATCATACACGACACTCCTTTCGTAGATCATGTCCATATCAAATTCTATTCTATAATGCCATATCTATCTTAGGGTAGCCGTGTCCGAGCTCTCATCTAATTCATGCTACTCCTAGGATTTTTCTCCCTCTAGTTAATGCTTATAAACTGTTATTCTCCCTATTCCCTATTTGTGTGCAGGTGTGTTCTTGGGAGTGACAGTGACAGCTTGATATGGGCAGTTGAGGCATTCACAGTGACAGTTGCTTGAGGCCAAGCCTCAGGTGCATAGCACGGACATCGAGGCCAAGCCTCGACGAGGTTCGGTTTGAGATAGTTGGCAGTGTTCGGGGGAGTTATTGCTGATTCTGTCAGTGGATTTCTTGTTTGATCAGATTATTTGCTCTCAGTGGTATTTTTTTGCTTGATCAGTCATGGCAGACATTCAGGGTACTAGTGGTAGTGGTGCAGGAGATGGTGGTGATGAGCAGCGTCGCCCTCCTCCATCTCAAAAGGACAAGGGGAAGGCTAAGAAGGTGATTAGTGTCAAGAAGAAGAAGAGCAGTGGTTTTTCACCTGACTGGGACAGGCCACTAGCAGCAGCAGCCGCAGAACATGCCGAGAGAGGTGGACATGCAGTCGGGTTTCATATCGTTGACAGGACAGGGTCACCGGCAGCACCAGATGCCAGCACAGCTCCAGCTGACGGGACAGTGATAGTGACACCTCAGTTGCGCCATTCTACGCGCACTCGTACTCAGGCCGCTCCTTCTACTGACACACCAGTGGCCACCGCTTCTACCGGTCCCATTGGTAGGAAGCATGCACGAGAGGGTACTGCTCAGGGTACTCAGTCCAGACGTCAGCGTCGACAGCAGCAGAGGCTACTACAGCTGCGTGAGCAGGGACAAGTGTCCCAGGATGAGTCCTCAGGGTCTGAGAAGGACGAGTAGCAGCAGGAGCCCACAGGAGCGCAGCTTCCGACAGTGGCAGATCTTGTCCGGGCCAAGGGCCGAGTCATTCAGAGATACAGATTCGCTAGGACGTGATTGAGTGGTTTCCCATTGACAGACAGACTGGCAGCAGACCTTTTTCGACAGATCTGCAGCGCATCTTCCACATGGCCTATTATCACATTAGGGTCAAGCACTTCGAGCACAAACAGATCTCTCTTGAGTGACTTGCTAGCATACTTGGTATGCCAGAGACAAAGTTCAGTCAGTATTTCTCTTACCTACCCGGGCTACATAACTTGATCACCTTGCCAGGGCGCTACGTGGATTACTGGATTCACATCTTCTATGCCAGTGTTTGGATTGACTCCCAGCGTCGACGGATTGCTTACATGATTGAGGGAGAGCCACAACAGTTGAGCAGAGAGGAGATGGCAGAGGCACTCCGAGTTGAGCTACGAGGCGACCGTCTACATGAGTTGTCTCACCCTAACGTTGGTCCTCCTCATCAGCATCACGGAGCGTATGGCACTGAGTTCCCACCCTACGACCTCGTCAGGATCTGCTTCAAAGAACCTTTCGGTCCAGCTTCGCCTCGACACCCCTCAGATTTGACTCCTCTGGCGACTATCATTCTTGAGGTGCTCAGGCAGACTATCTTGCCTCGGACAGGGTACAGAGAGGCGATCACAGCCCTCCAGCAGTGGACACTTGCTTATATTCTTCATAGGAGGGATTTTGATATTGTGGACTTTCTGCTGTGCGAGATTGAGGACATCATAGCAGATGGACTGAAAGTCGGACGCCGGTTTCCCTTTGGGCACTACTTGAGCTAAATGATTTGCCGCGCCGGTCCTCTGATGGGTCCCTTGTACGGGAAGTGGCAGAGTTCTAGAGATGCATTCAAGTTGTACAGGGCCGCCAAACACACAGATAAGAGGCGCGACCACAGAGCCACTGTTGCCATTCAGCAGGAGTTGACTGAGGTGCAGCGTGCCCAGATAGAGGTCAAGGACGCAGAGCTTCTTGCTGGTGAGGTCGAGGCAGGCCTTGAGGGATTCATGGACGTTGAGCTTGAGTCAGACTCAGAGGACGAGGACTTCGCCCCGATTCCACCTGTCAGGATGGCACATGACCACGAGGCTGGCGGCTCAAGTTCACACGTTGACACACAGGCTGATACCCCAGCAGCTCCGACTCAGGCTACTCCAGTCACTACTCCAGCAGCTCAGTCGGTTCCTACGATGTCACCCGAGTTTGCGACCCTCGCGGCCAACCTTGACAGGCTCACACAGGCCGTAGTTGCCTTAGCCCAGGGCCAGGAGCGTCAGCAGGTTACTTTCACTGAGACCAGTTAGGTCTATTCACCACCACCAGCAGCGCACGCTTGAGGCGATCCACCACCAACAGCAGCAGACAGACTACAGGTTCGAGTACCTGTTCAGGCAAATTGGGATGGCTCCTCCTCCACCGTTTCTGCCACTTGGAGCCCCAGTTGCTCAGGCTCCTCCAGGCACAGCGCTACCACAGCCGTCACCCCAGCAGGTGCCTACAGGACTCCCTCCGTTCTCGCCGATCAGGCCGTTCACGCTACTTTCGAGTCAGCTACCAGCTACGATAGGAGTGCCGAGCTCGTCAGTTGAGACTTCACCACTTCCAGACATCCCGACGACTTTTAGTACTCCCTCGTCAGTGATGCTTGGACAGTTTGCACAGTCGGCTCCGCATGCTACCGCTTCAGCTTCTGAATCCGCTACTATGCCAGCTATGATCTCGACAGTTGCGTCAGTCCAGACCCTCGACGCCCAGCCTTCCACCATAGCTGCTTCGACTTTTGTTACTCCTCGACAGATTGCAGTCACTACAGAGTCGACAGTTGTTACTACATAGGTTTCTGGTTCTGCAGATACTCCCGAGGACACTCCCGCGCCCCCTCCAGACCCCACCGCTTAGATCTTTTGGTGCTTGACGCCAAAGGGGGAGAGAGAGTAGATTTGTGAGATAGGGGGAGCTTTTGGTAGCTTAGGCTTCTGGTTCTTTTATGTGTGCTATTCTCATGCATCATATTTACTTTTGTGCACATGCATATGATGCTTTGCTACCGTGGTTGACATGTGTTTGCGTTATTTCATATCTTATGCCATGTCAATTGTTGTTTGCGTATGAGTTGTTCGCTTATATCCTTTATCATACGCATTGTTGGACTTGATTTGCATGAACTTGCCTAACCCCTTTGCTCTTATTGAAATCAAGTTCATGCACTTCAAGTATCATTTTCTCAAAAATTCACTAACAAATCTTATTTGAGGAAGTGTTGTCATCAATCACCAAAAAGGGGGAGAATGAAGGAGTATCTAGGCCCCTAATTCGATTTTGGCGACTAATGACAACATGACCATTGCGACTAACGTGTGTTTTGCAGCGGCAATTAATAAGTTAGTGCAATGATGGGCTTTCATGGTACTCTTGGCCCCCATCGATTGGTTTTCATTGTATGAGTACAAAGGATATGCGCGAAGATTAAGGATAAGCTAGTTTCAAGTGTTAATTGGAGTTGAGAGACACTTGAAGTAGTTTAGGTCTTTATTTTCCTTTGGCCGTACTATTAAGGGGGGTAAAGAGTAGTAGCTTGACCTAGGTGAGCCATAGAGTTTAGGTGTGATGCACACTTGTGAAATTGGCACTAGGTAGCTCAGATGAAGGCTAGAAGTATAATAAAGAAGCCCCAAAACTTAAAGAAATTGAATTGGATAAGTTTTGGCAAGACAGAGCACCGTCACATTTCAGGCAGAGCACCGGAGCAATTTGAGAAGAACACCGGACAATCCCGTGTACGGCTCAGCCATAAAGAAAAAGGGAGCACCGATCGATACGATGCTAAGGCAAGGATGAGCACCGGATCAATCGTGGAAAGTGACAGGGTTTAGGTGCATTTAGATGTACAATTAGCATCGACTGATTCGATGCTAAGTCAAGGGAGTAGCGTTTGAGTCGGTGCTCGTCGGCTCGGCTCGCCATCAGCTCAGATTCAGCTCTGGCAGAAAATGTTATTACCACCAATTGATACGGTGGTAAGGGTGTTTAAGCACCAAATGAGTCGGTGCTCCATGTCAGTTACCATTGGAAGTCTGTGTCAAGTGCTGACAAGTATAAATCTTGCGAGAAGGTGGCTTACCATATGGTCAAGCTGAGTCGTGGGACACGACTCGGGGGTCATGCCGAGTTCAAAGAACTTGAGGACAGAATCCTTATAAAGGGGAAACAAAAAAGCCCCAGAAGGAAAAGATGATCTAAAATCCATGTCCAGAGGCATGGGGGCTGAAAAATTCAGTCAGAATTCACGGCTTTCAGAGTCTTGACACGATCGTGCCGAGCCGTATCAAGACTTGGGGGCTACACCCAATGGGTGCACCTGGAGGTGCACACCATTGATGGATTAAGTTCAAGAAGAGATTCATAATATTTTATTTTTGACCCTCGACCAGAATATTCTATTCTGCTCAAGGCTCGGGGGCTACACCCAATGGGTGCACCTGGAGGTGCACACCATTGAAGATCAAGATATAGATGGATAAAAGTTGAAGACCTTTGGTCAATTTCATACTAAAATTGCCCAAAGCCCGGGGGCTAAGTGTATTCACTTCGCTGTCGCGTCGTGAAAAAAGAGCACTCCTTCCCCTCACTATGGCCATAATTGAAGAATTGTTTTTAGGAGCGTCTGATCATGCACTCAGATCTTCCTCGAAACCATTCAGATTTTCCTCATAATCACTCGGATCTTCTTCGAAATCACTCGGATGAGATCTTAAACAACTTGGGAGCACTCGGATCATGCAAGAAAAGACGGATCAATTACAGCCGATGATCGGTCAAGAAGTGCTCGGGGGCTATTGTGGGGGATATAGTACCCGGGTACCTCACGAGCAAGCCTGCTCTCTTGCCACTCAGGATTGCTAGAAGGCTTATTTGGTGTTCAAGGGCAAGAGAAGCACTAGAAGTGATTTGCAAAGTTCTTAAGTGAAGATTAAGGACATCGTTAGTGCTTTGAGAGTAGCAAGTGTACATCCACCCATCTCTTTGGCTTGTGTAGGTCAAGTCAGGTTCTTTACTTGTTACCCTTGGTGATCGGCATCACCTAGACGGCTTGGTGTTGGTCGGTTCTTGGTGAGCTCTCCAGGAGGCGATTGTGAGAGACCCAAGAAGGTTGTGTTCGGTTGGAATCCACCGATCCGGAGATGGAGAAGGATTACCACTAGAGAGCACTTGATCCTTGCGCGTATCAAGGGGGAGCTAGACCCTTGCGTGGGTGCTCCAACGAGGACTAAGTAAAGAGTGCCGACTCTTTGATACCTCGGGCTAAAAATTGGATTTCTAACCCTCTCTTTACTTTTGGCAATTTACTTTCCGCAATTTCATTTCTTAGAATTGCCATGCTAGTTTATGGTTGGAACTAGGTTGCTAAACTTTTGAACGACTAGGATAGCCACTCTTTTTAAGGTTTATGTGGGGGATATAGTACCCGGGTACCTCACGAGCAAGCCTGGCAGCCCACCAAAAGGGGGCGGCCCAGCCCACCGTTCTGGACCTGAAGACGTGTGGGACAAGTCGGTGCACGGAAGAAGGATCTGGAAGGAGAAGTTATAGTTGGAATAGGAATTATTGTAAAGAAGGAAAGGATTCTTAGAGATAGGATCGGCTACAAACCGACTTGTAACCCTGCCCCCCGATATATAAGGCGGGCAGGGACCCCCTCCAAAAGAAGAGACAACAACTCAACACGCAATACAACACCCCAAAACAGGACGTAGGGTATTACGTCGAGTCGACGGCCCGAACCAGTATAAACCCCTGTGTCTGTCCATCCTAACCATCTTGCTTCGATCTTTGCGATCTTCCCTACATTACAAATCACTTCCGTGGGCTACCCCGTGGAAGACTGCCGGAGATAATATCACCGACAGTTTAGGCACATGGGGTGATTAGGCTTGATCATAGGTTTTAATTCCCGCGAGAAAAATTTATAGAAGCCTAAAAATCATAGGTTTTCCTCATTGCCGATGCTAGTGAGCTCACGTGGACGGCGCAGCGCAGCCCCGCGTCGTTGGCCCCGCGCCGGATGCGCCCTCCCCCGGTATCCGCCTTTTCCTTCCTCTGCTCCCGTTCGTACACTCTCGCCGCCTTACCTCGCCATGCGGCGGTGACTCGACTGACGGGACCGGCCTCGCCCTGCTGCTTGCGTCGCCTGCCCTTGCGGCATGGCCGCTTGCATTTTAGACTATTTGCAACGGTAACCCCTATATTTCATCCTCCAAAGGAATATATCAGCATTCTGAAAAATATTCCATCTTCTAAATTGAAAACCATCGGCAGTAGTGTCCTCTATCCTATCCTCCAAATATTCCTATCTTCTCTCTCTTCCCCCACCTCCCTCCTCTCTCTCCGTCCGCGTCTCCTCCGCCAGCGCCGTCCCTCTCCCTCTCATCACGCCGCCCTGCTGCTCCTCCTCTCGCCAGCGGGCGTGGAGGAGGAGCATGGGCCTGCGCCGGCGGAGGTGGAGGAGCCAGGGCCCGCAGCGGCCCGCGCCGCCGTCGGAGGTGGATGTGGAGGAGCAGGGACCCACGCCGCCGCCGGAGGTGGATGTGGAGGAGGAGCAGGGAACCGCGCCGCCACCGGAGGTGGAGGAGGAGCAGGGCCTCCAAGCGCCGATCGCTGCCACGCGACGGGGGTCGCGCGGACTGGAGTTCCCGCCGTGGGCACGATCCCTCCGGCAGTGGGGTGTTCGCTGGCCGCCTCAGGTGCTGGCGGAGGCTGGAGCGGGAGAGGGCGGTGGCCTACGTGAGGAAGCGGCAGGGCGACACAGCGTGGAGAGAAGGCAGTTGACCACTATCACCGGAGCAGAAATGCATCGCCAGATGTATACGCGGCCGCGGAGTCTATCTCGGCCGCAGATCGGGCCTCCCGTCGCTTCAAGGGTCCCACGTTACATGCGAAATGTTCACCTTTTTTATTCGCGTGGGCCCCATGCTGGTCAACCATTTCGTGTCCCGCTGCTGGACGCCTGGTGGAAATTTTTTGCCTCACACGCGCTAGGCCAAAGCTCCCCTCCCTTGGATTCCAAAAGTTCCAGGCAGATTCGACGCACTGACCTCACCTTCTTCCATACTCTCCCATATCGTCTTCTTCCAGACCTCAGCAGACTGCCATGGCTCTCCTCCTACTCCGACGACGTCGCCCCCGCCCCTGCCCTCTTCTCCCCCATCTACTCCTGCTCCTCCGCCGCTGCCCCCGTCTCCTCGCCCGCCATTTTCTTGCTCGTCCCCGCCGTCGTCTTACTAGCTGCTCGTCCCCGCCGCTCATCCCCTCGCCCGACGCCCCGACCCCATCCTCCGGCGCTACTGGCCTGCTTCTCCATACACGAGCCTCCTCGAGCTCCGGTAGCCACACCATTGGTTCTTGCTTCTTTTTTAAATCATCATATTTTTCTTTGGGATTAAGTTGAAATTGTTCAGATGTGTGAGGTGTTCAGATTTTCAGATACTTCATGCTCTTTTAATCTTATTTCAAAAAGGCATGTCACTGTTCTTACTTTTGACGTCTCGTCACATTTACCCGTTAAGTCTTGTAACAACTTCAGATCTAGCCCTGTACCTCCAATGTGATTCGTCACAATCTATTTTCCTGAGTTTGTCTTCAACCTCTGTACTCCTAGATTGCTCATTTGCATGCCTCTTGGACCTCTCTCTAGTTCATCATTGCTGTCTCTCAACCACTTCATTTTCGCCATGGATTCAGATCCAGACCAATATGTTGCAGCTAATGTATGTGTAGATTTATTATATGGAGCTTTTTGGACCAATTTATAAATTCATGTAAATTTTGACTATCGGAGACATTGATGTTCTTCAATATATATTGCAATATGTACAGGTATCATTTGACATATCTTTTGCTCTCTCTTTTTTCTACAGGAGCTGCAGTAACTACACTATTCAGGGATGCGCTTGTACTCCAAGTTAATAATAGGACCTTAACATGGTCTGTTCCAAGTTAATTCATCTCCAAGTGCCTATGTAGTTGGTACGTAGTTAAGCAATCATACTATAATGATGTAGAGAAGAATATGTATTTCAACTATACACATGACTCCCTCTAATTGCGCCTATTCTGATTAACAAGACTATGTGATTATCACTAGTGTTCCTTCACAAGCTCTGGCAAAATATATATTAGTTACTGCTAAATTGGCAGTTTTCAATTAGAGAAGTACAAGTTAAGCACATACACCTGCACATATATACCATTGACGGGAACAATGTCTGATTTATCATGTTCTCCTGGCTGGGAAAATATTTGTTTATTTGTAGGTTTCAAGTTTTGTGAGAGTCTGTTTGTTGCTTGCCTGTCTTAAACAACGTTCTTCTTTCCTAGGTACTGCAAGAGCATGGCGAGAGCACATCACATCATTGATGCCCTACATTTTCTGTGTTATTGTTCCAGGTATAACTTCACCGTGCTTATGTGCCCTTTTTTTAATAATGTGGCTTATGTTTAAGCTTTGTATTTGTTCATTTTCTTGTCAATGTGCTTCTGCACATCACTTTTTTTTTTGACCAAAATTCTGCACATTGGTTTGTCAATTCCTGTTTCCTTCATCCGTGTTTGAGCGAAAAAACCAGTTGCATAAGCGGCCGCTGAGTCTATCCAGCGGCTCGCGTTCACCCGTCTGCGTTGGGATGCGTAAAAAAGGTCCCACTTGCATGTAAAGGTTCCACCTTCTCGGTATTATTTAATCCAATGGGTCCCATGCAGTCAAAGCCCGGCGCGCCTGGTTCCCCGTTTTTGCCCCGCAAAACTTGCCTCGCGGCTTCCTGCTCTAGCGACGCACCTGTGTTTTCTGCCTCGGCCGAGGCATGAAAGGAGCACAACGCGCAGGCCATGGAGCCGCAATTCCCGCGGACAGCATCGACCGGCGCATAGGCGAGCGGAGGGGAAGTGGCAGCAGCGGCGCATGGGCGGAGCAGCAAGGGACAAGAGATGCAGCCAGTGTGCGGCACGAGGAATAGGAGAAGAAGCAGCCCCGCACATCGCCTTGGCGTCCACCACGCTTGCCGCCACTGCACTGTGGCCATGGCCTCCTTCCACGGTGCGGCACCCCCCTGGTCGCCTTCCTCCCATCAACACAACTCCCTGGCCGCCTTCTTCTCCCGTCGTGGCCTCCATAGCGCCAGATCGAGATAGTGGTGCTGTACCCACGGCACCAGCGACTTTTGAGTGGCCTCCATGCTCCCGCTACAGTCTGCTCCCGAAATCCTCCACCGCAGGTGGTTAATAATCGATATTTGGCTCGATTTTTTCCCCGTTTGCAGATCCCCTTGATATGTAGTCCGGTTTCCTACATCTATACCCTGTTTTTATGTTTTTTTTTTGTTTGAATTGGTCAGCAGAGAGCAAAGTGTCATCACTGAATCTCTAAATCCATCATTTATCCCCAGTTGGGTGGGTAGGTGCAACGTGCTGGGCCAGCTACATAGGCATGGAGCAATGTGTTGGTGAGCTCACCTTCTGTGTCTCCTTTTCCATCTTGCTAATACCCCACCTGATTCAGTTCACCTCTGCGTGAATGCCTGATCCAAGTCCGTGTGCTGCAGCTTGCAAGGTGTTCGACGGAACGCTCAAGAGGATGCTTGGGGCACCTTCATGTTAGTGAGAGGGATGGTGATTGTATGGTATGGCTGTTGTTCACTACCCTCTCCCAAGTCAGATTTCTTCATCTAACTCCATTGCTTAATTTGTTCTGTAAAATTATTTGAGTAGTACATCGTTTCATATGGCTGCTGTTCACACACTGAAAAAACCTGAGTTCATCACAAACTTCCACAAATTAGGCCTCAGAAGAATAAATATGTTGGACAAGAATGTATGAGAATAAATATATTCATGTTCACTATCTTCTGTCAATGCAATGGGATCACCTCCTATGATGAGAAGAGCAGCAGCACTCCTTCGTAAGTCGAAAAATTGAAATTGGAGTTATAAAAACAACCCATTTAATAGGGCTCATTTATTTGGAAATAAAATATAACTTTTGCCATGGTTCAGTGATTTAGTTTCATTATATTTGTGTGTATCGTCCAGGAATTCCACGAATGCAGCACCGTATAATTTGAGTTGGGACTTAGTGGAATCAAAGCAAATTGAGGTCTTCTGGTATATTTTCTTGGTCTATTTGTTTACCATACTTTTGTCTCATTTGTGTTCACACAATTTTGCTGTTGTGATGTTCTGTATCACTGCTTCATTTGCCTCTCTGTTAAAGGCTGTGATTAGGCGTGTCCCTTTTGTCTCTTTAATCTATGTGCATGCGTTTTCTGAAGACGAGTCCCAATGTGTTGGCCTGTTGGGATTGAAGTGCATATCCCTTTTGACTATTGTGATGTATTTAGCTGTACTAGAATTTTATGGGGCTGCCATACTATTGGTTATTACACTAGAGTGTGCAGCGTTGCAGGCCATTATATTTTTATAGCAGCGTGTGTGCAGTCCCTCCTGCATATCTAGGTTCGCTTCCTTGCTTTGCCTCCTTTCTGAATTTGTGCGAATTGGAGGCCACTGAGCAGCATGTGTGCAACTCTTCTCCTTTCATATTTGTTTTTCCAACCTACGGTGGTCTCTTATCTAATTTATTGTGTGCAGGCTATGATGGGTCTTGGATAGACTTCCTTCGCTGATTAATTTGGTTGTGTCTGGACGATTCTTCAAATATCACGGTTCCTTCATTGATTGACTTGGCTGTGGCTTCGAGATTTAGAAGTGCAACTGTCCTTCAGTTCTATATGCAGGTTCGATCCTTTTTTTTTTTGACATTTAGCAAGATCCATGAGCCGTCTCCTGATTCCTGTTCTTAGAAATTGAAAACTTCTTTGACCGGTATAGCTTACTTTGTTAGATGCAACGCACTGAACTTTATTATTTTATTACTATGGTGGCAACCCTTCTGCTTGGCAGATAACTTTATACAGCACATGACTACAGATGTTATGCCTTGAACAACCGTTGTTTTTGTGTCTTCCAGATTGCTATCCCATGCAGGAAAAAATTGAACTTAAAATCCGGCAACCATGTTGAAGGGGAAGATCAAACTAATGTTTCAACACAGACTGCAGAAACAGAGGCAAGGAACTGGTTGAAAGAAGTTGTCTCAAGTTGCCAGAGCGGCGCCAAACAGAGGCAAGGAACTGGTTGAAAGAAGTCTTCATCCTAAGAAGGTTTACTTCTTCGCAGAATTTGTAAGATCCATCATAGCAGTACCAATTTGCTTCGTATTATCTCTGTCGACTAAGTATGTTTCTTTTTTGTATCTTCAGAAAAGAATCATGAGAAGCCTCACGCATTTTGAACAAGTGATGAAGATTTAAGTTGGAACATCGCATGGTGGTACCGGCGGCGACGTTTTTTGGAATTTGTTGTGTTTCGGTTAATTAGTTGAAACTGTGGGTTCAAAAAATGGATGTGTTGTTGTATCTACGGCTCCACTGAGCTGAATTGTGTATGTAACTTGAAATACTGTGGTGCATGGTCTGCATGCTGCTACGTTTGGACTTCAGTTGTCTGTCCTGCTATTCAGATCTGCTTATATGAAACTCCTAGGTTCTTTGATGATGATGCCTCTGTTCTAGGTTCTTTGATGATGATGCCTCTGTTGAAGCGTGGGCTTTTAGTTGTATCTGACCGTGCGTCCCTCATTGCAGCCTGTTTGGTGCCAGGGTAAATTGAGCTGCAACCAATCACACATTTTTTTATTACTAAATTATAACAATGAACCTGTAGCTTCTTCCTCCACTCTCAACACAGCCGATGCTCATAGCAAACGAGGAAAAGACAGGAGCACCATCGACGACCTCGGAGGAAGGTAATGTCAATCAGATGGGAAAAAAACAAGCGCCGCGCTAAATGGTCCACAGAAAAAATGGGCCGGCCGGGGAGACGGCGCGCGGGCGCGCCCCAGCCGCTAGTTGGTATGAAAGGGCCTGGCTGCAGGACGTTCCATGGCCGTTACTTTGAAACCGCACCTGTTTCCCGCGCCCTCCTTTCCTTATTTTGCTTGCCGATCAGTATGTAACGGATCGGAGGAACCAATTCATGCCTGCGCTGCGGCTAACATTGCGAGAAACAGAAACCGATCGATCGGTCGATGCAATCAATTCAATAAAGCCCTTACTTCCCACCCCAAATCTTTTCACCCATCACATCAAAGGAGAATCTTAGATACATGAAGTATTAAATGTAGACGAAAAAGGTGAAAAGTTATATGGATGGGCTGTAAATCGTGAGACGAATCTAATGAACCTACTTAATCCATGATTTGCAATAGTAATGCTACAGTAACCATCCGCTAATTATGGAGTAATTACCCTCTAATTACCATCGTTAGATTCGTCTCGAGATTTCCAACCTATCCATATAACTTTCCACCTTTTTCGTCCACATTTAATACTCCTAAATTGGTAAAATCAACACCCAAAATCTTTTCACCAAAAACTTTTCATCAACTAAACACGGACAAAACCAAAAATAGCGCGTCAAGTCTATCTCCAGCCGGCCTAGCTAGCTACAAATACCCCGGCCGGTCACGTTCCATCTCCATCGCAGCTTGCATTGCTTCGTCCAGCCAGCATCCACATCGATCATCAATGGCAACCACCACGACCGTCCGCGCCATGCTCTACTTTTACTGCGACGCTCGCAACGTGTACGAGCGGTTCATGTCCATGGCTGGCAGCCACCCGGAGCAGGCCCGCAACGCCGTGGCCCTCCTCCTCTGTCTCGACCCCCGCCAGGCCATCCGCCACCTGCCCAGCCTCAGCCCCGCCCGCCATCGTCGCCGGCGAGGCCAACTCCATCCTCGGCTGCCTGCGCCAGCCGCAGAGCCTGATCAGCCCCCCGCCGCTCAGTCAGGAGGGCCCCTTCACCTCCGCGCTCTGCCAGGAGGGCGGCATCGGCGAGGTCGACGCCGCCTTCCTGGCCTTCAACCAGGACCTCGTCGTGCGCGGCGCCGGCGCCCTCATCTTCGACGACCACCTCTACCGCTTGCTACGCCGCCACCAGACGGGCCTCGTCGGCCGTCGCCTGGACTCGAGGCGCCCTACACGTGCCGCCCGGTCGCCGTGCCCGAGGACTGCCGCTCCATGTTCCTCACCTTCTCAAAGGGGCAACCCATCGAGCGGCAAGAGATATTCGACTACTTCAGACAGTAAGTACTAGCTACTGTATGTACGTAGTACTTCGTTTATTTACTGCATTCGGAGTACATTTACATATACACATACATACATATATGTATACATATATATAAAAACTCATCTGTTGCACAATAACAAAACTAATGCACGCAGGAAGTCGGGCGACTGCATCGTCCGCGTCCTGATGTACGGAAGGATCATCTTGAGTGAGGCGTTCGTGAGCCTGGTGCTCAACGGCGAGCCCCTCGTCAAGATCACTATCGCCAACCGCCAGATCTGGCTCCGCAAGTATATATATCCCGAGGCCGAACAACATGTATAGTACGGTGATCGAGCTAGCTAATTCCTTATTTTTTTAAAAAAAAGCGCGCGGATTATCCCGTATAGTAGGTGGATTTAAATTTCTATCCCAGGTGAGGGTGACGATGTGCAATCGAGCAGGTGAGGATGATGTCCCCACACACGCACAGCAGACCCCGACCAGCATGATGAATGAACAAGCTGCGACCTGTGAGATTCGATGATATTCAAAGAAAATCATATTCAAAATCTTCTACTTGACTTTTATGATATCTATTATATGTACTATATTATCTGTACTATAAAGGACGACGAAATTTTCGTTTCGTCCGTCGCCTTTCGTTTCGTCCGTCGTCATCTATATTCCACACCGTCCGATTTTATGAGGATCTAACGCTCTAAATTAAATTAAAGAGTCCATATTAACTACGTCTCACCTTTGATTTTACACCGTCAGATTTTACGATGATCGAGCGCTCTAGATTAATCTAAAGAGTCCATGTAGATTACACATCTAAATTAGTATTTTTTTTCTAAAACACGTGCTTCTGCTAGTCTATACTATAAAGGACGACGAAATTTTCGTTTCGTCCGTCGTCATCTATATTCTACACCGTCGGATTTTATGATGATCGAACGCTTTAGATTAATTTAAAGAGTTCATATAGACTGCATCTCTAAATTAGTAATTTTTTAAAACACGTGCCTGCGACACGTGCCCTTCTGCTAGTCTTAATAAAGCAGAGGCAAAAGGAACCACCACGTTCACCGAGAGGGCCTATAAAATCCACGTTAATCTAAAAAAGAGAAGAACCTCCACCGTCAGATTTTATGAAGATCTAATGGTCCAGATTAATCTAAAGAGTCCATATTTAATATAAAAATTAAATACTAATCTATCTATTATCTTACTATTCTTATTCGTGTACCAAGTACAGAAAGTCCAAATAATTTTTTTAAAAAAAAGAGAGAAGGAAAGTAGACACATGACCTTTTTTATTCAGGTCCGTTTCTATTATGTCCAAAAACTAAAAAAAAGGTCACGTTGCAGAAAAAAAAGTGAGTTTAACTTTATTATTTTTTATTTACGGACAAAATCATGAAATCCAAAAAAAAAAATGCGAACTACGTACGCAATTATTGCCATGGTAGCAATTAACTATATATATGTTCACGATATATATGTTCACGTAATCATAGTTGCGAGATATTAACACATACGGAAGCCACATAACAAGCATATCTCATACTCCTACATGCATATGCAAGAAATCAACAATGGAAATAATACTAGTGAGATCGTGTAGTAGAGAGCAGATAAAACTAAAATCCAATGCATCATAATCTTTTGCTCAAAAAAGATATGTACACGAGCAAAACACGTTTATGATTGATGTGTCATTATAATTGA
Organism: Urochloa ruziziensis; assembly: GCA_015476505.1. NCBI lineage: Eukaryota > Viridiplantae > Streptophyta > Magnoliopsida > Poales > Poaceae > Urochloa > Urochloa ruziziensis. Next base: position 50,966,064 of record CM027123.1, on the reverse strand, counting down.
GGCCATGAAAAAACAAAGAGGGCAAATTATTTTCCAACACCAAGCCCAGTTCACGTGATTCCAAATACAATCGGACTAACACGACTACCCCACTACACCATAGATGGTTTAATTTAATCCGCGAAAAATTTGGTTGTAAATTTTTCAATACAATAGAATTTAGGTTGGTAGAGACGACAAAGCAAACACACTATCTGTGTGCCATGAGAGGTTTAATTATAGTGAAAACATCATTTGTAGGGGAGAGAGATAGACAGACTACCTGTTGCTCCGCTGCCACTGGCGTGTAGTAGAGCAAGCAACTGGAGCCAAACCAAATATGAAAATATGTATCCATCTCCACAATCATGCACCCTCTGAAAACCAAACCAGGGGACTAGCCCATAATGCGAGAAAGCGAGGGTGTTGATTGGATAGAGTAGCGCTTGGATATGGTAACAGAGTAGTCATTCCAGTTGGATGGAAAAGAATATACAAACACATGAGAATTTAGGTTCGTAGACATGAGTAAGTAGATTCAAGACAGAGAGAGTACGAAATTGTGAGTGTTGTTGTTTATTGCATATTTCTTTTGGTCGAAAAAAACTATACTCCAATAATTCTAAAAATCCATACATTGAAACTAGAAACAAAAATTACGACGATATCTATATTGCCAATAATTCTAAAAATCTATACTATAGGTCGATCTTTACATACCAAGTTACATCCCATGGCATCTAAAGAAATTTATTTATTTAGTCTTCCTCAGACTCTAATCCAACTTTGATAAGATATTGCATATTATTTGTATGGGATGCAAATATGACGTTATGTTTCTCAATTAGAGGAAAGATATACTATGACCAAACTCGAGCCATCACGATAAAATTTACCAGACTCTGACCCTCACGATGAAATCGATCTGCTTCTCGACGCCATTGATGTAGACGGTAAAAGAGTAAAAACAGATGGAAGGATAATGAGCTACCAAAATGGATTGTAATGTCACACCTCGCTCTCTGACCGTGTCAAATTTTGAAGTAGAGATTAGCATGGAGCCATAGAGGACATAGGGCAGTAAGGCATAGCCTAACCAAACCATTGTTCTTTATGTCACCGCGACGCCCTCTGTCCGCCGGCACGGATCTTTGATTCCACCCAACATCATGATTGTAAGTGTTACTCAAGTGAAGCATGGGCCGCACGCTTTAGATAGCGAGAGGGATAGTGAGCTACGAGAATGGATTGAAATGTCATATATCGCCCTTTGACCATGTCAAATTTTTAAGTAGGCATTAACATGCAACTATGGTGCTGTGAAGCATAGCAGTAACCCATCCGTCATTCTTTACATTAGTCCACCCAACATTCATAGCATGGAGACATAGAAGTGAGATCAAAGATCCCTACCATGGTCACATCTGTGAAAATATGTCTCTGTCTGGCATGGATCTTTGATCTCGCCCAACACCCCATCAAGTGTGATTCAAGTGAAGCATGAGCGGCAGAAGAGACATATTTTCACAGATGTGACCATGGTAGGGAGCTCAAAAATAGCTAGCCATGTCAAGAGGTAGCATGGTAGGTAGAAGTTTAGCCATGACTTCCATTCAGTAGTCAGAAATTCAAGGAGCAAATGCTACGGAGAGAAAGTGAAGCAAGTACATAAGTTGACATTGAATGCATATTTCTTTAGGCGAAGAGGATGCATTGGAGTAAATTGAAGATGGAAGAAAATATGAAGGTAACACATGTCGAATATTGGTATAAAATGCAGTTGATGGCAAAGGTAGCAAGTGATAAAGGAGGTGTTACTTTCTATACCAGCGTGGTAACTATGCATCTCAACATTTGGTGGTGCTAAGTTTGACTGAATTCATTACTGGATTTAATCAAAACATATATTTTACTTTTGGTACAAGATCATGCCACTAAAAGTCGGTAGAGTGAGGTTCTATGTAAGCCATATAGATTAGAATCGCGACAAACATCGATGGTAAAGAATATTGGTGAAGTTGTGGGATCATCATACACATTATATGAAGCTTTTAGAAAACTTTAAATATATAAAAATTATAGCCGATCTAGCCCGCGCAAATTGCGCGGGTCATCTTGTTAGTTTCACTAAGGATACCAACAATTCTGATCACATAATCATGAAAATAACACAACACCCAATAATATTTGCATATGTTCGTACTTGGTGGCAAGTCACCTTTCTCTTAAGGATTGCCAAAAAGCACGCGCAAGGTAGGTCTACAATGAAAATGTATATTTTAGCCTCACCGATTGATGAACAAGAAAACATCTCTTGAGGAAGGGATGGGTCGGAAAGGAGCACACAAGCGGTCGTACCCCAAATGCACGAGCATTAAGGGCTTTTTCGACCCATGTTCGAGCCATCAAGTATCAACTTGCAGTATCCCTTCGAAAGGGGGGCAACTCACCCTTAGGATCAGTTGAATGATCTTGAGAACTGTCCGAGTCAAAACTTGTGGATTTTGAAGCTTAACCACCAGCTGGTTCGTTGGTCCACAAATGAACAAGGAACCAGGCTTCACTTGAACAGACCCATTAGTAGCTCAAAGAGCGTCGTGTTTTCGCCCAACGAGGAAAAAAACCCATTAGTAGCTCAAAGAGCGTCGTGTTTTCGCCCAACGAGGAAAAAAACATGTGGCTGCTCTTACCCTCCGCCTCCCCGACTGAGGTGCGTGCGGGGAAAACATGACATCAAGACAAGATGACCCTTAGTCGTGTCATCACTACGCGTGGAGACCCTGAGGATCGTGTTTGCAAAATGAAAGCAATAAACGATTGCGATTACCAGTGCTCTGGAAACCCTTTGGGCGAGTCAAACTCCCCAAAGGCTTGGGGGCTACACCCGGCGGGTGCGCTCGCGCGCACCACCAGAACCCGTCAAGCGATTGAGTTGAAGTGTTAAACCTAAAAGGGCACTCGATACGAAATTAGATCCCCATATCCGCTCTGCCCGACCCTGTAAAGCAACTCGAGGACAGGCGAGGCAATCTCCGCCTCATCCGACCCAACAAAACTACCAGAGCAAGCCAAATTGTCTCGAATGACTATCTCGCCCGACCCTCCGAAGGGTCCAGAAAGGGAGCACGCAAGCGATGCGATCTCCACCTCGCCTGACTCCCACAGGGTCAGGATCCGGGAACACAATCTCTCTCTCTCTCTCTCTCTCTCTTCCTTTTTTCTGCCATGTGTGGGTCCCAACGGTGGGGCAAGTTGCAGATTCGATGACATGAGTGAAGGAGCATCTAGGCCACTAATTTGATTTTGGCGATTAATGACAACATGTTCATTGCGACTAACGTGTGTTTTGCAGCGACAATTAAAAAGTTAGTGCAATGATGGGCTTTCATGGTACTCTTGGCCCCCATCGTTTGGTTTTCATTGTACGAGTGCAAAGGATATGCGCGAGGACTAATGATAAGCTAGATTCGAGTGTCAATTGGAGTTGAGAGACACTTGAATTAGTTTAGGTCTTTATTTTCCTTTCGTCGTACTATTAAGGGGGTAAAGAGTGGTAGCTTGACATAGATGAGCCATAGAGTTTAGGTGTGGTGCACACTTATGAAATTGGCGTTAGGTAGCTCAGATGAAGGCTAGAGAAGCATTAGAGAAGACCCAAAACTTGAAGAAGTTGAATTGGATAAGTTTTGGCAAGACAGAGAGCACTGGAGTAATTGAGATAGAGCACCAGAGTTTCTCTAAGGGAGCACCGTATGAGTCGGTGCTTTGCTCAAATGGGATCAATTTCAGTAGACCAGCGACTGATCCGGCGGTCATCAGAGTTGATCACCGTATGGGTCAGTGCTCGTCGGCTCGGCTCAAATTCGGCTCTGGCAGAAGACAAATAAACCACCGACTGGTCTGGTGGTCGGCTCGAGATTGCACCGTATGGGTCGGTGCTCGTCGGCTCGGCTCAAATTCGGCTCTGGCAGAAGATTGTTAACCACCGATTGATACGGTGCTAAGTGTGATGTAGCACCGTATGGGTCGGTGCTCTGTGTCAGTGACCATTGATGTTTGAAAGAAATGGAGCACCGATTGATCCGGTGCTCACAGCAAGGTACCACCGGATGAGTCGGTGTTCACGACTTTTGCAGCCCAAAGGCAACGGCTAGTTTCTTGGCTTTGACCTATATATACCCCTTGGGCTGGTTCATTTGAGCTCTCTTGCCACTCAGGATTGCTAGAAGAGATATTTGGAGTTCAAGGGCAAGAGAAGCACTAAAAGTGATTTGAAAAGTTCTTAAGCGAAGATTAAGGACATCGTTAGTGCTTTGAGAGTAGCAAGTGTGCATCCACCCATCTCTTTGGCTTGTGTAGGTCAAGTGAGGTTCTTTGCTTGTTACACTTGGTGATCGGCATCACCTAGACGGCTTGGTGTTGGTTGGATCTTGGTGAGCTCTCAAGGAGGCGATTGTGAGAGACCCAAAAAGTTTGTGCTCGGTTGGAATCCACTGATTCGGAGATGGAAAAGGATTACCACTAGAGAGCACTTGATCCTTGCGCGGATCAATGGGAGCTAAACCCTTGCGCGGGTGCTCCAACGAGGACTAGTAAAAAGTGCCGACTCTTTGATACCTCGGGCTAAAAATCAGATTTCTAACTCTCTCTTTACTTTTGGCAATTTACATTCCGCAATTTCATTTCTTAGAATTCCCATGCTAGTTTAGAGTTGGAACTAGGTTGCTAAACTTTTGAACGACTAGGATAGCCACTCTTTTTAAGGTTTAGGCACATGGGGTGATTAGGCTTGATCATAGGTTTTAATTTTCGCGAAAAAAATTTGTAGAAGCCTAATTCACCCCTCCCCTCCTCTTAGGCATCTTGATACTTTCAATGAGAAGTCAAAAGGTCTGTACGAGACAGATGCACATATCTACATTTAGGCCTTGGCCGCCACGACACAAGACTGGCAGGGCCCCACTAGGTGGCACCTTTAGGAGCCACCAACCGCCTAGGTGTCAATCAAACGCCGTGACATCTCTCTCGGTGGCATGTCCCATAAAAAAGAGATACAGTCCAGGGATGACAACTCGTAGCCCTAGCCGTGTGCCCGCTTCTTCCTCGACTCCTGTAGCCACAATGCCGCAACAGTGACAAACGGTCAAAAGCGATACTGACACCTACGACAGCAAGCAGGTACTCCGTGGCGCATCGATGAGGGTCGGACTGACACCCCTCCTCACGTTCTTCGCTTTGTACCCCACCTTTCTCTTTCTTTTTTCTTGTAAACACCGTCTTTTCCTTAGAACTATAAAAAGGAAAGGCGGCACCCCTTACCCCTTAGAAGGGGTTGGACTCTGAATTCTCTCTAAGTTCAACATCTCACACACACGCACGTCGAGCCGCGTTCGGAGCTCATTTAGAAGTCTGCCAAAGGGAGCGCGATGATCTAGTGGTGAGGCTGGCGGGCCGCGCGCTGTCCTGGCCATCCAACCACTACACAGTAGGGGTGTTGGGTCTGTAGGCTGCCTGCTGACTGCCTATAGCAAAGTGGCGTTGCGTTGCGCGTGGATTGGATACTGTGAACGACCTGGTGCCTTAAAGAGAGATGGCCGGTCATTGGGTGCATGCAGATCGAGCAGTGGTCATTGGGCGTGCCTTAAATAATTATTAGATGCAGTAATTAATTAACGTGCAGTGCATATACGGGTGGCGCAGTTGGTGCCACAGCTAGGTATTATGTACTGCCACGGCACCTTTAATTTTAATAATTTCCGCAGCATTTCAATTGGAATAATGTACTCGGGCCACTAGTGGTCATCGATCCCTTCTCTGGTCCTGCCAAAGTCAGTTACTGTTACTACCAGTAGTCCAATGCTGCTCGATTGATCACATGATAACGTTAACAATGTACATAACTTTCTTTTTTATGCCAATTCATGCATATGATATACTAGGTAAAGTGGCGCGCTTCGCAGCGCCTGTAGATAGTGGAGGCTCTGCTTTGATTTCAAGTTGTGCTGCTATGGTTCTTGTGGTGTACTATGATTGTGGCCTTGTCGACTTATCTCATCTCATTCCATGGAGTCATTTTGATAGTGCGACCAGGGAGCATAGCAGCCGGCCCCGTTACCCAGCGGTCAGCATGGCAGGGGCTGCTTGTCATGACGGCGGCGAGCTTCATGAACGGCGTTGCTGATGAGCTTCTTGAGCAACTTTCTTTCTATTTGCGTGTGTAGGAACAGGTTCAGGCGCCATCGGCATGAGATGGAGCACGCCTGTGCCAAAGTTATTAGGAATAGATAGTACAACGCATAGTGAGCATGTGTCTATTTGCGTCGCAGCACAAGCTCGCGATGCCCAGACTCTGTTCATTCGTTAAATCGCTGCCATTACAACTAATTGGATGATGTGGCAACTTATAGATCGTTGATGCCATTCCACGTGTCCTAATCAAGCACTGAGCAGCATATTTTCGTGGGAAGTTAGAAGGCAACGGCGGAGCACTAACGCCGATCTAACGACATCACTACAAAATATTAAGGAGACACGGGCTATGTATGTATGTGAAAGGCCAAGTTCAGCCCAATAGCAAGACATGGAGCCCAAGACCAAAGGAGGCCATTCAATATACAATGCATGAAACATGTACATGGCAAAAAAAGAGAGAAGCGGACGAGTGCAGAGGACGGTGGTAAAAATCAGCAATAGAAACACGTGTAAGGTAATCATTCGTTTAGAAGGAAGGAGCCTCTCCCGTGGCTCCGATTTCTTGGCGCCTACGAAGGTACATATATAGGAGCATGCATGAATGAATGGGATAGCCGCAGTCTCCTGGATCGATCCAGCAGAGATGTTTAGTTCTTCTTTTAAAAACTTTTCATCCATCATATTAAAAGGAATCTTGTATGCATAGTGTATTAATTAAATATAGGTAAAAAATAATCCGTTACATGGATAGAGTGTATTTCACGAGATGAGTTTGCTTCCTTTGCTCGGTACTGTTTTGCCTTGACGAGCGACGAGACACAGCAAACTACGTTTTGAAAAAGAAGCAAGGTTTCTTCGAGGCATGTGTCAGCAAGCTTTTGCCTTGCTCTCGTGGGAGAGCAAAATTGGCTCTCCTGAGCTGGCAAGGTCCTCGATGCTTGCGCTGGCCAGGGACTGAACTGACCCGAATCTGATGAGTCTACTTAGTTCATTATTTGCAACAATAATGGTACCGTAACCATTCGCTAATCATAGACTAATTACCCTATTAGATTCGTCTCGCGATTTTCAAACGAGATATGTAATTACTTTTATTATTATTCTACGTTTACTGCTCCTAAATGTCCTAAATGGTAATTTTCTCTTTGAATTTTTTTTGCAAAAAGTTTTCACCGAACCAAACGGATCGAGCTGCTTGCCAGTGAGCGTACAAGATGGAAGACAGATCGAGCTGCTTGCTAGTCGGCAGTGTACAGTCCACGGCCCGGCTGCCTGCCTACCCCTGCATGCATGCATTTACTAGGGTGGATGTCTGCCTCGGCATGGCAAGCCATAAAGGCGGCCGCGTGCGTGGATCGCACTCTCACTCGCTCTATGGCTCTGTGCTCAGAGTACAGCAGCAGGTCCATGAAATCTAGCGACGACGATCGCATCCTCCATGGCGCGTGGCCGGCATTGCATTTACTCGGCCATGTGAGTGACATGACGTTTACTGTGATGAGCTGCTGTCTGCTGCTGGGCGATAAATTGCATGCAGTTAATTACTCCGGCGAACGGACGGATCGGACAATGCAAGTCGGGGGCGGCGCAAGCAAGCAGCGCCAATAAGTCACTGCCATGGTTAGACGTGGAAAAGGATCTCGTTCGCCTAAAGAACCGTGACCGTTAATTTTTATCTCTATGTACGCTTGTATAGAAACATTTTTTTTCGTACTTTCTACCCATTTTCTTTGATCCGAACACACCCTCAGTCAGTCCACAAGCTGGCCATAGCCAGCAGCGCATTTACGACCATAAACCAAATCCACCGTCGTCTCCACCAGCGAAGCCAGGGGCCCAGGTCCACCAGTCCACCACGCACACCTCTGCCCCTGCCAATATATGCAGCTGCAGCTCTGCTCAGGCAGCAGTAATCCAGTGCTCTTCTTCCATTGCATGTCACATAGCAAGAAAATGATGAGGCAGGAAGAAGCGGTGCACCTCGCCAGCAGCTCCCTGCTCGTCGTGCTCTTGTTGTTGTTGACCACTACTAGCACTTGTAGCGCCAGGGCCGCCGGCGGTACAAACAACGCCACGACGAGATCCTCCGCTTCAGGCATGCCCGAGGAGCAGGAGCAGCACAAGGCGGCTGCCCTGATCGTGTTCGGCGACTCCATCGTCGACCCCGGCAACAACAACGGCATCAACACCATCATCAAGGCCGACTTCCCGCCCTACGGCCACGACTTCCTCAACCACCGACCCACAGGGAGGTTCTGCAACGGCAGGATACCAACCGACTTCATCGGTGCGGGCTCGATCTGTAGTTATATGTTGGTTTGTTTGTTGGTTTGTTTGTTTATATATATATATATATATATATATGTATGTATATAAACATATAAACATATGTTTTATCCATTCATATAGATACACACCTAAACAAACATGTTTCCCACATGCATGCACAGCGTCCCGGCTTGGGCTCAAGGAGTACCTTCCTCCGTACCTGTCCGCTCAGCCTCTGGAGAAGCACGACCTCATCACCGGCGTGAGCTTCGCGTCCGGCGGCACGGGGTTCGACCCTCTGACGCCCAGGCTGGCGTCGGTGATCTCGCTGCCCGACCAGCTGAGCATGTTCCACGAGTACCTGGGCAAGGTGCGCGCGGCCGCCGGCGACGCCAAGGCGGCCGAGATCCTGTCCCGGGGCGTGTTCGCCATCTGCGCCGGCAGCGACGACGTGGCCAACACCTACTTCACCATGCGGGCGCGCAGCGACTACGACCACGCGTCGTACGCGCGGCTGCTGGTGGAGCACGCGGCCTCGTTCGTGGAGGACCTGATCCGCGCGGGCGCCCGGCGCGTGGCCTTCATCGGCATCCCGCCCATCGGGTGCGTGCCGTCGCAGCGCACCATGTCGGGGGGCATCGACCGCGGCTGCTCCTCCGGCCACAACGAGGTCGCCGTCGCCTACAACTCCGGCATGGTCAGGGAGCTGGCGGCGCTCCGGGCCAAGCACCCCGGCACGCTGCTCGTCTTCATGGACATCTACGGCTTCCTCTACGACATGATGATGCACCCTCGCAGCTACGGCTTCGCCGAGTCCACCAGGGGGTGCTGCGGCACGGGCCTCCTCGAGGTCTCCGTGCTCTGCAACGGCGTCACCTCCTCCGTATGCCACCCCGTCGGCGACTACCTCTTCTGGGACAGCTACCACCCCACGGAGAAGGCATACAAGATACTCGCAGACTTCGTCTTCGACAACTACGTCAAGCTCATCATCTGATTGTTTTGATTGATTGATTGATTGATTGATTTCTTTCTTCCCTTATTTGCTGCTATTAATTACTACGTATCTATCATCTAGCTCTTCATGTTTAATATATTATTAATTTGCTATAAATTAATATAGTCTTTCCTTGATTCTGTTCCATATATATATATATATATCTCCTCCTCTACATCTGCTAGCTAGCTAGCTAGCTAGCTAGGGAAGAATTGAACAAGACAGCTTTCATTTGACATATATCTGCAGCTGCATACTCATCCATCTGAATGCCATGCCGCAACGTCCTCCATATAAGCTGCTGCCCCCTAAAGCTTTGAAGATGGCAGGCCTGCACACATACGTATATACCATGTATTAGTTGGCAAAAACCACCGGTATATATAATTCAAAGAGGCAATACAATTCATAGCCATGTGCATACTATGTACTACTTGTCTAATAATCCGCATATGCATATGCGTGCATTTTAATTAATTTGGTCGACATCCACAAGATGGACGACGACACACCACATGAATGCATGTTGGAGATAGACTGCTGGTAGTAGTAAGAGATGCCATTGATTTGCCATGTAAGGTAGATGGAGGGTCACCAACCAAGTTGTTTCGCATTAACGATGCTCGGGCAAGCAGGTGGAGGCGCCGCGTTCTCGTTCAAGAAGGGCTCCACCTGATTGGGGTTGCCCCAGACAGGGTAACCCTTGATCTTACCCTGTTTGTTTGTTTTTTCATAATATATTGGGAATTCTCCATCAGTAAATTACCAGTAGTAAATACGTGCATACATATACAAGGAGTGCAAATGGAGTGCAGCAGCAGACTTACAAGAACGTTGAGAGCGGCCAGCGTTGCCATTCCTTCACGTGTCCACTGAACGAAGACACCAAAAAAAAATTGCATTGGTGTCAGTTGTGCCTAGCTATCTCAAATAAGACTCAAAAAGCATCACAATTCGATTGATTGGCATCTCTGTACCGTACCTTGGAGGCTGATGCAATGTGTGGTACGACGACGGCGTTCTTCATGTCAGCCAGTCCAGGTTTCATGTAAGGCTCATCCTGTTGAATAGCATTATATTGTTGCAGATAAATTGAGCATGCTAATGGATGACAACATTTCAATTAATTACTTTTTATACCTCAAAGACGTCAAGGCCAACGCGGAACATGGGATTGGCCTTGAGGTGCTCCACCAGGGCTAATTCATCAATAACAGGCCCTCGGCTTGCGTTCACAAGAACCGCCTCCTTCTTCATGATGGCCAGCCTCTCAGGGTTTATGAGATGGTAAGTGGTCTTGTCCAGCACCGGATGCAGGCTTATCTGCCACAGAACAAATGGAAAGAAACATATATAGATGTGAGATGTATAGTAGCTACAACTAGATAGATCACCTGTTGTGTGTAATTAAATTGCAAGGGCTATTTATTATATATGCTGACCACATCAGCCTCCCTGAGGACATCCTCCATGGTGGCTGCCCTCTTCCAGGTGACAGGCTGCTCACCGTTGGCTTTGAGGAACTGCCCATATGCTGGAATGCACAAGGAAAATAGACTAAATAAGTATTTGCAATGCAATTGAGCTTTCAGTGACTTGCAATTGTTGCTTGCCTGTGACAAACTTCTCAAGGCGTGTGGCCTGATAGAGGTCGTAGTAGATGAGGTTCATCTTGAAACCCTCGATCATCATGCGTGCATAAGCGGAGCCGATGCGGCCAGCTCCGATGACTCCAACAGTCTGCCCCTTGAGCAGGTTGCCAACGAAGCTGCATATATGCAACAGCAAGGCCATTGTTAACGCGGGAAGAGGCTGGGTTATTGATCAAGGAAGCTAGCATAGCAGTTATTAGTGTATATATACGGATAATACTGACAGGTGAGGGAGCCATCCTTCGTAGAGGCCAGCCCTCATGAACTGGTCCGCCTCGACGATCCTCCTGGCTGCTGACAGCGTAAGGGAGGCAGCGAGCTCAGCAGTGGTCTCGGTCAGAACACCCTGTATATGTGTGGGTTTTGGTTTCAGTCAGTTGATTGATGGAATTGAAACAGGGGATGAGATGGGTGCATGCATGGTTGCAGCGAGATCTCTCTCTCTTACCGGCGTGTTGCCGACGGCGATGCCATTCCTGTTGGCCGCCTCGACGTCGACGTTGTTGTAGCCGACGGCCATGTTGCTGAAGGCTGTCCCTCCGGCGCGCTTGAGGGCAGAGAAGAGCACCTCCCCCCAGTCCTCGGTGAGCTGGCCGATGACGCCGTCGCAGCGATCGCCGATGAGCGCCAGGATGTCGTCGACGGAGAGGATGGTCTTGGGATCCGTGCATATCTAAGAAATTTTTGGACAACGGGCAGCAGAGTGAGCGCGCAACCAGAGCAGAACAGAGCCAATCAATGGATGAAAACAAGAGAAGACATACCTCGAGGCGGCAGTCGTTGTCGGTGAGCAGGCGGATCCATCGCGCGCCGGGCATGGACTTGGTGCTCACCACGCGGTACTTGCCGCTGGGGTTCCACACCTCCATGGAGATGGGCTTCGCCATGGCTGCTGCTCTTCTCTCCTGTTCCTCCTTAAGAGGGAAGAGGTGTGGCCTGGCCTGGCCTTATGAGCCTGTTCTGGCTTATTCTATCTTCTCTCTCACAAAATACTATTGAAACAGTCAAAATCAGCCACAGTGAGCAAACTTATCTACCAGCAGAACATATGTACCAGTGAACTTATCTGGCCTGGCCTGCCTGTCGTATAGATGGAACAGAAATTCCCTCGATGAGCAGAGGCCATCACTAATGGATGGATAAGCAACCAGAGGCCATCCAAGGCTACAGGCCGCAATCAGCATCGGCGCTGGCCGCCTTATCTCATTCACAAATCACAACCACAAAACATAAAAGAAGCATTCTCATCTACCAGATTTGCAGCAGAGCAGAAAACTGCTAGATCCCAAACCAACAAAGAGACCAAAATAAAACGAGCATAGTAGGAGGCAAATCATCCACTCGGACACATAGTATTAGCTAAATAGGTAACAGCTTCAAAAGTACTTGACACTCAGATTAACCTCCATCTAAACCATAACCGCCAACTAGGTTCACCAAAAGTAATTACAACCATTACGACCAGATAATAGTAGAACTAGCACTAGTAAGTAGCCTTGCAGTGCACACTTGTTTCTTCCAAGCAGCAACACCGCCAGAAAGACATCATTCACTCAAAAGCCCACTGGTTCTCCCTGCGGATCTCCTCTTCCTCCTCAGCGGTGAAGTCGTTCTTGATGTTGAACGTCTTGCGGATCTCCTCCGGGGTCTTGCCCTTGATCATGTCAGCAACCGTCTGGCAGGTTAGGTCCAGCAATCCCTTGATGTTCAGGTAGTTGGCAGCCTGAAACACAATCCGATGTCAGCAAACCTTTGGCATGCATGAAGCCAACCAAGGCAACTTTAGTCAATAGCTAACAAAAGATGTTAGCCACAACTCAGCAAAATGTTAACAATACGTGACACTAGCTAAATGGGTAAGGTAATAAATTGATGTGCAACGCTGTCCGCTAACTAAGGTAGAACAGCGATACTCTGGTGGTGTGCACATGCTTCGATGCTGTACCAAGCAGTCAAGTCATTGCTAATCCGATGTGCAAGGGAAACATGTGCATAAAGTCTGAAGGGCTATGTGGATATGATATGTATCACAATGCAAACTTTATCAGTAATGAACGTCCCTGGTAACAGCATCAAACAAACAGTTTTGCTAATCCAAAGCATGGGCACTACTACAACAGCACACACAGGATCACAAAGGTAATCTAGGGTATTACTATAGAGAAGCATGGGCTAGGGCACATATGGTAGATAGAATTGCAAGGTATAAATAAATCTAGGGTATAGAAAGAAGCATGGGCCCTAGGCATAAGGGATAGACAGAATTGCAAGCCATAGTCAACGAATGTGCCGCATAATAAATCAATCTAGGGTATAGCATACAAGGGCATAGATACGTAGAAGCGCAACGCATAATCAATCGACCAATCAATCTACCGCGCAGAATCAATCGATCGATCAAACAATGAATCTGGATGATTATTTCCTCAATCAATCGCTCTCTACACCGATAGACAGATCTAATAAGTAGATCGGAGAGGGAGTTGGGGGGTGAATACCAGGATGAGGTCGAATAGCGTTGCCTGGTCGACCTTGACGAAGTCGGCGTCCCAGTTCTTGAGGTCCTCGCCGGCGGCAGGGGCGTCAGCGGCTGCGGCGTCGTCGGCGGGCTTGGCGGCGTGGACGTGCTTGTTGCAGTACTCGATGACCTTGGAGAGGATCTTGGAGTTGACGTTGGGGAGCGGGATGCCGTTGTCGGCGCAGTCGTCCTCGATCATGTGGCGGATGGTCTGCGACTCCATGGCGACCGCCTCCTCGACCTCGAACTCCTCGCCGTCGGAGGACCTGAGCGTGATCATCTTCTTCTCGGCCTCGGCAGACGCCATCGAAACCCTAGCGGCGGATCGAACTCAAGAGGGGGGATGGGGAGGAAGAGATGATGGATTTGGGGTTGCTTTCCCCTGACCTGGCCTCTCGCCTTTCTTTATGAAGCCAAGCCCAAGCCCTCTGCCGTTGCCGTCCGGGGGCTACTAGTAGTACAACTCTATCTCTATCTGATTTACTATATTTTATATAAAAAATCACATTCCTTCCTCATGTACTACGTCAACTATTAGAGCATATCTAAGAGTCTCTCTAAAAATCACTCTCTAAATCATCATTTAAAGAATCATAAGTATAAAATCGTTTTTTATATCTTTATGTCTTCCAACAGGTTCTCTGTATCTTGCATGCACTCTAGAGAGCTATTCTTTTTCCTATATTTTGCTAGCGAGAAATCCGGAATAGAGAGTGACTATGTTTGAATAACCAAATAGATAGACTGTTGAAAGGTACCCTTTTAATCAAATTATCTAAAATTAGCAATCAAAAAGGATTTAGAGAGTCTCTTGGAGTTGCTCTCAATCACGAATGAAAAAAGAGACCTCTTGTTTTTTCCCCTTAAATTGAATAAATGTACTACGTCAACTCATAATCACGAAGGAAAAAAAGACCTCTTGTTTTTTCCCCTTAAATTAAATAAACTAATGACTTTGGCTTTGGCGTACCACCAGTGCAATAAGTTATCATTTCTTTATTGCTGCAAAACACGATGTGCTCCTTGTTGGACCGACAAAATCTTTTGTTCAGCGTTTTCTCCTTTAATTTAATGGGTAGCGAGAGAGATATTGAATCAGAAATGTTGGGTCATGTATCCCATTTGGGTGGGTGAAAGACCATTCATCACCTCAAATGCCAATCCATTCCATTTGGCTGGCTGGTTGGCTCTGAGAACTTGGCACCGTTCCACAGTTATAAAAAAAGGTACACTGCAGCAGCACGTTTATTATCAATCAGTCATCACACATGTACAGGTTGTTTTTCGTTTCTGGATCGACATAACAAGGTACCCAATTCTGGAACAAAAATTCCTTTTTATTTACAGATACTGAAGAAGAAATAGCTTTCTGTTCTTGTTGGTGCACTCCTCTAGGGGCTACAGCCTAGCCTGCCCTCTGGAAACAGATCAAACAGAAACCAAAACGAATTAAACTTCTTCAGTGATAAAGCCGTAAATTCATAATAGATGTCTTCAAGTGTATGCATATATAAACAAGAAATCCAAGGAGAATATATAGATGAACAAGCACCTGCATCCGAGTGAGGGCCTGGTTCTCGCCCTCCAAGCTGTCTGCTGGGCGGCTAGTAACCTCAACCTATGTTAGAGGGACCAACCAAGAAACTAATTGTGCAACATAAATTGACCCCTGTATGTTAGTTCGGATATTATATTATTTATGAAAGATCAAATGATCCTCGGCCTTCCAGGATTGCATAAAGCAGCTTCTTGCGCATGATTTCCTGTCCAAACAGCAGCAACCAGTCAGAATGTCAAATCTTCTTTTCGAAGGGAAAAAAAAGGACAGCAAGGGCAAGAGAATGAAGGGCGCCATACTTTTGTGGAGTACGGAGGCAACTTCAGATAATTAGCGCATGTCATCACACTTGGCAAATCATCATCCGCAGACTCTGTTACCCCAGTTGAATTTGAAGTATTTACCGCACTTGAAGGGTGCTGGTGATGATCAAAAGTAACACCAAGTTACCCCCAAAATACATCGGGCAGAATAACCATACACATGTTTCAATAGCAAATGTAATGATAGATCATGAAAAGTACCTTCCTAACAATAGTAAGCTTGGGACTAAGGGCCGCCAAACCACCAGGTGGAAGGCGAGGAGCACCAGTTACAAACTGGCAGAACGCAAGCTGCTGCTCAGGGGAGAATTCCGCCATAATATCGAGTAGCTACAACCAAGAGCGAACAATCAATGAGCCGAACTTCTTCAACACAAAAATCGGATGTAATAAGAGAAGTAACATGTAAGAACGGATGCACTTACATTCACGATTGCAGGACTTTTAGCGGTATACCCATGATCAAACTTTATGTTATCCACCAGGGATTCCGGCTGCAGAAACCAAGATGTATTCAGTGGAATAATTAATATACTATAGCTTGGGTGAAAGGGAACAGAGCATTACCTCCCAAATTTCTTGTCGGCCACATATTAGATAGTCAAGTTCTTGAGGTGAAAATATTTGGAGGGATGAGATATCAAACACCTAAAGTATCAAAATAGACATGAACCATTGGATTAAGCACAATAAATGTCAGAGGAATCAGAAGAACTAATGAAACGGTTATAAAAATCTTTAATCAATGCCAATGATGCTGTACCTGATTAAACCCTGATCTAAATGCCTCAACCTGTCGCTTTATCCCTGACTTAACTGTAGCATCCACTAGCAAAGTAATATACTCTTCCAAGTTGTAAATGTTAACCTGCAAATGGTAATTGCAATTACTAATACATGAAAGAAATTCAAAGCGTAATCGCCAAAATAAACAAAAACCAAGGTGGATTTCATCTCTTACAATTGTGCTTCCTTCACCCTCTTTAAGAACATAATCAGGATAACCCGGAAGAGTAAAATCTAGACACAAATCTTCAATAGCAGCACCACGGAAACGCAAGTCTTCAACTTCTAGCTGATTCTTGACAGAACTGGACTCCAGGTGCTTCTTTCGTTCAACAAGAACTCGCAGTTCTTGCAATGTCTTCCCAAACTCAGAATCAAATGATACTATGTCAAACAAATCAAGCTCCTATCCAAATGGAAATGCATCAAGCCATGAAACAGAGTACAATACAGCATTATTAACAAAACAAAAACAAATAAACAGCATCTGGGAATAGAGCTTCTCTGTATGTACCTGTCCAAGTATAAGCTTATAAAACGCTGTTGATAAAGGCAAATCTAAAAGTCTGCCATCTTGCAATACTTTTGCCATTACTTGACCGATTAAGCGGAAATACTCCAAGACTTTGAAGAATCTGCTACCTTCTGAAGCATCAGCTTTAGGTGGCCAAGGCCGAGGAAACAATCCGAGAGGAGCTTGTATTAAATCTCTGCCATTGCCTGGTAAATCTGAGTTCAATTCTTTTCCTGATGAGCCATCTTCAGGGTCCAGATTAATCACATCATTTCTGTCAATTTGCAATCCTGAATTATATGGAGAAGTAGATCTCCATAACCCCAGCTGAGCACTTTGTAGTTCATGGCTTAAGAGAGTATAAAACTCCAAAGTAGGCCCCAGCCCAGTTCCAACTTCACCAAAGTATTCCACCTCAAGAACAGCCCTCTGACTGGAGAACATCTCCATTACTTTAGCAGCAGAATCCAGAATACGGTTACGGGAAACACGAACTTTCTGGCGTTGTAACCTGCCAAACCGGACCTCTCTTTCACCACCAGAGCTGTGATTGTCACTCTGCTGTTGCTGCAGTCGATTCAATGCTCTTGACAACCCAAAGGCCGTGGAGTAGAAGTACTGCCTCCTTGTCTCAAAAGGAAATAGAAATGGGCAGGCCTTGGTCATTTGATAACACCAAGAAGGTAAACTGCCACTACAGAGTGCAAGAACATCCTGCATTTGCCGGGCAAGCTTTGGCGTCAACTTACTATTGACAAACTCCTCGGAAGGTACCTTGGCTCCAGTTCTATATAGCTCATCCAGGGTTCTGATTTTCCCCTCAGCAAAATCATCAGATGCTCCTTGTGCTCTTAAACGAGACGATAACTGATTAAGCCCCTCCAGTACACGTAATAGTGCTAAAATGTTGTATGTTGAGTTTGTTCTCTCAAGGTCACAAGGAAGTTCTCCTTGTAAGATGCTGTCAAGAAGAGAAACCCCCTGCACTTCAGAGACAGACCTGCAAGAATCTGTTTTTGAGTTTAATGAGGTGGAACCCCCTTGGGTTCCCTTCTCAGATTGGTTATCAGCCTTCTGGTATGTTATTGTGAACACATCACCCCAGAAGCGGTTTCCATCGTTGGATAAATCAGATCCATTGAACCTTTCTTCATCATCCTCATCAAGCATCAGTTGACGTTGGATAGCTTGATATACCGTCAAATGTTTGCTGAGCTGCTTCCCACCAGCAGTGAATATGAGTTTATTGTGATCATTCGTGCTACCTCCAATTGACAAACCACGCCGATCTCGGCTACTTCTAACATTGCGACCACCAACAGATGCCAGCCCAGCCATAGTTGCAGCAACAAATGACATTGCACCTCGTGAACCAAATGTGCTTGCACTTCGAAATTCAGAAGAATCTGGTCCCCTGGTAGATGTGTTTCTAGCAATGGAGCCGGATGATGGCTGTGCCTGGCTAAAACTGGCTGAGCCAATGTTACTCTCATCAGCATCACCCAATTTCACATCATGCACACCATCTTGAGAACAGATAGGAAGAGACCCTTCTTGGAGAACCTAAGAATTTGAAGAGGTTATTTAATTAGTCAGAAAGAAAGCAAATGATCTTCATTCTGGACCAAATAAAGGCTCATTTGCTCTAATCATTAATAAATATGAGACTAACCAACAGGTCAGTGATTGCAACAAAGCAAAATTAAAGGGGCATTCCATTTACAAACAGTTACCTCATGATCATCATCGTCGTCCTCTGAAATGTCATCATCATCGATCATTAAAGCATCATCGATCTCTATGGGAGATGTGCCAAGCTCTTCATCCTGCACATACCATCGTAGAATTTATTACTTATCAGTTACCATGCTTCAACTCCCAACTAAAAATGAGAATACAAGAACATAATTTCTGGATATTGTCTTACGATTTTTCAAAATGTCACAGTCAGTTTGACCATTAAAATTTTCATGCACATCACTACATCTTATAAGGGTAGTATAAATTTAAGACCTAGCTCCATGACTGAAATTCTCCTGCTTATTTGGTGCCCAAGCCAATAGGTTAGACTAATGATCCCAGGAAAGTAGAAGTACCATTGAGTAGGTCTGCTGGCCAGCTAGAATTGGAAACACAACCTTTTTAACTGCAAATCAAACGAACCAAGCATATAAAATAAATAATACCTCAGAGCTACTGTGACCATGCGCTTGTTTCATTTCTGAATCCTTCTCTGAAGCAGACTTCTGGCGGGCAGCATTCCTTGTATTAGGTCCTTTTGATTCATCTGAGTTTGGTTTTACAATAGCTTTGCCTTTTCCTTTGGCAGTACTAGCGCTTTCATCGTGCACATCCTTTTTAGATGTACCACTACTTGCAGCAGATGATTTTGATCTTGTCGTTGGTCGCCGACCAGAATGAGCCGTTGCAGCTGTTAATGATGCACCAGCTGTGGTACCAGGAGCCCCTGATTCAGAATTATTTCCAGACGGAACTATAGGCTTCGAAGCAACCTCACTGCGCTGAACTCTGGGCCAAAGGAATTCTTCAACAGCTGCTAGGCTGGCAAATGGGTCGATAAGCACAATATTTGATGAATAATCCCGAAGTGATTTTTCACCTTGAGCTCGGGACAGACGCAACTTGAAGGGCTGAGCCAGAGCACTAAGACCTGAGGTCAGACGGGAACCTCCAATTCCAATCCTGCTAGACTGGCTGAGCACAACAGGGAAACGTTCCAACGAAGACAAAGCACTTTGTAGTTTTTGAACCAACAGTGCCATGGGAGTTTCATCCCTTCCATGATCAATAGAAAGGGCAACAGATATGAAGGACTTGTAGCGCCTAAGGGCCTGCTGACGAAGCTGTGGTAAGTTTCCTTCAGATACATTTTCCTTCCCAAATGTCCCACAGGACAAATAGTCAAGCATTGCTGTGACAACTCCACTTCTAACAAACTCAAATGTGGAAACACCATTAACTTTGCTAAGCTCAGCGAGCATTTCAGATATCACTTCATCTAATTGTTCTTCTACATCGATTGAGATGTCAAAACAATCAGCACTTGTAGCTTTTGATTTCCCTTTGGCTTTTGTTTTGGCATTATCAATTGCAGTATTGAACTTTGCACAGAGCGCTCTCAGTTTAAGAAGGTCATCAGTAAATCCAATATCACCAGAATCAGTGTCCGTCGGGAAGTACTTATCTTTGAAAGACTTTGCATGATCGCTAACTGCAAAACGCAGGCTGGTGTTTGGAACTTCAGAAGTGCTTGTTGTTGAGCAGGTAACCCCAAGATTGGAACTGTTTGTTTCATCTAATGAACAGTTTTCTGCTGGCACAGCACCCCCACGCCTGCGTTGACGCCTAGCACGTGAAGGCAAGGCAGAATCATTATCTTTATCCTGTACTGGTACCTTAGAAGGCAGTGTATTGGAGGATTCTGAACATATAAGTGACTCCACTGCATGAACAACACCTTCCCTCACAAACAACTTAGAAAACGTCTCTGGAAGCTTTTCCATCATTATCTCTGCTATCTGAAGAGCAGGAATCAACACTTGAGGATCTTTCCATGCAAGAATGCCTGCGAGGAAGCTGCAGATGGAAATGATATACCTTAGAAGGGATCAACAAAGAAGTACACCCGTTGAGAGTGCAACAACTTTTAGCACTAAAACCATTCTCTAGGCAAAATAAATTAAGCTTTGAAAGAACTTGTGTGAAAACCTGGATATGTTTGTTGTGCTGAGGAGAGATTGGATTGCTTCAGCGGAGCTGTAGTACATTAACTTCCCAATAATCGATAAGCACTTGTGACGTATCGGTGCATTTACACTAGAACCATACACCTGAACAGGCACACAGGCTATTAAGTACCCAGAGGCAAAATACTAATGGCAACTGAAGTCGGCAATCATGAGAAGAATTATGGCACTAACCTGTGTCATCGTGGGTAACAGATCCATACCAAACTGCTGTAGAAGTTCAGGCTGCTCACGCAATAGCCTCTCACGTCCAGACCTTTCATTTTCTGTTGAACCAGCCCCATCTTGTTTGGTGGAAGCAGATTTCTTTGTTGAAGAGCTTTTATAAGCATGATAGTATGTTGGTAAATTAATGACTCTCGCAGGCATATGTGGAAGCAGATCATCCGCAAGGCTCACTATCTCAAACATCTGCAGAATTAGAAGCAAACAAATGAAAATCATTCGGGCAAAAAAGCGTACAAGTGTATGAAACCCATGGGTCAAATAGTGCAGGTTTCAATAATTAATGTTTCAGCAGCAAAATGGAAAAACAACAAGCAGCAGGCAACACTATATGTTCACATCAAATGCCAGGCTAATTTTTATATGTACACATATGATTTTAGCAGCTAAACAACAGAGCAACAAGCAGCTGCTGCAGATGGCATTATACATTCATGATCAGCAAATAACACTCTTCTGTATCCCTACTGTACCGCATATGGCTGATCAAACGCACAATTTACTTGCAAACTAGGAAGGAAATAAGATGACAAGAACCGAACAACTGCTTAATCATGATGGGCGATGACAGATTTTGCTTTATCGTGTTACAAATGAGATTTGTGTTCCCCTGTGTGCCTTAAATCAACACCTTTTTGCCATCATTAAAACATCTCAAAGGACTCATTCGGGGACGAGAAACATATTAATCAAGACCGCATGATTTTGATACTGGGTTCTGGACAAGGAAGAAATCTTAGTTGCTCAAAACAGCACAATAAAAAGGATGAAAGTCTTTCAACAGGCAGTTCTCTTTTTGAACGATTGTTTGAATAGTTTATGAAGGCATGCACAGATTAGCTCACTACATTTCAGCATTTATGTCAAATGCTCAAGAAGATTACCCAAGTAATTGCTCGATGGTGCATACAATTAAGAACATGTGATGTGAACTTTAGAGTACTATAAGAAGTTGTCCAGGTAGATGCGAAAGATGCAATTTTAGAAAACATGAGATGCCTAAGCCTATCAATGATAAATCAGAATCTGAGTGGATACAGACGTGTTGTGTGCTATATAGAAAAGATGGTTACATTGCACTGACACTCTTAACAGCGCAGTTAAGGCATAAGTCGGATGTAGAAATATTCACCTGATCGGCAGGCCTTGTTAGAGCGGGGGAGACTGATGTTCCAGAAATCAAACCAGAGCCAGAAAGGATATCTTTAAGTGTGCCGCTGATCCCAAGGAGGAGTAGTGTTTTAACTGCCAGCAGTGATCCACTTGCGCATATCGAGAGAAGACGGATTAAGCCCTGAAAAAACATGCGACCTAAGCTTAGCATAATTGTGAGTGAGGGAGCATGGTAAACCCTAAGAAATAAAGAAAAGAAAACAGGAAGAAGAAAAAAAACGGTGCGTACTGTGTATGTGGATGTACTCAGCGATGCCTGGCCAGAGGAGTTGCCAACCGATATCAAGCCAGCAGCTTGAGCAACCAATCCGTGATTGCAGAGCTCATCAAGTTTGTCTGGGTAATGGGCGAAAGCTTCGGCAATGCGTGTCAAACAAACGGAAGCATGCTCTAGTACCTGGAACGCACAAAATGGATTGCATGTTATACCCAAACAGGATGCATAGGTAAAACTATTAAGTCAGGGATCCTATGTGGTCTGAAAGGCACCTTGGAATCATGGTGGTTGAGGAGATTCGTGAGCAGAGGGACAGCTTCCATGACAAACTCGGAAGCATCAGACGGCAGCTTCCTGCAGATATTTGCGGCAGTAGACAATGCTACTCTCTACAGCACAAACATACGGTGTGAGTAGAAGCAAACAAACAGTGCATAAGATGTGGAATGGAACGCCTGAGTACCTGAACCCCAGTGGAGAAGAAGTCGAGATACGATAGGACGGCCATCAGCGCCCCAGCACGCAAGCATGCAGTTGGGTGCTCCATAGAGATCTTCTTAAGAGCTTGCAGAGACTGAGAAGGCACGCGGTGGGTCAAGTGTTAGCAGGCAGGCAGGCAGCATGTACTTACTAGTGTTGTCTACGAGGTAGATTTGATTGTCGAGAACTGAAGTGAAAAAAAAAACCAGGTACCTGCTCAGCGAGGTCCATGTACTCGATGGTTAGCAGGCGAGCACAGAAACACTGTATGGCCCCGTAGTGCACGACCGCAGAGCATGATGAGGGGAGCACGTCTACAAGGTTGGCGAGTGCCCGCGCGGCGAGCAGCATGACATCGGGGCTTGCTCCGGCGGTTGCAGGCTCGTCCTCACGGCCGAGCATCCCAACGAGGATGGGGACGAAGGCGTCGACGGGGAAGGCGGCGAGGGAGTCCTCGGTGCCGATGGAGAGCATCTCGCAGAGCTGCATGAGGGACTGGAGCTGGCGCGACTCGTCGCCATGGGCCTGGAGGCCGGCGAGGATCCTCTTGAGGTGGGCGGAGGTGGCGGAGGAGGGGGCGGAGGAGGAGGAAGGGAGGAGGTCGTCGAGGCCGGCGCCGAGCCTGCGGAGGAGGCCCTGGAGGGCGGTGCTGGCGGAGGTGAAGGACTGGGGGAAGGGGGCGTCGGAGTCGTCGTCGGGGGCGGGGGGAGAGGGGTCGGGGTCGGGGTCCTTGCCCTTGTCGGCGGCGGCGCGGGAGCGGCGGCGGGAGGACGGGGAGGGTTCCATCGTCGCAGGGGCGGGGGCTGGGGTTAGGGCGGCGGCAACGGAGGAAGAGGAGGAGTTGCGGAGGCGGGTGTTGGGGCGGGAGCGCTTGGATGCGGAGGAGGAGGAGGAGGCGGCGGCGGCGGCGGCTGTTGCGGCTGCGCGCTTGCGGCTGCTGCTGCGTGTTTCCATACAAGGGGGCAAGGCGCGCGAGGGGAGGGGGGCGGCGGCCGGCCGGCCGGCCGTGACTAGGCGGCGGCCAGCCAATCGATCTGCCGCCGCCTTGGGTTGGGCTCGATGGAATGGATTGGATTGGATCCCGTGGATTCCCTCTCTTCTTCTTTCACAATCGATTCGGAGATTGGGGATCGATCGATCGATTCGGGGAGGAAGGAAGGCAAGGGATGGGTGGATTTCAGGAGGGGAGATTTGGGGGGACTCCTGGTTCCCGACCCTACCAACAACCCTTGCTTGGTGACGGAAACAAAGCAAATCGACCCTGCTATGCTGCTGCTGCTGCTGCTGGATTCGAGAGATGCCGGTTGCCCTTGCCTTGCCGATGTGGGGAGGAGAGGACGAGAGGAGGAAGACGCCCCGCGACCTCGAGTGACACACAGCCAGCCAACCAGACCAGGCCGTTTCTTGTTTCATGGGCCTTGTGGCCCAACTTGCTTTGCTTTGGACCCAACAAACATCCATGATTTTTCTTTTTTAAAAAATATCATCCATGATCATTGATCAGAGGGTCGGGGCAGGCAAGGCAAAGCAAAGCAGGCAGTTAACATAGCATAGAGGTAATGATAGATGCAATGGGTGAGTTGCTACAGATTGCTCATTCACCAAACCTACTGCTACTGCCTAGGCCGGCCTAACAGATTGATTCATGGCGTAGCAACTGTCTACCAGCAGCAGCTGCAACAACAAAACAAAATAGAGAATGCGCCGTGCGCGTGAACCCTCGTCTATGCTCTACGGACTGGACGGGCTCTCACAAGTCGAATCAGCTCTTCTGACATCCCGGTTGCCACGCTCGATGACGATTTGCCTCTTTCTTCCTGCAACAACCACAAAAGTCAGCAACCGTATCCCTGCATTCCAAAACTACTACTTGTTACCATTTTCCAACATACAGTACCTACCCTTTTCGTCTCCGCATCAAGATCGACACCGATCAATTCCTTGAGCATCATAGAAGCAGCTGGCTGCAGCCTCCTGCTCAACAAAACCAACAATCACCTGTTAGGCTGTTGTCACTACTTCTACAGTCTACACGCACAAGAATGTAATCCTGCACTCACCTCCTAGTTTTCTTTGTATCGCCGCCAGGCCTAGATGCAAGGCCTTTCTTTTTATCCGCGCCTTCCTCTGCCTCACTGACCTTACTTGGAGCCTAGGGACCAACACACCACTGTATCAGAAAACAAGGCACCACTGCATAGAGAAATTTCCAAAGCACAGATAAAGCACTTCAAGCCCAGTCAAAGGTTATGCATCTTACCTTTGACGCCTTCACCGGGGAAGTTATTTCCTTCAGCAAACATGGAACCAAGTCTCCACAATCACTCCTCTGCTCTGGAGCTTGACTGTGGCCTGTACAAATGTTATGCGTTCATTAGGTTATCCTCCAGATAGAATTGCATGGATCTGGACAGACATACGGAAAACCCTTGCCTACATCAGCAGCAAGCAAAGCATATTACCTGTGACATATTCCACATTCGCCTTTCCTCCTCCAGGTTCGCATCTTTCAGGCTCTATGTCCAGTTCATCGAGCTTCTTTTGAGGAGAAACCTAAACAAGACGCAATGTTAAAACGATACCCAGGACACAACTGATGTGCCTCAAGAAACAAAACTGGGCACCAAATGGCACTCCTCACTGCCCTCAGACAGCTTCCAAGCTGTCAAATGTTAACCCTAAAAGGGCAAATCAAAGTTGAAAAATTCTACCACCAATATGTGTTCCCAGTCATGTAATAATAAAGAAAAATCAAAACCACAACAGAAAATTTGATTGGTGCGGCCACAAAATCCAGCTAAGAATAACATAGAAATTTCTACGTAAACTACTTCAAGGAAATGAATAATTCAGTACTGACCATTCCAGGCAACTGTAAGGAAGATTGGCTGGAGCTGACATCTTCTGTCTCAGAGTTCACTTGCTGAGAAGAGCTCAGATAATCAGGATGCTCCACTTCTGTTCAAGGATCCAATAAAGTATGAAACATTGGTATCATAGAAAGGAAACAATTGATTCGAATAGAACACCGACCTCTTGTATTGTTATCATGTTGAATATCATCTACAGTTGTCTTGCTTAACTCTTCTGTTCCTTCTTCACTTTGCTCTATGGTAGCTTTCTTGCTACAACTAGTGCACTGTGGAGACAGGCTGATCCTGATCTTTTCAGTCCTTTGACACTGAAGCATATGATGTTCTGCAGAAAAGAAATGTGATTCCTAACTTCCTTGCAGGTTTCCATGTAAAATTATTTATAAAAAAAGTAAAAATATAGGAATATAAGAAACCTGTAAAGCTTTGATCTGATTGATTATCTGAATGACTGGACGAAGGCGCTATATCACCAGTGTGTGCAGATGTTTGCTCGCTAAAACGTTCAGATGCATCCAATTTCTTATGAATCGCTTGTACCTCTACCTAAAAGAACATAAGAGTAAAAAAGATTTGCTACTATTACTTCCAGAATAATATTTAGTTATTTGTTATGGTAAAACCATTTAGTTCTTATGCCTATTTGGTCTAGTAAAAACACCTGAAAATCTTGTCACAAGTGCTAATAACAACAACGACAAAGCCTATTAGTTAATCTATACTATAAAGCACGACGAAATTTTTGTTTCGTCCGTCGTCATCTATATCCCACACCGTCGGATTTTATGATGATCCAACGCTCTAAATTAATCTAAAGAGTCCATATTGACTTACATCTCACCTTTGAGCCTACACCGTCGGATTTTACGATGATCGAACGCTCTAGATTAATCTAAAGAGTCCCAGTAAATTACACATCTAAATTAGTATTTTTTTCCTAAAACCACGTGCCTGCGGCACGTGCCCTTCTGCTAGTATATATAAAAAAAGCCTATTAGTTCCAAGCAAGTTGGGGTAGGCTACAAGTACTACAGGTTTTAAAAAGGAAAAAGAAAACACCTATAAACACGCAACTAGGGAACGAAATATTCACATTGGTATTTCTTTTTTCTGCGTGAAATTTGCTACAGGATAACATGGTTTCTCTGGCTAAAAAGGATGAAGCAGTATATCAGTGCAAAATGCAGCAATGTTCCTCAGGTATCACTATAAGTTAATATGTGAAACTCCGAATATTTTGCTTATGAATGTGAATAAAATACAAAGAGTGAGCATCAAACCTTAAGACCTATGGAGCTCAGTTCTTGTTCATCTATCAAAGAAATAGACGAAGTATCACAACTGACTGATTCACCTGTTATAAGAAAATGGATTCAGGACTCATAACACATTTTAAAGATGTCGCATCTGATATATCAATTTTGGACATATTTAACCTTTCAGGCTACAGCGAGCTGAAGAATTGTCAGGACCATGGCATGTGAGTTCTTTTGACACCTCTCCTGCTACTAACTGCAGGGGGGGGGGGAGGAATTTTAATTAGTGATTTTTTTGTATAATAAACGAAATCATATCATAAGAAACTCCAATATCATGCGTCTGTAGTTCTGCCAATGATATGGCTTAAAAATATACAACTGACAGAATTTTTATACAATATTAAGTTGCCAACATGACAAAGGACACATGCTGCTTCTCACTTGGACAATAGTAGACAGTAGATAGAGAAAAGTAGAAGACACTGAAAAAGGTAAAGAGAATAAGAACAAAACATGAACTGGGGTAGCCGTCCAAGTTCCAAGATAACAATAACTATCCTTGCAAAGCAAGTTTTATTGACTGTAGCAAGCACAGTGAGCTTTAGCATGTATTACCATCCTGGTTCTACCAAAATAAGAACTAAGAAGATAAGCCAGGTTTTGTGTATTGAAGTTTTTTTTTTTACTTACATGGAAATTGTCTACTGAAGCATCATAACATCCCAGGTCAGGTTTACTTGATAGAGAAAGCAAATTTTGACCAGATTGACCAGACGATACAGAATCATCTCGGTCAATGGAAGCATCTTCGGTGACTAGAACGTTCTTGCATGAGCAATGAGAGTTTAGAATCTCCAGCTCCTTTTTCAACTGCATAATTTGAGTATCCTTATCTCTAATCAATTCTTTCATGCTCTCAGCAGCGTTCTCAGACTCCTATAAGCAAACACATGGATTAAGACAGCATAAAGAGAAAATAAGTATGGATGAAACAGTGGTTCTTTCTTGAACGACAAATAACATATAAAAGCATTCCAAGTCACTACATTCGCCATGAAAAGTTACAGGAACATTTAATTGCATGCTTTAGTCTTTGACAATATTAGCCACCCAGAAAAGTTGTCCCATTGAAGAGATGTCCCACAAATCATAGTATCATACTCAGAAGAAAAAACATGCAATGTGAATTACCAAAAGTTTGTTTTTATACTGCTTTAATACAGTCCATAAAGCCCTGGCAAAGTTCGTCATTATTGTTTCGCTTCTGGATACCCTTTGCAACTCTGAGCTGAGAAACTTGTGCTGCGCCTCATCTATACACATTTCAAATATTATTGCAATATTGAAAGTTAATCATAAAGCACATGAATTGAAATAAATCAAATATTAGTGCGAGTAAATATAACCTTCTTCAGAAACTTTAGTAATGTTGTCTGTATCAGTGTTTTTCTTCCGTTCAACCTGCATAAACATAAAACATATGACTACACACTCCCACTAAGAAACAAAATACCTTTCCTAACAAACATCTTACAAGATATGTTTGCTATGCATTGCAAAACCATGAAAAACATGATATGAGAGAAGACAAGAGAATGTGTCCAGCTTAGTAAGTTATAATGTATTGATTGTATTGGTAAGCACAAATGACAAAACACTACACTGACCATTCGATAGATGCAAGGATGACAAAGGTGTATAGAACAACAAAAATCCTAGCTTCTAAACAAGAGTAGTGCATAGAATCACATGGGGAAATAACTGGTCAACCAAAAAAATATATGACTTAAGACAGAAAGATATAGCCATTCAGTTCGCGTGCAACAGTCCAATGCATATGAATTTTCACATGTATATGAATTGAAACTGTGAGATCAACATGCTACAGCACCTTTCAACTCAGAAGATGGCAGAATACGAAAGCTATCTACAGCCTTAAAGCTAAACAGACTAAAAAGTAAAAACATTGGAAGCTAAACAGTAATATTGTACCACAAGGACTTCAGGCTTCTGAAACTTCCTCTTTTTTTTGTTCTCTTGGTAAATCAAGGAAGCATTGCTTCGCTTTGTTGAAACCAAATCAGAAGAATCATCAAGGCTGGTGTACCTGAAAAGATAACAGGAAATGAAATGGATAAAAAAGAATAAAAAGGGACATGTAGGCCATATGATTGTCCAGTTATGGAAATAAATGTATCATGGTAACCAAATGACTCACAAAGAAACTATCTTAAATGGAATACTTATCCTTTTGTCTAAGACAAAAAATCATAGAAAAGCTACTCGATTTTACCAACTGATCACTATTGCCACTTTCTTCATTGCATTTCTTTTTCAGGAGCTACATCTTATGATCTTTCCATATTAGCTGCATCTATTAATATAAATACCAACTATCAACCTTCTAAATAGTGATATTGTCAGCATAACCATTAGTTGCATTATATTCTTCTCAATAATAGTAAAAGAAAGGAAAGCAAAGACAATTTGTCATTGAAATAGTAAGGAGAGTAATAATACTTTATTTTCATATAAGGAGATGCTTGTCTGAGCAAAAATGATGTATCCAGATAATCATCATCCGCTGGCTTCACATTCAGAATCTGAAAAATAAGAGGGAAATAATTAAAACAAAGATTAAATTACATATTAATCAATGTCATGCAGCACTAAGGGCTTGTTTGCTTCCGGTCCTAAAAAACTGCCTGGGGCAGGCAGCAGCGCCAGGCGCACTATTTTGTCTGCCTGCGGTTCAGATCGCTGCCTGGCTACACAGCTGCCTGGCAGGCTGAAACCAAACAAGCTCTAAAAAAGTGAAAACATATCAGATTGCAAATATCATGCAAGCACTTTGATGAGAAGCATGAAACATGTCCAGAAATCATTTGCCAAGACAAGAGGAAAGGTCAATAAGGAATTTTGACATTTTGAATAACTCAAGTTTCATAACACTTCTCACTATGTGATTAGCAATAATAGGAATTGATAGCTCTGGCTACCCGAGCAATAATCGAAACTTCAAGGAGAAAATTCTTAGAATTAAAAAAACAATAGTTTGGTATACTTGCCAAAATCAAATAGACTAACAGACCAAGGCACCTATTGTTTATAGTGCCTCTTGCTCTTGTGACATTAACAGCATTGGGCATTGGTACCAAGCTAGCTACAATGTGAGGTCTAGTAGTTAACACATTGGAACAGTTTAAAGAAAAGCAACTCATTCGAGAATGATGGCCCTACATTCCATCAGCAATGCAGCCATCATTCCTGATTTCCGTCTAGGTCATTATGACTAATCACGCAAAGTGTTTACATCAATGTTACAGCTTTTGAGTTTCCCCTGTACTGCTAACTTCTAGATAATATTTACCATTTCCCCTTAAAATAGCATAAAGCACAAT
Organism: Urochloa ruziziensis; assembly: GCA_015476505.1. Classification (NCBI taxonomy): domain Eukaryota; kingdom Viridiplantae; phylum Streptophyta; class Magnoliopsida; order Poales; family Poaceae; genus Urochloa; species Urochloa ruziziensis. The sequence continues at coordinate 50,935,882 of CM027123.1, read as the reverse complement.
GTCATATTCAGAGATAAATAAACGAAACCGTAAGTAAACCATTCATTTCAAGGACTATTGATAGAAATGATCATTTGAGGTCAGAGCAGCATACCAGAGTCATTTTCTTCCTCCCTTCTAGATAATCCCTTAAGTACCTTGTCAGCTATCAAAATGACAAAAGATTAGGGAGGTAACAATAAGATATTTCAATTCCAATACAATATTCTGTGCTCTAGTTTAATTTAACTAGAAAACATCATATGAAGTTATCAGCAATAGCGCATTTATTTGATCTTTATATAAATAAATTAGTGATGTATACATGAAGGGATTCAAAGTTGCACAAGTTAACATAGCAAGTACAGAAAATCAATACTCCAATTCCAGATGTATGCCGTTCTAGCCTTCTCAACTTTTCTTTGAGTTTACGTCATCCTAGAACTTCTATACAGATTTCACCCCTTTTTTCTCTCTTTGCTCCCGCTTAACAAATGAATCAGCCATCTTTGCAATTGCAGTATAAATGAAGGGCAGAAAGGTCATTTTGCAGTACAAAAGAAACAAAAGAGATGAGATCTGAAACTCACCATTGAGTTCTTGAAGTGCATTTCCAGGGGTTTCTTCTGATTTTTCTGATGTTCTAGCAAAGACTGCGATTCCAAAACAAATGAAACAGAGCATGAGCAGGCAGGCATGTCTTCCATTGAAAGATACAGATGATGACGTCATTTTTGGAAGTAGGCTGCTGTAGATGAATAGCTACAAGAGAAAAGCTATTTGGCAGTACCCTCAAACAGAGGCTGAAAACCATGGATGTATTGTTGATGAAGTTACTTTCTAACAGCCTTGAACCCTGCAAATGAATAATTCATCAGTTTTGAGGAACTAACTGCTGTTATATATTACAAAGTAACATTGATTGAGAAACAAACTTGATTTCCAGTTTTCCTTTCCCGCTCTGCCCCAGCAAGGTCTGCTATGGTCAGAACAGCCCTGCTAAGTGAATCACTGTCCGCATCACCGCTTTTACGAACACCATGTATCGTGATGATGCACTGTGATCGGCTGTAATACAAAGTGAAGTTCACTTTAACATCACATTGATAAGCTCGATAAAAAAAGGTTCTTTAAGAAACCTAGAATAGAAGCAAGAAAATAATGGTGCTCAGTAGAAAAACACTACATATATTATGATTAAGAACATTTGTTTAAGGTACACAAATATATTATGGATAAAAGATTTCGTTAATAAAGACCGAGGGAAGGTAATTATAAGAAAGCATGCCTTGACTTGCTATTGGCATTTGTTGCAGCAGTGCTGCGCTTCAGCATACCACGTGAAATTAAGTTCTCAGCATCTGCAAAATTTGAAAGTGACACCTGCAGATAAAATTAGAGCTAACAAGTTATTGTGTAATGCCAAGCATATTAATCTTATCCTCAATGCAAATTGTGACCACCTCTTGAAGGCCTTTAATCGCTGACTGCTGGAGAACACACTCTGCAGCATCAGACAGTAGGTCAAGAATCCGTTCTCCTTTTCCCTCAGAAAGTATCTCGAACATTGACAAAGAAAATGATCTGTAGTCATATAATGAGAAATGACAAGATATGAGATTGGCCTGCAAATCTATCTAGGGATTCCATGTGAAGTAGCATATTTTACCTTGCCGGTCGGTCAGCAACCTTGTTTTCATCTTGTGCATTGAAGATCCGCCTTAGCGTGAGCGGTAGTACACCTGGATTCCTTGGAGAACCAAAGATGGTATGTGTCTTTCCAGACCCTGTCGGACCCATAGCAACCAGAAGGCCGCTCTTTCCTCCCAAAAAATCATCCAGCAATGGGTTCATCACTTGCTCGAAGATATCAAGCTGAAAGGAGGAAAAGGGGTTGATCGTGCGTTTGTGCCACAACCACAATTGAGGCTATTGACAGTTAATGGGGCACGAGAATGCATCGCAGTTTCCTTTGGGGGGAAAATGCATCGCAGTACGGATAAATGCAGGTGGAAGATGACACACACAGATTGGATACATGACGGGGATGGGAATGGGCACCTGGGTGGAGTCGGGCGAGAAAACGGCGGAGAAACCGTCGAAGACCTCGGTGCGGCCTCGCTTGGGGTCGAGTAGCTTGGACTGCGGGACGGTGAGCGCGACGGAGTTGGGTCCGGTGGGCACGAGGCAAAGCTCCCCGCCCCCGGCCTGCTTGGGCTTCCGGCGCTGATCCTTGCCGGGAATCGGGCGGGCGACGGCCTTGCAGCGCTCCCTGTTCGGGAGGGGGCGGATGCGGAGGTACACCTTGAGGCGCTCCTCCTGTGGGGAGGAGGAGGAAGCAGGCGGAGGGGGAATGGAGGCTGCTGCTGCTTCGTCTTCGAGCAAGCGGGAGAGGGAGGACGCCTTGGGTTTGGCGGAGGCGAGCGGGGTGGGGGGAGGCCTCGCGCGGCGGGGTGGATTCCGACGGACGGTGGTCGGAGAAGGCGGAGAGGCCGGCTCCGACGGCGCGGCCATCACTGATCAATCGACCGATGGCCTTCCCCTTCCGGCAGCGGCAGCGGCGGGGGGCGGGCGGCGATTCCCTTCCCCTTCCGTCGTCTGGACTGGAGGAGTATTTCAAAAATCAAAATGGAAGGGAGGGCTGAGGCGCGGGCCGCCAACGGAACCAAATCTGAAATAGAGAAGCAGTTTTTTAGAAATTTATTGGGAAAAGCTAAACGTTGCATGGGCAATTCTCCAGCCCCCATCACCCACCTTTGCTGCCGTCCGATCTGTATCTGATCTTCCCATCCGCGCCGTCAGATCCTTCCGCCCGTCCGTTCTTCATTCTTTGTCTGATCTTTTCTGTTCATTCTGTCTGTGTGTTATTTGTGGACCCATCTGTCATCGGGTCATTATCCCTCCCGTCAGCTAGAGCCATTCTATCCCGTTCTTCTCCACCTTTCCCCACTCTCTACTCCCCGTGCCCATCAAACCCTCGCGCCGGCGGGCACGATGACGGCGTCCTCTGCCGCGGTGGTGCGGCTGCGAGAGCTGGCGGCAGGGGCGGAGCTCGACGCCCTCGGCACGGCGGCGCTCGCCGAGTGCTGCGCGGGCATCCTCCGGCGGCGGCAGCGACGCCGCCGAGGCTGTGCGCGAGGCGCTCGAGGCGCTTTGCGTCGCTGGTCGTCACGTGACTTGGGGACGGCGACGCGGCCGTGCGGGAGGCCGCTAGGAGGTACCTCGTGCTGTTCTTATGGCGACAAGTTTCTAGGTGAGGTGATTTCCTCGCTGTTTTCATTTCCGCCCCTTGATTTGCTTGCTTCCTTTGGTTTGATTGTTGTGAGATGATGTTGCTTGATTGCTTTGATCGTTGAAATTTTAGATCCTGCGGTGATTTCCATGGCTTAGGGTTTGAGTTTCATGTGATTTTCATGTGTCTGTCGAATCCTGTCCTGTTCCCTCATTCTAATCTCTGATTCGTACCTTTGTTTGAGCTCTAATCCATCCTCTTGGGTGGCTCCCTTATTCGTCGCAGGGGCGGCGAGGTGGCAGTGTGAGGTAATCTCCATGGTCACCTCCGTGTGCGGACGCGACAACACAAGGCAATCTCCAAGGTCAGTCCATGTCCATGGCTGGCCTTCGAACCAGTCCTCCTCCAATGAGCATGTTCTCTCCCCGTGCCCTGTCTCCTGTAATTTTTGCTTCTCGCTGTGTTTTTGGTGGTTCAATAGGAATTCTGTTAGGCTATTTGAGCATTGTAATAGATCTGGTTACATGAGGTGTTTCAATGTTCCTTATTTGCATGGCTTAGGGATTTGATTTTTGGGCCCTTTGGTAGCTGATTGGGTGCCAAAAAGAGGAATGAGTTGAGATTTCCAGATAAAATGGTGGTTCCCATCTTGGATATCAGTGAGCCATTTTGATCTGAGCGTGATGTCTTTTTTTCTGTTATGACAAGCTCAGTGAATAGTGATGTCTATTATGTTTGCATCTTACAGGAGATTTATTTTGAGACATATATGTAGAATTAACTTGGGCCCTACTTTTACTGATTAATCACATCTCTCTTACGCCGCAGAAGTGTATTAGTGTAGGCATATGTGCATGTCTACTTGAGTGGGGGTTAGTTGCATTATGATTTATCCTGTGTTTTACATATAAAATGGCTCAAGGTTCCAATAAGTACCTTATTGCCTATTCTGTCTAAGAAATAAGTACTAGATAGGTGCTATATGTTTTTGTACTGCATAGCGATCAGTTCTTTTTTTAGTAGGTGTCTATCCTTTTTTACTCTCTTGTGTAGACCATGTAAGTGCTCTCAACTCAGGTACGGTGGAAGGCTCAAGACCACTGCAACTAGTAGTGTTTTGGTTTATATTGCTCATTATTTGTAGAGTAAAACTGAGTACAAAGAAGTGGCTGTGATGGCCTCCTACAATCTATGACTGTGAAAACTGACTTCAGCACCCCTATCTCCTAGCACAAGTCCAGCCAAGCCTTTACTTGGTCAGGGCTTATTCAACTAATCCTAACAGACTCTCAGAGTATTGTTTAACTGAAACAAATGACTCAACTAGACCTGACTATACATAGTCGCATGGATTATTTCTAACAGACCATAATTGATTTTACATCCCTTGAAACACTAATTAGTGTTCTATTAGATACTAGTTTATCCAGGTTAAAATACAGTCAGTCATAACTGATTATACACCACTTACAATACTGTCATTCGTGTTGCAACATTGTCATTTCCGTTTTGTAATCCTTTGCATGCGACGAGGTTCATTAGGAGCCCCACTCAAGTTGCAATTTGACTGGTCATAGAAAACACCTATCTGATTTGGTACTACTCTCTTTGTCTTTCATATGTTTTTGCATATGGTAGGGTTCGTTACCAGCCCAATGAATTTACTATTTTATTCTGACAATATTATTTCATATGCCTTCGCATATGTTTGTGCACTGGTAATATTTATTTTGACAGTGTGTATACATGTACGTATAAATTTGTGGTACTGTTGTTCATGTTTTTGGGCATATAGTTTGTCGTATGTTTCTCAACTTTGAAAATACCGTAAGGGCCTAGGGGAGTTTTCTGACAGTGATGAAGGTGTTCACATCGAATCTTTTGATGAATCTTCATGTGATACCGAACAATTTGAAGAAGCTCTTGAAATCGATGTGTGCTCTCTCTATTTTAATTTAGATTTAATTATGCCAGGATGTCTTATAAGAGGTGCTATCTTGTTGTTCTGCATAATAGGAGTTCTCCTCTATATATAGTACACTGTATTCAGTATCTAATTTCCACATACAGTAGATTGTACTTGTTTTTACAACATTCAATCTACCGTAAATTAGACTGTATTTGACTGTAACTTTTAGGTTTGCCATTTTTTTTCAATCATCTAAAAATCTTATCTCTCTTATTTTTTCAGTTATTTTCCTATCAGTATGCTTTGTTCTAACTATCTACTCAATGTAGGAATATATGCTTACTCTAATTGTGCTTATAAATATGGGTTATCTTTTTATATCACTTATAATTAAATGTACAATATAGATCTTACAATGGCTGATCATCTAATTACACCAGTTTAGCATTTTAGTTGATATTTGTGCAACTGCTAGTTCTAACTATAGCTATCTTTTTCACTATCAATGTGTTTTGCTATGTCCATTGTACCTGGATGTCGAAACCATAATCTTTTTTATTTCCCCTTATCTCAGTTATGAACCTTTTGACTCTTACAGTTGGAATAACTCAAAGTTACAACACAATATTTATTGTAAAATGAAGGATTGTTTACTGTAAATAGTTAATTCATTATATTTTGTAGTTAGGTCTGGTCTCTCCCTGGTCCCTGGTGATTAAGCTCTTTTATGTAAGATGAAGGTTTTCATGCTAAGGTTTCCTCTAAAATCCTCAGAATTTGAATTTGACAAACTAGAGATAAAATTTGTTACATTTTCAAATTTGTTAGTTCTTAGTATCTTCATATGAGGGGTTTCCTCATACAACACTAAAATTTGCATATGACTAAACATAGAAAAATATTTGTGTTTTGTCTTTTGCATTCTTAATTTGTGTAATCTGCATATGAGGGGTTTCCTGATACAACCCAAGAATTTGCATATGACTGAATATAGAAACAAATTTGTTTTTTCTATTTTGCATTCTTAATTTCTGTATTCTGCATATGAGGGTTTCCTCATACAACCCAAGAATTTGCATATGACTGAATATAGAAAAAAATTTGTTTTTTGTCTTTTGCATTCTTAATTTCTTTAATCTGCACATTAGGTTTTTTTTCATTTCCATTTTGGTATGCGTCTTCATGGGTTGCCGAACTCCCAAAACTTTGTATCTTACTAACCATAAAAAAATTTTGTTGTTTGCTTCAGTTGGGTTTAATTTTTGATCTTTGGTCTTCATGTTTAGGTCCACTGGAGGGTTTTTTTTTGAAAAAAATATTTTTGATCTTCATGTTCAGTGGTTTCCAAATCTCGCAAAATTTTGAATCTGCCCAACTATAGAAAATATATGTAATTATTCTGTTTTTCCTTTTTGTTTCTTCTCTTCTCTGTTCCTGATGTTGGTTTTGTCCCCCTGCTTTTCTGTATTGATTTGTAGCTGTCTTGATCCATTAGGATTGGTGATTTAGTGGTCTGTTGTACCTGTTCATATGTTGCTTTAACCTAAGATTCCTGATGTTGCGATTTATCGCTTTTATTTATTCGAACTGTTAGGGCTGGTGGCTTAGTTGTCCAAATCATCAGGGGGTTTTAGCTGCCTATCACTGTTACATTTCTCCTTATATTTAGTTCTGATAGTAAGTTGCAGTGTATTGATCCATTACGATTGATGAGCTAGCTCCGATCTCCTTTTACAGTATTAATCCCTTTGTTTGACAGTGCTTTAGTTACTGTAAATATTATTATTGGGTCGTGTAAGTGAGATGAAGGTTTTTATTTAAATTTGCTTATTCAGGGGTTTCCAAATTCCCAAAAAATCTGAATCTTCCCAAATATAGAAAATATATGCATTTTTACTTTTTATCCTTTTTTTACTTCTGTTCTCTTTTATCAATTTTGGATTATGTTGATTCTTTGGTATTAATATTTGTTATGTGGCTTCTCCATTTTCCCAACTATATTAAATTGCTTTTATTCTTCATTTGGCTCCTAGGTTACACTTGCCCTGTATGACATTGCTTATTCAACTATTCTAGGAGTTCATTTTGGTTGCTTTGTTGTAGTAATATGCTTCAATACTGATATTATCCTTGTTGTTTTCTAGCTGAGATCTATCTCTCCAACTACTTTAAAATATGTATGCCTTTAGTATGTGCTAAATACTGGGAATCTTTGTATATGTACTTAGATTACAATTTTTTTTACAATAGTTCTCTTCTTTACTTACACTATATTTGCTAATGTAAATTTTAGTTTAGAAACACTAAATTAAAATTACCTATTCTCTTCTCTGTTATCCTTTTTCAATTTCACTGTCCTTTTGTTGTTTCTTGTTGATTATATTTTATTCTTTTTGACTCTGATTTTTCCAAACTGTAGTAAAATTCTGATGTCCTTCAATTAGGCTCATGGTTCATAATTTGCTTCTTTTTTCATCAGTTCATCTGTCTTAATAATTTCTTTAGATAATTAACTCACAATAATTTTTTATCTTATTTTTTAGCTGAGCTGTATCTCTCCAACTGCTTTCACGAGGCACATGGTTATCATCCCTCGTGACAGCTTCATTTCTCTTGTCATTGAAGAAGGCTCTCAAGATTGCTTCACTACCAATGCAAATTCAAACATTGTCATGCGCGCTGTTCAAGCTTTGAGAAACTTTGTGGATTCTAAGGATGTTGCTTTGTACCGCATTGCTATTGATCCTCACCAAGGTAGCTAAGGCTATGCGTGGCCACTATGTGTTGAACATGGTTGATGAAGACAATGCATTTTTTGAGCAGATCAAGCCGTGTTCAGCTTCCTCCTTTTGATGCAGATGTCAACCAGCACAAGAGGGCCTTCAGATGCATCTGAACTCTGTTCAAGACTTGTAACATCAGGTTTGCGCACATATGGTTTCACGCAACAGGCCGGTGGAAGAGTGGAACAACAATTTCCCACCGACTGTTCGTCGTTACCTGGATGTCTACTGTAACTACGCTTATGGCTAAGTAATGAAGGCTCCCCTTGATGCTCAAAAAAAAAACATCAGGTTTAGGTCAGCCATGCCAGCTTTTGTCTTTCAAGATGTTTGGGATCTTGTACTTGCAATCAGATCCTGCTGTGTTTAGCATTAGTTATATGCTATCATGCTTTATAGTACTCTTGTGTTCTTTTGAATTTTTTTTAAATAAATTCTTTTGAAAATTGCTATTCATGTATCTGGATCAATGTAATGGAGATCTGTCAAGCTTGCTGCTTTATGGAAGCATTTGCTGCTGTTTCTGTAGCAGATTATTGCACTTGAGAAATCTGTGAAATTGCTTCAAATGTCATCTTCAAACAGTTCTAGCTTTGAGGAGTATTTTCAGTTTTGAAATCTTTTATTCATCTATTTGAACCACGTGGGTCGGTTAGGCTTGTCAGGCTTTACAATAATTTGTATATATATGTCAAATCTGGGTATTTTAGGAATTTGTAGCACCCAAATATGTGTAGTATCTAGCTTTTCAAAATCTGGGTATTTTGGGCTCTTCTAGCACCCAGATTTGGGTTTGATACAAATCTGGGCAATTTTTCATGTGTCATTGCCTAGGCAATGGCAACAACTAAATTGCCCGAGTAAGAGGTAGACACTCCCAATTTAATAGTTGTGTTTTCCCTCAATCGTTTTTCTTCTTCTTTTTTTAGGCAGATGTAGCTACGGTTTAAGATTCAAATTTCATGCTAGAAATTTTAATTGTTTATACTTAATTGCTATTTTTCTCGACTTTGTCTTTGTCACGATCTCTCTCATCTAAATTCATCTATTTCGTATGCGTCGTACCATGTTTCTTCATTCTGTGGAAGGATCTCCCTCTAAGACTAAATGGAGCAGGGCCTCCCTCTAGTCCAATCCTAATAATATTAAACTCCCGTATTTTTACCAATCCTGCTCGTGTGTTTCAAAAAAGTATAATACATTTGATCATTTCTAACTCTTTCGAATCTCTATCAAATCAAATGAACCTACGCTAAGACTATTTGCAGCGGTTCACTCTAAACCATCCTAAACTTGTACTTTACCGGTTTTTCTAAAAAAACGGACCTCTATCTCGTCCTCGACTATCCAGGGCCGCCGCCCCCTCCTCCAAATCTCGAGGACGACGTCTCCTCCAAATCGCTTCCTCCCCCTCGTCGTTGTCGCCACCACCTCCCGTATTGAGATTGGATTTGAAGGATGAAATATTTTACAGGGCGTTGAAATATTTCTTTACAGGATGAAATATAGGGGTTACCGTTGCACATAGTCTAAGCCTATAACACACCACCATCGTATAAGGCTATTGAAATTCTAACATGCATATTGCTAGAGACTAGAGTAGACAAAAGCAGCTTCCATAGCGATCCGACACAACCGGAAAAGTATCTTACCGTCATTTAGACATTGAAAGTAGTCCCTCCTTCTCAGAAAACATACAACTCTACGATTTCATAGAAAGTATTATGGGTACCGTTCTCCACGTCGAACAAAATCGTTAGCATGCAGCAGCACACCAATCCCCTGCTGCTCTCGTCTCACTCACACTGCTTCCATTAGCCAAATATTAAATGCTTATTTAAAAAAGACTTTTCATATGGTGGGTCTCGCTTGTGTGTTTTAGGGCAAGTTTTATAACTCAGCCGACCGGCGGGCGGAAAGGGCAGCTATGCGCCCGCTTCTGCGCCTGCGATGGGCTGCAAGCCGGCGTTTAGCTTCACGCAGGCCCACGAGCAGGGAATCAAAACACTCGCTTCAGTCGGCTGTAAAGCATACGTCCGATTTCTTCTCTCTCTTCTACTCTCTCTCATCCACATAGGATTCAGCCAACTTTCTGCATGTTATAATACTTGCGACAAGTTGCCATAAAAAAGTTGCCGGTAAAAAAAAGTTGCCGGTTCCTTCAGTGCCACTAATTCTAGTATTTTTTTTTATGTTCGCAAACGCCGGGCCGCGTCGTGCTCCTTCAGTGCCTCCTCGCCGCGCTCGATGTCCGCGAGGGCTGGCTGAGGCCGTAGGCGGGCGCGCGGCCCCGCGACGGAGGCAAAGGCAAGGTAGGCCGGAGGGCTCGCTGCCCCGGGCGACCAAATCGCCAGCGTTCCGGCGAGGTTGGGCTCGACGACAAACTCGCGCCAGGCATCCGGCCTGCGAGCCGGCGCGCGCTGTGCCCCTGCCGCCGTGCCCGTGCAGCGACGACTTGGGGAGCAGGTCTATATATATATATATATATGTATATATATATGTATATATATATATATATATATGTATGTATATATATATATATATGTATATATATATATATGTATATATGTATATATATATATATGTATGTATATATATATATATATATATATTGTATATATATATATATACATATATATATATATACATATATATATATATACATATATATATATATATATACATACATATATATATATATAGGTAGGCGCGCTAACGCCGCGCCCGCATAGTAAAGCTTGGGAGCATTTTAGTTTAATTAACTATCCTCATGCCTTATTCTATATCTAATTTTGATGGACATTTGAGATGAATGTTAGCGCTCGCAACCACATTAACCTGTGTATGGCTATGGAATCCATCGTCTCCGTTCCATTATTGCTGATTTGACTATGGACGGCAGCCTCATCAAAGCTGACGAAGAGCGGTCGTGTGGTGGCACACTGCTAAATTGATAACTGGGTGTATCTGCTTAATTGTGGCGGCGCTATGAGGTCAGATCTAGAGGGTGCGTGAGAGAACATCACCGATCTAGCATCTAGGATAGCCGCATAGGGTTGGCCAGCTACGGTGAATTCAGTAATTGGGGAGGAGACGACAGGAAGAAGTAATATCGATGGATGAAAGATTTAGACGGTCGGAGACGAAGAACACAAAGCATCGTAATGTTTTTGTTGACTAAACCTTACACTCACACTTGTTCGACAATACATTTATAAGTTTGCATTAGCGAAATATTTACCACTTTTTTTTTCTTATCCAGTGTAAGGTTGTTGATGCAAATGGGTTGGCTTCTTCCCTTTGTACGGAAGATGCAATTATGGCACTATGTCTTTACCGTCATTTATGTCAATAATTAATGGTTTGCATGCAAGATACTCTTGGTGGGTATCTTTTCATAAGACTCTTATAATGTGTGTCGTGGTGCTATGCACCATCAAATTATCCGTGTGATGTTGCTCAAACACAATTGTTATCTGGATGAGAAATAAACCATGGTTCGTAAATTATATCTGCTTCGTGATGCCGTAACAATTGGATTGCTTGTTATGGTTTCATAACATGTTGTTTGATAAATGGCCACATAGATGTAGATCACTGATGTGCGCATGCAAGCGATGAGTAGTTACATCTTTAATACAACTCTTCAATTAGCCAACCTAATAGCCGTTATATTATTGGCTATATATGGCATGTCATTTCTATTTAAGCTAGCAGCAGGCTAAATTATCAGCCTGGTTCTAAGAGTTGTCACTTCGTTGTCGTTACTGTGTCACGGATGCACAACATGTCCAATGAATCTTGACTCATGGCAATCAACATCCAGAGAGGCTGAGCCTATGCAGGAGGGCGTCACTCTCCGCAGCAGAGGCAACCACCTCATAATGGAGGAGATCTTCTTCGGTGCTCCATACTACCCTATGGTAGTATGGAGTATGGAGGGATGAGCAATTTTGTAATTAGACTGTAATATAATTTTTTTATTGAAGCTCCTAACCTAAATGAACATATGTGTAAAAAAAAATAAATATATCGGACCAAATGAGTATAAAAATAAAAATAATTTTTCTCATAATACCCCTATACCACTATATTACTCAATCTATACCACATTATATCACATGTTAAAAATAATTTTTTCCCATAATACCCCTATACTACTATACTACTCGACCTATACTGCCTTATACTACAGGTGAAGGTCTAGTAGTATACAGCTAATTTGGACCGTCAAATCCTTTTATACTGGTCCTTTTTGAACGCCAGTATAAAGTAGTATGGAGCACCAAGAAAACCTCTGATGGAGAGGCATCCACCTCTTTCGCTTTCGCCTGGCACATTGTTATTTCATTTACCTGTGACTTGCTGCCGCTGACGACGCGAAGGGAGGAAGCAACAACTGTGCGGGGGATAGAGAAGAGTACACGAGTGAACTGACTGTAGATGTGCTAAAAGCTGCCCACCAAGAGGTCCGAGTCCTTGGCACTGTTGTTTGTTTTTTTATAAATTTATTTTAAGATTTAACTGATACTATTTTTTTAATGCTAAGCAATGTGTCTGTCGATAGCGAGGCGGCACCGATGACTTCATAAATCTCAAGGATGTGCGCGTGTATCCATATGTTTGACTATACATACGTTTATGAGCGTCTAAGGCCATAATGTGTTTCGAAAAAAAAGACTACACGAACCATATTGTGGCGATTGTTTTCACGGGCAATAACGACGTCCGAGACGATGCGGCAAGACAACACGCGTGCCTTTGTTGCACATTGCGTAGGGCTGACGCAACTAGCTGGCTGTCGACATGACCCCGTTGGCTAACACCCGTGCTCTCTGAAGGGCACGATGAACTGCCACGATTACACCACATACACGTGTCAACGTAAAACAGGCAGGAAGACTCGATTCACTCAGAGGCGAGCAATATATACTCCCAGCAATGTAAGTACACTTATATATATATGTGTATATATATATATATATATATATATAGACACACACACAACTACAAGGTGCATTCATATCACGCGAGCCCCTTGGCATGAAGAGCTAGCGAGCGAGCGAGGGAGGCTTAAATGAATATATACATGGCGGCGTATCGTCCGCATCACACAAAGCTAGCGATCGATCATATCGATGCAGCAAACAGGTATCAGTCAGGTATGTATATATATACACCATTGGCTGCTGGCAGGGAAGCCGCAGCCCCCCGCACACAACTGCTCCTCAACACAAGAGGGAAGGGATGCAGATCACCAAGAGCGTACCCAACACAACCCCCCAGAGAGCCTAGTAGCTAGCTAAGGAGCGAGAGGATCGACCTGCAGCTATACAAAGGAAGGAGATCGAAGAAGATCAACTAGCTAGTATGATGGCCAAGCAGCAGCAGCGGCCGCAGAGCACCATCGCCATCAGCTGGCTGATGATCTTGAGCGCGTTCGCCACGGCGGCGGCGGCCACCGCCTCCCCGGCCAGCACGGTGGTCGCCGGCATGGTGTTCTGCGACCAGTGCAAGGACGGCGCCCGGGGGCTCTTCGACTACCCGCTATACGGTATGCCGTGCATTGTACGATGATGATCTGATATGATATTGGTCAACTACTACTACATCTCCATCATATACTATGTGCTAAGTACTGTACATACCAAGAAGAGCGGCAATAGCATGCTGTTGCCTCTGCCCACCTAACCCCTACCGTCATGCATGCGTGGTCACGAGGTAGGCGCTCGCGTGGCCATCCAGTGCGGCGGCGGCGACACCCCTCTGACGGTGAGCGAGAGCAACACCAACTGGTTCGGCGGCTTCTCCGTCCGCATGGAGGGCTCCCCGGACATGAACCGCTGCACTGCCCGCGTCGTCCAGGGCACCGGCCACTGCGGCGCCGCCACCGCCGGCGCCCCCCGCGAGCTCACCCTGGCCTTCCGCATGCTCGGCCTCGCGCTCTACACCGTGCCGCCGCTGCTCTCCCAACCGGAGGAGGCCATGGACTTCTGCCCGGGACACCGCCCTTCTGCCCGGAGGTGGCCGATTGCCCCGGCGCCGGCCTCGCCGTCGGCACAGTCACAGCAGCCCGCCGCTCCTTTCTGGCGCCGACGCCTGCCGCCCATCTGGCGCAAGCCGCCAACATCGTTGCCGCAGCCGCCGCCTCGTCCACAGGTGCAGGTGCCGCCGCCGCCTCCTCCTCCTAGTCCTCCGGCGCCGGCGCAGGGCTCGGCATGCACCTACGAGTAAGTACTGTACAGCATATACGATATATACTATCTTTTGGGAAGATGCATGCATGCATGATAATCAATCCATTGATTGCATATATGTATATGCGCCTGCAGGCAGTGGGCCTCTCCCGAGCACCGCTGCCACTGGAAGGTGGTGACCCCCAACACGACCGTGGCCATGGCGTTCGGCCCCCTGGCTGCGCAGCGCTACGGCTCCGAGCTCACGCTGCGCGACGCGCTGGAGGGCCGCGGTGACATGTACCGGACGCTGCTCCGGGAGGCCACGGCGGCGCTGCTCAACGCCTACTACAACGCCCCAGGCGGGCCCTTCCTGTACCCGACCACGGCCAGCGTCATCGACCACATGAACGGCGCGCTGCTCAGCTCCACGCAGAGGGTCCTCATCGAGGGCGCGCGCTTCCGGAGGGCCAACGCCGGCGGCGGAGGGCCAGCGGGCCGGACAAGGCTGCCCTGCGGCTTCACGCCATGCGCTAGCTAGTGCCTAGTACTCCATCATCTGCTCTGCTCCTTAATCTACTTAATTAGCAGTAACCAGCATGGTGAAGCTAGCTGGCACTGTAGTAGAGATCCTACTCTACTCATCATGTACCGCATCCTAATTAATCGGCTAGGGAATCCAGAGGGAAGTATCGATTGTTAATTAATCATGATGGAGTTGTTACTAGCTAGCAGTACTAACAGGAAGAATGCAAGAGTCATGTTGATACTAGTCCATGAAACCAGTTTGAATCTCAGCTCAGCTTTCCTGTAGCAGAGTACTCTACGTAGCAGGATATATATTCTTTTTTTTAGCATTTGAAACGCGCATACTGAATAAGAGAAAGAGATGGCCAATTACTGCACTCGAGAGTGAAGGGAACCTGAAGGTGGTTAGACAATCAGGAGCAGATTGGGCAGAGCACGAGGCCGTTCTCGTTGCACTCCCCGCAGCGCACGAGGACGGTGGGTCGGCGCCTGCAAGCAGCAGCAGCCTGCGGAACGGGCACGGCCAGCTTGCGGCTCCCCGAGCAGTCGAAGCAGGGGAGGAACCTCATGCCGCCGCACCCGTCGCAGCAGCCGCCTCGATGCGCCCTGGGCAGGCCCTCCAGCAGCTTCGCCAGCAGGCCCTGCTCGTCGAGGCGGAGCACCTCGTCGGCGCCGCCCACGTGGCGGCCCCGCACGAAGAGCCTGGGGAGCGCCGGCGCTGCTGCTCTGGCGCCGCAGAGGCCCGCGAGCTCGTCCCTGAAGCCGCGGTCCATGGAGACGTCGCGCTCCCGGAAGGCGACGCCGTGGGCCTGGAGCGCGGCGCGGACGGCGTTGCAGGCCTCGAAGGTGGCGCGGACCCCGCGGAGGGAGGTGGTGTAGAGCACCGCAGAGTTTGGCGGGGGAGCGGATCTGGAGTTGCCGTCGATTGGGCGGAGAGGGATGCGGCGGCGGCGGGGGGTCGATGCGGATCTGGAGGGGCTCGGGGTGGAGGGGTCGAGGAGGCCGGCCATGAGCTCCCAGGAGTTGACGACCTCCGGAGGCGGAACCAGCTCGGTGGGCGGAGGCGGAGGCGGAACCAGCTCGGTGGGCGGAGGCGGAGGCGGAACCAGCTCGGTGGGCGGCGGCGCAGCAGCAGGAGCGTCTTCGGAGTAGTTTAGGATCCCGTAGGTGGATGATGTGAGGGAGACGATGTGGTGGTGGGAGATGATGCGCCGGCGGTCGTCCTCGCCGCCTTCCTCCAGGAACGCCGACGACACGCAACCCATCCCAATCCTTTACCTCGGATTGCTGGGCAGCAGCTTCGATTGGAAGGAGAGAATACAAACAAGGCAAGGCCCAAATAGTGCCTCCCTGTGGCTGTGGGGGAAGGGAAGGCAATGCAACGCTGGGGATTCAAAATTTCAAATGCCGGTGGCTCCAACGCCTCTCTGTCTGCTTGTGCCCCTGGTTGCTTCTCGAAAACGGGAGTAGTACGAGTCAAAGTCAAATTGAATGCCCCAACCACCCGAGCTTAGCTCGAGTGGGCCGGACCTACACTCGATCGAGTGGGCCGGACCTACATATAATGAACATAAAAGGACATAAAGAAAAGTAGAGAGGGGAAAAAACAAAATATCTGTATGAAATGGCAAAAAATATCTAACAAAAAATTAGGGAAAGATGTTGCACAGATCATGAATCATCTTTATACATGAATAGAAAAACAAGATCCTTTGAAAAGAAAAGAGCACCACTATGGATTTGCCAACAAAAATCCCATCACGGAGATGTTGCTATCAAGAAAATGGCCTTAAGATCTCACGAGCAAATTAAAAAAGAGAAATAAAAGGGGAAGTATTCCCCCATGCGGCCACAAAGGGGAATCAAGCATGAACTCTTCGGTCCATACACACCTCAACAAGATGACATTGTTGAGAGAAAGAATAGGACTTCGATTGAAATGGCAAGAACAATGCTTGATGAGTACAAGACTCTGGATATATTTTGGGCCAAGGCCGTTAACATGGCTTGCCATGCATCTAACCGTCTCTTTCTTCAAAAGTACTTGAGCACGACTCCATACGAAACACTCACCGGTCACAAACCCAAGGTGCATTATTTTAGAGTCTTTGGTTACAAATGTTACATCTTTAATAAGAAGGCCAAAATCTCTAAATTTGCACCTAAGGTTGTTGAAGGCTTTCTACTTGGTTATGTACTCACGAACATGCCTATCGTGTCATCAACAAAACCACCAATTATGTTGTTGCAGGCAGTTCTTGTGGTGTTGAAAAGCGCTTTTTTAATGTAGCTATGGTGACCATCTGAATGTAGTTTGCTGTGTTTCAATCCAGTGGCACTTGCGAAAGAAATGGTTACATTTTTTATCCAGATTGATGTGTCCTTACCAAGTGTCGATAAGATCATACGGGCGTTTCTATCGTCACTGACAAATAAGACCAATGATACGATCCACTGAAACTTCCTCGAACCGAATCATCCGGTTGCCCCTTGATTCCCTCTCACGATGCTTTTAGTATCACAAGGATGAAACGTAGGAGCACGTTAATTTGAAGATATATACGAAATTTAATCTCACGTGACGAAGACTGAATGGAAATGACCTGGATAAACATTACTAATCTAGTCATGCCGTGGATCTTTTTCTAAAATGGGAGGTTTTAAGCACGTTAAATACATCTTTGTCTACAACTTTCCTTTGCAACATTTAACCAATGCTATGAAGCTTTGACAGCTAAATGAAAACCTGGATTTTGTAACATGTAATTGTACTTAAGTATCTTGTTAGTTTTCATTGTTTTATAAATATACTCCCTTCGTCCCATAAAGAGTGCAATTCTTGTTTTTTTCAGACAGATTAGTGGTGGTGCAAAAAGACTCTCCTGCCCTCTTTTTTACCTAAATTGGTTAGTTTTGGATGCAAATCAAATCTGGCCAAATAATTAGGAAGGTAGTTGTGATCCAATTTCTAGGATTGCATTCTTTGTGGGATTTTTTTCAAACGCCAGAATTGCACTCTTTATGGGACGGAGGGAGTACGTGTGTCCCCATTTGTTTATACTCCATATTTGGAATACATATATTCAAATATGTCTTTCAGTATATCTACCTCATTAGACCGACACGAACCAAATGTCAAGCACCGTTTCGTGCGGTCCTGAAACATGCCAAAGTGACAGTTGCGGCAATTATTCGGCACATGAAAGTTCTGTGGGGGATATAGTCCCCGCTTACCTCACGAGCAGGCCTGGCAGCCCTCCAATAGGGGGCGGCCCGGCCCACCGTTCTGGACCTGATGACGTGTGGGACAAGTCGGCGCATGTAGGAAGGACCCAGAAGGAGAAGTTCTGATTAGAATAGGAGTTTTTGTAAAGAAGGAAAGGATCCTTAGAGATAGGATCGGTTACAAACCGACTTGTAACCCTGCCCCCCGATATATAAGGCGAGCAGGGACCCCCTCCAAACAATCACGACATCAACACACAACAACTCATCGCGAAATCCACGCAATATAAACACCCCAAAACAGGACGTAGGGTATTACGTCGAGTTGACAGCCCAAACCTGTCTAAATCCTTGTGTCTGTCCACCCTAACCATCTAGCTTCCGATCTTTGCGATCTTCCCTACATACAAATCACTTCCGTGGGCTACCCCGTGGAAGACTGCCGGAGATCATATCACCGACAGTGGCGTGCCAGGTAGGGGATATCGCCGAGATCAATTTGGTGAGCCCGATGGACCGCGTCAAGATCTTGGACAGCTGCAACCTTCCGGACATCGACAGATTCGAGATCCAGTTTGGGAACATCACCGCCGCTTTGGATACCCAAACGGCAGGAGCTACAACCGCCACGGAGGTTTCCTCTCTGGCGCCGACTTCGGCCATCACGGCCCAATCCGGTCCGATCGCATCTGATCGCGCCGTTTCTGCCCCGCTGAGTCCATCGCAAAACGCGAGGTCCAACCAGTCGGGAGCAGATCAGCAACCACTCGGTTTCGATCTGGCTCTTGAGAGTCGCGTCGCCGAGTCGTCTCAGAGCGTAAACGCTCAGCAGACGCGCGTTCCGAGCCCTGAGGTCATCACCATCCAGACCCCCGGCTTCCGCGCGCTTACCCAGCAGCAGAAGATGAAAGAGATCGTCTAGGCGGATGATTCCCCCTCTGAGAGCGACTCCTACGAGTCAAACCCACGGGGACCCTCAATCCTGGACGACCTGCAAGAAGGTTACACTGCATCCGACTCCTCTACGGAGCCGGAACTATTAGGATCACCCGAGGGGGCAACTCCGAGTAGTTCGGAGCGTGGCACGCCCACAACCGATCTTTCCGAGTCCGAGGAAGATTACCTCGCGCAAGGAGGAGCCGGGTCATACTGCTACATGGTGGCACCATTGACGCCACCTAACCCCGTGTCGGAGGATGAACTCACCCCGGCCGACGAGACAACTGAAGCCAGGGATCAACGCCGAGGACGCAACGCCAATCGGGCGACTCGCAGAGCCGCCCGACCGCACGGGGCCAACGCATCAGGATCTGGCACTGCTCAGCCTCGAGAACCACCCTCGGAGGATCATCGTCGTCATCGGGATCGACGCGACAGGAGAAGCCATCAGAACCTGATGCGCGATGACATGTTCGAGTACAACGGATTCAACGTCTACGAGACACCGGTCCAGAACCTCGTCACCATCGACGAGGAGATCAGTCGGCTACCACCAGTACTCCAGGTCTGGATAAGGTAAGGGCTTTCGTGCAGGCCGCCTCCGTCCAGGTTCACCAGATGCAGAGCAGATCACGTACGGCCGCTTCTGAGCCCGGGCCGTCTCGACGCCGGACCAGCGGTGGATCGGACCGTGATGAAGATCTTCGTGACACGATCAACAGAGACCGAGACGCGAGGAACGTCATCCGCAGCAGCGCTGAGGAACGTGACCGCGAAGAGGTTCGACGTCGCGAAGAATACGATCGGGAGCATGGGAATCCCAGTCATAACTCTAACCGGAACGGCTACTCGACGGAGTCAGAGTATACTGATCACTCTGATCTCTCCGGTAGCCCAAGGCGCGGCAATGATGGCAGTCGTACTCCGCCTCGACGACCGACTCCGTCGCGAAGACGAGCGGCTCCCTCACGAAGGCAGCCGACCCCGCCAAGGGAGCAGACTCCACCGCGCAGCAGAACCTACCGACGGGACCGATCTCCTCCCAGGACTCGGACCTTTCGGAGGACCCGTTCCCCACCCAGGGATCGGGACCGCAGGAGGGAGCGCACTCCCCCAAGGACGACAGACGGCTTGGATCCGAGTGGTTCCCGCCCCAGAGGTCGGATCGGCGGATTCCAGTCGTTCACTGAGCGCTTGAGGAGCGTGACCTGGCCCAGGAGCTTCAAGCTATCAGACATCGACAAGTACGACGGGAAATCTGATCCATCCCAGTGGCTTCAGATCTACTACACCACCGTACAAGCTGCTGGTGGTGACGAGGACGTGATGGCAAATTACCTCCCCATCATGCTGACCAAAGACTGTCGCAACTGGCTAGCAGGACTCCCGCAGGACTCCATCGACAACTGGGATCAACTTACCGAACTCTTCATCGGTAACTACCTCGGAACGTGGGAGAGGCCCGGGAGCAAGCGGCTCCTCGGCCAAATACGACAGCGCAAGAACGAGTCCCTGCACGACTTTGTACACAGGTTCTCGGAGAAGCGCAATTCCATCACAGACGTGACGGACCAGGAGGTGATGACCGCTTTCCAAAACGGCATCTCCGACGGAAGATTGATCCACAAGTGGACACGAAAGCCGCCCACGAATGTCAATGACATGTTCCGGGTCGCTAGCACGTGGGCGGACGCGGAGATTGCGGAGAAAGAACAACTCAGCGAGATCAAGAATCGTTGGGAGGAAGAGAACAAGACAACCTGCAAGCGCGAACGCCGCGAGGAAGAAGAACGACGCGATGATCATCGTCGCAGCGACAGTCACCCCTGCAAGAAGAAGAGCGAGGGCGATATGGTCGCCACTCTGGACCGGCCCAGAGGCCGGATAACTCCAGAAGATTTCCAGCGCATGCTCGATGAGCAATGTCCGTACCACAAGCACAAGCACTCGGCACGAGAGTGCTACGGGTTGAAGCGAGCTTTCACTGGGGGCAACAGAGGCCCTCCCTACAAAAGGAGGAACGATAGTTCCCCAAGAGATGACAGAAGAAACGACGAGGCTGGCGATAAGTGTCAGGAGGCCGACCGAGTGGTCCGAATGATCTACGGAGGACCGGAAGGCTTTGAGACGAAGCGCCAGCAGAAGCTCACCAACCGACGGGTCATGCATGCAAGGGAGCCATCGGTACCTGAGTACCTCAAGTGGTCGGAAGTGCCGATCACCTTCACCCGGGAAGATCACCCGAGCTTCATACCGAAGCCCGGGTCCCACGCCTTGGTAGTAGCTCCGACAATCCGTAACGTTCAGCTCACCAAGGTGCTAGTTGACGGTGGCAGTGGCCTGAATATCCTCTTTGCTAACACATTGAAGGAACTCGGCCTAACCACTCTCGACCTACGTCCCCCCCAATCCTCGTTCTACGGTCTGATACCGGGAGAGGGGGCGGAACCACTCGGGCATATCACATTGCCCGTTACTTTCGGAGACCGGAACAAATACCGGACCGAGCACATGCAGTTCACGGTGGCCAACTTTGAGACTCCATATCACGCCATCCTCGGGAGGCCGACGCTCGCCAAGTTCATGGCGATCCCTCATTACGTCTACTTGCAGGTGAAGATGCCAGGACCAAAGGGCGTAATCACCGTCTTGGGGGACATCCGAGTCGCTTACACCTGCGAACAGGAGACCCTCAACGCGGCAGCTGCCTTGGATATGTCGAAGCGCATGACGCAAGTACTGACTGCATCGCAGGAGGTGGACAAGGACTCTCTGGAGATCCCCGCCAAAAGACCCGCGAAAGAAGCCATCTCGCCAACCAAGGAGACGGAGCTCAAGAGGATCTCGCTGGACCTTGAAGACCCGAAGAAGACGGGCATCATCGGGGCCGAGCTAGACCCCAAATAGGAAGAAGTGCTCGTCAAATTTCTAAGGGAAAACGCCGACATATTCGCGTGGAAACCATCCGATATGCCAGGTGTCCCAAGGGAACTTGCCGAGCACTCCTTGAAGGTCAATCCGACTGCCAAACCGATCAAGCAGAGGCTTCGTCGATTTGCGCAGGACCGCAAGGAGGCGATTAGGGTAGAAATTACAAAGCTGTTAGCTGCTGGTTTTATTCAAGAGGTGTTTCACCCCGACTGGTTAGCTAACCCAGTTCTTGTAAGAAAGAAGAATAATAATGAATGGAGAATGTGCGTTGACTACACAGATCTCAACAAAGCTTGCCCTAAAGACCCCTTCGTTCCCCCCCGCATCGATCAAGTCGTTGATTCCACGGCAGGCTCCGCCCTGCTCTGTTTTCTCGATTGCTACTCAGTTTCACCAGATAGGCCTAAAACTGGAAGACCAGATAAAAACCGCGTTTATCACGCCGTTTGGCGCCTATTGTTACAACACAATGGCCTTCGGTCTGAAGAACGCAGGCGCAACCTACCAGAGGACCATCCAAGCGTGTCTGGATCAACTGATTCCAGACATAGTAGAAGCCTACATCGATGACATCGTGATTAAGATCATGAACCCCGAGGACATGATAGAGAACCTGACAAAGGTCTTCGAATGACTACGTGCATTCCGGTGGAAACTCAACCCGGAAAAGTGTGTCTTTGGAGTCCCGTCAGGTAAACTACTCGGCTTCATGGTCAGCAACCGCGGCATCGAGGCAAACCGTGAGAAGATCACGGCCATCACCAAGATGTTGCCACCAACTACTCAGAACGATGTGCAGAAGCTTACTGGATGCATGGCAGCGCTCGGTCGTTTCATATCACGGCTCGGCGTCCGCGGATTGCCATTTTTTAAACTGCTTAAGAAGCAGGACAAGTTTGTGTGGGATGACGAGGCGAAACAGTCCTTCCAGGAACTCAAGGAGTACTTGCAGAAGCCGCCTATCCTCGTCCCACCTCAACCAAGGGAACAACTATACCGCTACATCTCTGCTACCCCTCGAGTGGTTAGCACGGTACTAGTGGTCGAGCGCCCCGAAGAAGGGAATGCATATGGAGTCCAGCGACCAGTCTACTTCGTCAGCGAGGTCCTGACCGAGTCCAAGATCCGCTATCCCCATGTGTAGAAGTTACTCTATGGAGTTCTCATCTCAGCAAGAAAGCTGAAACATTATTTTGAGGCCCATCCAATCTCGGTTGTATGTGAAAGTCCTCTAGGGGAAATACTCCATAACCGAGACGCAAGCGGCCGAATCGTCAAGTGGTCAATAGAATTGGCCGCTCACCAAATAAACTTTGTTCCACGTACTGCTATCAAGTCTCAGGTTCTGGCCGACTTCGTAGCAGACTGGACAGAGAACCAAGCTCCGGCTGATAACGAGAAAGTTGAGTACTGGGAGATGTACTTTGACGGCTCCCTCCAGATCAAAGTAGGCGGCGCAGGCGTACTCCTGATTTCCCCCAAGTGGGCAGGAACTAAATACGTTCTTCAAATTATGTTCCCAGTATCCAACAATGCAGCCGAGTATGAAGCAGCCTTGCACGGTCTCCGCATCGCCGTATCTTTGGGCATCAAACGCCTGATGGTCCGCGGGGACTCTGCCCTGGTCACAAACCAGGTAAATAAGGATTGGTCAAGGTCCAATGAGAAGATGGATGCTTACTGCGAGGAAATACGAAAATTGGAAGGGAAATTCTATGGCTTAGAGTTCCATCACGTGGTGCGTGACTATAACAAGGCAGCTGATGCACTTGCCAAGATGGGGTCCACCCGTGAAGGCGTTCCACCCGGAGTTTTCATCCAAGATCTTATTAAACCATCTATTAAGATAAACCCGGATGGCACTGCCGTGGAGCAACAAGTCGGAGAATCTCTGGAGTCAGCCACATTAGTGGTAGACGAAGCATTGGACTGGAGGAGGCAAATCATCGACTATCTTGACAGCGGCATATTGCCCTCAGAGGTCGCAGGAGACGGAAAGGATCTGAAATCGCTCCACGAACAAATCGTGCGGCACAGTAAAAGTTACGTCATCATTGGAGAAAAGCTGTATCGTCGATCTGGAGCCTCTCAAATCCTCCAAAAATGCGTGAGTCGCGCGGAGGGTATTGAGCTCTTGACAGACATACACAAAGGCATTTGTGGTAATCACGCCGAGGCTAGAACCATTGTTGGTAAAGCCTTCCGGTCTGGTTTCTACTGGCCGACTGCTGTAGCAGACGCAGACAATATTGTGCAGCACTGCCAAGGGTGTCAGTACTTTGCAAGGCAAATACACGCACCAGCACAACAGTTGCAGACTATACCAATGTCCTGGCCCTTCGCTTGTTGGTGCTTGGACATGATTGGTCCGTTCAAGAAGGCGACGGGTGGTTTTGACCATGTCTTAGTGGCTATTGACAAGTTCACCAAGTGGATCGAGGTGAAACCAGTCAAAAAGCATACGACAGCCAAGACCATCGAATTCTTCACCGATATCACTCATCGCTTCGGAGTCCCAAATCATATCATTACAGATAATGGTACGAACTTCGTAGCACTGGAGTTCAAAGATTGGTGCAGCGAGAGGAACATCAAACTATGCCCCGTATCCGTAGCAGTACGATGGCCGATGGATCAAGGAGTTACCCGCTGTAGTCTGGGGGCTGCGGACCCAGCCGAGTCGTGCCACGAAGCAAACCCCGTTCTTTCTGGTTTACGGCTCGGAAGCTATCCTACCAACGGACATCTCATACGGCTCGCCCCGAGTGGAATTCTATGATGAATACGACGCGCAAGTGGCACGAATTGAAGACCTCGATAGTATCGAGGAGAAGAGATTGGCCGCCCAGATCCAAGCCACGGGTTACGCTGAGGTCCTTCGACGGTATCATGATCGAACCGTCAAACAGAGGTCTTTTGAAGCCGGCAACTTGGTTCTGAGAAGGAAGCAAGACACCAAGGGCGCGCACAAGCTTGCGTCCCCCTGGGAGGGACCATACATCGTGAAGAAAGTGAGTCGTCCAGGCTCATATCGCCTCATGACGGAAGACGGAGTGGACATCCCAAATCCATGGAACATCGAGCACCTACAGCGTTTCTACGCCTGATTCAGTTATGTATTAATCTTCTATTTCTTTAGGATATTTTTTCCCGAGTGGTTTTTTGTGGATAATCATCCCCAGTTTCGACTCGGCAGAATTATAAATGTCATATGAGTTATCAATAAAGTTGATTTCATCTCCTATCTACATTATATCTACTACTCGAATTTCCTCTTTCGCGTCACGCACATAAAGTACGAGTGGAACAAACTTTAAATCGTGGGGGAAAGTACTCGCCAAGTCAAAGCTCTACATGCACGACAAAGCTCGGCGATATGAGACTAAGACCAACGAGGCTAATCTACTCCGTAACAGGTCAACCACTCAGAAATTAAGGCCAGCGCAGAAAGAAAGGGAGTAGCACTTCCATAAAAACTTATATAAAAAAAAGGATTAAACATTGTTCAAGAGTACTTCTATTACCAAATACTACAGATTTTCTACTAAATTTAATTTGCAGGGTCGCCACCACCAGAAGGGCCTGCATCATCTGTTTCATCGACAACGTCCTTAGACAGAACATTGGCGATGGGCTCCACTTCAAGTAGTAGCCTGCTCACATCATCCTCGGAGGTGCCAGCAGCATACCCGCTGCCGAGTGGTTCCAGATCAGACGATGGGAACAGCGACTTCAGGATCACCAAGACATGACCGCAACTGGCCTGGCTGATGGAGCGAAGCTGGCGCCGAAAGAGACGTGGAAGCGCCCGATTGCGGTCGAGGATAGAAGCTGAAGGTGATGCTGCCTCCGGCTCGATTTCCTCCGCCACCACTCGAACAGCATCTTGCAGCGTGCACTTCTCGGTGTGTAGCGCCTCTGTCTCGCCTTCCAGACGAGTCACCTTAGCAGTAAGTTCTGCAAATTGGACCAAAGTCCGGGCCCGGTAATCTACAGAAAGTCAGATCTGGACAGGATGTTCACGTCTGACATAAAAAGAATAGTATACCTCTAAGCTCCTGTGCGGCTCGGGCTTCGTTGAGCTTAGCATGTTCCACTTCTCCGCGAAGATCGCGGACGGTGCGCTGGGCTTCCTCCAACTCGGCCTTGTGTTGGGACACAGCGGCTTCACGAGCTGACATAACATACTTATATTAGATATGGTCAGTGAAACAATAGTGCAAAATAAAACGGTAAGACTGACTCATACCCTGCATCGCCTGAACCAGCTCGGCTTCAAGCTCAGCCACTCGGGTCACCAGGGAGTCGGCCTTAACTGCTGCAGGAACAAGCCTTTGAATCTCCGAGGTTTTGGCCTCGGCATCGGCAGTTATTTCCTGCAAACGATCGTCAGATGACACAGCAAACAACTGTACCAATGGGTACTCTACTTAAACAGGAAAGGCGGCTCAGGAATACCTCGGCCATCAGTCCCAGGCGATGAAGGAGCGACTTGAACTCCGCCAAAGGAGTCATAGCAGCACCATCACCCGGAGTCACGTCCGCCGCAGGAGTGACTTCGACCTCTGTATCTTGGGGTGCCTCCATTGTCACAGTCTGCTCAATCACAGGAGCAAGCTGGGGGCTGCTCAGGGGAGGAGTAGGCAGTACGGTCAGCGACGCCTGAGCAGGACTTGGCGGCGCCAGGGTTGGTGCACGCGGTGATTCTTGTGGCTGCTCCACAGGCTGATCGCTAGGAGGATCAGCCAAGTGGGAAGATACTTCTGGCGCTTGGATCTCTGGGATCTCTGTCTCGCCGACTGATCACGGCGCAGAGCCCGCAAAAGGAATATCAGACGGCGTGCTGCACGACAAAGCACATAAGGAGCAATCACAGGAAAAAAATAAAAAGTCAATAAAATGTTGACAACAACTCTTACCAAGTAGATACGCGCACTTTCAGGCGCTTTCCTTTCCGAGTTGGGGAAGGAAGGTCCCTTGGACTTGCAGTACGCAAGGGTACGATGGCAAGGGGAGAATGCTCTGAGCTAATAAGTGAGGGCGGGATTGATGACCCGGCATCACCACCTTCGTCATCATCCGCGTCTGATGACTCGGTGATGATGAGTTGGCGACGGCTCGGCGCATTCCCAATCACGACCCCCGTTGAAGTAGAGCTCTTCCGCTTCTTCGGGACGATGGCAGCTTTGCCATCACTCGGCGACAACACATCCGGAGAAGGTGAGGATGACAGACTTATATCCGAGTCGTTCAAGTCATCCTCGGCTCCTCCGAGTGCTTCTTCAGCAGTACCGGCCCTGCGTGCCACCGGCTGGTCCACTCCCTTCGGCATCTCAGGCAGGAGGGGGATTGAAACAAAAGCAGCTCGACCCTGCATTTCAAAGTTGGGTTCAGTTCTTTATTGAGACTACACCCAATGGGTGGAATTGAACACATAAACAGCAACAAATCGATTCATTACCTCAGGGCGAGGAATAGACAAGTTGTAGGCTGGAGGGCCATCAGAAGTCTTCAGGGGAGTCCCTGTCGCAAAAAATTTGGCAATCCGGGCTGCGGCTTGGCTTTTATCAACACGCTCGGGGGCTTCACGCGTGTTGTCCCCCTCGGCGTAATACTCATATGCTGGATGAGCCCGCTGCTTGAGGGGCTGGATCCGGCGCAGCACGAATTTGGCTGCCACTCCTACGGCAATCAACCCTCTGCTCTTCAGCTCGGCAATGAGGCTCAGCAGCTCCCGAACCTCGTCCATCTCGCTGTCTTTGGGGAGAGAGCACCAGGACTTGGAGGGGACAGGACGGGAATCTATTTCAGAAGAAATGGCAGGCGAGTGGTTCCCTATGTAAAACCACTCGGATTGCCACCCCTTATTGGTAGTAGGAAAAGGAATTTCAAAATATTCTTGGGTTCGACCCTCACGGAGCTGGAACCCGGCGCCTCCGACTACACGCGGGTGCTCGGTGCTAGGATAACGCTTCAGCAAGAAAAGATAGAGAAAAAGATTGAAGTGAGGCTCTATCCCAAGATAGGCCTCACAAAGATTGATAAAAATAGAAATGTGAAGGATGGAATTCGGGTTCAGTGCACAGAGACTGATCCCGTAGAAATGGAGCAAGCCGCGGAGAAAGGGGTGTGCAGGAACACCAAATCCGCGTAAAAGAAAGGACTCAAACACCACTAAATCAGTGGAATTTGGGGTGGGGAAAGACTCACCAAAGGCTGCACGCCATTCGGCGGTTTTTCTGGTCCGGGAGAATGCCGTCGATGACATGCTGCTCGAGACGCTTGGTGGTGGTAGAGGACTTCCTCCACTCGGTGGCATGATCCACGGAGACATCGATGGCGGTCTTGGCCCTGACCGACCGCTTCTTCCCTGGCGACGTCTCCTTCCGCTTTGGCGCCATAGCCGCAACAAGCAGAGATTGGGGATTGAAGATTTGAAGATATGAAAGTGGATCTAGGGTTTGCGCCTGAGCGAGAAAGGAGAACTTGGATGCGGTGACGGCAAATGGCGAGGAAAGGAAGAAGATTGCGGCGGGGATGGCTTATAATGGAATGAACCGTTCCTCCCGCGCGCGGCGCGATGTTCGTCTCGGGAACTTAACCGACGCTAGCACGTCGCGTCGCTTTAAATTCAAAGATGCGATTTGGAGTCGCGATATCTCGCGATATTCTGGCTTCATGAGGCAACCGTTAGTTTCCCTAGGAAACGATGGGCTTAACAGGATTGATGGGCCTAAATGGGCTGACTTAAGCCTTTGATTGGCTAAAATATAGCACGACCTTTCGGTTCTGTTAATTAACAATTACGTGGGCTCCTGAGCAAATGCTCAGGGGCAGAAACCACTCGGTCGTGAGGCTAAAATTAGTCGACGGCCAGGCTTATTTTTGCAATTAATATTGCAACCTTGCAATTGATTTTTACGTAAAGCATGTGATACTATCGCTAAATTGACTCGTAAATCTGGGTCAAGTGCTGACAAGTATAAATCTTGTGAGAAGGTGATTTACCATATGGTCAACCTGGGTCGTGGGACACGACTCGGGAGTCACACCGAGTTCAAAGAACTTGAGAAAAGATTCCTTAAAAGGGGGAAATAAAAATGCCCTAAAAGGAGGAAATTGTTCGAAATCCATGCCCAGAGGCATGGGGGCTGAAAGATTCAGTCAGGATCCACAGCTTTTAGAGTCTTGACACGATCGTGCTGAGTCGAATCAAGACTCGGGGGCTACACCCAATGGGTGCACCTAGGAGGTGCACACTATTTATGGATTAAGTGCAAAAAGAGCTTTACAATATTCTATTTTTTACCCTCGACCAGACTATTCTACTCTGCTCAAGGCTCGGGGGCTACACCCAATGGGTGCACTAGGAGGTGCACGCCATTGAAGATCATGATTTTGATGGAGAAAAGTTGAAGACCCTTGGCCAATTTTATACTAAAATTGCCCAAGGCTCGGGGGCTAAGTGTATACACTTCGCTTTCGCGTCGTGAAAAAGAGCACTTCTTCCCCTCACTACGGCTACAATTGAAGAATCGTTTTCAGGAACGTTTGAGCATGCACTCAGATCTTCCTCGAAACCACTCGGATGAAGTCCTAGACTACTCGGAAATCTGATCAAACATTTTGGCAAAATTGCGGAGCACTCGGATCATGCAAGAAAAAGACAGATCAATTACAGCCAACGATCGGCCAAGAAGTGCTCGGAGGCTACTGCGGGGGATATAGTCCCCGGGTACCTCACGAGCAGGCCTGGCAGCCCTCCAATAGGGGGCGGCCTGGCCCACCGTTCTGGACCTGATGACGTGAGGGACAAGTCGGCGCATGTAGGAAGGACCCAGAAGGAGAAGTTCTGATTAGAATAGGAGTTTTTGTAAAGAAGGAAAGGATCCTTAGAGATAGGATCGGCTACAAACCGACTTGTAACCCTGCCCCCTGATATATAAGGCGGGCAGGGACCCCCTCCAAACAATCACGACATCAATAGACAACAACTCATCGCGAAATCCACGCAATACAAACACCCCAAAACAGGACGTAGGGTATTACGTCGAGTTGACGGCCCGAACCTGTCTAAATCCTTGTGTCTGTCCACCCTAGCCATCTAGCTTCCGATCTTTGCGATCTTCCCTACATACAAATCACTTCCGTGGGCTACCCCGTGGAAGACTGCCGGAGATCATATTACCGACAAGTTCGGAGTGTCGGTTCACCCGCACAGTCCACGTAACTTCCTGGAGTAGCCGGCTGCCATAACTTCCTTTGAGGAGCCATCATCCACTTTCACCGCCGCCCGTCTTCCGCCCGTTCCTCGCCATCGCCGTGATCTAGAATGTCAACTGGGTAAGGCAAAGAAAAGGATCAGGGCTTTTGAACATGCACATCAGGGATGTGCTGCAGATGATGTTCTTGATAAGCTAGCGTGATGTAGTTATGGTGACCATCTCAATGTTGTTTTCTATGTTTGAATCCCGTAGCATTTGCAAAAGAAATGGTTAAAGTTGTTATCCAGATCGATGTGTCCTTACCAAGTGTCGATAAGATCATACGATCCAATGAAACTGCCGCGAAAGGAATCATCCGGTTTCCCACCGCATTAGACCGACATGAACGAAATGTCAAGCATCGTTTCATGCGGTCCTGACACATGGCAACGTGGCAGTTGCAGCAATTATTCGAAGCATAAACCTATTTTTTTTGTGACCTCAGCACATGAACGTTGGGAGCATCCGTACACCCGCCCAGTTCCCGGAGCTTCCCAGACAAGCCGGTCACCATAACTGCCCCAGACGGAGGAACTTCTCGTAGATCCACCTTTATAACAAGCGGAAAGAATCATATGCAACCATCATCCACTTTCGTCGTTGCCCCCTCTTCCGTCCCGGTCCTCGCCGCCGCCGTTGTCCCCGCCTCCAGTCGGCATTCCCCCATGCGCCGGCCGCGCTTCATCATCGAAGCCGATTGCGTCCAATGGTAATTAAGCTCACATCCCACTCTTCTACATCTCAAATATGCTTCCTAATCTGTGTTCATAACAAATCCTAGCTTGTGGCTTGTTTCTCTCTACAGGGTGTATGGCGAGTCGCGGCGCTGGCCGTGGAGGCAGTCGTGGGGGTGGCCGTGCGGGTGGCCGTCAGTTCAGTTTCGACATGGCACCAATGGCTCGTCATCCAGGCATTCACTTCCCTAGTAGTTCTGTTGAGTGGTTGCCCACTGGTGACCGATCCTTGGGACCAATACCCAACATAGTAGTGTTCTTGTCTTCTCTTGTTAATTTTATAGATTTGTCTGGTACCACAGAGATGCATGTTTTTTAATTTTGAGCCACCGGTAATCGAACCATAGCAATACCCAACATAGTAGTGTTCATGTTCTCTCTTGTTAATTTTGTTGATTATTCTGGTTCTGCACATATGCATGTTTTAGAACTTTTGCCCACCGGTAATCGAATCATGGTAGCAATACCCAACATAGTAGTTTTCTTGTTTTCTCTGATTAATTTTTATGGTACTACATAGATGCATGTTTTCTAATTTTGGCTCACATAATTTAGGCAATCAATCCTATTATATGGCTGAGAGATGTTGTTCACGAGCTAGAGGTGGAACTCCTCCTTTGGTGCAATCATCTGTCCGTGGTGAAAGAAAATTCTTTATCAAATTAAATATATCTTTTGAGATAAGTCCACGAGGTATTCCTCACAGGATGGTGTCTGTTGTGGCAAGCGGTAAAGAAGCACCATTTAGGAGTACTTTCGAAAAAACAGCTGTTGTTGCCTGCTTACAACAGCTTCAGGAACATGGGTACATTGTGCCAGACTTGTCCTATTTTCGAATAAAGGCACTAGAGGAGGGAAGTGAAAATGTGGCTGTTACTACTAAGAGGCTTTGTGAGCTCAATGAAGATAACATGGTATGCAACATGCCAATTCTTCTTTGATTTCTTTAATCTATTACAATTTGGTATACATTTGTAATGTTTTAGCATGCTATTCTTCCCTGCAGGAACATCCGTTAAGGGACACCATTGCGGCAGTAAGCTTTCATGCAATCCTGATTCCAGCCACGGATGAGCTGGAGTATGATTTTGGTGAGCACTCGGAATTCACTGCAGATAACAAATGGCAATCTCATATCTCTTTCTACATGACAGACGATGACACTCCATAGTTCATCATTTATGGCAAAGCATCTGATCGTCGAAATGTAGCGAGAGAGAGTGCTCTATTCCGTGCTCTAGTTTATATTGATGAAGTGCTAGGCTTTAGGATTGGAGATGTTAACTATGCTTGATATCTGTTTAGGCATCGTGACTTACAAATTAGGTAGAATGGATGTACCCCAGATCCGTGTGTCGTTGTTTAATGAACTGGTAATGCTAGTGTGATGTAGCTGTGGTGAACCTGTAATGTAAGAGATCTTAAGCGGTTGATGTTTGAACTTGTGCACTTGGTTTGCTTTTTATTTGTATATTAAATGTCAGAGCACCTGTAAGATATCCCTCTGATGCTATCGTTATGTAGCTATGGTGAAGAGCCTTAATGTTGTTATGGTTTAATTTGTACACCAAATTGAGTAAATTTCATCCAGTCCATGCGTTCTGCGTATGGCCGTATCATACTGACGTGCGTGTCACAACTGGTGGCCAAGAGCGGCCCATTCATCGGATCCGATAAAACTACCTCTCCCTCGGTCCCACTTGTCATATGACTCGTATAGCTTGCCCATTCCCGTAGCAGATCAGCACAACCGCACCCCTCCCGCATGTGCACCACCGACCACTCTGCTCCTTTCCGGCGCCGCCGCCCTTCGGAATGCGGTGCGGGACTCGGTCAACGCCGTCCCCATTCATCGGCGTCTCCGGCAGAACATGGACACAATCGGCTGCCGCCGCCACGAAACCCTAATTTAGGGTTTCATTCACTAGATTTGCCCGCCCTCTCCGGCGCGCTGACTACAGAGTTGCTATGGGTGCTGTTCGTGATTATGCTTCCTAGGCCCTCAGCTCATTCTTCTTCGACCGAT
The DNA here is from genome assembly GCA_015476505.1 of Urochloa ruziziensis. Taxonomy (NCBI): domain Eukaryota; kingdom Viridiplantae; phylum Streptophyta; class Magnoliopsida; order Poales; family Poaceae; genus Urochloa; species Urochloa ruziziensis. Next base: position 50,903,156 of record CM027123.1, on the reverse strand, counting down.
TCGTCCAGTGGTGAGCCCGTCCTCGTTCCCCTTTCTTGTCCTGTACATCGAAATGCTCTGTGATAATCCAAAATTTGTTAGCAACAATTCTGCTTGATGTCACAATTGGACTGCATACATTGTGTTCATTCGAAATAATAGTTGTTTTGATGTTCACCGATCGAATTAGGTTAAAACTCAGTTAAAATTATTGAATAATTGTTGTATTGATGTTTACTTATTTTTGGCTATGCATATGGATCCTGTTTATGCTTATGTCCACTAACTATAGTATACTACTCACTCCATCCACAAAAGAATGCAATTCTAGATATTAAAAGTTGTCCACAAAAGGATGCAACTACAGATAAAAGACAAAACCTTCTGTACAGTTTTCCGGTAGCTTCTTATATTGATGCTTATAACATTTGTAATATAGAGACTGATTGGTTTGCAGCCAAGACTTTGGCATGCCAAATTTTTGTTAAGCCACTTCTTTTGTGGACGGAGGGAGTATTAAGCAATATCATGCTCTCGCTCACTCTAATAACCTCGACCTATTCCAATGCAGATGGGTGGCAATCAAAAGGATAAAGCGAAGGGGAATGTTGTTGAACAGGTGAAGAAGAAGAAGAGGACTCGCATGCAGCGGGATGCTGATATTGCCGCGATGGCGCCGGGCACCAATGGTCAACCACAAAGAGGGAATCAGATTGGTTCACAGGAGGGTCAGACAGGTACTCGCCGGTCAGGCCGTGTATGTCGTCCTCCATCTCACACCCAGCCACAAAAAGAGACACAGATAGCATCGCGGCCCAGCCGAAGGTCTGGTCCTCGGACTCGGGGAGCTCACACAAAGAGGCCAGGAGGTCGTAATTTGACAAAGCCTCTGAGCGAGAGGCTGGCCATGTTGTCAAACAACGACGATGAGGACCCACCGTTGGTTCGAGGCCCTCGTCGACACACTGGACAAGAAGTCTTTCTCCGTGACGTCAGATTCCTGGCTGCTAAACAATTGAGGAAGATGTGGTTGGTACGATGGGAACAATGGTTTCCCCGCAAGCCAGATGACAATGTGGATCCTCGGTTTTGGACACTACTGCAGGAGAGCTTCTACCGTGCTTATGATGATTGTGGCATACATCTGAGTGAGTGTAAGATGTTGGACTAGGATTCATTGAGAGTGGCTGCGGGCGGTGTTGACATGAGGCCTTACTTTGACAAGATCCCAGGCTTAGTCTCTTTGGTTAGTGAGAGGAACCTGTACATTCCAGAGTGGGTTCGAGTGGTGTACTCAACGTTGTGGATCAGTGACACTAGAGACACCATTTCTTTCATGTTTCAGAAGAAGCCTATTGTAGTATGCCGAGGATTTCTAGCTTGTTTCTTTGGAGTTGAGCTGGTCAAAAGTCGTGCGCTTCATAATTTGGCTTGGGATAAGATTCCTTTGGACGCAGACCCTCCACGTCGGGCTTTGTCCGCAGAGTGGCCCAGTGATGACCAGGTTCGTGACTTGTTTGTTCAGCCCTTCCTTCCGGGCACCCCTCGCACACCCGACAGGTTGACACCAGTGGCATTAACAATACACAACGCCTTGAGGAAATCCCTTCTTTACCGAAAGGGTAATGGCGAGGCGATCACCGGACTGCAGCAATGACTATTTGTATCCATTGTGAATGGGGAGCAATTTGACCCGGTCGACTTCATGGTTTGTGAGATGGAGGATGCCATCATGGATGGCATGACTGTTGCCCGACTGCAGCCATTCGCACATTGGATCTGTTGGATGCTAGCACACCTGGACAATTGTAAGCACATGGAATTTCTCAAGAATAAGGGAAAGAAGTTCAAATGTTACAGGCCTACTTAGCCAAATGATAGACGCAGGGGTTCTCGTCAGTTTCACCAGGTAGTGGATGAGTTACAGGTCCGGTTGGTTTACCAGGTAGTGGATGAGTTACAGCTCTGGGAGATAGAAGAGTCAGCGATGGACGCCGCTCGAGAGGTGGAGGAGGAGGATGTATTGACGGCGGCAGAGGTAATGCTCACGGACAACACTGAGTCATCACACTCTTCCGATGACGATGACGAGATCGTGCCTACCATGAGAGTCGTACGCAGTGGGGAACATTGCCCCGCGGTTGGATCATCTAAGCCACTTGATCCCACCTAACCACCTGTTTCTTCTGACAGTCAGCTTCAGGATACAACGAACGCTAACATGATGAGGATATTGTTTGAGGGGCATCGTAGTCAACAGGAGGCAAACAAACAGATCTATGGCCAAATTGCGATTGCAATGGATGATGTGAGGACCCTGCAGGAGAGTTCAAAGTGCCAGCATGAGCATATGATTTGCGAGCAGGCGGTTATGAGGGATGATCAGAAGTCTACGTTGCTGGTGGTACAACAGCAGTAGAAATGCAGTGATCATATGTTTGGTTACTTGACTGGGATCGTTGGTTCTGTCTCCAATCAACTGGGACTTCCTCCGCCTGCTCCCTTCTTACTTGAGCCGTCTCCTGTGGAGGAGGTTCCGCCAGCTACACCCACTAGATTTTTGACATGGGTTCCACCAGAGTTGTCCGATGAGCAGCAGGGAACCATCAATGATACGCCCTCTCAGGTTCTAGACATTCAAGGCACCACCAATGATATGCCCTCTTAGGTTCTAGACATTCAAGGCACCACCAATGATACGCCCTCTCAGGAACCGGCCAACCAATGCACCACCATTGATACGCCCTCTCAGAAACTGGCCAACCAATGCAACACCATTGATACGCCCTATCGGTGATATTATCTCCGGCAGTCTTCCACGGGGTAGCCCACGGAAGTGATTTGTAATGTAGGGAAGATCGCAAAGATCGGAACCAAGATGGTTAGGATGGACAGACACAAGGGTTTATACAGGTTCGGACCGTCGACTCGACGTAATACCCTACGTCCTGTTTTGGGGTGTTGTATTGCGTAAATTGTGAGATGAGATGTTTTGGAGGGGGTCCCTGCCCGCCTTATATATCAGAGGGCAGGGTTACAAGTCGGTTTGTATCCGATCCTATCTCTAAGAATCCTTTCCTTTTTTACAATAATTCCTATTCCAACTAGGACTTCTCCTTCCAGATCCTTCTTCCGTGCGCCGACTTGTCCCGCACGTCTTCAGGTCCAGAACGGTGGGCTGGGCTGCCCCCTTTTGGTGGGCTGCCAGGCTTGCTCGTGAGGTACCCGGGTACTATATCCCCCACAGTAGCCCTCGAGCACTTCTTGGCCGATCGTTGGCTGTAATTGTTCCATCTTTTCTTGCATGATTCGAGTGCTCCAAGTTGTCTAAGATCTCATCCGAGTGGTTTCGAAGAAGATCCGAGTGGTTTCGAGGAAGATCCGAGTGGTTTCAAGGAAGATCCGAGTGCCTGCTCAGACGTTCCTGAAAACAATTCTTCAATTACAGTCAAAATGAGGGGAAGGAGTGCTCTTTTTCACGACGCGACAACGAAGTGAATACACTTAGCCCCCGGGCTTTGGGCAATTTTAGTATGAAATTGGCCAAAGGTCTTCAACTTTTATCCATCTGTATCTTGATCTTCAATGGTGTGCACCTCCAGGTGCACCCATTGGGTGTAGCCCCCGAGCCTTGAGTAGAATAGAATATTCTGGTCGAGGGTCAAAAATAAATATTATGAATCTCTTTTTGAACTTGATCCATCAATGGTGTGCACCTCCAGGTGCACCCATTGGGTGTAGCCCCCGAGTCTTGTTACGACTCAGCATGATCGTGTCAAGACTCTGAAAGCCATGAATTCCGACTGATTTTTTCAGCCCCCATGCCTCTGGACATGGATTTTGGATAAACTTTTCCTTCAGAGGCTTTTTTATTTCCCCTTTATAAGGATTTTGTCCTCAAGTTCTTTGAACTCGGCATGACTTCCGAGTCGTGTCCCACGACCCAGCTTGACCATATGGTAAGCCATCTTCTCACAAGATTTATACTTGTCGGCATTTGACCCAGATTTCTGAGTCAATTTAGCGATAGTATCGCATGCCTTACGTAAAAATCAGCTGCAAGGATGCAATATTAATTGCAAAAATAAATCTGGCCGTCGACTAATTTTAGCCTCACGACCGAGTGGTTTCTGCCCCTGAACACTAGCCCAGGAACCCACATGTTTGTTAATTTGACAGAACCAAAAGGTCGTGTCATATTTCAGCCCATTTAGGCCCATTAATCCTGTAAAGTCCGTTGTTTCCTAGGGAAACTAACGGTTGCCTTATTGAAGCCAGAATATCACGAGATATCGCGACTCCATACCGCATCCTTGAATTCAAAGCGACGGGACGTGCCTGCGTCGGTTGAGTTCCCGAGACAAACATAGTCTGCTCGAGGGTCCAATAGTCTTGATCTTGATCCTTCGTCTTGAAATGTCTAATGGTGTGCACCGACTAGGTGCACCCACAGGGTGTAGCCCCCGAGACTCGTGCGACTTAGAATAAGTTGGGCGAGACTCCAAAAGGAGCTTCGTGACACCCCATCACGCAATCCGAACGCCAACTAGTGTGAGTACTGGGTTGATGATAACATCCGAGTGCCGACGATTGTAAGCACTCAGGCCTTGATGATATCTGAGCGCCGACACACGTGAGCACTCGGCCATCAATAATATCCAAGTGCCGACTCGTGTGAGCACTCGGACCTTCAACAATATCCAAGTGCCGACTCATGTGAACACTCGGGTCTTCAATATTATCCAAGTGCCGACTCATGTGAGCACTCATTTGATCCTCGTGAAGCGGTCCTAACCGTTCGATCCAACCTCCGAGCGTAGAAATAGGCTTGGCCGCCCTAACTTGGATCCTGCAATATAAACACGAATATTGGGTAGTATATGATATAATAAAAAATATCATCTCGAAACAAAATTTGTTGCAGTGATGATGAATATGTAATAATGCATATGTATGTGCTACTCCCTTCCCCCTTCGCTGGCCTTAATTTCCGAGTGGTTGACCTGTTACGGAGTAGATTAGCCTCGTTGGTCTCAGTCTCATGCCGCAGAGTCTTTGTCGTACGTTTAGAGCTTTGACTTGGCGAGTACTTTCCCCCTCGATTTAAGGTTTGTTCCACTCGTACTTTATGTGCGTGACGCGAGGGAAATAATTCGAGTAGAAGAATTTGGATGAAAATGATTTGCAACATTGTGCAATGTATGAGCCCACAGGGTGTATGACGCCGATCTATCGTGGCAGTCATGCGAAATTAAAAGACGATGTTTATTAGAAACATGACTTAGCTTGATTCGTCGTTGTGTCGATGAAGCGGACTAGTCGGAGTTAATTCCGACTAGTTTGAGTGCGTGAGAGCCATCCCCGACTAGTTTCTAGTCGAGACGAGTGGTTTCGGGTTGAACCGAGTTGTCGATTTCGGCGGCGGCGCAAGCTTGAAGTAGTCGAAGTCATCGCCGCTGCGTCGACGGCTCGAGCTGGAGCCGTGCCGAGTAGTAGTCTCGGTCGTCGTCGGTCTGTGGTGAAGTTGCCGACCATGGACGCTGCGTCGCAAGCTGAAGTGGTCTTGGTGTAGTCTGCAGTTGTACGTCGGCCTTGCTCGTGTGCGAGATCACATAGCAGCCACTAATTGCTTCCTCCGTTTTCACGTAGCATGGAAGTGCAACGGTTGTTTTCTTGATTGCTTCACGTAGGCTTGCATGTAGTAAACTTGCACCCAATTTGATGACTAGCGGTAACAATTGATGTTCTGCTCTGAATACCCGTGCGGTAATGAGAGTTCTGGACACTGGACAGTAGCTGTAGAATTGTTCCTCCGCGTCAGAACTGTAGGTCAGACATATCCCTGACTTCGCTTCGGATTGGAGCTGTAGCAATCGGTGAATCAATTCCGTCTTTGAATTAACACAACCACGAGCCGCGTCTGGTACGTGTCGGACTCGATTAAGAAAATCAGCTTCCTGTAGCACTCTGCCTTGAACCGGAACATGGAACTCGTCAATCCGACCAACTCGGCGCAAAGACTTGTTGAATCCGCTAGATGAACCGCGTCTAACAGCAAGCACTTCTCGCCGAGTAGATGATCTTGGGCCGTGACGGCCGAAGTCGGCGCCAGAGAGGAATTCTCCGTGGCGGTTGTAGCTTCTGCCACCTGGCGATCCGAGGCGGCGACAATGTTCCCGAACTGGATCTCGACTCCGTCGACGTCCGGGAGGTTGCAGCTGTCCAAGATTTTGATGCGATCCATCGAGCTTACCAGATTGATCTCGGCGATATCCCCTACCTGGCGCGCCACTGTCGGTGATATTATCTCCGGCAGTCTTCCACGGGGTAGCCCACGGAAGTGATTTGTAATGTAGGGAAGATCGCAAAGATCGGAACCAAGATGGTTAGGATGGACAGACACAAGGGTTTATACAGGTTCGGGCCGTCGACTCGACGTAATACCCTATGTCCTGTTTTGGGGTGTTGTATTGCGTAAATTGTGAGATGAGATGTTTTGGAGGGGGTCCCTGCCCGCCTTATATATCGGAGGGCAGGGTTACAAGTCGGTTTGTATCCGATCCTATCTCTAAGAATCCTTTCCTTTTTTACAATAATTCCTATTCCAACTAGGACTTCTCCTTCCAGATCCTTCTTCCGTGCGCCGACTTGTCCCGCACGTCTTCAGGTCCAGAACGGTGGGCTGGGCTGCCCCCTTTTGGTGGGCTGCCAGGCTTGCTCGTGAGGTACCCGGGTACTATATCCCCCACACGCCCTCTCAGGAACTACCCATCCAATGCACCACCAATGATACGCCCTCTCAGGAACTACCCATCCAATGCACCACCAATGATACAGGACTCGATACTGATACTGTTGTTGAGACAGGTACAATAGCCTCCAACGTCCTTGATGCTTTGATTGATTCCACTGAGTCCATCTCCATGCCCAAGGTCACTTGCTCTAGACTGAAGGCAACTACAGCGGAAGCGTCGTCTCCATCATGTCCACCCCAGCACCATGACTAGACTTGACTAGTTGTACGCTTTGTGTTTCAATGTACCGTACATTGTGCCCGATGTTCGAAACTTCAGACGTGTATTTGACTATTAACCTGCAGTGTTTAATTTCTATTGCTTCGCTTATATTTTTAAATTTTCTGTTGGCGTCTCCTCATCGACCCTGGTCCATCGTGGTCGACCGTGCATTGTGCGACCGGATGATTCGATTCAGCGCAGTTTGCACGGATCCTATGAATTTGTCATTGCTTTCATAGTTTCGGATTAGAAACACGGATTACAAACACCATTGTAATATGAGACCGGATGATTCGGTCTGACGCAGTATGCACGAAGCGTATGAATATGACATTTTTGGTCGTGACGATGTCAAGATTCATGTAGATGGCAGAAAGCTGACTGAAGATACACATCACAATCTGATACTTCAAGCATATTTTTATACATCACTACAAACTTAGTTAGACATATTACAAACACCATTCTACCAGTACTGCTTTCTAAAGAAAGTTCTGCGACACATGTTTATTGTTGCGCATTAAAAAATGCCGACAAAAATTCACACGCTTGAAGAAAGCTTCGCACTCATGGCGAATCCTACACTCCTCGCTGCAAAACGAGACCCACTCCACCCATCCATAGGGTCTGCCGCACCTGCCTCCAACGCAACGAATATCGCCGCGTGCAACTGGCTTTGCCACTGGTACTAAAATATAAGGCACCAGATCACAAACTTGCCGACGGCAGTCCAGACATACCTCGTTCTTCAATGGAAATGGTGTTCCACCTCCGCCGCCTGCCGCCGCATCGTCCTCGATCTTCCTCAGCAGCTGCAACGCCTCTTCGTCGTCGTCGGTGCCTCTGTTGCGCCGGTATAGGCACATGGCGTGTGTGTAGGCCGCCAGATTATGGCCGTCCTTGGCGGCGCGGTCCAGCCTATCGAGGGGCGCCCGTAGCGCCCCACCGTTCTCCTTGAACACGACGCACAGGCCTTTGCGTAAGCAGGCCACCGTGTAATCAACATCGGCCAGCTTGTCCACGAGGCTGTCGAAGTGCGCTCTCAGGTTGTCGACTACCGGTGGCGCAACGGGCACACGCCGCATCGCCCTTTCCAGTGGTATGGACCTGGTGATGTTCTTGTCTCGGCACACCTTGTACATTGTCTTGCACGTCGCTCGCAGGTTGCGGAGGTCTTCCATTGGGTCCGCTGAGGACGCGGCGAGGCGGCCAGCGATGAGGACAGCCAACTCAATCGGGAGCTCCTCCAGCGATAGCCTCGCCGGTGCCATACTGAATCGTTCCACGCACACAGCTACAGAGTGGAGGAGCGGGTGGGCGGTGAGCGGCGGTGGCGAGGCAGAGCGGGAGATTTTTATGACGAGTTCTTCAACCAATCCGCTATTTTATTTGCATGGGGAATCAGAAGTTATCACGGCGGCGTCTTCTCGGAGACGTGAGGCGTCTCCTCGGAGAAGTAAGGTGTCTCCTCGCCTACCGTCACCGTGTGCCCCGTCGAGCATGACCCTTTCGCGAATGACCGTGCATTGAACGACAGGATGTTTGTGTTCAACGCATTGTGTATACTCCCGATTAAGCGTAGCATCCACGACAGCAGTCGAACGTGCATAGTGCGACCGTATGATTCGGTTGAACACAGTTTGCACAGATCCTGTGAATATGTCATGAGCTTTTGGGAGGTATAAGAGTTCGAATCAATCACTGAGTGAACAAATACATTAAAATATATGTAGCCACAATCCCCCAGGCAGCTCTGGTAATTGGGCAGGAGAAGAACAGGTGGTCCCTAGTTTCAAAATCCCCACAGAACTGACAAGTTGTATCCCCTTGCCATTTTCTCCTAACCATGTTCTCTTTGGTTAGTACAGCATCCTGTTCGAGCAACCATAAGAAAATCTTTATCTTATACGGTAGCTTTGTTTTCCAGATCCTCTTATATGGATCTGAACAAGTGTTATGAGTGAGAAGGTCATACATAGCTTTCACCGTGTATTTGTTTTGTTTACCAAGTTTCCATATAGTTGTGTCTGCTTGATCATTAATGGGAATGGAGAGTATGTTCTCTTTCAGTTCTTCCCACTGGTTGTTTATAGTTGTTGGTAACCATCCGCATGGATTATTAATTGGTCAGATCAATCCTTTTCATGGATCAAATGGCGTGGCGTGGCGCGGCCTTGCATGATTGCTCCTCCCGTCCCATGGCACAATTATTTGACAAGGATTGCAGCAAAAGACGTACGGTCGCTGAGAGCGACGCCGTCGAGCGATGCCCATAGCTCTCCATTATCCATCTTCATTCACTCATCTGTCTACCACCACCTTCCTATAGCTTATCCACGAGCATCGCATCGCCTAGCCTCCCCTTGCCATATAAAGGATGATGCAATCCAGATGCTATATGGAAGCCAGACAATTGACATCTACTCCGTCAGTTTCAAATTACTAGCACAAAGGCACGTCCGCAGGCACGTGTTTGGTCCAGTAGAGTGTTTATGAAGTCCGAGTCTGACCAGAAGATCTCACGGGTGGGGTGAGGTGGTAGTTCTATCTAAGAGAGAAACAAAAAGTAACATGAGGTCTGATGCGATATAAAGATGTAAAATTAGAGGTCTTCTTCGGTGCTCCATACCACCCTATGGATATATAGGGTATAGAGTGAAGTTTAATCTAGTAATTAACTATAATCTAGTTTTTTTTGAACGAACGACACGCGACGTGTGAGTTTCATTGATATAGCAGAAAAATACAAAACTATGTCCCTAGGAGGCCATAATAAGGCAAAACATAGAAAACACTAAGAAAAACAGCTAACAACATGCAGGTCGGAATGGGACGTCGACACCGCAACACTCTGTCCAGTCGGATTGGGGTAGCGACACAGACCTCAACATCTCCGTATACAAAACCCAGTTGGATTGGGACATCGACTCGAGGCGCCACCATCTCTGCCCTTTCGGATTGGGTTGTTGACACGAGCCACCACCCACAGGGTCACACGCCAAAGGAAGTAGAAGCACTGACCCCCAATCCCCGACAAGGAAGAAATCCGAACACCGAATCGTTCGACTCTATGTGTGACCGACCGCCGCCAGGACACATGGAGCCACAGGCGAATCGATCGAAGCCACCGAGGTGCCGCACACCACTACAAGCATTGACACCTAGCTTCCGACACAAGCAAGGAGTGCATAGATACAGGGACAAGATAGAAGAAGATCCACTCTTTTTGGCACGAACCCACCGCCATCAGAGACCAAAATCACCGCCGCCTTCATAGATGAGCTGCACGCAAGGTGGAGAGATCGACGCGGGACCCCAAAGCGACGTCTTCCTGAAGGAAAACACCGCAACAAAGCGCCACTGTCGCATGCCCACGAGAGCGTTGTTGACGCCGAAAAAATTCCGATCATGAACCAATTGAGACTTGGCCGATTGAAGATCTCTCGTCATCAACAACGGCCTAGAAGATCTGCTTAGCTTCAGCGTAGGCTTCACTTAGCTCGCATGGTGTGCGTGGCGTGCCAGTCAGCTTGACCTTTCAACTGACGAGGATCATCAGCTATTTAAGCTGAATCAACACAATAGATTAATTATGAAGCACAAGTGCCATGATGACGTATGGATGCCATCAGCTATCAAAAGCCGATGGAAATAGAGCTATGCTGAGCTCTCGTTCCACCATGATTAAAGCCACAAGCTGATGAAACTTAAACTAACATTATTGCCAATGTTCTGCCAATGTTTCTAGACGAAACGACAGCGATGCGTCCGGAAGTTATAATCTAGAAGCGCTGGCAGCAAGAGGTTAATCTAACACCACAAACTGATGGATCTAACCACAATGGACTTGATTTCAGCAAAACATGTAATAGACCAAGATTAAATATGCAACCGGCTATCAAGCAGTCTATCGTCTATTCCGACAGGATAAAGGTTAATTAAACTAAATTAGACAATGAGACGACAGATTATATAAGCTGATGCAAGATTAATCAAGGTGGGGATAATTGGTAAATACCGTAGATCGAGACAAAAGCGATGCACTGTAGATCGAAGATCCGAAAACTCGATAACTTGGTGGAACTTTGAACTTACCCCAACGCCGAAGATCAGGATGATGCAGCCCTACGTCCAGTGCCAAACTCCACCGATGATTAAAGAAAAACATTAATTGCAGAAAGGTAGATGCGTAAAGGTAAAGGGTGACTATACGTCAAGTTTGATTGATCGAGAGATAAAAAGTTTACAATGTACGGGAGTGCATATTTATATCCTAGATTAATGCTTCTGGTCACGGCACGCCATACTTGACTAAGAAGGAATATCCAAATAAGCTAATAATAAGATATATGACTCTAAATTTTCTTTTTTAGGTCTTCCTTGATTAAACTGCTCCTCCGTAACTCTGACATACTTCCAGGAACCAAGTAGTATTAATTCCACTAAATATCCTTATCCTCGATGAGCCCATGAAAATTTGTAAACCAATAGAATAATCACTGTCTGCCGATATTAATAAAATGCAACTCCATGAAGTCTCCAGATCTTGCGACAGTGCTTCTTCCGGCTTTGTACATCGAATGCCATCAATTCCAAGTCGTTAAGCCTCAACACTGCTTCGATCGGCTGATGCCGTATTGGACCATCGGCTGCATATCATTTAACTTTTTCGATCAGCTGTTACCGTATTGGACCATCAGCTGCATATCATTTAACTATTAGGTGACCATCGGCTGCACAATAACAGGACCATCGACTCCTTATATTTCAACAGTCCGGCGCCTCTCTTTTCATCTTGATGGATTCAGACTGTGTATTTGATCACCTGCCGATTGGGATCCGGCATGGAGGCCACCGGATCCGGCCGCGAGAGCCCCAAGCCCGGCCATCGCAGCCCGTCCCACGGTGAAGGAGGAGAAGGCAGCCCCGCCGCCGCCGTCCTCATGAGCTGTGCGGACTTCCGGCGGCCGGCTCTGGCGACGGCGAGGTGCTGGGGAGAGGGAGGGAGGGGGCGGCAACGACGGACGACTGGGTCCGCCTGTGTCTGACGCGGGGGCGACACAGGAGAGAAGATGTAAATTTGCATTATCTCTTTTCTTTTTTGACTGGCCAAAGGTGGTTATCTTCCGTCACCGCCGCTGCACAGAAGGTGAGCCCACCCGACTATGGATGGAAACGGATCGGATTCGCATGGAATCGGATTCGGATATCACCTTTTACCACATTTTAACTCGAATACGAATACGGATTCGAATGTTCTCGAATATGAATACAAAACGGATGTCTCGAATTCGAATACGCATCGGATATTTACACCAGTTGGAAAACAATATTTACTTATTTTCTTTATTAATAGTTTATATTATAAAATTATTATATTAAAGTAAGACTAAAGTATGAGTACATAACAAGTCTAAACAAAGATCACTCATTAATAATATCACATTCATTCATAATTATTTTAATAATTAATCATATAATAAATAATAAAACTATTAATAAATACATATTTTATTTGTGGATGCAATATTTTTTATATTAAAATCAATATCATAATCATTAGTAATGGAGATAACTTTTTTAATTATACACTACCATTATTAATATTTAAATGGACATCATTTGTCATTAGTTATAGAAATAACTAACAGTTTCATATGGTCGGATACGGATACTGCCGGATATTGCCGAATACGAATGTGGAATCGGATAGAGAAATTCAACGAAAACGAATTCGGATGTACCCATTTTATTACCACATTTGAATTCGAATACGAATACAGATATCCATATTTACGTTTTAGCGGATACGGATATCGGATAATTCGGATTCCATTTCCACATTTCCATCCTTGCACCCGACACCCGAGCCCTGGCCCTGCCCTGCCTCCGCCGCCGCTGGAACCTTCCGTCGCCGGCCCTGCACAGAAGGTGAGCCCACCCGACACCCGAGCACCAACGTCAGCAAGGTGCATGAGTGCAACGACGACCTCGCAGCATCAGAAAGGTGATCCTATCCGTGTACATAGACTTTGGAGTGTGCATCTTCATAAGTTAATAGTTTGTCAATGATTTTAATTCAATATAACATATATGCACATGTATTTGCTTTCTTCAAAGTAATTAGTTTCTCAATGCTTTGATCTCATTTTTTTTACAACGAACAACATTCGACGAGTGTGTTTCATTGATATAGCAGAAAAATACAAGACTTAGAGCTTGGAAGGCCTAAGCCATGCAACAAACAAAAAAGAAAAAAAAACAGTCCAAACACTGATTTGATCTCAATTTAACATTGAGGCACTCTTGCAGATGGATAATAAGAACATAGGGGAAAATTTAAAAAGTACAAGAAAAGAATTAGTGAGAAATATTGCGAAGACAAATATGGTGCAGCGTTATGAAGCATATGCGCTCTACAGCAAAGAAAAAAGGACATGCCAAAGGAGCTTGCAAAAGAAAAAGGAAAATATTGGTGACAGTTGCTGGTGCGTTTGAGAAAGCACAAGAAAAGAAGAATTCACTATCGTTTTTGTTTGTTAGTCGTATGGATCCCCCAACGAAATTCAAGGGCTTGTTTGGATGTGGTCCTGGAGAATTTTTTTCGTGGCTTGTAGCAATTGTGAAACCTAGCTGTATCATGTTTGGCTGCAGCTCTGGTTACTTGCCTCGTGCAGGCAGCAACTCATTGGCATATGTTTGCAACCAACAAGTTGCAACTTCTTTTTCGGAAGCTCATCTCGAAAGAACTTCGGGGTTAAGCGTGCCTGGCCCGAGCAATTTCATGATGGGTGACCGACCGGGAACTTGTTTCCGGCTGCGCATGAGTGAGGACAAAGTGCGCAGAGAAGATGTGTGTCGGTCTGTGAGGATAGTCTTGAGGCCGTAGAGAGTTGTCAGGATAGGCCGGCCTGGCCTCGGGGAGGCGGGACGTTACAGATAACAAGCAACCTGCAAGCATATGTTTTTGCGCAATAGACTCAAGGTTCAAACCAAACATGCCCTCACACTGCAGGCTTTGAAGGCCGATGCCCAATTGCCTGTTAATATAAATGTATTTAGAAAAGCTAAAACAAACTATAATTTGAAACGAAGGGAGTGCTATCCGTCTATTTTGACAAATAAACCGTCAACGGTCAGCTGACATATGATGCTCGATCAGCTCCTGGTAAGAATCAAGTATATAACTAATCAAATAAACGATCTCGATTAATATAGGTGCGACTACGACTCATCATGCATTGCATGCGTGTTAAATTGTTTACATTTGAGAGGCTGTCTGCCTAGTAGGCATGCCCGCAACAGCTGAGACGGTGATGAATCTAATGTCTATATGTGTCGCCACGTCAGCATGGCTATCCACCCCACCGCAACCAATATTATTCGATGATTTCATCCAATCTATCACCACCTTCATCTAGGAGTATCGTACATATCCACATCATCTACCTACCTACTGTATATCCATTTGCATTATTGTTATCCTCGGGTGCTACATAGTCTATACTAAAAAGAGCGAGAAAATTGATGGTAACAGTCGTCAAATATTGTGGACCCATTGGTCCGACAGGTGGACTACGGGTTTTGTACGTTAGCGGCCAGGACTTTTTTCTCACACTATACGTTGGCAGTCAGAACTCTTTCTCACGCTATATTTTTTAAACATGTGCATGTGCCTCTCTGCTAGTAATAATAAATGCAATTAAGATATACATGATATTTTAAAAATTATTTGTTTATGTAATTGTTTTCCAAGAAAGAAAGAGAGAGACGTCAAACATCATTTTTTTTATCAGATATCATAGGAAGAAGAAAAGGAGGATACAATGACTCTCAAATGGAAAATATGAAATATAGTTGGAGTATTATGTTAAATTGCGTACACATGTGCACACCTGGCTGCCCGGCCTGTGGACGACGATGAATAACGCTGGGACATGGACGCGGCTAATCGTGCAGCATATGCCTAGACACATACATGCAGCACATATAAATAAAAGAAAAGAAAATATAGATGGCCGGCCGGGGAATGTCCCCATCTCATCCCAATGATATTCTTCCTCCTCTGATCTAGTATTATTATTATTATCCATTCAGTCCAGCTGCCAGCTGATCAATGGATCCGTTCCCCTTCTTCCTCCTCCGGATGGGAGGGCTATCTGCAGTGCTGGCTGCTGCTATAAGTAAGCGCTAGCTAGCAGGGCCCTGCAGAAAAGCAAAGGCTCAGCTCAGCTCTGAGCATCCAACACAATCAACAGATAGGAGACATGGGCTCTCTGAGAGGCGGCATGGAGGATGCGATTCCGACGGTGAACGCGGACGAGGCATGCGCTCTACTCAGCACGGCCGCGCACCAGTATCTCGATGTCAGGTATGCAGTGCAGTGGATTCTTCTCCTCCTCCTTGTAGGCCGCTGCTGCCTGAGCTGAATCTCTGCAGGATGTGGGAGGACTTCGACAAGGGCCATGTCGCCGGTGCTCGGAATGTTCCCTACTACCTCTCCGTCACTCCACACGGTGCTCCAAATCAACAACAATCCAATCCCCGATTGATCATATATGATTCGGTCTGTAATCATCATTCATACACTTATTCTGTAAGCAGGGAAGGAGAAGAATCCCCACTTTGTAGAGCAGGTCGCTGCGCTCTATCCCAAGGACCAGCACTTGATTGTGGTATAGTATGCTAGTTCTGATCGATGATTGGATATATCATTCATATATCTCGATTCGAGATTTGATTTACAGGTGAAATGAAAACAACTACTGCGCTGCATGCAGGGCTGCCGCTCCGGCATTCGGTCCAAGCTCGCCACTGCCGACCTCCTCAGCGCCGGCTTCAAGAATGTGAGGAACCTAGAAGGCGGATACCTCTCCTTGCTCCGAAGCACTAATCAGCACAACCACCCATCAGCTGCTTAATGGGTTTCATCCGACCATTAATTATGAGTTAACCACGTGCTACACCTATTATCCGCCTCTTGCTCTGCCTTGATCGCCATCAATATTTACAATAATTAAAGAGGCAGGAACAACACCAATGCAAAAAAGAGGCATATTACTTACTATTCATTAGCTCAAATCATTCTAATAAGATGGCATCCATCTTAATTACAACGAGCAGTTATACGTGCATATATGTATCTCTTGATTATTCCATCACTACATCAAAATTAAACTCTTATTGGACGGGCTTGTTGTCTCCGATCTATTAAGAACTCTTTCACCTCTGCCAACCTCGAGCCATGACATATAATTTGTCTATCATAGATTCAATTTTGCTTTGTTATTCTTTACGGCTGAAAAAACGTGCGTGCTGTTATGTTAAAAAAAATGCACTTGGTGGAAAATGCGTGCTTGCCATGGGTTTATTGCGGTGATCGAAAATGTTCTTAACAATTCCGAAAAAAAAAGTATGAGATCCTTAAGCGGTCAGGTTGAGGAAATGATACCTTTATAACATTGTTCAGTGGACTTAGCAGAACAGAGCCAAACTTAAGCTTCGTTTTGAAAAGGCAAGGGAAAAAATCACCAAAGTTGAAGAAAATGGGAGCAAATTGGCCTTCAAATCATATCTATATATGCGCTTCATATGTCATCATCATTCACGTTGCCTTCTGTCTATTCTCATGTTAGTAAGCTTCAAACATCCTATTCAAATTCATTTGGTATATGACCCCCGGTCGAAGTTGATCAAACGGCGGCCTACTGTTATCTTGAGCATGCTTAGTTTGAAAAGCGCATGCCGTCATGCATGCATGTGTCTGTTCAAGATGTGAATGAAACACTCAGTGATGTTATTTAATTTGGTCTCCTTTTTACCTGTATGATGTGTGCTTTCGCATCAATTTTGAAACATGAAAAGATGAATATTTTTTGTCAATTAATCTCGCAATTTAAGTGCTTGATCCATAGTAAGTTGATGAAAGGTCAAAAACAGCTCATCATATAGGCAAGCTATGCATCTAACAGTAAGTCTCTCATGCCACGACGGGAGCGAGATCGAGTGGGACGATCAGCTAGTGGATCCAGATAGCTCTAGCAGCTAATTTAATAGAACTATTAGCCAGCTAACGATTAGAGCTAATAATATGCACCCAAATAGGTCGATCGTAACCATAAAATTGTATTTTCAGTTGTATATGCATATAATAATAAAAACACTAGGTAGTCGTAGAGGGCTAATTATGATCAGCAACGTATGTATGTCAAGCATATATAACCCATGTGAATGCTTGGCAATTGACACAGAGATGTACTCCCTGCGTTATAAATTATTGGCCGTTCCAATATTTTTGGATTGATATATCTTTTGTTATGCACTTAGATATACAACTATACTTAGATATACAACTATGATATATGACGTATAACAAAATTTATGAACTTGTAAATACCAAAACAACATGCAATTTGGGTTGCAGGGACGTACTAGGGGTGGCAGCGGGTCGGATAAGCTGCGGGTAAGACGTTTACCCGCCCGATAGCATGTCCGCGCCCGCGACTTTTGCCCGCCCGATAGTCTGCCCGCGGGTAAAAAATTGTGCCCGTGCCCGCACCCGACAGATATCCGCGGATATCGGGTAACCCGTGACCCGCTAGAAAAAACATAGCAGCATGCTCGTTTCAACGAGAATAACAACGACAATTTCACAGCCATATTGCAATACAAGGAACAATGATACTTCAAAGTTGTTCACAAATCACAAACAGCATCAATCAAACATTCATACACAAACCACAACCACGAACATAAGTCTCAAATCCTCAATGTTCATTTTCTCAGTCTGTCACACAAGATAGTAATTATTACAGCACAAAGAGACGGTCAGGCGGAGGCACGATGTCCCGTGAGCGGCAGCCGGCGGCTAGCGAGGCCTCCCGTACAGTCGTGCGCCTCCCTCCCCCGTGCAATCGTGCGCCGCTGAGGAGCCGCAGCTGCTGCACCGCCGCCGCCCAAGCGCCGCCAACCCGTGCGACCGTGTGCAGCGCAGATGCGCCGCCACCGCCCGCCCGGGGAGCCGCAGCGCCGCCGTCGCCGTGGAGCCGCAGCCGCTGCAGCTGCACCGCCGCTGCCCAAGGAAGAGTGATGAGAGAGAGAGGAGACTGGAGAGACTTGAGAGAAAGAAATCGAAGAGGTAGGGGATAAGGCAGGGGAGGGGGTAGGGATCGCAGGTTGCTAGGGTTTTCTTGGGCCTGGTGGGCCGATTGCCAACGTCGGACCTTCAGGTAGATGCTATATTTGATGGGCTTTTGTGTTTTTTCAGGTTACGGGTAGTACGCGCGGGCAAGATTTGTTATCCGCATCTTACCCGCGGGCGAGATCCAGTGCCCGTGCCCGCGCCCGCGGGCAAGAATGGCTGCCCGTATCCTCGCCCGTCGGGTAGGATACCCGCAGATATCCGCACCCGCGGGCAAGATTGCAACCATAGGACGTACTAGTAAAAGACAAGGGATCGGAACCATAAAGCGGACTCAAAATTGACCAGTATTTTAAAAATAGGCCATGGGACCATTTCGCCAGGCCCATACATGTGTGCAGGCGATAGAAAGATGAAGTAATGGGCCCTTGCCTCTTTTATTCTGAAAAAAAATGGTTGCTTAATGGTAAGGCAAGTGCAGTATGACGCTATAATTCCTTTCACTAAGAATGGTGATGCAATAGGTGACGTCATTCTTGTGCCACTGATTTTCTGTGCTCAAAAGCCACAAGACGCCCGGGCTGTAGTTATTTAAGAGAGCGTGTGCGTGATACATCGAGTTGTCTTGTCACATAGCTTTACTTGTGTTTGTTTATTGAGGCCCCCAAAATTTTGCAGAATCCTTACTTACATTTGTTGCGGTGGAATGGTATAGAATCCTCCCTCTGCTGGTGCTGGAAAACCAACCGTATACGTACGTGGATGGATCGGAGAAGCTATATATATAAAAGTTACTTTCTCCGTTTTAAATTATAAGTCGTTTTAGCTTTTTTAGGTTCATAGATTTTACTATGAATCTAGAAATGCATAACAAAGACTATAAATCTAAAAAAACCAAAACGATCTGTAATTTAGAACGAAGAGCATACGTGGCCGGCCTGTGGCATTGGGCCATTATATTGGCCGGTACGTGCTACTAGACACCACCACACCACAAGAGCAGAGCAGAGCAGATAGCTAGAGCTCAACTACTCCAAATTCAGAGCCTCTTCTATCTCTTGCTGATCATATATGGCGCCTCCCAACCAGACGGATTGCTGTGGCGGGTATGCATATTATCATCTATCTATATCGATCAATATCTACGTTTAATTATTTCTTAATTGGATTGTGTCCATGGACGGAGCTGATCGATGACTAACAGTAATTTCTACTGCAAGGCCGTCGGAGTCGGTGGCGGTGACGACGGTGGACGTGGCGGCGGCGAGGGAGCTCATCTCGCCTGCCGGCGGCCACCGCTACCTGGACGTGAGGACGGAGGAGGAGCTGAGAAGGCTGGGGCATCTGGTAGAGGTGGACAGCTCGCTCAACGTGCCCTACATGTTTGTCACACCGCAAGGCAATCACCATCCATCCATCCATCTAGCATTATTCACTTGTTATTATATTCCTAGCTACCAGCTGCTAGTTAATTAGTTGATGAATGTGGCCGTGAAGCCGGCCAGGGCCAGTTACAAATAAAGAATTAATTAGGCTAATAATTAACATGAATAAATATGGCACCAGCAGGAAGCCGGGTGAAGAATGCTCAGTTCGTGGAGCAGGTGGCGTCGCTCTTTACCAAAGACGAACAAGTCGTGCTGGTGCGTCCATTAATCTTAATCCATTTACCTCCCCAACAACAACAACAACAAAATGCAATGCAAATACATGTGATCTGCATGCAGGGTTGCCAAAGCGGCAAGAGATCGGAGTTAGCATGCATTGATCTCCAAGCAGCAGTACGTTTAATTTACCACTGACCCATCCACTGCTTACCAACATTAATTTGCTGAATACATCTGAACACTGCCTTGCCTGCAGGGATTCAAGAACGTCAAGAACATGGGAGGCGGCTATCTTGCCTGGCTCGACCATGGCTTCCCCGTCTACCACATACCAGGACAAGGCACGGCCTAGCATGCCTACCACTTGAACAACGCAACGCATCCTTCTACAGCAACAAGCAGCCTCCATTGATCTCCAATTCTCGTACCAAAATCCAAAATAAAATGAAATAAGCTATGCCTTGCGCTTGCTACTACTCGTCTCTTTAATGTATTTAGGGGTGGTAATGGGCCATGGCCCTTATGCTCTCTTCACGATCCAATTCGGCCCTAATCATTTGTAGGACAAATTTGTATATAATTTTGATCCGATCCGTTTAGAGCCCGATCCTTAAATTTGCTAGTATAAAAAGTTGGGCCCCCATTGTCACGGGATAGCTGTGCCATTGTCACGGGATAGCTGTGTATGTTTCCAAGCCAGGACGTACAGGGCTAATAAAATGCACTGTGATTAAATCACAACTGTATGTTATGTTTCCCTCAGCTCTGTCTAGTCTAACACGAACAGAAATTGCAGCATGCTGCAGGGAGGCCAACACCAAGCTAATAAATGTTGCACACATGAGAAAGGTGCCTTATTATCCTACCACTAACAATCTAATATAGATGAAACTAGTCTTCAATTGATTTGTCATCCACAAGCGACAGTAGGCAGTGCCAACAAACTATGCTAACAAAAAACAAGACGACCAGTGGAGGCAATTTTGATATTCATTTATACAACAACCCTCAAATGTGTCCCAACTTCATCCAGTTCTAAAGAGGCATGATCAGGGAAATACTGTCTGTTTATCTGCTTACTGTTGCGCATTGCCGCTGACCTTTTACAGCTTCAACATGCACCCTCCCATCACACAGTGCTCAGGGAATCGCCAAAAGAAATAAAGGAGGTCTCTCAATTGTAGGTATCTAATATTGCCTTATTGGTCTTCCCACGCCAAAGCCTATCAGATGGTTACAATAGGTAAGACTCGACCACGGTACGCCCAAACTTCTGCTGGACATCCTTTGGAGTCTCAATCTGCAAACAAGACATATAGCAATAAATAACACAGAGATGTCGAGAATGAAAATATTGGAATGTATAGGTCAATTTGAGAATCAAATGGGCACATACAGCATTCAAAGCTATGAAGAGAGCTTTAATCACATTAAGTGGGTTCCTTGATCCAATAATCTGCAATTTAAGAACAATAAAATTCATCATTTTTCAAATGTAAAAGTACTGATATATTTTTATTTTTCAAAAAGGAAAGAGGACTGATATGAGGACTTTAGAAGACGAGCACCTTTGTCTTGACATTGCTAAAACCAGCCAAGTACAGCACAGTTTCAACAGTCGTACCAGCAGCACACATTCCACTTCTCATTGGTCCAGGCCAGAGGTATATCTTAAGATACACAAGCAGCCATCAGGTTCACCAAAGTTACCACCACACCACACGATTGATAAATACAAGAGTGGTTTAGCTCACCTTTGTTTTTTCATATTTGGCCTGGATAGCATGAGCAATTGTGTGATCCTCATATCGCTCCATGTAGTGGAGATTCTGGAAGCATTTTTCATAAGCCTGAAGAGAACACTCCTGTAAGAGCTGGATGTCTAGGTTGCCTCATACTCCAAATGAAGCATGAAAGCAGGTGGTGAACTATCAAACATATGAGAGAAATTCTAATAAATCAAACATTTCCAAGGCCAATGATTCCTTATGATTATATTTTTAGAAGACCATATTGGCCTGTGGGTAACCTAATTTGTCTTAACAAAATCAAAACACAGTATACACCATAACCTCATCAAGCATCAGAGTACAAGATGAAATAAAGCAGACTAAATTAATGCAATCTGAGCATTGAAGATCCTGAAATCAAGCAAGCATGTGCTTCAACACGATGTATTGTCACCACTGCATGCAAACAGTGCATATGCTACAAACCACACACCACAATACCGAAGCAACACATGGATATGCTGCACAACCAAATAGACAAATAGATGGCAATGACTCATATCATAGTTTCACTCTAGCAGAGGGCAAAAGATAGTAAGCTCAAAGCAATTGTAAGTGAAATCGCTACCAGACAAACTGTTCAGTAGTTTGTTTAGAAAGGCAGATCATCCATACCCTCTGTATTGCAATTTGGGCTGTTGGCCCTTTAGCTTTTGCGAAGCCTACAACACCGTGGTAGTTTCCAGTGGCCAATAATGCCGTGTATTTTGCTATTTGGCCTCCCTGATACGAAAAATGCAAAATTAGGCAGCTGAGTTGGTGACAAGGCTATGAGTAGCAGTCTTTGAAACAAACAGAACAGACCTTTGTGACTTTGCATGTCCTGTTAACGTCGATAACTTTAACGTCAAAACCCTGTCAAGTTTATCAAGACATATGTGTCAGGTAGTATACACAAGGCAACGTGAAAGACGTAAGCATGGAAGACACACGCAGGCAAAAACTATTGTTCAAATTGATTATTTCAGTTACCTTTCTGTACATAGGTCTCCTCTTCTTCTCGGACAGGGAATTGCGCTCCTCCACCAAATCCTTAATTTCCTCCTCCAGAGCCCTGCCTTTCTTACCGAAGGTGTGATCCAACTCTGCCAACTTGTCCTCAATCTTCTTCTCGATGGCATTGAGTTTCTCTATGAGAATGTCATCCCTCTCCTTTGTTTCGTTGAATTCCTCGTCGTCGTTGTCGTCGTCGAGTTGTTCCCCCTGGATCATCTGCTTCTCCTTGTCAAAGCCCGCATTGATCACCAGGTCCTCTGGAGAATCAACCTGCTGGTGCTGGATGAGGCCAAAGTTTGCGGGGTTGCTGGGGTCGTAGGCCTCCTTGCATTCCATGATCCTAACCGCTCGGTTGAGCTTCTGGAGGAGAACAAATCGTTCCTTGCCAGTGGCGACCTTGAGGCGGTTCATCATGTCGCCGATGACCCTGTACTCGAGGGGCAGCTTGAGGTGGCGCTCCTCGAACTTGTCGATTTTGGTCATCCATTTGTGAGCCTCGTCGAGGGTCTCTGCGTGCGGCATTCCATTCCGTCACGAGTGTGGCAAATTAAATCAAAAGCACGCGTGGTGGAAATGGAGATGGAAAATGGGATGGAATTACCGGCCTCCGCGAATGACTGCAGGAGCTCCCCGTGGCGCTTGCACTTGCGTTCGAACTCACCGACGCGTCGCTGGATGGCGTCGGGCGTGTAGCGCTCGTCGTCGGAGTCGCTGTCGGAGTCGGTGGGCTCCCAGTAGGCTTCGTCAAAGGCGGCTTCCTTGGCCTTGCGGCGCTCGAGCTTCTCGATGAGCGGCTTGACGCCCAGGTAGTCCTCCTCCTCCTCCTCGGCTGGCTCTTCCTCCTTGACCCCGTCCGCGGCGCGGCGGTCCTGGCGCTCCCGCTGGCGCTCGCGCTCGACCTCCGCAAGCAGCTCGCGCACGGCCCGCTCGCTCTGGATCTGAAGCTCCTCGGCCCCCGCGGAGGCGGAGGCGGAGGCAGAGAAGGCCAGGTGGCGGCGCGGGGGCGCGATCCGCGAGGCTAGGTGTTGGCGGCGAGCAAGTGCAGTGGATTCGGCGAGGTGGTGCGGCCGCAGGGAGAGAAGGCGGGCCCAGGCGGCGGCGGCGCGGGAGCGTGCGGCGGCGGCGGCCATGGCGGCGGCGGAGGGAGGAGGGGGGAGCACCAGGTGGAAGAGGAGAGGGTTTTTGAGTGCAACGCAACCGTCAAGTCTAGATGGGCTTTCACTGCTCTCAAAAGAATTGAGCCCATGGGCTTCGTTTCGTGGGCCCAACAGCAATGGAGCAGTACTCTCTTCTCTCTCTCTCGTCGGAATCGGAATCGGAAGAAGACAACAAAAAGAAGAGAGAGAGGAGGGGAATTCCTTCTTCGACTACATCCAATCCAATCCCAATTCGTCGCTAGGGTTTGCCTGCTCATCGCCTCCTCCCTCCCCTCCATCGGCAAGCTAGGGCTAGCTATGATCCCCAACTCGTCCTCCTCCCCTCCCGTGCTCGTCGTCCTCTGAATCTTCTTCGGATTCGATTGGGGCAACAAATCATATCGCACCCCCGCGCCGCCCACATACTATGGTGCACGCCCCGGGCCGCCCATCGCCGCCGACGTCCTCCTCCTCCTCCTCGCCGATGCTCCACAAGAACCTCCGCGCGCTCGGCCCCGGCTTGAATCCCTTTGCTCCCTTCGGCATGGGTAACTACTCCCTCGCTTCTTCCTCCCGCTAATTGTCTCCTCCGATTCCGATCCATCTCTCTCTCTCTCCCTCTCTCCCTCTCTCCCGATTGCTGCTGCTGAACCCGATCCCGGCTGCTTTCTTGCTCGCGAATCGCAACCATCCTTCCCGCCCGTCCCGTCGCTTTGGATCTGCGAGCCCTACAAGAACAAGACTAGCATGGTGCAGGTGCGCAGGTCGCTCAGCATGAGCCGCCTCCGGAGCTGCCACGACTCTGATGACCGTGGATGGAACCCGCTCCATGTTGCCTCTCGCAAGGGAGACCTCAAGGAGGTACGGACACAACCTCCCGTTTTCACTTGTTTTTACAAGCAAAGCGTCCTGTGTTGTGTGTACCAAACTAGAATACTGTTGCTACTTCTTGCTTCCGACCAAAAAAATACTTTGGAACCACCTGCTGTTGTATTAGCTTTGTATTCCCAAAAAAAGGGAAACCAAATGTCTGACTCAAGCCAAGTGCAATACATGACAAATAGACTGTAATCAGCTACCCGTGCCATGTGGCCAGCCTTGCACATACAGATTGCAGGATGCTTTTCCTAACATAAATCATTTGTGCGTACCAAAAAGGATATAACACCAAAAACGATAAATTTGCTCACTAGTCAAGGTAACAAGCTAAGCAGACTAGCAGAGCAACCCGACAAGTCTTAATCCTTGAATGCAGACAAACAGCTTCTACATTAGTTTTGTTGGCCATTACTTGAATGCTTGTATTGAAATTTTGTGCAATGCATGCCTTCCTGTGCAGCCTGCTGATTGTTTAAACGCATTCTCAATTCTAGATTATCAAGTGTTTTTGCCAATTTTCACCCTAGGCTAATTTTTTTATGTTCTCGTTGTATTCCTCCTCCTGTGCCTGTTGCTACCTAGTGCTAACTGTTTTCGCACAACCATGCCCAGGTCCGACGTCTCCTGGATGAGGGGATGGATGTCAATGCACCTGCATGGGGACCGAAATCTCCTGGTGCTACCGCCCTCCATCTGGCTGCTCAGGGTGGGCATGTTAAAATCATGGATGAACTACTGGAGCGTGGTGCAAATATTGATGCTCGAACAAAAGGGGCATGCGGCTGTAAGTTCACACTTCCTCTTCACTTATTCCCTGCTCTGTTAGGGAGTATAAATTTTTAGTATGTGTATTTGCTGCTGTCATTCACCATGTTTTTGCTGGAGTTGATGCTGTTTTATGCCCATATTTTTCCAGTATATGTTTCCTGACTTGCTGCTGTAACCATTAGTGTGCATCTGCTTAGAAACCTAAACTTGAACCATAAAGTAAACGATATGTTTTCAAGACCATATTCCTGTAATTTCGTACCTGGAACGATATCTTTGGCAGTAGTCTTATATGGAAGACAGTTTCTTGATTGACTTCTATGCTCCAGAAACTTCTCATGCGTCTGTGTGGGAAAAATTGTTGTAACATGCTTACTGGACAACAATTTGCTTACTTGTATTTTCTTGGTTGAACCCAGGGACCCCTCTGCACATTGCTGCCAAGGAAAGGAACAAGAAAGCTGTGAGATTCCTGGTTGAGAATGGCGCATTCCTGCCTCCTGAGATGAATGACCACAGGTTCAATCCTCCCCTCCATTACTGCTCCGGATTAGAATGGGCGTATGAGATGAAACGAATGCAAGACGAGAGCGACTCGCCTGGCGAGACTTCCTTGAGCTCCGACAGCTAGAGCGTGAGCAAATGCACTGGGAGAGGATGCAGTTTGAGAAGATTTACAAGTTACATCAGGTCCTGTGGTTATTTGAGTTGTATGTGCATCATCAAGCTGGGGTAGGTGCATAGATTGCATGTGTAGTCTGCTGCTTTGAAAGATTGTTGCCAGATGATACCGTGCATTTACTCTGCTGGAAGGGTCCTTGTACTCTGCTATTGCATTGTATTCGATATCACGTGTTGGAAACGCGTTTTGGCATCTTGATTTCGCCATCTGTGTAATCATTCTTTTTTGCAACCTGACATTTCCGTTAGCTGATAGGGATGAATGTAAGTTCATTGACACAAGGAATCTGTTAGGTTAGACGAAAGTGAGTGTCAACGTGAAGCAAACGGCGAGACGATCAGCAAGCGACGGTGCAGGGCATCAACGAACCATCCAAATCATGCACTGGGGTGCAAGTTCATTTCTGTTCCACATTTTTGGCTTCCAACTCCTGATTACTCAACCCAATAGGGCGCAAAGAAAATAAAACTTGCATCTCCTCATGCTTAAAAAGAGAGATGCACCACGGGTCAAAGGTAAGCACCAAAGTCAAGCATCCATTGTCTGTAAACACAAACTACTGCAGAGATACACATAAGCTACCTTACAAGCAAAGTTTTAGTAACCAAGGTGCAAACTTGATTCGGCACATAACAGTGTGCACCGTCCTTTAGACACAAGATCTACCTCCTCACAGGGGGTGCGCCGCCCCGTCCTACAGGACCACCGCCACGACCAGCAGCAGCCTACACCAAGTGGCAGGCAAAAGGTTAGAAGTTGCTGATAATGACACAATCAAAAGTAAACGCAAATGGGATCAAAATTTGTGCATGCATATATCAAAGGTTCACAGACAATTTCACTGCAGATGGTTGTGTGTTTCAATGTTCCAGTAATCCAGTGCAAATATTCTAAAGCCTACTCTCTCAAGATACTTCAAATACCATATAACTTATAAGTGGGTGTCAGATTGGCATGGAGAAACATAGGAAATGTGATATGTGACTTGAAGTGATTAATAATGCAAAGATCTAATTTTGAGCAGTTTATATTCTTTCTTGTGCAAATTTAGGTAGGTTACATTGTGCATATGAGGTGCTACCCACACTGTGATGTAGCAGAATTGCTCTAATTTTTTTTAGTAGAATCGTTCAATTCTTTTTAGTAGAATTTTCAACTTGCACAATTATATTCTTTTCTAGTATGATAAATCCACAACCTCAAGAGAAAGTAAAAAAAAAAAGTGAAGACTACTGCCCATCTTGAGAGAAGGCAATAATGTAACTAGCAAGGAAGGACATCATAGATTGGTAAGATGAAATGTAGAAACATGCATGTCTTGAGTGTGATTACAGGAGGTGATAATTCTTGTGAGCAGGCCCGATGGACTTTCTAGCATGTCTCAGAGGCTGCAGGCTTTGGTGTATCATATTAAAAAAGTCGTTTAAAAAAATTCAAAAAGTAATGCGGCATTGCAAAAGGGATGTGTCTTGAGCAAAGCCATCAAGGGCCTGTCTAGATAGGAACGGTTGCAGTAGGATTTTCAAAGATTTAGTTACAATTCATACTTAAATCTTAAGAATTTGGATCCCAGTCCCCTCATCCCAACGGAGACTAGGATTTTCTTGATATATTTGGACTGCATTCACAAACTATACAGCTAAAAATTATTCACAGTAGTTACGACCTCGTGAATCTGAAATTTATACGGCTACTGAAGGAACCAAATCCTTCCAGATTAACAAGTGAAGCTTTTGTGGTTAGAAAAGCAAGAGGTCATTACCCGAGCACGCATGGCGACCGCACGGCCACGCCCAACACCAACAGCTGAGCCTTTACCCTGCAGGAAGATGAGCAATGGTTAGAAATCAAACAAACAGAGTAATAGCGCAAGATGAGGAAGAAAAGAGAGTGCTGCTATAGTCAAGACAGAGATGAGGAGCTGACCCTAATCCTGGCCTCGAGGCGCTTGAACATGGGGGCGTTCTTGAGCATGTCGGGTATGATCATGAACCTGACCCTGCTCCCCCTGATGAAGACGTGCTCCAGCTGCGACACCTTGCCGTCCTGGATATCAGGAATCGATTGATTTGATTATTCAGGGTCAGATCAGGCATGGAGAAGGGAGACCTTAGATGGCCGAGGAGGGAACCTTTGCCGTGAAGGTGATGTTGTCGAGCTGGCAGTTCCAGTTGTCCTCGCACTCGACCATGGCGCCGCGGTAGACCTCGCCGGTCTTGAGCTCGACCGTGACCACGTGGCCCGCCGCCTCGTGCAGCAGCTTCACCGGGATGCCAAGGCTGCGGCTCATCCTCGAACGGGGAAGTGCTGGGGCTCGTACGCGGCTAGGTCGGGGGAGCAGTCGGACGCAGGTAGAAGAAGAGGAGGCGGCGGCGGCGGCGGCGCGGGGAGGGTTTGCTTTGCTTTCGTTCTCTGCTCCGCCTCCAACTCAGCTTGCTTTGCTTGGGCTGGGCTCTCTCTTTATCTATCTGCTCCCTGCATTTCCAGCCCAGCCCAGCCCACCTGAATTAGTAGTGGAGTGCCCTGTCAAAAACAAATCAAGATTCGGCATCCTGTTTATAATTTGGAAATTGTATCAATGATAAAGTAGAGGAAAACTAGGTAAAACATGAGACAGAAGCGAAAACACTACGACTGACCGAGCGGCAGGGAATATATGTCTTATGCACTGAATTTTCCTCGTACAACTCTTTTTCCTAGGTCAACAATCCTTTTTCAAACATAATAATAGATATAGGTGCAAACGTTTCTTTTGTGCCATATAGGTTTACATGAATTGCTGTGTGTATCTAATCGTGTTGTTCCATTTGAATAATTTTTTCCTGCTTGAACAGGTTTGTTTCAGCTGAAATATCTTTTATTTTAGAAATAAATTTTAGCTTGAATCTAGAATTCATATGAATCTCAAACATTTGTTTTACTGCTGTAAAATTCATTATTGGGAAAACTTCGCTCAAACCTACTATTAAATATGTATGAGCTTACTATTTTGAAGATGTTGCAGTAAAAAAAATAAAAAGCTTAATATAAATATTTTTTAGAACTTGAGTGGTGGGCCGGGGAGGGAGAGGAGAGCATGCGGGGCGGGCGCGCGCGTCTCCCGCCCTGCCACCCTTGGTTCCCCTCCTCCACTCCTTTGGCTCCGATCGATCCCTTGCCGTAGCCATGCATGCCGGCTTGCTCCTCCTCCGATCCGATCCTCCCGTTTCGCCGTCCAATCATGCATTTCGCAATATGGATTAGAGCAAGATCGAGCGGCAATTGATAGGCAGATGATCCATCCATCGCAGCATGCCCAACATGCTGGGCTCGTCGGCGTCGAAGCGGGAGGCCAAAAGCGGCGAGCTCCCCAAGCAGCAGGCCATCTCCCTCCGGGACGCCGCCACCAAGATCATCGAGGCGCCCAAGGCCTCCAACAGCATGGCCGCCGTCGTCAGGGAGGCCGCCGCCGCCGCCGTGCGCCATGAGGGCTGGATGGTGCGCTACGGCCGCAGGAAGATCGGCAGGTCCTTCTTCCACACGCGCTATTTCGTGCTCGACAGCAAGCTCCTCGCATACTACAAGAAGAAACCAAAGGACAACATGGTATGTCTGTCTGTCTGTCCTTTTTTTTCCTTAATCTAAAAAAAAAAAAAGACAGACAATTTTGCATATTAATCGGTTGCCGGTGTATGCATCAACCTCTCTATGGTATATGCACCCAGGTCCCGCTCAAGTCGCTGCTAATAGACAGCAATTGTAGGGTGGAAGATAGAGGGCTCAAAACACATCATGGCCAAGTGAGTTTCTTAATAATTATTTGCTCTTCTTTTCTTTATTAAGTTCTTGATTTGATTAGTAGAATCTGATGAAAACTAACTCTCATCCCTCCTTCACTTCAGATGATTTATGTCCTGTGCATTTATAACAAGAAAGAAAAAGAGCATCAGATAACGGTTCGTCCTGCTACAATCCAGATATACGTACTACATAGAGCAACCAACCCCTGTTTTTTTTTCTGGCCTCACATCACAAATGCTAGCTATATATGATTCACAGATGGGTGCGTATGATATCGAGGACGCAATGGCATGGAAAAAGAAGATAGAACTCGTCATTGATCAGGTGTGGTAGCTAATAATTATGTTCGTGCTTCAGCCAGTTTTTTATAAATATGCCACAATCAATAAACCAGAGAGAGATATAGCTTTATCATTTTTCTTCACTCTTGCAGCAGCAGGACTCTATGACAGCTAAAAACCGTAAGGCCTTTGCTTCAATGGACTTCGACATGGACCTTGGAGGGCAGTTCTCGTTTTCAGATCATGACAGCGCGTAAGTGGCATCCCATCTGTCAGGTTATCTTCTGCTAGATCTTTTGAGCTGGACAATCTTTACTCCAATTGTGTAGAGCTGAAGATGACGAGGAACGGCCTACATTGACTCGCAGGACAACTATAGGGAACGGTAAACAGTTGCATTAACTATCACAAGTGAAGTGGACTACCCATCTTAAGCAACATTTCTTTCCTTTTTTCGCACGTTATAGCTACGACTTATTTCTGGTGCTAGGTCCCCCTGATTCAATACATGACTGGACCAAAGAGCCTGACATTGGTGTATCCAATCAGAACGACCCCAATCAAATTCACTCCAAGAAGAATTGGCGACTACTTAGATGCCAAAATGGCAAGTCGATCTGCATTCCTGTCCTTCCTCATACTATTGAATTTGCATTTTCTCACTCTTTGGGTATTGGCAGGGCTGCGCATCTTTGAAGAACTTCTGGAAGTTGATTACCTTGTATGTTCCAACTGCTTTGTCTTTTATTGATCTGTACAAGTGTCAAAAAACCTGAAACATATGACAACATATTACTTTGGTGTGCTATATAGGCAAGAAGCTGCAGCAGAGCTATGAGGGCTGTTGGTGTAGTGGATGCCACGTGTGAAGCCATTTTTGGTCTGGTGATGAGCATGGATGTAACAAGATACGAGTAAGCAAGCATATGGCCTTTTAACTTCCTATTTTCCATCCTAGTGACGTTGATCTCTTATTTTTTTATTTTCCATTATAGGTGGGACTGTAGCTTTCGTCATGGCAGTTTAGTTGAAGAGGTTGATGGTCACACCGCCATACTATATCATAGGCTGCAGCTGCACTGGTGTCCAATGTAAATACAGTTCTCACAGATCAACACGTCTTTATCATCTGCCTGTTGCCAACGGATTTTCGATCAACATTAACTGTGCAGGTTAGTTTGGCCTCGGGATCTTTGCTATGCTCGGTATTGGCGTCGTAATGATGATGGAAGCTACGGTAATTGTTTGATTTATCGTTTTCCTATTTTTGCCTCTGATGTCTGCAATGCCTCATGTTTGATACAGTGTGTGTACACATGCAGTTGTGCTGTTCCGATCGATAGAACATCCAAACTGTGGTCGGCAACGAGGATTTGTCAGGGCTTTCATTGAAAGTAATTTTCCGTTGGCACATATTAAACCTTCATCTACTTTGGAGTATGAGACACTCCAGTCCAAACATAAGTAGAGCAAAAATGTCAACTTCGGGTCCTCTGTTTCTTTTCCCTGAATTTCTGCTAATACAGGTGGTGGTTTCAAGATTTCTCCACTCAAGTGTCGCAACGGAAGACCCCGTACTCAGGTTCAACACCTTATGCAGATTGACCTGAAGGGATGGTTCCTGAACTACTCTCTCTCCTTTCAGTACCATTCTTTGCTGCAGATACTAAACTGTGTTGCAGGTATATATTGAAAATACTGTTATTTTGTATACGAACAACAGTGAAAAACTCCATACTTAAAAGTAAACTTTGTCTAATTGAAAACTTAATGCTGTTGTTGCCACCAATTATTTGGCTCTTATGCACTGCACCAACTTCCAGGATTGCGCGAATATTTTTCCCAAACAGATGAAATCCATATAACCCCACGGATTCCTGTAATGGAAACAATGGTTGATGCGGATTCAGGGCCAAAAGGTCAGAAACTTCAAGATGTAGACTCCAAGACCAAACCAGTAGGCCAAGGGCAAGGTGGTAATAGAAATATGGGAATGATTGACGAAGAGTCGGATGAGGATGACGACTATCAAGTTCCTGAAGCTGATCTAGAGGTGTTCACAACTATGACCAAACTTCTATGGTTTCTTTACTTAGTACAAGTTGGGATAATTCAGGATGTAACACTCAATAGAGTGGCAATTTACCCTGAAGCAAACCCTATAAGTTTGCAAATGTTTTCTATCATCATACTAAACCTTGATAAAAACCAATGTACAGGAAGACCCGAACAGATCTGAGAATGATGCTAAGCGCACAGGTGTGGTTCCCTGCTCAATATGCTTGCATATCTGCTACAAAGTTCTGAGTACAGGTTTTGTTATTGTTAATTTCCTTAACCATAACATCGTAATCATTACTGCAGATGATCCTCTAGAAAAAATTGATTTATCTTGCTTTTCTGGGATTCTTCACCGTGATGTTGAAGAGAAAAGCCGCAACTGTTGGACCGTGCCCGATAGCAAGATCTTTAAAGTCCGTAGCAAGAACTTCCCACAGGACAAATCAAAGGTCTAAATCTTCCAGCTTGTGCTTTATTGCTTTCGATTGGAGCATGCATTCTAAAAAAAAGGAGAGATAGCATAAAGTACATTAACACACTCGTATCATCCAAATCACAGATACCTGCAGCGAGTTATTTGATGGAGCTAGCAGCCATTGATTGGTTTAAGGACACGAAGCGTATGGATAATGTTGCCAGGCAGAAAGGTTGTGTTGCGCAGGTAAACAGCCTTGTGAGAATGCGGGCATGTCAACTACTATTGTTGTCACCACACCAAAGTATTAATTATCTTTTGGCACTTTGTTCATAGGTTGCTGCTGAGAAAGGGATGCATACATTTGTTGTCAACATACAGGTAAATTGTATATACAGTATTTCGTATATTATTGATGTATATTTGAAGGAAAATTAATGAAGTTTGCTACTGTCATGTTGCACTGTAGATTCCTGGATCTACTCAGTACAGCTTGGTCATGTATTTTGTGACGAATTCCTTGAAGAAGGGATCGTTACTTCAGCGCTTCTTTGATGGTGATGATGAGTTCCGCAATAGCAGACTGAAGCTCATACCATCCGTTCCCAAGGTGTACCAGTAACTCTTTTACGGTGCCGTGGTAGTTTTGCACTCCTCGATTCATATATTTGTTATAACATCATAATAAAGAAAATAAATTGGACAGGGCTCTTGGATAGTGCGGCAGAGTGTTGGAAGCACCCCTTGTTTGTTGGGAAAGGCTGTAGATTGCAGCTATGTTCGTGGTCCTGGATACTTGGAGGTAGTAACCTGTAACCGGAACATATATTTTCCTGTCTCATTTTTCATATACTGGTTGTATATTAATGATTGGTTATGTTTTTTTTATCAGGTGGACGTTGACATTGGATCTTCGGCGGTAGCAAATGGAGTTCTGGGGCTCGTCTTTGGTGTGGTGACAACATTAGTAGTTGACATGGCCTTCCTAATACAGGTAGTTCGTTTATATATGTGTGTGTGCTGCTGAACAAAGACCTGATCGATTTTTATTAAAAAAAAGGGACCTGATTGATGATGTCTTGTTGTTTAGGCCAACACATACGAGGAGCTCCCGGAGCAGGTGATCGGCGCAGCTCGGCTGGCACACGTGGAACCGGCCACGGCAGTTGTTCCTGACCTGAGCAACACAGCAGCTGAGAATGACGAGAGCAGCAGCAACAACAATGCTGCTTCCTCGGAGGACGATTTGTCCAAGAAAACCAATTGATTAGTGTGAAATCTGATTAACTAGCAAATTAACGATGCGCAGCGGAGCAGTTGAATTGTACGAGCTCCAGAACATAAACAATGAGAGAGCTTGTGTTTTCTTTTCTTTCTTGGTCAGATACTGTTCTTTTTATGCATGTATCTAGGGTGTTTTGAGATAGATGTTGGTGTCAGGGTTTAATTATGATGCTGTTGTAGTAGAATCGAGCTGCAGTTGCTCTGTTTGTTAATGTCACCCGAGATTGCAGAGGAGTTAAGATGGAATCGAAGAAAGAAAATGTTTCCCAACCTGTATGCACTGCACTCGTAGAAAAATCATCCACAGATCAAATTAAAAAGATAAACTAAAGCTTAAAGCAGCAGCAGCTTGGACTGAAGAAAAGCAATGCGCCTCCTTTAATTGGTTTTGCTTTGCCGCCTCTTCAAGGAAGGCATTTCTTTCTTCTTCGACTCCTGTAGGCAGCAAGGCAGGCAGCAGATGAAAAGAAGAAGAAGAGGGGAAGAGGAGGCAGGCGTGGTGGCGTGCCTTGTGTTCTAGATGCTTCCATTCCAGTTTTAACTAGTCGCCGATCAAACGGGTGGGCCCGGGCCCATTTGCCAGTTGGTGGTCGCTACAACTTTTAATTAGATGGAGTACTTATTAGTGTATATAAACAGGCAGCCCGATCGATCCGCCGTCATCCATCCTTCCTCCTTAAACCCTAGATAGATAGCAGAGAGAGAGAGGGGGGGAGCCCTTGCGCAATCAAATCAAGCGATCCTTGCGCGTGATTCAACGACCCGAGCAATCGCGGTTTCAGCAGCCAGGTACGTACCCATCTCCGCTCCGTGTGTCGATTCCTGCTGTCATCCCCAACATATAGATCAGAATCAGATGCATCCATCGACCTTGTTCTTCTCTGTATCCCACTCTCCCAACCCTCCTATTCTGTGGATCGCTTGTAATTTTATTCTGTGTATTCAATCTATCTACTGGGACTTTGACTGACTTGTGCTGATATCCATCCCATGCTTGGTTCAATCAAAGACAACAAATGAACAAATTCCTTGATATTCTTGATTGATCAACCAATCAATTATCCTTTCACTTTTACACACCTGCTCTGTTTCATCCCTGCAATAGGTAAATGGCTTCGCCATTCGGGACATGTGGCCTCAACAAGCCAGCACCTGCTGCCTTCGCCACCAACAAGACCCTTTCCCTTCTTTCGCCCCCGGTTGTTTCCATCCCACACAAAATGAAAATGAGGCCCCAGAGGAAGTGCCGTTTCACTGTTAACGCAGCAAAGGAGCTCCACTTCAACAAGGACGGATCTGCCATCAGGAAACTTCAGGTTAGTTGTCTTACTCTTCATTCTTCAAACACCTCTGCTCACTTTTTTTTAATTTGATTTTTGTTTTGAGGGTGCCACTTCCTGACTTGTTTCTTTTTTCTTCTTCTCAGAATGGTGTCAATAAGCTTGCAGATCTCGTCGGGGTTACTCTTGGACCAAAAGGACGAAATGTAGTCCTCGAGAGCAAGTATGGTTCG
Organism: Urochloa ruziziensis; assembly: GCA_015476505.1. Taxonomy (NCBI): domain Eukaryota; kingdom Viridiplantae; phylum Streptophyta; class Magnoliopsida; order Poales; family Poaceae; genus Urochloa; species Urochloa ruziziensis. Next base: position 50,867,829 of record CM027123.1, on the reverse strand, counting down.
CCTAGAATCGTCAATGATGGTGTTACTGTCGCAAAGGAGGTGTGTCTGAGAGTGCCTCTCTTACATTACATATTTACCATCATTTGTTCGCATTTCAACTTAACTTATCATGCCCACAAACTTTTCTCATAAATCGGCCAGGTTGAGCTGGAGGACCCTGTTGAAAATATTGGAGCTAAATTGGTCCGCCAAGCTGCTGCTAAAACAAATGATTTGGCCGGTGATGGGACAACCACTTCAGTCGTCCTTGCTCAAGGGATGATTACTGAGGGTGTAAAGGTACATCATGTCTCGGTGCTTATACCATACTAGCTATTTCCTACTCTCATGAAAGCTATAGTGAAAATGTTTGCTACTTTCCTCAGATTGTAGCTGCTGGTGCTAATCCAGTGCAAATCACCCGTGGTATTGAGAAAACAGCCAAAGCACTAGTCAATGAACTCCAAAAGATGTCCAAGGAGGTAACGTCCTATTATCATCTTATTCTTTTCTGGACCTTAGTACTGTTCTTACTTTTACCCTGAACAATCACATTACTACAACTGTACCAATTACAAGCTATAGACCGGATGATTGGCTGACCGTAATTACCATACGCAAGATATCTATTGTTTTGAATCTGTTTCAATGTGGACTTCATGTCGAACATGGCTTTGCCCATGTGTAAAGTGATGTAATTGGTTGAATATGTGCCTAAGTCACATCAGTGGACTTTCGTACAATGCCATCATGATTCACAGTGAAATATACTGCACCAGCACATCTAGTTTGCCTTCTTTTCAGCTATACAGTGTGTGCTGTATTTTTTTTCCTTTCAAAATCTTCTATCAGTGTAGTTATGCATGGTGTATCTGCACGCATGTATCTGCACGCAAGTTTTGATACTTGCTACAGTCAGTTATAGCTGGGAACATAAATTACCGTCCATGCAGGGGTGGTAATAGATCATGTCCCATATGCCTCCTCCACAATCCAACTTGGCCCTGATTGATTTTAGTTCAAAAACATATAGTATTTTAGCCTGGCCCTTATTGAGCCCAATCCTTAAAATTGTTAGGCTAAATCCCAACGTACATGTCTTACTCATTTCAACTTTCAAGAACATTATCTGTTCAAAATCTGAACATGCTGGGGTCACGTTTGAGCTTGCAGGTTGAGGATAGTGAGCTTGCTGATGTTGCTGCAGTAAGTGCTGGAAATAACTACGAAATTGGGAATATTATAGCTGAGGCTATGAGCAAGGTTGGACGGCAGGGTGTGGTCACCCTTGAAGAAGGAAAAAGTGCTGAAAATAGCCTATATGTTGTTGAGGGAATGCAGTTTGATCGCGGATATATTTCTCCCTACTTTGTGACTGACAGTGAAAAAATGACAGTGGAGTATGAGAATTGCAAGGTTGGATGCCCCTTAACTCCTATACTGAAAATTTTGTGACAGACTGTTTTTCGTGGCGCGTCTGTTGTAGAACAGGAAAAGAGGGTGTGTGTGTGTGTTTGTTGTTTTTTGATCTTGAGATGGGTCCATCCTGTCTCTTATGTTTTTGTGTTCTTCTACCTTAAATGAAATGACACGCAGCTCTCCTGCGTTGTTCGAGAAAAAAAAATCTAGTAGGAGTAAAGCATTCTTCGTGACTTCTTTACACTTGTGCTGATTTTAATTTTACTACCAGCTGCTCCTTGTGGACAAGAAAGTTAACAATGCAAGAGATCTTGTTGCTATTCTGGAGGACGCTATTAGAGGTGGATATCCAATTCTTATAGTCGCGGAGGATATTGAGCAGGAAGCTCTTGCAACCCTTGTGGTTAATAGGCTTAGAGGTGCATTGAAGATTGCTGCTATCAAAGCCCCTGGTTTTGGAGAGCGCAAGAGTCAGTACCTGGATGACATTGCTACTCTTACTGGAGGTAAATTTTATCTTTAGTTATGAACTAATATGTCTTTTTGTGCCTGTTGATTGTTTACATTGGCCATCCTTCGTACAGGCACTGTTATCAAAGATGAAGTTGGGCTGTCCCTAGACAAGGCAGACAAAGAGGTCTTAGGAACGGCCGCCAAGGTTGTAGTTACTAAGGATTCAACAACAATAGTTGGAGATGGTACGACACAGGAGGAAGTAAACAAAAGGGTGACACAAATCAAGAATCAGATTGAGGTTTGGATTCTGGAAGATTTTAAATTATGTGTTTTTCTGCTATTTGTCAAATCATCTTCATTTTCTCTTTTCGTGCGGTTAGTTTTTTAAGTTGCTGTTGGCAGCTCTGATTCTCCGAGATAGTTGCATTTGCTTGCCTTGCATTTCTGAGGTAGACACTTTTGATTTGGGGTGGAAATGCTTAAGTTTGTTCCAAACATTCGTTTTTTCAGGCTACTGATCAAGAATATGAGAAAGAAAAGCTCAACGAGAGGATTGCTAAACTGTCTGGTGGTGTTGCTGTTATTCAGGTAACCCTAATGTTGAACTTTAGGTTGGGGGCAGCAATGGTGTAAGGGCGCCCTTAGTGTATTACGGAGGCGTAAGAAAACCATTAAAAAAATGATATGTCTTGTAGGTGGGAGCACAGACAGAAACTGAGCTTAAGGAAAAGAAACTGAGGGTTGAAGATGCTCTTAATGCTACAAAGGTAAATGCTAATTCTTGTTGCTTAAATCATTTTGTTTTCTTTTTGGGATAGCATACCTGTAGTGTTCTCATTCACGTAGCCTTAACTCTGTTGATGGTACTTTCACATTAAATCCTATTTGTAATCAGTTCTTGTTAGCTGTCAATTTTCTTTATTGGCAGGCAGCAGTTGAGGAAGGTATTGTTGTTGGTGGTGGCTGTACACTTTTAAGGCTGGCATCAAAAGTTGATACCATTATCGAAACCCTTGATAATGATGAACAGAGGGTAGGTCCCAACATTCAATTGTTATTCATGTTACTTTCAGTTAAGGTGCTGTTTTTTATACCATACCATCAACGATGAACTTTTTGTCCTTTTCTTTTTCTTTTTTCGTTTTGTAGGTTGGAGCTGAAATTGTAAGGAAGTCCTTGAGCTATCCACTTAAATTGATCGCGAAGAATGCGGGTGTTAATGGAAGTGTGGTTATCGAGAAGGTTTGCCCTCAAAATTGTGTCCCTATGACTTAGCAGTTGGTGCAGCTTGTGTGTATAACAAGTAAAACTTGTTGACGTTCAGGTTCTTGCCAATGAGAACTTCAGGTATGGTTACAATGCAGCTACAGGGAAGTATGAGGATTTGATGGCTGCTGGTATTATTGATCCCACCAAGGTATTCTATTGCTTTTGTTGCAGCCATGAATTCCTATTTTTGTGTTAGCTCATGAGAAATTGATTTTTTTGCATTATCAGGTTGTGAGGTGTTGCTTGGAGCATGCTGCCTCGGTTGCAAAAACTTTCATCACTTCTGACGCTGTTGTGGTTGACATCAAGGTTCCTGAACAAGCAGCTGCTGCAAACCCAATGGGTGGTGGCTCAGGTAAAATAGGGGGACAAGACAACATTGTGGTGCTTGTGGTCGGGTACCTGTTGAGTAATGGGAATGGAGTTGATAATTTGTGTTGCTTTTGTTTCAGGTTTTGGGTTCTAGAAAAATTTCTGGAGATGACCTTCCACCTCCCTTCCCCATGGCACGTCAAGTTACTTTTGAGAAGGAATTTCATTCTGATGTTATCTATAGCGTTGAAGGAGCAGCAAATCTGCTACGAGTGATCTATCAATGTTTGAGCAATGGATCTTCCATGAAGTTGGTAGGCATCGCATGAATGATACTGTCAAAAAAAAAAGGATTGCATGTAATTGTTTAATTGCAACTAACGGATGAGCGGTTGTTGAGTCTTGAAAAAAAACGCTGTAAGGATTAGTTATGCTACCATTGTAGTAGGCACATTCACACTGATACCTTTATTGGCAGCTTGTTACATGGTCATCGACTCATTGTTGACGAATTCTGTCGTTTCCTTTCCTAGGCCGTTTGCAGAATTTATTTATCATGTTGAAAAATTATCACTTCGACAACATCTGGAGTTTAATCACGCAATGCAAGTTGTGGTGATGAAAGCGTGTGCAGTTTAGTATGGTGCATGGAAACGGAGTGCGTGTACTTGGTCATCCAATCAAAGCTCTTTTGCACGGTCTCAGCCAGGCCAACGGAAGCCTGGTTAATAGAAACGAGCCCAAAATCTTCTCTCACGCAAACACATGTTTTCTTTTGGATGGGGGAAAATTAGTAAGTAAATACAAATGCAGCAACGCCAACAACAGATTCTCATCTCTCTTACCAACATACACAACCAATTAAGATCGGAATAAGCTGTAGCAGAATCAATTCAATTAGTTAATATACACCGTTAATGATGATTCCTGTATGTACCACTTCAAATCAGCTCAAATCACCAACCATCCAGCAACTGTCGTATCATTCCGCTCTGATGAACGGAGAGGAGCTCATCTCAGTGGTGCTGTAGAATGATTCCTCCTGGTAGTAATTCTCGTCCTTCTCCTCTTCCCACTTGAGAACCTCCCTTATGTACTTGAATGCTTCATCCACCGTTTGACGATCACGCGCCCGAGCCTGCCACACAAAAAGCTTCCGGTTCGTGTGCGCAAAGTACAGGTCCTTGAACTTCATTGCGATGTAGTAGTATGCCTGGTGAGCCAGCGACTGGTTGTTGTGGTGCGTCCGAACTGGGCAGAAGTCGTTGAACCACTCACAGCTTGGGAGAGGGGCACGGTTGATCTTCTCCTCGAAAAGGTCATACTTGTTCAGAACCAGAACAAATGGGGTGTCACAAAAACATGGTTGCCTGCTCAAACAGAAACCAAATTTTACAATTCAAAACAATACTGAATTGAGAAAATCTCAGACATCTGGTTCCCACAAGATATAGTGGACAATTACTAATCTATCCATAGCTGTTTATTCTGTCGTACTAAAAAGTTAAAAAAAATCTCAGATGGAAAAGACTAACATACCGGATTGTAGCCTCAAATAACTCTTTGCTTTGCATCATCTTGTTCACAAGAGGCCGGCCGTTGCCATTAACAGGGGGGCCCAATTGGTCGTAGTCGCTTAGTGCTATGCAGAATATCACCATGCGGACATCCTCAAACATTTCCACCCATTTGCAGCCATCATTCATGCCCTTTGCACTAACTCTGATTAACTGATATCTGATGAAGAAAAAGAATAATGATTTAGAATCTAGCACATGACTCAGATGCTCTTTTACAGACCAGCCAGAAGTTAAGAGCGGACAGAATGAAGTTAAGAGATTACTTCGTGAGAGGCTGGGAATGCGCCTCAGGGTTGTCAATATAAGGTTCAGACATCGGACTGCGATCATCAAGCGTGAACTCAATGAAGGACAGTCCATTTCCTTGTGTTACTCCTTCAGCAAAGATTACATCTTTCTCTGAAGGTTCATACTCATTGCTTGATACCTCAATGGCCTGTAACAGAATGCCAAAAGTATTCCAAAAAGTCATGAAATGAAAAGATTCAGCTCTACACAGTACAAACTTGGTTGATCAAGGCTAAAGATATATTAATTCAAAAAACTCTAGGGTTATACCCTGCTCAAGAAGTGCTCAGCCACATCAGGGAGAAAATGCAGCTCTTCCTTTCTTTTGAATGTTGCTTGTATGGCGGGATCCCTCCACATCTCGTCAACAAACGGAGCATATTCACGAGTTGCAGCAGGGAAGAATGCATCTAGATCACCCATTGCTATGATATCCAAAAGCCAATCTGAGAATTTCTTCAGCCTCGCATTTATGGAGTATATACAAGAATTTGAGCCATTAACTTTGCTGTCATCTGCATCCGGAAAAACAGCTCAGTGATTCTGCGTCTGCGTCTGGACAAAAAAGCACAGATTAAATGACTTGACCATATTACCATGCTGAGTTTCTTCACTCTCTGAAGTTGTGCAATTCAATCTAGACAAAGCCTCTTCCTCAAAGTGCTCACGGCCCTCTAGCAAAATCCCAAGATACTTGAACATGTTGCTTTGGATCATCAGTTTGATACCTTCAAGCTCCTCTTGGGTGAACCTAGTCCCATACAAGTACTTAGCCTAAGACACATTAAAAGAAGATCAGCATGAAACAAACAAGAACAAATGCAGGATGCAAAGTTTGGACACCACTGACACAACAAAGATCCTGACTATGAACCATGATTTCTAGAACTCTGAAGATTGTGAAGCTTTCTGCTTAGATGATACTTCCTCCGTTCCAAAATATAGGTCGTTTTGGCATCTCTAGATTCATAGATTTTGCTATGCATCTAGACATATGCTATATCTAGGTGCATAGCAAAATTTATGAACCTATAAATGCCAAAACGGCCTATATTTTGGAACGGAGGTAGTACAATACTTGTGATTATTTGCTGGTGCATCTCCCACATAGGGCCAGTTACAGAGAGTTACATTGCAACAATTGTGATAGAGACAAAGGCATCAACAAAGGGAATCAGATCGTACCTGTTTAAAAATAGTGCTTGTACCAGCACCAGGCGGTCCAAGAAGAAGAAGTTTCTGGATCCTTTTTTGGTCCAAATAATCAGGGACAGTTCTTGCTGAATAGGGAATTTCATCTCTGGTTCCATTTGAATTCCCAGGAGGCACCGGCAGTGAAAACAAAGCGCATGCAAAACGTGTTAGAGCCTGGTCACAGTAGGAAAAGAAGATCATCAGCAATAAGCATACCCAACTTAAGTTCTCTAAGAAACAACAGTGTCACAAAATTCCTTTACATACAGACTCCCATATTTTCCCTTTGATATTGTTCTGTCCTTCTTCCTCATAACGACCATCATCATAAACCCAAAAATGAGTATCACGGGGACACTGAACATTTGCAACCTGCAAGCACAATGCAAGGGATGAGACAAAAGAAGATTTTCTTTTACAGTGCACTGTGCATCCTTGTGTCTCTAGGTAGAAGGACTCTTGGAATCTTGTCTATGAACTGAAGAGCTCAGTTTCGAGCTAAAAGAAAGAAAGCATTGTGTGCTAGGCTGCTGGATACAATATGGTAGTCCTCAATACGAGAAGGGAACTTCTGTTTGATGAATTAACATCTTTATACCCGGAATGGCGAAGGAGGGAGGACAACAGTTTTGAGTCATTATTATGCATATCATGATCTGCTTACATCATAAGTGTTAGTGATGATCAACATATAAAATTGGCTGAGTCTGAATCTTTTTAATTCACAGTGGTCACCATTCGAACTTCAAAGAGTGGAGCACATGATTTGAGTATATAAAAAAGGCAGAAGAAAACATATTTCAGGTCAACTACTGTACTCGAACTCAAAGTAACAGGATGAATAGGTGATAAAGTTTTTCCTAGAAACGACAACATGGCCCATGTCACATGGTGTCATAATTCATTAAGCATAAAACTAACAATGACTATCTATTGGATAAGGTACCATTGTTTGGCTTCGATTTAGGATGGCCTATCATTAACAATCATTAATAAATGGACAGTCAGAACAATAATGAGAACTTAGCACGACAAAGGAATACTTATAGTTGGTGAAATTCAAACAGACTACATACAGATGCAATGATAACTTTGGATCAAAAGTAGAAAGTAAATGTAGTTGCCAGGTATAGTCCAATTGCTAAAAGAAAGTACTCCTTGTGATGAGGTTAGGCCTCCCTCACAATACCCACCAGCAACCATTGAAAAGCTGCTCTAGAAGAGTAAAGCACGCTTGGCCAAAGCAGTATATGATTCTATTTGTAGACCAAAATAAATGGCAAAGATCGTTTACCTTTAGAATTTTCAGCTCAATCTTTGTTATCTCCCTCCCATTAATATAAACCTGGGTGTTTCCATTACTAGCAGTGGCCTGAAGCTTCCCAGTAAAATTGAGGTTAGAGCTAATAATCCTGTCTGGTTTTTCTCCTTCCTATCAGAAAAAAGGGAGTTGCATTAGCAGAAACCCAGCTAAATTTATCCGTGGTTTTTTTTTTCAAGGAAACAGGAATACGCAAGCTTTGTTCATAATATATTTACCTTTCCCCATAAGCCTGACTCCTTGTCGTACCAATACTTTCCAGGCTTTAGCTTCTGAGGAGGCCGAGAGCAACTTAGCAGGTCTGTCAACTCTTCTGGCCTCAATGGGCAACCGTTCACAATAAGCTGCTCAGGCCGCAGCTGATTCGCTTGGCACTCCTTCTCAGCTTTCAAGATTTGCCTCACTTCCAAGGGGCTGAGCAACCGAGAAAGTGTCCTCGAGTTCTTCCCCAGCTTTGACCTCTTGGACTCATCGATTGGCTGGCCGATGCAGGTGACACACTTGCGGCCTTCCGGCATCGAACCCATCATTCTAAGCACACAGTAGCTGCAGTACCTTGCGTCGCAAACAATGCATGACTCTTTGCTCTCCCATTTCCTCTTCCCACAGCGATAGCATGCCCTTCTTCTCTTCTCCTTCTTTGTGACGGCCACGTACTGCTCAGACATCTCCTCGAACTCCTTGCTCTCGTATTTGCTGTCCGGGGTGAAGCCAAAGGTGACCACGGGTGCTCTCCTGCCCTCCTGCATTTCAGGCCTATTCTGCGGCCCCGGTGAGCTCTGTGCTGACCCATGCGACTGTGAGCGAGAGTCGTCGTCGTCGTCGAACTCCTCATTGTGCAGGACTGACTCAGAGCTGCCACCAACCTGTGTGGACACCGGATCTGCGCAGCGGGCGATCCTGGAGACCGGGAGGCGAATGGGCTCAACAACGGGCGCCACCGGGAGCCCTCCGAGCACTTGGGGGCCGGACACTGGCTCCGCCGTGGGGATTGCGGGGATCTCGACGGGGTCTACCCTGGGGAGGTCGTAGGGCACCGGCGGGCCGTCGTACTCGAGGGCGATGGAGTAGTCGAGGTTGGGCGGCGCCTCGGGGATGGGAGTGCCCGGGGGGAGGATCCTCCTCATCATGTCCTCCCAGGTGCTCCCATCCACGGCCTCCGCCATCACCGTGCTCGTCTTCCTCTACCTGCCCTAGTGCCCTGCTCTGGCTGCTTGTCAACCACCTGCCTTCTACGTCGCCATCCCCCCACAGAGCTGACTGGTGAAGATGAACCCCGCCTGCCCTTTTCGACTCCACCCACGAGCTGACTAGGCAGTAGCGCGGTGGGTGCTTGGATCGAATTCCGCCCGGAACCTAGCGCTGAAAGCAGAGATCTTTTACCACGAGGAACTGTGGCTCGCTCAAATCCGCACGAGATGGAACCAAAATCCAATCTTTCGCCGCCGCCACCACCAAAGGGAGCTTTCCCCCAAGGAAGGAGATCTCGGTCACCTCTGCTGGAAATTGGATCGGACTGGTCAGTCAGGACGAAAGGAGGAGAGAATGAATCGAATCCTGAGCAGGCAGTACGATGATGGATGCAGATTGCAGAGCGCAGGAAGAAAAGGCGAAAGAGAAGAAGCAAGTGCTGCAAGGACGCCGCAGCCGCACGGCGAGGGAGGGGGGCTGACCTGTGCTGCTTTTTTGGACAGAGAAGGAAAGCGACGGCAGGAAACCAAACGAGGAAGACGATCCGAACATCATATGACACTGCTTTTTCTTCTTTTCTTTCGATTTTGTTTTAATGATTCTGCTCGGTAATGCTTCCACATAAGAGGTCCGATTGCAACATTGATAATGTAAATTGGCAACATCACAAGCCCGCGCGGAAACATCGAGGGCCTGTTACATGCAACATCGTTTAATTTTGTGCAACATCGAAACAAAACTATTGGAGCATCTTCAAGAGCTCTTGTATTTTGTTTGTTAAATATGAGAATTGTACCCCTTTGTAAAAATAGAAATCCCCCAATTCAATGGCCTAATCTAAGAGACATGCTAAAACATGGCCTCTATAGCAAACGGGCAGCGTTGGACAAAAATAGCAAGCGAGAACGGTAGGATAGCAATCCTCGATTTATAGCAAAGCAGATAGAAGAGTTGTTGGATGAAGGTTTTTTGAATTCTTTTCTTTTTTTAGCTAGAGGAAGTCCATATACTAGAGCTCTTGGAGATGCTATTATAAGATCACTATCATGCAACTACAACATTGAAAAAGTTCTACTGAAACGTCGCGAAACGTCTGGATGCGATGGAGTATAAAATTCTCGCCGCAACATTGAGTGATGTTTCATGAAACATTCTCAGAATGAAACGTCATAACATGAATAATCAGTGAGTGAAACATTAAAATCCACCTATTGCAACATCACACACGAGCATGCGATATTGTTACCGTCGTCAGATGTCCCGGCGCCAGCATCTCCCTTCCTACCTTTGCACTCTAGTTTATACTATAAAGGACAAAAGAATTAATGTTAATTTTCACCTAAAAGTTACCCCTCACGGTGGCCCTGTAGGGTATGTCGGGTCCACCTGGTGTAACCGAACCGGTGAAAAGGGGTGGGGGAGATTCACGTCGTAGTTGTTTTGTTGCCAAAATAAAAAATCTTTTTGTCACCGTTTTTTAACCTTTTTTGTACTCGCCGTATGAGTGTATGACCCATCCAAGCGTGTTTTTCAGCCGTCGTTGACTAGGACACTTCACGATGAGTTTTCAGCCATCACTGGCCAGGAGCCTAGGACTCCCTCACGCCTGACCTCTTCTCCCGCATCAAGCATCATCGTGTTCTCCAATCTAAGGCGATGGAAGGCAATAGCGGCGCCGAATGGCCCATCATCGTGGAGGCTGGCATCCGTTTACAGCGAGGCGTAGACAAGCTGCACGCCTCCACCATGCGCTCCAGCTTCCCTACTCCTTTGCTTTCAATTCTCCCTCGTCGAAGGGCCAGCCCAGCTAGGGTATCAGAAACCCAGGTAACGACGATCCACACCCTCTTGATCTCGCCTATAGAATTCCAAATAGGCCGAGCATGATTAGCAGCACGAGGCACGGTCCTAAAAACACGGCACTAGCACGGCTCTAGGCACGATTGATAGTGCCTAGGGCCGGCCCGGCCCGATGACCCTTTAGTGCATGGGCCGCCACCTCGGCACGCAGGCCCGGCCTGAGGCACGGCACGATTGCAGCCCGTCCTCAAGCACGAAAGTAGCCTGATGTATCAGCAGAAGCCTGTTAAACGCCTACTCCAACTCCTAGGGATGAAAACGGTCAGGAAAACCCCTCAACCATTACTGTAACTGCATTTCTCAACCATTACTGTAACTGCATTTTTTGTCAGGAACGGAAACGGGAGCGGGAAAGCCGGACGGGAAAACGAAATCGATATTACGGGATATCGAGAACGGAACATTTCGGTCGGGAACATGTCGATTACGATCGGGACTCGGTAACTCCATGCGGGAACACCAACACATGTAACCGCTCTAAACATTTGGCTCAACGCGATAGTTACAATTTGTACGCAAACAACACAAGAATAGGAAAATCCATGTTAGCACATTAAGTATTAGACGACATGAGTTCACGGGTACATGATGCAACACAGGCACATCACAGCCCACAGCGGCTAAGCCGGCAGCCGCACATGCAACATAACTACTTCAGTTCGGCACCTAATTCACCGCTGACCAACCAATATTACAGGCAGCAGCAGTAGACAACGACAACAGATCACAAGTTAAAAATTTTAAAACAAACAAACATGCCGATGAGGCAGCAGTAGTCGAAGGATACAATCACAAGCAACACTTCAGCAGTAGGCAACCCAAAAGGGAAAAACTGGGATGCTGATGAGACAGCTGCAGCTGAAGCGGAACCACCTCCGGTTGGTGGCATCTTCGCGCCGGTGCTGCGTCCTCCATGCTTCCGCCCGTGGTGCTCGTCTGAGAGGATTGAGACGCGTAGATCCTGGAGTGGCGCCGGAGTTGTTGGGGTCCTAGGGGCGGCAGTGGAATGGAGAGGACGAGTGGGGTCTGACGGCGGCGGCGGCGGTGGAATGGAGAGGACGAATGGATGGCTGGCTACTGCTTAGGGTCTGGGGCGCCGCTAGTTTTGTTGTTGGATGGGGCGTCCGGAGTCCGGCCGAGAGGGAGCGTGATGCGGAGGCCGGTGCTTGTTTTCTTGGGCTAAATGTTAACACGGGCTGAATATAAGGTTTTGGTCCATATAATACGGGAACAACCGACGGGAATTCCCGGTTGAAATACAGTAACCGCGAAAACGGTCAGGAATAGAGCTCGCCTATTTCCGCTCCCGTTCCTGCCGACTTTTACCGGTTTTTTCCTGTTCCTGTTTTTTTTCCTGCCAAAACGATATACGATCGGTTTATACGGGATACGGTGCCGGTTGGGACGGGATTTTCCCGTCCCGTTTTCATCCCTACCAACTCCCCTCTCCTCTCCTCTCAATCGGCCCACCTAGCCACCCCACCCCCTAACCCTATCCTCTCACCCAACCCCTCACCCCGCCACCCCTCTCTCCTGCAGTCCTGCGTCGACCGCCGCCCCTCTCTCCTGCCGCACCGGGCACGCCCCCTCCTCCGTCGTCGTCGCCCCTCCCTCACCTCGCTCGCTCACGCCGTCAAGCCGCCCCCTCTCCTGCTCCGGCTGGCGGCCGCGCCGGTCCCCTCCCCCGCCGCTGACCTGCACGCCGCGCCGCCGGCCCGTCGCTCCGAGGAGCATGGATGCGCCGCCCGCGGCCGGGATCTGTGTCGGCTGCCACACCGGCCGCCACCGCGAGAAGGACCTCCACCGCCCGAGCCAGCCTCCCGCGTCGTCCTTCAACCACGGACCCTATGCTCCGGTCGTGCCGACCTTCGCCGCCGCCATGGCAGGCCCCCTGCTTCAGTCGCGCCAGTCTTCGGGCTGGCAAGGCCCGATGATCTGACCATAGCCCGTTGGGCCGTCCTCGGTGCCGTGCCGGCCCGGCCTGAAAAAAGGCCATAGGGCCAGGCCTGGGCCGCCAGGTCGGCATGGTAGCACGGTCCGGCCTGGCACGAAGAGGGCATCGGGCTTGATAGGACCAGGCCGCGTCGGGCCGGGCCACTTCGGGCTAGGGCCGGGCCACTTCGCCTCGCTCCTCGGTTTCGTTTTTGCCTTACGTTCGGTTTTTATCTAATCCCTGCAGATAAGATCTAAAAGTTGTTCCTAAGCATGTTCAGACAGCCATCGGCGGCGCTGGAGACAACCAAGGATGTTGTAGAGGCCATAGAAGCCACGGGCGGGGTGGTGCTCTCTTGCGGACAGGCACCAGGAAGACACAAAGTGATCTGCGGTATCTACAAATATTGTTGTATGAAGTCGCTAAATGTTGCATTTCACCGGGGTGCGCGTGCACCCCCTAAAAGGATGGCTAAGATTGCTTTGAGATTCGGGTTTTTGGTAGGAGTCCACCCCGACGGTGGCGCGGCGAGCTCCGGCGAGCATCTCCAGTGAGGAATTGCGGCTTGAGGTTCGGGTTTCGGGGTTGGGCTCACTGAGTACACCTGCTCTAGAGGGAGGCCACCAGCGGCAGGCCGGCCCGGCGGAGGTGGCGGGCACAAGGGCAGCGAGGCGCGGTGGCGGGGCGCCGCCGGCCAGGCGATGGTGGAGGGCGGATGGGCATGGTTAGGGCAGGGGCGACAGTGTTGACTTCGGCGACGGTGACAGGGGGCGCGGGAGGGGTAGGAAGGCGGCGGCAGCCGGGATGTTCTTATGTGTGTATTCTGAATTTGAATTTGCATTTGTCTAATCCAAATAGATATTTGCGTCATAAGTTAATCATGGCCTTTTTCTGAATGTTCAATATTCTTACATGTTTGGTATTTCTGCCTATTTGCATAAAGATGTAGGATACGCAGTGATCGCTTAACTGTACAATTGTTCAACATCTACTGCCACATTGATGAAAATCACACCGTTCAAGTTTTTACCTGATGAATATGTGACTATGCGGTGGGACTAAACATTTCTGGCATAAGTGTTTTTTCACTTACAATTCACAATTTTAGTGGCTAACTGGTGCTTGCAGTACTTTAGCCAGCCATGTCGAATCACTATATAAGGATGACATTTGTGGGTTTACGCTAGGATCTGTTGTGGACCTGTTCCGGTTCGAGTTTATATGTTGACATGTTGTGGACTCTCGTGGGTTTGCAGAAAATGAGCAGCTGAGCTGGTTCATTTTGAGTAAAATGCAATCACCATACAACAACTTGTATGGTTGTATCATTTTGGTCCAACAAGTTGCAAAACGTGCAAATGAATGCATGAACTTGTCGAATGTGTGCATATACAGTCACATATACATCACCAACGATAGTAGGCTACATGGTTTATAGTTTAGGCCACAAGTATTAATTTCTAGGTGGCCAGCCTGAATGCAACCGGTCAACTGGACATGCTTTTGATCTGAATTTTAATTTACTTCTAGATTATCTTCATTATCTTGATCAAAATATTCCAATTCAATTATAGAATAAAATATTATTGTTTATTTATTTGTTAACTTGTTGCACATTTAGTTTACAATATTATTGGCTTTGACATCTACAGAACAGTCTATGATGCACAAATCGTCTTATGTCTGCCTGATATTGTATTTATATTTTCAGAGTTCTCATGATCGTGCCAACGTTATCTAAAAGTTATATAAATGTCATAGAAAAAACCTGCTGTAAACAAAATGTGCAAAAATATTGTTCTGCAGTTGTCAGACAAAATTATTGGATCATCTATTCCAAATTAATTACTGTGACCTCAGATGCAGATTCACGTGGCTGGCCACCGTAGCAAAATACAGTTGGTGACCGTACTTACACGTATTTAACAAGTGTATATATCCATTTGCACATTTTACAACTTGCTGAACTAAAATGATACAAGCATGCAAGTTATTGTATGGTGGATGCAATTTACTCTTTCATTTTTGTAGTTTTCATATGTTGATTGTAGAATTTAACTTCTATATTGTGTTATGAAATGATTTGATCACAATGCGGTTCCTTTCCATTTCTACGGGCATGCCAGTGGCTAAGTCGGCTCATCGTAAGAAAACGCAGCCACATATACGTAGAACCTTTTTTTTTTTCCTAAAACGCTTCATTCTTCTCCGGCCCTTTTCTTGGAGCTTTCGGCACGCTAGTAACCTCTCATGATACATCAAGCTCTGTCAACTGATGAATGGATCCAACTTTTTATTATTGATGGGAGCCGATGGATCTATGTAAAATATGCATAGGCTAACCTCTCTCCTCCAGTATATAAGTTGTTCTAGTTATAGAATGATCTCATGCCGCTGCAGCCGAGGATGATGTACTAGTTTGATTTCCTCACTGGAGATGGCCTAAGACATATGGGGGATTCAGTTTTGTTTCCAAGGCATAGGTAAAGGTACATAACAAGTTTTTATCCAAATGAAAACTCATTTTTCTATCTCTTTATAAATCATCTCTTGCCACACCATCAAGTTGGCCTATGTTGCACCTCAGTAGAAAAACTCCGGCCGTTGGACTGTCTGCACAGTTTTCTATATATCATACCGGCCAAAAAGCTCCCAATCCTTGGTTTTACGCAATCGAAAATCTGAATTGATCACGACCTTATGTTGGCGACAATTACAACTACCCCCTAATAGAAGGAGCCAAACCAAACATATTGTGCCACAGTCCGGCACCATGGTACTAGTTTTGGGGAGGCACAGTGGCAGATTTTTCTTGACCAACCTCTCAAAAAATCGCTTCATGAGAGAGTCAAACCCAGGACCTAGAGGTGTTACTCCAGCGCTACAGCCAGAAATGTACAAAACCAACTTGTCAACTTGTCATAGAGGTCGTCTTCAACCCTTACCGCTACTTTATTGATCTAGCGAGACTATTATGTGCAAAAGTGTTAACTAGCTTCTCCGTATAATTGCCGTTTGAGATGGCTTATTTCAAAATAGCTTCACCGATGAAGTTATAATATTAAATTTCTTATACAAATATAGTATAATATGCACTATTTAATACTTTTAAATAATTGAAACAGTAATAAACCATAGAATATATCTAAATGTGAAAAATATTTTCTAGGCTTAAACATAATTAAGGACTAAATTATAGGGGCTAATAGAAAATATTACAATAAAAATGATATTGTGTGAGTAGATTTGTATAAAGGTTATGGAGTTTTATGCAAAATCTTCATTAACGGTTGACGAACCGTTTTCTCAATGATATCTATTTATTATTATTTTTTTACTTTATCTTTTGTCGTATTTCTGCCGATGGAGAATACTATGATTTTGAATTTTACCCCGTATGGATATCATAGCATTATTTGAGTTTGAAGTGTTATTTCGGCGTCGCTGCCAGACGGGCCAAATTTTGGCCGTTGACCATGGCTAAGTAATTTGCTCAAACGCAGTCCAAAATTTAGTTGGCCCTAATTCCGCTGAATTGTGTATGGCTGAATTATAGACCTTTTTTGACCGTCGGATGCTTTGGCACATCATGCTAATGTCAACATCCAATCCAAACAACCCCTCTAGTGTCAAACTCCACCCTTCTAAATTCAAATTATTAGGGAAAGAATAAAGCCAATATTTTTAAATTTTTGCAAGAGGAAAAGCTGAACAAGTCATTAAATTGTACTACCTTCGTTCCAAATTATATGTGGTTTTGGTTTTTTTAGATTCATAATCTTTGTTATGCACCTAGATAAACGCTATGTCTAGAAACAGTGAAAGGGTTAGAGCACTACTGACTTCGGTTGTTAGAGCACCCGAGTACCATCTAGCAGACCCAGGTTCGACTCTCTATGGAAGCGAATTAACTTAGCCTGGAATAAAAAATTATGAACAAAAAGGTTGAGGCTTGTCCCACTTCGGTAAAAAAAAAAAACTAAAACGATCGAAGAAGTACAATTTTAGCTTATTCAATGGGCTGAAATCCATGGGATTGATTCAATGGGCTGAAATCCGGCGGCCCAAGGTCCAAGCGCAACCGACGTGTTCCTTTGCTCTTGTTCCCTTTGCAACTCTATAATAATAATATACTAATATAGTAGTAGAAAATATTTTATAGGAGAAATTAAAGAGCTCCCTCTCGGCCCCGGCGGCTCTCGTTCGTCCCCTCCCCCGCCGCCGGCCTCGCTCCTAAACCCCCGCCGCCGCCCTCCTAACCCCCCGTCTCCGCCGCCGCCGCCGCAATGACAGTGCCCCCCGAAGGCGACGATGTGGCGGCCATAAAGGATAAGGATGTTCCGCCGCCACCGTCCTACCGCTCCTTGGCCGCGCCGGTCGCCAACCCCGTCGACAAGTTCGCGCTCCTCCCCGCATTCCTCAAGGTTCGTGGGCTCGTCAAGGAGCACATCGACTCCTTCAACTACTTCATCACCAGAGGAATCAGGAAAATCATCGAGGCCAACAGCCGGATTGAGGCGCGCAATGACCCGAACATTTACCTTAAGTATGCAATGCAACCTCCCTTCCCTTTGCTTGCTACAACCACGCAAGTAAACTCGAATTCCTTTGATGCAGGTACACCAGCGTCCGTGTTGGCACGCCCACAGTTGAAGTCGATTACAAAATCGAAGAAATCACGCCACACTTTTGCCGCCTTACTGACCGCACGTAAGCCACTTTCTACTCTACTCTACTCTACTCTACTCTACTCTACTCAGGATGGCAAGATACACCATGCAGATTTTAACGTTTTTCATCTCTTCATTCAGTTATTCTGCTCCTGTAAGAGTCGATATCGAATATACCGTCGGGAAGCAGCATGAACGGCAGTTCAAGGTAACTTTGATTCAAGTACCTTTTGCACGCATGATGCCAGAAAGAGAGAAAAAAAAACAACTGCTCACCTTATTTACATATTACTCCTCAGAGGAACGTTCTCATTGGCATGATGCCCATTATGCTTAGAAGTTATACATGTGTTCTGCATGGAAAGGATGAAGATGAACTAGCAAGACTCGGTTAGTCTATTTCTCGAATTCTTCATCATACAAAACATCTTCGTTAGACGTTATTACTGTGCTATCTTACCGATGGTTTCACCACTGTGTTCCTAGGTGAATGCCCTCTTGATCCTGGTGGCTACTTCATTGTCAAAGGAACTGAGAAGGTAACATCTTTAGTTACAGATATGCTTTTGGTTTTGTCACTCAAGTTTCTAGTGCTTGCTTTGTGCATTGATAATCTTGCAATGTCTGTTCATTTTCAGGTCATTCTAATACAAGAACAGCTTTCCAAAAATCGTATTATTATCGACACCGATAGTAAAGGAAGGTCATACTCATTACAGACCTATTTATTCATTAACTTCCTCAAATATTTTCAACTTTGTATTCTTCTCCAGCAAATGAGTATTTAAGTTTTCACAATTGTCATAAATCGGTCCTCAACTTATTACTCATGTAACGAGTCCACAAAAAAAAAAAAACTTATGTAATGTGTCAGCATCTTTCTGAGCGACTTTCCAACTGTTAACTGCAGTTTGATTGAGGTTAGTTTAGAAGTAGCCAGGAAACTGTAATTCCTACCATCATGGACAACAGCTGGCCTTGAGCTTCTTTGGTTGCTCGTTGCTGAAATAACTTCTCTCTGTGTGATCTTGCACATGGCATTTCCATTGCTAGCTCATTCAGTCCTATAGGTTTTAGCACTCTTTGTGAAGGGAGTACTATTTGACATCTTACGTGAGGCGCCTGTTTTTTTTTTTCTGTCAATTAGGGTGATTGCATCTGTTACCAGCAGCACACATGAAATTAAAAGCAAGACGGTGATTACTTTGGATAAGGAGAAGATCTATCTACAGCTGAATCAATTCACGAAACCGGTATGCACTGCAAATCCAGTTAGCTTGTTACCATTTCATTACATTTGGGGCCCTACTTGGTTTTTTTTATCGTGAGACAGGGAACACATCAAAACCAAATGTTTATTCAATGAGGTTTTCTGCACTTGTAGTTCTTTTCTATTACTTTGTGTAATAAATCAATTTTGTGGTACTGGGTGCAATTGGTGGTGCAGTTCTTTAGTGGATTCAGGATGTTGGGTATATGTAATTTTTTCTTTCAGAAGTACTGAAGGAGGAAGCTAGATAAAAAGTTTTTGAGTGGTAAAGGCTCCTGAATAATTGAAAGAGCCTGGCATCTTCTATGTTTGCCTACTCGCTTTACACTGGCAGAATTGAACCTAAATGTTGTCTAAGGTCAAACTAGCAAAGCCTATCCACTTAAACAGTGTTTCTGAGAGCCTTTTGAACTTTGTAAGTTGTAACAGCTCATTGCCAAGTGATCACAGGAGTCACTTGTTAGTATCAAGTGAATTTTATTTTCCCAACTTGCTCAGGTTCGTAATGTAGTGAGGTAATCTTGCAACATATAATATTAGCTAATAGTTTTCTTGTTTAATATGGGGCATCATGATCTAAATTTCCTTCCTTTTCTTTAAATTCCACACCTGGCGCGTTATTGAACACTTACATTATGACAGGAAGGAGTAAGTTGGCAATTCATAACCTTGTTTCTTGCTCATGATCTTTAAAATTACAGATTCCAATAATGGTGGTCATGAAAGCTATGGGAATGGAAAGTGATCAAGAGGTTGTACAAATGGTTGGAAGAGATCCAAGATATGGAGACCTCCTATTCCCATCTATTCAGGTACTTTTTCTTGGCGATAAAATGGACATCGTCTCAAAGTCTCATTGGACATATGATTGGATCTTGAATTTGTGCTAAGTTTCAAATATTTGTTTTGCACCCCCTTTTTCTTGTTATTCTCCACTGTCCATTATTTTAGACTATTTAAATATTTTCTGATTTCTCAGGAATGTGCCTCAGAGAGAATATATACGCAACAGCAAGCCCTGCAGTACATGGATGATAAGGTGAAATTTCAAACTAAAAAAAAGGCATAATTTAGTATCATCGCTCAAATAAACTGTCCATTGTGTTTTTAATTAGCCGAATGGATCACAGTGCACTCAATGATGCACAATATCATTGTAAGCTTTGCAAGAGTGGATCCCTTTGTTGCCATCATGTATTTCTGTCTGCAGAAGCATTCGCCTGTAGATTCTTTTACTATATTTGCAATGCAAGCCTTTGTAGAGGGGCTATATGTTCTATGGAAGTCACACCTATTATATCAGCTTCCATCCCTTCCTTCCTGATCCTCCTCTCTGTCTGTCTTGCCTCCCCCCTTCTTTCCTTTTTTTGGTGGGTGGTGGTGGTAGAGGGGGGGGGGGGGGGGGGGGGGGGTGGTGGTGTTAGCGGAGATGGTACGCTGCAACTAAAAGTTGAAGTGCTTGTGGTAGTATTATTAACAGCAGTGACTAAAAGTAATATGCAATATAACCAGTAAAACGCTGAAACAGAAGGCGAACCTTTGAACTAGATATTTTCTTGTATTCAAGGATGCAATGAGAATGTTTAGGTCAAAGCCATGCAAAGAAAATTATTCCATATGCCCCAAATTTAATTGCTTCAGTGTTCATACCATTTGAGAAATTATAGTAGTAGATTCTTAAATTTCTACATAACTGGCTTGCAATGATTAGCCCTAAACAATTATCTTTTATAGACTTGTGAGTTATGCCCGCTTCCTTTTTCACTGACACGATGAAACCCAACTCTAGAGTTTCTGTTCTAGTTGCATCTATGTATCAAGTGTACCATCTTGCTAGTCGTGATCCCTTTTTTTTTCAGGTCACATATCCTGGTGCAGGAAATCAGAAGGTAACTAATAGCTCAATCATTTTTCTTTTCATTTAAGGACTTTTGGCTATCAAATACATGCCAGCTTAAACTTCCAGTATATTCTAAAAACTTATCAGAGTAGGAACCAATGGCGAGCTGTAGACTTATTTTCTCATTATACATTGAGTTGCTACAAGTCGCAAATATGTATTAAGAAGGGCATATGTCACATTATTCAACACAATCTTCTGGCGTCTGACGTCCCTCTTTTTTTCACTGTCATCAGGAGGGTCGGTCAAAATCAATCCTACGTGATGTGTTTATTGCACATGTGCCGGTGAGAGAATTGTTTTTACCTAACTTTTGCTTGCAATCTACTGTTCTTATATTCATGTCAATCCCTCCTATAGGTTAAGAATGGGAACTTCCGTCAAAAATGTATATACACTGGCGTAATGTTAAGGCGCATGGTGGACGCAATCTTGAATGCTGATACCTTTGATGATAAGGCAAGTTCAAATCTGACCGATGCATTACTTTAGTGAGTGATTCCATTAAAATACCCATTTGCCAAAAGTCATCGTCTTCTGTGCCTTTGCCAATGTTTAAGAAATGAAATTTTGTTCAAATTCAGCGTTTCTTTTGGGAGAACGACCAAAGTCCCTGACTTTGTAGCTTGAAGGCGTGCAGAACCAGGGCTCCCATTTACCAAGCTTCACTATTGCGCTGCCTGCTCTTTCAGTGTGGATTTGATTTAACATCAATAGTTAAACTACCATCTTTGATTTACTACAAGCTCGTAAATGGGAGTCATGATGTCACATATTTTATTTTGGGCCATTTGCAGTGTAACAATTTCTTAGGCATCTGGCCCGGTCTTCGTACACTCAGTTTTTCTTTGCCATATAAATGCCACATTTTTAGTTACGAAGTGTGGCCCTCAGCCTTGCATAGATAAGGCTTGACCATAATTAGTCATCACATGGCTATTCAGTTGAAGTGGCTAAATCGAATATAAGACATCAGTTTCTACCGTCATATAATCATTTAACATGCTATTGATCAGAACAAGTGATCCATTTCTTATTAGATTCTTTCCTCACATTTGCTTGTGTGTGTATGATAGTTTGTGAAAATTTTCATGAAAACAAGGGAACATAATTTACTTTTTTGGATAAAAACCAGCATAAGATCTTTTTGGGTGTACAACCAATGCACGTTGAGGTCAACTATGGTTGCATGTTCTTTCTCAATTATCCACAACCTGGGGTGAGGATGACAATCTACTGATAATCAAGAAACCTAACATGCTCCTTTTAATTTGGAGAGCCAAACATGTTCCATCTGTACTGCATATAGTGTCTGCCAAGCTGCAGGTATAATTGAACCCATCAGATTTCACAGCTCTGATCATCATGACTACTATGTTTTGGCATGTCTTGATCTTTTGCCAGCTTATCCAAACCCACTCCGTTTTCTATTTTCTTGCCTTTGATTTGATGTCTTAGATAATTTAAGTTAAATGTTTTTATGTTCCATTGGTTGTGTCATTTAAAATTCGTTGCCAGTACATAATGAGGTTTATTTATGATATACTCCCTTCATTCTTAAATATATGGCTTTAAAAAACTCGACTTGACCAACCCAGCTAGAGGCCCGTTCGCAAATTTATGACATTAGCACAAGCTATTAGTTTGAAAATGAACTAGCTAGCTTGTTCTAAACACCATATATCTGAGAACAGAGATAGTATGTAGTCCAAGCGCCCTATTGAGAAGCTGCAAGGCCTGGGCTTAGTTGATGCTCTATAGTTTGATAGGTCAAGTTGGTCATGCCTTTTTCTGTTTCATAGGATAGTTTTTGTACTTGTGAACCTATCTCTCATATTTGGTCCCCATATGAGAGAGGGGGTTTGTATGGGGACTATTTTTCTCTCTCTAATGCAATGAAGTGCAGCTCTCCTGCGTTTTCACAAAAAAGTGCCATATTGACATTATCTATTGAACATATTTCAGGATTATGTAGGGAATAAGAGGCTGGAGCTTTCTGGTCAACTAATGTCCCTGCTTTTTGAGGTATTTTTTTTCTCATTATTTCATTAAACATTATATTTGTGGCTCTAATTCTGTTTATTGTTTGAAGGATTTGTTCAAAACAATGAATTCCCAAGCTGTAGAGCTCATGAATAAAAATAGCGACAAGACTCGTTCTAGTCCTTCGGATTTTAGCCAGGTAATGAAAATGAGATTTATATTCCTTGATCATCATTTGATAGTGTGGAGAGATATTACTGTGCTTGGGAGTTACAATAGCAACAGGTGTAAAATGGATTAGGTGCCAATTTGAAGATTAAGTTGAAGGGTAGAGAGATATTTTTTGTTCCCCCACAAAATTAGAGAGGAGCGTAATTTGTACTAGTACTAGCAATAAGTAATCAAAGCAACCCTTTTTGAGTTCATGAGTGGGGACATCGATCTATTCTGGCTGCGAAGACTCAATATTTGTGATCATCAGCTTTCCCTTGACTCATCACCACTGTGGCCTTAGCATGCAGGCCACAGTAGTCAGCAAGGAGGAAAGCTGCAGTGGGAGTTAGGAGGGTTGTCGGTGAAGGGAGGCGGTTTAGGAAGCAATCACCAATCGGTAATTTGAGAGCTATTATTGGAGGCGAGATGGAGTCTGGGATGGCCGTTTCTTACACGATAGGGAGGACCATTAACTCAAAGGACAATACAAAAGTGCCACATTTACAAAATTCATGTTCTTAAATTGCCATTGTAAGATCAAGGGTCCATATATTTTAGAGGGTAGAGAATACATTGGGTACTTTGCAAGCAATGTAACATATCCTCAAACTGTAATTTTTACTCCCTTTGAGATGCGCAGATACCTTATTTATTTGAATTCCTCCCCCTTTTGCAGTTGATAAAGCATGACTCTATAACCTCTGGTTTGGAGAGGGCTGTTTCTACAGGAAATTGGGATATTAAGCGGTTTAGGATGCATAGGAAAGGTGTATCACAGGTATCAACTCATGATGCCTAACTTTTGTCCCCCCTTCTATACTATTACCTTTGTTCAGGCTCTTCTTCCCTTCTGCTTTTGTGCAGGTTCTTTCTAGGCTATCTTACATGGCATCGTTAGGCTACATGACACGGATAACACCACAATTTGAGAAGACGCGGAAAACAAGTGGGCCTCGTGCTTTGCAACCTAGTCAGGTGAGTTAGCCTTGGTAGCAGTGGTTTCACATCATATGTAGAAACCAAATGTCTCTAAAAACTAAGAACAAACATTTGCTGATAGTTTTATTGGTAATAGTGGGGTATGCTTTGCCCATGTGATACACCTGAAGGAGAAGCTTGTGGTTTGACGAAAAACTTAGCTCTATTGACTCATGTTACGACAGATCAAGAGGAAGGCCCGCTGATGAATCTGGTTCGTTTCCTGTTTACCTTTTTGACTACAACACTTTGTGCCAGCTAATCTATGTGCAATATTTATCTGGTATTTTGTATGCATTCTTTATTATAGTGTAAAAGTCTTGGTGTGGAAGATTTAACGCTTCTGTCCGGAGAAGAAATACATGCACCAGGTTCTTTTTTGGTGATGTTTAATGGTTTAATACTGGGGAAACACAGGCAGCCTCAGGTCTGGTAGAATTTAAATTGGTGTTTGGCTCATTTGTCTTTCGTTATTTTCATCAAGTTGCCGATGTTGTTTTCAGACATTTGCTAATGCTATGAGAAAGTTGCGTCGATCAGGCAAAATCGGGGAGTTTGTAAGCATTTTTGTAAATGAGAAACAGGTATCATTTTGTCTCTTGATTCCTACTAGCTTATAATGATTCTTAGCATTATGCAATGATGATTATATCCCTGGTAACTGATAATGAATAAAAAGGAGTTGATGAAAATTTTGTAGCTAAAGCTTATTACTGCTAACTTATACACCATGGAATGAACTGCTATTGAAAGCTTAATTTCAACAATTGACGGAAATGATTTGAAGCCAAAAATAGTTTAAACCCTTGAGGTGTACAATTGCATATTAAGAAAAAATAATTTGTGAGAGCAAAGTACATTCATAGCCACATGGTGCACCCACCAGCTAAAAGAAAACAAAAACACTCCTGAAGGAGCAGAGGGTACAGGCCTATGCCACTAAGATGACCCTTCGCACCTGCCACGATCCACAAAGATCTCTTTGAGTTGCATTGATATGACATTCTTGTTAACAATCTCAACACTTCCATGTCCAATAATACTTTGGTATCATCATGGTACCTATTGCCAACAGGGAAAGGTTAAAAAAATATACTACTGGCTGATATCGAGGAGGTTTTTCTAGTTCAGATAGGGTTATGCCCCAACCATTTTTATTTGAGTTTGATCTCCATAAAAGTGGCAATGTTTTTACTTTGCTTGCCAGGCCTACCAAAAACAAAAATACGCAGAATTTGCTTCCATAAGTTTGTAGTGGTCATATTCTGTTTTTCTCATTATTTAGGTCTCATGAGTCAGTACTATGAATGTACGCTAAATGATAGTAATACAAATGATTTACCTTGGATTGTGGTTTGCTCCAGGTTCAGAAAAGTATAGTTTCATCTTCATTTACTGACTATTTATGATCTGCATTTGTTTTGTTTTGCAATTTTTCTGAGACATTTCCTTGCTCTGTTTTTGTTCTACAACATATGCTAAAGGTACTAACCTTGTAACTATATTTTCTAGCATTGCATTCACATTGCCTCTGATGGTGGTCGTGTATGTCGCCCACTTATAATTGCTGATAATGGGATATCAAGGGTCAAAGAGCATCATATGAAAGAACTGAGGGTTAGCAATTTGAGTTTCATAATATCTTAACCCATTTCATTGGTTTGTCATCTGTCTTACAAAAATAAAAATTACCTTCTAGGATGGTATTCGTTCTTTCGATGATTTTCTGCGTGATGGATTGATTGAATATCTTGACGTCAATGAAGAGAACAATGCATTGGTATGTTGTGATCTGTTTGCCTTTTTGTGTTTTGCTGGTTTGTTTATAATGCTATAATGTGTATTAATTTGATTTGTACAGATTGCATTGTATGAGCATGTGGATCAAGATGATGTTGAAAGAGGCAGCATCACACACATTGAAATAGAGCCATTGTCTATCTTAGGAGTTGTATCTGGGCTTATTCCTTACCCTCACCATAACCAATCTCCACGTAATACTTATCAGGCAAGGATTCAAATTATTGATGATATATCCCATTGATTCTCGGTTTCTTTCTATTGATATTTCTCTTTTCCAGTGTGCGATGGGTAAGCAAGCCATGGGAAATATTGCGTATAATCAGGCAAGGAACCACTTTGTTTCTCTTTTGATCTGTTAAATGTGTAGGAAGCCCTAGATGACAGTGTTGAAGCAACCACAACAAGAAGATAAGGTTTTGGCTAAGCACACTTTATTTAAAAGCTACTCCAAAAAACTACATGTGATTGTCACTCTCACAACCCTACTCGACCCTTCGGTCTTTGCCCTATACAAGAATCTAGTGCTATAGAATTATCTAATCCTAATCCTTGTGAGCACTCCTAGTTGCTTCATACAAGCCTTGGATAATCTTTGTGTTGCCTTGAGGTGATTGGTGATGGTTTGATGACCTCTATGGCCTCCAACCCCCAGCCCTCTGTTTGTATAGTCCCCTCCAATGCAAGGCTCCTAGGTGCATTATGACAATACGGTTCCAGAAGGTGGTGTTTTGTGCAATTTAGTCTGTAATTAGTTTCCTTTCTTATGTGTTGGACTTTGTGATATTCTGGTTCTATGTTGATTTGAGCTTCTTTCTTATGTGTTGGACTTTGTGATATTCTGGTTCTATGTTGATTTGAGCTTCTTTCCTTTTTGAGGTGAAAGTAATGCTTCTCTATAATTTGCTGCAGTTGTTCAGAGCAGATTCACTACTCTACTTACTAGTGTACGCACAGCGCCCACTGCTAACAACAAAAACAATTGAGTTGGTTCGTCTCTGACCCACAGACCGTCTTAGACTTAATGTACCAGACAAATATTTTACTAGAACTCCGTTTCAGGTGGGATACGACAAGCTTGGTGCTGGCCAGAATGCCACTGTTGCTGTCATGGGTTATAGTGGATATGATATTGAAGATGCAATTGTAATGAACAAATCATCCCTTGATCGAGGTTTTGGCCGTTGCATAGCAATGAAAAAGTAATTCTATACTTCAATGGACACTTCTCATTCATTTACTGGGTGCTTGGGATCATGTCCTAATTTCCAATGTACTGGTTTCTATAGTGATTGATTTGTTCTCATCTTGCAGGTACACAGTTATGAAGGAGAACTATGGAGATGGTATGGCTGATAGGATTGCTAAACCGCAAAGAGATAAAGATGGTGTTCTGTTAAGGCAGAATATGCGGGTAAAGAACAGGACCAGTCATTGTCATTATTATGCATATGTTTTTTACAAAATCAATATGTTTTCCTCAGTAGGATGGTTTTGTTTTAGTTGAATGATTAGAAAAAGAATCCAACCATGAAATATGGGGAAAATTGAGAAACTTCTGTTGGTTGAGTAATTGCTCCCGAGCTTTTTGAACTATATGGACCACAAGGTTCATAGAACAAAATCCAATTCATTGACTTCTGCAGGGATACATAAATGAAGTTGAATTTATTGGTAAGATATTCCTTGTCGTGATATGCTCAAGTTTGTAGAACCTGTTCATTATTTTCTTGATTTCTGTTCCAAATGAATTATCAGACCGCTGGTAACACCTTTTACGTTTTCTTGTTGAGTGTGTTTGTTTGGTGCTTCATCTGTGTTCCAATGTCCAACACATCTTATTCACAGGCACTGGATGAAGATGGTATTGCTGCACCTGGCCAAATAATTCGCAATCATGATGTATATGTGAACAAGCAATCTCCTAAATTGATAGACAGAAAAGGTGCTGGTGCACCGTTACAAGACAGGTGAACATTAGCATGTATTATGTTTTCCTTCAATTTTGTTTTCTTCTATATTTGTATCTCTATTTTATAGCTCAGACGTTCTGATCTTGTTGAATGAGTGTATGTATATTATATGTGTTTTATGGTCTGCAAATTTACATCCTAGGGACTACAAGGACTCACCGGCTATTTACAAAGGTGTTGATGGCGAGACTACTGTTGTAGATCGTGTAATGCTTTGTTCAGATACAAATGACAAGCTGTCTATTAAATGCATTATCCGCCATACAAGGAGGCCGGAGGTATGGCTAATTTGCTGCATTCACTTGCTTTAACTGTAGAAAGATGGGGGTTTAAATTTGTCTGTCCTGTTTGCGAGCCAGGTTGGTGATAAATTTAGTAGCAGACATGGGCAGAAAGGTGTTTGTGGTACCATTGTTCAGCAGGAGGACTTTCCCTTCTCCGAGAGGGGAATATGCCCTGATTTAATTATGAATCCACATGGATTCCCTAGGTTTGACATTGGCTTTGTTATATTCTGTACATGTTTTATCTCTTCATTAATTTTCTTAACCTGGCATCTCCTAATTTATTTATGAGAGTGTTCCTTCTCCCATGAACTAATATATGTCTTTGAATACAATATTTGTAGTGAAAGGGTCTCTAGTCTAGTGGTTAGAGCTAGACTCCTTATGGGAGTGAATTAACTGGGTCTGGAATAAAAAAAATTATGCAAAAAAATAGGTTGGGGCTTCCCCTCGGTAAAAAAAACAATATTTGTATTTTGTGTAACCATTTATTTAAAGAATGTTTTTTTTGTGTCTTGTTCAGCTTGTGGTTGATTCTTTGCTTGAAAATACCTGTTTTAGAAATTGAACTTGCATTGTTTCTTTTTTCTTTTTGGTTTCTCTTTGGGTACTCTAGTAAGTAGTAAGAGTTGGATATCTTGAAAGATATGTTTAGTTGATTGGTGGCATCTTAAGATCGTACCATACTCAGTTTGATATGCTCTTAACATTGGCTTAAGCTAAAATGGCAGTAATTTTAACACGGTCTCTTTGGTTGCCCTTAATATTTTATGAAACGGGTAAAATAACTAAGGCGCAACGAGTTTGGTCCTGTAGATTTGAGCTGGGAATTAATCTCTGATTTTAAGGCAGTCTAGCTCCCATTCAAAAATTTGGTTCTCAAAGACTCACCATGTTTTACCTATATTTCATATGCATTTTAGTATCTAGTTCATTCCAGCATCTATCATATATGTTTTTACAATTTGAAACTCTTGACCTAAAATGAAGAGATTTAATTTGAATTCAGTAAATTTGTGGCCAGAAAGTTGAATTTAATATTTTGATTACATACATAATTTCTTCTATTTTTTGTACATTTTTTATTCCATCCCATTTGACTCATTTTTCCTTCTCTTTTTGCCTCATTAGTCGTATGACTATAGGTAAGATGATTGAACTTCTTGGTGGAAAGGCTGGTGTATCTTGTGGTCGATTCCATTATGGCAGTGCATTTGGCGAACCGAGTGGTAATGCTGATAAAGTTGAAGACATAAGGTATACTTTTGTCCTACTAACACCTCAAGTTTGGGCAGTTGATTGTTTTAACACTGTTTTCTCTTTCATTTTAGCAATACTCTAATCAAGCATGGCTTCAGCTATAACGGAAAAGATTTCCTGTACTCAGGTGCGTTATAATATCAAATTATAAAATTACTTTCTGTAAGCTTGCTTTAAGATTTCATGTTATGCCCCGTGATGCTAGTGCTAGTGTGCGAATTCAAGTTAGATGCAAACCGTACACTCCCTTAATGAAAAGATTACAAATGCTAACTGTTACTTCCTGCAATTTAAAATACATGCCGTATATGATATTGATATGGTTCACAAGGTGAATCTTTGACCAACAATTTCTAGAAGATAATTAAATATTTTGAAAACAGTTCAGGGTGATTTTTATATTGCCAAACTAGTATTTTTTTCATATATTAATTAGCAAGGTTAAAAAACATTTGACCTGCAAAGCTTGAAATTGCAGGGAGTATTTTATAAACATACATGATATATAAAGCTATATCCAAAAGATATGGGGCATAGGAAATCTGGATATATGGTGGAACCTACATCTTCATAGCTGCTTTCCATTATTCTAATCATGCTAGTTTCTGTGGTACAACATTATATTTTCTATTTCTTAATCACTAGATGTTTTTTTTTCTAAGTTTGGTGTTCATCTTCGCTACTGGGCTTGCCATGGTTCTTCAGAGTTGATTTTTGGCTCCCATTTCAGGCATTCTAGGTCATCCGCTGGAGGCATACATCTTCATGGGGCCAATCTACTATCAGAAACTGAAGCACATGGTAGGGATAGTTATATCTATATTGTTCCTTTTGGTTGGCCTTAATTGAGGCTGTGTTTTCTTATCTTGCCATATGTCATGGGTCATGCTGTACTGTTCTTGTTCACAAGAGTGTTGTTCTAGGACATCAAGTCTAACTCTTTAAACTGTCTACTGATATGTCCTTGAGTAATGGGGTAGAACATATGAAAATGTCTTTACATTCCCACTGAAAAGTACCCCCATATCAATGTAATTTACTAGGTTTGCAAATAAATTACAAAAGAATTTGGTAGGCCAGCTACATTTTGGAGTCTAGTGACTGGGTGACGTCCAAAACAACTTTTGTGCCCTTAGGGAGTACTGTGGAATGAATTGACCGTGATGCAGATGTACTAAGATGGTTAGTTCAGTAGAGACTAGAGAGAAGCAGTTGTAGTCTTGAGAAAAGGTAGTTCACAATTTAGTTAACGTAATGTATGGGCTGGCTTAGCAGAACTCTTGACCTACCCTGTGCATGCTATAATTAATTTTAGTATTTAAGGCATTGGCACTTAGCAGTGCCTAAAAGATTGTTAAAAACTTGCTTGGGTTTCCAGTTGAATCTGTAAATTATTTTGTTAACTTGTGGATTCTCCAGGTTCTTGATAAGATGCATGCTCGAGCTAGTGGACCACGAGTGTTGTTAACCAGGCAGCCTACTGAAGGGCGAAGTCGCGATGGAGGTTTTTCAGCCCTATCTAATCTGCAGCTCTATGACTAATGGCCCAATACTCTTTCTTGTTGATTATCTTGTCACACTTGTTTAATATTCCTGTGTAGGTCTGCGTCTTGGTGAAATGGAGCGTGATTGTTTGATTGCATATGGCGCGAGCATGCTAATCTTTGAACGTCTACTACTATCCAGTGATCCATATCAAGTCCAGGTAATTTTTGAAAGAGTTTGTGATTTTTTTTTTTTTTTTTGTTTTTTGTTTTGTTTTGTTTTTTTTTTTTTGTTTTTTTTTTGGGTGCAGAGGCTGGAAATGTGCAAGCAGCATAAGTGCTCATGCTGCTGTATTAGTATCAGTACGATTATGAAACCTTCCTATCAATATATGCTCACCAATACCATTGAATGGGTAAATGGGGTCTTAAGGCTGGTAGTATTTTATATACATTTTAATCACACAGTAACAAAAGAGTAAATGTCATATCAGGTGGCTAAGCATTTAAGTTTCTCTTCTTCAGGAAAATGAATTGATATATCAGGTGTTACTCTGTTAGTAGTTGAGTGTTCCAAAAGAGCTACCTTAGCCCTTGGCAGCATGGTAGATTTTAAGTTTAGTTGAGTAGCACCAACACGAAGCACTTATGCCTCTGGGCTTAACTTGTTTATGGATTTGAATATTGGGCAGGTTTGCAGAAAATGTGGCTTGTTGGGTTACTACAATTATAAACTGAAGACTTCGTACTGTTCAATGTGCAAGAACGGGGAGAATATGGCCAAGATGAGGCTGCCATATGCCTGCAAGCTTTTGTTCCAGGTAATCTCGGGGTTCTAGTGCAACCTTTTGATTCATAGACCATTTTTTACAGTTAAATCTCATGTGGTCGTCTTGTTTGGTTCCAGGAATTGCACTCGATGAATGTTGTTCCTCGATTAAAGCTAACCGAAGGATAACTCAAAGCTTGTGAATCAGATGGTTTACAGAGCTGATCGACTGTAAAGCTGGATAGTTAAATGCTTGGTTGATGTTCAGTTTCTTGGCAGAGTGGAATTATAATCCATATATATAAAGCGAGAAACGTGAGGCCGGAGAATATAGCAATTAGCATCACTAGATGAACAGTGTATTGTACACTAGTGGAGATTATTTGCCTTTGTATTGCAATTATGTCTTGTATATATGCTTGCACCAGGCAACCAGAAAGCAAAAGAAGCATTGCATGCATACATAGTAAGGGAGCAGTATGAATCATAGTAGGGAGATGATGGCGAGGGAGATGACCGCCTGTTGGAACAGGTGTTTGCTGTCTGCTCTCATGGGTGGCTCCAAGCCCTGCTCCTTGAATTCATCCTCACAGGTGACCGGCGCGTCGATGGCTGCGCTCATGGATGTCTTTGCATCCCCATACCTTCTCTCGTCGATGGCTGTGATGGAATCGTTGAGGTCGTAGAGTGAGTTGTGGTACACTCCGATGCATGCCTCCAGACAGGACCTTGTTGGGGACCATGGCCATTCCTTCCTGCTCATCTCAGCCATCTCGGCTTCCATGGTCGACGCACCAGACCTGACCAGCTTGGCTGAGATCATGGCGAGGCCGTGGAGGTCAGCCTGGCTGCTCTCAGGGTCCTCGGAAAGAGATGAGACGCAGAGGGTGTAGTTCACCTTTGGGTCACTCGTGCTGCATCTTTCGCAGGTATCGGTTACGATGCTGTCCTCCAAGGACTGGCAGGGCAAGGGGATGAAGAGTAGCAACACCAAGAATAATGCCATATTATGTTGCCTGGTGGTAGATGTGCTACTCGATCTTGTTATATATTTATATAGTGGTTTGCTGATTTGCACTTGCCGTATCGATTTAATTTGGATCTGCCTTGCCGCAGAGAAAGTGGTTTGGAGAAAGGCAGACGGGGTTCATGCGCCTGGCGCTTTGCCCGGCCAGGTGGCTCAAGCGTGCAAGCAGCAACCTGTTCCATTCGTTTTATGCTCAATCTGTGTAATGTTGCAACTTGCAACGCATCAGTCGGAAGGCAACTGAATGCCGAGTTTGTTGTGAGGAAGAGACAGACAGCTGAGCCTAACGAACGAGTCGGTTAGATACTACTTCCTCCGTGTTCCAAATTATAGGTCGTTTTAGTTTTTCTAGGTTCATATATTTTGCTATGAATATAGACATGTGTTTATCTAGGTGCATAACAAAGATTATGAACCTTATAATGGCAAACGACTTATAATTTGGAACGGATGTGCTAATGAGTAAACTGACAAGCCTTTTATTCCTTGTTCTTCCCCTCTTACATTGTCTGATGAAACCCGGCCTACTACAACACATGCATGTTTACTTAATCAAAGAGGTCCAGGGGAAATGAAACCAAAAGAAAAATGTTTATATGGGTGGAGGCCATTCTCTTCTCCTAGCTAATAATTAACGTACTACTAGAGAATTCTTAATTGATTCGGAACAATGGAATGAAAACAGTGGCAGATACGTATGATGCAAGAATCGATAGATAGATAGACAGATGAAACAAATTCATGCGGCTGCGTGCGTGAATCCGAGCGCGATGTGCGCCATCCTGCCGTACTCCCTGTCGTGTTCGGCGACGGGGATGCTGCTGCTGCTTTGGTCCTCCAGTCCGTTCCATGCGTCCTCGCAGCTCTCGGAGGCCCCCATGGCGGCGGCGATCTGCTCCATGGCCTTGCCGTATATGCGCGCCTTGAGGTTGTCGAGGGCGTCGCGGAGGAGGTCGGCGGCGGTGCCGTACTGCTCCAGGCAGTGGGCGTAGCGGGCGCGCGCGTGCTCCGCCGGCTCCAGCTCCGACAGGTCGTCCATCTTGGACTCGGTGGCGGCGGCGTGGTCGGCGGCCATCCTGGCGGCGAGCAGGGCGAGGCCGTGCATGCCTTGGTCATTGTCCTTGCTGCGCGGGTCGGCGCCCAGCGAAGACACGCAGTGATCGTAGGCGACGCCGTAGTGGGTCTCGGACGCGCCGCGGCAAGCATCCTCGACGCTCACCGCCCCAATCGCGCAGGACGACAGCTCTTCGTCTGCCGCCACCATCATCTGCGCAACGCCACTGCGGCTTACCAAGAGGAGGAAGAGCAGGCAGTACAGCAGCGACCACGACTGCATCGTCATCTCCGGCCTGGCCTCCTCCTTGTACTGTACTGTAATGGATGGATGGATCAGAATCAGCTCTGCGAGGCAACAAGGCAACAGAGGAGAGGCTCTCTATTTATCCAAGCCCGTAGCAGGAGAGGAGATCCACGACGACCTCTTCTCTTGTCGATCCTAGCTGCTTGTATTATTAGCAGCAAGCAGGTGGCCATCGAATCGAGAGGCCTCTGCTCCATCGTTGAATGCTTCAACATGCATGCTTGCATGCATCATATCTACCCATCCATCCATGGACAACGAGACGACGATCCACCACCACCACTGGTATGGTAGCCTGCTATTTTGGAGCATTAATAGTTTTACATACAAAATATATATGATGATTTTATCACCAACCATGACGTGGCATGGACAGGCTTCACTACGTACTTGGTGCTCATATAGTACTATATATCCACCAGCTATATATATGTATATAATACGTAGGAAAATAAAATGTAATCAAATCCACTTGTTATGATTTCACTGCTTGTTGTCGGCCTCTTCATCCACTTGTTTGTTGTCTGTACAACATGCCGCGGCATCCTTCTTCTTTCCCCACAGCAAAAGATACAGCCCAAATATCATCAACGCAGAACCTAGAATGCTGTTTGTTTTTTTGACCCCGACAAAAAAATATGCAGATGAATACTCGGTACATATATACAACTGACATATATTGTCGATTACCGAACAAGAAAAGCGTATCAGTTTCCTGCCTGCCAAGATAGATCTGCTCGTGGAGGAAGAAGAAATCGATGATGGCTACCATGATCTGGATGATGGGGACGAAGGCTGCAGTGAAAACTGGACCCCTCTTGTGGACACACCAGGTCATTATCAGGAAGCCCGCTGCAGACGCCATGATGCCCTAATATAACATGCAACCAAGAAGAAACGCCTGTTATGTTCCAAAGAAACGTTTCATTTTTCTCTACAACATCGTATGTACATGATCTGACAGTCTGGCTATGTATGAAAGATTTTTACCAGAAAGAGAAAATTGATAATGCCGATGTTTATCTGGTTGCAATATATCGAGTTTTCTTTTATTTTTATTAGAAAAAGAAAAAAATAGTCAGTGGAAGAAACCGGCCGGGGACAAAAGTTCTACCAGTATTTTCTCCTTTTGGGCAAACTGCGCTCGGGCTATGATCCCAAAAGCTAGCTACTTTGACGACACACGCTATTAATTTGTTGTAAATAATAAATAATATAATGGCCGCCGTGTCATCCATGACTAATTAGGGATACTAACTGGAGCTAGCCTTCTTCATGCCTAAGCAAGCAGTGTGTAAACTGTAAAGTTGATCCAGATGGTGTCTTACTGAATACAAGATTGTGAGTATCTCGAGCCTCCTAGTCACGATCCACACTGATGAGTGCCTCTCTATCGTCACTGTCAGTGCCCCGGCCTGCAGCATGCTGAAGAAGAACATGATGGCGGTGCTGGAGTAGAGCGCCGGGTACTTCTTTGTCAGCCGGCTTTGCAACAGCAGCCAGAAGGAGAAGAAGAGGCAGTTTGCCAGCAACGATACAGTTCCCAGCATCCAGGTCTTCTTGTCGGTAGTGGTACCTACTTGAGAGGAATTGGCTGCATGGTGAGCTGATGAGCTCAGTGCAGCAGCATGTGTCACGGCAACACCCTTGTAGAGACTCAGTAGCAGCACTCCTCCGAACGACATCAGTGTCCCAAGGATCTTTGCAGTTCCTGCTTTGCTCTTCATGTTGAGTGATTCCACCCTGGAGGACGCAATCATGCATTTTACTGGGTAATCAGAGACGGAGAAGGCGTGATTGGAAATCGTCGTTTGGCTTGGTCAGATTCAGGACATATGTACAATATTAATTATACCGCAGAGCTATGGAGATCAGGAAGGTGAGGACAGGAGCCATGTTGGCGAATGTTATGGCGAATGTCGCAGTCGTGAACTTGAGCCCGTAGAAGAAGGTGTACTGTGAGAGCGCGGCACTGCATGCACAGGACACCATAGAAGAAGCTGAGTGAGGGCCATTCTTGAAAGAGAAAGGCAAGATATCACTGCACATAAATTGGTTTATAATAATGCTGTACCCAAGCGCTGCACTGAAGAAGTGGTACACAAACATATCCAGGGTGAACTTAGGCCTTGTGTTCCTGGAGAGAAAAGGAAGATAAATATTACTAGCTAGCACACGTACACATGCAATCCACACCATGCATGCAAATAAAGTTCTTCGATCAAGAACCGTACCGTTCTTTGAAGTAGGCTATGGGAGCTAGGAAGACAGTGGCTACGAACTGCCGGAGAGTGATAAGGACCAGGCTGTTGAGCCCTTGTTGGAGCGCCTCCTTGACCAACGCCGTCATCACAGCAGAGATGAGGTTGAAGACCAGCATTGCCATCACTGGCCTCCACTCATCCATGTGTGCCATCCCCCACATCGTTGTGTTGTGACCCTGTCAATGCAAGATGCTCTAGCAATGCAAGGTTGATATGGCAAAGGTCTAGCAGTCAGGGACTATATATATATCCACACACACACATACATATAGGCCGGGCTGCCCTTCCACTAGCTCATGTCCCGGAAAAGCGACGGCTCTCATTCATTCTGTGGAGGCAAAAGGAAAGGCAAGTGCTCTGAGCATACCTTGTTGCTCCCCAGTGGGAGTTAACAGTCAAAAATGCATATATTCATCTGGAAATCGCAAAATCAAATTATTGCAACACGAATGTGAGACTATAATTAAAGTCATGATTAAGCCCCAGCACTGGCATTTCCTTTTTAAATATCTGCATAAGATGCCAAGAAAGTGTAGAAAAGCTGGATGCACTCAGGTTAAAAAATTCCAGAGAAAGCTCTTTGCACAATCAGCTAGCTGGTAGTGAAGTGGCTGGTTGCTAGAGAATGAATTGTACAGTCTATTCCTCCAACCCTAGAAGGGTGGGTAATATATATGAAGTACATGGGCCTCTAGATGGGCCAATACCCTACATGGGCTATATACACTAACACTCCCCCGCAGCGAAGTACTATCGGCGCAGCGAAGTACCAGACTGGACAAGAAACAAAGCATACATACAACACTCCCCCGCAGTCACAACTAGCCACTAAGAATGTTGAGACTGGAGCGGAACTCGGAGAATGTCGAAGAGGGGAGGCCTTTGGTGAAGATGTCCGCGAACTGTGAAGTCGTCGGGACATGTAGAACTCGAACCTGACCAATGGCAACCCGATCTCGGACAAAGTGTAGGTCAATCTCCACATGCTTCGTCCGCTGATGCTGAACTGGGTTGGACGAGAGGTACACGGCACTGACATTGTCGCAGTAAACAAGGGTGCTCTTGGCAAGCGGACTTTGAAGCTCTGCCAAGAGCTGTCGCAACCAAGACGCCTCTGCAACACCGTTAGCAACAGCCCGGTACTCCGCCTCGGCACTGGAGCGGGAGACGACCGGCTGGCGCTTGGACGACCAGGAGACGAGGTCGCCGCCGAGGAAGATGGCGTACCCGAAAGTAGAGCGACGAGTGTCAGGACAGCCAGCCCCGTCAGCATCTGTGTAAACGACAAGCTCAGTGGTAGGAGAGCGGTGAAGTGCCAGGCCGTAGTCAACTGTCCCACGAAGGTAGCGAAGAAGCCGCTGTAAGGAAAATGGCCCTAGGCCATGTTTATGATTTTGGTGATTAATGCCAACATAGTCATTGGGACTAACATGTTTGTCAAGATGTATTTTTGAAGGTATTTTTAGATTCCAAATGACGGTATTCAAGCCATCCAATTCATACCGAAAATCCAAGTGGCGGTATGTTGTAACCAAGACAAGATCACGCAAGTACAAGAAGCGAATCCTGCTGAAAAGGACCACCGACGCATTGTTGGTGAGCACCGACGTAATTGAGGAAGCAGCGGCGGATAAGTCGGTGCTACATGGCAGGGCCAAGATAGGCGTGTCAACAAGACCACAGGATGGTCCGATGCTCTGATAGAGGTACCACCGGATGAATCGGTGGTGAGGATCACGTTGAAGACAGAGCTCGGGAAAATGGACCATAGGATGGTCCGGTGCTCAAAGAGAAGCACCACCGGATGAATCGGTGAACGTGTCAAGCCATGGGTGCACTTCGTATGTGCAATCCATCAATTGATCCGGTGCTAAGGAGAGAGTACCACCGAATCAGTCGGTGCTCGGCTCGGCTCGTTTGATCGGCTCAAAATCGGCTCTGGCAAAAATCAACATAGCACCGATTGATACGGTGCTCCATTGACACAGCAGTGGATGAGTCGGTGATAGATTCAAGCCAACGGCCAGTGCAACGGCTAGTTGGCCAAATTGCTCCGTTGCAAAGCTCCGGTGCTCAAAAATTAGGTCGGTGCTCACGCAGAAACTTGGCCGTTGGAGCAACGGCTAGTTCTTGGACTTGGGGCTATATATACCCCCTTAGCCGGCCATTTGAAGGTGCTTGAGACTTGGGGAAGTGGTTGATAGTTTCTCTACTCATTTACAAGTGCTCATTCCACCAAAGTGCTCAATAGAAGATCTAGGTGATTAGCATAAAGCTTAGTGCTTGATTAAGTGCTAGTTAGACCTTTTAACGCATTGCATTAGGTGTTAGCCTATAGTTTAGGCGAGGTTTGCACACCTCTATCTATCGGTGCTTGCGCGCACCAAGAGTTGTAAGTGTCGGGGCTTGTAAGTCTTGCGAGACCCTCCAACCGAGTTTGTGGAGAGGCGGCCGTTACTTTGTGCTAGGGAGGTGAGGCCCTAGGCAATTTGCCGAAGCTCAACCAAGTGGAGGCGGCGAGGAGCATCCGGGAGAGGCCAAGCGGAGACCCACTCGCGTGTGGGGAAGTCCCATAGGTTATCCTACGGAGTGACTCGACCGGGGAGTTTATGCCCTTGCGCGGGCATTCCCTTTGATAGGGGCTCCAACAACGAGGACTAGTGGAAAGCCGTGGCTTTCCGATACCTCGGGATACATCGCCGTGTCGGGAGTTTGCTTACTCTATCTCTTTACATTCCGCATTACTTATTGCACTACATTTCGCATTTACCTTTCCTAGAATTGCCATGTGTAGTTGCTAGGATTGGAACCTAGGGTGCAAAACTTTTAGCGGTAGAGTTAGCAACACATAGAAAAACCTAGTGCACTTTTAGATAGAAATTGAAATAGGTTTTTATATGTGCTCTTAGCCATAGGTTTTTAATTGACCCTAATTCACCCCCTCTTAGGGTGTCACGGTCCCTTCAGCCGCTTCAGCGCGGCAAGGTGTGGCTCCCGAGAATCATGCATATGAAGGCAAACCTGCTGAACTGCATATGTGATGTCCGGT
Organism: Urochloa ruziziensis; assembly: GCA_015476505.1. Classification (NCBI taxonomy): domain Eukaryota; kingdom Viridiplantae; phylum Streptophyta; class Magnoliopsida; order Poales; family Poaceae; genus Urochloa; species Urochloa ruziziensis. The sequence goes on along the minus strand of CM027123.1, from coordinate 50,828,743 downwards.
CTGGTGAAAGTGAGGTAAAGCAACGCACCAGCAATGCACTGGTAAGCAGTCGGGTCAGCAACAGGAGCACCCTCAGCAGCTGGAAGCTTGGCCTGTGTGTCGACCGGAGTGGAACAAGGCTTGCACTCAGTCATCCCAGCTCGCTCCAGAATCTCAAGGGCATACTGACGCTGGTGAAGGAAGAGACCAGAGGGAAGAGGCTCAACAGTGACACCCAGAAAGTGATGGAGCTCACCAAGATCCTTCATCGCAAACTCCTGCTGTAAAGACTGAATGATGCGCTGAAGCAGAGTCTGACTAGAAGCGACCAAGATGATGTCATCAACGTAGAGTAACAGATAAGCAGTCTCAGAGCCACGGCGGTAGACAAAAAGAGAGGTGTCGGACTTGCAGTCAGTGAACCCCAACGAGACAACAAACGAGGTGAAGCGAGAGTACCAAGCCCGTGGCGCCTGCTTCAGACCATAGAGTGACTTGTTGAGGCAGCAGACAAGATCCGGACGACTGGAGTCCACAAAACCTGCTGGCTGGCTGCAATATACTGTCTCTGTCAAGGTGCCATGTAAAAAAGCATTCTTCACACCCAGCTGATGTACAGGCCAAGACTGGGACAGAGCAATGGAGAGAACTGTGCGAACTGTCGCAGGCTTCACCACCGGACTGAAAGTCTCATCATAGTCCACACCAGGCCGCTGTGTGAATCCCCAGAGAACCCAGCGAGCCTTGTAGCGATCCAAGGAACCATCAGCCCGACGCTTATGCGTCCAGATCCACTTGCCGGTGACCACATTGCAACCAGACGGACGCGGCACGAGGTCCCATGTCTGGTTGGCAAGAAGAGTCGCGTACTCTTCCTCCATCGCCTGGCGCCAGTGAGGGTCAGCAAGAGCCTCACGGGCAGAGGAGGGTACCAGAGAGATCCCTGGCTCTCCCCTGGAGGCGGAGAGAGCCGCAGACCGAAGAACGCCCGCAGCCCGCCGTGTCACCATGGGATGAGAGTGACCAGGATCCCGATGGATGACAGGCGGGTGGTAGACCACCGGATCCAGACGCGCGAGGGCCCGAGCCGGGGCCGGTGGTGGAGGCGGAGAAGAGGACTCGAGCGGCGGTGGAGGTGGAGATGGAGGCCGGGGCGACTGCTGCTGAGCCTGCACCGACTGTCGCCTGTAGACTCAAAGAGGCTGCGCGAAGCACGCGGGAGGGGGCGCCGGGGCCGCGCGTGGCGCGACAAATGGCGCCGGAAGCGGTGTCGGTGCACCAAGGGAACCTGCGGAAAAAGGATACACAGAGATAGGTGGCTGAACCACCGGGTCAGTCGAAAACATGGAATCCAACTCTGGATCAGGAGTCGGTGTGGGAGAGGTGGAGTAGGGGAAATCCAACTCGTCAAACACAACGTGTCGGGAGATAAGAACACGACGGGAGGTGAGGTCAAAGCAGCGATACCCCTTGTGGTCTGGGGAGTACCCAAGAAACACACAACGGGTGGAACGAGGAGCCAACTTATGGGGAGAAGTGGCGGAGGTGTTTGGATTGCACGCACACCCGAAGACACGAAGATGGTCATACCGGGGAGGGGTGCCAAAAAGATCGTGGTGAGGGGTGGGAGCGGGACACGCAGTGGAAGGAAGGCGGTCAAGAAGGTAGGTAGCAGTGTGTAGTGCCTCGGCCCAGAAGCGGGCCGGAAGAGAGGCCTGGAGGAGAAGGGTACGCACGACATCGTTCGTGGTCCGAATCATTCGCTCAGCCTTGCCGTTCTGAGGAGAAGTGTACGGACAAGACATGCGCAGCTGAACGCCCCGAGAGAGGAAGAAGTCCCGGGAGGTGCAGTTATCGAACTCATGACCGTTGTCGCACTGAACAGCCTTGACAGTGAGACCAAACTGCGTGGAAACCCAGGCAAAGAAGTGTAAGAGGGTGGGAAAAGTCTCAGACTTGGCACGTAAAGGAAAGGTCCAAGAGTAGTGAGAAAAATCATCCACAATCACCAGATAGTATTTATAACCAGAAATACTGAGAACAGGTGAAGTCCACAAATCACAGTGAATGAGATCAAAAGCATGACTCGCATGTGAGAAGAAGAAGAAAAAGGAAGTCGAACATGACGACCTATCTGGCAAGCATGACAGAGGTGCTCATCAGTAGTCCTAGTACAAGGGACAGCTGCACTACGACTAAGCTGAGTCAAAACGTCACGGCCGGGATGACCAAGCCGACGGTGCCAGGTAGTAGAAGAAGGAGCCATGATGAAAGCCGGTGAAGTAGTGGATGCAGATGAAGCAGCAGAAGATGGAAGGCGAAGAGTGTAAAGAGGACCCGAACTCTCACACCGGAGAAGAGGACGTCGGGTAGCCAGATCCTCACAGTAAGGCCAAGAGAGTCAAATTCAACTGTACAAGAGTTGTCAGAAGTGAATTGGCGAATAGAAATAAGATTATGAACCATTTGTGGGGCAACAAGAACATTAGGAAGACGAAAAGAACCAGAAGCATTGTCCACAGATGTGACTGGAAGACAGGACCCATTCCCGACCATGATAGAAGAGGGGTAGGAAGGGTGAGGTGGGTAAACAGAAGAAAGAATACCAGCGTCCGGCGTGGTGTGGAACGAAGCACCCGAGTCAGCAATCCACTCGGCACTGACCGGCGGTGTCAGCCCCATGGTGCTGAAGGACTGAGCCAGAGAGGCGGCATCCCACCTGCCAGCCCAAGTAGGAGCCTGGTAGGGCTGAGCGGGTGGCGTCCAGGTGAGTGGGGCCTGGTATAGCATAGCAGGTGGACCCCAAGTAGTCAGGCACGATGGCGGCGGAGCGGTGAACATGGTTGTAGGAGGGCGAGCCAACCCCCCCCCCCCCCCCGGTGTCGAGAAGGGCCACATGAAGATGCGCCCTGACCATGGGTCGGTGAAGGATGGCCAGGGTGCCGCTCCCGGAGCCGTCGGAGGAGAGGAAGCCGGTGGTGCGCCACCACCACCCCACCACCACCACCACCACACCCCCACCACGCCCACCACGGCGACGGCGCCCGCCACGGCCTCCGCCACCCCCGCTTGGCCCGGGGGGAGGAGCGCCAAGAAGCGAGGTGGCAGGCGGGGTGGCGGGCGGAGCTGGTGAAGCTGGTGGAGCGGTGACGAGCGCGGTAGAGGTGGACGAGGAGGACGCGTCAGGTGTGAGGCCGCGGGAGATCTCGTCGAGAGCGAGGTCCTCCCACACCTCCTTGAACGTGGGGAAGGGCCGCTGTCGTGGAATCCATGTCCGCATGAGGGCGTAGTTGTCATTGAGCCCTGGCAGGACATGGAGGACCAGGTTTCGGTCGCTCACCGGGCAGTCAAGGTTGCGAAGATCGTCAGCCATGCCCTTCATCCTCCGGCAGTACTCGCTGACGGAGAGGTCCCCCTGCGTGAAGTTGCGGAACCTGGCATCAATCCGGAGCACCCGGTGCTCGGCGTTGCCGAGGAACTGCCCCTCGACAGCAAGCCAAGCCTCACGCGCGGTGCCCCCGGTGGTGTGGGCCATGTCCTGGAGCACTAGGGAGATCGTCCCAAAGATCCAGGACATGGCGACACTGTCCAGGCGAGCCCAGGCCTCAGTCCGAGCCTCGGGAGGGGTGTCGACGAGGACGTGGTCGTCCAGGGCGTAGCGGCGGAGAGCGAGGAGGACCTGGTCCCGCCAGCGCCCGTAGGCGGTGGACGTGGGGTCGAGGACGACGGTAACCAAGGCCCGGATGTTCTGGACCCCGGCCGCCTGGAGGTGCAGCTGGGCGACCATCGGGTCGGTCGCGTCGTAGCGGGAAGTAGAGCCGGTGGGCGGTGCCTGGTGGGAGGAGGAGGCGCCCGCGTCGCTGGCGAGAGCGGCAGGCTGCTTCCCGGTGGCGACTAGGAGGTAGTGCCCCGTCTCCGCGATCTGGCGAGTGAGTACATCCGCTGTGGTGCGCTCGCGCTCCCAAGCGAGAGCGGCGGCATGCACGCGCTCCTCAGCGGCCGCGGCCTCGGTCTTCGCCGCAAGGAGGGCAGACGCGAGAGCGGCCTCGGCGGACATGGCCCCGACGGTGGTGACAGCGATCTCCTGGTTAGCCGGGCCGCCCAAGCCCAGGCCCGCACCCAGATCCGCACCCTGGCCCGCACCCAGGCCCAAGGGCCGGATCTGGGCCGCAGGAGCCCCTGGAGCAGGGGGCAGCGCCTGGGGGCAGGGGGCGGCGCCTGGGGACGGGAAGTCGCCGGCGGCGGCTGGGCAGGCGCATCCCGCGCGCCAGGTGCCGCGGGCATGCCCAGTCTGGCCGCCACAGCAGCTGCGACGGCGGCGGCGGACGGGAAGGGCAGGGGCAGGCCCGGCGGCGGCGGGATCCCCCGCGCCCGCGTCGGCAGCAGCAGGCTCGCCGGCGCCCGCGCCAGAGGTGGAGGAGCGCGACAATGGCGGTGGTGCGGCGGCAACGGCCGCCCAGGGAGCTGTGGCGGCGCGGCTGGGAGGCACGCGAGCAGAGGAGGAAGGGGAGAGCGGGGGAAAGGAGGAGGGGGCCGGGAATCCTGGCGGCGGCGGCGGCCGGCCGGCCATAGAGGCGGCGGCGGCGCCGGCAGTGCAGGGAAGGGATGGGTGGGAGAGAGGAGAAGAACCCTAGCTTGATACCATGCTAGTGGATGAATTGTACAGTCTATTCTTCCAACCCTAGAAGGGTGGGTAATATACATGAAGTACATGGGCCTCTAAATGAGCCAATACCCTACATGGGCTATATACACTAACACTGGTCAACTCTTTTGCCTCATCCCACAGGGTACTCATCATCCTATATATGCTCAATTGCACCATCACCTGCTACAACTGCCGACGTACAAGTTATACAAACAAAACAAGACCATATGTAAATTTGAGTATCAGGAGTAAGCACGTAATACGGACCATATGTAAACAAGATCATATATATAGAAAATCAGGAGTAAACACAGAGCCATCATCAGAGAGCATTTTAAGCCTGACTGGTTGAGCAGTAACAAATTTACAATTGTTAGTTTCCTTGTGGAAAATCTGATGCAGTGACTCAGCTCAATCCATGGAAAATTAAAGAAGGATATAAATTTCACACTTTGACGATCGTGTGCAGTAAAACTTACTAGTAGTAACATGTCCCTTTCTTTTGTTATAACATCACCGTGTGCGTAAGATTACACTGTTAAAGCTTTAGAAGCCTACTAAAAGTAAGCAAGGCACAATGACAGCAATGATACTATATACAGGAACTTGGCACTGAATTGTTCAAATAAGCTTGAAGTAGCATCATCGTAATCATACACACACATACATCCATGCAAATGGTTGCAACACAAATTGAGATGATTTTTAACGACATGCAAGGACAAACTTGGAAGATTGTCCTTCCTTGGTACGCACGGCTGCTTGCTTCACAGATCATTAACTTGCTTCCCCTGAACCTGATCTCGTTATTGTTCCAGTACTAGCAGTGCTAGCTGCTTTGGTTGAGAAATCAGCATCCCTGCTCTTTCCCCAGAGGTGGTCTAGTAGAGGCCACCAACGACAAGAGCGCGCGGCACCAACCACACTACAAGATAAAGAGTAGTGACTTTTTGATGTGTCCCATTTTTGGTCGCTGAAGTGCTACATCTTGAGATAAAGTTGTCTTTTGGCCCATAGTTGTTTACACTTGAGATCTTTCAGCAGAATATGTCAATCAAGAACCCATTGTTGATACGAGTTGACAGTACAATGATTTCAGGTCTACTATCCCCTCCTTTCGTCACTAGTGAGATCCCTACGTCTTCAATATTTTGCTTTCAGTACGTGATGTCTTATAAAGGAAAATATCAGGTGCAGGAGCGAGCAAACATACCTAATCAAAGTTATTCGTTCTAATCATCCATACAAAGATGTAAACTATGTAAATCGAGCTAAGCATGTAAACAACGAGGTCGCATGGCTTGCCATAGCGCGTTGTAAATCAAACTCTCTAGCTTAATACAAGCATGCATGCACAATCTCTTGCGTATTCGTTAAAAAAAAAATCACCAATGTAGAATACTTGCCTTTCATGAAGCAAAAGTGGCAGGCATGATCTGGATGAGTGGCATGAAGCCTGCCTGCTGTGAACATAACACCGGCCTTTTCTTCTCGATGCACCAGGTATCAGCACATATCCCACTATCTGCGAAAGTGTAAAGTAAGCAAGCAAATTGCAGTGCAATCCCTGCAGACTACAATGCACTGGATCTGAATTCATGGCCCATGTATTTTCCAATATGAAACTTACAGCATGCATGGGAAGTCCTATGTAGTACTGATGTGCTCAGTCATCACCCATGAGTTGTGGGTGAGTGTCCACCGGTGCCTCATTCAAGCCCCTACTCATGTTTTGAGAGTTTAGACGCAAAAAAGGATCTCCAACCGATCTCTTATCCAAGCCCCTCCCTCATCTGGACTCTCATTCATCCCCTCCGAACCCCCACATCGAGGAGCTTACTCATTGAGAGAGATAGCAGGAAGGAGAGACACCAGATAGACTAGTAAATGCAATTTCATCGATACTTGTGCAAATGTAATTTATATTTTAAATGAAAATATTAATTTGTGTTTTTTGAATGAAATTTTAGTGCTACTTATTTTTGTGTCCATAAAAATATTATACAATACAATGAGTGCAAATAAGTTTACTAGTTAGTTGCAAGATATGAATAAAATAGAAAGGTGTGTGAAAAGTAGGGAGGCATATGAGACATCGGTTGGAGTGCGCGGAGAAGCAAGAGTCCAAAACGTGAATGAGAGATCCTCAAATGAAGGAGTATGGGTCCAAATTTGAGACACCGGTTGGAGTTGCTCTATGGATCTACCTATAGTCATATAGAGTCATGAGCAAGTGCAACTTGCCTCCATCAGACTGTACAGTTGTACTCAATTGTTCACCTTTTTTCAAGGAAAATGCTTTCGTGATTGTGTCAACACTGACCTATAAGACTAATAATATTTGCTAGTATACAAAGACTTGATCTTATAGATGCACGCTGATGGACCGAGTGATCAAACACCTCAAATAAGGTAAGAGGATATGCACAAAACCCTATAAGGTCTTAAAGCAACACTTAGACATCATAAAAGAGGAGCCCAAAGAAGAGCAAGTTAAGAAATGAAGCAAAACAGTGAAGATTCTTCACCGGATCATCCTGTGATGCACCGGATTGTCTTGTGTCAACAGTAAATCACCTTTTTATGTGCAGCGGTTAGTTCACCACCTTAAACATGTTCAAGATGATAGAAGACCACCAAATAGCCCGAGAGTCTTGTTTGCATATGAGTGAACTCATGGCCAAATAGAATGTGGTAATGCTCAGGACCAGACGTCTGTGGATGGTTTTTCATTGGACGCTCGTGTGTGGTGTTGCGACAGTTGGGTTTTAATATTTCACTTGCTGATTTTTTATGTTGCAGCGCTCTCTTCGGAAAATGTTTCATAAAACATCGCTCAATGTTGCGGCGAGAATTTTTACTTCATCGCGTCCAAACGTTTCACTATGTTTCGGTAGGACTTTTTCAATGTTACAGTTGTATGATAGCGAAGTTGCAATAGTTTTGTTCCAATGTTGCACAAAATCGAACGATGTTGCACGCAACATGGCTCCGATGTTGCGACGGGAATTTTTACCCCTCGTGTCCGGATGTTTCGTGTTTCAGTACGTAGTTTCTAATGTTACAAACATACTTTTTTATGTTGCAAATGTACATTCTCGATGTTGCAACGATCGTCCGATGGAATTTTCTATCGGACATCTGGGTGCTAGCATGGCCTAATAGAATGGGATCAAAGGAGGAAGATGAGAAGAAAGGAAAAAGAGTGGAGATGGAGGAAATAGAAGCCCTGCCTTATGTTTATGACATGACCATCAATTTACCAGCCACAAGAGCAACTCCAAGAGACTCTTAATTCTTTCTAATTGTTACTTTTAAAGATTTTAATTAAAAGATACCTTTCAACTGCTTCTCTATTTGATTATTCAAACATAGCCACTCTTTATTTCAGGTTTTTTGCTAGCTACATATAGAAAAGAGAATAGCTTTTTAAAGTGCACACAAATATAGAAAAGCTGTTAGAAAACAGAAAGATATAAAAAAACAATTTTGATGCAAATGACTCTCTAAATGACATCATTTAGAGAGTGAGGTTTAAAGACTCTTGGAGATGCTAACAAGTCTAAATTTACTTCGGGAATCTGTAGATTATTCAGCAATACGGACAGGACCTCAACAGCAATGGCCACCCTCCACTGTTATGCATTGTTGTCAACCTTAACCGGACAAGATGGGCGGCCACACCCACAGCTTGTACAAGGAAAGAAAAGCGGGCAAGTTATAGAGTTCAACATCAAACCTTTTCATCAACCAGAAAAGCAAGAGGTATGTAGGGAGCATGAACAGTGACATGAATATAGAAATACTCTCACAAACAATGCCGATAGCATAGGAGCACCTCCTCCAATTACATAGCATCCTAAAACAGTACATAACTGATGGAACTTGTGAAATTTGAAACTGACCCACCCAAAAACACAGCAGAATAAAGATAACACCAACTCTCTCTAACACAGTTTTCCCTAGCAGCTACAAAAGAGCTCCCTACTCCTCAGCAATGGGACCCTTGTCACTCACATAGATACCATCCAAGAACTTCCTGATATCCTTGTTCTTCACGTGGCATTTCTGTTTTGAAAAAATCAATTTAGTTTAGGATGGTAAATCAGGAGAATCGACAAAGATGCAGTTCACTAACAAGATCATGGTCACATTTGCAGTTTGTAGTGCAGGGAGATTGGTTGTCACATAAGGGTTTGATCCCCAGGATCAGGCCTAGCTATAAGCAAATTGGGCTGAAATGCCAATCATGCTAAATATGCATGTACTCACGTTTGTGGAAGCACACATGGTCCAAAATTAACATTCAGCAACACCATGCTGGAGTTTATTATGAAAATGGAACATCACATCAGTCGCAGAATAGTATCCTACTCCCTCCATACTCATATTAGATGATGTTTAGGACAACGACACGGTCACCAAAATGTAACTTTGACTTCTTATTTTTACAAAAATATTTATTAAAAAATAATATATGTATACTTTTCTAAAAATACTTATCAAGACAAATCTACTCATATGGTTTTCACATTTTCAAACTCAACGACTTAAAAGTTATTCGTGATTTATATTCCCAATGTTTGACTAAAACCTTGTCCTAAACATCATCTAATACGAGTATGGAGGGAGTATAATTTAAGCCCTATGATAAGGAGTGAGTGGAACCAAAACAGAAAAACAGAGTTTAGGACGGGTTGAGAACTGACAAGATGCATGTTCACTAACATGATCATGGTCACATTTGCAGTTTTGAAATGGAGAAAGATTGCCTGTCGCACAATGGTAAACGTTGTCCCCAGAGTATATGATGAGGCAAAGATATTAGATTGAATTAAGTAGGTATCATCTTGGGTTGAAATACCAACTGTGCCAAATGTACCAGAATTTACAAAACCCCATGCTTGAGTTTATTTACGAAAATAGAACACAGGACTAACATCCAATAATTTCAAGTCTTGACAATATGATAAGGAGTGGGTGGCTGAAGTTAAGAGGTCAAGGGCTAAATCAGTGTACATTTAATGCAGTAAAAATCTTATATGCAAGGACTCTAACCTGATTTATGAGAGCAGCAGAGCGAGAGACAAGCTCGATATCATTGCCATCAAGAATGAGCTCATCCTTGACCTTCTCAGAACGCAAGATGGTCACACCTTCAAGCATGTCAACCTTCCTCACCTATGCAAGGAAACCAAAAACCTCAGAATGTTCAAATTCAGTGCATGATACCCGAGATACAGATAAAACCCTATAGGCATACACACATAGCAAAGTGGAACTGATATTTACAATTACAGCCTGTCCCGCAGTATCTACAGAACACAACTAGGCCAGCTATTTTGAATATAAGCTAACAAATGAAATTATCAAGAACTAGTTGCTTTGACATGTATTAAAAATATAGATCACACTGATCACCCCTTCCATAACAACTGGCAGATCTCATCTACCATTTTGTTAGGTCACTTTCACAGTTGATTTTTTGTGCAGTTCTGTGAGCTTACAAGTGCAATGCTTCACTGCACAGTGGGGTTCACAAGATTTAATGCCAGATCAAAGTAACATCAAGCTTACTGTCTAGTTCGAAGAATTTGGTTACTGCAACATAATAAAGTGAACTAAAATTACTAATTTTAGGCCCCAATTCCTATCCTTTCACTGACCTACTGCATTCCCAATCTTGTTCTGTCAGTTTTCAGCTTCTGTCTATCTGTAGTTTACTTCCATTCCAACAGTTTGAACTGAAACTAGCAGCGAGCAGCAGCAGCAGCAGAGCAAGGCTTGTATACCTTCTTCTCCCCGAGGAAGTTCCTGATCTCGATGGCGGTGTTGGCGTTGGTGATGGATGCGTTGATGGGGAAGTGAGCGTAGACGAATCGCATCTTGTAGCGGTATCCCTTGGTGACGCCGGTGATGAGGTTCTGGACGTGGGAGATGGCGGTGCGGATGGCGGCCATGGTGCGGCGGGTGCCGAACCAGGCGTCGACCTTGAGCTTGCGGCCTCCCTCCTGCAGCTGGAAGTCGAGGTTGAGGTGCTTGAAGTTGCGGGTGAGCTTGCCGCGGGGCCCCTCGACGGTGACAACCTTGGCGGCCACCTTGACGGTGACCTCCTCGGGGATGTCCATCGTCTCGGAAGCGAGGATGGTCTTCATCTCTCCTGGCGGCTGTGGAGAAGGCTCTTCTTCTTTCTTCTTCTTCGGCGGCGGCGGCGGCGGCGGCAGAGGGGGAGGACGCGAGAGAGACGAGCGGTTTTTATACGGGAGGGCGGCGGCGTAACCTAGCTTTGGGTCTGGGTGGGTGATCGGAGGTTATTTTAAGTGGGCCGTTACCAATTGAGCCCACTGCGCCTTTCACCAGGCCCAGCAGAAGTGACCAAATAAATGGTAAATCCATTTTATCTTCTTTTCGAAAAGAAAAATGCTGATGTTGAAGACAAAAGAAAAATAGCAATCACCAAGATATATATACAAGCTAGAGAGTGAAGAGAGATGTGGATCGATCGATAACCATGGAAAAGCTCGTCTCTCTGTACATGGATCGTGTTGGAGCATATGTGTTTGCGATGCATATATGTATACCTTCGATCTGGTGCATCAACAGACTGACTGCATGTGTAGTATAGCTACAATTAAGGATCGAGATGGAATCATCAGTAGACTTCGACGTTCCATTGCTCGGCCTTCTTGAGCTGCTTCTTGTAGTCAAACCAGTCGATCCCGTCCTTGGCTGCGAGGTCGACCATGATCTCGTCGATGCCCTTCTCCATGCCCTTGAGGCCGCACATGTAGACGTAGGTGTTGTCCTTCTTGAGCAGCTCCCAAAGCTCCTCCTTGTACTCCGCCATACGCGTCTGGATGTACATCTTCTCCCCGGCAGCGTTCGTCTGCTCCCGGCTCACCGCAAAGTCCAGCCGGAAGTTGTCAGGGGAGATCTCCTTCATCCGCTCCAGCTCCTCCTTGTAGAGCAGGGTGTCGCTCGTAGGAACTCCCAAGAAGAGCCAGGCCAGGCCGGTGTACTGCATTAACTTTTATTAATTAGCTAGTTATTCAGCTAGCATGCATGATCGAGCAGCTTGACTACATATATACGTATAGTACCTTGTAGTCCTGGTGCTCCTCGAAGAACATCTTCCACAAGAAGGAGCGGAAGGGGGCGATGCCGGTGCCCGTGGCGAGCATGATGATCGTTGCGTTGGGGTCTTTGGGCATCAGCATCTCCTTGCCCACTGGCCCCGTCATCTTCACCTCAGACCCGGGCTTCAGGTCACCTGCATATATATATGCATCATTTCCGTTGGATTATTATTGGATCATCGATCAGTAGTTACCTACCAGCTCGATCGATCATCAGGCCGGTATACAAATCAATTCAATTGTACACAGCAGAGCAGGAAAATAAATTAAACTAGCAGCTAATTATATATGGAGGGAGTAATAAGCAATTAAGGAATACATGACTGACATAGGAAGTTTGAGCAGACTCCTTTGACGATCTCCCCTTGATCGTTGGTGTAAACGAGCCTCTTCACGCACAGCGACACCTGCACATGCATGCATAATGTATTTGTGTCTGCAATGAGCCAATAATGAGCCGCTAAAAATTAAAAAGGAAATCAACTCACGGTCTTGGAGTCGCCAAAGTCGCCGATAGCGCTGCTGGCGATGGAGTAGAGCCTGAGCTTGTGCGGCTTGCCGTCCTTGTCGACGCCGTCGGCGATGACGCCGATGGACTGCCCCTCTCTGTAGGGCACCTCGCCTTCAGTGCTGAAGACCATGTGCCACGTCTCCCCCGGCGCGTTGTCGCCGGTGATCCTGGTGTTGAAGAGGCACCTCCCCACGTACGGCTCCTTGGGCTTGTACTTGTTCGTCACAATCCCCTCCTCCTGCTTCTTCGAGACCTTCTCCTTCTTCGCCGGCGCCGCCGCGGTCTCCGTCGTCGACACCTGCACGCGCACCGCCCGCCCGGCGGCCTTGCTGCTGCGACGCGGGTACGACAGGAAGTACTGGTGCTGGCTGCATGGCGACGGGGACAGCGCGGCGGCGGCCTTGCTGCCAGGGGAGGACGAAAGGGAGACGGTCACGGCGGCCATGGCGGCAGCTGTAGCGGGACGCCGGAGGAGGATTGGATGGGATTATTTTTGGGGGGCAGACGAGACGAGAGGAGGGGAGGGGATTGGGTTTTGTGCTGTTGCTTTGCCACACTTTGCTGGCGGCCAGCAGATGAGTGGTGGAAGATAGACCAGCAGCTGAGGTGGTGGTGCTTACCACCGCTGCAGGCCAGCAAGATGGTGCTCCCAACTCTTGCATGCCTTGTCTTTGCACTGTTCCCCCTTTTATGTACTTTCGAATTTCCCCTATTGCATATTTTCAATTTGAGATTACACTTTATTATATTTTTAAACAAAGGCATTTACCTGGCTTCACTAAAAGCCTATCAGTTTGCAGTAGAACATATTAGATGAAAACATCAAAATTGGCCAGTGTGGGCTGACCTTTGTAGGCCCAATTTGTTGCATGAAAACACTCAACGTGTAATCGTGTGCCCGTAGTGGCGAGTGCGATGTGCAAGCAATGATCCCATGAATATTATGGTGTTGTAATAGCTATGCACTAAATAAATCAAAGATGCAACGAACATGGCCCTATTAGCCATATGTTTGTGAATTTGGTGATTGAATGACAATATAGTCATTGAGACTAATGGTTTTTCAAGCGCATGCTTTGTATTAGGTCCCAGGAATTCAAATCACGATATCTTCGTCCAAATGGTAGTATTTTAGTAAAAGCGAAATATTGGCTAAGGGCTATAAGAAGTTTGAATTTGATGAGTTGTAGTTGGAAAAAGACAATCAGATCATCCGAAAGGGTCAAGCTTGCATGGATCGGAGCAAAGGATCAACCCTAGACAACAAAGCAATAGGCGACTGGATGATCTACTGGGAGCCTGTTTGAATGGATCGGATGAACATGTTACAGAGTGTTGTTCGAAACGATGAAACCCTTAATGATCAGATCAAATGGTCACCTGGAGGCAACCACGATAGGATGCAGTGGATTGATCCAAGTTTATGGAAAGATGTTCCAAAGACGTCGTGTGTTGCAATGAAGTAAAGTTAGTTGGGTCGGATGTTCCTATGCATGACCGAATAAAGTTTCAAGTAGTCCTTACAAGCTAGCTAGGGTTTTGTTCCAAACGATATGTGATCGGTTGATCCGATAAAAGAAGCCACCACGTTTGGGTGATCCAAAAAGGAAGAATATACACCTTTGGATTTTATAAAGATCTAAGAGTATCTCCAACCGTCTCCCTTTTCCCAATCCAACTACCATATTGGGAGAGTTGGTGAAAAAATTTATGCTTCAATAGATCCCTTTAAACCTTGCCTTGTCCCAATAGTTATTTGGACAAACCAATAATCCGCCCTTGCTCTCCGCAAATAGAGGGGGAGTTGTGATTCATCCCAATATGGTAGTTGGATTAGAATAAGATTATTGGAGAACTGCAAAAGCAACTCTTCCAATAACAATTGAAGAGATATCAGGACAACCCCATTAACTAATTATTGGGTATCGTTGGAGATGCTCTATGATCTAAATGAATCTAAAATGTTTATGTCTAATCCAACTAATAAATATATAAATTTGACATTTTAAAATAAAAAAAATAGAATTCAACTCCACGAGAATAATATGAGTCGTTGATTTAAATGTTGATCTAACAGAGATAACAAAGACACTATGTATCAAATGCAGTAATAATAGTTCATTTTTGAAACACAATTTAAATATGTAGATCTCTGCTAAGTAATAAACGGAATCACTACTATCAAACCAAGATGTTGCACCTCTCAGCATTATATCACCTTATATAGTTAGCCAATCTGGTAATGATGCATCAATACTTCTCCACACGTTTTTGTGATGAACACACGTCATGGGTGTTTGGCCGCTTGCTATGGCACCAAAAACAAAAATTCCAGAACGACACACCTTACTTCGATGTCACGAGCTCTAGAAGGCTAAAACTAGAACTTTATAAACTTGACATGGTAAAAAAAATATTTTGACTGGCAACCCGTTCATCCATACCGGTATCAAAGGTGTCAACAAGGATGTAGTTTTGAATACACAACTAAATATGAATGATAGATTGCTACCTTTGATGAAACCAAAAATTGACACAACTATTGTAGCTTAGTGACATACCATCATGCAGATGCAGCCGCAATGGATCGATTAATGTTGCAATATAAAAACAATCATATTATTTCTAAAAGATAGCAACAGTAATTTTTAATTTCTAGGTATTCAATTATATCGTGAATTAATGTCCCGCACCAAATTATATGATGATAAAAGTTGTTAGTATGACATCAAATCATTGCAGATAAATATATATAAAGATTCTTTCTATAAAACTTTATGGACATTCCCGATGACCCGATAGTGCAACTCAATCTCAAATTTTGCTATTGTATGTTATAGTTGATTTCTCTCTTCATAATAGTACAATCATTGATTCTACATTAGCTTCATTGAATAAAAATCTACTTCACTTTGATTAAAAAGGAAAGCTTTTTCCTAAAACTTATAAACTATGCTCCCGAGTATGATTGCCAAATTCTTCATTAATACATCCATGCAAAATTTATGCTTCAAACATTTAAAGATTCAAAGAAAAATAAAAAAATAGATTGACAATACACACAATTTCACAAAAAATGATGTGGATATGGAATGTTGTCTTTAACATTCTGATTTGAAAGCATCATAAGGCAACCACTAGAAAAAAATACTAATGGTGGATTACGTAAGTGTTCTTAGTTGGTTAGTCTCTTCAAAATTTTCAAATCACCACTAACTTTACAGAGGAAAAAAATTAAAATCTTGAAGAGAATAAGTTCATAACAATGGGGCTGAGTAGGGATGGGCAACATTCATCGGTTTCAATCAACAATGAGCTATATAAAAACTTCTAATCCACCCTTATCTTATTCTTAAACCTTAAGATTTATTTGTAGTCACAACTATAACATAGATTCACATTACAATATAAATATATATTACTTGCAATAAACAAAAAAAATACATGTGTCTGTAATATGGTTTATTTCTTTTATCACAAACACATGTTTCATGCCACAAATATAAAAATAAAAAGTATGATACTTGGGATCGGGCTTTATATTCTGACAAATAACAAAACAAAATCATATGAGAAAAAATATTTTCATACAAAGAAGATCTCAACTGTCAATATAAAAAAACTAGCTACCCGCGCAAACTGCGCGGGCCAACTTGCTAGTTTATTTGGATAAGATTGGGTCGATTCAATCCTCGCTCGAGTGGTGGCTCTCTCTCTCTTGCGGATATAATGTGATGTTCCCTGCGTCTCCTTTCTCTCCTCCGCTTGTGTAACTCCTGTACCTTTGCCCCAAGGCACCGTGTGCTTGCCTCCAAATGTAGCTCCCTGAGCTCACTGCCTAGTGGCTAAGTTTCAACCAATCCAATTTCATAAAAAAAAAGTTTCAATCAATCCAAGTTTAAGGGGCAGCTTGCTCCGTCATTGTAAAAAAAACCTACTCTAATAATATATTTTATTTAATTACTTGGTAGTTTGCTAAAGATGCTCTAATGACGTGGTTGGACAGGTGGTGTGGGCGATGTTGTCGACTGGTGTGGGGGGTATATATGTAGGAATACATCTTGGCCATCCGTATGATTAAAATAATTAGTACTAGTTATTAAGTTTATCTTCTTTCAATCAAACACTTTGCATGCATTTCTAATGTCGTTGGCAGCATCGGTTCGATCTTTAGTTTAATTTGCAATGAAGAACTAGCTTCCTGATTTGCAAATGCATGATCGAGCAATATATTATAACCCCATCTCTGCTTGCGTCGATGGAGAGCATCAGATTTGCAGGGCACCAGCGAAAAGCAAGTAGCTAACGACCGTTGACAAGCATGCACACCTTTAATTTGCTTTCTAATTTGTCTAGCTTTCTTATTGATTTACTTTTAGTCAGAGCTGAGATCGAGATGCTGTGCAGTGTGCTTAATTAATTAGTTCTGTCCCACCACTGAATATTACCAGTACTCTACACGTTCGTTCTTAATGCCTGCGCTACCTCGACACGACAGCATGTCGATAGATCTGATAGATTGTTGTTGTTTCTTGTATATATGTATGGTATATTGAATTTGTTAGAGCATAAAATCAGAATATATGTATATCTACTACTATATGACTGGTGGATTTGACATATCATTGCATGCTTGCTTTAGTTAATTACTACATTGACCAAGGAAATTAATAAATTAAGCAAATTGAGAAAGAAAGAAAGTGTTGGATGGATGGATCGATCCTTGTGTTGTCTTTGGGTTTTGTCGCCACTATATAGGAGGTCCCCACTAAAGGACTTCTCTCAACCCTCAAGAGGCCACGTCATCATCCCACTAAGATGCATTCAAAAGATCACGACATATCCAAAGTCATGGCAGATAGATCAAGAGTCACGCACGCCTCCCCACCTCCCTCTTATTTACTGAGCAAGGCACTCGCAACATCAAGACTCTTTGCATCGCTGCAGGCCTGCAGGGTGCTAGCGATGTTGATCTCTCGGGTATTACTTTACCGCCGGCGAGGCGTCACAGCAGGCGGCCTTACCCGGGTCGGCAACGCGGGTTGCTCATGCACCGATCGGGAAGGAGGAGGCGAAGCACTTTGGTTTTGATCCCAACGCTACGTGTAGGTCTGCTCCCCGCTTCCTTTTTCTTTTATATCCAATTTCATTAAGTTATGTTCGCATTTAAGGAATTTAGGTAGATTTGTGAGGTTTCTTTTTCTTTCATGTCAGGAGGGCTTTGAACGAATCGAAGGCCAATGAAAAAGTAATTCATTATTGCAAGTATTGTCATTTTATGGATAAACTGCATACATATCTTTCATAATTATCTAGTACATTAAAACTCTTTGCAGAATGCATCAAATAATCATATATAATTACACAAAATATCCCACGGCAACGCGCGGGGAATCACATAGTCTGAAGAAAAATAATACCCATATGCATCACGGATCAAACTGGACGCATGGAGAGAAAAAGCTAACTAGTATTAGATGCTAGCATTGGATCGTCAGCTTCATTAATTGTTCCTTACCTTTCTTTTAATTCATTACCATTAATTTTCTAACGATTATATTCTTCAATATATGCTTCTTGTTGGAGTATGTATAACCCTTTGTGCGATAAATTAATATATACAACCTTTTTCAAATTTCTTGGAGATCTTTGTGCATGGAACCTTGGTACATAATAAACCTCGAGAGAGAAAAGAGATCACTCAAATATGCTACGATATAGTCCTCCTCTTTCTTTCTACATACAACAAATTGTGTTATCCATTATTTTAGAGGGCTCAAAAAAAGTTATTCTTAATTAGTACTAATAGTACAATATTGTAAGATTAAGAAATGATGTCCTCAATATACATAGAGAGAGAAAATATGAAGCTTAATTAGCTTTTTCCAAGGCATCCATCCCGCCTCCTTTGCCCTCTTTAATTTTAGCATAAAGTTACACGCACAAAATTATCCCGGCCAGGCCCGTTGATTCTTTTGTCAGATAGGTTCTTCCATTTGGATGGTCGATCAGCTGCAAACTTATATTATCTGAATCGATGGTATCATTAATTATTGAGTGCGCATGCATAAAGCAAACTGGCTATATATTTGGATGGTTTAATTTGCCTGGATTAATTGCTTAATTAATTATATATTGCTGGACGGAGGCCATTGGCCATGATGCTATAAATAGCTTCCTTAACTTCATGGATGTGTGTGTGATGTAGTAGTAGTAAGGCAAACACATATTATTAGTAGATGAACCCAGCAGATCGAGCTTATTAATTAGAGAGAGCTTGAGTACGTTTCAGCAAGTTAAGTATCAACTAACCGACGACGAGCAGAGATAGATGGGGCGAGGCTATGCTTGGGGTGACTGTAAGCCTACGGCAACAATGCTAGCGATTGTTGTCGTATTTGCCGCGCTTAACACACTCACAAAGATGGCTTTCAACCAAGGGATGCACACTACTGTACTCATCACACTTCGCCAGTTCACCGCCTTCCTCTTCCTCGCCCCCATCGCCTACTTCCGAGAGAGGTAATAAGCTAGCTTTTGTTTGTCTTTCCTTTGAATCAAATTAAGTTGGAATTCATGAATGAAATTTTCCTAGAAATTAAAGTTTGCATATATTGTATGCATGCATCTTGCTGGTTGGTTTAATTTCTCGATCGATCACATATATGATGCGCGTATATATATGTATATGTAGGAAGACAAGGCCTAAGCTGACCCTGGAGGTCTTTGTGTACCTCTTCTTCAGTGCAGTGCTTGGGTAAGTTGTGAATTATGAGCTAGTACGTAGTGCATCATCATATCTCTCCATGCATCACTGGTGACGCGTGCTTTTAATTTCTGCATGTGTTGTGCTAACTAATCGGCCGGGCTTCCTGCTCTTGTTACATATATAAAATACAGTGCCTCACTTACCCAATGGCTATTCTTCGTGGGGCTACGGTGCACTACAGCAACATTTGCATGTGCCTTCATCAACATGACTCCCATGTTCACTTTCGTTCTGGCACTTCCTTTTGGGTACGGTAATCCTTAATTTCACTTCACTTTTTTTAACCTCTCGTACGTATGCTTGCATATGGTTATTGTACTGACCCCTTCAAGTACTTTAATTAGAAGGTAAATTAATAATAATACATGTATATACAATGTCGCTGCCTGTAACTACTACTGCAGGATGGAAAAACTAGACCTCAAGACTGGAGCCGGCATAGCAAAGGTGATTGGCACAACAGTAGGGTTCACAGGGGCAATCATCCTTGCACTGTACCAAGGCCCGTCACTGACAAAATCCCAACCAATGGAGCTCTCCACTATGGCTGCGGGCCATGGTGCACATAGATGGGTGATTGGGTCTGTGGCCCTACTTGCTGGCGCGGCATGTTGGTCCTTTTGGTTCATCCTCCAGTCAAGGCTGGGGAAGAAGTACCCAGCACTCTACTCTGGAAATGCCTTGATGTTCCTGCTCAGCTTCCTTCAGATGGCTGCTGTGGCGCTGGCTACAGAGAGAGACTTGTCAGTCTGGATCCTCAGAACAAAGCTTCAGATCATCACTGTGTTCTTTGTGGTAATAGTTGATCAAGATTACTACATTAGTAACCTTTTCCCGGACCATTTCTTGATAAAAGAACGAAAATTGCCATTGTGTTCTGTTAGGGGATAATGGGGTCTGGAATAGGTTTTCTGGCCATGTCTTGGTGCATCGAGCAAAGAGGTCCAGTCTTCACCACTGCATTCACACCTCTGATACAACTCATAGCAGGTACTATCAACATCGTCGCTCTCCATGAGCAGCTTCATGTTGGAAGGTATACACAGCTGGATTATTCATTCTTCTAATAAAGTAATAATAATAATAATTTTGGTTGTTGGTGTGCTTCTCCAGCGCGCTGGGCTCTGCTCTTGTAATTGTTGGGTTATACTTGGTCCTCGCGGCAAAGACTAAAGAGGCATCAGATGCTGCTCCTTCTAGCGATGCACTGGTGGAAGAAAAAACCAAGCAAGGAACACAGCAAGCAGAAGAGTCGATAATCACGCTAACAAAAATGCAAGAGGAGGTGGTCTGAGTCTCTACGTGTGGATCCAAGATCTCGGAAAAAACAAGAGAAATCAATTTAATTTTATTCCCGAGAAGAGAGACAACAGTCAAGGTTTTGTATGTGCTGCAAACCGGTCTGCAGTCAAATCAAATTCAAATGACCTGAATAGCCATTGGGTCTGTACTCCGTGCTAGCAAATCCAAAACTGTCTGTAGTCAGGTACTCTGGTCTGCATGTAAAGAATGGCTTCTCTGCACTGCAATTTATACATTTTATCTGCTGCTTTATTAACAGTATCCACAAAACAAACAGGAAAAGACATTGGTTACCTTGTAACCTACTACGATGCTGTCCTCTTGTGCTGCATGCATTGTCTGTCGTTCCCATCAGATATGTCACATGTTTCCCAGCCTCCACCTTTTCAGTGTCTCCTCTAGTTCATAACTGCAAAAAAAAAAGTCAAAGGCTGGAATCGCCCACAGTTTCGCTAGATCCTATATAATCTGAAGTCGCATGCACAAGACCTAGTCATATAGGATTATTTTCCATGTGCTCGATCCATATCAATCTGACGACCGTGTTTCTCGATCTCCAACAAACCAACTAATTTGGCCATGCCCATGGTCAACAACACACATGTAGCATCCATCCATTTCTTCTTCGTCTTCCCATCCTTCCCTTCATTCAATTCCTTTCCTTCCATATATCGTCTTTAGTTATATTGTTATGCTTGTCGTCATGCATACCAAAAGCAAAAGGTTTTTCTTCTTTCTCTTCTTGATTCCCTAGCTACGACCTAAAACATGCATGCATGTGGCAAATGAATACGATTGTATCAAACCGTAATCTTGTTTTAATATTGCTAATTCCAACTCCACACCAGCCTCTGACGGAGAGGAATTATTAAACAGTAAGGTAAGTTAGTTTCCTCAGATATATTGTTTGGTCAATTATTTGTTTGATACTTCTTTGATTTTTGATTCATTCATCGTTTATTGACTTATAATTGTTCATAAGTTCCCTCTATATACATGTAACTTGGACTCCACAATACACATGCATATTATTGCATATATAAGGCAGGTCATTAGAGGTATAAGAACCGCACGGGCAAGGTGATGATCAATAGGTAATAGATTCATGCATCTGACTCTGCATATACCAGCAACATCAACATGAACAGGTGATAGATTCATGGGATAAAATGTAATGCAACAACTTAATTTGCATGCATGTATAACAAAGAGGGATAATGAAGCATTATCAAAATTTGCACTCATATATGCTGGTTGTAAATTCCAACAGTCCAAATAAACTCGATCTAAACTGAATTTTTAGAAAGAAGAATAAGTAAAATAGTAGGCTATTTGAATGCAGTGCCGTGTGCGTTCACTCATAGGCGAGTCGTTCTGTCGACATCATGTCATTTGTACATGGTTGAGCTAGCAATGTGGACGCCACTTAATTCTATTGGTGTTGACCGGACCTCAGCAGTACAGCACCTAACAAAAGATGCGCACCTGAGATCAGCAAACTGAAGTTTGAAAAGAAGGCTACTTAGTTGTTTGAACCTTTTAATTAATTACTAGCTCACTCTAGCTAGGAGAGTCGTACCTAGCTAGCTCAATTCTAACAAGTAGTTGATGCATAACACTAATTCTAGTCTAATTAGTACTCTTGGTTTAATTTAGTTCATGCGAAAGCAATGACGACGGTACTATGCGTATTCGTATCAACTAAATAAATCATGCAAGAAGTACTTGCCTTCAACATACAGTAGTATATAATTAATTAACATCCCACCCCCACGCATCGGCCATCCATCTGTTATAAAATTAGTAACTTGCGTGCAACACTGGATCAGCAGCACGCAGCTGGATAGCTTTTTGAATGACTAGTGAATCTCCTTTTTGACATGCTTGCCTTGCCTTGTATGTTGTCCACCCAAACCAAACTCTGCTGGTCGCTCCTGGCCGGCCGATGCAACTCACTGCTAGCTACTGAAATTAACTGAAGATGGGCAAAGAAAGCAGATGCAGAGTTTTCCTCATTGAATATATAGTAGATATATATGGTATATACACATGGCTTAATCAGACTGCCCTGCACTTACGCAAGTGCTATTCAGGTACTAGGCTAGCTGTCACTCAAGTTGCATTGCATCCATGGGTAATATATATATACACTCGTCCTACATACAGTAGCAGTAGTAGGCAGTTGATCGAGGTCGCTCGCTATATATATATATATATATATATGCGCACTCTGCCTGCCTGCTGCAGGGGATCGGATCAGACGGCGGCGGCGATGGTGGAGGCCGGCGAGAAGCCGATGGCGGCGTCGTGGTCCGTGGAGGCGGTGATGCTGCCGGCGAGCATGGTGCTGGTGCAGGCCTTCACCATGGGCGCGCTCCTCCTCTCCAAGCTCGCGCTGAACGTGGGCATGGAGCCCTTCGTCCTCCTCGCCTACCGCAACCTCATCGGCGCCATCATCGTCGCTCCATTCGCCTTCTACTTGGACAGGTACGCAAGCTGCTTGCTTACAAGCTACGCCGACTAGCTCGAAATCTGTGCGTACGTACATGGATCTTATTATTAATTCACTTACTGTAGGTCATACTAGATATGCTCTTGTCGTTTAGGGCAATATTCCATTATGTTCCTAGTAGCGTGTATGTTGTGCATAGATAATTAACATGCATGATGCATCCAAAATTAAACCGGCCGACCAGGCGTTGCATGACCGTTGTGCTATGCCGGCCCGAAATATGCAAGACACTACGTTGCCCGAATTGTGACTGTACCTATTTTACTTAATAATTAGATGGGAAGAAAATATATAGGCGATTGATCGAATTGGTTACAGGGCGATGATTCGCAAGGTGAACCTGAAGGTGGTTGGCTTGCTGTCGGTGAGCGCTCTGTTTGGGATCGTGCTGGCCATGGGTCTCCACTACTACGGCCTCCGCGCCACCACCCCGGCCTACTCCGTGGACTTTCTGAACCTGATCCCGGTGGTGACCTTCGCCATGGCCGTGCTGCTCCGGCTGGAGAAGCTGGCGGCGCGCACGCTGGCCGGGCGGATGAAGATGGCCGGCGCGGCCGTCTGCGTCGGCGGCACCATGCTGGCCAGCCTCTACAAGGGCAAGCTGCTCCAGCCGCCCTGGCCCACGCACCTGCTGCTCCGGCAGTGGCACCACCCCGCCGCCACCGCGCCGGCGCACCACCGCAACATGGCCCTGGGCACCGTCTACCTCTGCGGCAGCTGCCTCGCCTACGCGCTCTGGTTCATAGTGCAGGTCCGCGTGGCCCGGGCCTTCCCCTGCAAGTACCTCTCCACCGCCATCGCCTGCGTCTCCGGCGCGGCGCAGGCGCTGCTCATCGGCGCCGCCGTGAGCCATGGGAGGGCGGCGTCGTGGCGGCTGGCGTGGGACCTGCAGCTGGTGGCCGTCGTGTACTCGGGGGCCTTCAACACGGGCGCCACCTTCTGCCTCATCTCGTGGGCCATCTCGCGGCGGGGGCCCATCTACCCCTCCATGTTCAACTCGCTGTCGCTGGTGGCCACCACGGTGCTGGACTCGCTGCTGCTCGGCACCGTCGTCTCCGTCGGAAGCCTGCTGGGGTCACTGCTCATCGTCATCGGGCTCTACGCATTCCTCTGGGGGAAGGGAAGGGAGATGGCAGCAGGCTGCTGCTCCTCCTCCTGCTGATCATCATCATCAGAATAATAATAAGCCAAATGCCGCTGTTGCTGCTGCTGCTGATCATCATCATCAGAATAATAATAATAAGCCAAATGCCGCTGTTACTGCTGCTGCCGCCGCCGCCGACGAACGCGTCTAGCCAGTCTTTACTTACTCTTAATTGGACGTGTATATTTGTATGCATAGTAAAGATTATGAATTTAATAAAACAAAAACGACGATATTTGGTACTCCCTACGTCCATAAAAGAATGCAACTTTAGAGTTCAAAATTTGTCCACAAAAGTGTTGGATTTAATTGGGCTTAGCCCCTTAGCCCATTTCCAAACAATTAAATCAATAATATTTCAGGCCCACAATTAATCCTAAGAGTTACCAAATGGTGGTTAAGGTAGTTAATCCCATATGGTTAATTGAGAAGGAATGTAACCAACTTAAATGGTGGACTATTTGTGCACCCCTTGTGAAGTTGAAATGGGAGCACCGGGTTGCCACACGCGCGCGCGCTCGCTCGCCGGCCGGCCGGACGTGACGAGACGAGACGAGACGTGCCGTTGCACCTCTTAACATTGACTGCGAGATAATTATTAGTGCTAATGGCTGAGCATTTGTGATTCAGTTACTAGTGCTAATGGTTGGGCAGTTACCAGTGTTAATGTGCAATTGTGTTTCCGTTATTAGTGCTAATTGCTGAGCGTCAGTTACTAGAGCTATTAACATTCCTACATCTCCCTCTACTATTTTAACTGCGTCCGCTGCTCTCTGAAAAGACCCCATTCCACTTTGTGCGCGCACACGCTGCTGGAAGAGTAGAGCCTCCGAAACCTACCGCGCTTGAGTTCCTGCTCGGGATAGCTAGGCAATCAGGTTTTTGGGTAGCGCAACAAGTGCGCGACTGCTCAACGATCGTCCACCTGCTGCTGTGATCGACTACTTCCCGGCGACCGTCCCTGTGTTCCCCAAGTGAACAGCGCGACTACATCCCGACGACCGTCTGCACTGCATCAACGACTTCGCTGCATCAACCTGTTCGGCTACTCCGATTGAGGGTAGCCCACGATCAACATGGTTGATCTATCTGCTAACGGCGCATCCGGTTCCTCCGGAAACGGACCCGCCCCTGGGTACATTCTTAAACTTACTCTGTTCTGTATGTTGTTCATGTTTTATACTGTCTTAATCATGAACACAAGCACATGCTATGTTATCACTCTTTCACTTGTTTTAATCATGAATTACCTGCTGAAGTTTGGAATTAAAATATATCGAAAATTGCCTACTTTCCTAACAATCCAAAAACCTGATATTGCTAGGTTTTCGGTTACTGGTTTTGCTGCATCAATTAGACCCAATGTTTTTGATGGTTCAAATTACAAACGTTGATACAACAAGATGATTCTCTGGTTGACTGCCATGAACGTTATTCACGTCGCGCAGGGGAAGCCCGAAGAGCTTACTCCAGAGAAGGAGCAAGCTTTCGAGGCTGCCGATAACCTGTTTCGTGGCGCCGTGATTTCCGTTCTTGCAGATCATCTGGTAGATTTCTATTTGTCCAAACCAACTGGCAAAGAGCTGTGGGATGCGCTTGAGGCCAATTTCGGTGCTTCCGATGCTGGGAGCGAATTGTATGTCATGGAGAAGTTCAATGACTACAAGATGATTGATGATCGTCCTGTAGTAGAACAAGCCCATGAGATACATACGCTTGCAAAGGAACTCGAAGGTTTTAAGTGTGAGTTGCCCAACAAGTTTGTGGCTGGAAGTATCATTTCCAAGCTACCACCTTTTTGGAGGGATTTTGCCACTTCTCTAAAACATAAGAGACAATTGTTCAGCGTTGCTGATCTGATTGGCTCTTTGGATGTTGAAGAGAAGGCAAGGGCAAAAGACACTCGCAATAAAGGAATTGTTGGAGCTTCTAGCGCAAATTTTGTGCAGAAGAAGAATAATTTCTCCCATGGCAAGAAGAAGAACAACAAGCCTGAAAATGGTGCAAAGACTAAGCAGACAACCACTTTTAAGAAGAAGAAGAAAGATGATGGTCACTGCTATGTGTGCGGTGAGCCTGGACACTTTGCTGGAAAGTGCCCACAGCGCAAGGGCGCTGCAAAGACAGCGAACGTGATTATTGGCGAGACATCTGCGGGAACATCGGGGTATGGAAATCATTTACCTACAGTTCTTTCAGTTTGTGATTCACCTGAATGGTGGATTGATACAGGTGCTAATATTCATGTGTGTGCTGATATTTCTTTATTTTCTTCTTATCAGGCCAGTGGGACTACCTCCTTGTTGATGGGAAACGGGTCACATGCGCGTGTTCTTGGTGCTGGTACGGTCGTTCTGAAGCTTACTTCGGGAAAGATCATGCAATTGAAGAACGTGCAGCATGTCCCTACAATCAAGAAGAATTTAGTCAGCGGGTCTCTACTGTGTAGAGACGGTTTTAAATTAGTTTTTGAATCCAATAAATGTGTGCTTTCAAAGTATGGAACTTTTGTTGGTAAAGGATGTGACAGCGGAGGCTTGTTCCGCTTTTCTTTGTCTGATGGTTGTAATAACATTGTGAATCATGTGGTTAATGTTGATGATGAGTCTAATGTTTGGCATTCTCGACTTTGTCATGTTAACTTTGGGTGTATGATGCGACTAGCAAATCTGAGTTTAATTCCTAAATTCACTCTAGTCAAAGGTTCAAAGTGCCATGTATGTGTTGAATCTAAATAAACTCGCAAGCTTCACATGGCTGCCGAGGCGAGAAACTTGGCACCTCTAGAACTCATTCATTCTGATTTATGCGAGATAAATGGTGTGTTGACGAAAGGTGGTAAAAAGTATTTCATGACTTTGATAGATGATTGCACTAGATTTTGCTATATTTACTTGTTAAAATCAAAAGACGAAGCATTACATTATTTTCAAGTCTATAAAGCTGAAGTAGAAAATCAACTTGAGAGAAAGATCAAACGGTTAAGGTCAGATCGTGGTGGAGAATACTTTTCTAATGCCTTTACTTTGTTCTGTGAGGAACATGGAATAATTCATGAGAGGACGCCTCCCTACTCACCTCAATCAAATGGGGTGGCCGAAAGAAAGAACCGCACTCTAACTGATTTGGTTAACGCCATGTTAGATACAGCGGGACTTTCCAAGGAATGGTGAGGTGAGGCTATATTGACTGCGTGTCATGTCCTGAATCGTGTTCCTACTAAGAACAAAGAAAAGACACCATTTGAGTAATGGAAAAAGAAAAGATTATCACTTTCTTATTTACGGACTTGGGGTTGTTTGGCAAAGGTGAATGTGCCAATCATCAAGAAACGTAAACTCGGAACAAAAACTGTGGATTGTGTCTTTCTTGGTTATGCTCTTCACAGCGTGGGCTATAGATTTTTAATAGTGAAATCTGGAGTACCTGACATGCATGTTGGTACAATCATGGAGTCCAGAGATGCTACATTCTTTGAAAATATCTTTCCTATGAGAGAGGAAGCTAGCACATCTAGTCAAGACATGTCTATTGATAAAGAACCTGCTGTTTTGATGGAACACACTGAACACACTGAGGAGGATAACAATGAAGCTCCTAGAAAGAGCAAGAGACAAAGGACTGCAAAGTCTTTTGGTGATGATTTCATTGTATACCTCATGGAAGACACACCTAAGACCATTGAAGAAGCATATTCATCTCCTGATGCTGACTATTGGAAGGAAGCAGTAAGGAGCGAGATGGATTCTATCATGTCTAATGGCACTTGGAAAGTCGTTGAACGTCCTTATGGGTGCAAACCTGTAGGGTGCAAGTGGGTGTTTAAGAAGAAGCTTAGGCCAGATGGTACTATTGAAAAGTACACGGCAAGGCTTGTGGCAAAAGGCTACACTCAAAAGGAAGGAGAAGATTTCTTTGATACATACTCACCAGTTGCTCGGTTGACCACAATTCGAGTGTTACTTTCTTTGGCTGCCTCTCATGGTCTTCTCGTTCATGAGATGGACGTTAAGACAACTTTTCTAAATGGAGAGTTGGAAGAGAAGATCTATATGGATCAGCCTGATGGATTTGTAACAAAAGGTCAAGAGGGAATGATGTGTAAGTTAGTGAAGTCTTTATATGGCCTCAAGCAAGCGCCCAAGCAATGGCATGAAAAGTTTGATCAAACTTTGACATCTGCTGGCTTTGTTGTGAATGAAGCTGACAAGTGTGTACTATCGATATGGCAACGGTGAAGGAGTGATTTTGTGTTTGTACTGATCTTTAGGACAAACCTTAATGTGATTAAGGAAGTCAAAGACTTTTTATCTCAAAAGTTTGAGATGAAAGATTTGGGAGAAGCTGATGTTATCCTTAACATTAAGCTAGTCAGAGAAGGCAATGGTGGGGTGACTCTTACACAGTCTCACTATGTGGAGAAGATCTTGAGTCGCTTTGGTTACAGTGATTCTAAACCTGCTTCAACGCCTTATGATGCTAGCATGATTCTGAAAAAGAATAAAAGGATAATGAGAGATCAGTTGAGATACTCTCAGATAATTGGTTCATTGATGTATTTAGCTAGTGCCACGAGGCCTGACATCTCATATGCCGTGAGCAAATTGAGCCGGTTTGTTTCAAATCCGGGAGATGAACATTGGTATGCTCTTGGAAGAGTAATGCGCTATCTAGCAGGCACAATGGACTATGGGATTCACTATTCCAGTTATCCTAGGGTACTGGAGGGATATAGTGACTCAAACTGGATCTCTGATGCTGATGAAATTAAAGCCACAAGTGGATATGTGTTCACACTTGGAGGTGGCGCTGTTTCTTGGAAGTCTTGCAAGCAGACCATCTTAACGAGGTCAACAATGGAAGCAGAACTCACAGCATTAGATACCGCCACTGTTGAGGCTGAGTGGCTTCGAGAGCTCCTTGTGGATTTACCGGTAGTTGAGAAACCAATACCGGCCATTCTCATGAACTGTGACAATCAGACAGTGATTGTTAAGGTGAACAATTCTAAGGATAACTTGAAGTCTTCGAGGCATGTAAAGAGGCGGTTGAAGTCTGTCAGAAAACTGAGAAACTCCGGAGTGATAGCCTTGGACTATGTTCAAACGGCTAAAAATCTGGCAGATCAATTCACAAAGGGTCTTTCACGCAATGTGATAGACAATACATCTATGGAATTGGGCTTGAGACCCATGAAAGTTGATCAGTAGTGGTAACCTGTTCTATGTGATCGGAGATCCCGTGAAGTAAGAACGGTGAAACAAGCCATTGGTCAACTATTAGAAGAGAACCTTTTTATAAGGCTCATTCCAGAGAAGGTGCATTTCTCTTCTATTCTGTATGGCAGGTTGGGTAAAACCTTAATGTGATCCGAGTGGTTCTTTTGAATAAAGATGTTGGCCTACAGAACATCTTTAAGGGTTGCACCTATATGAGTTGACTGCTAGTCACAGTCTACGAGATCGGGGTAATCTCTAGATACTCATGAAAGGCTCGGAGTACGACTTATAAGCTCCAAACCGCGGGGATGCATATAGCAGCCTAGTACTAACAAGGAATTTTGGTCAAGCTTGTTCGCACAAAACTGTCAATTCAAGGCATAGTCCATTGATTAGTTGTGGATAAGTGTAGCCACTACTCCAGGTGGAAGTTCAACTTAACAGTCTCCACTAAAGTTAGTATATCAAAACAGCAGTAAATTTGAGAGCATTTCTCGTGAGCCGTGAAATATTGGTGGGGTTGTTGGATTTAATTGGGCTTAGCCCCTTAGCCCATTTCCAAACAATTAAATCAATAATATTTCAGGCCCACAATTAATGCTAAGAGTTACCAAATGGTGGTTAAGGTAGTTAATCCCATATGGTTAATTGAGAAGGAATGTAACCAACTTAAATGGTGGACTATTTGTGCACCCCTTGTGAAGTTGAAATGGTAGCACCGGGTTGCCACACGCGCGCGCTCGCTCGCTCGGCTCGGCCGGCTGGCCGTGACGTGACGTGACGTGACGTGACGTGACAAGACGAGCCGTGCCGTGCCGTGCCGCGCCGCGCTGTGTAGCGTTGCCAGGTTTTGCACCTCTTAACATTGACTGCGAGACAATTATTAGTGCTAATGGCTGAGCATTTGTGATTCAGCTACTAGTGCTAATGGTTGGGCAGTTACCAGTGTTAATGTGCAATTGTGCTTCCGTTACTAGTGCTAATGGCTGAGCGTCAGTTATTAGAGCTATTAACATTCCTCCCTCTCCCTCTCCTATTTTAACTGCGTCCGCTGCTCTCTGAAAAGACCCCATTCCACTTCGTGCGCGCACACGCTGCTGGAAGAGCAGAGCCTCCGAAACCTGCCGCGCTTGAGTTCCTGCTCGGGATAGCTAGGCAATCAGGTTTTTGGGTAGCGCAACAAGTGCGCGACTGCTCAACGATCGTCCACCTGCTGCTGTGATCGACTACTTCCCGGCGACCGTCCCTGTGTTCCCCAAGTGAACAGCGCGACTACATCCCGACGGCCGTCTGCACTGCATCAACGACTTCGCTGCATCAACCTGTTCGACTACTCCGATTGAGGGTAGCCCACGATCAACATGGTTGATCTAGCTGCTAACGGCGCATCCGGTTCCTCCGGAAACGGACCCGCCCCTGGGTACATTCTTAAACTTACTCTGTTCTGTATGTTGTTCATGTTTTATACTGTCTTAATCATGAACACAAGCACATGCTATGTTATCACTCTTTCACTTGTTTTAATTATGAATTACCTGTTGAAGTTTGGAATTAAAATATATCGAAAATTGCCTACTTTCCTAACAAAAAGAATGCAACTTTAGAAAAAAGACAAACCTTTTGTAGAGTTTTCTAGTAGATTCTCATAGTGATATGCTTATAACAAGACTAACCTTTGTAGTGTTTTCTAGTAGCTTCTTATAGTGATGCTTGTAACATTGGATAGTGACATAGGGATAAATTAGTCATTTCACATGTTTATTGGTATACGTGCAAGATGTTAGAATTGGATTAGGGAGTAGTATATTATATAATAATCTACAGAAATCAAAGATGCTCTGGTTGGGTGGGGTGTGCGCGCGCGTCGTGGCGGTCCCCACCTCGTTTCCGCTGGAGAGCCACAATGCGAGAGAGCCAGAGAAGGCGTGCCTCTCCGCGTGCCGGTCCCCACCTCGTTTCCGCTGTTTGTCGTGGTCGTGGGGAGCCCGCCTGTCCACGTGTCGCCCGCTGGGTGGATCCATCCGTACGGTTGGTCCCGACGCACCGTACCCCTTGTGGGTCCCTCACGCGAGCAATACGAGTAGTCTCACTGTCACCTCAGCTGTCTTGACGCGACTGGGGTGGCAGTGGCACTCGCCCCCACACTAGGCCCTCTCCTCCACGCTTAATTACACGAGGCCAGAAAAAAATTTGTCTCTGTTAAAAAAATGGGATTAGCTTGAACACCCGCAGCTTTTCCAGAGAGAGAAGCATGCCAAGTCCACAGGGAAAACGGTAGAAAGAGAAGAAGACCAAACCACACTGGACCCGATCGAGTCATATATACATAGAGGTGTCTAGTTCTGCCCGAAATCAGTTAGAGAGTTAGAGAGTGTTTAGTTTCACCTGAAATCCAAAATGTTTTCATATAGAAAACCGTCTCAGTTCATTTTCTCTCTCTATACATACAATCTAATATAAAAAAATTTCGTCTTTGTTAACTAAACACCGCCTGCGCCTCCGGAATTTTTCCATCGGAAATGTATATGCAGCGGCTTTTCTGGTAGGGTGATTAAACATACACGACTGGCGAGTATATTAAATATTTTGTACACAAGAAAAGGAGAAAAAAAAAGATATGACGTGTATATTTGCCAACTGCCAAATGCAGCAGCAGCAGGACATGACTATGTAGCTCTGTACTGCATGCCCTTTGGCTCCTGCCAAGGGTTGGGTTGGGTCTCATATGTTTGCTTTCCCTTTTCTATTTCGAGATGGAGGCCAAACAAATTAGCTAGGGAATCCTGTCAGTCACCCTGCCACAACGTGTTGTTAATAAAGTATGAACAGCTCGCCCAGTTCTCTAGTGGCGCTCCCATCCCATCCTTATCATCACGTCAACCAACGGCCTAATGGGCATGTCAGATGTTCTCGCTTCTTTTTTGATAGTATCTCGTACATACCGCACCACAACAATCTACTCCCTCGCTCCCAAAATAAGTGAACATCTCACTTCTTGAGAAGTCAAACGCTTTTAAATTTGACTAAGAATATAGAAAAATAGTATCAACATTTGTATCTTCAAATAAATGTATTACGAAAGTATACTCAATGCTCAATCTAACGATGCTTATCATACATCATAAATAGTAGTAGATTTTTAATAAAATTTGATCAAATTTAAAAAGCTTGACTCCTCGAGAAGCGAGATGTCTACTTATTTTAGGACGGAGGGAGTATATTTGCTGCACGTCCTTAAAAAACATTTTAATTTGCAACAACAATATATATACTGGCTTTCCTTTCTCCCATTAGGATGCAGGTTTTGTTTGTTCTTGTCGTTTGAGTGGACCTAATTAAAATTGATCCAAATAATTAAAATAATTTAGATTTTGAAACGAGTAAAAGAGGAACGGAAAGAGCATTCACCCATAACTACTCATGTGCCTACTGCCTTGTATTCCTATTTTCACTATATATGTTTTCCTTCCAAAGAGTGAATAATGGACTCTATATCGGCGGCGCTCTAATAATAAGGATCGGCAAAATAAAACCTTGGACCAAATTAAACATCCGAGCAAGGTGCCCTCATAACAGGTTATCGGAACTTGAGAATATGGATATACTAAGGGAACACAAGCTTATTTGTTAGGAACCACGTACTATATTGTCTGAACAATAATTCCCGCAATTGCAGCAAGTGTAGTTTGTGCCCCGTGAAATAGAGAGCTCATGTATCTCATTCTACGATGATATATGTCTTACAAATTACATGACTCCAAATCGCCAAATAGTAGTTGACTAATTTGGTGAATAATTAAGCACATGAGAGCAACGGCGAAAAAATAAAATCCTTTGGTCGTTACGAGTGCTACTGTTGTTACACGAAATCACTAGTAGAGGGAATAATATACATAGTGCAAGATTATTTGAAAGAATAACTTGCATTGCCTGCAATTATATTAATGGAAACAAAGTGTCACTAGCTGCAAGATCCGAATTTGGAGGAAGAGGGAGTGGAATCAATCAAGACAATGATGATGATGATGGGATCCTACTGGCTGGGGTTGGTGGTGGTGGTGGTGCGGGGTTGGCCAGCCAGGTGTTGCCATTTGTGGCTCCTCCGACCCTTTCCTTTCTGAGTAACAAAATGTCAAAATGTCAAAAACTGCCCCTTCCTTCTTTTCCTTTTTTTTCTCCCCCAACAAATCGCATCGCCTCCTCGATTCGCCTCCTACGTACAAATAAAATCCCCAACGACGCTACCAGATTAAACCCCTCTCGATTCGCCTCCTACGTACGGCGCGCGCGGCAGATCCGAATCCGATGGTGGCCACGGCGGCGCCGCCCAACGAAGAAAACGTCGTCGACCAGCGGCAACAGCTGCCGCCGGCGGCGGACGCCCCGGCCGGCAGGAAGAAGGGCCGCCGCGAGATGCGCCAGATCGAGGACAAGACGAGCCTCCAGGTGACCTTCACCAAGCGCCGGAAAGGCCTCCTCAAGAAGGCGTACGAGCTCTCCGTGCTGTGCGACGCCGAGGTCGCGCTCATGGTCATCTCCCAGCGCGGCCGCTTCTACCAGTTCGCCTCCGCCACCGAGTACGTCCTCCTCTATCCCTAGCTAATTTATTCCTCCATTCGCCTGCCCCTAACCCTAGCAGGCCGCCTTTAATTTGCTCCATTCTTCTTCACCCGCCGGACCGTACGTAGCATGAGCTTATGGGTTGATTATTCCGAGATTAATCGCCAACCACTACGCGTACAGTACATGAAATGAAATGCATCCTGCACACACCGTGTGCTTGGCCTGATGCGTTATCATAGATTATTATTCTCTCGCTCCCATTTTTCTTTTTCCTAGTATGCTGGTAGATCCACATACATATTTGTTTCTTGGGCCTTAGATTAATTGTTAGAACACTGATGAATTAAATCATAATAAGATACATGCCGGAAAAGAGAATGCTGACTTTTTTTTGAACAATATAATCGCTCGAAAATAGTGGTTGTAGATTTGTTTTCGTTTCGTTCCCTCTCTTGATTCTCAATTTCCCCCGGCCCGGTCCCTTTTTCAATGGTTAAATACTGAGAAATTATAACACGCCTCGCCCTGTGCTACTATCTGCTACCTGTACAACCTTTTATTTATTATTCAGTGTCCATTATATGAAAAATAAACTTATTCAGTGTACTTTTCTGAAAAGTCAGTCAAACTAGCTAGCTCGACATATATATTTACTACTTGTCAATCATGGGTTCATTCGCACAGTATGACTTTGTACCATTGCCAGTGCCCACTGTGGTCAGTCACAATGCTCTTCTGCAGATGCAAAACGGCATTAATAGGATTATTTAACCTCCATTTCTTTAATTAGTGCCAAATCCTGAATCTAACTATAGCGCTATGTTATGCATGTATAATAAGCATAAGGAACAACTTAATTCTCTGGTCACAGTGGTACATGAAATACAGTCAACAAACACTGTTGTTCTCTTTTGCATCATTGTGCAGGAATCCTTTAACTACGTAATACAATGCTCGATCTTCTCAAGAGGAAAATATTGTATGTAAAACAAAAAAGAATAGCCAGGGTATATAATATATAGGTAAGTAGGATGACGGCTAGCTAATGAACGTGTACCACAATTTCAGCACTGTATGATTAACCTTTTTCTTGTTCAGACCACTCGTTTCTTTATATATAGAAGTATTTGATTTTGTCTTCCTGAAACCATTAACCCATATCCCCGAATCAAACAAGCAAATAAATGTATATTATATTGATGTATCAAAACCTTAATCAAGAGAGCTCTTTTAGTTTGAAAATAAAAAGAACTTGGG
Source organism: Urochloa ruziziensis (assembly GCA_015476505.1). NCBI lineage: Eukaryota > Viridiplantae > Streptophyta > Magnoliopsida > Poales > Poaceae > Urochloa > Urochloa ruziziensis. The sequence continues at coordinate 50,793,703 of CM027123.1, read as the reverse complement.
GGAAGAATTCTCATTGTGCATACCTGTATAAAACACATCCATTCTCGTGCTTTTGTTCATATATATTAATACTAATGACTTTCCCCACAGATATATAGCTAGATACGATGTTCTCTGGCAGATCACTGAAAATCTCGGAAAACAAAAATATTGATACCCGTATTGGCTTCTTAATTTATTTTTTGCAAGAATTTATTAACTAATAGCTCCGTTCTAAATTATAGGTCGTTTTGGCTTTATTAGGTTCATAATCTTTGTTATGCACCTAGATAAACGCTATGTCTAGATTCGTAGCAAAATCTATAAACCTAGAAAAGCCAAAACGACTTATAATTTGAAACGAAGGAAGTAGTAATTAGTTTCCTTAGCCCTAAGAATCATTTTATTGAACTTATTGAGTGTGATTTAGTTTGATTCAGTGTGACTGCCATTGTTCTCTCATATTGTGTGATCATATAAACTGCTACAACAAGGATTATCTTAGTAACCAGTAACTTAGGCCAGCATATGCAGAGGGTTTTTTTGTGAAATTATGTACATATACTACAACAACAACATAGCCTTTTGTCCTAAGCAAGTTAGGGTAGACTAGAGATGAAACCCAAAAGAAACAAGGATAAGAAAGACAAAAACGGCACAAGACCAACGGTAAAGTTAGAGGTAAACACAGGAAGAAACAATGATTATGGTTCAAGCACGTTGATTGCTAGTCTCCAAGTGCTTCTATCTAAAGCTAATTCCTTAGAAATATTTCACTCTTTAAGATCTCTCTTAACCGACTCGTCCCAAGTCAGTCTTGGTCGGCCTCTACCTCTCTTTACATTATCTACCCTTACCAGAACTCCACTACGCACTGACACCTCAGGAGGCCTCAGTTGGATATGTCCAAACCATCTCAACCGATGTTGCGTCATTTTTTCCTCGATTGGTGCCACGTCGACTCTATCTATATCTTCGTTCCGAACTCTATTCCTTCTTGTGTGCCCACAAGACCAACGTAACATACGCATCTCTGCTACACTCAATTGCTGAACATGTCGTCTTTTTGTAGGCCAACATTCAGCGTCGTATAGCATCGCCAGGCAGATCACCATCCTATAGGACTTACCTTTTAGCTTTTCTGGCACCCTCTTGTCACAAAGGACGACAGAAGCTTGACACCATTTGGCCAAAATTCTATGCCTAACATCTTCATCAATGTCTCCATCCTTTTGTAGTATCGACCCTAAATATCGAAAAGTATCCTTCTTGGCTACCACTTGCCCATCAAGGCTAACGTCTCCATCCTCATGTCTAATCGCGCTGAAATCGCACATCATGTACTCGGTCTTCGTCCTGCTAAGTCTGAAACCTTTCGACTCTAACGTGTGCCTCCATAGCTCTAACTTCCTATTAACCCCTTCTTTAGTCTAATCAACTAACACCACATCATCTGCAAAGAGCATACACCAAGGGATATCACCTTGTATGTCCCTTGTAACCTCATCCATTACCAAAGCGAATAAATAAGTGCTCAATGTTGACCCCTGGTGTAGGCCTATTTTAATTGGAAAGTCACTGGTGTCACCATCACATGTCCGGACAAATGTCGTCGCATCCTTGTACATATCCTTGATGAGGGTAATGTACTTACTTGGGACTTTGTACTTTTCCAAGGCCCACCACATGACATTTCTTGATACTTTGTCATACGCCTTCTCGAGGTCAATGAAGATCATGTGCAAGTCCTTATTCTGCTCTCTATATCTCTCCATCAACTGTCGTATTAAGAAAATTGCCTCCATGGTCGACCTTCCAGGCATAAACCCAAACTGGTTTTGGGTCATGCTCGTCAGCCTTCTTATGTACATATACTCAAGTTATTTCTTTTATCATTTTAATTAATTCCTAAGTTACATTCTCGATTTCTGTAAATAGCATGACGCGTGATACAAATATTAGGCAAGTTCTATGCAGCGGACCTTATGTAGTGTGGGAGTTCCTCCAAAAATCTATAAAATCATATGTAACATTATTACCTTTTCGATCCATACGACACATCATGCAATTTTTTATTGAACCTCTATCATGTAGTGTGGATGTGGTGTGGTCTATGAACTCAGAAGCTAGAAACATGCACATTTTTCTGTCATCTATTGACTAATTTTGACATAATCATTTTCAAAGACTGAGCGAGAGGTGCATACTTATTTTTTTTTCTCAGAACATTTTTCCATGTTATTATAAAAGGAAAAAATAGTGGAATCAGAAGTTTGAGTCCCAAACATTTATTTTGGTGGGAGCGTGGGAGGCGTCAGTATACAAATATGAGGATAAGCTAAGAACTCAACATGAACATGAAAGAAGTACCCGGTGCGACTCAACTTTAGCACCATTTTTCTAACTTCATTCTCATAATCATCCTTCATATGGAGTGGGAGAACTACCCTCCTAGATATGTATAAACACAAGCCATCCTGTTTGGATAGTTAAAAGTCAGCTCAGTGTAATATTTGACGAGTCTTCTTCAAGTCTCGTGCTGCCAGGAGCCATCCTTAGGAATTTGAATCCTTCAAAAATCCTTTGTCAATCCTTCAATCCAAAGGGGCCCTTAACTCCTATAGCTCGGAACGCCGAAAGGTGCTCTATCTGTGTTGCATAAGAACCTAGACTTCTAGAAATTTCCATCCATATGTATTATGCATACAGAGTCCTGACATGTCACGTCGCACATCACTTTGCTATGAATGGCCAAGCTGGGGCAGGATTTACCTCTCAACTTTGTGGCTTGCCCAAATTCAACCTTGTCTAGTTCCTACTATTGGAGCCACTTGCTCACTGGCCATAGCAGACACGCTGTCGTGGCTTTGATCATAGAGAAACATAAATAAGATTATTTCATCTTTATACAAGGTAAAATAGCTCAGCGGCCCATTTACATTTGTGATGAGCACTATCATATCAATGCATCAAAAAGATCATGGAAACACGTGTATAACCCCATAATAAGCATAAAATCATGTACAAAGTTCTAGTCTAGTTTGCTAGGATATAGCATATAAGACGTGTTGACCTTCTCCAGTAAACATGGCTTGTGCCATATCTGAACGCTACAAGCATGCACTTCTGTCATTCTGCGATGCCTCATCATGCACAACCGCACACACACATAGGAGAGCTGACCAGGGGCATGTAGCTGCTGGAATACTGAAGTGTCTCCTTGGGCCACACCACCTAATGTATCTGTTCATCGTCTTCTTCAATCAACCACAAGTTGCCTGACGTCTAGTCCTCGATCGATACCCTGCCGCAAGCTTTGATTCGAGCCACCAGAGATCACACTGGGAAGAGAGGGGAGGGGGTCTTCTCGCGCTGCTGTAGTGGGGGCAGCTGCTCCACCTTGCTGTATGGGGAGTTCCACCTCTATATGTATGTATGTAATCCATGCTACCAGCACGTAAACCATCATCTTGGCCGCTGGATAAATCAGTATCGCCATGAGGCCTGACGTGTGTGCATATCATACACTTATATATCTTAATTAATTAACTTCCAACATTTTCACTAGAAAATATGATGGGATCCTTTAATTTTGATGATGGTGCTAATTTACTGTGTCAACGTATGCATAGCAGTCATCAACGGCTGAAGTTGTAGCACTGATATATACACACACGTGTGCAACCATTTTCTTGCCACTCATGTATGTTAGCGAGTCATTTGGGCAGGCCCTTTGGGCCATAGGTAGCAGGCCACGCCGGCCTCATTGGCCATGCGGCTACCCCCTCAGGGGACAATGGATTAGGCAAGGATCATCGTCGGATGGTATTGTTTCCAAACCCTAGGTCATCCTTGCCTATATGTAGCTGTACAACTTAAGATCTCCATATTGCAATACCCATTGCTTTTAATGTACAACTTAAGATCAGAAGGTTAAAATCATCAGGATTGTGGCTGTTAGATTAATCTGATTTAAATGTATGTAGCTAGCGCTGTTGGGCAAGTTGGAGCATCTCTCTTATCAATCCAACCAATGAGAATATGTATAATAACACTTGGGAAAAATCTCAGCTTGCAGAAAACAATTGATCGGTACCTGAAGCACACAGAAGGCACACCTGCAAATGGAAAACTTGATGAACCAGGCGTTGAGGTACACCCCAATTCATTCCTCCCCCCATCTCATACGCTTGTTAGGTTACTCTTATCAGTTGCATCAAATAAATAAAGATTTTTTTACATCTGACATAAATATGCCAAAAATGCAAGTATAGATAGGATGACTGAGCAAGAAGTATGCACATGCATGTAGCATTATGCAATTGCAACGTATGTACATGTACATATATATATCTTTTCCATGAAAATATATACATATATAATTTATCAGCTGTGAAATTGATTTTTCTGTGCATGTGTGATGTTGCGCAGAAGTTAAAATATGAGGCTACAAACTTGGGACAGAAGATAGACGCAATTGAGGCACACAAGAGGTGATGACACTGTGCTGGAGGAAGCTCTTTCTTCTCTGTTACTATATAAAATGATATTTACATGTTGAAAGCTGATATTAGGAACTATATAATAAATATTATCCATTGCATGTGTGCAGGAAGCTGCTTGGGGAGAGCCTTGGATCTTGTTCAATTCAGGAGCTACAAGAGCTGGAGTTGCAGTTGGAGAAGAGCCTAAGCATCATCAGACAAAGGAAGGCAAGGAAAGAAAAAAAAATATTTCGCTAGCTATTCCTAGCTTGTCCTGCATATTGTATAACTTACTGGCACATATACAATCACTGATAATTATTCAAATTTGCTTTGTCTATGGACGCTGAGCAGCAAACGAAGCTGATGGATCAGATTTCGGAGTTGAGGGAGAAGGTATGTATGTATGCTATTGAGCATATGCATGCTCGGACCCACCGTACCGAATGATTGAGATACAAAATTAATAGGAAAGTGTTTCTGTATACAGGAGAAGAAACTCTCGAAGGAGAATGCAATGCTTCGCAATCAGGTATATTTATGTAACAGACCATTGAAGTAGGCCGTGGTTCAATGGAAAAACGAAGCTAGCAAATAGTTAATTAATAATTTCTGACAAATCATTGACTGATGATCCATATATACGTATTGCATATATGTACGTGTGCTTGGTACCAGCAGTGTAAGGCCCTGCCTCTGCTGGAGCTAAATGATAAGGGCCGAATGGATGCTGCTGGTGGCGGTGGCCGTGAAGAGGAAAAAGCTGGTGATGGGCGCATGGAGGACGTGGAGACGGAGTTGGCCATCGGAATCGGAACAAGACGGGGCCAACTAAGTAATATATATAGCCCAGTAGTATTGGGTAGATGGGCGCATGACTAGCGATATGAACTGATTAGAGATGATGTCGATAGATATACGGAGAGCCATCCAAAAGCCATGCATGCGTCCCCGTGGTCGATCTTGGATCAAATTAATATGCTGTGTATGTTCTGCCTCGATCAACACATATACGTACGTGTCCATAAAAAAGGGAAGAAGGTCGATATGGTCTCCTGTCAACGCATATCATGCATATGTAGCTAGCTAGCTAGGTCGATCTCAACAGCGGGAAATATTGAGGCTAAAGGCATGTGTTGCAATAATCATGTGGTGGTTATGTAAATTTCTGGTGTCGAAATCCATCGATCAGTTTTTAAATTAAATGGGGATTCAGGTGCGTCAGCATGCTTGCACTTGCCTTTCCATTATTACCTAGCTTTAATTTATTTGTGGTGTGTTTGTGCATCATTTTTACCGGATCCAACAAGATGTTACTAAGGGATCGAGAACATATCAATTGCTCCCACCCTCTCGTGTGCTCATATGATTAAAACTTCACCAAATAGGATGTGAAAAAATAAACTAAAAATATTGAGATGGAGATGGTTGGGTGTGACAACTGACAAGTTAGTTTTGAAGGCCCGAAACACCCCAAATGAAGGCCCAGTGCTGTGGCGACAGCCTGCTGGGCGAAAGCATATCATTTCCCCCTTGCAGCCCGATCTGCTAGCCAGGGGGTAGGGATGGCCCACTGGACAGAGTAAGAGATTTCCTTGTCAAGCATACCATGGTTGTCCTGAGTGCAGTTACAAATTCTACATTTGTATTATTGGGCTGTTTGTTGCAAGGAAGCAAAGCTCATATGTCAGGTTTGCCTGTACTAATAATACTGGCCCTCCAGAGTGCCAGATAGAACACTGCAGAGGGCGATTTGATATGAGAGAACATTGCAAGAACTGAAAGGGATCGGACGTGGTGGTTCCTTCTTAACTCTTGTTCAAATTTTGATCTCGGATGATCCTTTCCTTGTGCCCTTCTTGCTGTGGGTCTTATTTTTGCCTGCAGCAGCAGAGTAGAATGCTACATTTTGCCTGTCTAAAGCATCTGTAGAGCCTTTTCTTCTTGTGAAGTATTGTTGAGTGTGATGAGTCTGCACTATATATGGTTGATGATATATACAGTCGACACTCGATATGACTATATAGTTCCTAAGCCTAATAAGCTACTAAGCGGGTCATGGCTTATGGGTATGGGCCAGGCTCCTGCATTATTGGCCCTCCTGACAGTTTTTTTTTAATGGTCACCGGGGGGAGAGCATCCCCACCTGAATTGTATTCAAAGTGTGGCAAACCACAGATCAAAGGCCTCGTTTTTTACGGGAACGAGGCAAAACCCAACACTGCACGGTTAATGTGGAAAACCGGGCTAAAACCATGACACCAACCTACCTACCTACAGTAGGTCTAAATTCGGCATCGCGCCCTAGCACAAGGACGATGGTGTGGTATACCACAAATAACAGCCGGCCCCAGCACAAGGGCGAAGGTGTGGCCTAACCCTCTGATGACATCACATACCCTAGCTCAAGGGCAAATTATGGCACATCCACAAATTACAACACCATACTACTGGATTACTAGAAATTAGCATCGAAGCAGCATCACCTTGGTTTGAGAAGAACTCAATAGCATGCTGTGCGGAGTTTAATACCTCCCCGCGCACCGGACGCGACGCTTTCGCTGCACAGTTGCTTCCAAGATGGCGCGGGAGTTGCAATGACAACACCTCTATGGAGGAGATCGGCACCCGCAGGCGTCGATGTCGTCACTGGTTAGGAACCAAATGGCTTTCGCCGGCAACTCCCCCACCGGTGTTGTCTGGCACTGGCATCTCACGCACCGGGCCCCGCAGAGACCGGCCGGCACCCATGCCGGCGAGAGCCCTCGCCACGCAGGTCTCTGCCTGCTTTTCGCTGCCGCCTTCCACAGCAGGACCCAGTACACGGGAAGCGGCCGTCGGCGACCAACCTCGGCTCGGCGTGTTCCCGGCGCCGTCCTCGGCGCAGTGGTCCGCCGCCCAGGGGGTTGTGGCGGATCCAGGCGCCAGGTAGCCGAATCGGTGCTTCCCGGCGCGGATCAGGCCCGCGCAGATCTGGTGCCGCAACTTGGCGAGTCCCGGCCGCCGCCCTCGGAGCCATGGTCTCGCCGCCAATGGTCCCGGCCGGATCCGGGCGCCAAGGTGCCAGATCCATCGTCCACTGGCGTGGATCTGGCCCGCCGTGCCCCGAGCCGCCATGGCCGCCTCACCTTGTCCCCGCTTGGACGCGCGGCGAGACCGGGCCAGGCGAGAGAGCCCCGCCGCCGCCGTCCTAGGGGGCCGCGCGGGCTCCCGGCCACCCCCTCTGGCAGCGGCGAGGCGCGGGCTCCCGGCGGCGTTCGGCATCGCCCCCGAGTCGCCTGAGCGGGGGAGCGACGCGGGGGAGGGGGGGTGCTAGCCCAGCACCGGCCCTCCTGACAGTGGTTGATGAATTATTGGTCTTCGTTTCCCACCATTAGCAGCATTCAGCAACGCATGCGTGCTCCGTTTTCTACACACAAAACACAACGGTGATACCGTCTGTCATGCGGCCTGCTTCTCCTTATTAGTTGGTGAATCATACTGCCCTGGTCAGTTTTTGGCTTGGATATGCTTCGCCTCCAATAATCATCGTCTTAAGACGACTAAAATGACAGCCTTCACACATTATCAGTACACGTTTGACTCGTTCAATAGTATTCCGTGAAAAAAGAAGATAGAATAAGTCAGAACAAGTTGGCCGTTGTAGCTGGAAAGCAGAACTGGTTGAGTTCTCTCAATCAGATTCATGCATCCCTTAATAATCTGGATTAGGTTCCAAGAAAGAAAACACATCCACATATATAGTAAAAATATTCGATTGTTCAATAGTAGCAGGACAGGACTGCTGCATGCATCACAACTGTTGGTTGTAGGCTTCACTGGACTGCATGTGCATGCCCCGCATCACTCTCACTGCATGCTGTTGTGCTTGTCGTCAGCTCGAAGAGAAGAGCACAGCACAGTCAACATATATAGCTCTTGAAATTTTCAATGTTGGATTGATTTAAATTTCTGTTAATTGCTCCCGTAATAACTTGACAATATCAGTCTCTCTGAGAGTCGCGGAGTTTCCTCTTGTTGATTCATGATGACCGGCTTGCATGCGAATGGAAGAGTACATGAGGCTCCAAGCGTCAGGCAGGGGTGCGAGCATGCACTGCACAGGTGAAGGAGCTATGGCGGCCGGCATGGGGCACGACAACACACGGGTGGGGGCTTCGGCGGCGTCCGTGCCACCTAGGCATGCAAGAGGGAAGAGAGAAATTAAACGAAGATAGAGAGGAAAATCAAACTTAGATCATAGTTGAACGGCCAAAAAAGTATGTATACTTGCCATGCATTAGCGTACGCTACTCTATCTGTACAGACAGTGCTAGCTAGAGAGGTCAGGATTGCAACAAGCAAGCAAAGAATGCGGGAGTATTGGCTTGGTGCCTTGGTGGATGGAGGCGACAAGCAAGAGGAGAATGGACACGCACGTACGTGTGCGGACAATGCAAGTTTGGCCGGGCCCTAGCTGGGTGTACATGTCCTGCACGTAGGCCTCTCTCTCTCTCTCTCTGGGCCTGCGGCCGTGCGTGGTCCCACATGCATGTCGGAAGACTATGGATCAGAGTGAGTGAGACACCGATACATAGATATCGAGCATGTGTACCTTATCATATATAATTACATATCATCACTACCAAACCGAACCAAACCTACCTCTCCCAATTCAATTCAAAGCATGCATGCAAATCACCAACGGCTTGGATTCCATAGATGCATGCATGGTCATCTTGCATTTGCAATTCATTACATTGCAACGCATCAACATCAGGTATATACAATTGTCTACCTATATATAATTAATTAAGTAATAACACAATCAATCTCTACGTTGGCATGTGTTCCTCAGTTTCCGTGATTAGCTTTTCATATATCCGAAAGCCGAAAAGCTATAAAAAATGGAAATCTGGAAGAGACTTTTGGCTTTTCATTTTCGAAGCTTTCCGGCTTTCGTATATATGGAAAGCTATTCTACTCAAAAGTCTGAAACAAATAGGTCCAAAGTACACTTATCATATTCATATGGGCAACTTTAAAGATCAGGCCAATAAACATTTTGTGCCAAATTGAGGACTTTGAACTTGCGTCGACGCGTCCAAACACTACACGCAAGGAACCGAGCCATCTCCAACGTCTCTAAATAAAGTCTCTCTCACACACAGATTACAGATACATATGGTGGGCCCATATGATATGCATGCATGATAGATGGGCCGGGGCGTGGTGGACCAATGCCTTGGCGACTTGTAGTGAATGTTTAAATCTGCTTTTGTACGGTGTCCATGAATGCATTGGCAATTTGTGCGTGACCATGCCCTATACTAATCAATACTTTTATCTGTTCTTTTCAAAAAAAATATTTTAATCTGTTTTATTTTATTTTGCCCCCGCTCGCGGTCCTCCTTACAGCTTGTGGTGGATCTGCATGCATGCGTATGTTCCGGACACAGATCCAGCAATGCATCAGTTTCTTCAATCCAGTAGCCTTGGATTATTATATTAAATTTGTATACAGATTTCACATAAGACATGCATGCAGTCCAATTAATTTGTCAACTAATTAGCTTTACAAACAAACAAACAATCACGATAACAGTGCGCTCATAGATTGACGACCGATGCGTACACTCTGTATGTATAGATGTATGGATCCAATCGTGTTTTTTTTGGGCGTAGCGTAGGCGTATGTGGCAGTAGCTAACACAGAAAATACGTACAGGATGCATGCATGGTCCTTCCTTCCAAGATATGGGACTGACACGTACGAACGAAATAGCCATGGCATGCATATAAATTGGTATGGTGGGTCCATCCAAAAATCAAGTGTCTCACCCATATGGCCATATGTTCATGCATAGAGATCGAGCGTGTTGAGATAGGACAAGGCCAGATTTAAACACACTCGAGAGGCCGGCATATGCTAGCAAGCTCTCGCACAAACAAATAGCTTTGCTTACACTTATCATAGGTCCGGTCATGTCGGATGTCGGGTTCAGATCAGGTCATAACGGGTTGATGGTTCAAAATTGTTGACCCGTGCCTGACCCGTGACATGGTCGGGTTTCGAGTCTTACGTGTAATTTTCGAGTTGGGTCGATTTTCTTTGGGTTCTAGGTCAAAAAGTCGGCTCGTGTCTGACCTTCACATATGGTCGGGTCGGGTTGGGTCGGATGGCCCGTGATTAGGTATAGCTTTGCTTTATCTTCGAACTATATGTGTGTGTGTTGGATCTCTTGTTTACAGATACTATTCGCTTGGAGACATTAGTTATATTAATTGTTGAGCATAGTATAGAAAAATTACCGTTAAAATTAACGATTTAACGTCAAAAAATATATAAATTTATATAGCTATAAGTTAAAAAAAATAGTGCTAGCGGGCAACATAATCAACCCGTCAGCAAGCATCCCACATTAGCTGACGGCGGCATTAGTGGCCCGCCAGCAAAGATCAAATGTTGCTGGCGGGGAGTAATGATGCCCGCCAGCAAAGATTAGAGTCTTTGCTGGCGGGGAATAATGCTACCCGCCAGCAAAAATTATAGTCTTTGCTGGCAGGGAGTAATGCTACCCGCCAGCAGAAGCACGTCAGTGCTGGCGGGCTCAACGCCCGTCAGCACTGCTTGCCATTTGTGCTGGCATACGAGTGCTGGCGGTTTGCGCGCCCGCACGCAAAGATGAGATTTGGCCGCCACGCCAAAGTCTCTGGCCTAGTGAACGCCAATGCCCCATGATGAGCATATAGCCCTTGCAACCATTGGGCGCCAAAAGGCACGTTATATTTAGATCCGATGAGTGCCAATGTCAAGGTCGTGGTTGTGCATGCACGCTGCGTTCGCGGTGTCGGTGTGTTCACAGTAGCATCAAGACGTTGCATTTGCAAGCACTCAGAGTTAGTGGGGTTTGAAGTAGGCCGGGTTGTGGTTTGCCCATAGAAGGGAAGATATGACAGTAGTTGAATTTTTACAACTTTGGTGTAACTAGACCAGTATTTGTATCTTTTGTGGATGAATCGATGAAAATCTTTGCTTAAAACTATACCAGATGGTAAGAAGTCGAGAATTTTAAAACGAATCATGCAAGAGAGCTGCCGATTATATTAAAAAGAAGAATATTTCCAGACTGGCACAACAACGAACTACAAGAGCAGGACATCCGGCATGTAGAGGTAGGTAGGGAGGTGCCTCTGAACGCCTCCAAAGAGGGAGCGGCGTCCGCAGACGTTGCCGTCCAAGCTTTCGCCGACACCTTAGCCCAACCATCCACGCAAGAGCAGGACTAGAGCATGGCCGCATCCACCGTCATTGGTGCTGGTGACAAAACGGGCGTCCCCGTCGCCACCTGACCGTGCAACCCACAGGCGTCCCCGTCGTGCACGTTACCAAGACGGAGGGCACCGGCTGCAGCTCGTCGTACCGCTGCAGGCGCCGACGAAGCAGAGTCGGCCGCGAGCGTTGTCGATGACGAGCCCCGACCGCCGAAGCCAACCATGCAGCGCGTCGTTCGTGGGGGCCGCCGGTGCCGAGCCCTGTTGCGCGCCGGCCGCGAGCACCCGCCGCACGCTGGGCACAGGCGCACGGGGCCGCGCCAGCGCGTGCGCCGCCGGGGCAAGGCCCCATCGCGCACGGACGGGGGGAGGGGGGCGCTCGGGAGAGCGGGTTCCGCCCGTCCCTGAGAGGAGCGACGCGGGGAGAAAATTAGAAAGTCAAGAATTGTAGTGCAACCCAGACAAATACATAATGTTTGGTGATTTTTGATGAATTTTGTGCTGAGATAGGTCTTTCACGATGGAGACCGGGAAGGCAAAGGAGAGAATTGCGATTGAAGAGGGAGAGAAAAAAAACAGACAAGGCTAGAAAAAGCCAAAAATACGGGTGGCGTTTGGTTGATAAAAAGAGGCGAGTGGAGGGGGAGAAGAGCAAGAAAACGAACGAGGGGACCGGACGGGAAACAACGGGATGCCGCTGCTTGCTGTGTGCTGTGCTGTGCTGTGGTGGTCCGGGCCGTGCATTCTGCTGGAGCCCCTGACATGTCCAACGATGGGGGCCCATCCCGTCCTTCACTGACGTCACACTTTTGGACTGCACTGCTGGTACTGTACAGACCTCTGTCGACACGTCTCTCTCTCTCTTCGTTCCTCTGCTTAATTAGTCAGCTGGTTTATTTGGTCTAAACACTACTACTGTATTCTATCAGAAGATCGAGTCTCTCCATCTCTAGAATTCTCGCTGCTCGCTCGTCACTCCGCTCACTGGAGTGGACTAGACTACTCTAGCTTCTTAGTGTGCTCGCTCTACCAAACAAATCCAAGGCATCGAGATTCGGTGTTGTATACTCTAGATTATAATTATATAGTAGTATAATGAAATCTGTCAAGTGCAGCCGCTGGGAAGGAATAAGATAATGAGCCCAGATTGATACGGACTCTGGCACTCTGCACAAACAAAATTATACTACTCCATTAATCTCTCTCTCTGCTGTGCGAGTGTGTGATTACTATACATTGGCCGTGTTTAGATGTTTTGCGAAAAAAATTTCGAGTATGTCGGACAAACATTTGAAGTATTAAATATAGACTAATTACAAAACTAATTACAGATTCTGTCAGTACATCGCAAGACGAACCTAATGAGTCTAATTAATCCGTCATTAGCACATGTTTACTGTAGCAATTTATTGTCTAATCACGACATAACTAGGCTCATTAGATTCGTCTCGCGAAGTACACTCCATCCATATAATGGGTTATTTTTTCGACTATATTTAATATACCATGCATACGAGGAAACATACTCGAAAAAAATTTCACGAAACATCTAAACAGGGCCATTACAGATTGACAGCATCATGTAGGAGTACTCTAGGCAGCATGATGCTCCCACACAGACCGTACCAGCACCTGGCATGTTGTATGCTTGGACACATGCTCTCCCACACGTACGTGTGTGCGTAATCAAATGCCTCTCTACTCTACCTGCCTTGTTCACAAGTTCCCACACGAAGGAAAAGGATTCCATCAACATGGCATATGGTTTATTATTTGTTTCGTCTGGTTTCTCTTTTTTGAAAAGATAAATATTGAAGCGTGCACAGCTTCTAGCATCTACACAAAAGCCATTGCAAAGAACCATTAATACTTGTTGATGTGTTGTAGAATAATAACCTAAGTTACTAGTTCAGATAATATTTGTCATAATCTATAGGTTGCAGAGATGAAAAATTGATGCCACGCCATCTAACACGCCTGCATATAGATAAATTTTTAACTCGACCAAGGTTGCCAAGCTAGCCTCCAATAGTCAGTAGACATCGTGGTGCCGAGAACAGAACCAAATATAAGTTGAACACGAGGTTGACGGTCGAAAGAGAGGCCGGCTAGACAAGGGATTTGTTTTATGGATGGGTGTTGTGGTCAAAGGAGCATGCATAGCATGGCCACCCAAATTTGACAATCGGTTGGCCAACCCATCAAGGATCGGAGGAGGAGGAGCGGGCCCCATGCATGCATGCATTCCCTTCCTAAAATTGTAATTTGTTAATTAGGACCAGCTATAATAATATATATAGCACAGCAATATAATGCCTATGCCTTGCTTGTCACTGAAAAAGAAACGCATACTCCTACATGTATGTATAGGCCATGCTACCTCCTTGTTGGTAGTAGGTCAACATGATGCAAGACGTACTTAGGTATGGACAGAGACATGTAGTATACTTATATTTGAGACGGATTAGACTCGTGTGTCTCTCCAGCAATGCAATGCAATAATGGAATGCGCTTCCCAGTCCCCAGCAACATACTCCGGCTGAGAAGATTTTGGATTTTTCTTGTTATTACAAAAAAAGTCGTCACTGCATAGATTGACAATATAAATTAGGATCCGTTTAGATGTAGATATTATTGTTGGAGGGCTTGACATTGAATTGGGTATAAGAAATACTTTCAGAATATACATAACCGTCCATTCTCATTTAATTAAGATACTAGCTAGATTCTTGTCATATTGCTAAGTTATTAAAAAAATAATGCCGAAAATATACTATGTCTGTTGCTGCTGCTACCAGGCGATATGATCGCCTGCCTCTGTTAGCTTAAACAGCTGTACGATCAACCAAGAGGAATGCAATGTATTGTCAGAACTAATTACATGTCATTGCTTTGCTGCAACACACACGGCCGGTACGGTATCACGTTTGCAGAGTGCAAATACGGTGCTAATTACTGATCTGCACCTGAAAATGGTGCAAGTATGATTGATCATGCAACACCTGATGTATTACTAATGTATCAAGCTAAACATACCTGTGGGGGCACATACGGTCAGAAAGAAAGAACGGTTACTGGTGATAGTGTAGATTTTTTAAGCTCCAGACTAAACTATTGGCAGGCAGCAGATATCTGCCGACACATCTTCTGACATTGACTCCAAGGCCAAGAGGAGCTACTCCGTATATGATATCAGCTCTGTTAGTATGAAGATGGACGACGCATACCACATGATAAGATCAGTATAACAAGGGAATTGAGAATGCATTCAAATGATTCCTTAAACTGACTAATCATCTCTCTTACTTGTAGCTAGCTAACTAAATTACCATAATCATCTCTGTCTGATATATATATATAACAAGTAGTAGTAGTAAGTACGTAACAAGAGCTAAGAAGAAAGAAAGAAAGAACAGATTAATAAGGAAATTAACAGGGGAGATGGAAATGCAGCTACTCCAAGTTAGAGAGATCCAGGTACAAGCTACTCGTCGTCGTCGTGGGCGTGGCTCTCCGACACCTCGTCGTCCTGATCCTGATCGTGGTGGTCGTCGGCGGCGGCTCTCCCCTTGCCGTCGCCGTCATCATCCCCATCAGCAGCAGCCGAGAACCCTGGCGGGACGGCGTGCGCGTCCGCGGGGTACTTGACGACGACGGCGTCGAGCAGCTCGGAGCCGGGCTTGCTGGAATTGGAGGCGTCGGCGTCGGCATTGGCATTGGTGCGCGAGTAGAGCTTGTCGAGGTCGTCGAAGTATGGGCATGTCTTGGCGTGCTTGGGCCTCTTCTTGCCGCTCTCCTTGGCCTTTCGGAAGTACTTGTTGATGTTCTCCCACTTCTCCTTGCATCTCTTTGCGCTCCGGCCGTATCCCGCCGCCGCCATGCGCGAGCTCACCTCCTCCCACAGCGGGCCCTTGAGCCCCGGCTCCTGGAACCGCCCCTCCAGCCCCGTCCGCACCCGGATCAGCGCCTCCACCTCCTGCTTCGGCCACCTGCTGCCGCCGCCGCCGCTCATTATGGTCAGCTGCTGCTGCGACGGCTCGTAGGGCACCAGCTCCTTGCCGGCCGTCGTGTCGTCGTCCCCGGCCGGCGGCGGGAGCAAGATGGTCTCGCCGGAGATCTTCTCGAGGTAGGTGACGATGGCTTGCTCGCGCGCCGCGGCGCTGGCTCGGTCCTGGGCGCGCGCGGCGGCCTCGCGGGCGAACTTGTCGGCCTCCTGGCGGCGCCACGCCTCGTCGCGGGCGGCGCGCTCCCGCTCGCGGCGCTCCATGGCGTCGAGGAACTGGCGGTGGAGGCTCTCCTGGTGCTCCATCAGGCGCTGCACCAGGCGCTCGAAGAAGGACGCAGACGCGCTCACCTGATGCTCCTGCCGCCGCCGCTTCCGCTTCCGCTGCTGCTGCGGAGGCTGGACCGCCGCCGCCGCGGCCGGTTCCTCCCCGGCCGACGTCTCGGACGTGTTGAGCTGCGGCGCGTCCGCCACGCCGGGGAGGTCGCCCATGCCCGGCGGAGGATCCAGGATGTTGGCGTTGTCGTCGCCGGTGAGGCCGGAGCCGGAGCCCGTCTGCGCGCACCCGCTGCTCCCGGGCTTGTAGATGGCCTCCAGCTCGCTGAACAGCTTGTAGTTGCCGCCGGCTGCAGCGGCAACTGCGGCGGCGGCGGCATTGTCGTCGCCTCCCTTCTTGCTGAAGTAGTTGGTCGGCGGCGCGGGGGACTCCGGCGTGGCAACCTTCTCCTTCCCAGGCAATCTCTTGCTGCTGCTCGCGCTGTGCAGGTAGTCGATGTCCAGCGGCCGCCTGCACATTCCACTCGTCGTCAGAATCAGATGCTGAGAAAATTGAAGACATTTTGATTGGCATTTCGGCAGATCTGAATTGCCCTTTGCTTTGCTCTGCATGCATGTCACCAGAAACGAAGAAGAAGCCTTTTGGGCGGGCGGGTGAGGTAATCATCCTTCCATTCCATGCATCCACCGTAGAAGAGAAAGAAAAGAAAAGAAAAGAGAAGAGCGAGCTGCTGTGAAAAGTAGGTGCTCGATGGGGGAGGGGCATCATCAGCAGCAGCGGCAGTGGCTTCCTTTCTCAATCATGCCACTATTATTGGCCGTCCTCTGCTCCCTCCCCACGAGCATCATCCTCCCAAGCAGAGCAGAGCAGAGCAACCAAACAAGATGCGATGCGATGCCGCATTTTTGTTTGTTTGTTTTCCCTTGCAATTCCCACCAAGAACTAGGAGTGCTTGTAATGGGGGAAGGGAAAGGGAAGCAGAGCAAATCGGCGAGGATTGCTAGATTTCAGACAGGAGGCGAGATGCGGAGGGGGCAGTCCTGCCATACCAGCTGGGTTCCTTGATGGAGGTCTCCTCGTCCCCGGCCCACCGCCGGAGCCGGCTCTCCGTCGCGGCCTCCTCGTCCCCTCCGCCCCCGCCGCCGCCATGGAGCATCATGCCGCTGCCCGCGCCGCCGCCCCCGTCGGTGGCGCCGCTGCCGCCGCCGGCGTCCACCGCAAGCTTGAAGTTCATGGCGGCCGCCAGGAACGAGGGGACGCCGGGCGGGGCGGCGCCGCCCGAGCCCGCGCTCCCGCCGCCCGCCGCCCCGGAGCTCTCCGGCACGGCCTCGACATCGAAGCCCAGGTGGTGGTGCTGATTTTGGTGGTGGTGCCCCTGCGCCTGCGCCTGCGCCTGCTGCTGCTGGTGGTGGTGCTGCGGCGCCCATCTCGCCGGCACCGGCTGCTGCGGCGGCTTGTGGTGCTGCTGCTCGTGGAAGAGCTGGAGCTGGTGGCCCGCGGCGGCGGCGGCCTGCGCCTGGTGGAGCAGCTGCTGCGTGAAGGGTATCCCGGCGGGAGGCGGCGGCGGCGCGGCGGCGAAGTGGGCGAAGTGCGGCGGCATGGCGTGGGCGTGGTGGTGCAGCGGCTGGTACCTGAAGGGCCCGCCCAGCTCCTGCCCGGCGGGGGGCTGCCCCGGCTGGTGCTGCTGCGGCGCCGGCGCCGACATGGCGAAGCCGCCGTCCATGATGAACTGCTGGAACTCGGACACGCCGCCGTAACCGGACTGCATGCCGGCCGGCCGGGGGAGACTAGCTGCTGCTGCTGCTGTCCTACTAGTCCTAGCTACCTGCTATGCTACCAGAGGGGGTGTGCCGCTCAATTACTGCTACTGCCATTGAAGGCCTCGGTGGTGATGGTGAAGCTTGGCCTGGTTACATGCTGCTGCCTGCTGTTGTAACAAAAAACAAATACTATAAATTAAGCAGCAGCTTCACTTCACTCACCTCACCTGAATTGCAATTTGGAAATGGGAATGCACAGTGGTGGATGGGGATGGGGGAGGAAGAAGATGGGGATGGCCTTGGCCTTGTCTTAATGGAGGGGAGAGAGGGTAGGCAAGCAAAGATTGAAGGGCAGCAGGCTGAGGGGGAGGGAGGAGGCCTGTTTGGTTTCCATTTTGCTTCTGGGCGCCTCAGCTTTATCTCCTGCCAGTTTTCGAAAGCAGCCCCCGGGCATGCCCCCATTTGTGCATCGCCCTCTTCATCCTTCTCTTCCGGTCCTTGTCCCGGTTTCAATGGACTCTTTCTCTTTCTGGCAACTAAACGGGCTCGGTTTCGATTCGAGAGCGAGTTCAGTCCGAACGATTATCAATTTGCTTTGTAATCGAAATCACTTGTTTGAATCTCATCTGTGAAGGTGCTCAAGTTCGCCACAACAAGGAGAAAATAGAAGCTTTTGTTATGCAAATAAGCAGCGAATGAAACACATGTATGACACTGCCATAACAGAGCCTGTATTGTAGAGGGAAATAGCATTTGGGCAATTGAAGTGATTGTTGAATAGAGCACCCACCCAGAAAACGAAGGTTTTGACCACACCAAGAATAAGAATGGTCCTCTCCTGCTGAAATGAGGCTGTAAACAAAGAGGGGTGGATTGCAAGTGAAAAGGACCTGTCCAGAAAAGGCAAAGAGCAAAAGAAAATAGTAAAAGAAAAGGGTGGGGACGAGCTGACGTCAGGCTGGCCTGTGGGGGGTCTGGTACCCACGCCCGGCAACCGGCATGGCAGCGCCACACACGTGCCCTGCACGTGTGGAGAGAAGCCAGATTTTCTTACCCGTGCATCGGCAAGTGCAGTGCAGGTACTAATCACTAATTTAAGATTGATTTGCTGAGCAAGAGGCCGGCCGGACGATCGATCTCTGTCTCCACTTCATTTGGATCACGTATACTGTACGGGGTCTTATACACACACACACATACGGAGTAGCTATTTCTAAATACGATGGGGACAAGCAGCAGTTGTACCCAGGATTGGAAGTCCTAGCTTGCTTCTTGATCCGCAATGCCCACCTAGCAGCACTGCAGTAGAGGTGATGCAGCTGAGACGGTGTTCCATACCGTTGCCAATTGGCCATGCATATATGCGACTTTGCAAATTGCAATGCATGCATGGGGTAGTAGTTTGTTAGTCGTAATAATCTACTAATGATACAGTAGCTGTGTTGTGTTATCGCTCAGTGCTCAACAGATGACGCGGGAGGAGGTGCATTGGTGAGATATTAGGGGCCTTAAGGGTGGTAAGTGTAAAAACGGTAGCCTACCCTATCTACCCAGCAGCAGAGCTATCCTAGCTACTGCCTGTTGTCCGTCCGTCCCTCCATTATCGATCCACAACAGTCGTAGTACTCCGTAGGCCACAGCTGCACTGTAGTGCCCGTATCGATCAGGGTGAAACGTTGCTGCTGTACCCGTTTCCTGACGTGGCCTTCCGTGATTGGAGCAAGGGGTTGACCGCAGTACCCCTCCATACTTTCTTTAAAAAAAAGAAAATAAACATACGGAGTAGATTAAAAATAAAATACTCGAAACGTGGTGGTGACTGCCTACGTGGGTCACCTCATCATCCATCAACGTCGAGTACGTCTTGACAAGACCGGCGTGCATGTCCATGCAGTGCAGTGCAGAAACTGGACGCCGCCGTGTGTGCAACAGCTTCTGCTCTACTCCGGCTTAAGATTCCGATCCGATGGATACGATTTGATGCGGTAAAAGATTCTCGACTACCCCGTAGGACCTACAGTACGTGCTCATGGGGCTGCTCTTGTAGTCTAGTACTCCCTACGAGCAAGCAGTGTGTATTCGCCGTTTCTTTTTTGGTTTTTTCTTTGACGAATATATGTTTGCAGCTAGTAAAGCTATTTCAAATTTGAGTGGTCATATATATAATGCTTTTACACGCTACGGAACACACTACGCACACTCCCTATCAACACCTCCAAACACACAGGTGGGCTCAGTACGTCGGTGGCCCATTTCTTTGTTTTTCCCGCAGCGTGGGCCGGGTTGCTGGTGGGATGCTCTGGGCTGGGCCTTTTTGGATGGATCGGATCGGCGGACATATCGTGTGCCCGCGTGCTGTGCAGCTGCCCCTATCGGGGCCCGCCACACACACCTTCTAGTGGATAGATAACCAAAACCGAGCTGCTGCTCTGCTCTGCCCATGGCGTCGCCGCACCTTCCCTTCCTCTCCTTCCCCAAAACCCCGCCACCACAGCTCGCCGCACCCAGGCCCCTCACCCTCCCCTTCCGCCCTCGCGCCGCCCCGGCTGCTGCTCCCCAGCCCACTCCGCCCGAAGGCGTCGGCCCCGCCGCGCCCACTCCGCCCGAAGGCGTCGGCCCCGCCGCGCCCACCCGCGGGGACCGCTTCCTCGGCCGCCAGGTCGCCACCGAGGCCGCCGCGCGCGTCCTCGCGCCCGACGACGCCGACAGGCGCCTCCGACGAAAGGAGAAGCGCCGGGCCCTGGCAAAAAAGCCGTCCGGCCTCGCCTCCTGCTACGGCTGCGGCGCGCCGCTGCACACGGCGGAGGAGGGCGCGCCGGGTTACGTCGACCCCGACACCTACGACCTGGTATGGTATATTGTCAGCTTGCTCCAAATTGTCGTGAACGAATGAAACACCTGCTCTCTTGATTGATCACTTTCACAACGCCACGGCCTGATTTCATTCCTCCTGCGCGCGCGTGTTTGTGCCCAGAAAAGGAGGCACCACCAACTGAGGACCGTTCTGTGTGCAAGATGCAAGCTGCTGTCCCACGGCCACATGGTCACTGCTGTTGGTGGCCACGGTGGCTATCCTGGGGGCA
The DNA here is from genome assembly GCA_015476505.1 of Urochloa ruziziensis. Lineage (NCBI taxonomy): Eukaryota > Viridiplantae > Streptophyta > Magnoliopsida > Poales > Poaceae > Urochloa > Urochloa ruziziensis. The sequence continues at coordinate 50,772,863 of CM027123.1, read as the reverse complement.
AGCAATTCGTCTCCGCGGAGCAACTCAGGGAGAAGCTCTCCTACCTCCGCCACGAGAAAGCCTTGATTGTCAAATTGGTACGCCACTTGTTCGCTCGACCTCAACATGGTTTTCTTCCATTTCTGCTCACTGATACCGTCTCTCTTGCAGGTAGACATCGTTGACTTCAACGGGAGTTTCCTGGCACGAGTACGCGATTTCGCTGGTGCTAATCCTATTATACTCGTCATAACAAAGGTGCTTTGCTTTTATCCACTCTTTCTCGTTTTCTTTTGTACTACCAATTAATTCTGTTTCCAGTCACTCAACCAAAGTGCGCAAAGCCTTTTCTCTTGTAGGTTGACCTCCTTCCTAGAGACACCGATTTGAACTGCGTAGGCGACTGGGTTGTCGACTCCGTTGTCAAGAAGAAGCTTAAGTAGGAACCTTCCTTCTCCTTGTTGTTCCTCTTTTCCTTCCACAGCGCTTCCATCAAGTGATTTTTCCCATTTGACATTACATTTCTTACTTGCTACTTGCAGCGTCCTTAGTGTCCATTTGACAAGCTCAAAGTCATTGGTCGGCATCACAGGGGTCATATCAGAAATTCAGCAGGAAAAGAAGGTCAGCATGTCTTCTTATTTTCTGGTTACGTCAGTTAGATTACCCATTTCTTGGCCATGCTTCAGTAATAATCATGTCTAATTCTGCCGATCTTTACTTCCCTTGCTTGTTCTACATTTCACAATCCTGACCGATGTTTCCTTTTGTACTAGGGCCGAGATGTATATATACTGGTAAGCGCTCACTTTTGAAGAATACAAGTGACATTTGATTTTCCTGTTGTTGGCCACCGACTTACCTATATTTATTATACTCTATTGCAGGGTTCAGCCAATGTTGGGAAGTCTGCATTTATCAGTGCTTTGCTAAGTATGCGTTTCCTGTCATTGATATTTGTTTTCTATCCATTTATGTACTGTAGCTATTATTGTATTAACAACATCGCTTATTCTTAGTCATGCTAATTCTTGGAGATTCTGCTCTTGTAGGAACAATGGCATATAAGGATCCGGTGGCAGCTGCAGCTCAAAAATACAAGCCAATACAGTCTGCTGTTCCTGGAACAACCCTTGGCCCAATTGAAATTGAAGCATTCTTAGGAGGAGGGGTATGATTCCATCTGGTCTTTTGATTATCTGAGAACTTGTATATGGATATAGCTGCACATACATCAAATTTTATATCTTGTGCTCGCCTCACTGACAATATGTAAATAAAAATTCTTACAATGATAACTAATGTAAATGTATCTATGCTTCTGAAGGTGCATCTTACCATGATCTTTGAATATGAAATGCACTGACGGTGCAGTCTACTGACATATCCTTGAATCTTTTTGCTGCAGAAATTATATGACACACCTGGTGTCCATCTTCACCATAGGCAAGCAGCAGTAATACATGCTGATGATCTGCCTTCCCTTGCACCACAAAGTCGTCTAAAGGGGCGATGTTTTCCTGTATGTATATTTCATTCTCTGGAACACATGTTCCTTTCTCAAACTTCCACACTAATCTTTTCCTTCAGAACGTGATGTTATGTTCAGGCTAATGATACAGATGTTGAATTGAGTGGGAATTCTTTATTCTGGGCTGGGCTTGTCCGCATTGATGTTGTGAAGGTACCTAAATGAGCTGAGCTCTGCTTCATCTTTGATCTTTTCCTTGCCAAGTAGGAACCTGTAACTGACAATTGATGATGACATAGGCTCTTCCACGCACGCGACTGACATTCTATGGACCCAAGAAGTTAAAGGTCAATGTGGTCCCAACCACAGAAGCAGATCAATTTTACAAGGTATATATGCATATTCTAGTATGACGGTTCATTGTTTAGTAGTACCAGTTCAATTTTGTACTTAAGAAAGAATGAAAGATGGACTTGCTTCTCCTCCTGCTGCTCTACTTCTCCCTCCCATTATTCTTCCCCTCTTTCTGATTACAATCCTGAACTCTCTCCCGCAAAATTGAAAAATGTATTCACACTTCTGCTATACGGCCATGCCTTTCACTTTCAATGTTTACATGTGATAGGACGCGGAGTGTTGCGTAGATTGTAGCCGTGGACGACGGGAGGCCGGGGCTTGAACCCCCGGCGGCGATGCGGCGCCGTGCTCGCGCACGGCGAACAGATGCACACGAGCGAGAGAGACAGAGGACAGGCGGCGGCAAGGATCAACCAACTGTTGATCTCTGCTTAAAAGATAATGACAATTGTCTTGGCTACTTATAGCCCGAATCAATCCTCTAACAAACCAGCTAACAACTCAAGGCAAAATCTCTCTAATCCTATCTCTCTGTAACAAACCGAATGAACAACTACGGCTGATTTCCAGCCAAGACCAACTACTGCCGCGCTGATGCCTGATCGTCTAGCCACGTTGACGCTTGTTGCGGCGTTGGTATGTGATGCCGGTCATAACATCTCTCCCGTCCTCCAGAAACAGCTCGTCCTCGAGCTGAAACCCCGGATAGGAAGCCTTGAACTGCTGCACTGGTTCCCATGTGGCCTCCGTGGCCGGTGCGCCTGCCCAGAGAACCTCGACGTGCCATACGCCGCGGCGCAGACGAGCTCGCAGCACCTTCTCGGGCGTAGGTAGGAATCGGCCGTTCTCCATTGCTGGCAGCTCGGGTGGTGTCGCCGGCGGCGTCCCATGAAACGGCTTGAGGAGGCCGACATGGAAAACATCATGAACGCGGGCACCCTCCGGTAGACGCAGGCGATATGCCACGGTGCCGACGCGCTCCATCACCTGGAAGGGACCTGCGTAGCGTGGACCGAGCTTACCCTTGGGTCGATCAGTGAGGGAGAGGGCCTGGCGATGAAGGAGGCGAAGCCAGACCCAATCGTTGACGTTGAACTCCAGGTCGCGGTGATGGGCGTCGTAGTACCGTTTGGCATACTGCTGTGCTTGCAGGAGGCGGTCACGGATCTCCGCGAGGAACTCGTCCCGTTCACGCAGCATTTCTTCGACCGTCGAGGTGGCCGCCGTTCCTGGAGTGTATGCAGTGAGTGTGGGCGGCTCGCGGCCATAGACTACCTGGAATGGCGTGGCTCGGAGCGCGGTGTGGAACGACGTGTTGTAGCAAAATTCCGCCCAAGGCAGCCAGTCGATCCAGGCGCGTGGGCGATCGCCGGTGATGCACCGCAAGTACATGGCGATGGTCTTGTTGACGACCTCTGTCTGGCCGTCGGTCTGCGGGTGGAACGCGGTGCTCATGCGCAGCTTGACGCCCGCCATCTTGAAGAGGTCCTTCCACACGTTGCTGGTGAAGACAGGGTCACGGTCGCTGACGATGGACACTGGAAATCCATGGAGCCGCACGACGCCCTCGAAGAACGCGCGCGCGACGGATAGCGCTGTGTATGGGTGTCCCAGAGCGATGAAATGGGCGTACTTGGAGAACCGGTCGACCACCGTGAGGATGACCGATTTCCCATGTACTTTTGGCAGCCCTTCGATGAAATCAATGGATATGTCAGACCAGACCTGAGACGGGACGTCGAGCGGCTGCAGCAGACCGGCGGGGTGGAGCGTCTCCGTCTTGTTGCGCTGGCAAGTGGCGCAGGCACGCACAAAGTCGCGTACGAGCGCGCGGTCGTGCGGTACGTGGAAGTGAGAGCGGAGGCGCTGTAGTGTCTTCTGGATGCCTTCGTGCCCGGCGTCGTGCGCCATGCCGAGGACTGTCGGCAACAACGGGGACGTCGCGGTCAGGAACACTCGGTCCCCATTGAGGATCAGCCCGTCGTGGACCCGCCAGGGGGCCGGGAGCGTGCCGGCTATGATCTCGTCGTGGACGCGGCGCGTGTCCTCGTCTTGTTCCACCTCGCGCCTGATGTCGTCGTAGAGCTGGAAGCTTGGCGCAGACAAGGCGTGCAGCATGCCGTCCTCGCCGTCGCGACGCGAGAGAGCGTCGGCCACGACGTTAAGCCGGCCGGGCCGGTACTCCACCGTAAAGTCGAAGCCGAAGAGCTTGCTAATCCATTGGTGCTGCGGAATCGTCGAGAGACGCTGGTCAAGCATGAACTTCAGGCTGTAGTGGTCCGTTCGGATGATGAACCGGCGCCCCCAGAGGTACGGTCGCCAGTGTCGGACCGCCTGGACGAGGCCGATGAGCTCGCGCTCGTATGCCGCGATCTTGTGGTGCCGCGCGGCGAAGGGCCTGCTGAAGAACGCGAGCGGCCCGGCACCCTGGTGAAGGACGGCTCCAAAGCCCGAGCCCGACGCGTCGCAGTCCACCATGAACGCCCGGTCGAAGTCGGGTAGCTGGAGCACAGGGGCGGTGGAGAGCGCGTTCTTGAGTGCCTGGAACGCCATCGTGGCTTCGTCCGTCCAGTGGAAGGCCTCCTTCTTTAACAGTTTTGTCAATGGCGCGGCTATAATGCCAAAATCTTGGATGAACTTGCGGTAGTAGCCCGCGAGTCCCAAGAATCCGCGGAGGCCGCGTGCAGAGCGGGGCTCAGGCCAGGACGCCACAGCCTCCACCTTCTCGCTGTCCATGGCAACCCCGTCGGCCGAGATGACATGGCCGAGGTAGGCGACGGACGATGCTCCGAAGGTGCACTTGGAGCGCTTGACGACGAGGCCGTTGTTGGTGAGGATCTCGAGTACGGCCTTGACGTGCTGCAGGTGCTCGGACCACGTGGAGCTGTAGATGAGGATGTCATCGAAAAACACAAGCACAGACCTGCGTAGCAGCGGCTGGAGGATGTCGTTCATGAGACTCTGGAACGTTGCCGGCGCGTTCGTCAAGCCGAACGGCATGACGAGAAACTCGAAGTGGCCATGGTGGGTGCGGAAGGCCGTTTTCTCCACGTCGTCCGGGTGCACGCGGACCTGATGGTAGCCCGAGCGAAGGTCGAGCTTGGTGAAGAACTTGGCGCCGTGGAGTTCGTCGAGGAGCTCGTCGACGACGGGGATCGGGTACTTGTCCTTGACCGTCTTCTCATTCAGCGCCCGATAATCCACGCAGAACCGCCAGGAACCATCGTGCTTCTTCACCAACAGAACCGGCGCGGAGAACGCGGATGTGCTCGGGCGGATGATTCCCTGGGCCAGCATCGCGGCGCATTGCCGCTCGAGCTCATCTTTCTGCAGTTGGGGGTACCGGTATGGCCGGACCGCGACGGGGGCCGTTGATGGCAGGAGGTGGATCCTGTGGTCGCAGGCACGGGCCGGTGGTAGGCCGTGCGGCTCGTCGAAGACACCCTTGTACTGGCGCAGGAGCTGGTCGAGCAGCTGCTCTGGGCGTGTCACCATGGTGCGAAGCGCCGGCTGATCAATGTCGCCACGAGGCGAGCCGAGTCCCTTCCAAAAGACGCGCTTGTTCCCGCGCCAAAAGGCCATGCAGAGATCGTCGAAATCCCATAAGATCGGCCCGAGCGTGCGGAGAAACTCCACGCCCAGGACGATGTCAAAGCCGCTGAGTGGGATGGTGTAGCAGGAGATCGTGAACTGCTCCAAGCCAATGGAGATGCCGAGGTCGTCCGTTCGGCCGCGGCACGAGACCTTGTCACCATTGGCCACGGTGACATGGAGACCTGGACTTGGCCGGCGCTTGATGTCGATGCGCTCGGCGGCGGCGCTGTTGATGAAGTTGTGGGTGGAGCCGGTGTCGAGCAGGGCGGTGAGCTGGAAGCCGTTGATGATGAGGGGCAACTGCATGGTGTCCTCGGTACGGAGTCCGATCAAGGCGTGCAGCGACACGACTGGGTCTTCGTCACCGGCCATGGAGAAGGCGTCCGCGTCGCCCTCCTCGTCGTAGTCGCTCACCTCGATGTAGAAGAGCCGTTGGCAGCGGTGGCCGCGGACATACTGCTCATCGCAGTTGTAGCAGAGCCCCTGCTTCCGGCGTTCGGCGAGTTCCGCGGGCGACAGGCGTCGGAAGGGGCGGGTTGGCGCTGCCGGTGTCGCACCCATGGGGGTTGCCACGGTGGCCTGTCGTGGTGCGGCGGGCGGGGCTATTGCCGGCGCCGCAGGAGCCCGAGGCTGGAAGCGGTTGGTGCGGCTGGTGTCCGCGGGCTGAGCGCGGCGCTCGTACGCGCGTGCGTACATCAAGGCCGCCTGGAGGTCCGGCGGGCTCTGGAGTTCGACGTCGATGCGAATCCGGTCGGGCAGTCCCGCGGTGAACAGCTGGACCTGTTGGACCGGCGACAGGGGCGCGGTGTGGCACAAGAGCTCGAGGAAACGCCCTTGGTACTCCTCGACGGTCGTCCGGAATTGCAGACGTGCGAGTTCGCCCAAGTGATTGGCGCTGAGCGGGGGCCCGAAGCGCTGGGTGCAGAGGTGCTTGAAGTACGACCACGTCGGGGCGCCGGTGTCTCGCTCGATGGCGTAGTACCACAGCCTGGCGACGTCGCGTAGGTGGTATGTGGCCAGCCACACCTTGTCCGCCTCCGGCGTGTGTTGTGCGCGGAAGAACTGGTCACACTGGGTGAGCCAGCCCAGGGGGTCTTCTTTGCCGTCGAAGAGCGGGAAGTCAAGCTTGTGGTACCGTGGCGCAGTGACGGCGGCGCCGGTGGAGTTCGGCGGCGTGGACCCCGCGGGTGCGGTGGCTGCGGCCGGGAACGACGGCAGCTGTGACGGCGAGGGGGGAAACTGGATCTGGTGCACCGGAACGGGCGCCGACGTCGGCGGCAGGGTCAGCTGCGGGGCGCCGGGCGCGACAGGGGCCGATGCAGAGGCCGCTGCGAGGGCTGCACCGCCGGACAGTGAGGGTATCCCGCCGTACCCCGGCATCCCGTATGGGAACGTTGCCGTCGGCGGCGCGCCATCGGGGGGCGCGGTCCCCGTGGTGGGCGTGGCCGCAAGGAGCGGCGTCAGGAGTCTCGGGAGATCAGCAAGTGCCGTCAGCGGCGTGGCGAGGCCGGCGAGAGTGCGGTTCAGATCGGCGACAATCTGCGCAAGAGCGTCGACGGTCTGGTTGCAAGCGGGGGCCGCGGCGGCGGCGGCGGCGGCGGCCTCTCCGTCGGTCGACCCTGGCATCTCTGATACCAGATTGATAGGACGCGGAGTGTTGCGTAGATTGTAGCCGTGGACGACGGGAGGCCGGGGCTTGAACCCCCGGCGGCGATGCGGCGCCGTGCTCGCGCACGGCGAACAGATGCACACGAGCGAGAGAGACAGAGGACAGGCGGCGGCAAGGATCAACCAACTGTTGATCTCTGCTTAAAAGATAATGACAATTGTCTTGGCTACTTATAGCCCGAATCAATCCTCTAACAAACCAGCTAACAACTCAAGGCAAAATCTCTCTAATCCTATCTCTCTGTAACAAACCGAATGAACAACTACGGCTGATTTCCAGCCAAGACCAACTACTGCCGCGCTGATGCCTGATTGTCTAGCCACGTTGACGCTTGTTGCGGCGTTGGTATGTGATGCCGGTCATAACAACATGAAATTTCTGTTCATGTATCAGATTGAGGCTCATCTACTCTTTTTTTTTTGGCTTAAAGAGGCTCGTCTGAAACAATATGTGTTTTCATTTTTGACCCTGTTGTTCTTTTCACTTTTCAGACTGAAGTTGGAGTGACGCTGACTCCCCCAACTGGTAAGGAGACGGCTGAAAGATGGGCAGGGCTGCAGGGTGTTCGTGAGTTGAAGATAAAATACGAAGAACGCGATAGGTAAAGTTCGCAAATAAATAAGCAATAGCTTTACCCATCATTTATTGGAGCTTAGCTTTCTTCTTGTCCTGCTAAGGTGGGAGGGTATCTTCTCCATATAACAAGAAAACTAGGAACCACCTTTCTTGTACTATTTTAGAAGCTGGTTCATTGATTACTGAGCTTAAGGTCTACTGTACTGAGCTTAAGGACCTGATCTGAATCAATGTCTTATCAGGCCTGCTTGTGACATTGCGATCTCTGGGCTCGGGTGGATTTCTGTGGAGCCATCAGGTGTGCCGTCAAACAGTCCGGATGACAACATTGAGGAAGAATATGATGATGGAGAGCTGCACTTGATGGTTCATGTACCCAAACCGGTTGAGGTCTTCGTCCGTCCCCCATTGCCCGTCGGTAAAGCAGCATCGCAATGGTATCGTTATCAGGAGCTGACAGAGGAAGAAGAAGAGTTGAGACCAAAATGGCATTACTGATGCTGCTCCTTCCCTTTTCTTGTAGCTGCAATCGAGTGCTCTAGACCTTTAGTTCAATTTTGTGTAATCCAAATATGGCAAAAAGTTGCTTTCAGGTGATGGTGGGATCATGGGACGAGGCATGTTAGGTGAGCTGACGAAAAGGATTTAGGACCATTTGGTATAGCTACAGAGATTTTGAGATTTAATAAGTACTTCCTCCGTTCCAAATTATAAGTCGTTTTGGCTTTTTTAGGTTCATAGATTTTGCTATAAATCTAGATATAATGTTTATCTAGGTGCATAACAAAGATGATAACCTAGAAAAGCCAAAACGAGCTACAGTATAATTTGGAACGGATGTAGTACACCGTTTACTCCATCCTTTATAAAATCTTACTGCTGAAACAATGATGTGTACCTTCATGCACGTGAAAAAATAAAACCGAGGCAATTGGAGGCTAATAGTATGGTCCAAAGAGAATCAGCAAGTTCATATCGAATTTTTGTAGTTGCGGGAACACTTGCGATTGGCTTCGTCCACGCGCTTCAAAAATAGAATACGTATACGGAGTCAGGAAGCGTATTTTGAGCGTTACGCCAACCTCATTCCTCGTTGTTTTGGTCCATTCATTGGATCCGTCCGGCTCCGACTCCGACTCCGACGCACGCACCACCATGGCCGACGCGCCCACCAGCTCCGGCGACTCGCCGCCCCCGCCTGCCCCGCCGCCACCGCAGCCGGAGAGCGGCTCCATCTCCTCCATGGTATCCTCCCATGCCTCCTCCGCCGCGGCCACGGTCGCGGACTTCACCCGCTGGGCCGAGACCTTCGGCACCGAGAAGGCCGACGCCGCCAAGGCAGCCCTAGCCTCCGCCGCCACCTTGGCCACCTCATCCGCCTCCACAGCGGCTTCCGCTTCCTCCACGGCCGCGTCCTCCGCCTACGCGGCAGCATCCGACCTCACCCTCATCGCAAAGGTGACTCCCTCTCGATCTCTGCCCATTGCCCCCATTCTCCTCGCTTCGATCTAGGCACAATTTATTAAATCTTAAACCTTTTACTGTCCTGTTCGCAGGAGGAATTGGAATGGGTGAAGAAGGAGTATTGCACTCACGAACAGATGGTATTTGGCAAGATCAAAGGTACCATTTTGCTGTGCAAAGATGGGATACTTATGTATTTTAATACAATGTCTCGTTGACGGTGGTTCTTTATGTTGATGAAATTATGCTTTTCTTTTCGTTTTGTTCAAGCTTTGAATGTGTAGTTTCTGGTTGCAGAGGGTGTCGTCATGGCTATAATGCATCCAGGCATTGCTGCAGGCTCCGCAACCCTTGCAGGGATTGTGCTGTTCAAAAGTAATATATTTTCCTTGCAACTTCACTTTGTTTTCTGGTGCTGTGTTGAATGAGTTTCACCTGTTTGCATTAGAGGCTTACATTGGTTCTATTTGCTATGCACAAAGCAGTTTGGTATTTGAATGTGGAATTCCACACGCACATAACATAAAAGTCATTATTACCACATGTTAATCCAAATCAGTTTCTTTAACTCAAATGGACTTCTGAAACTCTATGATTGATTCCTTACTATGTTCCTTATAATTGATTAAAACATGTGAATCAATGCATTGCTTCTTAGAATATGATGCCAATACCCTTTTCTGGTCGGTTTAAAATATGTGGGTCGATTAGTTTGATGATTTGCCTTTTTCATTGAATCTATAAAAGGCTGTTGTCACAGTTCAAGTTCCAATGTAGTGAACTTGCTGATTCAATGGAAATTTGTTCCAACATTATTTCAAGCCTGAAAATTGGGCCTTTCTGCACCACTAAATGCAGTGTCAATGAATCCTTGCAGGGCCAAGGAGCTACCTTATTCAGCGAGTACGGCGCATGTTTGTTAGCAAGGAGGTAAGGTTTCTATCACAGTTTACTCTTCAAAGATAGATTCGTACTCTTCAAAGAAAATTCACCATCTTGCTTAGAAGTTGTTATTCTCTTACTGGATGACTATCTATGCACCTGTGACTACATGCTTTATAATTTACATGCTAGTGTTCGGATATGTGTGCCTGTTGTTTTACTACAAATTTGAACATAATTCATGACATTCATGTAGGGAGTCATAATAAATCAAATATGATGCTTGGAAGATTATTTTTTCTTAAAAACTGTAAGAGTTAGGTTGATTATCTAACGAAACTTTCCATACTGTAGACCCTACTTTCTGGCATACAAGCTGAAGTGAATAACATGCGGCAAACTGTGAATCTTGTGTCCAATGAGAGCCAAAAATTGATGGTAAGTTTTTTATTCGAAGACAATCGAACCATTTTTCTTGCAATTTTCTTTTGTCTATTTTAACTTCTGATGCTATACTCATGGCTAATTTATGCATAATATGTAATACAGGATAGAGCAGCAACTGCAGAGAAAAGATTTCAGAAAGGATGGAATACACTCAGGCATCTCTCTCCCTCCTTCCCTCCCTAAATCTCTCTCTCTCTCTCCCCCTCTCCCTCCCTCCCTAAATTTCTCTAATATAAACATGGGGATCCTTTCTGATTTATCAGGGAGGAAGGACGGGCCATTCAACATGAGTTGAACGAGATTAGTGATATTGAAAAACAGGCAGTAGGTGTGTAAGATTATCTCTAGATATTACTGTTGCGTATCATGGCATTTCACTTGTATGGAAATCATTTTTATCTGAGTTTTATGTCTGACGAATTGTGTCTTGTTAGGTCTGAAGGGCATTCTTGATCAGCTTCCCAGAGCACATGCATCCGAATTTCGATCAGAGGTTAGTAAATCTTCCTATACCTTTGGAGATGGTAATGTTCATAGGAATCAACTTTTTCCTAGCAAATTAAAGTTTTTAATGACTTGTGTCTCCAAAATATGCATTTTGAAATATGGGGTATAAATGAAGCCTTTCCTTGGCAGCCTTACTAGTTGCTCCTGGCATGGACATTATATGCGTGCGAATGAATTTTTCAGTCGTGTCCCATTTACATATATGGGATGTACATTGTAATTGGAGCTCTCAGAATCTCTTATATAGAGAGTTACATATCTACATCATTTGCATCTAGTTTTGTTAGGGACATCTTTGTTAGCTTTGTTGCAGCCAAAGTTGCACTATATCAGACAATTCCTTTGGGCTTTGGAATATAATATTTGCCAATGTATACATAGCAACTTATATTTCACCGAGTATTCCTCACCGCTTATTACATTTCATGTTCTGAGTGGTTAGTTAAAACTGTGGTATACACTGGTATTTCTATTGTATTTTACACGCACCTTATGAAAATAAAGGATAGCAGCATGAGTACTATGTATATAATTTATGCCTCTGCAACAAATTGTGCGTTTCTAGAGATGGATGGCCATGATCGAAACTCATAGCAGAGATTTTTTTTTTTCATGTCTTGCAGATGTCTGGTCTAGCTTCTCAAGTTAAGAAGGAGAAGCGTGTGCTTAACGCCGCCCTCTCAAAGATTGTGAACTATGGTGTACCCATCTAACTGCCTCTCTAGTTTGAGCTGAGGATCCATACTATCGGATTTTTGTGAAGAGAAGTCCCATGTCAGTGGTGAAAGTTATACTGCCCATTTGGTTTCGGAAAGGGGAAAACAATAAGTTTTGTCGCTTGCGCAGACATGTAAATGTGCTGCCGCCAAATGTTGCGGAAGCGCAGCACTGAAACCTGTAACAGGAACACATTTTTTGCAATATTTTGCCTATCGACATGTTCACATCCATCAGACGACTGGAATTTTTTCTTCTCTGCATGATGACTTTCCTGGTGGATGAAAAAAAAAAGTGTAACGCTTCGTTGCTTCGTCCGTGATGCGGAATCAAGTTTCTGAAATAATTGGCATTCCAATAGAATTTAGGGGTTGCAATCATTCGAATTCTTGACCTACCAATCACTGATGACAGATAATTCGGTTTCTTCTTTACTCTTGGTCGTTCAGTCCTTACTGTCTTTAACTTGCTGAAATTAAACACATCTCGTTCATTTCAAAATAAAGAAGATAATAAACACATGGATCTTGCACGGCTGCGTTTGATTTGTACAAATTTTGCTAAAACCACTTGAATTACTCAGCGCCAAGCTTTTTTCTTTTGCCTCTTTCAGAGCGGGCCGCCTCCTCCCCGCCCCGCAGCCCCAGCAGCTCCAGCAACACCGCCGCCGCGCGCAACGCCCTGCAGCCTCCGAGGGGCCATCTCTCCGATCATCGGCGGGAGAGATGCCGCGCGACCGCGACGAGCCGCCCGCCGTGCGCGTCTACACCGTCTGCGACGAGTCCAAGTAGCACCCGCCATCCATCCCTAACCCTACCTACTTTCTTCCCCCTTCTTCTTCTCCGGCGTGACCCCGCTGCTGCTTGGTCCCGCAGGTACCTGATCGTGCGCAACGTGCCGTCACTGGGATGCGGCGACGACCTCGCCAATCTCTTCGGGACGTACGGCCCAGTGGAGGAGTCAGTCCCGCCTTCTTTCTCCTCCCGCTCCCGGATGTTCGTTGTTCGATCCTGCTTAATTCCTCTTTATTTTTTATAATCAGATGCAAGCCCATGGATGCCGAGGATTGTGAACCCTACACCGACGTATTCTTCATCAAGTTCTCACAGGTCAGCAACGCCAGGTGATACATTGGATTGCAACCATCTCTAACCGTTGCCATTCCTTCCGCTCACGTGGTGTGCTGAACTGCTGATCTAGCGGTAGTGCCCATACTACATTGTGCGTTTACCAACTCCAACTGCTGTGATTGTCAAGAATGGTTGAATGATGTAGCCCGCAGCCTCTCGGGCAACTTATGCGTCATCTTTGTTCAAGTTATTAGGACGGGCTTAATCTTTGTCACCAGGCTTCAAGAGAGTCTTCTCAACCGGTGCTCTAATGCTGTAGGTTTGCAAAGAGGAAGCTCGATGAGGCCGTGTTTCTTGGCAACCGGCTGCAGGTGACCTATGCGCCTCATTTCGAGAGTCTTCTAGATACCAAGGAGAAACTGGAAGTTAGGAGAAAAGAAGTCCTTGGCCGAATAAAATGTGTGGTTCCCATTTAGCTCTTTAGTCCTTACAGATTTGCATTTAGTATTATGACAACAGCACATAAATAGTTTTTAACATTGCTAACTTATTTCCCCTGGTAACTTGGATTGAGATATTTGCTTCCACTTTCAGCATCCGCTGGTCGACCCGAAGGGACTTCCCAGTATTCTCTAGCTCAGGGATCATCATCTACTGGAACCCACCGCCATCAGATGAATTCCAACAAGAGGTTAGAATTCCTTACATAGGTTTAACTGTTTTCAATATAAAACTTGACCAATTACGCTAGCTGTTGACATCGTGGAACTACAATGGTTGGCTAAAACCCATTAGTTTGACTGTGCTTTTAAGGCTCATTTCATTCATCTTCAGGGAGTATGTGAAGACAATTCACGCTTCTCATATTGAAGATCCTCGTTTCAGTCACGTGTCCTCTAACAAGGTATGTGGTGAAAAGATGTTTAATCTGATTAACCAGAAATGATTCATTGTTAAGTTTGAGCATATTTTAAGGATATTACTATATAATGCTAATGAATGCACTTTGTTCAGCTAAGTTATGTTGAGTAGCTTTAGCCTTTTGTTTTTGTGAGTCATGGTTTCCTTTCCTTACGTTGAATGCTACTTTACCAACACGTGGAGAAATATACATTTGTTGTAGGATTATTTTCCATCTGAGTCGATGAATGCAACTGTAAAGCTAGTCAGGGACAAGCTCGATAAGGTAAAATCTATCCTCGCAGCCTTATCATTTGGCATACATCAATTATGCTGATAGGCTAAAAGTTCACTCCTTGAAAAATACCAGATACAATCTGGAGGTGATAATTCCGATGCTGCAGCTACATCCAAGAAACCAAGGGTAGATAACCGGAGGCGAATTTGATATTACTGGAAGCCACAGAACACCCATTTGCCATTGAAAGTTTTGGATTATTCGTTTCTCTTTAATTTTGTCTATTTTCTATCTCATTTAGTAGCAGGACATTGGGCATCTACTTACAGGAGTGTTGTGCTAGTATATGGTTAGTGTAACAATGGTGTCACTAACTCAGTTATAATGCTTCGCTTTTAGTAGGTTTCTACAGCTGTAATGTTAGCATTTTGTATGATGACTGATGTTATGAAATATCCAGTTTTTTTTTTCCAACCAATCACATCATAATTGCCATATCTGTATTGATGTCCACTTCCCTGCTGATGGTTACAATGAGAGTCTCATGATCCTTGAGAGTTAAGACAATTGCTACAGCTTGGTGTTGGGCTTGCTCGCCTTATCCTGTGCTGATTAAACGTGCCGCTTACCATTAGTTTATACTTAAATGACGTCATAGTTGGGCAATAAATCGATATGCTTCTTTGTTTGTAATGTCGCGAATGTGCTCATTTGGTGTGGAATGTCTGATCTTGATCTTGAATAAAAGATAGCTTCAATAAGAGCACACCAACCCGTTTTTCCCTAGTGGAGTGGAGTACCATTACATCATTGTCGGAAAATAGTGTTGGAGACATGGTTGCCATGATCAAGTGTGGTGTTGAACCAAACCAAACCAAACCGAGCGACATAAAGTGCATGGGCAAAACAAGTTTGTATGGAGCAAAGCGTATATTTTTATTTTTTTTGAGAGGAAGCAAAGTATATAATTTAAATTAAACCTTAATAAGAAAGGAGTAACAAAGTGGGGAGAGGAGAGACGGAGCATAGCATACGCAAAAGGGAACGCCAGCAGAGCAGAGCAGAGCAGGGCAGGGCCTGGGCACGGCGCGATGCGACGTCGGCTGTCTTGGTCGTGACCGCAGGCGAAGCAACCGCCCCTCCCGCCTTCTCCTCCTCCTGCTGCGATCCCGATCCGCCGCCCCGCCCCGCCGGCGAGCCTCCGCCCCCATTTCGCTTCAATTGAGAGCCAGAGCCACCAGGCAGCCAACCAACCCTAGATCCACCCCCCCGCTCGCTCGGATCCGCCCCCCGCCCAGAGACAAACCGAGAGAGATCCAATTCCTCCCGCATGGCCTCCTCCTTCGCTCCCGACGACCAGACCGACGCCGACTTCTTCGACAACCTCGTCGACGACGACGCCGCCGCCCCAGCCAACGACGCCCACGCCGCCGCCTTGGCTCGCGATGTCTCCGACATCAGCCTCGCCGACGACGACCCACCTGCCCCGCTACCCGCCACCGAGGCGCCGCCGCCACCGGAGGGCGGGTCACCGCCGGGCTCCGCCAAGGCCGGCGCCGGCGCTGGCGTCCACACCACCGTCAAGCAGGTGCAGTGGGCTTCCTTCGGAGGTGGCCCTGACGATGGCGCTGATCCGTTCGCTGATCTCTCTGGAGCCGCCGGCGACGACAGCTTTTTCGGGACCCAGGCCCTGGACACCTCCGCCGGGACCTCGGATCAGGACTTCTTCGGCGGGAATCAGAGCCTGGCTGCCCAGGTCACGGATCAGGACTTCTTCGTGGGCGCCTCCAGCTCCAATCAGAATGCCGACGGGCAGCTCCAGAGCACCACCAGTGGTGCTGTGGCCGATTCAACAGATCCCAAGTACCTGGAGACCATGTACCCTGGGTGGAAGTACGATGAAGCCACGCAGCAATGGTACCAGCTCGATGCTTTCAATACAACCGGGAATGCAGCTCAGGTGGTAGACAATAGCAGTCAGAATCTACAGCAGCAGCAGCAGCAGCAGCAGCTTGACACGTCGTACATGCAGAATTCAGCGCATGCAGGGCTTGCGACGATTGCTGAGGAGGGCGCTGCTGCAGCTGGTGTGTCAAGTTGGGGGCAGGCTGGCGCCACAGAGTACCCGCCCAACATGCTTTTCTATGCAGAATACCTGGGTTGGTACTTTGATACTAACACCCAGCAGTGGCACTCGCTCGAGTCGTACCAGCAGGCCGCCATGCAGGCTGGAACAACTGGCGCGGTTCGGACTGGTGCAAAAGATGGGGCCGTTGCAACTTCTGGAGGGACAGCCTATAATGCCAAACAAACTGAGCAAGTTACCGTTCACAATCAGGCGACGCAACATAACTCGTTCACGAGTAGTTTCGCTCCTCAGAGCCAGCAGCAGACGACTGATGCATTTAGTAACACTATGCAATCTCAAAGTGCTACAGATAACAGCCTGTCAAGTAGTTTCTACGGTTTTGATCAACGTGCAAATGCTGAGACTGTCAGTTCCTCCACAAGCCAACAGGTTGGTTTTAACGCAGCTGAAACTGTTACAGAACACTATGGTGGACACAAGGGCTTTGAATCGTCAAATCTTCAGAGTGGTTATAGCTCCTCTGACAGTCAACAATCCAGTTACAATGCATTTCAAACTTCCACAGATTATCAGGCTGGTTATAAAGCGTTTGAACCTGCCATGGGTCACCAGACCAGTCACAAGGCGTTTGAACCTTCCATGAGTAACCAAAGTGGTTACAAGCCATTTGAAGCTTCCATGAGCAACCAGAGTGGTTACAAGCCATTTGAACCTTCCAGGGGATTCATGCCTTCCACTGGTCACCAGGCCAGTTACAAAGAATTTGAAACATCTGCGGGCTACAATACCAGTTTCAAGACATTTGAACCATCTTCAGCTCAACATGCTGGTTACATGGGTTCCCAACCTTCTTCAGG
This sequence comes from Urochloa ruziziensis, assembly GCA_015476505.1. Classification (NCBI taxonomy): domain Eukaryota; kingdom Viridiplantae; phylum Streptophyta; class Magnoliopsida; order Poales; family Poaceae; genus Urochloa; species Urochloa ruziziensis. Next base: position 50,756,046 of record CM027123.1, on the reverse strand, counting down.
CCATCAACCCAACCACATGGGCTTTGGCACTTCTGCAAACCACCAGGGTTATAGTGATGTCAATGGTGCTGTGAATACTCAAGGCTTTGTCCCAATGCAAAGCGCATACCACGTCCAGAACCAAGCAAATGCAAACCCGCAAGGGCACCTGTCAAACAGCTTCTTGGGTAATGACAACTCCATGAACTTTAACCAGCAACAATTTCTGGGTGCAAATGCCTCAAACTTGCACTTCGGCCACTCCCCTCATGAAGGGAGGTCCTCGGCTGGACGACCACCGCATGCCCTCATTGCTTTTGGGTTTGGTGGGAAGCTTATAGTCATGAAGGAAACCAGCTCAATGACCACAAGCTTTAACAGTGGAAATCAGGTACCCTGACAGTTTCCTTTTTAACACAGTTTTGTAAGAAAGAACATCACACATACTTTAGGCGACTAAAATATTTCCATCTTTTTTCTTCTTGCAATTAAAGGGGAACCCTAGTGGCACAGTGTCAGTTCTTAATCTATCAGAGGTGGTCTTTGATAATGTTGATCCTTCAAGCATCACTAATGGCAGTGCACTTGGTTACTTCAATGCTTTATGCCGTCAACCTGTTCCTGGTCCTCTAGTCGGTGGAAGTGCTGCATCAAAGGATGTGAATAAGTGGCTTGATGAGATGATTTCACGGTACGAAGCTTCCTCCACTGAATTCCAGAAAGGTGATACTCGCAAGTTGCTTATTTCATTGCTGAAGATACTGTGTCAGCACTATGGAAAACTCCGTTCACCTTTTGGATCTGACCCATCACAAGAGGTATGTCCTCTCGCACTCTATTCTGCTGCGGCTATAGTCGTATTGTTAGTTTATATATCTTCCCTGTTTTCTGGCCTGTTCCCCGCCACTCCTTGTTGATTTTGACAACTTACATCAGAAGAATTAAATATTGTGTTATGATAATTCTGGCAGAGCAAATTTGCACTAACCTATACTAGTTTCGAGTTGTTGGCTGGTGTAAACCAACATCAAAGTTGGATAAGCAACTAAACCTACATATTTATATGTATTCTTATCATCTGGAATTTGCTTATGAGCAATATTTCAACCATGTAAAGTTATAAAGGCCTATTATTAGTATTATCACTTGGGATGATGCTTGATTTTATCCTTTTCGTTTTCATTATGAGGGAGAGTTCATCTGCTTTTGAATATCTGCAGTTTAAATTTTATGCCCTGCTTTATGAATCATACCTAACTTTTATATGAATCTTAATAGGAGACAGATGGTCCAGAAATGGCAGTAACTAAGTTATTTTCTTCATGCAAGAGAAGTAGTGTCCATATGGGGGATTATGGATCTATTGTTCACTGCATGAAAAATATTCCCTCCGAAGGCCAGATGCAGGTAAGTTTTATTTGAACTGGATATGCTTTTCTTTATGATGAATGCCCCTTCTTAAAACTACTATCCTTTTAGGCTGTTGCACAAGAGGTCCAAAATCTTCTAGTTTCTGGGAGGAGAAAAGAGGCCCTTCAATGTGCCCAGGGAGGTCAACTCTGGGGACCTGCCATCATACTGGCTTTACAGCTCGGTGATCAGGTATGTTTGACTTAAAATGATTCCCTTTTTGTAATCTAGCACATTGCTAGACGTTCTTGTCTGGTTTTCATTTACAAGTTAATTTCATTGTTTTTTTCCTGGACTGGTGGTACAGTTTTATGTGGATACAGTGAAGAAAATGGCTCACTCCCATTTTATATCTGGGTCACCTTTGCGAACCCTATGCCTTCTCATTGCTGGACAACCTGCGGATGTTTTTAATGTAGAGAACAATGTCAGCAGCGACTATGGTACATCCCATCAACCTATGGAGGTACTTACACAGTTAATGATTTTCTCAGTTCTTAGATGTGTTATTATTTTGACCATCAAGTATTGATTATATAATTCAAAGTTATAGAGACAAGTCTCTTAGTATTTTTGTTGCCATTGCTTGCCTCCTTTGTGATTAATGATATGCTATCATGTTTTGTTTAGTGCAGTATCATGACTTCTGGGTATCGCTTATCAATAATTTTCATGATTTTCTGTTTACTTCGCAACTCTGGTCACAATTTGTTGTTGTGTTTTGAGACAGCCTGGTCCTAATGGTATGTTGGATGATTGGGAGGAGAATTTGGCTATTATCACTGCAAACAGGACCAAAGGTGATGATCTAGTAATTACACATCTTGGTGATTGCCTTTGGAAAGAGAAAATCGAGGTTTGTATCATATGTATTCGTAGATTCAGTTTTCGTACCTTGTTTTCCTGTATGTATGATCAAGAACCTTGACAATGCATACAGGTTGGAGCTGCTCATTCATGCTATTTAGTTGCTGAACTAAACATTGATTCATACTCGGAAAGTGCAAGGTTATGCCTCATTGGTGCAGACCACTTGAAGTGTCCTCGAACGTTTGCCAGCCCTGAAGCCATTCAGGTTCGGAACTGTCTGCTTTACCTGAAAAAAAAAATTGTATACGAAGTAGGCATTTACTTCCTCTTTCCTATACATGGCATATTGAAAACAGTTATTACATGGATACATTGGCAGGACTGTGCATAATCAATTATTGGTTTATTTTCCATAGCCATTCACTGTCTGACATATATCTTTAAAATGCAAACAACAGAGGACAGAGGTATATGAATACGCGAAGGTGCTTGGTAATTCTCAGTATATCCTGCTACCCTTTCAGCCATATAAGCTGATATATGCATACATGCTTGCGGAAGTGGGGAAGTTTTCTGATTCTTTGAGGTAGGTTGTTGGCTTGTCCATAACAAACAAATGACTTGGTGCTTTCCCTAGTGTGTACTTGTACATCATGACCCAGTTGAATATTAACTTCTCCAGGTATTGCCAAGCTTCTATGAAGGTGCTGAAAGCCTCTGGCCGTGCCCCTGAATTGGAGGCATGGAAACAATTATTTTCTTCTCTAGAGGAGAGGATACGCACTCACCAGCAGGTTGGACTATGCCATTCTGTATATTACAAATCTTCTCTTGCGTTATATCTGGGGTTCCCATGCTCCCTCTTCCTTGGTTCATCTCTCATCAACCCATTCCTTTTGCTTGTTTTTCTGTAGGGTGGATATGGCACAAATCTTGCCCCAACAAAGCTAGTCGGGAAGATTTTCACCTCGCTTGATAAATCTATATCCCGCATGATGGGTACACCATCTGCGCCACTTCCACCACTGCCACATGGATCTGTTGTTAGTGATAGAGAGAGCAACTCTGCGCATGCTGCTGCAAAATTTGTAAATAGCCAATCGGTAATGACCATGTCATCGTTAATGCCATCCGCTTCAATGCAGTCCATGACTGAGATGGCAGACAATAGTGGTGGCGCTGGCAGGAAAATTGCACGCAACAGAAGTGTTTCTGAGCCAGACTTTGGCAGAACATCAAAACAGGTACTTATGAAGAGAAACTTTAAGAGTGATTAGCTTCTGGTTTGTTGATGTTGAGTTTGAAAGATGAAATGTTTTCATCCCCTCATTTCAATTTAAAATTCTGACAGGGTGCTGGATCAGATGGCGCACAAAGCAGTGCATCAGGATCAGGCAGTTCTCGGTTCGGTTGGTTAGGCTCCACACTGCAGAAGACTATGGGATTAGTGTCGAAATCCAGCCGCCAGGTATTTGCCGACTACTGAATTATGAAACTGGTGCATCTCCACTTAACTGTTTAGCTTGTCTCCTCTATATGCAACACTAACCTTAAGATCCTATTTCTGTTCCGAAGGCAAAATTAGGGGACCAGAACAAGTTTTATTACGATGAGAAGTTGAAGCGGTGGGTGGAAGAAGGTGCTGCAATTCCTTCTGAGGAGCCTCCTCTACCTCCACCTCCAACAAAACCGTCGTTCCAGAATGGTATGCCTGACCATATGTTGAATGGCCCCATGAGTGGAGGCCATGCTCCCAATGGAGTTACAGAATGGAAATCCTCAAATTCTTCTGAGCAAGGTTTGGGGATGCCACCAATTCCACCTAGCCAAAACCAGTTTTCTGCTCGTGGACGGATGGGTGTCCGGTCCAGGTAATTCAATAGGAGTAGTATTGTCAATTTGTCATTTACACTCAGTTACTTTTCTTAATTGCTATCTAAGGTATTAATTGGAGAACTGGTGGCTTTTCTGTTCGTCGTTTTAGATATGTGGACACGTTCAATAAGTCTGGTGCATCTGGAGCAATGCCATCGTATAACAAACCGGCTGCTCCATCTGCGACACCACCAGTTGGTGCCAAGTTTTTCATGCCGACTGCACCAGCTGGTGCAGATCAGATGATGCCACAGCCACACCAAGCAGCAGAGATACACAGTGAAACCATCCATCAGGACGAGCGGTCAGCCTCACCACCAGCAGAAACATCATTTTCTTCTCCCCCACCATCGGCACAATTTTCAGCACCAATTGCATCAACAATTCATCGGCAATCGAGTATGGACAACATCTCGACCCCGTACCAGGGTTCCAGTGGGGTCATCATTAAGCAGCAACAGCTCATTCTCGAGATCACGAGCGGCATCCTGGAGCGGAACATACTCTGAGCAGTTTAGTGCTTTCACGGGCAACAGATCACACGAGGGACAGACCATGCCTTCACCACTCATGCCCAGCAAACCATCGCACAGTCGTTCCAACAGCAACTCATCTGTGCAGTTGAATGGATTGACAGAGGATCTTCATGAGGTCGAGCTCTGATTGGCAACTGCTCAGCATGACCGTTGCAAGTCATGTTTTTTATCCACAGACAGCCATGGCAACACCTGATGGTTCCCAGAAACCCCAAGCGGGTGAAGAGGAAGAAGTGAACTTTATAATGCTGATAATCAAGGGGTTGCGGCATGTGGAATGGACTGGTGCGAGGTTGGACGAGATCCTGGAGCCCGCAGCACTAAAGCACGGAGGTGCAACAAACCTGTACTACTAGGTATGCTGGGTTTTTGAATATTTTGTAGCTGTATATGTTGGTTTATGTTTTAGAGAGAAGGGAAAGAGTTGGGTGGCCTTTGTTTACAGGTGAGGAGAGAAGCAGCATGCAGATGCCCTTGTACAGATAATCCGCCCCTACCCAATTTATTGGAACGCAATCAAATTCACACCCCCACTCCATTTTGTTTTTTACGTTTTTGAAGGATAGGAGAAGAGCAGGTGTGGTGTTCTAGTGTAAGAAGACATGGCTAAGTAGGGTGGTGTTGTTATAGTGTACTGTACTTGCCCCATACCATGTATTACCACTGTTTATTCTTTGGAGACGAATCGATTCTTTCATCAATCTTAATACGACTGTGTACTCAAGTGATGCCGGCTGATGTGATAGATGCAATTGTCTATCTGTGATGTCGATATGTTCTTCAGATCAGATATTCAGATCCTGGATGTGCTATGATTCAGTGATGTACTCCGTATGTGTGTACCTGGGTACTGTGCGCAAACAAACAAGGCTGTAATAAAAATTAGTAGTATTGATTTCCAAATACTGTTGGGAAGACGTGTCAAATGTGTGAACAATGATCGTTGGCTGACTAGAATCTTCTTTTTATAAAATAAAATGGCTGACTAGAATCAGAGTGCCTCCTGGCCCGGTGGTGCGTGGTGGGCCCGACGGCATGTGGGCGAATCATGTTCTCTGCATGCTTTTCGGATGCACTGATCATTTCTTGCTTCTGATGCTCGGGGTTTCTGCCCGATCCCTCCGTCTCAAAAACAATATTTAAATTTTGTCTCATAAAACAAGTTGTTTTATCCGATTTGATACGTTTGCATATGCATGTAGTCGAAGAGTCGGTTAACGCCAAATATGGCTAAAAGATAGAGACAACTAAAGTCATTTTATATTTTTGTTAATCTGTCGTCTGACGGAGGAGCTCATGGCGCGGGCACGCGGGAACGAAGCAGCAACAGAGCACAGCGCGCGGGAAGATAGATGGCGAGCTTCCAAGGGCAGCTATATTTGCCGGGTCTCGCCCTGGTTTTGCCGAGTGGAATGGCGTAGCTGCTGGAGCTCCATTTTTTCACATCGCAGCTAAAAAAGGCGATGGCGAGGAAGATACACATGAGCACAACACCCGTCGCGTCGCGTGTTATGATTGGGTGCCTGGGTGGGCTAAGTCAACCAATTTATTGCCTGCCATTGGTGGTGGATGGCATGCATGCATTGGTGTGTAGAACCTACAAGTTCCTTTTTTATCGAATGAATGGCTTTAAGGCTCATTTTCATTGATATGCAATACCAGCCACACATATAAATTATAAGAACGAAAGGAATACTAGTACAACGTTTAAATAGAATAGACAAATTCTCTATACTTGGTGAGATGGCTGATAACTAATGGTGGCTCTTTGCAAAAGGTAACTAAATTCCTTTAGCTAAACATTTTTTTTTCTAAAACCACTCTCTTTTATTTACTAGTGTTTTTTATAGAATTATTTTGGCCAAATTTAAATATTATTACAATTACTTCATTGTAATTTTGTAGTTAGACAATTGAATTATCCTTAGAAAATAAATGAACATAGAATGTGTTGCTTTATCTTGTGTTCATTTGAGAGCACATGTTCAAGGTAAGTTGTCTCCTCTCTAACAAGATTCAAGGTGAATGTATTAGCATGCGATTTGAATGCAATTTGTACATATATGTTAAGATTGTATGTTTTGACCATTTGAAAAGACACTTGACAAATGTGAAACTATCATATAGTGGGAAATATATTTCAAAGGCATGCATGCATGCATGCATGCATACATACATACATACATATCGGATGAATAAAATGTTTACACCAAAGTTGTAGAGCTCAACAATATCTAAAGCATTGTAGTTGACAACATTTTCATTTAAACTTATTTAGTCAACCAAAATATGTGTTATAAGTCCACTAAACAAACACATCTACCACGTCAGTCATCCAAGTCTTTCCAACTGCGCCTTCTGATTGGTTCAAACTGCTGACCACCGGATCCATCCCTTCTCCACAACCCCTCACTCCAGCCTTCAACTGTTCACCATACCTCTCCCTCCCTCCCTCCCTCCCTCCCAGGCAGCCGCACGCTGTTGGTAGAGGCCTCTGATCAAGGCCAATATCAGGAAACCGAAGGAGAAACCAAAAGAAAAAATAGCGGATAAAAAAGATTTCTTGTCCAAAACAAGAAAAAGAGATAAAAAAAGATGCAACAACTTAGTCTCGAAATTGGGTTGGGAGAGTCTAGAACCACAGAACAGAAATAGGGCGCCACAAACCATGTCGACTGTATAGAGTTTCAGTCACAGAAGCTTTTTTTTTTGAAAGATTAGTCACAGAAGCATTGGTTTAACAGAACCAGGCCAGCCGCGCGCGGCCGGATCGAGACCCTAGAAAAAAAAAACCGGGCCGGACCAGTGGTCGGACCGGGAAAACCGTGAACCGGTAGGATTACTGGTTCGGTTCGTCTAAAAGACCGGACAAGCAACTGAACCGGTGTGAACCGGTCGAACCGGCCGGTTTTTGTAGTGCATCAGGATGTGAAAGGAACTGGAGTTTGTTTGAGCACATACACTCCAAGAAAAGAAACAGGCTGGAGCATCAAAGGATGAATGATATGGTCTATTGCCATTACAACCAAAGGCTTCAGCAAAGGTGCATTCTTTTTTGTTGATGTCATTGTTTTTTTATTTCTTTACTGCATACTGCTATTTTTGACACATGTATGCCTCGTTCTTGTGCTTATTAGGTCCAAATTGCATGCTCGAAACTATGACCCAATAAGTCTAGAGGACATTGGCAAGTTTAACGAAGAATGGATACTTGAAGAAGATCTTGCTGCACTAACTGCTGAAGAGGTTGACACTTTCTGAAATGAGCTAACATCAGTTGTTCCAGATTGCAGAGATAGAGGTAATTTCTTTCAGACAACATGGTTCTTTTTTCTTACTGCTTTTCAGCATATTACTAACACATAAATTTTGAGATGAGGTGCTAGTGGTGGATGATGCCGATATTGACGAAGTGGACGAAGCTGAAGAGGCCGCTCCCCAAGCTGAAAGTGTCCCAAATGATGATCTGAATTTTATTGGTATTGATGTCAGTACAGCAACTGGTGGTGCAAATGATAGGTGGCCCTCAATGGTTGATTGGAACATGGATCATATTTAGTTCGTGTACTTGCAGTACTCTGTTGTGCACTTAAGCTAGCCTTTGCAGCGTGTGTTATTTTATTTGGCTTGTTAACTCCCGGATACTTGATCAGTTTGATGTTTGGAACTTTGTATTGAATATTATCTACTATGTATGTGATATTTTTAGACACAAATAATTATATGTATTGAAAATAAATATTATATTATAAAAAATAGTGAACCACTGGTCCGACCGGTGAACCAGTGAACCAGTAGCCTCACCGGTTCGATCACCGGTCCGGTTTTTTTTCTAGGATCGAGACGCGACCGCGCCGGCCGCCTCATCCGGGCACGTGGAATCTCTGACGGTGCCGGTAATAGCTCGACGGCTTGGCCTTGGCCATCCTGCGAATATAAGGCGTGACGCTCGCAGCTGCTCACTGCTCGGCACAGTGATATCCTAGAACGGCTAGAATGGATTGGTTCATGTAGCAAGCGCCCTGAGATCGAGTATTATAAGTGTCGAAGGATAGGACTTGGCTCTCACGATCGGTTAGACCGTCAGGGGATTTGGTTAGACTTGTAACCGTGTAGACCTTTTCTTCCTATTCTTCAGGCCTTGATCCGGGCATCTCTCGCTCACGATCACCGGCCTCGTCGTGTATATGTACCCGCCTCGGCTCAGTGAATACATTCAGCGCATTGTGCATTTGCCTCTCTACATGGTATCAGTTGAGATCGATCCTCCTTCCGCTGCATCTCTCCTGTTTCTTGCCAATGGCGTCTCACCAATCCTCCTCGTCCTCTTCCTCCATGAGCACAAACCCTTTTGCTGACTCTCCATCGGCGTCCACCATCACCATGGTTAACATCCGTGCCCATGTTCCTGTCATTCTTTCCATGGAGGAAGCCAACTTCAGTCAATGGCGAACCTTCTTGTCTCTCACCTTTGACAAGTTTGGTCTACAGAGTCATGTCGATGGCACTCTCGATGCCGTCCTCATGCGTCACGATCCTGAGTGGCTGCAAATCGATGCATCCATTGTCTCCTGGCTCTACACCTCCGTCGACAAGTCTCTCATGGACGCAGTGTACAAGCCCCGCAACTCGGCCTACGACGTGTGGACGGCGCTCTGCAACCAATTCCTTGACAACAGCCTCTCTCGTGTCGTCCTGTACCAGCAGGAGTTTCACTCCCTGTACCAGGGTGACATGACCATTGGCGAGTACTGTGGCCGCATGAAGAAGCTCGCTGACAAGCTCTACGACGTCGGCGCCGCCGTCAGCGATCCAAGCCTCGTCATCAACACTCTACGCGGCCTCAGCCCCAAGTTCCATTATGCTCTCTCTGTTCTCTTTGCCAAGAAGACGACGCCGGAAGTTCCAGAAGGTTCAGAACTATCTCCTGCAGGAGGAACGGTACGTGGAGCACCGTGACAAGATGCAATCTGCCACGGCGGTCCTGGCGTCTGCCTCGTCTGGCTCCTCCACCAACCCGACAAAACTGACACCTTCTTCGCACTCCAGTACACCGAGCATGTCGCCGTCCGCGGGTACAGGTGGAGATCGCCGCAAAAAGCGGAAGTCTGCGGATGCTCGCTCGCGTAATGGATCTAACAACTCCACCGCGCCCGGCGGTCAGCAACACCCGCAAGTGGCCGCCGGCGTACCACCCCTGGACCTGGCGTCGTTCAAGCCTAGCAGGTGCCCCCGGGCTGGCGCACTCCTTCTCCCGGCGTTCTCGGCGCCCGTCCTGGCGCTCCTGCACCGCAGGCCATGACTGCTCTCCAGGCTCCTCCGTTCTACAACAACTCTACGGGGGGATGTCCGCTCCACCAGTGCTCTACAACGCTCTTCATGGCGCGTCTGCACAGGCGCCGTTCGGTGGCCACGGTGGTGGCGATTGGTTCTTCGACACCGGCGCGTCCACGCACATGGCGTCCAACTCTGGTATCGCTGACTCCCTCACCCCTCCTTCATCACCTACCAACATAATCGTCAGTAATGGTGCACCTTTACCCGTTCAATGCACTGGTCATTCTTTACTTTCCACTTTGTCGTCTCCATTGCATTTGAACAACATTCTTATTTCTCCGAACCTCATCAAAAACTTGATTTCTGTGCGCGCTCTCACTCGTGACAATTCCGTCTCTGTTGAGTTTGATCCTATGGCTTCTCTGTTAAGGATCTTCAAACCAAGACGGTTCTTCTCCGATGTGATTCGACGGGCGATCTCTACCCACTGCGTTCAATGCCGTCTGCCCCGGTGCGTCCTCATGCCTTCGTCGCCAACCACAACAGCGCGCTGTGGCACGTCCTCATGCCTTTCGTTTCATGCTTTTGCGCGAACTCAATTCAACGTCCCCATTCAGTGCTTGCAAACTGATAATGGCCGTGAATTCGATAACAGCGCCTCACTGTGCTTTCTTTTCTCACAATGGCATTATCCTCCGTCTCACATGTCCTTACAACTCTCAGCAAAACGGCCGCGCCGAGCGCGTCCTCCGCACACTGAACGATGGCGTTCGTGCTCTCTTGTTCCATGCTCACGTCCCACCTAGCTTCTGGCCCGACGCTCTTGCCACTGCAACCTACCTGCTCAACCGCCGCCCTTGCTGTGCTCGCGACAATGCCACACCGTACCAGCTACTCTTGGGCACACCGCCGACGTACGACCATCTGAAGGTTTTTGGCTGCCAATGCTGGCCTAACACGTCAGCCACTGCCGCCCACAAGCTCGCGCCTCGGTCCTGTCGCATGCATCTTCCTCGGTTACCCAGCTGAACAGAAGGGCTATCACTGCTACGATCCTAGTGAGCAAACGTGTCCTGACCTCTCGGCATGTGTACTTTGACGAGCACATCTTCCCTTTTGAGCAGGAACACCGGTCCGCGCCAGCGCCGTCGTCACCTGTCGTTCAACCTCCAGGAGCTGTTGCCGCTACCACCGCAGCGCACACGCACCACGCGCCATGTTCCTGCCCCCCGCACGACGCCAACGCCCGCGCCCGCTCCTGCAGCCATGCCTCCACCCCAGCACACGCCTTTGCCTGTTGCTCAGCCCACACCAGCGCCTGCGTCACCTCTGCCCACGGCCGCGCCTAGTCCCTTGCCGTCGCAACAATCTGCATCGCCATCCACCACGGAGCAACATGCCACACCACCAGCTGTTGAGCATTACCCGCCAGCCATTACTCCAGTCCGCCATCCGATGACAACTCGTGCTCGAGACGGCATCGTCATTCCTAACAGGAAGTACGCCCACGTCGCCACGACACCACCGTCACCACCGCCGTCGTCTGTCCGGGCAGCTCTTCGTGACCCGGAATGGCGCGCCGCGATGCAGGCAGAGTACGATGCGCTGGTGTCCAATGCCACTTGGACGCTCGTTCCTCGGCCGCCGGGCGCGCACGTCATCACCGGCAAGTGGATCTTCAAGAACAAGCTGACCCCGACGACACACTCGAACGACGCAAAGCTCGGTGGGTTGTCCGGGGGTTCACCCAACGCCCCGGCATCGACTTCACGCAAACGTTCTCGCCCGTCATCAAGCCGGCCTCCATCCGCACTGATGCTGCACCTTGCTGCGTCGCGCGCATGGCCCGTCCATCAACTCGATGTCAAGAACGCGTTCTTGCACGGCGAGATCTCGGAGCGGCTCTACTGCCATCAGCCTGTTGGCTTTGTTGACGAAGAGCACCCTGACCACGTTTGCTCTCTTGTCAAGTCCCTATATGGACTGCGGCAGGCACCTCGGGCGTGGTTCGACCGCCTCGGCACGCAGCTGCGCTCCATGAGGCTACACCCGACGAAATCAGACATGTCGCTGTTCGTCTACAATCATGGCGGGGAGATGGCCTATCTCCTTGTGTACGTCGACGACATCATCCTAACGGCGTCCACACCGACCCTTCCTCACCGCCTCGTCGATCAACTACGCTCGGTCTTCGCGGTCAAGGATCTCGGCTCGTTGAAGTTTTTCCTCGGCGTTCAGGTCCAACGCGATGCGCAGGGCTTCCTCCTGACGCAAGCTCAGTACACGGAGGACATCCTGGAATGCGCAGGCATGGCGAACTGCAAGCCAGCGCAGACGCTGGTGGACACCAACCCCAATCTTTCCCTCGCCGACGGTGAACCTGTTACGGACGTCTCATTCTACCGTAGCATCACTGGAGCACTCCAGTACCTGACGCTCACACGGCCAGACATTGCATATGCTGTCAATCAGGCGTGCCTCTTCCAACACGCCCCGACGGATGCACACTGGAATCTACTGAAGCGCGTTCTTCGCTATCTGTGTGGTACCATCACCAACAGACTTCGCATCACGGCCTCAGCATCAAGCGACCTAGTGGCGTACTCTGACGCCGACTGGGCCGGATGCCCGGACACGCGACGCTCTACGTCCGGCTACGCCGTGTTCCTGGGTGATACTCTTGTTTCATGGTCGTCCAAGCGACAAACGACGGTGTCACGCTCGAGCGCGGAGGCAGAATACCGGGCCGTAGCTAATGCAACGACGGAATGCTGCTGGATCAGGAACCTCCTTAGTGAGCTTCATGTCGACGTTCAGAAGGCTACCGTGGTGTACTGCGACAATGTCTCAGCGATCTACCTCTCGGCGAACCCAGTTCATCATCGCCGCACGAAGCACGTGGAGCTCGACATCCACTTCGTCAGGGAAAAGGTGGCTCTTGGCCAGCTGCGCGTTCTGCAAGTACCGTCGTCACTTCAATTCGCGGACATCATGACAAAGGGTTTGCCGCGCGCATTATTCGATGCGTTCAAGACCAGTCTGTGCATTGTTGACACCACAGCTCAGACTGCGGGGGGGTGTCGAAGGATAGGACTTGGCTCTCACGATCGGTTAGACCGTTAGGGGATTTGGTTAGACTGTAACCGTGTAGACCTTCTCTTCCTATTCTTCAGGCCTTGATCCGGGCATCTCTCGCTCATGATCACCGGCCTCGTTGTGTATATGTACCCGCCTCGGCTCAGTGAATACATTCAGCGCATTGTGCATTTGCCTCTCTACAATAAGGTCACATCAGCTCGCTAGATGATAGAACATATCAGCAAAATCTGAGGTGGAAAAGGAGAAAGCAGGAAAGAGAAAAAAGCGAGCGAGTGCATAGACGGCGGCCCAACGGGCGTAATGCATCAATTTGGCAGCCGGCCTCTGCTCCCCCACTAACATCTGGCATGTCCTCCTGCAGGGCTGCTACAATGCGTTAATGACTATGAGGGCCGCCACTACCGCATGCAAATCTGTGTGAGCTGGAGCGCTTGCAGCCCGTAGGCAGGCGACTCTATAAAACATGCTCCGAGAGTGTGAGAGGGAGCCGTGATCAATTTAATTATTTTTCCACATCAAACACAGGGTAGGAGTTAGCCTTTCCAAACCGAAACCGAACTGATCCGAGGCATGGGAGAGCTTGCTGGGCGGCACTCGCCGCGGCGGCGGCAAGCCGTGCAATGACTACCAACCCAGGAAGATGGGCAACGCCCAGAGCGGTGGCGCAATGGTGCCAAATCGGCGGCAACTAACCACACCACTGGACACATCAGCCCATTTGCAACCCAACCATTTGAGCCCAAGTAATAAGACCAGACCATTAAAACTGGGTTTAGCCCGAACCGTTACCATCCTTAGTAGGAGTACATGGTTCGCTTCACCATTTTTCATGAATTTGTGGCTCTGGTTTGGAAATCAAGGGAAAAAACAGAAAGGAATTTACTTGTTGAACAGTCAAAGGTGGTGGATAACATGCATGTAGCACATGCACACTTGCTGAGAGGGTGTTTATTTCTGGTGAATAAAGGTGAAAAGGTGAAAACCTTTTACATTAGGCCGCTTGTATAGCCGCTTGTATAGAGAGAAAAATGAACTGACACGGTTTTCTAAGTCCCCCACAAAATTTTTTCCACCCATCACATCGAGGAGAATCTTACATGCATAAAGTACATGTAGACGAAAAAAATAACCCATTACATGGATGGAGTGTATGTCGCGAGACGAATCTAATGAGCATATTTAATCCATGATTTGCAACAGTAATGTTTGCCGCACGCCGGACTGAGCATGAGAAGGGAGTTAGAGCAACTCCAGCCAGCCCTTATATTTTGGCATCTATTTTGCTTTTCTAGATAAGCATATAAAATTTAGGGGTTCAAATTCTCATCTCACTTCAACCCAAAGACTAAACATGGGCCTCTATTTTGTGACAAGTGGGTCCCATGACTTCCTCCCCCTCTCTTTCTCCATCCCCTGCCCCTGCCCCTGCCGCGTCGCGCACGCGCCCCTGCCCCTGCCGCGCCGGCCGCACGCGCGAGCCTCCCCTGCGCTCGCCTCGCCAGCCGCCGCGCGTGCCCCGGCCGCACGCCGCGTCCGGCAGGCAGGGCCGCACCCCGCGCCGGTCGCCACGCCCGCCGTGTCGGCCGCCGCGGCCGCCTGGCAGGGCCACCGCCGCCTGACACGCCTCCTCCTGGAGCTTCTCGAGCCAGACCTGCGCAAGCGAGGGTGGCCGTCCGGCGCGTAGGAGGCTACGCCGGAATGCGTCGAGGCAGCGGAGCATCGGGGTGGACAGCGGGTCGAACTCCATGGCGCGCGGCCCCCACTTCATCGACCAGCGGCGCCGGTTCTTGGCGGTGGCCGCACGGCGACGACGGCTCCGGCGAGAAGCTGCGCAAGCTCTTGGAGGCCGGATTCATCAAGGAAATGTTCCATCCCGAGCGGCTAGCTAATCCTGTATTAGTTAAGAAAAAGAATTGGAAGTGGAGGATGTGTGTAGATTACACCGGTTTAAATAAAGCATGTCCTGAAGTCCCTTTTCCTTTGCCATGTATCGATCAAATCGTAAACTCCACTGCAGGATGTGAGCTTCTTTGTATCCTTGATGCGTATTCTGGCTACCACCAAATCAAGATGAAAGAGTCCGACCAGCTCGCGACTTCTTTT
The DNA here is from genome assembly GCA_015476505.1 of Urochloa ruziziensis. Lineage (NCBI taxonomy): Eukaryota > Viridiplantae > Streptophyta > Magnoliopsida > Poales > Poaceae > Urochloa > Urochloa ruziziensis. The sequence continues at coordinate 50,740,957 of CM027123.1, read as the reverse complement.
ATCACCCCTTCGACAAACTAAACAAGTTTGGCCGGAAATGGGTCGCTGAGCTACCCTTGGGCGGTGGAGCCTCAGGACCACACTGAGCAGGGTCACGGGTTTCACTCCGTTCTTCCTGGTCTACGACGCCGAGGCTGTCCTCCCGACGGACTGGGAATACGGGTCCCCGAGGCTCAAGGCCTACCAGGAAGAATCGAACCAACGAGTTCGCGAAGACTCTTTGGATTGTGTGGACGAGGCTCGTGACATCGCGCTACTGAATTCCGCCAGGTACCAGCAGACGCTTCGACGGTACCAGGCGCGGAAGGTTCGACGTCGAGACCTCAACGCCTGGAACATCCAGCAGCTGTGCCGCTTTTACCCCTAGGGCCTCCTTAGTTACCCCCTTGTACATAGCTTGTACTCGCCAGTGCAAATAAATCCGTGTACAGTTCACAAACGAAAAAAGTGTTGATTGCTTTACACTGGATGAAGGAAGCTCTTTATTCCCAGAACAAGCATGGCTGGCGAACAGCCGTGTACAACAATCAACATACAAGTCCACAGCGACTGGTGGCCAAAAGAGTAGGCGAGCAGGCTCACCGCTAAAGGCTAGCAACCCTGGTCCAGCCAGGAATCTCGCTAGCCTTCTTCTAGCATCAGCACGCCCACCTACATCCGGGCAAGGGGATTGGGAAAGCTCCATGCTTTTTGCCTTTGCTGGGGTAGAATTTTTGGCGACGCCCCGAGGAACGTCGTTGTCGGTGATATGATCTCCGGTAGTCTTCCACGGGGTAGCCCACGGAAGTGATTTGTATGTAGGGAACATCGCAAAGATCGGAAGCTAGATGGTTAGGATGGACAGACACAAGGATTTAGACAGGTTCGGGCCGTCAGCTCGACGTAATACCCTACGTCCTGTTTTGGGGTGTTTGTATTGCGTGGATTTCGCGATGAGTTGTTGTTGTGATTGTGATTCTTTGGAGGGGGTCCCTGCCCGCCTTATATATCGGGGGGGGGGGGGCAGGGTTACAAGTCGGTTTGTAGCCGATCCTATCTCTAAGGATCATTTCCTTCTTTACAAAAACTCCTATTCTAATTAGAACTTCTCCTTCCGGGTCCTTCCTACATGCGCCGACTTGTCCCGCACGTCATCAGGTCCAGAACGGTGGGCCGGGCCGCCCCCTATTGGAGGGCTGCCAGGCCTGCTCGTGAGGTACCCGGGGACTATATCCCCCACAGTCGTCGACCCCCAGTTCGCCTTCTGCCCCAGCCAGGGAAACGATCTTCCCCGGTTTGGCGGTAGCTCGTGGCGCACGTCAGCAAGGTTGTGGCGCGCACCTATGAGACCGTGGCATGCACTCAGTTGCAAGACCACCCTATCACATAGGTACACGACAGCGGCACACCGTGGATGAGCATCCAGAGCATCCATGTCGCCCAACCATCGCCTAAATGTCAACCAACTCGAGTTGGAAGACGAGGCAACGGCGTTCGTATGCGTCGAAAGGAGGTGGATATGGGGCGTAGATAACTAAAGCCGAGGATGGTGGCATCGTGGATTGCCTATGCCTCCGGGACATGGCACTCTCCACCCCGTCTCAAGCTTGAAGGTTGCCCACGAAAGGCACCGACTTCCATTGAAACCTCTCCAGACCACACGACTAATGCGACTGACGTGGTAGTAAACTCAAAAAACATAATAAAAGAGCATTCACAAATAGCTTTGTCTATTACAAAGACTGACCAAGCCTCGAGTCCAGCCCCATACACAAAAAACGGGCTCCCGGGCCCAAACATTTCAGGGGGGGGCGTCCCCTCCTCATCACGGGAACCAGGAACAACAGCGTCCTCGTCGTCTTCACTGACTTCAGGGAAGAGCTCTGCCTCGAGCAGGACGGAAAGCGCGGCGACGGGGCCCTCAGCGTTGGCGTCGACCTGCTCGATGGCGGCCAGTGCTGCTTCATCGTCGAAGCTGTCGGCCACGACGTAGCATGAAGCCAGCACAACGAACTCGACGAGGTAGTGCGTCGACACCACACCCAGAGCTTTCTGGATCCCAAAGCGGAAGGTGCCCTTCAGCCGTTCGGTGACACGGCCGCCCAAGGGCCTCAGGCAGCTGGCCAACGAGCTACCAGATTGGCCATCCCCCTCTTCAAACTTGCGGCACAGTTCGGTGGCCGCACCCGTCAGGTCCTCATGCTCTTGCTGTGCCGCGGTATACCCGACGGCGAGGGTATCCGCCCGAGCCGATGCGTCTGCCGCAGCTTTCTACAACCCTGAGACGAATGACGAACGAGCGTCAGCTCCACACCGTGAAATGGAAAACAGATACAAAGGGGATGAATGCGGGGAGCCATGACTCACCTTCAGCATGCTCCTTCTCCCTGGACAACTGAAAGGACCAACACTAGGCCTAGAGGGGGGTGAATAGGGCCTGTTAAAAATCCTGAAAAATTCTTCACGAAAATGTCAGATGGTCGGATGATCCGACGCAGTCTCGGATCTTCCGACTCCCGGAAGATCCGACACTGTGTAGGATCTTTCGACACAGAGAGGATACTAACTTCGAGATTCAAAAACTAACAAGCTATTCAAGATTCTATTTGAATATAAAGCTGCTAGATGAAGTAACCGAGCACCTAAGTATGATCTCTAAGGTCGAACAACACCTAGCGCATGGATCGGGCACAAATAAGGTGATGAACAACAAGAACAATAGCAAGAATAAAGAGACAAGGGCAATCAACGCAAACACTTTCTTCATGGACATCTTTTTGCTGGCCTCGTGGACAATTTGGAAGTTGAGGAATGTTGTCATCTTTGAAGGAGTACAGGCGACTTTTAATCTTTGGATCATGCGTCTTAAAACAGAAAAGCACCTACAATCTTGGCGATTTAGGGAAGACCGCAGATTTCTTTTTTACAATGGATAGAGACATTCTTGTAACATTTTTTTGGAACTAACCTCCCACCCCCCTCTCTTTTATTCCCTACCTCCAGCCATGATGTAAGTATCTCGCCTCTTTTATTTAATAGAAAATGAAGTGCTGTGGGGAACTCCCCCACAGTTTTGCCCCTCAAAAAAGAATAAAGAGACACGAGATTTGTTCCCGAGGTTCACTCCACAAAGGAGCTACGTCCCCGTTGAGGGGTTCACAAAGAACCGGGTTGTCACTAACCCCTTGCCTCCCTCAATCAACCACAAAGGAAGATTGAGTCACTTAATATTGCTCTCACAAAGAGAGGTGAAATACAAACTTTCCGGTGCTCAAACCACAAAGGAATGGGAGCTACCGACGACGCCTAACCGTCTAGGAGCAAAGCTCTAAGAGTAACAAACGTGGATCGACGAATCAAGCTTATTCAAGTGCTTCTTGAGATGAACAAATCAAAGCTCACAAGTGCTCAGAGCTCTCACACTCAATCTTTTCCTTTCACTCAAACCCTAGGTGAATCAATGCAAGAATCAAGCTTTGGGTGGAGTAGAGGAGTGCAATCAATGCTCTAGGAGTGTGTTTGGTCGTGGAGGCAGCAAGCATTGAACGAGGGGGTGAGGGGTATAAATACCCAACCCTCAAAAACTAGCCGTTATGTGTTCTGCGAAAGGGGTACCGGATCTTCTGATGTAGGGTCGGATCTTCCGATATTTGAATTTCATAAGGCTGAAACACTGAAATATGGCTAAGTCTTGAAAGTTCCAACACAAGGTCCGGATGATCCGGTGGAAGTTACGATGTAAGTTCCGACGCAAGGTCCGGATCATCCGATGGAAAAATATTAGAGACAGAGCCGCCCGGAACTTTAGGGTCGGATCTTCCGGTGGAAGTTCCGACGCCTGAGGAGAGGTGCAGAAACATGAAATTTGGCTAAGTGTTGGAAGTTCTGGAGCAAGGGTCGGATCTTCCGATGGAAAATTAATTCAAGACACAGCCGCCCGGAACTTTGGGTCGGATCTTTCGGCCTAAGTTTCGACGCCTGAGGAGTAGACACAAAATCTGTCTAAGTGTTGAAAGATCCGGTGCAAGGGTCGGATCTTCCGACAGAAAATTAATTCCAGACAGAGCCGCCCGGAACTTTGGGTCGGATCTTCCGGCCTAAGTTCCAACGCACAGAAAACTTGTGAATGGAGGATTTTTTTGTGTGTTTGTGTCTCTCGTGTGTATATGTCATCTCAAGTATAAGCACTTTAACAACCTAAACTCATCAAGCACGTCCCCCTTGATAGTACGGTGATCCTATACTCAAATTCAAATTATAAAATAAATTTAAATCGTTCGTTAGAATCCGTCACCATACGAACACTGTTCGCCTAAACGGCCATTTAGCCCGTTTACACACCGTTTAAACGCTACACCGTGCCTAACTGTGTCCGTTTAATCATCCGTTTAGCCCGTTTAATAGCCGTTTAATCTGTTTAATTGGCCGTTTAGTCCGTATAATGGGCTAACCGGTGGGTGACCGACTGTTTACCGTTTAACGTTTAGGATAACACTGCATACGAATAAGAATCGGGGACCTTCCTTTCACCTTTCTTTTCTTTTCTTTTGATTTTATTCCTGCACAACTCATGCAAAGCATTATATCCAAATTTACATTGTCATTAATTACCAAAACTGGATTAAGTGCCTAGATGCACTTTCAACAACGACGTGCGCGCGGCGTCGGCCTCCCGCTGAAGCGTCGACATCGAAGCTCCTTCTCCACAAGGGAGGCTCGCAAAGCCTCGAGGTCAACGCTGCGCTCAGCCAGGATCTCTGTTAACCGCCCAACCGATTCCACCTCGCGCTGGAGCTGGGCCTGGGTCGCGACCGCGGCCTCCTCTCTTCGGCGGAGTAGGGCTCGCGTCCCCTCGTGTGCCTTCCGCTCCTGGAGAAATTGGGTCTGCGCGGCCTCTCGCGTCGCCTCGTGTATCTCCCGCTCTTGGAGAAGTTGGGCCTGCGTCGCCACCAACGCCGCCTCCTTCTCCCGGAGCAAGGTGCCCAGCGTCTCAACCTCCTAGTCCTTTTCTGTCGCCACCGTCCTTTGTGCGTCGCGATCTTCCTCCGCTCGAGTCAAGGCGTCCCCACGATCGCGGGCTTCGACCCCCATCTCATTGATAATGGCGCGAGCCTGCTCCACGTCCGAGTAAAGCTGAGCAGCCTGTTCAAGCTGATGCGCGTAGGCGTGCTGGTCGGCGATGTAGCGGATCCTGCCCCCCCACCCCCCCCTCCTGCCATCTCTCTCAGCCGCTGGCAGCAAAAAGCATAGGATTACGATGAGAAACGCCAAAGTCGGGAAGACAAGGCGGAGGACGGGAACCTTACCTCATGGAGCTGGAGCCCCCGCGTCTTGTGGAGCTTGAGGGCAGAGTGAAGGGCGTTTCGTATGGAGGACCCGACCTCGTGGTTTTCCTGCCACAGGCTGTTTTCCTCCTCCACGGTCCTCACGAAATCTGCAGGGACTCCAGCCTGGTCGAGTCCCATCCTGCTCCGCATGCCGCCGCCGCTGGGGGCGACTCCGATAATGTCGGTCGGCGTATCATACCCCTCGGCTATATCCGCACTTCCCCGCCCTTGCGCACCAGTTACGATGGGAGGGGAGACGTCGGCAGCAGGTGTTACCACGGCACCTGGTGACCGCGGCATGCCCCTCGCCGCGACATCGCCACCCCCGAGGAACTGGTCGGCATCCCCGGCACAGGACAGGGGCGCGCCATGCAAGGCCTCGACCCCTAGCGCCGCGCCTCCCTCGACGCGCGGGCCGAGAACGGCACCTGGTGCCACGCGCTTCGCCGTCTCAACGTGCGCTACATCCGGCTGATCGGAGTCGCCGATCGCACGAAGCTCCTGCCCTGCCGGCTCCACCCCCGTCGCCTGCGCCACCACGGGATGAACGGCGGTCTCGTCTGTCGCCTCTGATACTGTGCGCAGAGGACGCACCGCCGGATGGGACGAGGCTCGTGCACTCGACCTTAGAGCCTTGACCGGGGCGAGCTCCGGCACGACGAGCGAGGTCGTCCGACTGGTGGGAGAGGGAAAGAGGAAAAAGAGTCAACGAAAGACAACGGAAACTGAATCCTCAAAGGGTTGAGTCAACACTTACCGTGTGACGCCCCTCAATTTGCGCTTCCTGGAATAGCTCGGGGGCTTCGCTCCCCCTGAGCCCGACGGACCCCTCGACGGGGCCAACCCCCTTTGGGGCCCGACGCCTGACGAGGAGGCGGGCGGCGGAGACCCACGGACGGGTGCGTCAGGGGACAGGCTGCCCGTGGCCGTCGTGGGTTCTTTCTCTGCCTGTTCCGTGATTGGCGGAGATCCTGTCGCGCCCAGGTGGCGGCTCCGGGAACTCCTCGAGATCTGAGGAGCCGCTATCCTCAGGCTCCGGCGTACTCTCCGGAGTGGGCAGAGGTGAAAGGCCGTCCCTCTCCCGCCTCCGGTTCTCCTTCTCGTGCTCGTCTTTCCTCCGTTGTTTCCTCAATCTCTTCTTCTTGGCCGCATCCTTTCGCGCCTTCTGTTGCTCGACGTGTCGACGGTTGGCCGCCCGGGTTTCGGGAAGAGGAGGGGGCGAACGATATCCCTTATGAGACAATCCCTAACAACGCAAGAAATTCAGAAGGTCAAGAGATCGGGCGATCAAGCGAATCCGATTCACGGGATGGAAGGGGGGGAATTTACTCACAAATTGAAGATACCCCTCCGCTGTATGCATCTTGACGCACCACAGCGCATCATCGGAGCAATCCATCTTGGAGCACTACACTGCGCGTCTAGCCCTTTGAGCTGCCTGCTCGAAGGAAAGCAACTCCCCCGCCATCCTCGAACCCTCGAAGGGCACGCCCGTCTCTAGCTGGTAGATACGGAGTCTCCTCTCCATGAGAGGAAGCACCCTCTGCCGATGGAAATTTGTGATCACCACTGCGGCGGTCAACCCCCGCTTCACCAAGGACCGCAGGGCGTTCGTATAGACGAGGAGCTTCTCCTGGCGCTCCTTGGCGACACACCGTAGTGCCAAGAGTCCGTCTTCTCGCCTTCTCCCGAAGAATCTTGCCGGTGTATGCTGGGAGAAGATCGCCGTCATTCCGTAGATAAAACCACCCTTTGTCCCAATCTTGGTTGTTGGACGTCATGGTAGTGGGGATGTAGAAATCTTTCTTTCCCCTCACGTACCTGTAACATGAGGCCCCCGGCACGAACGACCTTCCGCACCCCTTTCGTCTCGGCGGTGGTGTAGAGCTCGCCCCGAAAGAGGTGGAGCCAGAGCTCCCAGTGTGCCGGGGTCCCCAAAAATCCCTCGCACACGCCCACGAAGGTCGCCGCTTGAGAAATGGCGTTGGGGGCGAAGTTGTGAAGCTCCACCCCGTAGTGGAAGCAGAGCTCGCGGATGAACTCCCCGGGGGAGAGCCGAACCCCCGTTTGTGTAGGCGCTGCCAGGCTGACGACGTAGCCCTGTGGGGGGTTCGGCTCCCTGTGCGACCGCAGCGGAGCAATCCACTCCGGCTTGTCAAGATCGGTGACCTCCGGCAGCAGGCCCTTCCCAACCAACGATTCCAGATAATGCTTGCCCGCGGTGGACACGCACCACGGTGCCGCCTCCCTAAGGGTGACCATTTCGACGGGGGAATAGGTGGTGGAGAAGGGCCGGGCGGAAAAGTCTTCCTTCTTCGCGATGGCTCGAGGGTGCGTGAAGACGAAGGTGCAAGCGGCGGCGGATGAATGGCAAGGTAACGACCGCGACCGCCCGAGGCGTCGTAATTTCCCTACAGCACGTCCCGTCCAAACCGCCCACCGCCTGCGTTTTCTCCGCCTAAAAGGACGCGCCGCCTCGTGTGGCTCAAGCCACGTCAGCCACGATCGCTCGGGTAAATATCGTGGCTCCGCTCCGTCAAGAGCGGAACGGAATATTCTTTGAGGGATGCCTTCGCAGGTAAGAAAACTCCCTCTCGAGGCCTTACTTATTAGGGGCTCGAAGCTTATCCCGATCGAGGGTTCGATAGGCTCTCCAGATTAACAGAGTCAGGGGCGAACGGGGCATGCCCGCGCCAGCTCACCCTCGAACGAGGAGTTTGAGGGTGCCCCAGTGTCGCGTTCAAGGCTAGACAAAGGCAGCCAGATCGAGGGATCCCAACGAGGGAGAGCAAACGAGCCCTCGGCCCCGGCGAACGGGACCGAGCCCTACCTGGCAAACCTTTGCAAAGGCTCTTATGAGACGTGTCTCCGGACCCCGAGCCGACCCCTAACGAACGGGGCTCGGACGTCCACTTGAACCACCCATTACCAGCTCACCGAGGCACCTGTAGCTCGCGGCCCGTTCATGGGTAGCACGGGATTGCGTCACCCCTCCTCCCTGCGGAAGGGCGACGACGGTCGTAACACGAAGTCGAGGGTTCCCCTGATCGGTCCCGCTCAGGCCCGGGCTCGAGGGAATTCCTCGCGTCGCTACCGAGTGATACACCCTTGGGGACGGACCCCGTAATCGCCGGGACATCGAGTCCGTAGAGGGTCGACACCCGCGAACTCACGAGCAGTGCAACCAAATCGCGGTTGAAGCAAGCTTGGCCATGATTCCTCAACGTAGGTTACCGATGCCGGCTGGAACAATGCCGAGGCCGGTTGAAACAAACGATGAGCCCGTGAGCCGCTTGGTTAACCACGAGTAAGGATGCTCTTTAAGTCCTTGGATGAGCACGTTCGCTCCCCCAAGGCATCGAGGGCTACACCCGGGGCGCGCCCACGGAAGTCCTCACACCTTGCAAACAGGACGCCCACGATTCTGCAAATGGTCAGGAAATCAGCCTATGCAGGATCGGTCCTCAACCCTGCACAGGCTCGGGGGCTACTGTTGGTGTCAACCATAAAGGGGTCCCTAATACTACGGGGATATCACCTCATAAGTCCTCACGAACGAACAAAGCTAATCGCTAATTAAACATCGGCTGCATCAGGCGTGGGCACCTCCCCCGCTCCGCTCGAGAGTACCCGCTCACCCTCGAGGGTACGGGAACTCCGCCTCGCTCGAGGCCTCCCCAGTCGAGGCCCGAGGAACCCCCGACGAACATCTCCGCCTCGCTCGAGGCTACCCCTCGACTACGGGGCCCTCGTGCAGGTCTACCGGCCCATGGACAAAGGCATTTAATGGCTTTGTCCCACAGCGAGGCGCGAAGTCAAAGGCTTAATCCCTGCCCACTCCGGGTCATCTCCGCCAACTCCTGTCACTGTGCGGCCTTCCCTGGCACTGTACAGGCGTGCGTGGCACTGTGCGGACAGGCCGACACTGTTGTACTCCCCTGTGCCGCCTAACCAGGCATGGAAGACCTCGAAGGAACAGGAGGAGACCCTCGAAGGCGTACGGCCCGTCATCGGAAGCAGCAACGGACGACGCGAGCCCTCGAGGTTGGGGGATAGGACGCCTGCGTCATCCACAGAGGTCGCCAGTCCGCCTACTAGGGCCAAGGAGGCTAGACCACGCCGCATAAATGAAGGGACGTGCAACTACGACCGACATGCCCGGTGCCACACCGCCCCGTACGAGACCATTGTAGAATGTGTCGTCTCCAATCCATGTTATTGTCCCTCCTTGGGCTATAAAAGGAGAAGGCAGCCCCCTGAGACAACGACGGAGGAACAACCCGCATACTCGCTCACATCTGCGCTCAAACCACACGCTAAGGGACTTGGAGACTACACCTCCACTCCCGCCTTGCTTGTAGCCCCCTACTACGAGCACCCTCGGTGCAAGTCAATGCAGCGCTCACGCGTACTCTGCTGGACGTACGATCCAAGGCCAGAACCAGGATAAACCCTCGTGTCTCTGTATTGTTTCCTTGCATCAATCATTGTGAGACGGGACACAACGCGCTTTCTGCTGGGGTTTGGACCATCGCGGGTCCGAACACCGACAACAACCGCAAAAGAAGAGCTGCAAGCAGGCAGAGAGGCGCCGGGTACACACCCGGAAAGAGGAAGGTGGTTGTGTGCTCCGCCCGCGATGGCGGCGAGCCGGCTAGCGTGGGGCCATGAGCAAGCTACGGCGGCTGCGGCATGGCGCGAGCAGCAAAGCCACGGCCGTGGGCGCGCGGCCGGCGGCGTCGGTGAGAGACGTACAGCCGGCAATGACGATCCCTGACCTTGTTTAGTTTCAAAACGAAATCTTTTCACTCATCACATCAAAAGAGAATCTTAGATGCATGGAGAATCAGAGCCGTTGGGCAAGGAAATATGGAAGAACCTCTACACGTTCACGTGAGCCAGCCCCTATACAGAGAGCCTTGTCCGACTCACTGCAGCTGCCGGAGGACCTCCGAAATCTCAACTGCTAGCAGATGGAGAAGAACTTCTGAGTATATTGATGCAGTAATCCTCGAGGAGAACCTCCGGAATCTCAAAGCTAGACGGAGAAGAACTCCACCTATAGCCCGTGTTTAGTTCCCACCCAAAAATTTTTCACCCATCATATCAAAGGAGAATCTTAGATGCATGAAGTATTAAATGTAGACGAAAAATGTGAAAAGTTACATGGATATGTTGTAAATTGCGAGACGAATGTAACGAGCCTATTTAATTCATGATTTGCAACAGTAATGCTACAATAACCATTCATTAAATATGGATTAATTGCCCTCTAATTAACATCGTTAGATTCGTCTCGAGACTTCCAACCTATCCATATAACTTTCCACATTTTCGTCTACGTTTACCGCTTCTAAATCAGTAAAATTAAAACCCGAAATCTTTCGGGTCTTCGGGAGGCGGTTCGTTTACACCTCAATCTAGGTTCCAGGGAGAGAGAGAGGGGGGCGAGGAAAGAGCGGCCACGGCGGCGATGGATTCGGTGCCGGTGATGGAGGTGAGGAGCATGTTCGTGCAGGGGCGCAGCGCCAAGCCCATGAAGGAGGGTTCGGATGCCGTCGGCAGCCGCGTCACCAAGGTAGCGGCGATTACGGCGGCGTTCGAAGCTTTGAACAAGGCGGAGGAGGCCAAGGCCGAGCTGGCGAGGTCCGCCGAACTTGCGAGGTCCAAGAAGAAGAGGACGAAGATGGTGAAGGTGAATCAGGGGTACATCGACGCGCTCCTCAAGAGGTATCCTTTCAAGCCCTTAGCCTGTGAAGCCTCTCAGCTCGAGAAGAACATCAGCAATCCCGAGGCAAGAGAGCTGCTTCGCACCCTCTTGGCCCCAGCCGCATCCGCTGTGAAGGCCGCTCGGGACGAGCAAGAGGCCATCGTCAAGCAGTACCTTGAGCAGGGCTACGCAGAGGTCGAGGTCGAGGTCGACGACGACGATGTGTAGGTGATCTGCCGGCGCAAAGGGAGAGGAGAATCATGCAATTGTAGCCACAAGTCTAAGTTTAAGTATGTATGCTCTGTCGTGTGATCCAGTTACCTTGAGCAGTGGTATTGTGTCAGCCTTGGTATGGCGTGAATAATCTTATGTGGGGGTCATCAATCTGTCAGGATGCTGCAAATTTGTATCGGAATCTTATGTTATCTGAATATACTGCGTGTTTGGTCTTTTTGCTGCTGATTATCTAATCCCCACTTCTGATTGGTACCCTGTATCTGAATCTGAATGTGAATTATTGCAATAACTGGAGACAGCTACATGTGCTGCATTGTTCAGTGATGCAATGCCGGAGTGTTATTGTGTCGGTTCTGATAGGAGCAGTCTGTGAACTACTAAAGATTCATAAAGAACTGAACAATTCTTTTGAATTGCTGGTGTTAGCTCAAGTATATGAAAGCTAAAGCTAACCTTATTCACCATCTCTGGCAGCACTGTGTCGAGATCAATGATTCGCATAAGCATAAGTTATGGTCTCAAATCTGAACCCCTACATTTAGAGGTTCACTGAACTGGCTCCTGAACCTATTGCGTGAACTGGCTCCTGAACCCAATGCGTGCAGCTTCATCAGGAACACGGTGTTCCTGATGAAGCTGCACGCAATAGGTTCAGGAGCCTGTTCACTAAACCTCTAAAGACTGTTAGTGTTCATGATTTCAGGGAGACATTTGGCATTGCAGGGACTAATGGCCGTGTTCTCAGCAAAGTGGCTGTCTGGCCCTGTGTGCGTGTGTGTGTTTTGTTGTTTCCTATGTATTTGTACCTCTGGACCAGTTATTTGGCAGGAACTCCATGTTGGGGTTTCCTTGCTAGTATTTTTTTTTTTGAAAAAGTTCCTGGCTAGTAGTTTAGTGTTGAGTTTCTGGGCTGGGAGTGAGGTGTGTGGTAGTAGTCTATAGAGTTTGGTGGCAGGTGTCTGACACTCTTTGTGGGAGTCTCAGCACCAGTGGTGTTGTGTGGTCCGCTTCTGCAGCAGGATTGGTAGAGGTGGTGTTCCAATTTGTTTGTTCCTGGGAGATCTGGTCCAGCTAGGTTGCTGGAGATCTCGTCTGTATTGACTAGTATGGCATACATCTCTTGTTTGCGTAGTTCATGTACCCCGTTTGGTGTTTACTCATTGAGCCATGCAGTAATCCACTATTATAACCTAATGCTGCTGTCTCTTTATGCTTCTACAGCTGCGGAGTTTGCAAAATGCTGTAGGTTGCGAGCGTTCTAGTCTTGTTCGGTATTTATCTAGCAGTTCCGGCTGCTTCGTCAAGGAAAATGGTACGTGGCATCATTCTCACTTCCCTTTCATTTGTTTTCCTTTTTGCAATGACACATTTCTCAAGAGGTCAATACCAACTGCAATGTAACTATCTTGGAGAATGCAATTGCTCATTTTGGCTGCATACTATCTGATAACTATGTATTTCGTCCACAGTCCATTGCTTTGTTTATTGATACATCTATGCTTTTTTTTTATTATTCTTCAATCCTGTTACTAGCATTATTGTAGACCTGTACGACACAATTGTGGACAGTGATTCAGAATGTTGATGCTGTGGTCATACGTATAAGGTTTTTCTCGGATTCTCTTGAAATCCATCTATGCCCTTTTGCAGTCATCCTGTTTTCCAAATGATATGAAAACATTTTATTGGAAATTTACTGTAGTTAGTACATTTCATTTTAAATCTGTGATATATAAACATCATCGATTTATTTTGCTTAATTTTCATTTCCTATTATGTCACCATCTTCATTATTCTTGTCTCCACCAAGAAATCCTTTCATTTTCTGTCTGTGAATCTCTGATTCGTCACTTGATTAGTTTGACATTCTGGATGTAATCCTATTTTCGGAAGTAGTTGTTTTGAATTTTTCGGGAATGTGTAGAGTGAATAGCTAGCATTTTTTATATGCCCTTGGTTCCATCAGGTGTTGCAAAAAGAACCGGAGGCACCAGATTTTCCAAGCATAGCCAGCCCGCTAGCGAGCTTGAGACATTCGCACTGGGAGTAAGCAGAAGTTACACGTGGTCAAGAGCATCCAAGAGCCTTGCCCCAAGTGGTGTTTCACGGTCTCAATAGTTCATCCTCATGGTATGTGTTTTTTTTTTCTGTTCTGTTGTTCCTACCTCATACAGTTGTATTGGGACGCATTAGTGTAAACCACCACGTTAAAATAGAAATTTAGAACTAGAAATGTTCACTACTGGACCTGATCTTTTTTTCTATTAACACCTATGGGATCTGATCGTGGTGGCTCAGATAAGCCAAGGAAATCCATTTAGATCTTGTAATGCTCTGCTGAATTATTCTGTTATCATTCATCTTGACCCGCAATTTAGAGAACACACAAATGGTAATCTGCCATGCTTTATAACTGAGGTACTAGTTAGTTCGAGAAATAAAAAGGTACTAAACTTGACGTGCTAACATCAGGTCTGGTAATACTGAAGCTGTTTTGACATTTACTTTTTGGCTGTTTATTTGCAGTGGATGGGTGGCTTCAGCACGACCATTCTCAAGAAGCATAAGTACTGCCCCTTTGTTGTGCATTTTTATTTTTTAATTTGGAGACCTTCATATAATCCAGACCCATTAGAAATATTTATGAAAATTCAGGGTTCCATGCAATTGCTTGTGTAGAATAGCATCTGCTGGCAATCTGTTTTATTCTTCCATTACAAATTTGCTCGTCTATGTATCCTGTCTTATTAGTTTATTTGTCTTTGCGTCCATATGTCAAGCTGTATTCTGTCACTACAATACAATTACGATGTAGCACTTCAGTTTCCCTCCACTTTTTTCTGTTTGAATTTTCTGGACAACTTTCTGCCCCGCAAACAAAGCTTTTGATTTGCTTGCAATGTTGGCACGTTTAGCATCTTCTGCTATTGGGCTGGGCATCCCACAACCCACATTTGTTTTAGTTTTCTTATCATGAATATATAAATTCAAGTTGGAAAATATGGTCCGGTATTATCGGTATTAGCATATTGTGCTAATTGCAGACCTGCCACCCCGTGAAGAAATCGGGATGCCATCACTTTCGCCTACAATGACTGAGGTATATTTTTGCCCCTATAATATTACCATTAGGGCCTGTGCACATCTACTGTTTTTTTTCATCATGCTTAATTTGTGCAAGGTTCTTGCATATATTGTATTTTGTGGAATACAACCCTTCTACAATTGTCTTTCACAAACTTACTCTTGTGCTTTGTGAAACCTCCTTTCCCAAACTGAACTTGTGTTCATAAAAAACAGGACAAGTTGGAGCTATGCGCTTAGGAATCAGCAACACCTTGCTGAATTGGGAACCAGGATTGCGTCCATATCTCAAAGCAGGTAAAATCAGCTTTAACCACGGTCCATTGAACTCCCTCTCAATAACCATCTAAATGATTGCTGGCACTATGAACTTGGCCCATTCCTGTTTTTTGGCAAGCATCCACGTCGAAGTACATTGAAGTGAATATTTTTCATTGTTGTCATTTTGCATTTCTGTATGTGCCTTCTGAAAGTCGCTTATATCTATGGAAGCGTGTTTAGTTCGAAGAGAGAGAGTGAACAGTACTTTTTCTATGGCACAGAGATAGAAATGAACTGACACGTTTTTTTTTGTCATGAAAGAGAGGAACTAAACACGGCCATGTGCAACAGCTGGATATTTGACAAGAGATTCGCGTGTGGTCGAAAGGAAAAAGCCTGCTTCCAGTGGGTCAAGCGGTAGCAGGTGTGTTCTAGTGTTTAGATGTTTCGTGAAATTTTTTTCGAGCATGTTCCCTTACATGCATGGCATATTAAATGTAGTCGAAAAAATAATCAATTATATGGATGGAGTGTACTTCGCGAGACGAATCTAATGAGCCTAGTTAGGTCATGATTAGACAATAAATTGCTACAGTAAACATGTGCTAATGACGGATTAATTAGACTCATTAGGTTCGTCTTGCGATTTAGTGACAGAATCTGTAATTAGTTTTGTAATTAGTCTATATTTAATACTTCAAATGTGTGCCCGACATACTCGAAAAAAATTTCGCGAAACATCTAAACAGGGCGACACGGCTAAGTAGAGTGTTGTTGTTATAGTGTACTGTACTTGCCCCAGTACTACCATGTATATTTATTACCACTGTTTATTCTTTGGAGACGAATCGATTCTTTCATCAATTTTAATACGGCTGTACTCAAGTGCTCCCTGTGGTGTTCCGGCTGATGGGATAGATGAAGTTGTGTCTCTGTGATATCGATATGTTGTTGAGATGTCGGAAAAAAAAAAGATATGTTCAGATCAGACCGTGGATGTGCTTGAGCATCGACAATGTTAAAATTCTCATTGTTCGGAAGAGGGCTGACTAGAATTTAGGAGGATTTGGAAGTCGTCGTACTCCTTTCCGCCGCCGCCGCCTTGGGTTCGTTGGAAAGGATTGATTGATTAGTTGGGGTGGGCAAGCCCAAGTTGGCCATCCCTAAACCCGGAAGGCCCACATCTCTAAACCAAACGCGAGCACGCACATCCAGCGCTACATAAATACCGCAGGCTGACGTCACGACCCGCTGGCTCCTTCATTCCCATCTCTTCCGCCCTCCTCTCCTACCTCCCCTCCTCCGATCGGAGCTCGAACCCTAGACCCACCCGCGCGCCCATTGCCTCTGATCGCCATGTCCGCCGCTCAGCTTCTTCGTCACTCCCGCAAGGTACGTCTCTGCATCTCTCTGTCTCTGCCCGCGCGCGCTTCCCTGAGTTTTGGGAATTCGTCCCTGGTCGTCGTCCGATCTGCTGGATCCGCGGCATCTGTGTTGCGATCATCCGCCGTGTTTTGCAATTGCTGGGGTTGGTAGATTGGGCAAGGGGGGCAGGGAATAATCTGCCTGCGGATTTTTTTTCTTTTCTTCTCCTCCGATTATTACTTGTGATAAATAGACTAGCCATGCAATTAGGCCGCTAATCTCTCGTGGATGTGAGTTCCGGCGGAATGCATGCTACAGTATGCTAGTGGATGTCTGTATAATTACATTCAGATGATCGGATGGGATGGGTAAAGTCGTTGGGTGGTCGAATATTCAGTCACCCTCAGGCTATTGTGATATAAGTTAGAGATACCCGTTTTTTTTTTAATTCTCAAGGTAGACTTTGTTGGAGGATCAGTTGGATTCTAGGAGTGGAGGTGCTGAACTGTCATGACATTGACCGCACTTGCTGTGATCCAAACCTTTATACTGTGAATGTGCCCCCTCTTATATAGCTAACCTATGAGCTGTAACTTTGTATTGATTTCAGAGTTTTTTGTTATGGTTTTAGGGCCCTGCCTTTTGCTCCAGCTAGGTTGCTTGAGATCTCGGTCATATTGTCTAGTATAGGCGTATAGCATACATCTCTTGCTTGCTAGAGTTCATGTCCCCTGTTTGGTATTTACTCATTGAATTGCGTAGTTATCAACTATTATACCTAACACTGCTGTCTCTGTTTGCTTCTACAGCTGCGGAGCTTGCAAAATGCTGGTTGTGAGCGTTCTAGTCTTGTTCGGTATTTCTCTAGCAGTACCGGCTCCTTCGTCAAGGAAAATGGTATGTGGCATCATTCTCACTTTCTGTTCATTTGTTTCCCCTTTTCAATGACGCATTTGTCAAGAGGTCAATTGGCAATAGCATATGCTATGTGTCCACTGAACTAGATTTAAGAATGCAGATTGGCAATTCACTCTTTTTAGTGCATTTAATTTTACAAGATTTCCATCTGTGATATAGAAGCATCATCGGTTTATTTTGCTTACATCTGCAGAAACAAAATGTAGAGTCAAACTATGATTTTGTTTATCATTTTCATTTCCTGTCTATGTTAATGAATTCATCACCAGATTAGTTTGACATTTTGGATGTAATCCTATTTTGGGAAGTAGTTGTTTTAATTTGTTAGGGAATGTGTACAAAGAATAGCTAGCCTTTCTCATAGGCACTTCATTGTTGCATCATTGTGTAATGCCTTTGTTTTCATGTTTTCATCAGGTGTTGGAAAAAGAACTGGAGGCACCAGATTTTCCAAGCACAGCCAGCCTGCAAAAGAGCTTGAGACATTCTCGCTGGGAGTAAGCAGAAGTTACACGTGGACAAGAGCATCCAACAGCCTTATCCCAAGTTCTGTTGGAGGTCTCAATGGTTCATTCTCATGGTATGTGTTTTTTGTTCTACCTCATACAGTTGTATCGGGACACACATCAATGTAAACCGCGTTAAGATAGAAATCGAGAACTGGAAATGTTTACTACTGGACCTGATCTTTTTTCTATTAACACCTATGGGATCTGATCTTGGTGGCTCAGATAAACCAAGAAAATCCATTTAGATCTTTTAAAGCTCTGCTGAATTATTCTGTTATACTTCATCTTGACCCGCAATTCAGGCACACAAATGGTAATCTGAATGCTTTATATCTGAGGTACTAGTAGTTTGAGGGGGGAAAAGGTACTAAACCTTGATGTGCTGCCATCTGGTCTGGTAATACCTGAAGCTGTTTTGACATTTACTTTTTGGCTGTTTATTTGCAGTGGACAGGTGGCTTCAGCACGACCATTCTCAAGTGGCGCAGGTACTGCCCCTTTGTTCTGCATTTTTAATTTTTTAATTTGGAGACCCATTTAAAAAAATATTTGTGTGTTACTTCCATTACAAATTTGCTCGTCTATGTATCCTGTCTTATTAGTCTATCTGTCAATGCATCCATATGTCAAGCTGTATTCTGTCAATACAATACAATTATGATATAGCACTTTAGTCAGAGTCCCCCACCTTTTATGTTTGAATTTTCTGGACAACTTCCTGTCCCCTAAACAAAGGTTTTGATTTGCTTGCAATATTGGTAAGTCTAGTATCTTTGGATATTGGGTTGGGCATCCGCACAACCCACATTTGTTTTAGTTTTCTTATCCTGAATAAATTCATTTAGCAAACGCATGGTCCTGTGTTATCTGTATTAACATATTGTGCTAATTGCAGACCTTCCACCCCATCAAGAAATCGGGATGCCATCACTTTCGCCTACAATGACTGAGGTATATTTGTTGCCCAAAAAACATTGCTATTAGCTGAATAATATCTGAACTGTAATCAGGATTGCTGCTTTTAATTCATTGTAGGGAAACATCGCCAAGTGGCTTAAGAAGGAAGGAGACAAGGTCTCCCCTGGTGAGGTTCTCTGCGAAGTGGAAACTGTAAGTTTTCTAATCTGTTAAACATACAACATATTTGTTTAGTATTATTTTTCTACCTTAGAAGCGGTAGAACCAAATAACCTTTTGGATTCCTGATGATCAGGATAAAGCCACTGTGGAGATGGAGTGCATGGAAGAGGGCTATCTTGCTAAGATTATTCATGGAGATGGTGCCAAGGAGATTAAAGTTGGCGAGGTACATAATTATACTGACTAAACAACAAATATTTCTTTGACCCATTATTTATCCCTGTAGGTATTTGTAGTGAATGCTTGTTTTTCTGACATAACCTGGGTTTAATAATTTAACCCATGCTGTGCTCTTAGATAATTGCTGTAACTGTGGAGGAAGAGGCTGACCTTGAGAAGTTTAAGGACTATAAGCCCTCATCTTCAGCTGAACCTGCAGCTCCAGCTGAATCAAAGGCTCAACCTGAACCTTCACAGCCAAAGGTGGAGGAGAAAGCGCCTACTAAGACTCCTGAGCCCAAGGCCCCAAAGAATGAAGAAGTTTCTCAATCTGGGGATCGCATATTTGCCAGCCCTCTTGCCCGTAAACTCGCTGAAGATAACAATGTAAGCTGTTTCTGCTGTATTGATAGTTCTGATGAACTGTTCATGAAATAAAAGATTGTGTTCCTTGAAACAGGTCCCGCTTTCAAGTGTGAAAGGTACTGGTCCTGATGGGCGCATTTTGAAGGCAGACATTGAAGACTACTTGGGTGAGTTATTATTTCTCTTGTCGCAACCACATTATATCCCTTCTAAGCTATGCATTTGTATTGTCAAGTTAAATTCAATGTCTTCCCATGTAAATGCCTGTCATGGTTGTTGTAAAATGTAGTCTGAGTTGGAGAGGATTACCCTGTGCTTTTATTGAAAGCATGTTAAGTTGGTGGGTTTTCCTACATGATTGGTGCATCATTTTCACTTCCGTTATAATATTTTGCATGATTTGGCATTTTGGTTTGTATTTAGCTGAATCAACTGTAGTTTAACCTTCTGATGTTTTTTCCCCACTTTGCATGAATGAAGCTTCTGTAGCCAAGGGTGGACAGAGGGAGGCTTTTGCAGCTCCAGGGTTAAGCTATGTCGATATTCCAAATGCACAGATAAGAAAGGTAAATTCTGAAGGCCCATAATTTAGGCAAGAATTTCACGTTAGATGTTACAAGCCTGATAATGTGTTGACCTTTTGTTGTATTCAGGTTACCGCAAACCGCCTGCTATTATCTAAACAAACCATTCCACATTACTACTTGACGGTTGATGCGCGTGTTGACAAGCTTGTCACGTATGTTTCTAACTTAATAAATGTAATTTAAAGCACTATTTCATTGGTGGAACAATATTTATGCTTTTATATCTAAGTATCTAACTATGAGTTCTTTATTTCATTCTAATCCAGGTTGCGACGTGAACTGAATCCGCTGCAGGATGCCTCTGGTGGAAAGAAAATTTCTATCAATGATCTTGTCATCAAGGTAATTTCTTGGGTCCATCTTTTAGGTTTGGTTTCTGTTGTCTACATAGGTTTTGTGAGTATTGGGTATGTGCACTTCTTTTGTTATATTAATATCTGTTAATATCCTCTCTGCTGCGCAGTATTAAATCTGTCTTTATTTGATGTGCAGGCTGCAGCTTTGGCTCTGCGAAAGGTCCCTCAGTGTAACAGCTCATGGATGAACGATTTTATTCGCCAGTGAGTTCTGATGGTTCATTTTTACTGGGAAAAAATTATTAGTTCTAAGTCTGGAACAGTTAAATATGACACTAATTTCTGATACAGATACCACAATGTGAACATCAATGTCGCTGTACAGACTGAGCATGGATTGTTTGTTCCAGTAGTTAGGGTAAGTCACAAGTTTGTCCACTATCTGTTTTCAACTTGGTAGTCTTTTGGGGAGAAAATTCTGACTGGTACTTGCGCTGCAGGACGCAGACAAGAAGGGACTTGGTACAATTGCTGAGGAGGTGAAGCAGTTGGCTCAAAAAGCACGGGATAACAGCTTAAAGCCAGCAGATTACGAGGTATGGAGCACGTAGTAGTAGATGTTAAGTAGTATGAATTATGGAAAAAAAATCTGTGACGTTTGGTGCTTTATTTTCAGGGTGGAACCTTCACGGTATCAAACTTGGGTGGTCCCTTTGGAATTAAACAATTCTGTGCCATCATAAATCCTCCTCAGTCTGCAATTTTGGCCATTGGTTCTGGTAATTAGTTCTTGAACACTTGTGCCTATATTATATGATCGTGTGTATAAGTAACAGTTTATAGCACTTTTCTGTTGTACTGAAAACTGTATCTTCTTGTTTTTACAAATCTGACTTTAATTAACACCTGGGCTAATAAATCATATATAATCTTATTCAGGCACTGCTGGCTGATGAAAAAATCAGCTCTGCAAACATGATTTAGAACATAGATGGCATGTGTTTTGTTTCTGCACTGTATCTGTAGCTTTGAATCATAGATATGTCGCTAGTAGTAGTGGTTGATGTTGTTTCATTGTTAATCACCTTTGTTATTTTTCTTGAGCAGCTGAGAAGAGGGTGATACCTGGTTCTGCTGATGGCCAGTATGAATTCGGCTCATTCATGTCAGCTACACTAAGCTGTGACCACAGGGTTATTGATGGTAAGCGTTTGATCTGTCTGTTATGTATATACTATCCATGGACTGTGTGGTTGGGAAGCTGACCTTTTGTTGGTGGTGGAAATCGTGTGCAGGTGCAATTGGTGCGGAATTTCTGAAGGCGTTCAAGGGCTACATCGAGAACCCAACCTCAATGCTGCTGTGAAGTTTAGGATGATGACCAGGTGTGGAATAACTCAGCCACTCGAAAAGTGGTGTCTCCATTTTGTATAATCTCATGATGGTCTGGTCTCGAGGACCTGGAAACCAGGAGCACGCAACCAACACAGAATGACCTGATTTTTTTTTTGCTTTTCCCCCTTTTGATGCTGCCAGCTGGAAAAGTAGGATCAACTTACAAAACCTCATTGAGCTCATTTCTTTTTTGGGTTTACCCCCCCTGGATTGTTGTGGCATGAGAATGTCACTCACTTGAGTATAGCGTTTCCTATGCAGAGGGAGAATTGGTCGGAATAAATATAAGTTGATAGTCAGGGAAGGAACTGGTTGGTTTTTTTTTTTCACAATCGCTATGCGAAATTGAAGTAGACGTGTCTAAGCTGATGGGTCCGTGTTGCGCCTTGGCAAGATTGATGGATGCTTGATGTAGTTGTTTGTTGTTGCTCATCGTAATCGTCGAGTCGGCTAAGAGCATACTGTGGTCGGTGGTATGGCGCGAAAGAAAGGAAGAAGCTCGTTACCCAATAAAAAGCGTCAGCTAAAGTCATGTGTTCCAGATTTTTTTTGAAGGAAAGTCATGTGTTTCAGATGGGATTGCAGTTTTCTGGCCTCCTCTCCAAGAAACAATCGATCCAAGGGAAAAGAGCCACGAAACCGGTACGCGCATGCAGGCCAAAAACCGGAGGCGATGGCTGCTGTTTTGTTTCATCTCTCTCCAACGACTGACCTGTCCGAGGGAGCGAGCTTTCAACGCGCGTAGCCACTGGCCAGCGGAGAGCAGTGCGCCATTTCAAGCATCCAGAATTCCAGATGGACAAAATAATGAACATCGTATATTCCGAGCATCCATCATGCATCCATGGTTCAGTCGACGTAGCCAGGTTCCATGGTTTCTGACCCATGCTGCTTGTCCAGCCATCGTAGTGCCTTCCAGATCTGATAATCTAACCTGCCTTATATCGTACTATAAACGCTTTGCTTGTCAACTAAAATCAGTCGATTTTTTTAACAAAACACTATTAAATCAATCAGAATTAGCCGACTTTATTATCAATCGAATAAAACTGGTACCTACGACTACTAGTGCAGGTCGTCCGTAGCTACTATTCCAACTAGTTGGAGGCCGAGGGAATAATGGAATCCGATCCCCTAAGCAATCTCTTCGCTTGTGAGGCTGTCCCTTCCTTCCTTATAAGCCAGGGATCTCTCTCCTTGCTATTAAAAAACAAAAGGCGCCAAATAAATGGTATTGGCATGGTGGTAAGCGGTTTTGGGGATCTCTCTCCTTGTGAGGCAGAGGCTGTCCCTTCCTTCCTTCCTTATAGGCAGCAGGGAGCGGTCTTGGGGACCATTCCATTCCTCACATCCAAATCCAAATCCAAATCACTCAGATCCCTAAGGCCAAGCTAAGTAATTGTCAATCCTCCTCCCTAATCACCCAAAACCAAGCCCGCAAAGCACCAGGGAAGCAAGGGATCGAGATGAAGAAGGCGTCTTCGCTGTCGGAGCTGGGCTTCGACGCTGGCGACGCGTCGTCGGGCTTCTTCCGCCCGGTGGCCGACGACGCCGGCCTTTACACGCCGACGGCGCACCGCCGGAGGTTGACCAAGGTGTCCGTGATCGGCGCCGGCAACGTGGGGATGGCCATCGCGCAGACCATCCTCACCCGGGACCTCGCCGACGAGATCGCGCTGGTGGACGCGCTCCCGGACAAGCTCCGCGGCGAGATGCTGGACCTGCAGCACGCCGCCGCGTTCCTGCCGCGCACCCGCCTGGTGTCCGACACGGATCTGGCGGTCACCCGGGGCTCGGACCTGGCCATCGTGACCGCCGGCGCGCGCCAGATCCCCGGGGAGACGCGGCTGAACCTGCTGCAGCGGAACGTCGCCCTGTTCAGGAAGATCGTGCCGGCGGTGGCGGAGCACTCGCCGGAGGCGCTGCTGCTCATCGTGGCCAACCCCGTGGACGTGCTGACGTACGTGGCTTGGAAGCTGTCGGGGTTCCCGGCGAGCCGCGTCATCGGTTCGGGCACCAACCTCGACTCGTCTAGGTTCAGGTTCCTCCTCGCCGAGCACCTCGACGTCAACGCGCAGGATGTGCAGGTCCGTTCTCTCTCTCCTCCCTCTCCTCAGTGGTCAGTGGTGACTGTTGAGCGGTGTAGTCACATGACACGTGGGCCCCGCACATAGGCACTGGGGGAGAGCATGTGCGTCACTGACCCTCGTCCTGCTTTGATAGAAAAAAAAAAGGGGGAAACTGTAGAGTTGTGTGGGGCTGCTCAGCTCACTTTCCTCTGATTTCCTTTTAGGCCGCGTTTAGTTCCGCGGTGAAAAGATTTTGGAAAGAAATCTTTTCACATTTAAAGTATTAAACATAGACTAATTAAAAAACTAATTGCAGATTACGTTTGGAATTCGTTTAAAGTATTAAACATGTGCTAATGACAGATTAACCTAATTAATCTGTCATTAGCACATGTTTACTGTAGCATTACCGTAGCAATTTAGTGTCTAATCACGTCCTAATTAGACTCATTTGATTCGTCTCGCAAATTCCAGTCCATCTATATAATGTGATTTGCTTTTACCTACATTTAGTACGTCATACATGTGTCTAAACATTCATTTTGGATTTTGGAACCAACAAGACCTTAGTGGATGGATACATCGCAAAAATCGGATCCATTTCAGTTTTGCTTTCATCCGTAACCATACCTTTATAAATAATTATCATACGGAACTCTATGTTAGATTTCTCTAACTGTAGCGTAACAAGCATTAAAGACCACTACAATAAAGAGAGGACAAAAATTGACACTGTCTGCTCTTCACATGGCTCCTTTTGCCGACCCACATGCCATTAGTACGGATCATCGATCACCACGCTAGTGGATTTACCACTTCAAAGTTGAACCAGAGTGAGGATCACGTGGGGCCAAGCCGTATATCAAATCTGTTTTTTTTTTAAATGTATATAAAATCTATGAAGAGTTCCAATCAATTGGTTTAGCTTAGATTAACCCAATCAGACTAGCAAACACACGAGTCTTTTTTTTTTGCGAAATAAACACACGAGCGTCATTATCGTCAGGTTTTGGCATTTCAACCCTCAACAGTACCATTCATTTGTCGAGCCAATCAATGTTATCTTTAATTTAACTTTGTATTTTCATTCATACTATATAGTAGTTGCATTGTGTGGTTGCTGAAATGGTGCATGCATATGTGGTTGATGTGCAGGCGTACATGGTTGGCGAGCACGGCGACAGCTCCGTGGCCGTGTGGTCGAGCGTGAGCGTTGCAGGGATGCCGGTGCTCAAGTCGCTGCAGGCGAGCCACCGGTGCTTCGACGAGGAGGCGCCTGGAGAGCATCCGGCGGCTCCGTGGTGGACAGCGCGTACGAGGTGATCAGCCTCAAGGGATACACCTCCTGGGCCATCGGATACTCGGTGGCCAGCCTCGCCGCGTCGCTCCTCCGCGACCAGCGCCGCATCCACCCCGTCTCCGTCCTCGCCAGGGGCTTCCACGGCATCCCCGACGAGACCGACGTCTTCCTCAGCCTGCCGGCGAGGCTCGGCCGCGGCGGCGTGCTGGGAGTCGGCCGGAGATGGAGCTCACCGAGGAGGAGGCCAAGAGGCTCCGACGCTCGCCAAGACGCTCTGGGAGAACTGCCAGCAGCTCGGCCTCTAATCCATTGCTCTGTCATTCATCCGCAGCAGCCATCTCATCGGATTGTGTTATGTTGGATCGTCCTCCTCGGTGTTGCATTGCACGCTATCGTGCGTGTTTTTTTTCAAGTATAAAACTTGCTTGTCGTTAATTGCTTCTGCAGCTTATGAGGTAGCAGCTTGGAGCAGGGGAATAGTCAGTCACAACAGAATTGCAAGCATAGATAACGCAAATTTCCCCACCGTGCCGACCGAAAACGACCCCCTAAGCCCTAACCAACTATTCGTTGTCGTCGGCGTCGACCTCGACCATGGCGTATCCCCTGTGCTTGTACTGCTTGATGATGTAGCAGGGGCTGCTGCTGCCGGCTTGTAGCAGGGGCCGTTGGACTCGATGATGATGAGCTCCGCCACCGCCGCTGCCTTGCTCTTCCTCTCCTCCCCTCCATCGCGATCCGACTCGGTCTCCGCTAGTTAGCCTCAATGGGCCGGACTAGCATATTAGCCCAACTCTGCTGGACCAACAGTCCAACGAGGTCCATATCAAGGCTAGGGATGG
Source organism: Urochloa ruziziensis (assembly GCA_015476505.1). NCBI lineage: Eukaryota > Viridiplantae > Streptophyta > Magnoliopsida > Poales > Poaceae > Urochloa > Urochloa ruziziensis. The sequence goes on along the minus strand of CM027123.1, from coordinate 50,715,413 downwards.
CAACGGGCACAAACCCGTTGGGTTTTGCCATCCTAAACCTGTGCCCACGAAAAATATTTTAACCCATTAAAAAACCCATGCCCGTGACGGGTTTAAAATTTTGCCCAAACCCATGCCCGTCGGGTTAGCGGGTTTCCACGGGTCACCTGTGGGTTTGCACCTCTATTGTACAACTCCATGTCATAACTAATAAGTTTATCGTAACAAGTAATAAACTTGTAGTGTAGGTAAATACATAATGGGCACAAAGTTTATTGTTCACTAAAAAATTAGTGCTACAGGGAATAAAAATTATAAATAACAAGTTTTATATTTAAGTGGTCCTAGTATGACATTAAGTTATCAATCCACATAGCGGCAGCCAAGGATCGGATCTCGGGAGTAGATGCATGCATGCGCAGCATGACAATAGGCTGAGCTAATCCTGCCCGCACATCTCACATAGGGGCGTGCATAATTAATGCAGGCTTCCCGTTTCCATGCCTTTCCGGTCAAAACCGCTGGGCGTAGGATCGGAGTAGCAAAGCCAAAACATGGGTCCGTGCGTGCATTTGACGGTGGCATGCAAATTAAACACCACGCTAACTTATTAGTAGTACGGAGATTAGGACCGACTGGTGATCCGTCCAGTTGCACCAAAGAAAGAAAACAAGGAACGAAAACCAGCAGCTCCATATCATCCAATTCCAATCCGGCGGCCTGCCTCCAGGATTGTCGTCTTGGCTTTTTCCTTCCTGTCCAACAAGCTAAGGAACAACTTGCTCCCAAAATGGTCGGTCCATCTATGTAGCTAGCACCTACAGTATATCCATGTTAAGAAGCATTAATTGTGTTACATCGTGCTATATAGGTTATACTACGTACACATCAAAAGCGAATGAAAACCGCCAATCGATATATAAATAAATAAAAGTTTTTTTTAAAAAAAAGCGAATGAAAACCGCCAATCGATATAACGAAAAAACAAAACAGAGAGTGCTCTGTTTTGAACAATGCAGCATTATATTGTTTCACTAATTTGTTTGCAAAAGGAAAACCTCTGGTCGTCGTCACTGCTAGTAGGACAGACGCACAAGTACGTAGCAGCTAGCGCGTGGTGCGGTGGTAACCAGCAATCGGTTTCAGTCGTGCGTGGGCCGGCCGGGTCTGTATCAGGGTTAAAAATCTCGACCAGAACCGGTCCGAAAACCAGCGGTTACCGGTGTAACCGGTCCGGACCGGTACTGCTTGCGTTGCTCTGCTCATCGATAGCTAGCAGTGGACCGATCGGAGGACGATCGGAGGACCGGTACGGTGGTGGCTTGCAATTTGCAGAGGATCGATCAAAGGATTTGCTTCAGACTCCACTTTATGTGCATTGCTTGCACCTGCGTGCGTGCTGCTGCGCCTACTTTATTAATTTCAACGGGGCCGCCTCCTGCATGGAAATTAGTAAAGTTTTCGATGCCTGATGCTGCACTAGACCTACATACCACTCAGATCCAGCTCACCTGCTGAGAGTGCTTATATGCCTAGTATATATAATTATAGCCGATCATCCACTTGAGTTGAAAAAGTGATGATCTCAGCTTTGGTAGAGAGGTGGCAAAAGTTGAGTGGAGGCCCCAAATTAATCCTGTTGCGCTGCCCCCTGATTTAGATGGTTTGCATACAGCAGCGGCACACCTTTTGGTTTAATTAATTTCTCTGATGCCTGTGATGTGAGTGGTCGCCGCTATGCATTTTTGTTCGGTGGTACACATACATACGCTGTCTCCCATATCTGATAACCTATCGTACCTGCTGCGTACACACATGCACGTCCATCTTTATATCTTTATATGGGTACGCCCGTCCGTACATATATAACCTCAACATCCATCACTGAAACATCTAAGAAGGTGTTTCCGTGTTTGGTTCGGATGGAAAACGATTACGTTACAGCCATTTGTTTCCAACATAGGGCTAAACCCGGACGCTGCCCCCTGATTTAGGGCACACGTACCCTAGCTTTTGGTTTAATTTCTTCTGATCGATGCCTGTACATGTGAGTGGTCGCCGCGCGCTATGCACTTTTGTTCGGTGGTTTTGACGGGCCCGGCCGGCCTATACACGCTGTCTCCCTCCCATATCTGATATCGTACCTGCTGCGTGTACACACATGCATGCACATCTCATCTTTATATGGCAGAAGCTGATCATCAATTTGTGGGTAGCTAATTAATTAATATAATGGAGTAGCTAATTAATTAATAATAAGCTACTATAGGCACGCGCGCGTACTACTAGCTAGCTAGACACCGACACGGCATCCTCCTCCGATCCTGGTACGTGGTGGTGGTGGTCGTCGTCAACCTCGAGCTCCACCCTGGCGTACTGCTTGAGGATGCTGGCGTCCATGTCGTGTAGGCGGCCTGGAAGGTGGCTGCAGTGCGGGCAAAGACGGCTCGAGACGGGAGCTTCTTTTATTTATTTATTTTTTTGAACAAATTAAAGGTATCGTGTTAAGAAGCTGACGAACGCCCGACTAGATGACCAATAGGACGACAGAAGGAATCTAACAAGCTGATGGTCTCTTTCTGCAGGTCTCTCTTGGATGGCGTACGCCAAATAAGACGGATCGGTCGATCGGAGGAGTAGCAAATTCTTGCGGAGGAAAAGAATCCAAGGAAGACATGGGTCCGATTCGTGCGCTGCGTGCGTTTGACGATGCCAAAGAAAACAAAACATGTACTAGTACGGAGACTATGACTGCCATAAGAAAGAAAGAAAGAAAGAAAAACTAGCAGCAGCTCCATCCGATCCGGCGGCCTTGTGCCTCCAGGATTGGCCACTTTCAACGCCTCCCTTTATTTCCAAGCAACTTCCAAATTCTCATCGGACCATCCATGCATGCATGTGCTACCTACTCGATCCCCGATCACCTCCACTGCTTCTGAAAAGTGGTCTCGCATTTTATCATTTCTCCGTAAAAATCTAAAATGGCGACGGCATCAAAGCTAATTAAGACCACTTATATAATTATAGTATTGGAGGATCCAAATTACTGCTGCATTGCCCCATGATTATTTTGCATCTCATATACTACCATGTACAGTGGCACAATGCAACTTGTTTCTTCTTTAATTATCGAAATCAATTTTTGCAGGTACAAGTCGGATTCCAGTAATATAACCATGATCAGAAGCATTAGTAGTTATTGTTACACATAGATTAGTGAAAACAGCCAATTAGTACACATAGCAGATACGACCAAATGGAATGAAAACCGCCAATCAGTATACAAATGCCTCTGTTTTGAACTGTGATCATTTCGGTGAGCAATCCCCATTGTTTCACTAATACTGCTCCCGCCCCGCCCTTTTTCTTTTTTTTTTCCTCCTCCTATAGCTAGGCAGCTAGCCGTCATCTCTTTTGAACCGATCTCACGCACAAAATTAAAAGGAAATACAAAAAAAAAGATTCTTCTTTTGTTTGCAAAAGGAACGTCACTAGCCTATGACAGACGCACAAGCTAATCCGGCCTCTCTTATATATATATCAATCATCATGCCACCATTCATCACTTCTTACTATTGTTAATTCGACGCTCATTTGAAGCATCCACGTGAAGACGCCTAATATCATAGGTGGACGCTCTTAAAAAAGAGAAAAATTCAAAAAGTTTCACACGAAGCCAACTGGGATCTTAGATGGATAATCTAGAAACAAAAAAGTCTAGAAGTTCACCCAAAAAAAAACATCTAGCCATCAAATTTGCACACTCAAATCACCATAGCGATCAAATCTTTTATCTTTTCTAAAAACTTACGCACTTCTGCTATTATACAAATAGTCTAAAATAGTCCTCTAAATCTACATCTAAGTTACATGCCTCTGCCATTTAAAAAAATACAACAAATTCCAAAAAAAATATACACGTGGCCCTTAAAGTACTGATTTGTTTGAAATTTATTCCATCCAAATTGCCAAACTGCACCAAACGTACATCGTGAAACCCTCCTTAGTCCTTCTCCCTCATCTTCTCTTCCATGGACATAAGATTGGGTGGCAATCGATCCAATTGTGATCCCGCTGTCATATAGTAGGGGAAAAGAATCAATCTAATCTCAAAAAAGTTTTCAACACAGATACATATTTTTTTTTATCGAGGCGTAATGTTGCGCACATGGTCGCATGCGAGCTTGCAGATGTGGCTGGGTTCATTTGCACACTTCATCTTTGGCCACATGACGTGCTCATCTATTTTTTTTTCCTGATTGTTCTAATGGCATATTTTAATGTGTATGAAGATGAGCACCGCTATAGCATGAGCACAACATTGCACGCTGGGACCCGCTGGAAAATTAGTTGTGTCACTGTATGTTTGGCGGCCTGCAAGTATAATGAGAGAGATTTGTTAAAGGAATCCCTGGTTCCTCCTCCTAATTATTGCGGCCGTAGAGGCAGGTTAGGAATTTTGGCCCTCCGCTTATGCGAATGTTATTCTACTATTCCTTTATACTACCTCCGTTCTAAATTATAGTTCGTTTGAGGTTTTTTAGGTTCATAATCTTTGTTATGCACATAGATAAACGTTATGTCTAGATTCATAGCAAAATCTACGAATCTAAAAAACCTAAAACGACCTATAATTTGAAACAAAGGAAATAGTACTTAATTTGCATGGTTCAGTTCTCCTAGAGCAGATCGAAGGAATTCCTCTCCCTTGTGCCTGTTCTGCGGAGTGGCGACGTTCGCCAGCTATGTAGTCTGGTGAAACATCAGATCATGCAGCCTATCAGCCACCCGGAATGGAGCCGTCATCCGGCGGCCAACAACAGCTCGTCGATGTTGTGCACCAGAGGCTCGCAACCCTAGCACCAGGGCGGATGCCTTTCTGGTGATGCACCGCCACTGGCCACCACCACCGGCACCAAGGACGATGCGATAGCGGCGCTGGCTGCAGTGGCAATGCGGCGGCGGCAGCAGTTGCCGAGATCACTGAGCTATGCAACACGGATGTAGATGGGCCTTGCATAGTAGGTGCTGGCATTTGGGGCAATTGAAAGTACCAATATACCCTTCGGTTTATTTTCGCAAATAGTTCTTGGCCGCAAAATATTGGTACTGGTCCACATATTAGGTTTCTTGTAACAGGTTCCTCCTACTTCTAAACCATTGGATCTGGACTCATGAACGACTCTTAAAATTCCTAAGCACCATAAAATTTCTCATATTTAGATCAAATGTGATAATGGTTCGATGACCCTTCAATTATTGGTAGCAATATGAGGGATCAATCAAATCTTAAACTTTATACGAGTTGATATTGAACCCTCACATCATGTACTATTGTTGCATGCACAACAAGTATGCCAACACCAAATCCTGCAAGTTTCTTGGTGCACTCTAATATTATCCCATATATTTCCACTATTTATTTGACTCAAGAAATCACTAACTATTACTAACTAGAGACTTGTTTTGAAGCCTTCATATTAGTTCTCATGAAATAGGTTATGAAAAAATTAATTAAAATTTTTTACAGAAGGTAAGCATTTGTCCATCAATTTTGTGGACATTAATCATGACCAACAATAGCCACTTGGTGTCTTTTAATTTCTGAAGAAATTTATGACCTTTGCCACTATGAAAAATATCCTAAATAACACATGATTTCATCTAAATTAAACACTTATTTCATTATAGAAGATAACATCCTAAATTTGTATCTGAATTAAACATATCCACGCTATTAAGATTAACCTAAAAGAAACCCCACTTGTACTACTATAAAAATATAATATAAAGTTAATGCCTAATTTATCATCTAAATTATCCCCAATTGGTATTAAAAATATCCCCAAAGTACTTTTAAATTTCCTCTAAAATATCCAATTCAACAATTGTTTATATAAAGAACCAACTCAAAGCATGCATGCACTATATCCATGTGTATGCAAGAAATAATGACCATATATATACTGATGTCAAACACAATGATCAAGCTATGTTTTTATACACGTCAAATAAAGATGAGTTGTCGTGCAAAAGGAAAAAAATATGAAATTGATTGAAAAAGTATAGAGTTATCAGAAACTGAAGTCCGTCACAACCACATAAAATATCTATGAGTATTATGTTATAATTTGAAAAAAAAATAGATAGAGCAATGATAACCAATTTTATGGGTCCAGAAATTATTAATACATGTCTAACACTTATGGTCACTTAAAACTACTAGCACGGATTGATGAACTAATATGTTTAATTAATTGAGTATGAAATTAAAAAACTTGCTACAATCAAGCTCTCTAGCTACAATAAGCAACCACAATCTAAACTCAACACTTGCATTTATTTACCACCAATGATATATATATATACAGCCCGCAAAAAATGATATACACATATAGTAGTAGTATATGAAAAGGCTTGGCAACGGTAGCAATTGCCCTCAGCTATGGAATGCACCGATTAATCGGAAGATCATGGTCCATGGAATATGCATACATGCATTCATAGGACGATCGTCTAATAAAGCCCACGACGGGTCTTCCAAAGGAGGAAAGGTTAGTTAGGATAGCAAGATTTGGAATGCAAGTTGTAACAAAGGAAGGGAACGAGAAGATTTAGAGGGTACATCCGTCGATCCCATCTCCAAGAGACTAAGCAATGCATCACGCGTGGTGTTAAGTTGCGACGACCCGGCCAATCAAGTACCAACTCGCTCAAGATTATATATTACTCCCCATCCGTACGTTGTTGATTAAATTACCAAGGGAAGTTGGTACGTACAGAGCAAGATCTAGTAATTGCTAGAGACCCGGCCTGCCGGGGCTCAGGATGCATCAATTCAAAACCGGTGGCCATGCCAGCTCCATCCGGGGGGCCGCTGCCGCAATTTCACTTCCTTGCTTGCATCCGCACCTACTTCAAGTCGAATCCTGCAAAGAAATTAAAGTTTTCAATATGGACGGTCATGGTCATCTATCAATACTAGATCAACACCGTCTGCTGCACTAGCAATTCCACCACTCGATAAGTAATGGTAATCTAGCTGACCAGACATTGCTTATATGCCTAATATATGGCCCAAAGTAATGTAATATAATCGTGAGATCATCCACTTGATTTGAAAAGTGATCTCTACAATGACATATAGCTAGTCTACGTAGTAGTGGATTCTCCAAAGCAAAGCAAAGTAATCCTGCTCGCTGCAGTGCCCCCTGATTTGCATGCATACAACAGCAGCGGCACACCTTTTGCTTTCTGGGATCGATCTGTCGCCACCCGCGCTTCATTTGCTGATTACATCTGGTTTTGACGGCCGGCCTATTAATTTATATACGTTCTCTACCATATCTGATAGCCTGCGTATACGCCTGTCCTTTTTACCCTACTTTATTTGTTGCTGCTACTAATAATGTACTTACTGCAACGAAACTACTACTGCACCTTTAATTTCATTACAAAAGATCCATGAGATGGAGCTCATAAGTTGCAATGCACGCATCACTCTCGCTGCAGATTACTATTACACTGCAGCAATACAGTGCAGTTTGAAAGCAAATGGAAACTGCCGCGCAAATGCCTCCGTTTTCAAGATTTATTTGCATTGGTAAATACCACTAGACCCATTGTTTCGCTAATACTGCTCACCCATTTTTTTTTTTGAAGGAATGGCTGCTCACCCATTGTTAATTCCATTCTGTATATTCTTCCCCGGCCGCGGCCGGCCTCTTTCTAGATGATGGAGTCAAAAGTCATTTCCTTTGAAATCAACGCACTTTAGTTTCTTCTCTAGTCTTGAAAAAAAAAGCGCGTCTTACTTTTTTCTTGTTTCCACAAGGAAAAGGGCGCGCATCGATCAAAAGGTAAACGTGGCTTGCTGCAGGGGTAACCCGGCAATCTGCTTTATTATTTCAGCCCGCTTCCAGAGACAGAGAGGGGCCTTAATTATCGAGCGGCTTATAAATACTAGCAACGAACAGCCCTTATCGATCATCTCACCATCCAGCAGCACCGCCTATCTCTATCTCTCTATATCTCCATTGAAACTGGTGTACGTACTTCCCAAACAGCAGCCAAGTAAGCAACCACAAGCAGCTAGCTGGCATTGCTCGATCCTCGATCCCCCGGCCAATAGCATCAATCAATCAACAAACAAGGCAGGCCGGGAGATGAAGAAGGCCTCGTCCCTGATGGAGCTGGGCTTCGACGCCAACGGCGCGTCGTCGGGCTTCTTCCGCCCGGTGGCCGACGACGCCGCGGGAGCAGTCACGCACCGCCGTCGGCTGACCAAGGTGTCCGTGATCGGCGCCGGCAACGTGGGGATGGCCATCGCGCAGACCATCCTCACCCGGGACCTCGCCGACGAGATCGCTCTGGTGGACGCGCTCCCCGACAAGCTCCGCGGCGAGATGCTGGACCTGCAGCACGCCGCCGCGTTCCTGCCGCGCACGCGCCTCGTCTCCGACACCGACATCGCCGTGACCAAGGGCTCGGACCTGGCCATCGTGACCGCCGGCGCGCGCCAGATCCCGGGGGAGACGCGCCTCAACCTGCTGCAGAGGAATGTCGCCCTCTTCAGGAGGATCGTGCCGGCGCTGGCGGAGCACTCGCCGGACGCCATCCTGCTCATCGTCTCCAACCCCGTGGACATCCTGACGTACGTGGCGTGGAAGCTGTCGGGGTTCCCGGTGAACCGCGTCATCGGATCCGGCACCAACCTTGACTCGTCCAGGTTCAGGTTCCTCCTCGCGGAGCACCTCGACGTCAACGCACAAGACGTGCAGGTGGGTCGTCCAGGTTCAGGTTCCTCCTGCTGCAACAAGCTAGGAAATTAATGACGGTGCATTCCTGCTGCAGGCTTACATGGTGGGGGAGCACGGCGACAGCTCCGTGGCGATCTGGTCGACGGTGAGCGTGGCGGGGATGCCGGTGCTCAAGTCGCTGCAGGCGAGCCACAGCAGCTTCGACGAGGAGGCGCTGGAGGGCATCAGGAGAGCCGTCGTGGACAGCGCCTACGAGGTGATCAGCCTCAAGGGATACACCTCCTGGGCCATCGGATACTCCGTCGCCAACCTCGTCGCCTCCATCCTGCGCGACCAGCGCCGGATCCACCCGGTCTCCGTGCTCGCCACGGGCTTCCACGGCATCGCCGACGACCACGAGGTGTTCCTCAGCCTGCCGGCGAGGCTCGGCCGCGGCGGCGTGCTGGGAGTCGCGGACATGGAGCTCACCGAGGAGGAGGCCAAAAGGCTCAGGAAGTCCGCAAAGACGCTCTGGGAGAACACACAGCTCCTCGGCCTCTGATTATTACTGCATCGTGCTAATGCATACTATATGTGTGGGTCGTGTGATTCGCGAGCTCACGTATGACACTCTTTTCTCTTCTCTATAGTTATAATCGATCATGCATCGCCTCTTGTTAATACTACTGTATCCTCCTTGATTATTAAATAAATTTTTGTGGTGTAATATACTACTTGTTGTACTGAGCATTTTGGTTGATGTAACCATTTATTTGCTCTCGTCAGAGTCTGTAACACGCAAAGATCACACGGTAGGAACCAATTCGGAAAAACTTTCGAAACCGCCGCCCCGCCTCCGACCCCCAGATCCCGCCGCCCCCACCGTCGCGGCCAACTCCGGGAGGCGAAACCATTTATTTGCTCTCGTCAGAGTCTGTAACACCCATGAGTTTTCAGCCTGTATATCTGTCTTGCATTGTAACTTGAAAATAATCCCAACTTCGTCACAGGAGCAATATTTGCCTACCTCTCATGGCTACCTAAAATTCCACCCTACATTGTGCGCGTCGATATGATCCACTGTGTCATAGACGACGATTGAGAAAAATTTTAGTTGCCTCAACGAGTAGTCAGAAACATAGTATTAACGTTGGGGCTTCCTTTCCCCATAGTTTGATAACACGAGTAAGCTCACATGTCAATCAATGTTGTAAACATCGTTGCTATGTGATTTCTCAAACATTTGGGTTGGGCTAAGCATGCTGTTTCTGATTTCCCTAGTATTTGGGTAGAGAACCCCCCTAGCTTCTTGTTGCGACCCCTACAAGAGGATTGTAATCATGTTATGTAATCAATGAAGAAGCCAGTTCCCAAAAAAAAAACATTTGGGTTGGGCCTAAACCTAACGAGAGATTTTGCACGCATCCAGCATCCGGACGGTGCTCCTCCAAACTCGCTGTAGTACCTATGAAGAAGGACCGCGCTAACACGCGACGCGTCGCGCATAAACCGAGCGCGCGACTCCCTCTCGTAACTAAATCGTATAGGAACTTGAGACTGAGAGTAGGTCCGCTTTATTCGCATGCCGACCAAATACTGTGTCGTGGTAGCTAGAAAGCCACACGTGGGGGAGCACATGCATCCAGGCTAAAAATTGAGTCCGTTTCATTTAATTGCTTGTAACTCTCTTGTACGGTGTTCATTTTTAGAACCGTTTGCACTTTTGTGTACCTTATGATGAGATCTACAAAATAAGACCAATATTGAGTATATTTTAAAACTGTTTTATGTGATTGCCAACTTATGGTGTATGTATACTAGCAACTTATATGTCAAGTGTGTAGCAACTTATATATTAAACTTACATACAGACTAATTAATAAGAGACAATTTAACAAATTATGCAAAAACCACGTATCAACCTATTTATAGATTATGTAGCAACTTATATTGCATGCCTAATGTCGTTTATCAAATTTATACAGAGACAAACGTAACAATATACACAACTTCCCGCACAACAGCTAAAATAACAACTAATGTAAAGACAATAGGGCAACTTATGCATATGTTTCATGTAGGTAATGACATTTGGGTTCAAAATGATTCCCGTAGCAACTCAGAGACAAACGTAACAATATACACAACTTCCCGCACAGCAGCTAAAATAACAACTAATGTAAAGACAATGGGGCAACTTATGCATATGCTTCATGTAGGTAATGACATTTGGTTCAAAATGATTCCCGTAGCAACTCACATGTAAAGTTTGTTCGTATGTTTGAACGTAAGTTGGTACAAACTTGATACAGAAGTAGCTACTATACAATAATATAAGCTGCCAATCCATAAAATTAATGCAAAACATATGCACCATGGATCTTGATCTCATCGTAACTAACAAGCTGGTGCAATCAGATTTGAAAACGGGCACTTCATACAAAAATTATCGCATTTAAAGTTCAAACACAGTTGGTTTCATGGCCATCAACAAAACACACGGGACCGTGGCTGCTTGCGCACAACACACGTGCCAGGGCAGGTAAAAGACTCAGGTGCCACAGGCCGCGGCGGGCCGTGAGGGTCGCGCCCTCGTGGAGGCCTGCTGGGCTGAATCAGTCGCGCGATCGGGCTAGAGCACGACTGGTCGTCCAATAAACTTTTCCTATGAAGAAGGTGGGATGGGCCTCTGCAACTCAGCTGAGCTATGCTAGACGCCGGCCCGCATGACTGAAGCTGAGAAGTCGGGCAGCCCACCGCTGCCGAGCGCTCGACAACGCTCTTGTACTGTGTAGGACAAGGATTAGGCCATCTCCCTTGTATGTGGCCTGGTGTCAACTGTGAGCATGTGAGCCGCAGCAGCAAGCAAGGCACATGCCATCCTGATACCAGTACAAGCGCGTCCGGCCGAAAGGTACTGCTCGTAGACAAAATGCGTGCCTAGCCTAGGGATTCCCCACATCCACAGCACAGCAACGGCAGGCAATCAAGCTGCGTGCCCGTGTTGTCCCACTGTCGGATCTCGCTGTTCCCGGCGAAAGATTTCGGGTTTTGATTTTATCAATTTAGGAATAGTAAATGTAGACGAAAAAGGTGAAAAGCTATATGGATAGGTTGAAAATCTCGAGACGAATCTAACGACGGTAATTAGAGAGTAATTAATCCATAATTAGCGGATGATTACTGTAGCATTACTGTTGCAATCATGTATTAAGTAGCCTCATTAGATTCTTCTCGCGATTTACAGTCTATCCATATAACTTTTCACTTTTTTCGTTTACGTTTAATACTTCATGCATATAAGATTCCCAAAGATTTCGTTTTGGAAGGGCTCATCATGGCCATTCACTGCACTGACGCTGAGGATTTCGCGTTCCAGTTTTACCCCGTCCATCCATTCCCCCTTGGCTGCCAAACGAGCGGGGGCACAGCTGCCATTTCCCATCAGCCTCTGTCCTCGTCTCCCTCCTCCCCCCGTCGCCATCATCATTTCGCCTTGCCCGAATCCAAATTCCAGCCAATCAATCCATCTCTCGCCGCCGCGGTTCCACTCCCCTCAGTCAGCTCACCGCCACCATGAGCCACGATCACTTCCGCCGCCTCCTCGACCTCCACGCCGACGACGACCCCTTCTTCTCCTCCTTCCCCTTCCCCGCCTCCTCATCCACCTGCCCCTTCTCATCCTCCTCCTCTTCCGCCCACCACCGCTTCCTCCTCGACGACCACCCCGCCTGCCCGCTCGGCTTCACCTCCCCATCCCCGATCGACACCTTCCACCTCGACCTCGACCTCCTTCTCCCGCCGCGCGCCCCAGCCTTCTTCGACCCCTTCCTCCTCGACGACCTCGGCCACCGCGTCTCCGCCCTCGAGCGCGCGCTCGCCCCGCCTCCACCCCAGGCGCCCCGCCGCAAGTACACCTACGCCGCCGAGGCCGGCGGCAGGAAGCTCAAGTGGGTCGCCGAGGACAGGCCCGCCGGCGGGAGGAACTACAAGTGGGAGGCAGAGATCAGGACCCCCAACGACGACGGGTTCGACCGCAAGTGGAAGTGGGAGTCCAAAGCATCCGCCGCCGGCACCACCAAGGTCAAGTGGGCAAAGGAGATCAAGGGCAAGGGGTTCCTCCAGCCATGGTCCAACTCTTACTCCGTCGAGGAGACCTACGGCGACGAAGACCACCACCATGAAGACCAAGACAAGGAGAAGACCCACGCCGCCGCCGCTAAGAAAGTCAAGAATGCCAAAGAGGAGAAGAAGGATAAGAAGAAGAACAAGGGCAATGTTGAGATCGTCGAGATTGAGGACAACACCGCCGGATGCGTCGCCATCAGGAAGGTACACTTCCCTACTGCTTCCTGCTTGCCGCTTGTGCTTGGTACGTAGTTGAGATCTGTAAAATGCGGCGCCTAGATTTGGTCAAATGTAGAGCAAAGATTGGGTTTTTAGGTGAGTTCCTGCTGCGAGGTTCAGACCTTGGTCAGATCTGTGCGAAATGTGATTTTTTTTATTTGGCCTTGCATTGCATTCTTAGAGATAAAGGCTATGTTGTTATATTGCACTCTTATAGATAGGAAGAAAAGAAAGATAATTAATTCGTTGGTCCATTTACACAACCTGTACTAACGCCATTCTGCTCCTCTCCCAAGGCTTTTGAAATGAACCACGCCAAGGGTAAGAAGAAGGAACTATCCCCACAAGATGCTGCATTGCTGATCCAGATGAGCTACAGGGCACACCTGGCTCATCGCTCCCAGGTGCTTCGATGCCTTCGCGACCTTGCTGTGGCCAAGGCCAAGCTCAAGGAGATCAGGTCCTTCTTCTACAACATCTCGTACCGCCGCCGCATTGCACATGACTCTGAAGAGCGCCAGAGGTTCGCTGAGAAAATCATTGTGCTGCTCTTGACCGTTGATGCCCTTGAGGTAAATTCTTCACCCGTCTGGTGCAACTTCCATGAATACGTAGATGGTAATAATAAACTTGCATTCAGTGTGTATTCAGAATGCACGCTTGTTGATTTCTTATTCAGTGATGACAACTGTTGTAGTACTGTTTATTATGGCTTACACAAGAATCTGCCAGCATGATTAACTACTGTTTGGAGTGCTGGAAATCCCCTTTTAATACCAATGTCATCCACGACACTGGATGAAAGTGATGCTAACATGCTCTGCGGCATTGTTGCTATGATCTTACATGATGTGCACATTAACTATAAAATATGAAACATGTACTATAGTATGCTGTCCTATGAGGCTATGACTGGCACATGACTGCCTTCCTCAGGCCTGAGCAATTGGTTCCCTTATGATTAAATTTGCTCTTCTTAGTGTCCCATGATGATTTGTTTAGATATATTGGTAAGGGTGTCAGCCTTTATGACTTTTAGTTTAAATATTTTCAGTACACTTTTACACTACCAGTTATTTGTACCGTTGCTGCTCTAGCCTAGTATATTACAACTCCATGCACCTTTAAGTTCGTATTTTGTAGGGCGGGTTGTAATCTAAAGACAAAGCTGCAAATAATTTCTAATTTATGACCTGCAAAAGGGAAAAGAAAAACATCTCCTACTTATGTTTGTAGTTTAAGGTCTTCTTTCTGAATATGTGAAATGTGAAACTTGAACTATATCGCCCTTACTCTGGGAGAAAAAATGTCTTGAAGTTTTTGTTTCTGACTGGTTTCCTGTTACTCTGTCCTGCAATTAATTGGGTGAAAATGCGTAAGGAAACAATTTAATGATAATCCCCTTATGTTTGCTGTTTCATGTGTCAATGCATTACCAGGGACCGGACTTCATGGTCCGCAACGCCAAGAGGTCCATGCTTGAGGAGCTTGAGGGGATGCTGGAGATTGTGGACCCTCAGCCACCAGGGAAGCCAAGGACACTTAGCCGCAGGAAGTTTGATCTCCCAGAAGGTGGAGCCATCCCTAAGGAGATGAGGGATGGTGTCAAAAATGTTGTCAGAATTGTCGAGGAGGGCAAGTAAAATGCATCAGTGGTGGAATGCTTGTAGCGTATGTCATGCGGACTATAGAGTTTGTGCAACTACTGAGAACACCCCTGATCCGACGTTTGCTAGAACCTTGTGTTGTATTTACTACTAGAATGCTGTTGCTTGTAATGCTGTGCTAGCAGTATGATCCATGTTATGTTTGGACCTGTTGTTCCTAGGTATTTCCTTGTTCCCAGTTGTCAGATATGTGTGTAAACTAATTCATCATCCATTATGGGGTGGTGAAACTCTAATAAATTGGCATCAATTCATCTCCGTGGTGTGCTGGTATGTTGCCTTTCACCAGCTGCCTGTGCTAACGTTTGGCATTTCAGCTGATGAAAACTTGATATGCTAATATTTGGACGTTGTATATTTGGGTTAGAGTACAATCTTTGCTGTCCCATCTTACTTTTGGTATTATTTTTTTATTTACTATTTCTTTTTGCGATAATTTTGTCATCCTCAGAACATATATTGTGTGAAGCTGTGAAGTTTCTGCTGTATGAGCAGATGAGGCTGTGGGCCTGATTTCGGAGGAGGTAGGGTTGAATAACGGACAGGCCCATGTGCCTGGGCAGCCTAACCCAGGGAGTGATATTAAGCATATACTGTATACAACAGGTCCACCATTTAGTTTCTCCTAGGTTGATTGGGTCCTGTTTCTTAATGGCTAGTGTAACCACCAATACCTGATTTGAGGTAGACCACAGCTGTGGCCATTGTCCTTCCACTTGTTACTTTGATTTACAAAATACGGTGTACTTGATAAAATGAAAAACAGATAGTACATCATATTGACCAATCTAATTCAGGTGGGTGGTATGTTCTCTGTTGGAGAAAATTTATACCATGGTTATGTGCATAGAGGGAACCTTAATCCAAACAAAGGGCTTGTTTCTGGTGGCAACCCCCTCAAATGCAGAAGAAATGGTGTTTCAACGTTGACAAGTTTAAACAGACCTGCAGAAAAGGGGTGGGTAACTTGAGACATGAGAGAACAAGTGGAAAGAAAAGACATTGTTGTGATCCACCACTTGTCCACAGGTGCTAACAGACATACAATGTTCTTACACCAGGCCGCCAGCTACTATTTGGCTTGCGATTTCGTTGCTTTCTCGTGCAGTGGAGATGGACAGCCGATCGAGCTGGTGGTGGCGTTCTCTTGTGCAATGATTGCCTGAATATGATACTGCAAGTTCGGGCGCAGGAAGGAATGGTTAAACAAAGTGAATTATTGTGGGGATGGATCAATTATTTGAGCGAGAATCTACACACGTCCGTCCGTTGATGGTAGCTGCTTAATAATAATAAAGAAATGTAATTATTGGAGATTACGCACGCTCATGGGCCATGGCACTCGAGACCTGACCTTGATCTGAGGATGACAAGCATGCGAGTGTCGAAGGGAAACATCCAAAGCTCATGTATACTGGAGTAACAGCACAAGAGCAGCGTCGCATCTGAATTTGGTCAGAAAAGGTTCACATTTGAGCTGGCAGTTCATGTGGTTGCGGCGGCCTGCCAATGGAGGCCTGCCAAGCTGCAGATGCAGAGGGATCGGATTGGATTCTGATGCATCTTCTTCCCAACTGGAGGGGAGGGGCCACCAGATGGGAATTATTGGAGCGGGCCCGTACTGTCGCTTTGCCATTGCTGACATGGCAGCAATGATGTGGTGTGCTCCAAGCTGAGAGCCTGCCCGCAAGTGAAGATGAGGTCAGGACTCAATGCAAGGTTGATGTCTGCTCGATCCATGAGTTGTTGAATAACCTCAACAGCTTCACTAGTGGCTGGCATTGTAACAATAGTTCTTCTTGTGCGCAATACCACACGAGTCACGACTTGTGCTCCCTTTTCTCAATCTATCTACTTGTATTTGGCGTTCACAATTATATTCTCCACGCTTCTAGTCCAGCAGGTCACAGAAGAAACGGATATAAGAGAGCTGTAGAAGCTGAAATTTTATTTTTTTTAAAAAAAAAAGAAGCTGAAATTTTTAAAGGCGGGCATTGATGATCGATCAAATCCTGTGGCTAGCTCCAAACCGTAAAAGATAAAAGCCTCAAAATTTTCTTCTTTGGGAAGAGTAAAGAAAATTATTTGAGGTTTAGGACCTTTTAATTTCTCTGATGGATGCCGCATGATGAGACGTCGGCATCAGTATTCAGAATTTCGGGGGTCATGATCCACGTGGAGTTTATACACGCCACGAAGCCGTAATTAACCGGACAAAGCTTGCGCCATCACAGGATCGGCAGCAACGACGACAAAAGCAAACAAGCAGACGACGATATCGAAATATACTTATCAAAATCACAGACTTTTCACCCTCTTATTTTGCACGAATAAAACACGCACGCGCGCGTGCAGTGGTATAACACGGCGTCGGCGTGGATCCACGTGGCTTGAATGCGAAATCATATCGCCAGCATAACTGGAGGAGGAGGATGATGTTACCGCCACACACCCCAAACGCGTGATTCATGTAGTAAGTAGACGTCACGTCATCATCAGATTAATTCATAGTACGCAATAGTCAATAGTACTGGATGGGGGCAACGCGTGAGAGGAGAGGACATCAAGGATTTGTGTGGTGATTGTCGTTGCCTAATCTAAATTTGCACGAGCAGAAGACTAGGCAAACTATATTAATAAACTCATTTATTTAAGAACGGATGGTGTACATGACTCAATAGTGTATCGTTATGTGCATCGATCTATGGTCCTGGGAGGCCGACCGAGCGAGGAGAAGTCTGGAAACGGGAGGTACGTGTCGTGTTGGCCATGTAATTTAAGGTACATACTTGTGCATGCATTGTCAATCCACCAATATTATATTGATCGTACCTCACTTGAACGAAAAAGAAAAACACTGATCCTACGTACCTTATCGCTAGCTCTACTGCTGTAAATTGTACGCCTGGTCCCAATTCCAACTAACGATTGGTATGCATGCTATCAACACACTGTAGCATGTGACGGGTCACAAGAGCTAATGTTAGCGCCACCTGTCGCAGGCCGTGCCTTGTCAGCATCGTATCGCGTCCAACGCAATGCAATAATCAGATCGGCAGCAGTACATTGCGACCGTGCGTCCGTGCTTGAGTTTATTAAAGCGTGTCGACGTGTCGGTGACGGGGTACTTGATCGAGCAGTGAAAGCATAGGAATAGGAGCGCGCGGTACAGTGACGTGGCACCCTCCGGACACTTGGGAAGAGGCGCAGCCACCATCTCAGGAGCAGGAAAGGAGAGGAAATGATGGGTCGTCGTCGCTTCCCCTGCATTATTGTACCTGCCCCATGCTGACTCGGCATCAAGGAAATTTGGCTGCGTCTGTTGCGTGCCTGCTACACGCCTACACCATCCATCACTTTGATCTGTTGCTTTGGTTGGTGAAAATAATCAGCACCAGCAGGTTCGATTCTCAGGGACAATGACACATGCCTTCATTTGTTTCTTTCCCTGCCTGCTAATCTACTGGCCTTCTGGCTGGCTTCTGCGACTCTCTGCTAGCTGAAATAATCCGGCCATCCATTGTATTACAATTGTTACTGACCTATATCCTCCACATATATAACTTTGTGTAGTGTCATTGGTGTGCTTAACTGCTAATAATTAACGTACAGGAGGTTAACCTACCAGACTAAGCTACCATTTATTTGCAGCAAAGGACATAACAGAGAGTTACGCTTGGCGTGACAACACATCGTGCGCGTGCACCGGATGAGATGCATGATATGTCTCCAGAAGCTACTAGAGCGCGAGCGAGCCCGACATACATGCGTGTGCGTGCAGTTGATGATCATATAGTAGGCCGGTACAGTATATGCAAGTGTCATCGATGGTGGGATCTCACACTCCACCGTGTCTGCGTCTGCGAGAGAGAGAGAAGGAGCCGAGCCATATGCATGCACATGTGGCGTGTGCTTGCTCGTCTATCAGCTTCGTTCGGTGATGCGATCCTCGGCCCGCCCGGGATCGACCAAATGCCGCCACTTGGCATGCATAACTTTCGAATGGAGGAGCAAGCAACAACCAAGATGCATCGATCGATCGGTTGAGGGAACCAAAGAAACTTAATTCGTTGGATTTAGTAGAAAAGAAAAACGAGGTAGATGACAAACAATAGACCGCCACAATAAAAGAAAAAGGAAGCATACCCGGTGCAAACCAACCTCTCCGTGCACAAACCAACCTCTCCGTGCAAAGAAAAGAAAAATGCATGGTTTGCACGGAGAGGTTGGTTTGCACTTGATATGTGTTGCCAAAGAAAAGAAAAATGCACAAATTTAATGACCTGGAGAGCAATAATAAAGGTTAAATAAGTTGTGTGATTATTGTGTCTCTTGATGCATGGCAACAATATAATGAGGCCCGGCCTCTAGTTTCGGGGAAGGAAGGTTAATTAAATGTGGGCCATATACTATATCTACCTACTCCATGCGCTGACGAGGCTATGATGATGTTCTTCTTAATTATACTGCTGAGTGCTGACGAGGCAATTGGCTGGTACCACGACTCACTTCACGCACAAGAGAGAGGCCGGGTTTGGAAGCCATCAGCGTCGATTCGCTCCATTATTTGTGGGCCATGGAATCTCCTCCCGGTCCAGCATCGTGCGTGTACACGACCAGTATACTCCATACTGCTGGCTGGTTCAGTGAACTAGGAAGAATAATGCATGAATATATTAGCAATTCACAGTTGTTATTGTTGTAGGTTCTGCATCTCAGCAGAGGCCGACTGAAGGAGGTTTTTGCTAACAAATGGCAAGAACGGTTGAAGGGGGTTTTTGCTGCAAATAAGCTAACATGCCGCAGTGGCCGACGATGCACATGCAGACATGGTAGCTGGTGGTGCAAGGATTCATCTCATGGAGTCAGGAGTTGCTTATTGCATTGCATCTCGCCTACCAGCCAGGTGCTAATTGAGATCGATCTGACATCCCCAGCCCATAAAATTATCATATGGAGTATTATATATAAGCACTGAACGTAAGAACGATGAAGCCGGCCGACAACCTCGCGTCGCATGCATGCATTGGTGGGACCTGGCCAGGTTGGGTTAACCCATGAATTAAGTATTATAATATTGATTGAAGCGATGGTCATGGCAGGGTAGTATGTCAGCAGTAGGGGTCGAGCAACTGTGGTACAACGAGAATGTGATAATCCTAAAGGAACTGCAACAGAAAAGCTAACGATTTAAAAAAAAACAAAGTATTTCATTCGCTAAAACACAGAAAGTCAAATTAAGTTATTGTTGACAGGGAAAAGGCTGCTACATACTGTATGCATCGCCATCAATATAATGGATCCATCCAGGGTTTCGTGTTTTCATTATACGAGTATATCTCTATGTATGTATCAGTTGGATAGATAGATCCATTTATCGGCCTAATTCATGGCCAGATCGGGCGGGAGAACATGCATGCATTCGGGCATTACGGGAGGATTGAAGGCGAACATGCATGCATGATGCATCCTGTTGCCATGCCACTGGCCACTGGGCCCCGATCATGCATGTTCCTGTACTGTATTGGATTGGACCATGCATGCATCTGCCTACCACACAAATAACAAATTGATCGGGGAAGCAGCAAGCCTTATGCACCGGATTTTATATATCTCGACACGGGACACAATTAATTTCAGGTCTGCAGCAACTAGCAAGGGAGAAAAGATGTGTTTGCTGATGCTGTAACATGGCGCATCATATCCTAATCCAACTTGCATGGCATGGTTAATTGTGGCATCGAGCAGCTAGATGAATTAATTCGAATCGATTAGTGCATACTATACCTGCAAGCAAACTAGAAGTACACCTCGATCTATTGTATAGGATGAATCATCAATAATTATTCGATCATTACATTACCTGTCGAACATGGTGGTGCATGTGGCCGGAACCGCAATACCGCATGACGATCGCCATCGATGTGGATGTGGAGTAGGCGTACGTATTCAAGGTAGAAGGAAGCAACGGCGGTGATGGGATCAATCCTGAAAGCAGGTGCGTGGGCCCAGGGGACAGAGAAGAAAAACCCAATGGGGCCGTGCCATGTGCCGGACAGCGGCGCGTCGTGGCGTGGCCATCCATCCAAATCCAAGTGGATCAACCCATCAAAACCCGACCCGACCCGGCGGAGGAGACGGTGATGGAGCGCCATTAGAGCCATTGATCCTTCCGTCTTCTCCCCAGGCTTGTAGCTATAAATACCCTCTCGAGGACGAGCGCTTAGCACGCCCAGACTTGTAGTCTTGTTGTTAAGAATAGAAATACAATTCGAGATCTATCGCCGAGGAGGGCCGTCCGCCATTAATACCTTCCTCTTCTTCTTCCAACAATCCATCATCAGAGTTAGCTAGACAAGAACAATGGAGACCCGGGACAGCCGTATTCCCTCCACGACGCCGCTCCCCTACTCCTACTCGCCTTTGCCGGCCGCCGACGCCGCCTCCGGCCGCCGGAGGCCGCTGTGCGCCGCGGCGCTGGTGCTGCTCGCCGTGGCGGCGCTGGCCGGCGTCCGCATCGCGCCGCCGCGGCCCAGCATGGCGCCGGCGGAGGAGAGGACGATGGTGAGGAGCAGGGGCAAAGAGGCCGGCGTGTCGGAGAAGACCTCCGGCGCCTGGAGCGAGTCGTCGGGCATGCTGCTGGGCGCCGACGAGGGCGGCAACGCCTTCCCCTGGAGCAACGCGATGCTGCAATGGCAGCGCACGGGGTTCCACTTCCAGCCACAGAAGAACTGGATGAACGATCCCAACGGTAATTAATTAAGTAGCATTGTTAGTTCCTGCAATTAATTTTGTCCTCCTGCGTCGTCGGTTTGATTGATCATAGTACATTGCCATTGCGTCCTCCCACTAGTTCGTTGGATCGGCTAGATAATGACGATAACCTGACGCGCTTAATTAGTTAATTTCCTGGATCGGAGGAGGCTCCCATGCTCATCCAACTAGGACGCAGGCAGGTCCCACCTGCATATGCATGCGTGGCTCCTTTTCTCTCTCTGTATATGTGGGCCCCTGATCCTTGGTTCTGTTGCTTTAGAAATTCTCGTGGCTAGAATTGTGGATACCGTGGCCCGCCCCCCGGCCCCATGGGATTCCAAGATGCAACCACCACCTACCTACCGGCCGGTATGGTTTGGTTTGGTTGCGTCATTTTTTGACCCGTCTTTTTTGACCAAGCTAGCTAGCTAGCTAGTAATTATAAGTAACGTAACACGATGCATGGTGCAGGTCCGGTGTACTACAAGGGCTGGTACCATCTGTTCTACCAGTACAACCCCGACGGCGCCATCTGGGGCAACAAGATCGCGTGGGGCCACGCCGTGTCCCGCGACCTGATGCACTGGCGGCACCTCCCGCTGGCCATGGTTCCCGACCAGTGGTACGACACCAACGGCGTGTGGACGGGCTCCGCCACCACCCTCCCCGACGGCCGCCTCGCCATGCTCTACACGGGGTCCACCAACGAGTCGGTGCAGGTGCAGTGCCTGGCCGTGCCGGCCGACCCCTCCGACCCGCTCCTCACCAACTGGACCAAGCACGAGGCCAACCCCGTGCTCTTCCCGCCGCCGGGCATCGGACCAAAGGACTTCCGCGACCCGACCACGGCGTGGTTCGACCCCTCCGACCGCACGTGGCGCATCGTCATCGGCTCCAAGCAGGACGCCCACCATGCCGGCATCGCCGTGACCTACAAGACCAAGGACTTCGTGCACTTCGAGCTCTTGCCAGGTTTGTTGCACCGCGTCGAGGGCACCGGCATGTGGGAGTGCATCGACTTCTACCCCGTCGGCACGACCTCGGAGAGCGGCGGCATCGACATGTCGGACGCCATCTCCAGGAACGCCGACGTGGTGCACGTCATGAAGGCCAGCATGGACGACGACCGCCACGACTACTACGCGCTGGGCCGCTACGACGCCGCCGCCAACGCGTGGACGCCGCTGCAGCCGGAGAGGGACGTCGGCATCGGCCTGCGCTACGACTGGGGCAAGTTCTACGCATCCAAGACCTTCTACGACCCGGCCAAGCGCCGCCGCGTGCTCTGGGGATGGGTCGGAGAGACCGACTCCGAGAGAGCAGACGTCGCCAAGGGATGGGCGTCCCTGCAGGTACCATTTCGTAGTATTCATTCGCAGGCTGCATCGTATATTCTTTTTGTCGCATATAGATCGTCGTCGTGTACTACATCTTTATTATATTTTACTGTCCATTATTGCTGTGCGCGCGCTTTTTGGCTGGACTAGCTGGGATCCACAAATAGAGAATTAGACAGCGGAGCAGACACGTAGGCATGGGACGACACCCCACTTGGTTGCCTAGCTGGTCAATCATGTGCATCATAATCAATCTTGTGTATCTTGGGTCACACTGCACACACCGTGTCGCCATCATGTCCATGCTTTGCTGGTCCTCCATCGTTAGCAGCTGGGCCACATTCTAATTGAGCTGCTACTGTTAGTATTCACTGTCGACATGCGGGTGGTGGCTCATGCGCAGCCATGTGCATGAATGCATGCTCTAGAATCTAGATGCAACCTGCTTGCAGCACTGTCTAACTAAGCTGGGATGATTACATTAGACAAGGAGAAAAGGGCTGTCTTGTCTGCTTAGCTATTGCTGTCATGTTATATTATATTGCACAATGCATGTTCCCCCGCTAGTCTAGAATGCCATGTGGAACCATATGCAGACACCAAACATGTTCTCTAGTTTACATAAGAAGATTTAGTTTAACTAACAAGTTTGAATATCCATTATCCAAATAAACTAACTGTGTTCTATTTGCTTACTGTGCAATACTACAGTCTCTCCCCCGCACGGTGCTTTTCGACACCAAGACCGGCACCAACCTTGTGCAGTGGCCCGTCGAGGAGGTCGAGACGCTGCGCACCAACTCCACCGACCTCAGCGGCATCACCATCGACTACGGCTCCGTGTTCCCGCTCAACCTCCACCGCGCCACGCAGCTGGACATCGTGGCCGAGTTCGAGATCGACCGCCACGCCGTCATGGCCCTCAACGAGGCCGACGTGGGCTACAACTGCAGCACCAGCGGCGGCGCCGCCACCCGGGGCGCCCTCGGCCCCTTCGGCCTGCTGGTGCTCGCCGACAAGCAGCGGCTCCGCGAGCAGACGGCCGTCTACTTCTACGTGGCCAAGGGCGTCGACGGCGAGCTCACCACGCACTTCTGCCAGGACGAGTCGCGCTCGTCCAGCGCCAACGACATCGTCAAGCGCGTCGTCGGCAGCGCCGTCCCCGTGCTCGACGGCGAGACCCTCTCCGTCAGGGTCCTCGTCGACCACTCCATCGTCGAGAGCTTCGCGCAGGGCGGCAGGTCCACGGCGACATCCCGAGTCTACCCGACGGAGGCCATCTACGCCAACGCCGGCGTCTACCTCTTCAACAACGCCACCGCCGCACGCGTCACCGCCAAGACGCTCGTCGTCCACGAGATGGACTCCTCATACAGCCACGACTTCGTCGCACAGCTCTGATCGATGACCCATCCTTCCATTTTTTTTTTTGATCCAGAGCTAGCAAAGCATCTTTCTTCCTGCTTGTACGTACTTGTCAATTCCCATCCCAATTTTTGTTTCCCTTTTTCTAATTATTATTGTTATTATCACCATTAATTGCTCCATCGAGGCCTTCTTCCAATTGTACTACCTAGTGTGGAAGACCGACGCCAAGATGCAAGCAAAGGCTACATGATGATAGCCTCTAGTTGTAAATCCATGTACCCATGATGAGTCAATGTCCTAAATAGATTTAAATTTTTGTCCCAAAATTATTTCAGTACGTGTGCAGACATCAGAAACGTACTAACATTCCGCTAAAGTTAACATGGACAGCTGGTTGGTTCAGACGATACTATATGACAAGCTTAACACAAAAATATTCTGGACAGGGTGTATGTTGGTTAATTTTTAGATGTTCTGACCTGGCATGATGCTCTGTGCTAGCTTCATCTTGTCTTACGCCATGTTTGATGCTCTGGACCATCTTGTCTTCACTTCACAGATTCATGCTCATTAGAGAAGAACATCCATTCGGGAATCACAAACCAACCCAAGCAGATGCTACTGAAACAGAACATATTGGGAGAAAGATGTTTCAGTAAACCATGCATAATAGCATAGCCTTATAGTCCTTTGCAATCAGTACAACAATTCCATGCTTTATCAGTCATATGCCCTCATGTCCTCAACTCCCATGCTTCAGTTCCCAAAAGTTTCAGAGAGGGATCCCTTCACCTGCAACCTCAGCTTAGAAAGTTTGCCACAGGAGAATTAGATGATCTCTGGCAGTTTGGGTTGGCTCTGCCTCGCTGAATCGCTAATCTTCAGCTAAATGTCTCTGAACCTGATGTCCGCAGCTTTAGAAGTATCAACAGTCCTTGCCTCCAGGTTGACCTACAATGCAGTGTTCAATAACTTGCAGTAAGATCCTTTGCACCCCAAAAGCTAAAATGGGCACAAATATCACTACTTGATCGATCATCAGCAGCAGCACAAAAGAAAATTAACTGATTCAGCTCTCGATCCTTTCTGCAGTGAAGAAGAAAACCAAGGCTATCCTTCCTGAATTCTCATAAAACTGGATCAGTCATAGATGTTGTCGGCATTCCAAACTAAATTTCTGATATGCTGCTAATCTCTTAGCTTCCGAGTGATTGGTACATGCATTTCCCAGCCTGAACACAACTCTGACGTCTACCATCCGTATTGCCTATGTTCTTTGCAGGTCTGAAGTAGAAATTCAGATATAAATAAATGTCATACATCCAGAGTCAATCTCAATCATATCAGAGCTGGGTTTCTATTCAGGAAGTGTCGCGTACTCTACTTTGTGAAAATCAGCTGGGTCAGGCTTGGTGTAATAATCTTACCATGTAAAAATCATTCAGGTTGTGCTCATTCTATATCCTGTGCTAAACTTTGAAAAAGTCATCAAGTTCTCGAATGATCGAGTAAAAAGGTCCAATATTGCAACTGAAATGCGATATGCGGCTCTCACTACTCGGTATCGCACACTAATGAAATGCTGTTCACCATGCTTCAACGCTTCGTGTAGATTGATGATCTGTGCCGCTACACGATCGATGCTGCCCATAATAAGCAACGTGATACGTTCCTTTTTGCGAATTAAGTATGCTCAGCTGGTAAGATTTTTTTGTAGGTTATCGTATTTTTCTAGATTTATTTTAGTATTTATTAATTGGTGTGGTAGGTGACGTGTCCATCGATAGCAATGCGCCGATTATAATTTCGCCAATCTTGAGAATCTGCCAGATATGTTCATAAAAGTAGAGTTGCATATGTGCATTAACAGGCTGAAACGCTGGTGGAATTTTCCCATTTTTTCTTCTAAAGTTATATTAGAAAAAAAGGAACGCATGCAGCACTCCTGTCATAGAGAGCAAATGCTGCTTTTCTGCGCGATTGCGAAGCCCACTAAAGCCCAATTTGGGTACGTGGACGTATTGCTGAATCAGCTCTGGCTAGCCCACACAATGGTGCTACAAAACAGCATGCATTGGTTGGCGCAAGGAGGGACCGCACCAAATACCTCCGGGATTGCAGTTACACTATTCACTATTGATAAACATTCATATAATCATATATATGCATCAAACACGGGTAAGCTTTAATCAACATGAGCAAAATAGAGCAGAAGGATAACCCAGGATTGGAACAACATACCACCAGCTGGGAGGCATTAAAAGGTAATGAGGTAACGCGAACTGAACAAAGTTTCCGGGTGATTTTCCCTGTCGGTGGAGACGACCTTGGCTTTGCGCGTGTCAACAGAAAGCAGGAGCTTGCATCTCCTAACCCGGTAGCCTTCCTCGATTTCCACTTGACCCGGAATGACAAGGTAGATGATATCATGTTCCTGCCTGCTCAGGATAGGGAACAATGGCATAATCTGTGGCATGCCCGTGGAGATGTATGTCTCATCTGCCCAGAGATCAGCTAGACGCAGCACCGTGTCTTTGGTCCAGCTAGGGGATGGCCCATCCAGGTGCAGGGTGTAGGTGATGAGCGAGATTGCGGCGCCGAAGCCATCCATGGTGAGAAACTTGATGGCACCGTGAACGCAGGCCATGCTGCGGAAGTCTTCAGGGTTGGCCAGCAGCTCCTGGGCATACTGTAAGCAGCTATTGGTGGGCAGTGGAACAAAAGACATGTCCAAGACCGAGTCGACCTCATCGAGGTGTCGTCCCAGATCGCAGAGTAGCAATCCATGGAGAAGATCAACCCAGCACAAGAGGAACCTGCTGAGGACAGGGAAGGTCATGTGTGCCCTCCACGTGGTGCACACCTGGCGGGGGAGGTCGCCCATCTTGTAGACCCACTGCTCGTGCTGGGAGTTCCAGAGGCAGAGCCTGCCCGACGTAAGCCCCTGGGCGGCGCGGGGGAATTCGAAGAAGAGCTCGGCGAGGATGAATGTGACTCCTCGTGGCAGTGCCAGGACGGCGGTCCCGTAGCCGGCGCTCGTGGCAGAGGGCCCGATGGAGGAGCAGGGGATACCGGGGACCGGCCGCGAGGAACAAGATTCCAAGTCCAAGAGCAGGTACCATCCCGAGAACGAGGCGCCTGGGCGGAAAGTGCCGGCGTAGATGACGACCAAGCAGTTGTCGGCGGCGGCAACGAAGCCGGACTGCATGCGCCGCCCGAATTTTGGGACCCAATGGGATGAGGGTGGCCGCAACATGGTGAGGCGGCTTACCCCCGGGGGATCCACGAGGTGCTTAACTGGCGTCATGGCCATCAGGTAGTCGCCAACTGTTGATTTCAGGTCTTGAAGGCTTAGAGGCTGTGCCGAGATGTTGCCGCCGACCACGCCCGGTGCTTCTAGGCTTGGAGGCTCTGTGTCTCGGGGATGGTCGTGGAAGGGAACGGTGCGGTCGAGCACGACGCAAGGAGCAGGGGCCATGGCGAAATTGCAGGGCTCAGTCGGTAGGCGGCTGGGCTTGTTGGATTGGATCTAAACCTAACCAAGAAGAAGATGGCTAGGAGCGAGCGGCGGCGGAAGGAATTGGGGAATTTCCCGGCGTCGCGACAAACAAGTAGGGGCGTGCGGTGCCTATTTCCTCGATTTGTTTTTGTGTTCTTGCCCTATCTTAAAGCGTTAGAGGGCCATGTAGTCTACGTAAACTCTTAAATTAATGTAGAGCGTTCGATCATCATAAAATCCGACGGTGTAAGACATAGATGACGACGGGCGAAACGAATATTTCGTCGTCCTTTATAGTATAGATAATTGTAATTTTACCTCTGTTTTTTAACTTTGCAATTTTGCCTTTAAATATTTACAAATCTTTGTCATTTTACTATTAATCTTTACAAATTCGCCCCTGTTTTGACCGTTGACTAGAGGCAAAATCGCATTGACTTGTTGACCCAAATTTCTAAATCATGAGTGCTTGAGGCGCCAATGCATAAAGTGGGTCATCGTCAAGCATATGGTAAAAGGAAAATGATGCGCCACCATTTTCCCTTTTCCGAGATATTTTGAATCTACCATCTTCGAGTTGCCTAATTCATACATAGCATTCTTGGCATTTTTATTTATCATCCTGAATAATGTAGTTGTTGGCACTTTTTTAGGGCCAACAACACGCGAAGGAGCTCCTTGCCGTCCCTCTGCACAAAACTGGTTAGATCGGTTTTGAAACCGGTCTGATCGGTTTCGCCGGTCAGCTCGGTGAGGTAACCAACGAACGCCCGCCCGGTAGAGACCCCGTCAGGGTAGGCGCAGCTTGGGTTGCCCTAGGCTCGGCAGGCCAATTAGGGCGCCTTCCCATGCCATAAAGACGTGAGACGAACAGAACATGGAGTTGGAAGAGATTAGGGTTTGAGAAACATAAAGGTAAAGATAAAAAGTTAAGGACCTTTGGATGATAGTGTGATTTCTTAGGATTTAATCTTCATGATAGTGTGCTGTTCTTGTCTATTTTGTTGTGGTTGATGTATGCTTGATCTTTGCTTAACTTTTGGTCAGCAAATCAAGTAAACCACAAAGAGCACACAGTAATTTTCTCACATTTTAATAGTGAACCAAACTGCCAGAATAATTTATGGAAGTTTCATTGCTAAAAAGGACTTAAATAAGAATAAGTTATTTTAATAAATGGTTAAATAAACTGAAAACATCTCACACACACACTCTTACTATTTTGTGGTGAAATCAAAGATAAATAATATATGTGTACACAATCACCATCGACAAACTTGAATACACCCGGGTTCATCATTGTGCAACTGTGATGACTCGACCGAAGATCATATTCTTATTGCATATGCATTCGTGTAGAACCTGCCCTCGCCGACGGAGACTACGAGCTGGTCCCCGCTGAAGGAGAAGGCGAAGCAGAAGGCGAGGTGAATGCTGTCCAGGTCGAGCAAGACCCGAACGCGGTTGCAGAGGACTCCCAAGCTAACTTTGTGCCCGAAGGCAAGCCCCGGAGCAAGTCCTATGTTTCAAATACATGCAACTATGTTTTGCTAAGCTTATGTTTGTGCATTTACGTTCAGGAGTTGAATTGAAACCCTAGTTGCATGATCCTAGGTACCTATGCCTTGCAATACTAGTATGATAGGTCGATAGCTGCCCCGCTATAAGGACCCGGTAAAAGTCGAGTGATTTCCTGTCACTCGCGAGATATAGGAATCGACTGCCTTACTTATGTTGGAATCATAAGGATGACGGGCGGGGATTTTTGTCATGTAGATGCCCCGTCCGTGTATGCTAATGTTGGTTAAGGCTGAATGGTGTGGTACCGACAGGTTAAGCTTTTGAAAGTACCAAGCGCTTGTCGATTCTATAGGGTCGGTAAGTTTAGTACCTACATGACTCCAGGGTGCGGACTTTTTCCTGCTCCTATCGGGAACTCCTTCCCCATGCCTCGAACATGTGGGTACGAGGGGCGTAAGTGTTGGTTCGGCCAGCCTTAGACCTCGTATGCCAGGGGGAGTTTGGTCCTGGACGCGACTGGAAGATTGCTGGGAACTACCTGGTAGCGCTAGCCTTTGGCTGAGTGCGATGATCCGAGTGTTTGGGTTCCCCCTTGCAAGGTTAAAATCGGTTCGAACTGTCTGTCTCTCGCAGCTAATGAGACTGCTTAACCCCGCTGCTGCATTGAGTAAGAAGTGGAACATGATGATGGAAAGAAACTTGATGTTTGCTTAAATGCTTGCTCCACTTGCTTGATTAGTACAGGTTGCTTACCTAGAATGGTTAACTTAACTAGAACTTGATGCTAAAATACTGAAAGTAAGGATCCACTCTTAGCCGCTCTTTGGCAAAACAAACCCACCAGCCAAAAGCCTTGCATGTCTAGAAGTTGGTGATGTAGGTGTCACCCGACGGTTAAGTCTTGCTGAGTATTAGTATACTCAGCCTTGCTTGTGGCATTGTGTTCAGGTAGCGCTCTTGAGGAGATGGTTGCCGGTCTTACTTGGCCAACCACCCTTCCTCCTGGCTGGTCTGTTGTGTGGGACGAGGATGCATCTGAGTGACGTCACGACGGCTTCACGTGATGTTGCTGCGACTTCGAATAATTAGTTGTTTTCCGCTGCTTTCAAAACTCTGAGATAATGGTACTTTATGCACTGAACTTGGTTTTGTAATAAAATTACCTCAAGTGGGACCTGTTTAATATTTGTGGAGTGTTGTAATCTCTGGGATCCACCTTCGAGTGGGTATTTGTATGACTGGTTTCGATCGAGGTAACTGTCCGTGGTTGTATCGGGCTCGACCCGACAGACTGTCAGATTACTCCGATTTAATTGCGTGATGACCAATGGAAGGTTAGCGCACTTAAGCCGGATTAATTTGAGCGGTTCTGCCACAGCTGGTATCAGAGCAAAAAGTCGTACACCAGAGGTTCGCACGGTCCCCAACACATTTGTTTCGGAATAAAATTTGACCAACTAGTGCTTTGTGAAAACTCGTTGGATCGCTAAGGATTAACTAGACCGTGAAGCCCTAGAGGGAATTTCGGGTTGGTTCAGGTGGCTTGCTAATTATGGTATATTTGACTAACCTGTCCAGCACACTTTGCCCACGTGTATTATACGTGCGCTGGTTTCCGTGCCCCGCGTGCACGAAGGGTGATAGGATTTCCATTCCAAGGAACCTATCATTACGGTTGTGTATGAGTCGCCACATGTTTTATATGTGAGCAAGGTCTTGATGGTATGGTTCTAATTCAAATGAGCCTATCATCCTGGTTGTTCGCCATGTTCGAGACATGTGCATGATGCCGCATCACGAGTTATGCGAAGGGTTGTGTGCTCTATTCAAAAGGAGCGTACGGCCTAGACTAGATGCACTGTCCATGCAGTGTTGAACGCATGGATACCGTTTTTATAAATGAACGGTAATGAATGGGGACGCTTCCGTGGCGTGCTGGCATGGAAGGTTCATGGTTTTCTTGCAGGTACACTGACTCCGTTCGTTTAAGGTTACGATGGTCCGAGTGACGAACTAGTTATTATAGGGAGAGACGTATATTGTGCCTCGCCACCGGCAACTAACTACGTACACCAAGGCTTCTTGGTATTTGTGAGGACGTTTTTAGTTCTTTTGCATCATGTTAATCACCTTAAAAAATTGTGAAGTTAACTAGAAGCAAAAGGAAGTAAAAATCATAAATCCCACAAACTTCCAGAAGTCTGTCAAAACTGTGTTTCTTGCTGGTCCGAATTTTTAGGGTCATTAGAACCACTCGTCTGGCTGGGCACCTTAAATAGAAGTTGTTCATAATTTCATAAGCAAGCTTCTGCAAAAAGTTCAAAATTTTTGGATAAGCAAAACTGGAGTTATGACCAAAACAAGAGTTGTCTGTTTGCTGGAAAAATCTGGCAGACAGCCAGTTAAGAACTAAGTGTTTCACCCATCTTAAACCCAAATTCAAAGCAACCTCAGAATACCAAACTTGTGGTTAATAACCTTAAGAACAACCTGGTAAAATTTGGGAGCTCTTGGTTGGGTAGTTTCAGAGTTGCACTCGTTTTCCCATCGCTGTTCCGACCTTCCATGAAGCAACCGAACCACTGAATGCGGATGCTTGGATTCGCGCAGTGGAATCAAAGTTCTCAGTGCTTGCCCTACCATGCTCTGAGGAGAGCAAGGCTAGGTTTGCTGCCCAGTTGCTCAGAGGACCCGCCCTCATTTGGTGGGAGAATCACCTGGCCACCCTTCCAGAGAACGTGGTGATAACTTGGGCTGACTTCAAGACCGCCTTCAGAGCCCACCATATCCCGGAGGGTTTAATTGAGAGGAAGTTGAATGAGTTCCTGGCATTGACCCAAGGCACTAGGACTGTGTCCCAGTATGCCCAGGCCTTCAACAACCTCTGCCAATACGCTAGTACCCATGCTGACACGGATCAGAAGAAGATGGACCGCTTTCGCAGAGGCCTCAGTGCAAAGCTCAAGGAACGTCTGAACCCCATCCGTACTGCCACCTACAATGAGCTGGTCAACCTGGCCATTACTCAAGAAGATGCCATTGCTGCCCTCAAGGCCGAGAAAAAGAGGAAGGCTCCTATGACGCAGGCTGCCCCATCAAATCAGAGGTTCCGGATTGTTCAGAACACTCCTACCTCCAACCCCCAGAGGCCCGGACAGCAGGGACGATGGACTATCAGGCCGCCCCAGCAGAATCAGAGTCGTTTCTCTGCTCCTCAGCAGCCCGCAGCCCCACGCCCCAACTACCAAGTCCCCGCTCGTCCAAGCAATGGGAATACTTGTTTCAAGTGCGGACAGACGGGTCACTATTACAAGGACTGCCCCCAGAACAAGCAGCGGAATCAAGGACGGGCGCAGAACCAAGGCAAGGGAAGGAAGCAGACGGTGCAAGTCCGTCAAGGGAGGATCAACTTCACCACCCTTGCAGAACTACCCGAGGGAGCGCCAGTTATGACGGGTACTTTCTATGTCCACAATTACCCCGCTGTTATACTGTTTGATTCCGGTGCAATGCATAGCTTTATCAGCACAAGGTTTTGCACCAAGAGTGGACTAAATCTCACCCAAACCGCCACCCCCTACTTAATCACTACACCGGGTGGGAAGGTCTCAACAAATCAGAGGTCAAATCCGAGTACCACTAGTTATGGGCAGCAAATTGTTTAAAACTGATCCTTATTAGCGTGGGATTGGATGGAATGGATATAATTTTGGGAATGGATTGGATGACTAAACACCGGGTCATACTTGATATTCCCGAGAGGGTAGTTGAGATTCACTCACCACTCCTAGGTCGCACGGATCTCTATCTGCCGCACAAGGTCTACACGAGCTCCCATATCCTTTCTATGTCCGAACTTCGGATAGAGGACATTCCAGTGGTTTGCGAGTTCCCTGATGTCTTTCCAGAGGACTTGCCAGGTATGCCCCCTGACCGGGACATTGAGTTCGTTATTGAACTGCAACCGGGTACTGCTCCTGTATCCAAACGACCGTATAGGATGTCACCCGTAGAGCTGGCTGAATTGAAAACGCAATTACAAGAGTTGCTTGAGAAAGGCTTTATCCGACCTAGCACCTCACCTTGGGGATGTTCGGCCCTCTTTGCTAAAAAGAAGGACAAAAGCTTGAGGTTATGCGTGGACTATCGCCCTCTCAATGCAGTGACTGTCAAGAACAAGTACCCCTTACCCCGCATTGACATTCTTTTCGATCAGCTAGCTGGTGCAAAAGTCTTCTCTAAGATTGATCTTCGTTCTGGGTACCATCAAATCAAGATCCGCCCTAGCGACATTCCAAAGACTGCTTTCTCTACTAGGTATGGTCTATATGAGTACCTAGTCATGTCTTTTGGACTCACCAACGCGCCTGCTTACTTCATGTATCTCATGAATTCGGTCTTCATGCCTTATCTTGACAAATTCGTCGTGGTCTTCATCGACGATATTCTGATCTACTCCAAGAATGAGGAAGAACATGCTGAGCATCTTCGCATTGTTCTGCAAACACTTAGAGATCATCAGCTTTATGCCAAGTTCTCTAAATGTGAATTCTGGCTCAACAGTGTCAAATTTCTCGGGCACACAATTTCTGATGAAGGTATTTCCGTGGACCCCGGGAAAGTACAAGAGGTCATGGATTGGGAAACTCCCAAGTCTGTTCACCAAATCCGTAGTTTCCTTGGACTAGCAGGATACTACCGTCGTTTCATTCCTGACTTCTCCAAGATAGCCAAGCCTATGAGAGAACTACTCAAGAAGGGAGCTAAGTTCCATTGGACGGAGAAATGTGAAGAGGCTTTTCACAGCCTTGAGACGACTCCTTACTTCAGCCCCCGTTCTAGCACAGCCCGACAACACGAAGCCTTATGACATCTACTGCGATGCTTCAGGCACCGGGTTGGGATGTGTTCTCATGCAAGATAACAGAGTCATTGCTTATGCTTCTCGAGCCCTCCGCCCACATGAGGTGAATTACCCTACTCACGATCTGGAATTAGCAGCCGTGATCCATGCTCTAAAACTTTGGAGACACCACCTCATGGGAGCACAGTGTAAAGTGTACACCGATCACAAAAGTCTCAAGTACATCCTTACTCAGGAAGATCTGAATATGAGGCAACGTAGATGGTTGGAATTGGTCAAAGATTATGACTTGGAAATACTTTATCATCCGGGAAAGGCCAACGTTGTAGCCGATGCATTGAGTCGGAAGGCACATTGCAACTGTCTCACCGCAGACACCTATAGCCAGACCCTATGTGCTGAGATGAGGAAGCTTAGCTTGGAGATTGTTCCTCATGGCTCACTCAATAACATCTCCTTAGAACCGACTCTTTACGACAAGATCGCTGCCGCTCAATCTCAGGATAAATGCATCAAGATCATTAAAGAAAGGCTCTCTGCCGGAGATGAGAAGTATCGTTGTTTCAGATTGGATCAAAAAGAGGTCGTACATTTTGGGAACGTCTAGTAGTACCTAAAACTCCGGAGCTCCGAAAGGAAATTTTGGATGAGGCTCACCTCTCTAAATTTTCCATTCACCCTGGGAGCAGCAAGATGTACCAAGATTTGAAACAAAATTTCTGGTGGACAAGAATGAAGAGGGACATTGCCACGTAAGTCTCGGAATGCGATACTTGCCAGAGGGATAAGGCCAGTCACCTTAAGGTAGCTGGAACATTACAACCTCTTCCGATACCTTCCTGGAAGTGGGATGACATAAGCATGGATTTCATCGTTGGATTGCCCCTTACCTCTCAGAAACATGATTCCATTTGGGTCATCGTGGACCGACTCACGAAAACCGCTCATTTCAGTTCCGGTACGCACTACTTACCGTGCTGACCAATATGCCGATATCTACTTCGAGCAAATCCTTCGTTTGCACGGAACCCCCAAAACTATCATATCAGATAGGGGACCTCAGTTATGTCACGATTTTGGCAAATGTTGCAAGACTCCTTGGGAACCAAATTAATCCACAGTTCCGCATACCACCCCCAAACAGATGGCCAAACCGAAAGGGTTAATCAGATAGTTGAGGACATGTTGAGAGCTTGTGTCATACACTATGATAAGAATTGGGATAAGTGTTTGCCACTCGCTGAGTTTTCTTACAATAATAGCTACCAAGCCAGCTTAAAGATGGCACCGTTTGAGGCACTTTACGGCAGAAGGTGTCGAACCCCGTTGAGTTGGTCGCAGCCGGGTGAAAGACAAGTCTTTGGCACGGACTTAGTGGCCGAGGCAGAAGAGAAAGTGAAAGTGATTCAGGCTAACCTGAAGGCTGCCCAATCCCGACAGAAGAGTTATTTTGATAAGAGAAAGAAGCCCCTACAGTTCTCTGTGGGAGAGCACGTTTACCTTCGAGTCTCACCCACTAAGGGAGTACTAAGGTTCGGGGTAAAAGGAAAGTTGGCACCCCGTTACATTGGACCCTATGAGATCATAGAAGCCTGTGGACCGGTAGCATACCGAGTCCAACTCCCCGAGAAGCTGTCAGGTGTCCACAATGTTTTCCACGTATCTCAACTTAAGAAATGTGTTCGAGTTCCCGAAGTTGAGATTGTCGATCAAGACTTGGCATGGGTAGAACCAGACCTGACTCTCGTGGAACATCCTCTCCGGATCCTCGACCGCAAAGAAAGAGGAACAAGAAGGAAGATCATTAAAATGTACAAGATACAGTGGAATCATCACACGGAGGAAGAAGCCACATGGGAGACGGAAGATTACCTGAACACCAAGTTTCCGGGTTTTCTTCTTCTACATGATCGTAAGCATTCTTGCACACACTAGTTCTTTCTACACTCGAATCTCGGGTCGAGATTCTGTTTAAGGGGGGTAGGCTGTGACAATCTAGGTGTTCATTAGCTTAATCACCTGCTAAACCTTTTGTCTTAGCCTAATTAAGTTTAATTTGGCCTCACCTAGATTTTCACTTAAGGAATCCTACCAAAAATTCCCTTGCACCTCGGTGAACTTTTGACCTTTCACGGTTGGCATGGTTCAATTTCAAAATTTCACTTAAGAACTTGAAAATCGACCAATACAAAAGTTGTTCAGTTTTTAACGGGACACATTTTTGTTAATTGGCTCATTTCGAGATTTTGAGTGGAATGCACCTTAAATCCCAGTCAAAGTCAGTCAAAACACAGAAGTTCACTGCAGGCTGGCACCGAGTCCATGCTGTTTTCTACTCGGTTTTCTCTCGAATCCACTCATTTTTTCATAGGTCAACCTTTACAAAAGTTGTAGCTGGTAACCTGGAACACAGCTTTGCTTTTTGGAGATTTTGAACTTCAGTTCAAAATTTCGAAGAAAAGTTGGTTTGAATGGACGCCCGGCATGTGTTCGACGAATTGCCGGCGCTCTCCGGCGCCGCGCGAGTCACGCGCCCGACAGCGCCGCCACGCGGCGGCCAGCTTCTGACGCGGACGCCAAGGCCGCGCCCTGCGCCTTAAATGCGCCACGCGCTGTCCCCGCGGTCGTCCACGACAAAACCGCTCTGTCCCCCCGCGCCCCCCTCCGACCAGATGCGACGGGCGCCCGGCGTGCGCCACGTGGTCGCCGGCGACCCGCCGGCGGGCTGCAGCGCCGCTGCCCGACCAGGGCCGGCAAGCCAGTCGTCGTGGGCCCCAACCTCTCACCAACCCACGCGCGAACTCGCCCCGACCGGCCACCGACCACCCAGCCCCGCGCCGCCCCGCCGCGACAGGCCGCCGACCGGCGAGCCGTGTCCGCCGCGGCAGCCATCGATGCGCCGCCCAGAGCTCCGCGTGTCTGCTTCGTTGCTCCAAGCCGCAGTCCGAGCCTCGCCTCGACTGCCTATAAAAGGCCCCGCACCCCCGCACGCGAGCCTCCCCCTCCGCCGCTTGCATTTGCCACCGCCAGCGCTGTCCTTCCGCCGCTCGCCATTGTTGCCGCAAGGCCGCCTCTCCGCCGCTCCTCGCCGTGCGCACTGCTCCGCCATCGTCCCTCATCACCCACACTTGCCACGCCCTTGCCCCAGCTTCCCAGAGCCCTAGCTGCCACTCTCAGCTCCACCGCCGAGTCCTTTCCTTAGATCCGCTCCGCAGCCACCCAGCAAGACCACTCGAGTGCTGCAAAACCACTCGGCGTAGCAAACCATCCAGGCGCAGCCCACCACTCGAGTGCAGCAAAACCACTCGAGCTCAGCCACAAACCACTCGAGCGCATCCCAAACCACTCGAGCGCACTCACAGCACACCCCTCGAGTTCCTCCAGCCCTCAGCCGAGTGCCAATAGCCACTCTAGCCGCCGGAGCTAACTCGAGCAGAGCCGTCGCCGCCCAGCTCCGCCATCCACCGCCGTCGCGCCTCCTCCGGTCACCCAATCCACTCGTGATCCACTCGAGGTAAGGCGGTGAGCCTCTCTGAGGCCCCCACGACTGGTTATTGTTGAGCCCCGTGGCCTCACTTCGCCGGAATTCGGCCAACTAGCCGCCGGTCATGGCCAGGAACCACTCGGCCAAGCCACAGATCTTTCTAGAGGCCTTAGCACAAGTTTCCAGGGGTTAATCTGTAGATAGATTGTTCAAATCTAAAGCTCAATCCTGAAACTTTGAAAATCGAGTAAAAATCGTAGAAAAATCAGTTTGATGCAAAACCAGTCTTGTGGTATTCCTGATGCTGTGTTTTACCTTTTCTAGAAAGCATGTATAGGTGTTTCCTGTGTAGATTTTGAGCTAGATTCAAATCTGTTCATACTCTAGTCTGTGCACAGCTTGAATCTATTGCTTGTTTGTGCTAGCTTTTGGTTATGTTATGCTCTGAGTAGTTTCTAGATTGCTGTAGAAGTTGGCGCAAAGCTACACACTAGATTCTGAGTACTAATTGTTTAGGCTGGCACTCCACGACTGGTTCCACCTTGTTAATAACTAGTCGGTGAAGCTTCTGAGTGCTTTCTATTCGCAGAAGTCTTGTGGTGCCTTGATGCATGTCTGTTAAATAGAAGAGCTTAGTTTGAGCTGGCTAACTTGCACTTTTAATTCATACCAGTTTAAACTGGAGTAATTCAAACAGCAAGATCCTTTGATCTTTTTAAGCTACCCTTTGGCATGTGAGCTTGCTTAGACTAGTTTAGGCTCTGGTAAAATTTTAAGGACCTTTGGATGATAGTGTGATTTCTTAGGATTTAATCTTCATGATAGTGTGCTGTTCTTGTCTATTTTGTTGTGGTTGATGTATGCTTGATCTTTGCTTAACTTTTGGTCAGCAAATCAAGTAAACCACAAAGAGCACACAGTAATTTTCTCACATTTTAATAGTGAACCAAACTGCCAGAATAATTTATGGAAGTTTCATTGCTAAAAAGGAGTTAAATAAGAATAAGTTATTTTAATAAATGGTTAAATAAACTGAAAACATCTACACACACACTCTTACTGTTTTGTGATGAAATCAAAGATAAATAATATATGTGTACACAATCACCATCGACAAACTTGAATACACCTGGGTTCATCATTGTGCAACTGTGATGACTCGACCGAAGATCATATTCTTATTGCATATGCATTCGTGTAGAACCTGCCCTCGCCGACGGAGACTACGAGCTGGTCCCCGCTGAAGGAGAAGGCCAAGCAGAAGGCGAGGTGAACGCTGTCCAGGTCGAGCAAGACCCGAACACGGTTGCAGAGGACTCCCAAGCTAACTTTGTGCCCGAAGGCAAGCCCCGGAGCATGTCCTATGTTTCAAATACATGCAACTATGTTTTGCTAAGCTTATGTTTGTGCATTTACGTTCAGGAGTTGAATTGAAACCCTAGTTGCATGATCCTAGGTACCTATGCCTTGCAATACTAGTATGATAGGTCGATAGCTGCCCCGCTATAAGGACCCGGTAAAAGTCGAGTGATTTCCTGTCACTCGCGAGATATAGGAATCGACTGCCTTACTTATGTTGGAATCATAAGGATGACGGGCGGGGATTTTTGTCATGTAGATGCCCCGTCCGTGTATGCTAATGTTGGTTAAGGCCGAATGGTGTGGTACCGACGGTTAAGCTTTTGAAAGTACCAAGCGCTTGTCGATTCTATGGGGTCGGTAAGTTTAGTACCTACATGACTCCAGGGTGCGGACTTTTTCCTGCTCCTATCGGGAACTCCTTCCCCATGCCTCGAACATGTGGGTACGAGGGGCGTAAGTGTTGGTTCGACCAGCCTTAGACCTCGTATGCCAGGGGGAGTTTGGTCCTGGATGCGACTGGAAGATTGCTGGGAACTACCTGGTAGCGCTAGCCTTTGGCTGAGTCCGATGATCCGAGTGTTTGGGTTCCCCCTTGCAAGGTTAAAATCGGTTCGAACTGTCTGTCTCTCGCAGCTAATGAGACTGCTTAACCCCGCTGCTGCATTGAGTAAGAAGTGGAACATGATGATGAAAGAAACTTGATGTTTGCTTAAATGCTTGCTCCACTTGCTTGATTAGTACAGGTTGCTTACCTAGAATGATTAACTTAACTAGAACTTGATGCTAAAATACTGAAAGTAAGGATCCACTCTTAGCCGCTCTTTGGCAAAACAAACCCACCAGCCAAAAGCCTTGCGTGTCTAGAAGTTGGTGATGTAGCTGTCACCCGACGGTTAAGTCTTGCTGAGTATTAGTATACTCAGCCTTGCTTGTGGCATTGTTTTCATGTAGCGCTCTTGAGGAGATGGTTGCCGGTCTTACTTGGCCAACCACCCTTCCTCCTGGCTAGTCTGTTGTGTGGGACGAGGATGCATCTGAGTGACGTCACGACGGCTTCACGTGATGTTGCTGCGACTTGAATAATTAGTTGTTTTCCGCTGCTTTCAAAACTCTGAGATAATGGTACTTTATGCACTGAACTTGGTTTTGTAATAAAATTACCTCAAGTGGGACCTGTTTAATATTTGTGGAGTGTTGTAATCTCTGGGATCCACCTTCGAGTGGGTATTTGTATGACTGGTTTCGATCGAGGTAACTGTCCGTGGTTGTATCGGGCTCGACCCGACAGACTGTCAGATTACTCCGATTTAATTGCGTGATGACCAATGGAAGGTTAGCACACTTAAGCCGGATTAATTTGAGTGGTTCTGCCACAGTATCTTTTCCATTTCTTAGATTAGGATTAGAGTTGGGAGTAGAGTCGAGTCGAGCTTCGCTCGGATCTTCGGAGTTCTGGTAAAGCTTTTGTATCCTTTTCTTGTTTTGAAGAGTTTATCATAACAATACTATCCTATTCACAGCATAAGTTATCTTTCATATTTATTTTTTGCTCTTTCTTAGAGTAAAGTTCTTAGCTCTTTTCAGAGTTAAGTTTTATCTCCCTTTAGTTTTAGTGTAGAGTTTAGTTTTAGCTCTACCGGATTTTATCTCGTGAGTTTGCTCGCCTTGACCGGGCCGTAAGACGCCTTAGGGAAGACGGGATTTCTCTTGACTGGCCTCAAGAGAAATCTTAATCTTCGAGTGCAGACATGGTGTCTGGCTTGTTGATTAACTAGGAAGTGTGTTGCACCCCACAAAACTGCAGTGGTAGGCGGCAGGTGGTGACAGCCCTGTCCGTCCTTCGTAGTCCACCACGTTCAGGTGTATTCATAACAGTAGTGCTGAGCCCGGAGAACCCCCTCTCTCACCCCGTTCTGAGGTTCTCCCGTTCTAGCCGTCGAAGCAAGCTCTATCCCCGGTATCTAAGCTAGAGTCTAGGCTAAGGCTAGAGTGTCTTTTGCTCTGAGTTAGGAAGTATCTAAGTCCGGTCTCTCTCAATATCTTTCCATTTCTATAGACTTAGGAGCTTATGTGTGTCGCTGGCCTTTCAGACCTTCTATCCGGTCATTCACTTGACCATTATCCCTGAAACCTAGAGTTTGTATCCTTTGGTTTTTGGCTTGATATTTCTGGCAAGATTTATCATATCATTCATCAATACACTTTAAACCATCTGCTTCCCTGCGGAAATATAAATACGATACCCTGGGATAACTCCCGAGGTGAAGTGCTACAACGAGATATATTCTGTGCGCCTACAGAATCCATTTTGCATACAACGACATATATCTTCGCGCTCTTGAGCATTGCTAAAAACGTGACGCTAAGGAGTGCCAACAAGCATTTCTGACGCCGTTGCCGGGGAAGCAATTGGCTAAAGTTATTATTGAATTATTTGATAGTCTTTACAGATTTACCAAACCACTAACCCTAGTGACCTCACCACTGCAACATTCGTCTATTTTTGATGTGTTTGCAGGGTAGTGCATGACTGGTTTCAACCTACCGTCAAACTTTGATCCAAATCCAGAACGCATTGGAAGAGTAATGCGCAAAAGAATCATACCTCCTCAGATTTTACTCAGCTCAAGCAACATTCTCGAGTCGTCATCCGACTCCGAGTCCGAACCAGACACATGTTCATCGTATTCTTTGGCCCCAGAATCACCAGAGATGGCTCAGCCGAAGAAGACACTCGAGCAGCAACTTTCCGGGACTATCGAACGCAGAGGAAGGGGGATTTGATCTGAGGTCTAGCCTAATCAACATGGTCGAGGCCAGTCCTTTCTGTGGAAAGGCAATTGAGGATGCCAACGCCCACCTTCGGAATTTTCTGGAGGTGTGTAGCACTATCAACCCCAATGGCACGCCGATCAACAACATCCGCCTACAGCTCTTCCCATTTTCTTTACTTGGGAAAGCCAAGGAGTGGTTCTATGCCAACAAAGCATCCTTTGAAGGAAACTGGCAGACATGCGCCGACGCATTTCTGACCAAGTATTTTCCGGTGGGCAAGACCAACGCCCTCCGAGGAAAAATCACTAGCTTTCAGCAGCTAGACGGAGAGTCAGTCCCAGAAGCTTGGGAGCGACTGCAAGAGTACATTGCAGCCTGCCCCCACCATGGTGTGGAAGAGTGGTTGATCACTCAAAACTTCTTCCACAGCCTAAGCCTGTGATCGCAAGAGCAGTTGGATGCAGCTGCGGGAGGAGCTTTCCTCTCGCTGGATGTAGACGCTGCGAAGGCACTCATTGAGAAAATATCCTCTCACCAAAGTTGGGTGGGAGAGAGACAAGCTCCCCGCACCAAGGGAGTACACCAGATTGACTCCGTCGACATGCTGACCGCTAAGATGGACCTTCTCTTGAAGAAGATTGAATCTCCCGGAAAGGAGATGAGTCAGATTGTGGAAGACCGAATCACATGTGAAACATGTGGAGAAACAGGACACTCGGGCACCAGCTGCCCGATGACACAAGAGGAAGCCTGTTTCATTGGAAACAGCAACAATTCAGGCTTCCGTCCTCAACAAGGTTGGAATTCCAAGCCTAACTTCCCCTTCGGCCAACAACAAGGTAATGGCTCTAACAACGGTTTTCAACCGTCGTTTAAGGACATCTGGTATGGCCAAAAACAGATTAACGATAGCATTAGCAAGAAATTTCTTGCTAATGATAAAGTTATGGAGTCGATGGCCTCCCAGATAGAAGCTTTTAATTCTGTCATTAAGAACCAGTTGAGCTTCAACAAAATGATTGAAACTCAAGTAGCACAACTGGCCGCATCTTGTCCTAACCCAAACGCGGGGAAGTTACGCGGGCAACCGGAGGTTCCTTGCAAGGAAAATGTTATTGCGGTGACCACGCGGACTGGCAAGTCCACACGGGATCCACACAATCCTCAAGATGCAGGTACCCGACAGAAGGAAGCTAGCAACACCGAGCCAGCCGCCGAAGAGGAAGACGACGAGGAATCCATCCCTGTCTCGAAGGAGGGGAACGAGGCACCACAAGCCTTAAGCGACAGCTGAGATCCCACTTTCCTCCCGTTCCTAGAACGGAGGAGAAGACCCGTGGCCGACGAACAATTTGACAAGTTCGTCGAGGTAATCAAGAAGGTATACATCAATATGCCACTTCTTGATGCTCTGCAGGTCCCGATGTATGCCAAGTATATCAAAGACATACTTAGCAACAAGAGGACTCTACCCACAAGGGAGACGGTGCAGCTGACTGAGGAATGCAGCTTTGCCATACTCGGTCCCCGCCTCAAGAAGAAGAAAGATCCTGGTTGCCCCACAATCTCATGCTCAATTGGAGGCCATGATTTCGACAATGCCCTATGTGACTTGGGGGCGAGCGTCAGCGTAATGCCAAAGGTAGTTTCTAACCACCTTAAGCATATTTCACTTGTCTCTACACCCATGTGTTTACAGCTAGCGGATCAATCGATCCGCTACCCACACGGAGTCGCGGAAAATGTCCCAGTCAAGATCAGGGATTTATTCGTCCCTGTGGATTTCATCGTCCTTGACATGGAAGCGGAAGCCAAGAATTCTCTCATTCTTGGGAGACCATTCTTGAGTACCACGAATGCAAACATCGATTTGGGAAAAGGGACTATTCAACTCAGGATCAACGGAGAAACCGAGAATTTCTCCTTCCGTCCTAAAGAGATCCCTGAACAAGTCAATATGGTCAGAGAAATCATACCCAGAAATCCTAGGATGCCAACCATAGAAACACTCATGAAAATGGTGGAAGCCCTCGCTGCCAAAGAAAAGAAAAGACATGACCGCTATCATGCGCGGCGAAGGATATCAAGAGCCAAAGTACTGGAAGAGCAAGCAAAGCGCGACAAAGAAGTTGAAACCAAGCTCCATCCAAACTGAAAGGAATGGCAGGTGAAATCAGCCCCGAACGAAGAATCGGAGAGTTCCGCTCAGGACGTAAAACTCGAGCCCTCGCCATAAGGTATATGGTACGTATCTATGCATTGCATATAGAATAGGTTTCCCTTTCTAAATCTTTCTTTCAAATCAGCATGTTTGATTTTTGAAACTTGCATTCATATTTTATTTATGCATCACTTAGCATATAAAAAAAATTTGGCCAAATTTCAGGCCGGTCGGCCCCACTTGTCATCTTCTATGGCCAGATCAAAGCAGCAAGGAACAAGCACATGTGAATGGGCACGACACAAAAGGATGGAGGAAAAATGTGCAGCACACCAGGCCGAACGGCCCCATGCAGGCCGGCCGGCCTCCCTCCACCGTCGCCGTCCCATCCTCACCTACCAACAGCACCAGGAGCAGTAGAGTGACCACCGACGCACGGGAT
The DNA here is from genome assembly GCA_015476505.1 of Urochloa ruziziensis. Classification (NCBI taxonomy): domain Eukaryota; kingdom Viridiplantae; phylum Streptophyta; class Magnoliopsida; order Poales; family Poaceae; genus Urochloa; species Urochloa ruziziensis. The sequence goes on along the minus strand of CM027123.1, from coordinate 50,671,113 downwards.
GGGCATGACCGGCACCATGTGTAGGCCGGACGGCCTGCCTCAGGCCGGCCGGCCTCCCCCTGCCACGCCTCTATAAAAGCCGACGCTCAGCTCAGGAGCAACTCGCCCCAAGCACAGGTATGCATGCATCCTGAGCACTTCCCTTCTCCCTCGCTCCAAATTTCAAAAATCTTTAAGTAAGGTTAGAGTTTAAGGCACAAGAAAACTCTGCTAAAATCCATTCTTAAATTCTTGTGAGAACAAACCCCTGTCGGTTGAACGAGAACGTTTGTGGTGGTTCTTACCCCACAAGAACGACTAACCGAGTTGTAGTGATTAATCTCCCACAAGAACGCCTAACTTCTGACTGTCTAACCCCTGATTTCCTTCGGGTATCGCGAGACTAACCTTTTGCAGGAATCATGTGGACAAAGGCACGTCAGACGACACGTGGAGTCGTGACCAAGCTCAGCTCTTCGAGCTCCCGTCGCTCTCAGGGATCATCCGCATTCCTGGGACACTATGTCTGTCGACTCAACTCGACAAGACACAGAGTCCCAGGAGGAGGAAGTGCCTCGGAATAGGCTCCGCATCTGAATCATGACTCGGGTCGAGCACATCGTTGCTCGGTCCGAAGAAGAGAGGACGGTGCTGGCCAAGCTCCAGGACTGCTACTACACGCATGCCAAGTACTTCGATCCCATGCTGCTGATCAGGACCGGTCTCGAAGGAGACATGGAACGGGCTTTCAACAACGCCGGATGGCAAAACTTCTACCCCGTCCCGGAAACAGGTTCACACTTCCTCACTATGGAGTTTTTGATGAGTTTGAAAATCGAAGTTCTTCCCAACGAGACAAATATTTGCTTTCGATTTTTCAACGAGGATTTTACCTTGACCCCGAAGCAACTCAGTGAGGCTCTTGGTTTCAACAAGAGATGCATCATTGATGCCAACCTGCTGGTGACTAACCACCGGTACAACCGTGCAGCATGGTGGGATAGCATCATAGGCGAGCCATCCTCAGGGAAAAATAGCATCACTGCCATCCAAAACCCCACTCTTCATTTTCTGGTGAAGTAGATTGCCATGGTGGTTCACCCACGAGCTGATTTGCATCTTTGCCTTTTGTCTGATTTAGAGTGCCTTTATGCCATGGTCAAGAAAATTCGTTTCTCGCCTGTCATGAGCATGCTTGATGACTGGCAGAGGTTAGTCACTGGTCGAGCCACGATTGACATAACCTCACTAGTCACCCGCATTGCCACCCACGTTGGTGCTTTGCAGGGCGCTCAAGTCACTTTCCTTCCTGCTACACAAGAGTATTAGTCTTGCATTGGTTTGGACCATTTTATCCAAGGTCACTTGATGCGCGAGGGCCCTGGCCATACTCTTTTCATGTGCTATCCTGGTTTCATCGACGAGGTCGAGCTTCCATGCCCGGCTTTGTCGCTGAGATCAGCGAAAAGTCTAACCATGCAGCTCAGAAGGAAGGAGCCCGCTCGCCATAGTGTTGCAGGCCCTGTGACACGTGGCAGGCGAACCAGGCAGGACAGTGAAGCCGGAACGTCTACTGCACCTCAGCCCGAGTACCACCACCAGCAGCAGCCCGAGTACCACTACCAGCAGCAGCCCGAGTACCACTACCACCAGCAGCCGACGGAGAACCCCACTGCCCACATTAGCTTCGAGGAAGCTTTCGACTACCATCAAGGGACGGCAGGATACGGCCCGCAGGTCAGACCATCCGCCTCCGCCAGGTATGACTACGAGAACCCGGTCTACCGGGGGATCGCTGATCTTAGTACCAGGTTGGAGACGATGACTCTGCAACAATAGCAGCTCAGAAATGAAGTTACACACAACACCGACCTCACGCAGCAGAACTGGGGGATGACCACATCCCTCTAGACCGACATGCACGGCTTCTTCGACTACGTGTTGGTGTTCGTTACGATACGGTTTCACCACCAACATTCCGTCACATTTCAGGCTCATCCTGCTCATAACAAAGTAAAATTGATTATTTCTAATGAGTTCCACAAGTTTTGTAGAATTTGTGAGTGCAGGAGCAAGCAAGCAAAAGATGAGCCACATCGGGCACAAAGCCAGGCCGGCCGGCCTATGCCAGGCCGACCGGCCCCCTTCTGTGGCCACTTGCCACGTCACTGATCCAGGAGATCACAAACACAACACAAATGATCATGAGACGTGCGATCAACGTCGGTTTGATCCAAGAACCCAAAAGGCCTAAGCTACATTTGCATGGATTGAAGGGCCCACCAACATTGGATTCTCGGACAGCTTTGATCCAAAGCAACTGTTACCGACCTCAGGGAGCAATCCAGAGCGTCCCTGAAGAAGGCGGTGCCACGGGGCAGCCAGGCCAGGCCGATCGGCCTGGCCTAGGCCGGCCGGCCTCCCCCAGAGGCCGCCACCTGTCCCCCTTCGCGTGGTAGTTAAGCAGAGAGTTAGCTTAAGCTTGACGCCTGCAACCACCCTTGAAGACTATAAAAGAGACCCCCCTTCACCTTGAGAAAGTATCCATCAAACCATCCAAAGGAGAGAAGAGTAGCTTAGTGGTTTTTGCTCTCATCTTTAGAGTTAGAGTAGGGAGAGAGTGGGTGAGTTGCTCGGGTGACAGCCGAGCTTTGTAGAGAGAGTCCGGGATTTCTCCCTCGGTCTCGTCTCAACATTTCCGCCCCCGAGGAATATATTCAAGAGTTATCTTCAGTAAGTCCTCGGTCTCTTGCCTTTAGTACCTCGCTAGTTTACAACTTACTTTCAGCAAGTTATCGTATTTATCTTGATCTGCGGGTACCTGAGTCTGCGCGAGTGACAACGACTCTTGTTTGGGGTTTCCTCTATAGCCCTTCGCGTTGGGTGGAGGTCAGTGACTGAAAGCTTAGGCGTGGTGCCTGTGCTGGCTAGTCACCTCAGGTTGTGTTGCACCCCACGGAACTGCAGTGGTAGGCGGCAGGTGGTGACAGCCCTGTCCGTCCTTTGTACTCCACCACGTTCGGGTGTACTCATAACAGTAGTGCTGAGCCCGGAAGAACCCCTCTCTCATCCCGTTCTGAGTTCTTCCCGTTCTAGCCGTCGAAGCAGTTCAGGTTAGATATAGATAGTTTGTCTGGGGTAACGAGTAGCTAACTAAAGTCAAGCTCTCTACCCATTTATCCTTTTGCTCCTTGGTGGGTCCGGTTGGGAAAGTTCTAGGCTAGTCGCGTCTACCGTTCCTTGGATTCGATATCCAGGTTCTTACTCCCCTGGTGAAAGGCTACATCGGACTCCGTGCGCTTGGTTAGGCTAAGGAGTGCCAACACTACATGCACTACGACCCCAACCAGTATTACTAGTGAGCTTCAGCGAAGCTTGGGGGAGTCTCAGGTATGTTCGAAAGCGCCTTACCTTGCCGTGCCTAGCCTTGCCTTGCTGTGCCTCAGCTTGCCTTGCCTTGCTTTGCCTTGCCTTGATATGACGATAATAATAATAATAAATACAAAAAACAAAAAAAACAAAACAATGTTGAATAAAAAGCTCCTTATGTATGGAATATGGTTGATAACCTTGGAATGATGAATAGTTGCTCTGTTTATGCCCTTTAAGTGCCTCGTGCTTAATCCCTTACTTTCCAAGTATTTGAGTTCGTTGGCATTTAAGGATCCACCATGTTTATCTGTGGAAGGAGAGCACTTGTTCATTGTTTAAGTTATTGTGAGTTTTGATATGGTTTGTTTCGAGGTATAACTGCATGCCTAGTAAGGAACCTCTCGGAAGTTTTTATAAAATATTACTTGGTGAATCTTCCCTGATGGTTTAAATGTCCTATCTAGAGCCTAAACAGTTATACATATCATGAACTACCATATGCTATCTTGAGTTGCTTTGAGTCTTGTCGAATGGTGAAGTCCGCTTGCAGAAGGCACTTGTCATTTACCAGTCTTTCCATCCACTTCAGCCTCAAAATGTCCGACTAGTCAAAGTCCCGTCCCGGGGTTGACGTCCACCGTCGATGACATATACTCACCTCACCACGAAGCTCACCCCAAAGGTCCTCAATCACTCCATACAAAGTTGAATTCCTCTCTGTTACCAAAGTAAGAGAAGAGATGTATTCAAAAAAAAGAGAGAGAGTTGGAAACAATGCTCCATTCGAAAAAAAGAAAAAAAAGAAGAAGAGAGAAACATCTCAAAAATATGAGAGAGAGAAAATAAGGAGTCCCAAGACCTTTGAGCATCACACCTTCTCCCTCTCCACTTGAACCCATGAATTCCAAAGACCAAAATTTAACGAGTGTCATCGCTCGCGAACCACTCTTCGACTCGACAACAGAAGTAACCAAGGTATGCCACTCTTACCCTACCTGCAACTCCACTTCAGCCTTAGTGTACGGAAAAATTGGTCAAACCCGACCAAGAGTGAGGATTAAACACCTTGAGTGACTCGAGAGTACCATCAGGGAATGAATGAACCATCTTTTGAAATAATTCATATCTCCGAGATGGAACCTAAAAAGTTGCAGGAGATACTTCAGAAATGACAGTTCAGGCTCTCAACAGCCCAAGACGTGAACCGTGCCGCCCCATGATGAACCATGGTATGGGTTCTCTTTTATGCCAACTTATTCAAATGATTTGTTGAGTTTTGGCTTAAGCACAGGGTACTTAGAGAGTATACACATTGCAAGCAACTCCTGACCCACCGAACCTAGAGTTTAGCCTTGCTCGAGGACGAGCAAGAGTCTAAGCTTGGGGGCGTGTTGATGGCCATTACAACCCAGTTTTGACCGTCAACAATTCGGTGAAATGAGGATGATGATACCATGTTCCATGCATAAAAGTATTTATACTAACAAATTCCATAAGTTTTGGATGAGTTATGGTTGCAGGATGAAACAGGTGAAACAGGGGCCAAACCTGGCATAGAGCCAGGCCGGCCGGCCTAGCCTAGGCCGACCGGCCTCCCCTGGCCAGGTCTGGCCACGTCACTGATCCACAAGCTCAAGCAAATGCCCAGGATGATCAAGCACCGAGCAATCAACGTCGGATTGATCCAAGGACCCGAAAGGCCTAGAGTGCAAGACACATGGATTAGAGGGCCCACAACATCGGATTCTTGGACAACCTCAACTAAACGCAACCGTTACCGACCTCAGGAAGCAATCTGGAGCGTCCACGACGAAGGCGGTGGCCAGGGGCGCTAGGTGTAGGCCGATCGGCCTACACCAGGCCGGCCGGCCTGCTGCTGCCTCTTCACGCGACCATCTTTCGCTGTAGAGGTTAAGCAGGCTGGTGGCGTGACGGTTACGAGTGCTACCGACCTTGGGAGGCTATAAAAGGCTGCCCTCTCTTCCATCCAAAAACACACCACACTTCTCAAGTCTTTACTTGAAGGGAGCTCTTGTATCTTTTCCATTTCTTAGATTAGGATTAGAGTTGGGAGTAGTGTCGAGTCGAGCTTCGCTCGGATCTTCGGAGTTCTTCGGAGTTCTGGTAAAGCTTTTGTATCCTTTTCTTCTTTTCAAGAGTTTATCATAACAATACTATCCTATTCAGAGCTATCTTTCATATTTATTTCCTGCTCTTTCTTAGAGTAAAGTTCGTAGCTCTTTTCAGAGTTAAGTTTTATCTCCCTTTAGTTTTAGTGTAGAGTTTAGCTTTAGCTCTACTGGATTTTATCTCACGGGTTTGCTCGCCTTGACCGGGCCGTAAGACGCCTTAGGGAAGACAGGGATTTCTCTTGACAGGCCTCAAGAGAAATCTTAATCTTCGAGTGCAGACGTGGTGTCTGGCTTGTTGATTAACTAGGAAGTGTGTTGCACCCCACGGAACTGCAGTGGTAGGCGGCAGGTGGTGATAGCCCTTTCTATCCTTCGTGGTCCACCAGGTTCGGGTGTATTCATAACAGTAGTGCTGAGCCCGAAGAACCCCCTCTCTCACCCCGTTCTGAGGTTCTCCCGTTCTAGCCGTCGAAGCGAGCTCTATCCCCGGTATCTAAGCTAGAGTTTAGGCTAAGGCTAGAGTGTCTTTTGCTCTGAGTTAGGAAGTATCTAAGTCCGGTCTCTCCCAACATCTTTCCTTTTCTATAGACTTAGGAGCTTCTATGTGTCGCTGGTCTTTCAGACCTTCTATCCGGTCATTCACTTGACCATTATCTCTCAATCCTAGAGTTTGTATCCTTTGGTTTTTGGCTTGATATTTCTGGCAAGATTTATCATATCATTCATCAATACACTTTAAACCATCTGCTTCCCTAAGGAATATAAATATGATACCCTAGGATAACTCCCGAGGTGAAGTGCTACAACGAGATATATTCTGTGCACTTGCAGAATCCATTTTGCATACAACGACATATATCTTCGCGCTCTTGAGCGTTGCTAAAAACGTGACGCTAAGGAGTGCCAACAGGTGTACATCATCTCCCCAAAGTTTCGTCTCAAGAGCTCAAGCCGTTTGGGAGGTCGGGTAATTCGATTTTGGGTGTTTACTTTCGGACCCCGTGTTCCCTGGCCAGGCCGGTCTAACCGCCCCCAGGCGGTTTAACCGCCCCTGGCTGGGTAGAGAAGGATTTGTCTCGTTTCGGTTTGATTTCGATTCGCTTTGCTCGATTTGGTTTCCGCTGCTGTGATCGTGTTCCTTGGTTCAGTAGCTTCTCAATAGCTACGTGATCTTGGCTAGATCGTGTTGCGAGGATTTGGAGTTGAGTTGGGAGAAAAGCCGGATTCGTTGAGAAGAAATTTTTATCGGCTCCCATTCACTCCCCCCTCTCTGATCACCTAATCGATCCTTCACCATGGAAACAAGATCTTAAGCAGAGGATAGCACCTGACCGTCTACACGCAGCACGACACAGAAATGCTGGGCTGGCCGGTTGCTAACTCCTTCCCAATTTCCCCTTGCAACCCCTCTTCTGGCATCAAGACCTCAAGCACAGCAACCTCAACTCAGTAGGACGAAGGAAGGAGAAAGCAATGAGGAAGACCGTCACAACCATATTTTTGGAAGCATGAGGGTAGCCACCAGCGGTCCCAAGCCTATTTATAGCTAGAGGAGGTAGCCGTATCACAAAAGGATTGAAAGCAAATCTCCAGCAAATCGGAATCTATTTACAGGTGAAGGAAATTCCAAGATCACCATATCCGCAATTAATGGAAGGCAAATCAGCACACTCAAGCATATTTACAGCTAAGGCTCGACGCAACCATACAAATTACTATTCCCTGTGAAGCCATCAGCAGAGACAATCAAGATTCGATCCTATCCAGACTGGCGAGAAGACAACAAGCACGCAAACCAACGCTGAAGTCACGGGCTCAATAGTGAAAGGATCATGGCCAAAAGCCACCAATCAAGGACAAGAGCCAAAGCTCAAAAGCATTCCCCTTTTAAAAGGACACGCTCCACTCACTTTTGTCCCGGGTTTTCAAACACTTGTCACAAACAAAACAAGTCCAAGAGAAGATACCCATTGAAATTCAATAAGGACTAAAAAACAACCACTTTCCCAAGGATCAATAGCGAGAACAAGCAGTCATGAACAACGAGTCTAGAAAGCAACTATTTCCAGGATCTCCGAGTGCTTGGTCCCAAGAGGAATAAGCTGAAAGCAAGAGATAACTGATGAGGTACGCTGGCCTAACAATAGCATCAAAGTCTGAACATAAACAGTGGAAGAGCATGGCACGCGAAACCACTCAACTAGATTAAGTTCAGAACAAAGCCAGATATGATCCGAGTAATTCAAATATTACAAAAGACAATTATTTCCAGGATCTTCGAGTGCTTGGTCCTGAGAGGAATAAGCTCAAAGCGACGAGATAACTGACGAGGTACGCTGGCCTCACAACAACATCAAAGTGTAAACAAAAACCGTGGAAGAATGTGGCAGGCAAACCACTCAACTAGATTAAGTTCAGAACAAAGCCAGATATGATCCGAGTACTTCAAATAGTACATAAGACAATTATTCCCAGGATCTTCGAGTGCTTATTTCTAAGCAAAATAGCTCAAAATAGCGAGAGATAACTGAAGAGGCACTGCTGGCCTTACATCAACACCATAATCTGAACCAGTCAAGAAGCCCAAAGGGATAGAAGAGCATGCTAAACCTCCTGGCTATACTGGTTTCAGAAGAAATTTGAACTTAACTACTCTCACGAAGTACAAACAAGGAATATGAATAGCGGGTAGTTCATTAAAGACTGCTTGACCAGATTCCTAAACCAATTAGACTTCAAGAAAGTCACACGAGTTACTCAAATAGCCATATATCAGGCAACAAAACAACTCACAAAAGAGTGATGGTAAACAAGTTGGGAAACATACAATAGTAGATGCATCAAACAAAGCAAGTAATCCACAGCAAAAGTACAGAAAGCCTAGGCCATTTCTACTCTTTCATCATAAGTTTTCCTTCATCACTCAGCAAGAGAATACGTTTACAATCAAATGGACTCCAGGTCCAATTTATCCACAACTTCTTCTGCAATCGCCCTAGTGCACTCTAAGTGGTCTTTAACCTGAATGTCGGTACAATTCCTAGCTTTACCATCTGGAACTTTGTCTAGCTTAACATCAGGATGGAAAGACCGAACAACTGCAAGAACACTATTGACTACAAAAGTACAAGTGCGTCGCAGATAAGACTCGGACTTTGCAGGAAGCTCTGCAAGACGATCAAGAAGCAGTCGAGGACGAGTACCGGCAGGAACCGGTGCAATAGAATCTGAACCCCTCTTGATCAGCCTTCAGAGCATTATACGATCCCTGAAGTCTCTTAGAAGACCGGATCAACCTCTCATTCTCCTCAGTAAGGTTGAAAACTCTGTTTCTCCAATTATTGCGATCTGCTTGGAGCTCCATGTAATCAAGCTCCAAGTCTATCAAAGGGAAAAGGAAGCATGAGCAATCAGCAAAAGTAGAGGGAGACATAAGTCAAAACTTAAAAATTTACTCTGCATTTTCACGGTCAAAGCTTGGATCTCAACAGCATGTTTAGTCTCAACAGTGTCAATATCGACATAATTGTCAATATTCTTGATGATCCTGTTGGTAGCTTCATTGTGTTGTCGAATGTTTCTCCATTGGGTGGCTTCCGACTCATCGTAGCACGCATTGAGATCAGCATTCAACTTCTTGAGCTCCGCCACTTCCGACTCCAGAGAGGACACCCTCTCCTTCAAGATCAAGGTTGTGACATCTCTGATGTCTAATCACCTCATTAAGGCTTAATGGACAATTAAACTTGTGGTTATGACCAAAGTCCACGCCTGAAGTAATGGATTAAAATTCCATGTACCGAACCTTTAGAGCTTGAATTGATTTGAATTCAAAATTTCGCTTAAAAACTTGAAAATCTGTCAATAAGAGAGTTGTCCCAAATTTTATAAGGAACAACTTTGTTAATTGGTGGTTTTCAAAAATTTTGAGTGGAAGATGCTCTAAATCATGGTCAAACAGCAGCCAAACCTGTTTTTTCAAGCCAACACTTAGAAAATTTTCTAAGTCTGGACAGCAGCAGTTTTTAACAAAAGTTGAGGCTTGCCATTTGGAATTCCTTATATAAATTTTCATGAACTTCTCTCTAAGTTGAATCATTGATGTTTGGACTTTCCCTTGGTCATGTTCTCCATCAAGTATTCACACCCTAAGCATTTTAAATTTGCTTGGGAAGAGGGTTAAGTCGAATGAACTCCTGGCAACTCGGTGAACTTTGACCTTTCTCGGTTGGCATGGTTCAAATTCGAATTTTCACTTAAGAACTCAAAAATGCGCCAATACAAAAGTTGTTCATATTTTCATGGGACACGACTTTGTCAATTGGAGCTCGATGAGATTTTAAATGCACCATGCCTAAAAACTCAGTCAAAGTCAGCCTAACCTCGGAAGTTCACCCTGGCCGGCACCCAAGTTCACGCTGTCTTCGTCGCGCGTTCAAGCCCAAACCGTGCAGTTTTCATATGGTCACCCTTTACAAAAGTTGTAGAGGGTACTGAGGGGCACGACTTTTGTATTTGGATATTTTTGAGTTCAGTTCAAATATTTGGAGATTTTTGCCTGCGAATCAGCGCACATCAGGTGGTCGACGAAATGACGAGCTCGCGCCGGCGCTCGCGATCACCGCGTGTTCGCGCCCGACAGCACCCACCACCACGTGGCGCCGCTCTCCTGACCCGGACGTCGATGTCCGCAGTCCATCCCGACCAGCTCCCCTGTCCCCCGCCAGCCTCCGACCGCGCCTCCGGCGTCGCGCCCCTGCTTGCCACGCGGTAGAGCGCCGCGGCCGCTAGCCCCGCGCTAGGCCGTCGCCCAACCGCCGCGCAGCGCGCCCCGACCGGCCGGGGACAGTGCCGCCCAGCATCGCCGCGCTGTTCCCCGCCTCCCTCCGATCGGACGCGACGCGACGCCGCCGCGCACCAAGTGGCAGGGCGCTGTTCATCGCCGCCGCGCCTTGCTCCCCGGCCCTCCGACCGCCACCTTGCCCAGCAAGGGATGAAGGCTTAGCCTCGAAGGGAACCCCCGCCCCCTCCGCCTATATAAAGGTCCCGGCCGAGCTCCCTCGCGTCCGTCCTCTCTTTTTCCATGCTCGCCGCAAGGCTGCCGCCGCGGTACTCCACCTCCCAGCCGTCTCCAACGCCTCCCTAGAGCTCCATCGTCTCCCCCTCGCTCCACTGCCCCTCCTCCACCCCTCAAACGTCACCCAGCGCCATCAACCTCGCCGGGGAACGAGCAGCAGCAGCTGCCTCCGCCCCTCCCACAGCGCCCCCTCTTCCGGTCTCCTCCGGCCTCGGCTCCTTCATCAAACCGGCCTTTGGTGAGCTCCTTATCCTCCCTGTGCCCTTCCCCAAGCGAATCGAGCTCTCCCCTGGCCGGAATCGAAGATTTAGATCTCAACCCCGCCTAAGGACCTCGCGTTTAGAATTAGGAGAATGCTAGGGTTCCTGGTATAAATCGCAGGGACCTGTGCGTAAGGGTTTAGAAAAGTTCAGGGGGTTTTCTGCAGCAAACCACTCGAGCCTTGCCACAAACCACTCGAGCCTTGCCACAAACCACTCGAGCCTTGCCACAAACCACTCGAGCGCTGTCACAAACCACTCGAGCCCTGCAGCAAACCACTCGAGCGCACAGCAAACCACTCGAAGCGCACAGCAAACCACTCGAGCGCACAGCAAACCACTCGAGCGCACAGGAAACCACTCGAGCGCACAGCAAAACCACTCAAGCGCACAGCAAACCACTCGAGCACCCAGCAAACCACTCGAGCGCACAGCAAACCACTCGAGCGCACAGCAAACCACTCGAGCGCACAGGAAACCACTCGAGCGCACAGCAAAACCACTCAAGCGCACAGCAAACCACTCGAGCACCCAGCAAACCACTCGAGCGCACCTGTGCACACCACTCGAGCTTCCCCAGCCCTCAGTCGATTGCCAATTGCCACTCTAGCTGCCGGAGCAAGCTCGAGCAGAGCCGCCGCCGCCCAGCTCCGCCATCCGCCGCCGTCGCGCCACCTCCGGCCACCCAATCTACTCGGAATCCACTCGAGGTGAGGCAGTGAGCATCCCTGAGCACCCACGACTGGTTATTGTTGAGCCCCGTGGCCCACTTCGCCGGAATCCGGCCAACTCGCCGCCGGCCATGGCCAGGGACCACATTGCCAAGACACAAATCTTTCTAGGGGCCTTAGCACAAGTTTCCAGGGGCTAATCTGTGGTTAGATTGTTCAGATCTAGGGTTCAATCCTGAAACTTTGGAAGTCGAGTAAAAATTGTAGAAAAATCAGAAAAATGCAAACCCAATTTTGTTGTACTGCTGGTGCTGTGCTCTACCTTTCCTAGAAAGCATGTATAGGTGTTTCCTGAGTAGATTTTAAATTAAGTTCAAATCTGTTCAAACTTAAATTTATGTACAGTTTGAAATCTATTGCTTTGTTTGTGCTGGTTTTTGGATATGTTATGCTCTAAGTAGTTTGTAGCTTGCTGTAAAAATTTGGCACAAAGTTACACACTAGAGTTTGACTTGTGATTTAATTAATCTGTCAGCTCACGTCTGGATCCATAATTTGTAATAATTAATCTGTTCAACCAATGAGCCCAAACTTTTTACAGTAGTTCTATAATGTCTTGATGCATGCCTGGTAAGAAGTACAGCTTAGTTCGAGCTGGCTGACATGCTCTTTTAATTAATAGCAGTTTAATCTTGGCTAATTCAAACAGCCAGATCCTTAGATCTTTCTAAGCTACCCTTTGGCGTGTGATCTTTTCTGGACTAGTATAGGCTTTGGTAATTTTCTAAGGACCAATTGATGATAGTGTGATTTACTAGGATTTATTCTTTATGTTAGTGTGCTGGTATGGTTTGATTTATGGTGGTAGTTGTATAAATGCTTTTGAGTTGGTTTTTGGTCAGTGAATCCATGTTGGTATAGACAGAACACCGTAATTTTCTCACATGTAAATAATACACCAAACTACCAGAATAAACTGTTAAAGTTTGATGTGTACACAATCACCATCACAAACCCAAGTTTCTTTTATGAATAAATACAAACTTAATTAAAGAAAGGGAAGGTTAGACAAAGTTTGTCCAGGTGAATGTGCCAATCAATAGACCCCAGGTTTATCGTGTGAAACACGATGCTCGATATAACATCATTCTCTTATGCATTGCATCTCGTATAGGAACGACTCTCGTCGACGGAAGCCACAAGCCGATCCCGGTGCAAGAAGAAGGACGACACGAGGAGAAGCCGAACGTCGTCGCAAGCAAGTCAAGACCCAAACCAAGTTCGGGAGAGTCAATACTAACTTAGCTCGAGATTAAGGCAAGCCCCGGAGCATGTCCTATGTTTCAAATACATGCAACTATGTTTTGCTAAGTTTATGTCTGTGCATTTATGTTCAGGAGTTGAATTGAAACCCTAGTTGCATGATCCTAGGTACCTATGTTATGCAATACTAGCATGATAGGTCGATAGCTGCCCCGCTATAAGGACCCGGTAAAAGTCGAGTGATTTCCTGTCACTCGCGAGATATAGGAATCAACTGCTTTACTTATGTTGGAATCATAAGGATGATGGACGGGGATTTTTGGTCATGTAGATGCCCCGTCTGTTTATGAAAAGTTGCTAAGGTCGAAGAGTGCCGGCGATGTTGGTCAAGTGTTTGAAAGCACTAAGCACTTGTTTGGGCATGGGACCGGTAAGTTTAGTACCTGTTCGAAAGGGGGCGTGGCCTTCTCTCACTTTCCCTGGGATTTATCCCCCTGTCGCTGACATGTGGCTCAAGACCGAGGCCGACCGGCTACTGCCGCGAAGTATGACCGGCTAAGGCTTGTGTCCAAGGGAAGTGGGCTCGGATTAACAAACCCGGAAGACATGAGAACGGCATGGTTAGCATCGACCTTCGGGGTTGGTGCTTTTCCTTGTGTTTAGTATCCACCTTGCAAGGTTAAAATCGGTTCGAACTGTCTGTTTCTCGCAGCTAATGAGACGACTTGATCTCTTGCCGCACCGAGTAATGAAAGTGGAACATTATGGTGATAAACTTGCTGCTTGCTTAATTGTTTGCTCCACTTGCTTGATTAGTACAGGTTGCTTACCTAGAATGGTTAACTTAACTAGAACTTGATGCTAAAATATTGAAAGTATGGATCCACTCTTAGTCGCTCTTTGGCAAAACAAACCCACCAGCCAAAAGCCTTGCATGTCTAGAAGTTGGTGTTGTAGCTAACACCCGACGGTTAAGTCTTGCTGAGTATTAGTATACTCAGCCTTGCTTGTGGAATTATTTTTCAGGTAGCGCTCTTGAGGAGATGGTTGCCGGTCTTACCTGGCCAACCACCCTTCCTCCTGGCTGGTCTGTTGTTTGGGACGAGGATGCTTCAGAGTGACGTCACGACGGCTTCACGTGATGTTACTACCGCTTCGAATAATTAGTTTATTTTTCGCTGCTTTTAAAAACTCTGATTTAACAGTTACTTATGCATTGAACTTGGTTTTGTAATAAATTACCTCAAGTGGGACATGTTTAATACTTGTGGATTGTTGTAATCTCTGGGATCCACCTTCCAGTGGGTATTTGGATGACTTGTTTCGATCGAGGTAAATGTTCGTGGTTGTATCGGGCTCGACCCGACAGACTGTCAGATTACTCCGATTTAATTGCGTGGTGACCAATGGAAGGTTAGCACACTTAAGCCGGATTAATTTGGGTGGTTCTGCCACAGCTGGTATCAGAGCGAAAAGTCATACACCAGGGGTTCGCACGGTCCCAACACACTTGTTTCGGAATAAAACTTGACCAACTAGTACTTTGGGAAAACTCGTTGGATCGCTAAGGATTGACTAGACCGTGAAGCCCTAAAGGGAATTTCGGGTTGTTTCAGGTGGCTTGCTAATTATGGTATATTTGACTAACCTGCCCAGCACACTTTGCCCACGTGTTTTATACGTGCGCTGGTTTCCGTGCCCCGCGTGCACGAAGGGTGATAGGATCTCCATTCGAAGGAACCTATCATTACGGTTGTGTATGAGTCGCCACATGTTTTATATGTGACAAGGTCTTGATGGTATGGTTCTAATTCAAATGAGCCTATCATCCTGGTTGTTCGCCATGTTCGAGACATGTGCACGATGCCGCATCACGAGTTATGCGAAGGGTTGTGTGCTCTATTCAAAAGGAGCGTACGGCCTAGACTAGATGCACTGTCCATGCAGTGTTGAACGCATGGATACCGTTTTTATAAATGAACGGTAATGAATGGGGACGCTTCCGTGGCGTGCTGGCACGGAAGGTTCATGATTTTTCTTGCAGGTACACTGACTCCGTTCGTTTGGGTTACGATGGTCCGAGTGACGACTAGTTATTATAGGGAGAGACGTATATTGTGCCTCGCCACCGGCAACTAACTACGTACGCCAAGGCTTCTTGGTATTTGTGAGGACGTTTTTAGTTCTTTTGCATCATGCTAATCACCTTAAAAGTTATTAAGTTAACTGGAGGCAAAAAGGAAACAAAAATCGTAAGTCTCACAACTCTTAAAAATCTGTCAAAACTGTGTTTCTTGCTGGTCCGAATTTTTCGGGTCATTAAAACAACTCAGTTGGCTGGGCACCTTAAAAGAAAGTTGTTCATAATTTTGTAAGCAAGCTGCTGTAAAAATTTCAAGATTTTTGGGTAAGTAAAACTTGAGTTGTGATTTAAACAAGTGTTGGCTGTTTGCTGAAAAATCTGGGTTGATAACAGGGTAGTAGTTATGTTTTTGTCCCACCTTAGAGCCAAAACCAGCTGAACCCTTGGCTACCAAAGTTGTGAGTAATTTCACCAGGAAGCTACTCATGAAATTTCAGCTCCATTGAGCTAGGAAGTCACGCGATACGGAGATTTTTGTTGATCCTCGTCAATTCTGAAATCAGCAAAAGCAGAGGGACAAACATTGAATGATTTCACCTAGTTGAAGTTTGAATATGGTCCTGAGATGAATACCAATGTTGTAAGGAATTTCAAAATGGTGGTGCTCGCAAAATTTTGGTTCCATTGGTTGAGAATTGGAAGAGTTATGCACGTTTTAGTGAGCCTCGGCCATTCTGAAAACAGCAGAGACAGAGATGCACTCTTTGAATTTTTCGCCCTAGCTAGAGACCGAATCTGACTCGGAGTTGCAAACGAAAGTTGTAGCTCGTTAAATTCCCTAGCTACTGGCAAAAATTCACAAAGATTGGACATGTGAACCAGGAGTTGGGAATTTTCTTGTGTAACGACCTTGCCGCAAGGAAAATTTCCTGCAATTGATTCTTATTGCCTTCACGCGTGAATTCCTTGTTTACCTTATAAACAAGTTTAAGAATCATGCGGCAATTAAGTGGCTTATATTGCAAGGAGTGAAAGCAACACACCTAGCTCAATTTGGGTTCTAGCAATAACCGGGAGAGAAGTTGGATTTTGGGGGTCACATGGTTGGAATGAGTTGAAGAATGTTGCGACAAAGGGTATCTCACCTCATCAAGTCCTTCTAGCGAAGTTGATTTATTTTGGATGTTAATTTAAGAGATATGGATGTGAAGTGCTGCTCAAAGCTTTTGGAATGGTTAACCATAGACGTTTGTGTGCGTAACCCCTCTAGTTAACTAGGTGTCTGTTACCAGCCCTTCCTCAAGTTTCTACTCATCGGATGGCTCCTTACTCAACATCCATGAGCGACAAAAAGTAAATTCTTGTCATGCACATCTTGTACATCTACACTCTTCAATCAGCTAGATGTACTCACACCTTTCTGAAATGGCTATTGGATTCTTCCTTGCCATTACACCCCTATTCTTTGATTCATGACATATCCAGCTATGCCTTGAATAAATCCTGGTCTTACCTCCAATGTGACATCCTTCTCACATGGATGGAATCCTTGATTGCAACTTGTAAACCTTGTCTCACCTCGTTGTCCCACAAGCATCGGTTAGACATATATGAGCATTGTTGCAATATTCATCACCCGCATTCCATGGTTCGGTATGCATGAACACCTCATTGCATTGTGTGACTGCACCTCATGTTCTGTTGCATGCTGACACCGTGCCCAACCTGGCGTGCCACTGACTCATGTCACCCCCATCTCTATTGATATTCGGGTTGTTGTTCCCTTCCTTCTCTCGTGAAGAAGCATTCCCTAACCTATGGTGCCGTGACGAAACCTAAGGTTTTTGTGTGTGCGACGGCCACATAAATTCCTACTAGGAGCGCACTGGTATCTCGGTAAATGAATGCGACTTCACCAAACCTCTAAGCTGCAACCCGAATATGTGCCCCTATCTTGGTGACCTCTTCTGACCAATAACGCGTTTAGGGTGTAGCTAAGGCGTGCTAACGTGCATCCAAGCATATGCATGTGCACCATCCGTTCATAAGCATATGCACCATCCACTCATATGCATGTGCTTCACGCAACATACACCTCATCATGGACATACGTCATATGCACCATTATTCTCGCATCCTACCATGTGCATCATTGAAACGGCATCATAATGCATCATAACATATGCAACTCACTGATGCATGGATCATTCACGTGTACCTTGCATCATGACAACTACATTACTGCATGGTGCATTACCACTTTTTCAACATGACATGTGCACCTCGAGTCGCGACATGCCTCCTTGCTCTCTTGTCGTGCAAGCATTCATCTACGAAATCCCTGCGTTAAGCTGTTAACCATGTTTTCTCCTACCAACACTTCTTTAATGGGGTAAACCTTGAGCTTTGATTATCTGAAAACCTCACTTAGACCTATCTTTCCCAATGATCATCACCTTGTACATTCAAGATTGCCTTGTGATCTCCTGTGAGCTTTTTCTCACCCGCCTTTCCTTCTCCTCAATGCGAACTTTCACTTGGGAACGTTTTGGGCACCTTGTTCTACCATTACGTATCTATCTTGTTCCACCTCTCTTCATCATGGAGGTATCTGACTTGGTATAATCTCGCTGCAAATCCCACTGACCTATGGATTGCTCAGTACCCTTTTGCTAGCGAATTTCAGGAGTTGCACTAGTTTTAGTACTACAGAAAGATCAAGAACGATGAAAAATGTTGGACAGTTCCAATCAAGTTCTAATCTAAACAGATCTCGCCAGCAAGAACGATTCACTCCATAGCAGAATGAAGGCTCTCCACGGTCAGACATATACGGGAGACTAGTTTTAGTGTTTTCTTCATGACCGTGGTAATGTTGGATCAAATAAGGACTTTTAATAGAGGACGAAAGACCTCTCACGCTCGAAGCAAGTCATCTCGAGTAACTTTTCAGCCCCACACCTTACTCGTTTCCCTTGGTTGGACGAGCTAATTCTTGGTTCCAAGGGAAAATGGCAGAGGTTGGAGGAAGTTCCTTGCAGGATATTAACACTCACGGATGTACCTCGCTAGGTGGTTAAAGGAAAGCCAAGAAGCAAAACTGCCGCCTAATTCCCTTGTGTCACAACTCTCTCTTGTTGTGTTTCATCTTTATGGCTCCTTACCATTTGCAATTTGGAATCATATCTATGTGGCTAATTAGAACTCAACTACAGGACGATGACTCCCACTACTAAAGACTCGGAGACTCCTGAGCCTTACAGTCATGAATCAACCCACTCATCCACGACTGACCAAGTGGCTACGACGATCAAGTTGATGGGAGAACAAAGCTTGACATTAAATCAAATGGTGCAAAATGTTATTCGAGATCATCAACAGGGGGTATCCTCAGCCAGCCTAATTACCAGACTCTCTCAAGCAATAACCGATTCTATAGCCGACCAGGCCCGTCTACTCAACCTTTTGGCAACTGCCCCACTCTCGGATCAACCATGTTCGGATCCCTCTCGACTTGACTCTGCATCCCTTCTACCGCCCTCAAGACGAGCTCTAGGACTCGAGAAAGATGGAGAAAGACATCGGAGCACAAAACAGTGCTACCAAGTATGGACTTGAGTGACTGGGAAATAACATACAAGGAGTTCTGTCCGCACAAAAGGAGACCGGATACAGAGACCCATGAGAACTGCCCTCGCCCGTGTTGCCAACCATGTTTCACGTGTGGGGAATATGGACATTTCATTCTGAACTGCCCTTCAACCGCATCATTCCAAGAACAGAGGGTTGAACAGGACTCGAATCATTTGTGCTGTCAAAAGAGACCCAAGAAGCGGGATGACTGTTTCAGCTGCGGACAACTAGGCCATATTGCTCGTGACTGCCCCCGACGCCGAAGAATGCAACAAGTACCTAGCAACCAACGCAAGAAGAAGAAAGTTGTACCTTACGCGTGTTGGCACTCCTTAGCGTCACGTTTTAGCAACGCTCAAGAGCGCGTAGATATATGTCGTTGTATGCAAAATTAATTTTGCAAGTGCACAGAATATATCTCGTTGTAGCACTTCACCTTGGGTGTAACCCCAGGGTATCATATTTATATTTCCGCAGGGAAGCAGATGGTTAAAGTGTATTGAAGAATGAAATGATATATCTTGCCAGAAATATCAAGCCACAAACCCAGGGGCACAAACTCTAGGTTTGGGTGGATAATGGTCAAGTTAATGACCGGATAGAAGGTCGGAAGGACCAGCGACACACGGAGCACCTATTTCTAAAGAAAAGGAAAGACGTTGGGAGAGACCGGACCTAGACTCTTTCTAACTCAGAGCAAAAGGCACTCTAGCCTTAGCCTACACCCTAGCTTAGATACCGGGAACAGAGCTCGCTTCGACGGCTAGAACGGGAGAACCTCAGAACGGGATGAGAGAGGGGGCTCTCCGGGCTCAGCACTACTGTTATGAGTACACCCGAACGTGGTGGACTACGAAGGACGGACAGGGCTGTCACCACCTGCCGCCTACCACTGCAGTTTCCGTGGGGTGCAACACACTTCCTAGTTAATCAACAAGCCAGACACCACGTCTGCACTCGATGATTAAGATTTCTCTTGAGGCCTGTCAAGAGAAATCCCCGTCTTCCCTAAGGCGTCTTACGGCCCGGTCAAGGTGAGCAAACCCTCGAGATAAAGCCCGGTAGAGCTAAACTAAACTCTACACTAAAACTAAAGGGGAAAGGACTTTGCTCTAAAGAGAGCAAGATCTTTACTCTAAAAGAAGAGCAAGAGAGAAATATAAAAGATAACTTAAGCTCTGAAGTAAGAAAGTAATTATATAAATAAACTCTTCAAAAGAAGGAAAGGATACAAGAGCTTTACCAGAACTCCGAAGACTCCGAAGATCCGAGCTAAGCTCGACTCGACTCTACTCCCAACTCTAATCCTAATCTAAGAAATGAAAAAGAAACTAGAGCTCCCTTCAAGTAAAGACTTGAGATATGTGGTGTGTGTCTTCCCAAGGTGAATGAGCTGCCTTTTATAGCCTCTAGGGGTGGATGTCAGCGTCATTAGCACGCCAAGGATCTGCTTAGGCTTCACGCGAAGGAGGAGACGTGGCGGACATTTTGAGGCTGAGGTGGATGGGAAGACCGGTAAATGTCAAGTACCTTCTGCAAGCGGACTTCACCATTCGACAAGACTCAAAGCAACTCAAGATAGCATATGGTAGTTTCAACAAATGTATAACTGTTTAGGCTCTGGATAGGACATTTTAAACCATCGAGGAAGATTCACCATGTAACATTTTATAAAAACTTCCGAGAGGTTCCTTACTAAGCCTGCAGTTATACCTCGAAACAAACCATATCAAAACTCACAATAACTTAAACAATGAACAAGTGCTCTTGCTCCCACAGTTTTATCATGGCGGATCCTTAAATGCCAACGAACTCAAATACTCAAGAGTAAAGGATTAAGCACGAGGCACTTAGAGGGCATAAACAGAGCAACTTTTCATCATTCCAGAGATTCTCAACCATAATTCCATACATAAAGACATCTTTTGGAGCTTTTATTTTATTTATTTTGTTTTATTTTTTATTTTTTATTTTTTAGCATTTTATTTCATCATAGCACGGCAAGGCAAGGCAAGACAAAGGCAAGGCAAGGCAACGGCAAGGGTAAGGCAACGGCAAGGCAAACGGCAAGGCAACGGCAAGGAAACGGCGACGGCTTTCGATCATACCTGAGACTCCCCCAAGCTTCGATGAAGCTCACTGGTAGTACTGGTTGGGGTCGTAGTGCATGTAGTCGAAGAAGCCGTGCATGTCGGTCTGGAGGGATGTGGTCATCCCCCAGTTCTGCTGCGTGAGATCAGTGTTGTGTGCAACTTCATCTCTGAGTTGCTGTTGTTGCAGCGTCATCGTCTCCAACCTGGTATTAAGATCAGCGATCCCCCGGGAGACCGGGTTCTCGTAGTCATACCTGGCGGAGGCGGATGGTCCGACCTGCGGGCCGTATCCTGCCGTTCCTTGGTGGTAGTCGAACGCCTCCTCAAAGTTCATGTTGGCAGTGGGGTTCTCCATCGGCTGCTGGTAGTCATACTCGGGCTGCTGCTGGTAGCGGTACTCGGGCTGTGGTGCAGTAGAAGTTCCGGCTTCACCGTCATGCCTGGCTCTCCTCCCACGTGTTGTAAGGCCTGCAACACTGTGGCGAGCGGGTTCCCTCCTTCTAAGCTGCATGGTTAGACTTCTCGCTGATCTCAGCGACAAAGCTGGGCATGGAAGCTCGACTTCGTCGATGAAACCAGGATAACACATGAAAAGAGTATGGCCAGGGCCCTCGCGCATCAAGTGACCCTGGATAAAATGGTCTAAACCAATGCAAGACTGATATTCTTGTGTGGCGGGAAGAAAAGTGACTTGAGCGCCCTGCAAAGCACCAACATGGGTGGCAATGCGGGTGACTAGCGAGGTTATGTCAATTGTGGCTCGGCCAGTGACTAACCTCTGCCAGTTCTCAAGCATGCTCATGACCGGTGAGAAACGAATTTTCTTGACCATGGCATAAAGGCACTCTAAATCAGGCAAGAGGCAAAGACGCAAATCAGCGCGTGGGTGGACCACCATAGCGATCCACTTCGCCAGGAAACGAAGAGTGGGGTTTTGGATGGCAGTGATGCTATTTTTCCCCGAGGATGGCTCGCCTGTGATGCTATCCCACCATGCGGCACGGTTGTACCGGTGGTTAGTCACCAACAGGTTGGCATCAATGATGCATCTCTTGTTGAAACCAAGAGCCTCACTGAGTTGCTTCGGGGTCAAGATAAAATCCTCATTGAAAAACCGAAAGCAAATGTTTGTCTCGTTGGGACGAACTTCGATTTTTCAAACTCATCAAAAACTCCATGGTAAGAAAGTGTGAACCTGTTTCCGTGACAGGGTAGAAGTTTTGCCATCCGGCATTGTTGAACGCCCGTTCCATGTCTCCTCCGAGACCGGTCTTGATCAGCAGCATGGGGTCGAAGTACTTGGCGTGTGTGTAGTAGCGGCTCTAGAGCTGGTCCAGCACCGTTCTCTCGTCTTCGGTCCGAGCAATGATGTGCTCGACCCGAGTCATGATCCGGATGCGGAGCCTGTTCCTTGGCACCTCCTCCTCCTGGGACTCTGTGTCTTGTCGAGTTGAGTCGACAGACATAGTGTCCCGGGAAGTAGATGATCCCTGAGAGCGGCGAGAGCTCGAAGAGGTGAGCTTGGTCACGACTCCACGTGCCGTCTGACGTGCCTTAGTCCACATGATTCCTGCAAAAGGTTAGTCTCACAATACCCGAAGGAAATCAGGGGTTAGACAGTCAGAGGTTAGGCGTTCTTGTGGGAGATTAATCACCACAACTCGGTTAGTCGTTCTTGTGGGGTAAGAACCACCACAAACGTTCTCGTTCAACCGGCAGGGGTTTGTTCTGACAAGAATTCAAGAATGGATTTTAGCAGAATTTCCTTGCGGTTTAAACTCTAACCTTACTTAGAGATTTTCGAAATTCAAGCGAGGGAGAAGGGAAACGCTCAGGATGCACGCATACCTGTGCTTGGGGCGTCTTCCTTCTGAGCTGGGCATCCGGCTTTTATAGAGGCGCAGCAGGGGGAGGCCGGTCGGCCTGAGGCAGGCCGTTCGGCCTGCACATGGCGCCGATCGTGCCCATCCTGTGCGTCGGTGGTCACGGTCCTGTGCATGGTGCTCCGGTAGGTGAGGATGGGATAGCAACGGTGGCATGAGGCCGGCCGGCCTGCCTGGGGCCGTTCGGCCTGGGGTTGTGCCCAATTTTCTCCATCCTCTCGTGTCGTGTCCTCCCACATGTTCTTGTTCCTTGCTTGCTGTGATCTGGCCATTGAAAATGACAGGTGGGGCCGGCCGGCCTATGTGGGGCCGGCCGGCCTGAAGTTTGGCCGAAAAATATATTTTTTTATATGCTACCTAATGCACAAATGAAATATGAATGCAAGCTTCGAGAATTAAACATGCTGTGCTGAATGAAAAGAATTGAAATGAAAAACCTATTCTATATGCAATGCAAAGATACGTACCATATACCTTATGGCGAGGGCTCGAGTTTTTCGTCCTGAGCGGAACTCTCTGAATCCTTGTTCGGGACTGCTTTTACCCGCCATTCCTTTCGGACGGGACGGGACTTGGATTCAACCTCCTTATCGCGCTTTGCTTGCTCCTCCAGCGCTTTGGTTCTCGATATTCTTCGCCGTGCATGATAGCGATCATGCCTCTTCTTTTCTTTGGCGGCGAAGGCTTCCACCATCTTCATGAGCGTTTCTACGCTCGGCATCT
This sequence comes from Urochloa ruziziensis, assembly GCA_015476505.1. NCBI lineage: Eukaryota > Viridiplantae > Streptophyta > Magnoliopsida > Poales > Poaceae > Urochloa > Urochloa ruziziensis. The sequence goes on along the minus strand of CM027123.1, from coordinate 50,647,944 downwards.
TGGACTTCGGGGGCATGACTTCTTCGACCATATTGACTTGATGGGGGATCTCCTTAGGACGGAAAGAGAAACTCTCGGTCCCTCCGTTAATCCTCAGTTGAATGGTCCCACGTCCCACGTCAATGTTTGCATTCGCAGTACTTAAGAACGGTCTCCCAAGGATGAGAGAGTTCGTTGCTCCGGCTTCCATATCTAGGACGATGAAGTCCACAGGGATGAAGAAATCCCTGATCTTGACCGGAACATTTTCTGCGACTCCATGGGGGTAGCGGATCGATTGATCCGCTAGCTGCAAACACATGGGTGTAGAGACAAGCGATATATGTTTAAGGTGGTCAAAGACTACCTTGGGCATTACGCTGACGCTCGCCCCCAAGTCACATAGGGCGTTGTCAAAGTCATGGCCTCCAATTGAGCATGATATTGTGGGGCAGCCAGGATTTTTCTTCTTGAGGTGGGGCCCGAGTATAGCAGAGCTACATTCCTCGGTCAGCTGTACCATCTCCCTTGTGGGTAGAGTCCGCTTGTTGCTAAGTATATCCTTGATGTACTTGGCATATGTCGGGACCTGCAAAGCATCAAGTAGTGGTATGTTGATGTATACCTTCTTGATTACCTCGACGAACTTGTCGAATTGTTCGTCGGCCACGGGTCTTCTCCTCCGTTCTAGGGAACGGGAGGAAAGTGGGATCTCGGCTGTAGCTTGAGGCTTGTGGTGCCTCGTTCCCCTCCTTAGAGATAGGGGTGGTTTCCTCGTCGTCTTCCTCTTCGGCGGCCGCCTCGGCTTGGCTAGCTTCCTTCTGTCGGGTACCTGCATCCTGTGGATTGTGTGGATCCCGCATGGACTTGCCAGTCCGCGTGGTCACCGCACTAACATTTTCCTTGAAAGGAACCTCCGGTTGCCCGGGTAACTTTCCCGCATTTAGGTTAGGACAGGATGCAGCCAGCTGAGCTACTTGAGTTTCAATCATTTTATTGAAGCTCAGCTGGTTCTTAACGACAGAATTAAAAGCTTCTATCTGGGAGGCCATTGACTCCATAACTTTATCATTGGCAAGAAATTTCTTGCTAATGCTATCGTTAATTTGTTTTTGGCCATACCAGATGTCCTTTAGCGACGGTTGAAAACCGTTGTTAGAGCCATTACCTTGCTGTTGGCCGAAGGGGAAATTGGGCTTGGAATTCCAACCTTGTTGAGGACGGAAGCCTGAATTGTTGTTATTTCCAATGAAGTAGGCTTCTTCTTGTGTCGTCGGGCAAGTGTCGCCCGAGTGTCCTGCTTCTCCACACGTTTCACACGTGATTCTCTCCTCCATGATCTGATTTATCTCCTTGCCAGGAGATTCCATCTTTTTCAAGAGAAGGTCCATCTTAGCGGCCAGCATATCAACGGAGTCAATTTGATGTACTCCCTTGCGGGGAGCTTGTCTTTCTCCTATCCAGCTCTGGTGAGTGGATATTTTCTCGATTAGCGCCTTCGCTGCGTCTACATCCAACGAGAGGAAAGCTCCTCCCGCGGCTGCATCCAACATCTCTTGCGATCGTCGGCTCAGGCTGTGGAAGAAGTTCTGGGTAATCAGCCAATCTTCCACACCATGGTGGGGGCAGGCTGCAATATACTCTTGCAGTCGCTCCCAAGCTTCGGGAATTGTTTCTCCGTCTAGCTGCTGAAAGCTAGTGATTTTTCCTCGGAGGGCATTGGTCTTGCCCACCGGAAAGTACTTGGCCAGAAATGCGTCTGCGCACATCTGCCAGCGTCCTTCGAATGATGCCTTGTTAGCGTAAAACCACTCCTTTGCTTTCCCAAGCAAGGAGAATGGGAAGAGTTGAAGGCGGATGTTGTTGATCGGTGTGCCATTGGGGTTGATAGTACTGCACACCTCCAGAAAATTCCGAAGGTGAGCGTTCGCATCCTTAATCGCCTTTCCGCAGAAAGGGCTGGCCTGAACCATGTTTACCAGGCCAGTCCTCAGCTCGAATGCACCTTCCTGTGTGTTTGACAGTCCCGGGAAGTTGCTGCTTGACGGGGCTAAGAACTCACGGAGCGTCATCTTAGCTTGAGCCATAATCTCTGGAGACTCTGGGGCTGAAGAAAACGACGAATCTGATTCGGACTCGGAGTCGGATGACGACTCGAGTATATTGCTTGAGCTGAGTGCAATCTGAGGAGGTACGATTCTCTTTCGCACTACTCTTCCAATGCGTTCTGGATTTGGATCAAAGTTTGATGGTAGGTTGAAACCAGTCATGCACTACCCTGCAAAACACATCAAAGATAGACGAATGTTGCAGTGGTGAGGTCACTAAGGTTAGTGGTTTGGTAAATCTGTAAAGATAATCAAATGATTCAACAATAACTTTAGCCAATTGCTTCCCCGGCAACGGCGCCAGAAATGCTTGTTGGCACTCCTTAGCGTCACGTTTTAGCAACGCTCAAGAGCGCGTAGATATATGTCGTTGTATGCAAAATTAATTCTGCAAGCGCACAGAATATATCTCGTGCTAGCACTTCACCTTGGGTGTAACCCCAGGGTATCATATTTATATTTCCGCAGGGAAGCAGATGGTTAAAGTGTATTGAAGAATGAAATGATATATCTTGCCAGAAATATCAAGCCACAAACCCAGGGGCACAAACTCTAGGTTTGGGTGGATAATGGTCAAGTTAATGACCGGATAGAAGGTCGGAAGGACCAGCGACACACGGAGCACCTATTTCTAAAGAAAAGGAAAGACGTTGGGAGAGACCGGACCTAGACTCTTTCTAACTCAGAGCAAAAGGCACTCTAGCCTTAGCCTAGACCCTAGCTTAGATACCGGGAACAGAGCTCGCTTCGACGGCTAGAACGGGAGAACCTCAGAACGGGATGAGAGAGGGGGTTCTCCGGGCTCAGCACTACTGTTATGAGTACACCCGAACGTGGTGGACTACGAAGGACGGACAGGGCTGTCACCACCTGCCGCCTACCACTGCAGTTCCGTGGGGTGCAACACACTTCCTAGTTAATCAACAAGCCAGACACCACGTCTGCACTCGATGATTAAGATTTCTCTTGAGGCCTGTCAAGAGAAATCCCCGTCTTCCCTAAGGCGTCTTACGGCCCGGTCAAGGCGAGCAAACCCGCGAGATAAAGCCCGGTAGAGCTAAACTTAACTCTACACTAAAACTAAAGGGGAAAGGACTTTGCTCTAAAGAGAGCAAGATCTTTACTCTAAAAGAAGAGCAAGAGAGAAATATAAAAGATAACTTAAGCTCTGAAGTAAGAAAGTAATTATATAAATAAACTCTTCAAAAGAAGGAATGGATACAAGAGCTTTACCAGAACTCCGAAGACTCCGAAGATCCGAGCTAAGCTCGACTCGACTCTACTCCCAACTCTAATCCTAATCTAAGAAATGAAAAAGATACTAGAGCTCCCTTCAAGTAAAGACTTGAGATATGTGGTGTGTGTCTTCCCAAGGTGAATGAGCTGCCTTTTATAGCCTCCAGGGGTGGATGTCAGCGTCATTAGCACGCCAAGGATCTGCTTAGGCTTCACGCGAAGGAGGAGACGTGGCGGCCACAGAGGGAGGCCGGTCGGCCTGGGCTAGGCTGGCCGGCCTGGCCCTGGTGCCACTTGGCACCGTCCTCTGCATGAACGGTCCTGATGCTCTCCCAAGGTCGGTAACAGTTGCGTTTAGTTGAAGCTTGTCCGAGAATCCTAGGATGTGGGCCCTTCAATCCATGTGCTTTCACCTCTAGGCCTTCCGGGTCCTTGGATCAAACCTGACGTTGTTTGCACGGTGCTTGATCATCCTGGGCACTTGGCATGGCTTGTGGATCAGTGACGTGGCCAGACCTGGCCAGGGGAGGCCGGTCGGCCTGGCCTAGGCCGGCCGGCCTGGCCCTGTGCCAGGTTTGGCCCTTGTTTCTCCTGGTTTATCCTGCAAGCACAACTCATCCAAAACTTGTGGAATTTGTCAATAAAAATACTTTTATGCATGGAGTATGGTATGATCATCCTCATTTTACCGAAATGTTGACGGTCACTACGAGGTTATAATGGCCGTCAACAACGCGGAAGGAAGTGTGCTTGGCACTGGCACACCCCAGGAAGTGCAAGTCATGAAAGGTGCTTATACCTTTCTCTAGCCTTACTCTACCTGAATCTCGGGACGAGATTTCTTTTAAGGCGGGTAGGTTGTGACATCTCTGATGTCTAATCACCTCATTAAGGCTTAATGGACAATTAAACTTGTGGTTATGACCAAAGTCCACGCCTGAAGTAATGGATTAAAATTCCATGTACCGAACCTTTAGAGCTTGAATTGATTTGAATTCAAAATTTCGCTTAAAAACTTGAAAATCTGTCAATAAGAGAGTTGTCCCAAATTTTATAAGGAACAACTTTGTTAATTGGTGGTTTTCAAAAATTTTGAGTGGAAGATGCTCTAAATCATGGTCAAACAGCAGCCAAACCTGTTTTTTCAAGCCAACACTTAGAAAATTTTCTAGTCTGGACAGCAGCAGTTTTTAACAAAAGTTGAGGCTTGCCATTTGGAATTCCTTATATAAATTTTCATGAACTTCTCTCTAAGTTGAATCATTGATGTTTGGACTTTCCCTTGGTCATGTTCTCCATCAAGTATTCACACCCTAAGCATTTTAAATTTGCTTGGGAAGAGGGTTAAGTCGAATGAACTCCTGGCAACTCGGTGAACTTTGACCTTTCTCGGTTGGCATGGTTCAAATTCGAATTTTCACTTAAGAACTCAAAAATGCGCCAATACAAAAGTTGTTTACATTTTCATGGGACACGACTTTGTCAATTGGAGCTCGATGAGATTTTAAGTGCACCATGCCTAAAAACTCAGTCACCCTGGCCGGCACCCAAGTTCACGCTGTATTCGTCACGCGTTCAAGCCCAAACCGTGCGTTCACGCGTCCGTCCTCTCTGTTTCCATGCTCGCCGCCAGGCTGCCGCCGCGGTACTCCACCTCCCAGCCGTCTCCAACGCCTCCCTAGAGCTCCATCGTCTCCCCCTCGCTCCACTGCCCCTCCTCCACCCCTCAAACGTCACCCAGCGCCATCAACCTCGCCGGGGAACGAGCAGCAGCGGCTGCCTCCGCCCCTCCCACGGCGCCCCCTCTTCCGATCTCCTCCGGCCTCGGCTCCTTCATCAAACCGGCCTTTGGTGAGCTCCTTATCCTCCCTATGCCCTTCCCCAAGCAAATCGAGCTCTCCCCTGGCCGGAATCGAAGATTTAGATCTCAACCCCGCCCAGGGACCTCACGTTTAGAATTAGGAGAACGCCAGGGTTCCTGGTGTAAATCGTAGGGACCTGTGCGTAAGGGTTTAGAAAAGTTCAGGGGGTTTTCTGCAGCAAACCACTCGAGCCTTGCCACAAACCACTCGAGCCTTACCACAAACCACTCGAGCTCTGCAGCAAACCACTCGAGCGCACAGCAAACCACTCGAGCGCACAGCAAACCACTCGAAGCGCACAGCAAACCAATCGAAGCGCACAGCAAACCACTCGAGCGCACAGCAAACCACTCGAGCGCACAGCAAACCACTCGAAGCGCACAGCAAACCACTCGAGCGCACAGCAAAACCACTCCAGCGCACAGCAAACCACTCGAGCACCCAGCAAACCACTCGAGCGCACCTGTGCACACCACTCGAGCTTCCCCAGCCCTCAGTCGAGTGCCAATTGCCACTCTAGCCGCCGGAGCAAGCTCGAGCAGAGCCGCCGCCGCCCAGCTCCGCCATCCTGCCGCCGTCGCGCCACCTCCGGCCACCCAATCTACTCGGAATCCACTCGAGGTGAGGCGGTGAGCATCCCTGAGCACCCACGACTGGTTATTGTTGAGCCCCGTGGCCCCACTTCGCCGGAATCTGGCCAACTCGCCGCCGACCATGGCCAAGGACCACATTGCCAAGCCACAAATCTTTCTAGGGGCCTTAGCGCAAGTTTCCAGGGGCTAATCTGTGGTTAGATTGTTCAGATCTAGGGTTCAATCCTGAAACTTTGGAAATCGAGTAAAAATTGTAGAAAAATCAGAAAAATGCAAACCCAATTTTGTTGTACTGCTAGTGTTGTGCTCTACCTTTCCTAGAAAGCATGTATAGGTGTTTCCTGAGTAGATTTTAAATTAAGTTCAAATCTGTTCAAACTTAAATTTATGCACAGTTTGAAATCTATTGCTTTGTTTGTGCTGGTTTTTGGATATGTTATGCTCTGAGTAGTTTGTAGCTTGCTGTAAAAATTTGGCACAAAGTTACACAATAGAGTTTGACTTGTGATTTAATTAATCTGTCAGCTCAGGTCTGGATCCATAATTTGTAATAATTAATCTGTTCAACCAATGAGCCCAAACTTTTACAGTAGTTCTATAATGTCTTGATGCATGCCTGGTAAGAAGTACAGCTTAGTTCGAGCTGGCTAACGTGCTCTTTTAATTAATAACAGTTTAATCTTGGCTAATTCAAACAGCCAGATCCTTAGATCTTTTTAAGCTACCCTTCGGCGTGTGATCTTGTCTAGACTAGTATAGGCTCTGGTAGTTTTCTAAGGACCAATTGATGATAGTGGGATTTACTAGGATTTATTCTTTATGTTAGTGTGCTGGTATGGTTTGATTTATGGTGGTAGTTGTATAAATGCTTTTGAGTTGGTTTTTGGTCAGTGAATCCATGTTGGTATAGACAGAACACCGTAATTTTCTCACATGTAAATAATACACCAAACTACCAGAATAAACTGTTAAAGTTTGATGTGTACACAATCACCATCACAAACCCAAGTTTCTTTTATGAGTAAATACAAACTTAATTAAAGAAAGGGAAGGTTAGACAAAGTTTGTCCAGGTGAATGTGCCAATCAATACACCCCGGGTTTATCGTGTGAAACACGATGCTCGATATAACATCATTCTCTTATGCATTGCATCTCGTATAGGAACGACTCTCGTCGACGGAAGCCACAAGCCGATTCCGGTGCAAGAAGAAGGACGACATGAGGAGAAGCCGAACGTCGTCGCAAGCAAGTCAAGACCCGAACCAAGTTCGGGAGAGTCAATACTAACTTAGCTCGAGATTAAGGCAAGCCCCGGAGCATGTCCTATGTTTCAAATACATGCAACTATGTTTTACTAAGTTTATGTCTGTGCATTTACGTTCAGGAGTTGAATTGAAACCCTAGTTGCATGATCCTAGGTACCTATGTTATGCAATACTAGTATGATAGGTCGATAGCTGCCCCGCTATAAGGACCCGGTAAAAGTCGAGTGATTTCCTGTCACTCGCGAGATATAGGAATCAACTGCTTTACTTATGTTGGAATCATAAGGATGATGGACGGGGATTTTTGGTCATGTAGATGCCCTGTCTGTTTATGAAAAGTTGCTAAGGTCGAAGAGTGCCGGCGATGTTGGTCAAGTGTTTGAAAGCACCAAGCACTTGTTTGGGCATGGGACCGGTAAGTTTAGTACCTGTTCGGAAGGGGGCGTGGCCTTCTCTCACTTTCCCTGTGATTTATCCCCTTGTTGCTGACACGTGGCTCAAGACCGAGGCCGGCCGGCTACGGCCGCGAAGTATGACCGGCTAAGGCTTGTGTCCAAGGGAAGTGGGCTCGGATTAACAAACCCGGAAGACATGGGAACGGCCTGGTTAGCGTCGACCCTCGGGGTTGGTGCTTTTCCGTGTGTTTAGTATCCACCTTGCAAGGTTAAAATCGGTTCGAACTGTCTGTTTCTCGCAGCTAATGAGACTACTTGATCTCTTGCCGCACCTAGTAATGAAAGTGGAACATGATGGTGATAAACTTGCTGCTTGCTTAATTGTTTGCTCCACTTGCTTGATTAGTACAGGCTTGCTTACCTAGAATGGTTAACTTAACTAGAACTTGATGCTAAAATATTGAAAGTAAGGATCCACTCTTAGTCGCTCTTTGGCAAAACAAACCCACCAGCCAAAAGCCTTGCATGTCTAGAAGTTGGTGTTGTAGCTAACACCCGACGGTTAAGTCTTGTTGAGTATTAGTATACTCAGCCTTGCTTGTGGAATTATTTTTCAGGTAGCGCTCTTGAGGAGATGGTTGCCGGTCTTACCTGGCCAACCACCCTTCCTCCTGGCTGGTCTGTTGTTTGGGACGAGGATGCTTCAGAGTGATGTCACGACGGCTTCACGTGATGTTACTACCGCTTCGAATAATTAGTTTATTTTCCGCTGCTTTTAAAAACTCTGATTTAACAGTTACTTATGCATTGAACTTGGGTTTGTAATAAATTACCTCAAGTGGGACCTGTTTAATACTTGTGGATTGTTGTAATGTCTGGGATCCACCTTCGAGTGGGTATTTGTATGACTTGTTTCGATCGAGGTAACTGTTCGTGGTTGTATCGGGCTCGACCCGACAGACTGTCAGATTACTCCGATTTAATTGCGTGATGACCAATGGAAGGTTAGCGCACTGAAGCCGGATTAATTTGGATGGTTCTGCCACAAAGGATTCATCAGATGCACTCCTCAGAGACTCAGCAACCATGGGGGCAGAGCTCCTTGCTCTCCTAGAATTCTCGACGTCCAAATCAGGCGGAGAAGCAGTGACCTGTTTTCCAACAGAAGCACGCATTGCTTCAGACACAGCTGGCTCACCAGATGAACTCGAAGGCATGACTACTTCAGAAAAAGCACTCGGCCTGGCCCGGACATTAACCAGTCCCTCCTTCACGACAGAGTAAGAATCAACTTTTCCTGGCACAACAGACCCATAGGATACACCAGTCGTAGATTTCCTCAAGTCAGACAAGAGGGTAGATACTCTGCAAAAAATGAAGAGACAAGTCAGAAAAAAATTCCTTTACAAAACTAGTCTACAAAGCATCTTGACAACTAACCTGTCCGAGCCAGTCATACGGAGACGAGGAGCGCCAAATACCAACATCTTTGGTTTCCTCACAGTGGCACTTGGCTTAGCACGGATTGAGGACCCCACGGCCAATGAGTTAACCACTACATCTTTTTTTGTCTGCTCAACAATAGTCTCGGTAACCTCCCTCATAGCCGACGAAGCACTCGCCTTTCCCAAATATGGCTCGGGGGCTGACGGAGGCAAGTCCTCAACAGCTGGCCTGCAACACTTTATGCAGGTAGAATAACTATGAGTGAAAAAACAACTCGACAAAGAAGCCAGAATTACCTGGGTTCAAGCTCTTCAATAGAAGAACTCGTCTGCGCCACATTCCAGGGAACCTTGACTTTGCGAACCCAATTTTGCGGTTTCCGCCTCACTTCAAGATCACCAAGAAGAGGTCCATCACTCTTCCAATGATCACCCTCCTCTTCTCCGGCCAACGAAGACGACGTGGGAGCGCCAGGAACCTACAATCACAAAGCATCAAGCACTTAAAGACAACCAGCCAATGACAATCAATGAGCAACACAACTCCGCCAATTACCTGACAGGGATGATGTTCTCGATCATACAACTGCGGGACATAGTGCTTCTCCACAACCCAGGAAGTATCAGCTGAACCCGCTGCAAGATCTCCTCCTTGGTCAACTCCTCAGCGCTCGTACGAGAAGGGTCGCTACTCTATACTCATAGCCAAAATTCTCCCGAAAACCTAGAGGCTGAACCCTACGCTCAATCCAGCTATACACAACTGACGCAACTGTCACCCCTTACTTCTTCAAGTACTCGATAGTCTTCAACAAGGCAGACAACTTGTTGGAATCACCATCAGTCGTGACTTCACTCCAGCAAGGTTCACTCACAGGAGCCTTCCTAGTAAACTCTGGAAAAGCAGGTGGATGGTTCCCAACATACCACCATGACTGCCTCTACTCGGTACCAGATGGGGGCCAAGAGTAGTCGAAACTGCACAACTACCCCACCAACAGGAGAGACAGAGAACTCTTTTGGAAAGGGGATAAGGATGAACAACTCGACAAACAAGTCAAAATCTAGATAAATACCAAGAAAAGACTCATAGAAGTGGACAAAAATAGAGATATGAAAATTCCATTGGGATCAAGGTTCCGGAGTTTCAAGGAGGTCGCGAAGAAAAAGGCAGGAGGGGAATCCAAGACCCCTCTCCACAAAAGAAGTAAAGACACAGATCTTGTCGAATAGATCCATGGGATGCATCTCGGACGACATAGGGACAACCCATTGGAGGATCGCTTCGTCCTGTAAAAGACCAAGACCCGCAAGACGCTCAAGATCGGAATGCTTGACCACTGACCTCTTAATATAAGTAGGCCGCGACGGATAATGCGGGCCATCAACCCTCCCAAGCTTCGTAGGAGGAAGAGCCAGATCTAAGCCAGCGTGCTTCCGCTTGGTGTTCCCCTTTTTATGAGCTCTCCTAGGCACATCCCATGACGTTACAGGCTTCTTCTCACGCATCGCGCTCGGGGGGCTCAAGGAAAGATAGATCAAGAAAGAGGGAGCAAGCAAAGCAAATGGCGGCGGCAGACCGGAGTCAATGGAAGAAAAAAGCAATTTCTTCGCCAAGTGAAAAGAACAAACCCTAAAGAGTTACATTTATAGCCAAAGGCATAGAAATCTAGGAAAAACATTTATTTGGATAAGAGACATTGTGCAGTTTTTAAAAGAGGAAAAGATGTTATCTGGATCTTTATTTTTTTGAAGAGCTCCTAAACTTAAAGATCTATTTAATACTCTTAGCCTATTTTAATCTCGGGGACTTTCATTATCCATCTAACCCTAAGTCACGAGTACTTTTTGATCCTCCTCACCACACCAAAGGCATGGTTCAAGGCTCACGGGCTACAGGGCACAAGGATCGCTAATACAAAGTTTATTCAAATTTCCACCCAAGATTCAAGATTTTTAGGACCATTAGCTTGAGTCATCGACTCAACCTAAAGCTTTGGGACTACTTCATATGAAGTGCGATTTTAAATCGCACTCCAAAGATTTCAAGAACAACTCAGGGCTTGAGCTTTTCTTAGCCTCATCTTCAAAGCCAAGACCTGCGGACTGAGGAAGCACTTGAAGATCCTTAAGAAAGCTCAGGAAGTACTCGAAGATCCTCAAGAAGGCCCAGGAAGTACTCGAACCAAAAGGCCAAGCACTCCCAAGACAAAGAAGAACTCGGCTATGAAGCGCTCGGGGGCTTGTCGGACATGGAGGCCTAGGGCCCACACGGACGCAGAAAGACTCGAAAGGAGGTTATGGCAACGAGTAGAGACTGTGGCATAGGATGACACAGGACTCTACGATACAAGGAACTAGTCGCTAAATAAGGACGGGTTACTACTTGAACTAGCCTAGGATTTCACTCTTTACATCCTGTAACCTTGCTTGCCAGTGTATAAGGTCGGGCAGGGACTCCTCTCAAAGAGAACAAGAAATAAGACTAAGAGACAGAGGTTCATAGACAATCTCTGTAACACCCTGCTTTTTAAGGCATTTAGAAATATAGGCTTTACCAAAATTTTCCCCTAACTAAACATAATTACTCCCCTAACAATATTCAAAATATATTTTCTAAAATAAAACTGTGCATTTAATTGGACATATGTGTTGCACTTGAATGTTTAGAACTCCCTCTTTCTAACTCTTGGATTTAATAATTAAATCCAATTTAAATATTAATTCCCTATCTCCAATCCCTCCAAAATACCCCAAGTACATGTTCACTTCAAGCCTCCCGTCCAAATTCCATTTAAATTTGAATCCCCATTTGGATTTAACCCCAAAACTATACTCAAATAAATAGCAAAAGCTTACTAAAAGATAATGGGTCGCAGCTCCCCTTTTTGGCCCACCTATGCGCTCAGCCTGTTGTCAAAGTCTGTTTTGCATCCTCCAACTCCTGGCCTCGTCCGCCCCTTCTCCTCCCTCCAACGGCCGCGGCCCACACGCTCTCGTCCCCACGGCCCAGCCCGCGCATGCCGGCCCACTTCCTCTCCTCCTCCTTGGCCCGGCTCACGCGATGACGTTGCGTGATGTCACGCTGCCCAGCTCTGCTCCTCCTCCTCCTTCCCCTCCCCGCGCTGGCAACCGCCCGCCGTCGCCCGATCCCCGGCGGCTGGCCGAGATCCGCCTCCAGAGCACGCATGTGACGCATGGAGGCTATCCCGCGCGCCACCGCATGAACGGTGCGGCGCCGACCAACCCCTTTGGCCGAGCCGCGGCCGCCGCTGGCGTCACTTCTCTGCCGCCGGCATTGATGGCCGCCGCCGTGCCCTACTGGCGCCCAACCGCCCGCGCCTTTCCCCAGGCGCTCATCCCCACCGTTCGATTCCTCCCAGCACTGGTCAGGATGAAGCCCCGGAGGCCAGAACGCTGCGCGACGCCGCCGCCGTCCGCCGAGCTTGAGCACTTCCCCGGCCGCCGCGCGTACAAGCTCCGCCGGCCATTCACACCCTTCACCCCACGACGTGGCGAGCACCGCGCGCTCCGCCTAAGCTATAAATGGAGGGGTTCGCCCCTCCCCTTCTCCTCATCCCACCAAAGCCGAGCCGAGCTCCACTCCCCGCCACGGCCACACCACACCCACCGAGCTCCGGCACCCCTCCCTCCTCCACGACCAAGGCCGCACCGCTCGCGCCGTCGCAAGCCACCGCCGCCCTGCGCACCACCGCTGCCGGCATTACCCCGCCGTAGCATGCCGCTGGCCGTGCCTTGCCACCCTGCGGTGGCACCCCCACCACCACCACTCCGCACCCCTCCCTCCTCTGCTTCGAGCGCCGCCGCCGGAGTACGCCACCAAGCGCACCGCTTGCACAGCTCCACCGCCTGGCCGCTGCTGGCCACACCCACACCGCCGCAACGCAACCTCGCCGAGCCACCGCTAGCGCCGCGCTCTGCCGCGTGCCGCACGTCGCCGTCCCAAGCTGGCGCCGATGCCAAGTGCACCACGCCGGGCTGCACCGCGTGCCCCGCGCCGTGGCTGAAACCACTGTCTGCGCCGTGGCCTTTCTCGCGCCACTGCCGCGCCAAGCTGCCGCCAGCGCCGCCACTGCGCTTAGCCGCACCACCGTCGGCGCTACTCTAGCACGCGCCGCCCGCCGGTAGCCATCGCCATGCGCGCGCCGTGCTGCGTCACACTGCGCCGCGCCGTGCCCCACCGCGCCACCGCGTGTCGCGCCGTGACCCGCACCCCGCGCCACACCGCCGTGCTGTGCGCCCCGCGCCGCCGCGCGCGCAGCGCATGAACCCTGCGCCACCACGGGCGCCGCCCACCGGCCCCTCCCCTTCCTCCCCTGCTCGACGGGGAAAGGAAGCACGGGAGCGGATGGGGGGAGAAGAGGAGAACAGCCACTGGCCGCCGTCCTCGCCTCCTCTCGCTGCCAAGCGGGCGAGACGACGCCGGCAGATGAAGCCGTTACCAGGCGCCGTCTCCCCCTCCCCCGACCGCTGCCACGTGGGCCTGAGGCCAACGGCGTCGCTTCGCCGTCACGCGCGCTGCCCCCCTCACGCGTGGACTTGGTCCACATGGACCGAAGCCGCGTAGGCCGCACGGTCCACCGGGTTGTAAGCCCAGTGCACAGCACAGTGCACCAGCCGGACCCCACGCTGACTGCCAGCCTCGTCCGGAAATTGCTAGGTACACCCTAAACTTGCACCCAACTTTTTATTTAGAGCACTTCCTCCACTCCAAAAATTCCCCAAAATTCTCCAAAAACATTAGGAATATTTCTAAGCCTATTAGAGCCATCTAAACCATTTTAGGATCTTTCTTAACCCCAAATCCCCAAAAGAGTTACTCTCATCCAAAAGAAAAGCCCCCTTAGTACACCCCAATTATTGCCAATCCCATTTCAAAGCTCCATAAAATCCCCATGAATTTGCACTAATACTAGGGATTATTCTAAGCATTTTCATATGCTTATTGCCCTAGTATCCATACCCCAGCTCCAAAACCCAGTCGCACTCTTCTAGTGCCCCGCCGAAACCCTGTCTAAGCCCCCACGGATGCCGTTCAGCCACCCGATCAAAACCCTGGGTTTTGGTAAAACCCTAGCCGTTGTGCTATCCAAATCCATTCCATGCCATTAATTATTTAGAAACTTATTTCTAAATAATTAATATAATCATTCATTAATTATTCCTGGATTATTGCTTAGTTGTCCAATAATTCCCCAAATCCGCTACTCCAAAGCCTTTCTCAAAAGCCACCGTCATCCGGGAGTTATTCCTTAGAAATCCATATAACTCCCCGACCGTTCAATCATTTCCGAGGAAATTACTTATCGATTTCCTGGAAATTCCATTCCTTCAAGTCCATTAGTTATTCACTATAATTAATGGATTATTCCTTAATAACCCCAGTCTCCCCATTTTATCCTTTATTTTCGTTCTATAAGAATTGTTTGATGTATTGCTTTACTGAATGTTATTTTCCATGTTTTATTGATCATTAGGTCGATGGCGTGACCAGGCCCCGCCTAAGATGCCGAAGCTCCGGAAGACCCCGAAGCTGCGCCTGGTCAGCATCGAGCATACGTACGCTTTAGCAGACGTCCAAGTACCGTTCATGAAGGCAAGTCCTGGCAACCAACTCCTTGGTCATGCCAGTCCGAGTTCTTGCATAATAAAATCAACCAAGTTAATAATATGGCCTGTATATTTTATTAAATCCTAAGGAAAACCCTCTATATTCCATCTCCCCCTTGATTCGGAGCCATTTCTAACCCAATATCCTATTAATAACCCCGGTCACGATCTATCGATGACCGAGTGTTATTTAGAAGTAGATTTCTTAGGAACTTTCTGAACACTTTGCTATTTTGAAGAGTTTTCGAGAGGTGAGAGAGATAATATTGGATTTAATATAAAATGAACCAACTAATAGAACCCCTAAGGATGGACTTGCGAGTAAGGGAGGCAGCCTCGGCAAAGGATCCTGTCTCAAAGGCTTGCTCTGGTCACATAAGGACCGGTTCACAGGAGAGTCTTTCTAATGCCAGTACCGCCATACGGGCCAAAAAGGACATAGCCTTCGGGTATGACCTATAATGTGAGGCCTTGACCCACACCCCTCTAGTAGATCCTAGCCAATCCATCCCAAAGAGCCGTAGGATTGGTGCAGAGTGCCGACCGGCGAACTAGGTAGCACCTGGTGATTAGTCGTGCACGCACCAAGTCGGGAAAAGATGTACTGGAGACAACCCCAGACAGAGGGCTGGGACTAGGCGGCACAGGTTGACTAGAGTACAGGGTCGGAGACCCTGAAGGCCGAGGGCCCTAATATAATGAGCTCAAAGACTCAGGGTCGATATCCGCGAGGCGGATGATTAGTAGCCCCTGTTTAGCCCCCAGTACTATCTGTGGCTGGACCTAGGAAATGCTGTCTGGAGACAGACACCGGCGGGTAAGGGTCTCGTAGGTCAGCACTGCCTTTCGCGGAGGTATGTGTTGACCGACCGTATGGCATAGGGTACAAGCTCTGCAGAGTTAACCAACGTATCCGGATAGCCGTGGCTCACGGTTTGAGCCCATATAGTCAAAGCCCCCGTTGATTAGAATTCATTTAGTAATAAAATATAAGATGTTGAGATGGGCGGAGGCCTAGAAGAGCAAGGCAAAGCCAGCCCAGAAGGACCCTGACGGTCTCTGGGAAGAGAACTAAAATATGGGAACTGGCAGGGATGAGAATTCCCCTCCAGGGCCAAACAACTTATTAATCCTTCTTTCCCACCCCTGTTTATAGACATAACTTTACTTTGTATTTCCACTAAATACAACCCTTACACCTCACCCCCTTGCATGCATTATAATTCTTGCTCCAGGCTTGCTGAGTACCAATCATAGGTGTACTCAGCCTTGCTTTCAAATGATTACAGGTACATGGACATGTAGGGCACCCCGGCCCATCCCCTCCTTGAATGGGTCATAATGCCACTCTCCGTTAAGGCGAAGGTAGATGTTCTTCATTTGCTGCGCTTTTATTGCTTCCGGTTCTAACCCTGTGTAAAACCTGTATCAGCGTACTGATCCAGGGACTGATACAGGTGATTAAGGGACGTCCGAAGGATGGTCCCCACAATCTCATCGCCCAATGGCTAACTTGTACTCTTATAGAGTCTATGTAATACAAGATCAACAACAGGACATAGGGTATTACTCCTAGTTGCCGTCCCGAACCTGTATAAATCTTGTGTCACATAACCATCGAACTCCAAGTACTGCAAACACCCCACCAAAACTCTACCGCCTAGGGATACCCCTCGGCGGAATTGCCGGTAGAACACCGACAGTACGACTATTCACCCCCTCTAGTCAACATTAAGATCCTTTCAATTGGTACCAGAGTTGGGGCTCTCAATTACAGGCTTACCCGCCTTGAGAGAATATGTCGATGGGAGGTGATGTATTTCTAGAAATTCTATTGCCCGATGGTTCGAATTATGCATCTTGGTCCACTCATGTGCTTAGTATTTTTAAAACCATGGATCCTCTAATCGAGAGAATTGTAGATGTGAGCATTTCTCCACCAAGTGTTGATTGCTGCAATCTAACCAAAGTGGAAGAGAAATGCCTACAACTCAATGCTCAAGCATTTAATGTTTTGATTCGTGCTATGAGTGAAGATGTATATTATTTCATCATGGATGGTGATTTTGATGATGGTATGTGTTGGCACTCCTTAGCCTAACTAAAATCCGCAAGCGCACGGAGTCCGATGTAGCCTTTCACCAGGGGAGTAAGAACCTGGATATCGAATCCAAGGAACGGTAGACGCGACTGGCCTAGAACTTTTCTAACCGGACCCACCAAGGAGCAAAAGGATAAATGGGTAGAGAGCTTGACTTTAGTTAGCTACTCGTTACCCCAGACAAACTATCGATATCTAACCTGATCTGCTTCGACGGCTAGAACGGGAAGAAATCAGAACGGGGTGAGAGAGGGGTTCTTCCGGGCTCAGCACTACTGTTATGAGTACACCCGAACGTGGTGGAGTACAAAGGACGGACAGGGCTGTCACCACCTGCCGCCTACCACTGCAGTTCCGTGGGGTGCAACACAACCTGAGGTGACTAGCCAGCACAGGCACCACGCTTAAGCTTTCAGTCACTGACCTCCACCCAACGCGAAGGGCTATAGAGGAAACCCCAAACAAGAGTCGCTGTCACTCGCGCAGACTCAGGTACCCGCAGATCAAGATAAAAACGATAACTTGCTGAAAGTAAGTTGTAAACTAGCGAGGTACTAAAGGCAAGAGACCGAGGACTTACTGCAGATAACTCTTGAATATATTCCTCGGGGGCGGAAATGTTGAGACGAGACCGAGAGAGAAATCCTGGACTCTCTCTACAAAGCTCGGCTGTCACCCGAGCAACTCACGCACTCTCTCCCTACTCTAACTCTAAAGATGAGAGCAAAAACCCACTAAGCTACTCTTCTCTCCTTTGGATGGTTGATGGATGCTTTCTCAAGGTGAAGGAGGGTCCCTTTTATAGTCTTCAAGGGCGGTTGCAGGCGTCAGGATTAAGCTAACCCTCTGCTTAACTGCCACGCGAAGGGGGACAGGTGGCGGCCTCTGGGGGAGGCCGGCCGGCCTAGGCCAGGCCGACGGCCTGGCCTGGCTGCCCCGTGGCACCGCCTTCTTCAGGGACGCTCTGGATTGCTCCCTGAGGTCGGTAACGGTTGCTTTGGATCAAAGCTGTCCGAGAATCCAATGTTGGTGGGCCCTTCAATCCATGCAAATGTAGCTTAGGCCTTTCGGTTTCTTGGATCAAACCGATGTTAATCGCACGTCTCATGATCATTTATGTTGTGTTTGTGATCTCCTGGATCAGTGACGTGGCAAGTGGCCACAGAAGGGGGCCGGTCGGCCTGGCATAGGCCGGCCAGCCTGGCTTGGTGCCCAATGTGGCTCAGCTTTTGCTTGCTTGCTCCTGCACTCACAAATTATATAATACTTGTGGAACTCATTAGAATTAATCAATTTTACTTTGTTATGAGCAAGATGAGCCTAAATTTGATGGAATGTTGGTGGTGAAACCGTATCGTAACGACCACCAACATGCCCCCCTACCTGAACTTTGCTAGTCCCTTAGCAAAGAATGAATTAAATCACCGGGACTTTCGCAAGATCAGGGTCATGAGCTCAAGGTATACACAAGTCATATCTCTAAGTTTTCTTTCATACCTTGGATTCTGGTGGCTAACACCATCATCTTCATCAATTGAGTCTTAGAACAACTCATTGATTGGTCGAGCACTTCTTCCTCTTGGCGTTTGGAGTTTTTGATAATTTTATAAAGAAAACGAGGCATCCCCTTGTTATTTCTCAACATCTCTCGATCACTCATAGTGTTTGGATCCTCCCCTGGGCTTAGAATCAAGCCTCTCTATGTTATAAGGTGGAGCTTTTGAGATGTTGCTCACTCTTCTTTATTTATTTTGCAAGATCGAAGAACTTGTCTAATCATCCCTACTACTCATACATCTTGGCCAAGTGCATGTGTACTTTGATTTTTGAGTGCTTGTTCCAGCATCTTTCATCTTTCCCCTTTTTCTTTCTCTTTTTTTTCTGAAGATAAGGAGTGTATCATTCCTTTCTTCTCTCTTTTTTTTCAGGGGGATGAAGAGCTTTCAACAATTGGGACTTTATTGATGCTCGTGTACATGGATGGCCATGACGAACAAGATAGCACGAACGTGAAGGCAAGTAATTCAAGCAAGCTCAAAATTTAGAAGGTAGCTATGTAGAAGTTTCAACTTGAACTTGTTATATGGCTTTGGATAGGACATTTCAAGTTGATGATAACAAGGGTTGCCTTAAGTTTTATTTTCAAAAACAATCTCCAAAACCTTGAATCGGAAGGCTCAACTTCTCAAATCATCATATCATAAGAATCAATTAACGAGAATCAGGCAATCCTATCAAAAAGTTCCAAGGAGATGAAATACTCTGTCATGAAATATCACAAGTATATCCAAGGTGCCATGCGCAGGGGTTCACTTTCAGGAGTTTTGATCAAGTTTTAAAATTATTTAGCCAGGCATTTTAGATCAAAATCATGAAAAGATCAAATGTAGGGGTTGCAAACCGTGTCCTAGAGTCGAGTCGACGACGATGGCCACAGGCCCAGGCCGATCGGCCCAGTAGAGGCCGGCCGGCCTGGCCTGTAGCCAGGCGTCCCGATTCAGGTTCCTCGTTTATGTGATTCGCGAGGTTACGCAGTGGGCACGGGATCTCCTCGAGCGGCTGCAGTAGGGGGCCGGCCGACCTGGCCTAGGCCAGCCGGCCTGGCATTGTGCCAGGTCCAGTCCTGCTTTGGCCAGCGACCAGTACACCTCCTGTACATCAGTGTTTCTGCGTGCTTCACTGAAATATTAGTCCGAGGGGTTGGTTGGCACACAAGTGTGCACCAACCATTCATTTTTTTTTCTTTTTCTTTGTATATGAGTCTCTTCTTTCAAATAAATAAATTTATTTTATTCAGATGGAGGGAAACAAACATGGGGGTGCTGAATACAAAGGGAAATTTGAATAAACTAAATAAAAAGGAAATTTAAACTAAGCACCCAAGAATCTAAACTAATCCTAGCCCTAACTACTCCTCCTTCGGGCGATAGAGGTGTTCATTGCCGGTGGCCTTCGCGAGGCGCTTGACCTTAGAGGCCATTGCCTTGCGAAGGATCTCGATCTTGTCGTCGGCCTCCATCTGCCCGATCACCACCTCCGCCACGTGCTCGTCCATATTGTTGACCTTGAGTTGCAGCGCGGCGAGCTTCCTCCTCAGCTCCTCCACGTCCTCCTCCTCCTCCTCATCGGACCACTCCATCTGCCCGGGAGGTCCTTGGATCGGAGGGGGCATCATGAAGCGCTTCCTCCCCTCGTCGGGCTTATTAGGGGCTAAGAAGAGCCCCTTCCCGATGCCTGGCCCTTCCCGGCGTGGAGGGCTAGGACTTCCCGGAGTGTACTGCGGTGAGTACCCCTGGCGAGGTGGAGATGAACAGCGGCACGATCTCCTTCTTGAGCGAAGAGGAGACGAGGCGCTTCCCGATGGCCTTCTTTGGGGACAAAAGTCCCGTAGTTGGCCTTCGGGGCGTCTTGGGCAGTGAACTCCCCTGACCCTCCTCCTTAGGATCACGGAGGGAGGCTCTGCCCAAAGGCGAGCCAGAGAGGCGGCGAGGGGATGCCAGCCGGCCTGCCCCAGGCCGATTGGCCTGGGAAAGGGGCCGCCGGGCCTCCAGCTGCGCGGCGACGGTTTCGACGAACGCCGCCCTCTCGATGATCCTGACGCTACTGGTGTTGGAGGAGCTGGGTGTCCCTTTCAAGGACTTGGATGGAGAATGGCTGCCTTGGGAGACCGAGTTGGAATCTTGGTGGCTCGATTGGGAGGCCATGGCTTGGATTTCTCAAAGGAGGGGAAGTTTCTGAAGAAGGGAGGCTCGAGAGTTCTGAGGGAGAAGAAGAGAGGGGGCCTTTCGATTTAAAACGACGCTCCTCTTTTCAAAACTCCACAAATTCTCGGAAAGGATAGCAGGGAGACCAATTCAAACGAGGAGCGTCCCGAGATGAGCCAGGGCTGGGCCGGTCGGCCTGGCTGAGGCTGGCCGGCCTGGCTCTGTCACGAGGGCCTCTGAAATTTTTCATGTGTGCTCCCATTGCTCTCCTACCAGAAATTCTTTAGGATTTGGCTAGAAAAAGTTTAAGGGAATGAAAATAGAAAAGGGAAATCTATCCTAGATAAGGGCCATTTTTAGGTCCTGCCCGGACCTGGACTAGGTATCTCGGTTAGCTCGTAGACGTCCATCTCTTTGAGCTCCGGCATTTCGGATTCGAGAAATATTTTCAATCTTTGGCCATTGGCCTTGAAAGTATTTCCATCATTATCCTGGAGGGTTATCGCGCCATGCTCGGCGGCATCTAAGACTTTAAAAGGACCTTCCCACTTACTTCTAAGCTTACCATGACCAAACAAGCGAATACGGGAGTTAAGAGTAATACCTGATCTCCCGCTTTGAAATGCTTGATCTTGATGCACTTGTCATGCCATCTCTTTGTTCTTTCTTTATATAGCTTGGCGTTGTGGTAGGCCTTTTCCCTCCATTCATCCAGTTCAGCCAATTGCATTCTTCTTTTGAGTCCGGCTGTCTGGAGATCCATATTCCACCTCTTGATCGCCCAATGGGACTTGAATTCTAGCTCAACCGGTAAGTGGCATGTCTTGCCATATACCAGTTCGTAGGGAGTCATCCCTATCGGTGTTTTGAATGCTGTTCTATATGTCCAAAGTGCTTCCGGTAGTTTTCGCTTCCACCCCGTCCCAATTGCATTGACCGTCTTTTGCAGAATGTTCTCGATTTGTTTGTTTGATGTTTCTGCTTGCCCGCTGGTCTGGGGGTGATAAGGTGTAGCCACTCGGTGGTCCACTCCTAAGTTGCTTAGGCACTTCCGGAACATCTTGTCGATGAAGTGTGATCCTCCATCACTGATCACGACTCGGGGTACTCCAAAACGGGGAAAGATGATCTCTTCGAACATCTTCCTTGAATTCTTCGAGTCGGCTGCCGTGCACGGAAGTGCCTCCACCCATTTGGAAACATAGTCGACTGCCACCAGGATATATTCACACTGCTCGGATGCAGGGAAAGGACCCATAAAGTCTATTCCCCACACGTCGAAAATCTCCAACTGGAGGTTATTTTGCAGTGGCATAGCATCACGGGCGTTGATATTCCCGTGTTTCTGACACCTGGCACATCTCCGTACGAATTCCTTAGCGTCTCCATACATGGTCGGCCAGAAGAATCCACTCTACCAGACCTTTGCATGGGTTCAGAAAATTCCGTAGTGTCCTCCGTACGGTGATGAATGGCAACGATCAAGGATCTTGTGTGTTTCCTCGTGAGGGATGCATCGTCGGAGTAATCCGTCAGCACAAACCTTGAACAGATAGGGGTCATCCCAAAGGTGAAATCTGCTGAGGTAGATTAACTTCTTTTTGTCTTCTCCTGGAGGCACATACCCAGTCACCATGAAGTTTACCAAATTTGCGTACCATGGACTGGATGTGGTGACCTTGAGGAGAGTATCATCTCTGAGATAGTCATTGATCGGAAGATCCGACCCTTGAACCTGCATTCTTGAGAGATGATCCGCCACACAATTATCTGTCCCCTTCTTGTCTCGTATTTCTAAATCAAACTCTTGAAGGAGCAGAATCCAACGGATGAGTCGTGGCTTGGCATCTTTCTTGGTCAAGAGGTACTTTAGTGCAGCATGGTCTGTGTATACTATCACTTTGGCACCAACCAAGTAAGATCTGAACTTGTCCATGGCAAACACCACTACCAGGAGTTCCTTCTCCGTTGTCGCATAGTTTAACTGAGCTCCGGTCAATGTCTTGCTTGCATAAGATATAGCGTAATGCTGTTTATCCTTGCATTGACCGAGCACTGCCCCGACTGCATAGTCGCTAGCGTCGCACATGATCTCGAATGGAAGATTCCAATCGGGCGGTTGTATGATGGGAGCTGAGATAAGTGCCTTCTTGAGGGTGTAGATGGCGAGAAGGCAATCATCGTCGAAGTTGAAGGGTGCTTCTTTAGCCAGAAGGCTTGTAAGAGGTCTGGCTACCCAGGAGAAATCTTTGATGAATCTTCGGTAAAAGCCAGCATGACCTAGAAAACTTCGCACACCGTTGACAATCGTCGGGGGTGGTAGTTGCTCAATAACTTCTATTTTTGCCTTATCAACTTCTATTCCTCTTTCTGACACCTTATGTCCCAGCACAATTCCTTCTCTGACCATGAAGTGGCACTTTTCCCAATTTAGGATAAGGTGATGCTCTTCGCACCTCTTGAGGACTCTTTCCAAGTGCTCGAGACAGTTGTCGAAGGTTTTACCATAGACGGTAAAGTCATCCATGAATACTTCCATGATCTCTTCGATCAAGTCAGAGAATATCGCCATCATACACCGCTGAAATGAAGCAGGTGCATTGCATAGGCCGAAAGACATCCGCCGGTAAGCGAACGTTCCGTAGGGGCAGGTGAAGGTAGTCTTGCTCTGGTCATCGGGATGAATAGGAATTTGATGATAACCAGAGTATCCATCAAGGAAGCAGAAAAATGAGTGGTTTGCCAACCGCTCAAGCATCTCGTCGATGAAGGGGAGAGGAAAGTGATCTTTACGGGTAGCTTTGTTAAGCTTCCTGTAATCGATGCACATCCTCCATCCAGTAACGGTCCTCTGAGGGATAAGTTCGAACCTGGATAACTGTCATTCCACCCTTCTTCGGCACAACTTGAACTGGGCTGACCCATTCACTGTCTTGCACGGGGTAGATTATACCCGCGTGCAGAAGCTTCAACACTTCTTTCTTGACTACCTCCCTCATCGCATCATTCAGCCGTCTTTGATGTTCTCTAGACGGCGTATGGTCCGGCTCCATAGGTATGCGATGGGTGCATAAGCTGGGGTTAATCCCCTTCAAGTCCTGTAGAGAATACCCGAAGACAGACCGGTGCTTCTCTAGGACTGTGATAAGCTGCCGAGTCTCATTCTCTGTCAGTTTGTCACTGATGACGACTGGCGAGCGTCGGTCATTGTGGAGGAAAGCGTATCTAAGTCCAGGAGATAGCAGGCTTCAACTCAAGAGGGGGGTGTTGTGGCTTTTCTTCCTCGTCGAGTTTTATAAAACCGTCCGTTTCTGCCTCTTGGATAAAATGGTTAGCCTCTTCAGCCTGTGAGGACTGAGCTTGCTCTTCTTGAGCGGAGCTAACTACTTTTTCCACTGGGTCTGTCTCGGATCGGGCCTCTGCGATAGTGTTCACTGACCGCACAAGGCTGACCGGGATGATCTCTTTACCAACCTTGAACTGTATCGTTGCTCGATCATGGTTCGGGTTGGCAAGGTGCTCTATTGGCTGTCCGATCAGGAAGAAGTTGTCGCCTCTAGGGATATCGAAAATGTGGAAGTCTATGAAAATCTTGTTGCGTCCCATGTGTACGGGCACAACACGGATGATTCCTCTGCATTCCATCATTTGGCCAGTCGATCCACTTGAGGTGCTTACGGGAGAAGGACCGGGGTTCGTCTGGTTGTACTCGTGATGCGAGTGCACTTGATATGATATTACTCCCGACCTTCGGTTCGTAGGCAACTTCCTGAGAGTCAGTTCCCTCAATAGCGCAATGGAGTACTCTGAAGTTGCGGGTGGTTCGGATGATGTCTTCGCAACTTTCAATTTCCTCCGTCCATTCCTTGCTCATGATCGCAGATAAACCCTCGATCTGCGGTACGGCTTCTGGAATAAATGCCTTAGACCTTGAACTTGCGCACACTTGTTCCATGGGCATACGTGATGTATTGCCGATCTCCAAGTACTCTTCTTCTGTAAAGAGCTCGGGAATGAAGTGCGGCAGATCGTCAAGAATATTTTCTTGGTCTGAGGACTTGGGGTGTTCGAGCACTTCCTCTATGATCGGAGGAGGCGGATCGAATGTGAGGGCGAGAAGTGGCTGTTTGTCTGTGGGGGTTGTTGGTGGTGTTGGTGGGTCGTCGAAAACGCCAGTGTACTCGGTAGAGTTGAGAACTTTTTCCAAGATCTCTCGTACCTCATCCACTGTCTTGTATAGCACTGACCCTGCGGAGGTGATATTCAAGAACTGTGCACTCTCCTGCTTCAATGCACCAACAAAATGCTGCATAAGTATTTCCTCTGGAATGTTATGCGGTGGCCCTGAGTTGGCCAATTTTATGAACCGCTCCCACGTGGCTCCAAGTGACTCATCGCCTTGCTGATATGTCATCAACTCAACTCTGAGCTTCAAGATCTTGGAGACAGGGTAAAAGAACAGACAAAACTCGTCTTTCAACTTGATCCAATCTCCGCTAAATCCCCTTGCAGTCCGGTCGTACCAAGATTTTGCATTTCCCATCAGAGAAAATGGGAAAAGGTTCCATCGTATAGTGTCTTGGTTTACGCCGGGTATAATAAGAAGAGAGCAATTCTCTTCAAAAACCTGCAAGTGAGCATAGGGACTTTCGTCCTTCGTTCCACCGAAAGACTGTGCACGAACCATGGCAACGAGACTGGGACTGGATCTCGAAGCCATGAGGTGGTATGGGGTGGCAAGATGAAGGCGGTTCCAAATACTCGCTAGATGGAACCGTCGGGTAACTAGGAGAAAACTCCATGTGGTAGATGGTTATGGGGGTAAAGGTGTACGGCTAAAAAAATCCTACACTAGTGTTGCTACCGTTCCCCGGCAACGGCGCCAGAAAAGCTTGTTGGCACTCCTTAGCCTAACTAAAATCCGCAAGCACACGGAGTCCGATGTAGCCTTTCACCAGGGGAGTAAGAACCTAGATATCGAATCCAAGGAACGGTAGACGCGACTAGCCTAGAACTTTTCTAACCGGACCCACCAAGGAGCAAAAGGATAAATGGGTAGAGAGCTTGACTTTAGTTAGCTACTCGTTACCCCAGACAAACTATCGATATCTAACCTGATCTGCTTCGACGGCTAGAACGGGAAGAACTCAGAATGGGGTGAGAGAGGGGTTCTTCCGAGCTCAGCACTACTGTTATGAGTACACCCGAACGTGGTGGAGTACAAAGGACGGACAGGGCTGTCACCACCTGCCGCCTACCACTGCAGTTCCGTGGGCTGCAACACAACCTGAGGTGACTAGCCAGCACAGGCACCACGCCTAAGCTTTCAGTCACTGACCTCCACCCAACGCGAAGGGCTATAGAGGAAACCCCAAACAAGAGTCGCTGTCAGTCGCGCAGACTCAGGTACCCGCGGATCAAGATAAAAACGATAACTTGCTGAAAGTAAGTTGTAAACTAGCGAGGTACTAAAGGCAAGAGACCGAGGACTTACTGAAGATAACTCTTGAATATATTCCTCGGGGGCGGAAATGTTGAGACGAGACCGAGAGAGAAATCCCGGACTCTCTCTACAAAGCTCGGCTGTCACCTGAGCAACTCACCCACTCTCTCCCTACTCTAACTCTAAAGATGAGAGCAAAACCCCACTAAGCTACTCTTCTCTCCTTTGGATGGTTGATGGATGCTTTCTCAAGGTGAAGGAGGGTCCCTTTTATAGTCTTCAAGGGCGGTTGTAGGCGTCATGATTAAGCTAACCCTCTGCTTAACTGCCACGCGAAGGGGGACAGGTGGCGGCCTCTGGGGGAGGCCGGCCGGCCTAGGCCAGGCGTGGCCTGGCTGCCCCGTGGCACCGCCTTCTTCAGGGACGCTCTGGATTGCTCCCTGAGGTCGGTAACGGTTGCTTTGGATCAAAGCTGTCCGAGAATCCAATGTTGGTGGGCCCTTCAATCCATGCAAATGTAGCTTAGGCCTTTCGGTTTCTTGGATCAAACCGACGTTGATCGCACGTCTCATGATCATTTATGTTGTGTTTGTGATCTCCTGGATCAGTGACGTGGCAAGTGGCCACAGAAGGGGGCCGGTCGGCCTGGCATAGGCCGGCCGGCCTGGCTTGGTGCCCAATGTGGCTCAGCTTTTGCTTGCTTGCTCCTGCACTCAGAAATTATACAAAACTTGTGGAACTCATTAGAATTAATTAATTTTACTTTGTTATGAGCAAGATGAGCCTGAAATGTGACGGAATGTTGGTGGTGAAACCGTATCGTAACGACCACCAACAGTATGCGTATGGATGCACATCGCATTTGGGAAAAACTTGAAGAAAGATATGGCAAATCCAAATGTGACGAAGAGGAATTCATTTTAGAGGAATTATTTGAGGACTGCTCTACTTCATCAAAAAATTAAGATGATGTCTCTACATCGACCACCTCACCAACATATGAGTCCATACATGTAAATGAAATGGTGAGAGCATCAAATTGCCATTCATGTCATGCTTCTACTTCTAGTTGTGCTCGTGGAACTAACCTTTTGAAGGAGAAAGAAGCATGTGGCCGATATAGAACAAATGAAGAATCAATGTCATCATTGTGTTCATTGTCCATTGCCGAAGATAATATGTCCCATGACAAATAGAACAAGAAGGCAAATGACCAAGTTTGAGAATATCATTGAAGGCCTACAAGAAGTACTTCAGAGGCAAAATGGGCGCCTCATTGAGAAGATCAAGGAACTAAAGGCTCAAACTAATGATCATGAGAAACTCAAGGATTCTCATACATCCTTAATTGGTAGGTATGAAAAATTGTCAATTGAGCATATTTTTACAGCTAACTCTACATCTTGTGTGGCTCAATTAGAGAAAGCTAATTGTGAGCTAAATGCTCAAGTTGAGGAACTCACTAGCAAGTATGTTAACCTACAAGACAAATTTGATGTTTTTTCATGCTCCCATGAAAAGCTTGTAGATTCCCATGTCATGCTAGACATAGCTCATTAGGTGATGGTAACTTCGGTAAATTCCTACCAACCTCATATACACAAGTGTATTTGCCCACAAGTTCATATTAAATTACCTTGTGCTAACCTATGTTGCTCCCAAGCAAATGGTTCTTGTGTTAAGCATGTTCTTATAGAAACTTGTAATGACCTCATTGCCAAATAAAATGATGAGCGCAAGCAAGAGGTTGAGAGGCTCAACAAGGACTTGATCAAATTGAAGGAAAAATGCAAAGCACAACCTTCTCAAGATAATCGTGATGACATGGTGAACAAGCTTGAAAAGGGTTCCATCGTGCAAAGCATTTTGAACCATCAAGAGTGTCTCAAGTCCAACAATGACATGGTAAACAAGCAAGGTCAAAAGAAGAGCAAGTTTGCTACCACTTGCTTCAAGTGCAAGAATGAGGGTCACCATATGAGAGATTGCTCCTTGAAGAAGGAATTAAGGGATATGAGCAAGGTCCAAGAAAAGAAGAAGAGTTTGGCTCATGTCAAGTGCTTCAAGTGTGCCAACCTTGCACATGTTGTGTCGAAGTGTCCTACTAAGCTTGATGACAAGACCACACTTCCAAAAAAGAGAACAAGAAGATCAAAAAGGAAATGTTATGGTTACAATGAGAAGGGACATGAAATTCTATCATGTTCTCAAAAGAAGGAGGCAAACCGGCAGTGAGCAAGTCAAGAAGCAAGATGGAAAGAAGAAGACATCTTGCAAGGACAAGCATCACACTTGCTACACTTGCCGAGCAAAGGGTCATATTGGTAAGAATTGTCCCATGGGTAAGATTCCTAAGCCTAACTTTTCAATTCATGATGATTTGCTTAGGATGGTTAAAAATGGTACTTGTGCAACTAAGATGACTGATTTACCTCTCGCTATCACAAATGCCATTTGGATGCCAAAATCTTGTGTGACTAATCTTCATGGACCCAATATGGTTTGGGTAGCAAAATGTGCTTGATAAGTTAAATATGTACTTGGAGATGTATTGAAGAACTTGGCATGGTTGATAGAAAACATATTGGATATATCATCTCAAGATTCTAACATTTGGGTTTTCTCATGGCTATTAGAAAGAAGTGCCGAGTTTGGAAATTATTGATATGTCTCAAACTTCAATATCACCTTGGTAACAAGTACTCTAGCTTGAGCTATCTAGCCTTTTTGCCTTGTGAAAGTGATAGTTGTTCATAATTTTTTTTGAGCACTTAAATGTGGCTAGGTTAAATTGAGCAAAATTTCTTATTTTATGCCATATGATGCTTTTAATGGCTCTCTAGTAGATCACGATCTTGTGGATGGTATAGGACATAAATTTATGGTTAAATATGTTGAAGGAATTGATCCATTCTCTATGAAGTATGCTATGTGCGGAATTTCCATAAAAAATTAGAAATTACAAATTTATCATGAAAACCACCCCAACACAAGATCTAAGGGAAATTCAAAGAAGTGGAGTGAAAATGGAATCTTATCTACACATGCATCATCCAAGAGCTAATCAAGTATCAAGATATCACATCATCAACCATGTTCATGAGGACATCTCAAAATGGTAGTAATTACTAGATCTCAAGTTCATGGTTATTTTATTCTAAAAAAACACTACAACACAGCATTTATTCCGTGACAGAATCATTCTGTCGCGGATTGTCGATTTTTCGTCGCAAATTCATTTCCGTGACGGTTTCAGATTCTGTTATTGATTGAGCGTCATTGATTAAATCGATCGATAAATCTTAAAAAACCGTCACGGATTGAACAATCTGTGACGGTTTCATACCGTCGCAAAACAGCCCGAAGCCCACTCAGTCCAACCCAAAGCCCAGTTTTACCGACGGAAATAACCGTCACGGATTGCTGTTGATGTGGCCCCAACGTGGGCGACGACGTGGCAGCCTACGTGGACGATGATGTGGCAGCCTACGCGGACGATGACGTGGAAGCCTACGCGGACGATGACGTGGCGCCAGCCAGGATGATGACGTGGAATTTGTGCTGACGTGGCTGCTGACGTGGACATTTGACATTTCTGATTTTTGACTGGACATTGACTTTTCATTCTGGGCCAATATTAGAAGTGTGACGCTTTCAGGCCAAATTTTCGGCCCATATACATTTCAGCCCACAATGATTTCTTTTGAATCATTTCAGCCCACAATATTCAAATAATCAGTGACTTCAGCCCAACCAACAAGCCCACATAATGAACTAGAATTCAGCCCACATAATCAACCTGAATTCATCCCACACAATCAACCAGAATTCAGCCGACATAATCAACCAGAATTCACATTTCAAACAAGAATTCAGCCCACACCTCAAGTTTCATCTTGCATCAGAAGCAAGGAAAGCGTACAAATAAGCCAGACAACAAGTCTAAAGACATCAATAAGATTGCAACCAGACAACAATAAGTCTACAGCTCCAGCAACCCAACTCGACCTGCAACATCTTGCATCATACCATATTGAAGTCCACCAGCTCCAGCAATTCCTCTAGCTGCTAGCAACACCAAAAATCAAAAATGTAAGGCAGTGAATTGGCACTGCGAATAAGCCTCTGGCAGTGTGCATAAACCAACAAACTGTAGCAATGAACTAGCAGTGTACTAGCAGTTTACCAATCAACAGAAGATAGGCAAAATCTATACCATTCAATCTGACATACCATTAATAGAACTAGTGAACTAGCGAACCAATCAACAGAAGATAGGCACAAGCTTATAGACAAAATCTGACATACCCTTAATTCAATCAGCTGGTAGATGTTGACTAAATCTCCGCTCCAATCTTGCTTCAAACTCATCTTGCTGCTTCTTCATCTCCTCCTTGTCCTTTAATCTTGCCTGCTCAGATTCCTTTGCTTTCTTTTCCAAATCATCCACCTTTGCACGAAGATCAACATTTGCTTGCTTCTCCACTTCCAGTTGTGCTTGAACTTTCTGTAAAGTGGACCTCGGTCTTGCAGTCTTGATCCCCACATTCTGAAGGAACATGTTCTTCTTGGTGTTGTCCTCAAGTACAGCAGCTACAACCTCAGTCGTGGAGTTGGGTTCTTCACCTTCTCCTGGTGGTGATGTCAACTGAGCTTCCATTTCATCCTAGCAACAAAGTAGCAAAGAATGGTCCTGACCATGACACTGACTAACAAATGGAAACACGTCAAAAGAGAGCTGACTTACAATAGCCAGTTGCACATTAGGCGTGTGAGAAGAGGAAGGAGAAGGCGATTGAGAATAAGAAGAAGGACCTGGCTAGAAAGAAGGTTATCTGAATTTTTTTTTAGATATGAAATTTGCTGCTGCTGATTGCTTGCAAGATGAACATATACCTAGTAGATATTTCTGTGTTGTTGTTGGCACTCCTTAGCCTAACTAAATCCGCAAGCGCACGGAGTACGATGTAGCCTTTCACCAGGGGAGTAAGAACCTGGATATCGAATCCAAGGAACAGTAGACGCGACTAGCCTAGAACTTTTCTAACCGGATCCACCATGGAGCTCAAGGTAAGCGGGTAGAGAGTTTGACTTTAGTTAGCTACTCGTTACCCCAGACAGACTATCTATATCTAATCTGATTTGCTTCGACGGCTAGAACGAGAAGAACTAAGAACGGGGTGAGAGTGGGGTTCTTCCAGGCTCAGCACTACTGTTATGAGTACACCCGAACGTGGTGGAGTACAAAGGACGGACAGGACTGTCACCACCTGCCGCCTACCACTGCAGTTCCATGGGGTGCAACACAACCTAAGATGGCTAGCCAGCACAGGCACCACGCCTAAGCTATCAGCCACTGACCTCCACCCAACGCGAAGGGCTATAGAGGAAACCCCAAACAAGAGTCGCTGTCACTCGCGCAGACTCAGGTACCCGCAGACCAAATATGAATAAGATAAATTGCTAAGAGTAATTCGTAAACTAGCGAGGTACTAAAGTAAGGGACCAAGGACTTACTGAAGATAACTCCTGAAGTATATTCCTCTGGGGTGGAAATGTTGAGATGAGACCGAGAGGAAATCCTGGACTCTCTCTACAAAGCTTGGCTGTCACCCAAGCAACTCACCCACTCTCTCCCTAATCTAACTCTAAAGATGAAAACTCCTCTCTAGACTTCTCTTCTCTCCTTTGGATGGATTGATGGATGCTTTCTCAAGGTGAAGGGGGGTCCCTTTTATAGTCTTCAAGGGTGGTTGCAGGCGTCAAGCTTAAGCTAACCCTCTACTTAACTGCCACGCAAAGGGGGGCACGTGGCGGCCTCTGGGGGAGGCCGGCCGGCCTAGGCTAGGCCGATCGGCTTGGCTACCTCGTGGCACCGCCTTCTTCAGGGATGCTCTGGATTGCTCCCTGAGGTCGGTAACGGTTGCTTTGGATCAAAGCTGTCCGAGAATCCAAGATTGGTCGGCCCTTCAATCCATGCAAATGTAGCTTAGGCCTTTTCGGGTCCTTGGATCAAACCGACAATGATCGCACGTCTTAGGATCTTTGGTGTTGTATTTGGGATCTCCTGGATCATTGATGTGGCAAAGGGCCACAGAAGGGGGCCGGTTGGCCTATGCTAGGCCGGCCGGCCTGGCTTTGTGTCCAAAGTTCTTCATCTTTTGCTTGCTTGCTTCTGCACTCACAAATTATACAAAACTTGTGGAACTCATTAGAAATAACCAATTTTACTTTGTTATGAGCAAGATGAGCCTGAAATGTGACGGAATGTTGGTGGCGAAATCGTATCGTAACGACCACCAACATGCCCCCTACCTGAACTTTGCTAGTCCCTTAGCAAAGAATGAATTGAATTATCAGGACTTTAGCAAGATCAGGGTCATGAACTCAAGGTATACACAAGTCATATCTCTGAGTTTTCTTTCATACCTTGTATTCCGGTGGCTAACACCCTCATCTTCATCAATTGAGTCTTAGAACAACTCATTGATCGGTCGAACACTTCGTCCTCATGGTATTTGGAGTTTTTGATAATTTAATAAAGAAAGCGAGGCATACCCTTGTTATTTCTCAATATCTCTCGATCACTCATAGTGTTTGGATCCTCACCTTTGGCTTAGAATCAAGCCTCTCCTATTCCTTCATTTTGGGGTGGAGTTTTTGGGATCGGAGTTGCTCACTCTTCTTCATTTATTTTGCAAGATCGAAAAGCTTGTCTAATCATTCATACCACTCATAAATCTCTGGCCAAGTGCATGTGTACTTGATGTTGGAGTACTTGTTCAAGCATCTTTCATCTTTCCCCTTTTTCTTTCTTCTTTTTTTTTATGAAGATAAGGAGTGCATCATTCCCTTCTTCATTTTTTTCAGGGGGATGAAGAGCTTTGACAATTTGGACTTTATTGATGCACGTGTGCGTGAATGGCCGTGATGAACAAGATAGCATGAACGTGAAGGCAAACAATTCGAGCAAGCTCAAAATTTAGAAGATGGTTATGCGGAAACTTCAACTTGAATTTGATATATGGCTTTGGATAGGACATTTCAAGTTGATGATAGCAAGGGTTGCCTTAAGTTTTTTTTTTCAAAAACAATCTCCAAAACCTTGAATCGAACGGTTCAACTTCTCAAATCATCATATCGTAAGGATCAATTAACAAAAATCAGGTATTCCTATAAAAGTTCCAAGGTAAATGAAATCATTGCTCAAGAAATATCACAGATGTATCCAAGATATCATTCGTAGGGGTTCACTTTCATGAATTTTGATCAAGTTTTAAATTTATTTAGCCAGGAATTTTTCTTGAATCAAAATCATGCAAGGATCAAGTGTAGGGGTTTCAAACCGTGTCCTGGAGTCAAGCCAGCGAAGTTGGCCACAGACCCAGGCCGATCGGCCCAGTATAGGCCGGCCGGCCGGCCTGGCCTTGTTGCCAGACATCCTGGTTCAGGTTCCTTGTGTATGTGATTTTAGGATTACGCAGCGGGCACGGGATCTCCTCGAGAGGCAGCAGCATGGGGCCGGCCGGCCTGGCTTAGGCTGGCCGACCTGGCATTGTGCCAGGTCGTGCCCCGCCTTGGCCAGTGACCAGTAAACCTTCTGTACGTCTGAGTTTCTGCGTGCTTCACTGAAAGTTTAGTCCGAGGGGTTGGTTGGCACACAAGTGTGCACCAACCATTCATTTTTTTCTTTTATGAGTCACTTCTTTCAAATAACTAAATTTATTTAATTCCAAACATGGGAAACAAAGATGGGGGTGCTGTATACAAAGGGTGTTTGAAGGAAATAAAGCAAAGGAAAAGTAAATCAAGCACCCTAGAACTAAACTAATCCTAGCCTAAACTACTCCTCCTTTGGGCGATAGAGGTGTGCGTTGCCGGTGGCCTTCGCAAGGCGCTTGACCTTAGAGGTCATTGCCTTCCGGAGGACCTCAATCTTGTCTTTGGCCTCCATTTGCCCGATCATCGCCTCCGCCACTGCGCTCGTCCATATTGTTAACCTTGAGCTGCAGCGCGGTGAGCTTCCTTCTCAGCTCCTCCACGTTCTCCTCCTCCTCCTCATCGGACCACTCCATCTTCCCGGGAGGTCCTTGGATCGGAGGGGGCACCATGAAGCGCTTCCTCCCCTCATTGGGTTTCTTAGGGGCTAGAAAGAGCCCCTTCCTGATGCCCGGGCCGCTCCGGCGTGGAGGGCTAGGACTTCACGGCGGGTACTGCGGCGAGAACTCCGGCGAGGTGGAGAGGAAGAGCGGCACGATCTCTTTCTTGGATAGGGAGGCAACGAGGCGCTTCCCGATGGCCTTCTTTGGGGACAAAAGTCCCGTAGTTGGCCTTCGGGGCGTCTTTGACAGTGAACTCCCTTGGCCCTCCTCCTTGGGATGCAGGAGGGGGCTCTGCCTGAAGGCGAGCCAGAACGGCGGCGATGGGAGGCCGGCCAGCCTGCCATAGGCCGATCGGCCTGGGCAGAGGCCCGCCGGCCCTCCAGCTTCACCACCACGGCCTCGACGAACGCCGCCCTCTCGATTATCCTGACGCTGCTGGCATTGGAGGAGCTAGGCATCCCTTTCAACGATTGAGATGGAGAATGGCTGCTTCGGGAGACCGAGTTGGAGTCTTAGTGGCTGGACTGGGAGGCCATGGCACGAATTCTCAAAGGGGGGGGGGGAGAGTTTCTGGAGAAGAGAGGCTCGAGAGTTCTGATGGGGAAGAAGAGAGGGGAGCCTTTCGATTTAAAATGACGCTCCTCTTTCAAAACCCCACAGATTCTCGGAAGGGATAACGGGGAGACTCTTTCAAATGAAGAGCATCCCGGGACGAGCCCGGGCTGGGCCGATCGGCCTGAAGTAGGCCGGCCGGCCTGGCCCTGTCTCTGGAGCCCCTGAAATTTTTCAGGTGTGCTCCACTCGCTCTTCTTCAAGAAGTTTCTTAGGATTTGGCTAGAAAAAGTTTAAAGGAAAGAAAAAGAAAATAGGAAAGGGAAATCTATCCTAGATAAGGGTCATTTTTATGTCCCGCCCGGTCCTGGACTAGGTATCTCGGTTAGCTCATAGACGTCCATCTCTTTGAGCCCCGGCATTTCGGATTCAAGAAATATTTTCAATCTTTGGCCATTAGCCTTGAAAGTATTTTCGTCATTATCCTGGAGGGTTATCGCGCCATGATCGGCGGCGTCTAATACTTTAAAAGGACCTTCCCACTTACTTCTAAGCTTACCATGACCAAACAAATGAATACGGGAGTTGAAGAGCAATACCTGATCTCCCGCTTTGAAATGCTTGATCTTGATGCGCTTGTCGTGCCATCTCTTTGTTCTTTCTTTATAAAGCTTGGCGTTGTGGTAGGCCTTCTCCCTCCATTCATCCAGTTCAGCCAATTGCATTCTTCTTTTGAGTCTGGCTGTCTGGAGATCCATATTCCACCTCTTGATCGCCCAATGGGATTTAAATTCGAGCTCAACTGTTAAGTGGCACGTCTTGTCGTATACCAGTTGGTAGGGAGTCATCCCTATCGGTGTCTTGAATGCTGTTCTATATGCCCAAAGTGCTTCCGGTAGCTTTCGCTTCCACCCTGTTCCCATTGCATTGACCGTCTTTTGCAGAATGTTCTTGATTTGTTTGTTTGATGTTTCTGCTTGCCTGCTGGTCTGGGGGTGATAAGGTGTAGCCACTCGATGGTTCACTCCTAAATCGCTTAGGCACTTCCGGAACGTCTTGTCGATGAAGTGTGATCCTCCATCACTGATCACGACTCGGGGTACTCCAAAATGGGGAAAGATGACTTCTTCGAACATCTTTCTTAAATTTTTCGAGTCGGCTGCCTTGCATGGAAGTGCCTCCACCCATTTGGAAACATAGTCGACTGCCACCAGGATATACTCACACTGCTCGGATGCAGGGAAAGGACCCATAAAGTCGATTCCCCATACATCGAAAATCTCCAATTGGATGTTATTCTGCAATGGCATAGCATCACGGGCGTTGATATTCCCGTGTTTTTGACACCTGGCCATCTCCGTACGAACTCCTTAGCGTCTCCATATATAGTCGGCCAGAAGAATCCATTTTGCCAGACCTTTGCATGGGTTCGGAAAGTTTCGTAATGCCCACCGTACGGAGATGAGTGGCAGCGGTCAAGAACCTTGTGTGTTTCCTCGTGAGGGATGCATCTTCGGAGTAATCCATCAGCACATACTTTGAATAAGTAAGGGTCATCCCATAGGTGAAATCTGTTGAGGTAGATTAACTTCTTCTTGTCTTCTCCCGGAGGCACATACCCAGTCACCATGAAATCTATACCTATACTAATCACAGACTCTTTAGAAATTCCCACGTTAATTGAAAAAAGAAAAATATCTGGCCATCCATTCATCATTGGGATCGAGATCTAATGGTTAGGATGAAAATAACAATCTCACGGGGCCTGGAAGTTGTAAATGGAAATTAAATCCACCGTTCATATATTAATATTTTTTATTCCAAATTAAAGCACGGTAGCAAGAGTCCAACCGAATTGGTCATGCATGCGTATACCTTTTCTCTAATTTTTTCCCCCACGTTACTATAGAGTGTAGGAAAAAATTGATTCGGCCTTGCAAAAACAAGGAAATAACCTGACGTAAAATAATACATAAATAATCTATACATGTGTAATCCTTTTATTTCTTCCACGCACGTTACGAAGAGTCCAATGGAACCCAGCCCTCAAGCACCATTGAGAGGCAGGAACCGAATAATCCTAGACGACACGTACATCATCTGAAGTGACGTATCTTGGAAAAATCGTGATGTTCTATTGTTCCGGCCGCCGGCCTCTCATGTTCATGTCGCATCTTTGTTGTGCATAGCGTGCCTGCACACAGGAAGGTCGCCATGCATATTAACTGCCAGCAACCTTGAATCAGCCTCCATCGCGGCTGGACAACGAGGACGTTGGTTGCATGACCCATCATCGGTGCAGACTCCAACTTTCGTTCCACAACCAATAGTCAGCACTCAGCGCTGACTCCATTGCCACGGCAACCCCAACAGCATTCTGCTCAGGCCAGCAGCAGGATGCTTTTCATCTGCACGTTTTTGTTAAACAGATCATTATCCTATTCCAAAGTACACAGGTCGAAGAAAGACGTGTCCGTGTACGCATTTCTGTTGTGCTCTATCTCCATGATAACAAGGGAGAGTGCGAGGTCTGCATTGTAGGCGGCAAGAATTTTGCCTCTGATCTATTAACTCCATATCCATGCAATTCTTCGTTAGAGTTTTTGTTGGATGGGATTCTGATGCTCTGACTTTAAATTCTATTTGCTGATCTGGTTTAGATTTGCAACAAACTTTGGAAGAGGACACATTGATACTGCATGATAGAGGTCTTAATCCCTGTAAGACTGTCAGTTTTAACACACAATCAAATTTTCGTACATCTTTTAACCATTTCATTTACTTTGCTTTTCTCCTTGCTTTCTTTCTTAAGAAGGAAAGGCATTAGGTTTGGTGTTCTACCGCATATCGTAGGAGTTCATCAAACCAGATGAGTTTTTTTGAAGGTAGCCATATTTCTTCTCTACATTTCAAAAAAAAAAAAAACTAGCAGAAAAGGTATACATGGACTTCTTGCAATTCGTCCAAACAGTTGTTCCAGTTGGTCATGCTGAGAACCGTATGGATGTATTACTGTATTAGGAATATTAAATTCAGATCTTTGAGCAATTTGTGTCGAAACACAAGATGGGATTTATCTCGGATAGCTAGATTACATGACATATATACATGAACGCAATCAAATAAGATGGAGAGCTAGGGGATTACACTAAACGCTCATTGGGGTTCTTTCCTCCTCCGTGCTGAGTGTTTCATTTTTTTCCTTCAGTATCAGTTGTTGATCAATCATTCAAATGGATTCATAAAGATGTTTTCTTCAGTAAAAGTACTTAATTTTTTTAATTATTAAGAGATGTATATATATTCTAATCTTTTTGCCCACAGAAATAGCTGATCCAATATATCAATGAACCTCACAGTAAAAAGCGATTGTTTCTTTTTGTCCATGGAAATAATTAAAGCTCATAGTGTGACTACGAGCTCTTTAACGTGCAGCATATGCTTAAATTTTCAAGAACTATTAATTATGAATAATAGCCGATCCTACATGTCAATGAACCTCAACATAACGTTTTGCTATATGTTTATCTGATAAGGTACTTATGAAGAGCAATGCTTTACACATATCTTTATGACTAAAATTTTTCAGATATTTAGGATATGTTTCAACCACAAAAAACATAAATTTATGATTTTAAATGCAAAAATTATGTTACACATTTTCGTTTGTTCATATTTATAAGTCAATAAAATCCTAATTAAATTAAATTAACCACTTAACAGAATAATAAACTAGCCCGTGCGAATGCACGGGTTTACGACTAGTTTACCAAATTTGCATACCATGGACTGGATGTGGTGACCTTGAGGAGAGTATCATCTCTGAGGTAATCATTGATCGGAAGGTCCGACCCTTGAACTTGCATTCTTGAGAGATGATCCACCACACAATTATCTGTCCCCTTCTTGTCTCGTATTTCTAAATCGAATTCTTGAAGGAGCATAATCCAACGGATGAGTCATGGCTTAGCATCTTTCTTGGTCAAGAGGTACTTCAGTGCAGCATGGTCTGTGTATACTATCACCTTAGCACCAACCAAGTAAGATCTGAACTTATCCATGGCAAACACCACTGCCAGGAGTTCCTTCTCCGTTGTTGCGTAGTTTAACTGAGCTCTGGTCAATGTCTTGCTGGCATAGGATATGGCGTAATGCTGTTTATCCTTGCATTGACCGAGCACTGCCCCGACTGCACAGTCACAAGCGTCGCACATTATCTCGAATGGAAGATTCCAGTCGGGTGGTTGTATGATGGGAGCTGAGATAAGTGCCTTCTTGCGGGTGTAGAAGGCGAGAAGGCATTCATCGTCGAAGTTGAAGGGTGCTTCTTTAGCCAATAGGCTTGTAAGAGGTCTGGCTTCCCGAGAGAAATCTTTGATGAATCTTCGGTAGAAGCCAGCATGACCCAGAAAACTTCGCACACCCTTGACATTCGTCGGGGGTGGTAGTTGTTCGATAACTTCTATTTTTGCCTTGTCAACTTCTATCCCTTTTTCTGTCACCTTGTGCCCCAGCAAAATTCCTTCTCTGACCATGAAGTGGCACTTCTCCCAATTTAGGATGAGGTGATGCTCTTCGCACCTCTCGAGAACCTTTTCTAGATTTCCGAGACATTGGTCG
Organism: Urochloa ruziziensis; assembly: GCA_015476505.1. Lineage (NCBI taxonomy): Eukaryota > Viridiplantae > Streptophyta > Magnoliopsida > Poales > Poaceae > Urochloa > Urochloa ruziziensis. The sequence goes on along the minus strand of CM027123.1, from coordinate 50,608,906 downwards.
AAGGTTTTGCCATAGACGGTGAAGTCGTCCATGAATACTTCCATGATTTGCTCAATCAGGTCAGAGAATATCACCATCATACACTGCTGGAATGAAGCAGATGCGTTGCATAGGCCAAAAGACATCCGCTGATAGGCGAATGTTCCGTATGGGCAGGTGAAGGTAGTCTTGCTTTGGTCATCGGGATGGATAGGAATTTGATGATAACCAGAGTATCCATCAAGGAAGCAGAAAAAAGAGTGGTTTGCCAGCCGCTCAAGCATCTCGTCAATGAAGGGGAGAGGGAAGTGATCTTTACGGGTTGCTTTGTTGAGCTTCCTGTAATCGATGCACATCCTCCATCCAGTAACGGTCTTCTGAGGGATAAGCTCGTTCTTCTCGTTCTGGATAACCGTCATTCCACCCTTCTTTGGCACAACTTGAACTGGGCTGACCCATTCACTGTCTTGCATGGGATAGATTATACCCACGTGCAGATGCTTCAACACTTCTTTCTTGACTACCTCCCTCATTGCATCATTCAGCCGTCGTTGATGTTCTCTAGACGGCGTATGGTCCGGCTCCATAGGTATGCGATGGGTGCATAAACTAGGGTTGATCCCCTTCAAGTCCTGTAGAGAATACCCGAAGACAGGCCGGTGTTTCTCTAGGACTGTGATAAGCTGCCGAATCTCATTCTCTGTCAGTTTGTCACTGATGACGACTGGCGAGCGTCGGTCGTTGTGAAGGAAAGCATATCTGAGTCCAAGGAGCAGCGGCTTTAACTCAGGAGGGGGGTGTTGTGGCTTTTCTTCCTCGTCGAGTTTCATAAAGCCGTCCGTTTCTGCCTCTTGGATGAAATGGTTAGCCTCTTCAGCCTGTGATGACTGAGCTTGCTCTACTTGAGCCGAGCTAACTGCTTCTTCCACTGGGTCTGTCTCGGATCGAGCCTCTGCGATGGTGTTAACCGCCCGCATGAGACTGACCGAGATGATCTCTTTACCAACTCTGAACTGTATCGTTGATCAATCGTGGTTCGGGTTGGCAAGGTGCTCTATTGGCTGTCCAATCAGGAAGAAGTTGTCACCTCTAGGGACATCGAAAATGTGGAAGTCCAGGAAAATTCTGTTGCATCCCATGTGTACGGGCACAACACGGATGATTCCTCTACATTCCATCATTTGGCCGTCGATCCACTTGAGGTACTTACAGGAAAAGGACCGGGGTTCGTCTGGTTGCACTCGTGCTGCGAATGCACTTGATATGATATTACTCCCGACCTTCGGGTCGTAGACAACTTCCTGAGTGTCAGTTCCCTCAATAGCGCAATGGAGTACTATGAAGTTGCGGGTGGTTCGGATGATGTCTTCGCAACTTTCTATTTCCTCCATCCATTTCTTGCTCATGATCGCAGATAAACCCTCAATCTGCGGTACGGCTTCTGGAATGAACGCCTTAGACCTTGAACTTGCGCACACTTGTTCCATAGGCATATGTGATGTATTACCGATCTCCAAGTACTCTTCTTCTGTAAAGAGCTCGGGAATGAAGTGCGGCAGATCGTCGAGAATAGTTTCTTGGTCTGAGGACTTGTGGTGTTCGAGCACTTCCTCTATGATCGGAGGAGGTGGATCAAATGTAAGGGCAAGGATTGGCTGCTTGTCTGTGGGGGTTGTTGGTGGGTCGTCGAAGACTCCTGTGTACTCGGTAGAGCTGAGAACCTTTTCCAAGATTTCTCGTACCTCGTCCACTGTCTTGTATAACACTGACCTTGCGGAAGTGATGTTCAAGAACTGTGCACTTTCCGGCTTCAATCCACCAACAAAATGCTGCGTAAGCATTTCCTCTGGAATGTTATGCGGTGGCCCTGAGTTGGCCAGCTGAATAAATCGCTCCCACGTGGCTCCAAGTGACTCATCACCTTGCTGATATGTCATCAACTCGACTCTGAGCTTTAAGATCTTGGAGACAGGGTAAAAGAACAGACAAAACTCGTCCTTCAATTTGATCCAATCTCCGCTAAATCTCATTGCAGTCCGATCGTACCAAGATTTTGCATTTCCCATCAGAGAAAATGGGAAAAGTTTCCATAGAATAGTGTCTTGGTTGACGTCGGGTATAATAAGAAGAGAGCAATTCTCTTCAAAAACCTGCAAGTGAGCATAGGGACTTTCGTCTTTCATTCCGCTGAAAGACTGTGCACGAACCATGGCAATGAGACTGGGACGGATCTCGAAGCCATGAGGTGGTATGGGGTGGCAAGATGAAGGCGGTTCCAAATACTCGCTAGATGGAACTGTCAGATAACTAGGAGAAAACTCCATGTGATAGATGGTTATGGGGGTAAAGTGTACGGCTAAAAAGATCCTACACTAGTGTTACTACCGTTCCCCGGCAATGGCGCCAGAAAAGCTTGTTGGCACTCCTCAGCCTAACTAAATCCGCAAGCGCACGGAGTACGATGTAGCCTTTCACCAGGGGAGTAAGAACCTGGATATCGAATCCAAGGAACGGTAGACGCGACTAGCCTAGAACTTTTCTAACCGGATCCACCAGGGAGCTCAAGGTAAGCGGGTAGATAGCTTGACTTTAGTTAGCTACTCGTTACCCCAGACAAACTATCTATATCTAATCTGATCTGCTTCGATGGCTACTCGGAACGGGGTGAGAAGGGGTTCTTCCGGGCTCAGCACTACTGTTATGAGTACACCCGAACGTGGTGGAGTACAAAGGACGAACAGGACTGTCACCACCTGCCGCCTACCACTGCAGTTCCGTGGGGTGGAACACAACCTGAGATGGCTAGCCAGCATAGGCACTACGCCTAAGCTATCAGCCACAGACCTCCACCCAACGCGAAGGGCTATAGAGGAAACCCCAAACAAGAGTCGCTGTCCCTCGCGCACAGATCAAACATGAATAAGATAAATTGCTGAAAGTAATTCGTAAACTAGCGAGGTACTAAAGGCAAGGGACCGAGGACTTACTGAAGATAACTCCTGAAGTATATTCCTCTGGGGTGGAAATGTTGAGATGAGACCGAGAGGAAATCCCGGACTCTCTTTACAAAGCTTGGCTGTCACCCAAGCAACTCACCCACTCTCGCCCTAATCTAACTCTAAAGATGAAAACTCCTCTCTAGACTTCTCTTCTCTCCTTTGGATGGATTGATGGATGCTTTCTCAAGGTGAAGGGGGGTCCCTTTTATAGTCTTCAAGGGCGGTTGCAGGCGTCAAGCTTAAGCTAACCCTCTGCTTAACTGCCACGCGAAGGGGGGCACGTGGCGGCCTCTGGGGGAGGCCAGCCAGCCTAGGCCAGGCCGATCGGCCTGGCCTGGCTGCCCCGTGGCACCGCCTTCTTCAGGGACGCTCTGGATTGCTCCCTGAGGTTGGTAACGGTTGCTTTGGATCAAAGCTGTCCGAGAATCCAAGGTTGGTGGGCCCTTTAATCCATGCAAATGTAGCTTAGGCCTTTCGGGTCCTTGGATCAAACCGACGTTGATCGCACGTCTCAGGATCTTTGGTGTTGTATTTGGGATCTCCTGGATCATTGACGTGGCAAAGGGCCACATAAGGGGGCCGATTGTCCTATGCTAGGCCGGCCGGCTTGGCTTTGTGTCCAAAGTTCTTCATCTTTTGCTTGCTTGCTTCTGCACTCACAAATTATACAAAACTTATGGAACTCATTAGAAATAACCAATTTTACTTTGTTATGAGCAAGATGAGCTTGAAATGTGACAGAATGTTGGTGGCGAAATCGTATCGTAATGACCACCAACAGTTGTCTGTGAAATTTGCTTAGGGCTGTTGTTTTTTTACATATGAAATTTGCTGCTGCTGCTGATTGTCTGTGGATATTTTTGGGTTGTAGCATTTGTAGACCTAGTAGATGCAGTGTGTTTAGAACATAGGAGAAGATGTTGTGCAGTATAGCATTGGCTATCAATGTGCTGAATTTGTTCCCTTCCAGCTAGTGCGTGCGAAAAATATCTAGCCTAATTGTGCTTTTGGAGGGAGAGTGTCTCCATTTGGTTCTATATAACAGCAAAAGAGTTTCATTTTGGGTTGATGAATAAAACCAGGCCTCCAATGCATAATTGCATTTTTCACAATTTCATATGTTTATGCCTTGAACTTATGCCTTGATTGAGAGAGTGACCTGGATATATTTATGCCTTGAACTTATTTCACAAAGAAGATAGCTGAGCTCATTGTTCTGCCTATTAGGATATATAGACAATATGCCAATGCATTTTTCATGATTTGTTTATTACCTTGGTTCTATCTCATGGATCAGACCAATATTCATTGTTTTAGCTTTGAGTAGCTTTGAGCTGATTGATCTTATTTTTGTACATATTGCAGCGTCGCATGGCCTGCGACTTGCACAATAAGATAGCTGCATCATAGATGAAGATCAATGCACTTGCTCATGAGCTGGCAATGGAAAAGGCCAGGAAGAAGGAATTTGGGCGTGCACTGATAGAGTTGTCCGGGAAGGCAGCTTGGGGATGGGAACAAACTGGTACTTGGTGGAAGGCCTATTAGGATCAGGCCAGCATCAGCATGTTAGAGTAGCATCAGCAAGCATTAGGAAAAATATTTCTATGTAATGTTGGTGTTCCTGCTAATTAAGTAGCTCATATGTGTACTGTGTGATGATTGGATCATATATTTGATGATTTAGTTGTTAATCCAAACATTGTATCGAAACCTACCTACCTAGATGGTGGTATGTATTCCTAGGCACAATTTCAATTGTTGCAAAAGTTTTATGCATTAACCAAGACATGAGATGGACCCTCTTGCATTGTTAATTGAATCAAGTGCATTTCATGAGCAATTCAAGTACTTGATACACATACTAAGGGGGAGCCTACTCCATATCTTTTGCTTTTGTGACTAACTGCTTCTTGCAGTGATGTATATAGTCTCTCGGTGAGAATGAGTTTTCAAGAATATGCTACATGCATTTGATCCAATTCGGTAAAAGTGTATATCTTCCTAAATTGGATCATAAATATTTCTCTTGTTTGGCTATTCTCTATGATATAGCTTAAATTCCCTTATTGGACATGGTTGACCAAACGTGCATAGAAGTTTACCTTCCACACATATGTGTATGCACAATCAAAAGGGCAAATTTAATCTATATTATAATATGTGTTATGGGTGTGCTAGAAATGCTTTATGTTATCTAAGGATGCTTATGCTAGTCTAAAAATTTGTGTGATGACTTGTTATTTCTTTGTTATTCTGAAATCTACGGAAGTTCCGCACAATTCTACGGAATTGTCGCACCTTATGTGCGGAAGTACCGTAGAATTGTACAGAACTTCTAGACATTTCAGTCGTGTTCAATTCTTGAATGAATAACTTGTCATATGCATCACATCTTATCTTTGTCACACTTGTTGCATCCCTTTGAAGCTAGATTGTAGTTGACTCCTCATGTCTTTCCTTGTATGTGTCATTTGACATTGTCATGGTCAAAACCTAAGATTCACTCTCTTGCACACATTGAAAGGGGAAATCAATCTATGTTGTGATGTTTTACCCTCTTGTGATTCACTTGCCTTCAATGTTTAAAGTATCACTTGGTGTGCAACTCTAGCTTGTGCTATTAAGGCTATTTCTTGCCTTTGTGAGGACATGAAGGTCGTTTCAATTGGTTCATCAAGGTTATGACTACAAGAGGTAGCAATTGAAACTCAAAATTAATTAAGTACAAGCATTGGAAAGCTCATGGTGAAGAAAATGAACATATAAGAACAAGGCTCAAAAGTTCAAGTCAAGGGCATTCTTAATTTGACCTAAGCGAGTTTATAGAAGATGATGTTGAATCCATGATCAAGAGTTGGAGTCTTATATTAGATTTTAAATAAAGCAACTTATGAGACGCACACTCTCATATGCCAATTCAAGTACCTCAAGGTCCCTTCAATTGGTATATTTTTAGGGATGCTTGAGAAATTTGATGTAAAGTATGCCGAGCCCATGAACAATTGTAGTCAATGCACATTTTGAGCCAATAATGAATGCGAGGTCAAAAGCAAAGGTACATCACTCCATGAACTATTGTATTACCTTTGAGCATCTAGGCTCTAATATGCTAGTATGTGCATTTATATGTATAACCTTGAGTCACACCATATGAAAGTTTGTCTTTCGGTGAAGACTAGAATATTATCTAGATATTTGGTGGATACCTCTTCTGGATGACATAAGCTTGTCATGTATTGAAAATACTATAAATATATATGAGGTATGAGCTAAATATGCTAGTTTCTATGCATCATGACTTAAGGTGTTGCATATACTTTGTTTAGTAGAATGTATATGGATAAATCATATGTGCCAAACCATTACCCGACTCCTCTCTTACTTATCCATCTTAATCTCTTCCTTCTAGTTTATAAACCTTTTTGGAGATTGATGCCAAAGGGGGAGAGATTTTGGGGGATAGTATAAGGGGGAGGAATTATTATTGTAGATATATTGCGGGTAAGGGGAGAGGCATGTAAGATTTTTCATTTGTGTGTGATGTGTGCAAAGATAGATTTTCAATTGGTATCTTCACAAAGGATTATTTATGATAGTATGTGATATTCATGCTTTGAATGGTGTAATGTTAATCTCATTGGATGAAATCACATCATCATGAACACCACAGTTATTATATTAACATCTTGCACCCCACAAATGCTAAGATATAGAAAGGGGGAGAGATAAATGACATGTTTCATTGTAAATGACAGAAAACTCATATCATAACTCAAATTGAAGATGCAACTAAGACAAGATTTAAATGGATATTATTTGGTCTTAGTGATGATTATTTTGTATGAATGATAAAAGATTGATATGTTGATCAAGAAAGAAGAAATGTTATCAAGAACTTAATATTTCAAAAAAGGAATTCATTGTTGATGCAAAGAAAAGCTTAACTCGACAACGGCAAGATAGGGTGAAGAAGTCAAACAAAGTCTTAGCTATGAGGTACTAAACGAAGGTGAAGGACAAGTGTTGGCTTGGGCCAATAAATCGTTGCTAGGGTGAAAAGGCTAGGACTTAAGAGAACTTCAAAGAACTAATCAAGCCATGAAGAGTTAATCAATTTAAAGTGTCAAATCATTATTGAATCATGAGGATTTAAGTGGCTTCAGGATATGAAGTTCATTATTGATCGTATATGATGAGAAGCCTCAAGGCACTAGCTCAAGGAGGATAATGCTCAAGAAAGAGATGCTTGCAACCCTCAAAGTACGAAATTGAAGAAAGGCAACATTGTTCAAGATATTCAAGATCAAGAGGTTCAATTAGGTTTTATGTTCATCTTGAGTATAGGTATGTTGCACTATCAAGAGGGATGCGACATTGAATGGTTTGACAAGTGTCGCTGCTCAAACTAACAAAGCCCATGTGCTAACATGAGAGAAACACTTTACCCAACACATGCACAAGATGGTTTTGGAGCTTGTTTTCAGTTGGAATGGATAGTCCTCTGAATAAGCTTTCCATAGAATCCAAAATCATATATTGAATTCGGGGTCTGGAGTAGAAAGTTATGGCCTTTCGTTTAAGGTCATGTGTGCTGGTTGAGGGACTTGTGGAGACTCCGTAGAATTGTGTGGAGACTCCGCAGGTTACATAGTCTCCAGCGATTTTTACGGAAGTTCTGAAGCTTTTTGTACCTAACAGCTAGTTTTCAAAGTCCAGAGGTTCCAGACTTGTTATGCGAAGATTCTGGACTTTAACAGCCCAACGACTAGTTTTTGGGGGACGAGTATTTATGCTCCCTTGCCCCTTCCCTTTGTGGCTGTTGGTTCCCACACGACCTTGAGCCATCCTAGAGCACTTGTAAGCCCTTCCCAACCTCTCTTTGTGAGATTTGCAAGATTTGTGAGAAATCATTGAGTAGTTGAGAGTTCAAGTGATTGAGGGCAAGATTGCGCCACCTTGGGGTTTCGTCAAACTTTGATTTCGTGTCTATTACTCTTGGAATCTTGCTCCCAGGCGGCTAGGCAGCGCTCAGGATAGACCAATCCGCTGTGGTTATCCTCGAGAAGTTTGTAATCTTCATTCAAGTAAGTATAAGCTCTAGCCGACCTTTGGGTTGTTAGGGTGAGGAAGAGGCTTTGGGCGAGCCCACCCTTTTGGGGTACCTCAACAGAGAGTAGGTGCTTCTTCGGAAGTAGCCGAACTTCGGTAAAACAAATCCTCACGTCTTGTGTGCTTAGCTTGTTGGTTGCTTTATTTGTTGCATGATAATAGATATATTTAGTAGTTAGAGCCGATCTGCTCATTGTGTAGGTTTATCTAGTTTCTACTTGAATATATCTTCTCTCTAGTGACTAGTGAACATCTGATTTTCATAGATTTGGTTTTGACAAAGGTTGTGATTTGTTGTTCTTGTTTAGCTAGGGTTTTACGGAAGTTTTGTAGATTTCTACAGAACTTCTGCACACATGCGGAAGTTCCGGACAAGTCTGCGGAACCTCCGCAAGTTGCTGACAAAAATTGTCAAGTGTTGTAATTTTTTCTGAGGTTCAACTATTCACCCCCCTCTAGTTGACATTAAGATCCTTTCGCCTCTTCATCATCAGTTCTCCATGCGCCTACATGTTGCTCGGGGACTTGTGGGATATGAGTACCCCTTGCCCCCTCACCGACCAGGATGTCAGTCGGCTTGGACCCACGTCTGATAGCAATGCTACAAAGTAGTCTGATAGCAATGCGGGCCGACCCACAAAGGCTCCAGACTTGTCAGACAAGACTACAAAGAACTTTGCCCGCAAGGCGTGTGATGCAACGCTAGAACCCAATGGGATATGCGTGACCCAGCTGGCAGATCGCGCCCGGATATCTTAGAGATTATGTTGTAACTAACTCAGACTCCTTTCGAAAGTTGTAAGCTGGTAGGATTAGATCTAAACCTACTTGTAAACCTAAGCTGTCAGCCTATATAAGGCGGCTTAGGCCATCCCCCCGAGGGTATCCAATCTCTCCCATTGCTCATGGAGCCTTGTCGAGCACAACAATATAAGCAACAAGATACCAAACACAGGACGTAGGGTATTATATCTCCAGGTAGCTCAAACCAGTATAAACCTTACGTCTCCTATGTTACCTCAAGCTTCCTAGCTTTGTGTTCCTATCTCCTACAAATCTACCGCTTGGGTACCCCCTTGGATTGTCATTCCTTAGTAGGTACGATAATATATGTTCTTATTATATTACTAGCAAAAATACTAGTGCGTTGCTACGGCTGAATGTCATATGGACCTAAGTGGGTGCAAGCGCAACGTTTCTTTAATTGTTTCCTTGTGGTAGGGCATGCTGCTAAGGTCCTCCTCCCTTATCATGTCTAACTTTATTCCTTGAGGTAGGGTATGCTGCTAAGTTTAGTGCCAGCTGGAAGCTTCAGCTGCTAATAAATTGCCTGCGCCTTCTGCCCATTGCTGGATTCGCATATGCCCGTTGCACGGTGGGCCCAGGTGACAAGTTAGTACCGGCTCCGCGGGCACTGTTCCCTGGAGCCGGTACTAAATGCCGACATTAGTAGTGGCGCATTGCAAATATGGCAAGAAAATGCCGACTGCCAGACCGGAAACCAAAAAAATCAAACATTTGGGCTAGTTTGAACCCTGACCTCCCGTTTCCCATAGAGAGCTCCCAACAATTGAGTTAACATTCGCTTCTATTCACTTAGTGCGCTAAATCACAAATATAGACATCAGTCTCAATTGCTTCTATTTTTTCCCGGTTCCATTTGAAGTAGGAAATTATAACATACTTTCATCATAAATATACTTAATTTACATAATTACTCCAGTAGTATATGAACGAAAAAAACAAAGAGCAACAATATTTTGATCATATGTTATATATGTGCATGTGTGCGCCTAATTTTTATATCTTACACGATCTGTGTTGGACCTTGACGTATATGATGTTCGCGCTCGACCACTTGAGACAAAATTTGGACTCCAAAACTACCTTCTTTTGGGATAGAGGGAGTATTGATTATGTCATGTATAACTACTAACTATATATGCAGCATGGCAACTATGAACCATTGTGTAGCTTGTCTATTTGTATACTTTCCTCGTATATAAGAGACGGACAATGTCTACAAGTTGCGTATGACATTGACAACCAACTTCTATTACAACTAGCAGGAACCCCCGCGCCTTGCGCCGGCTAAGAAAATACATTAATTTGCTCATAGAAACAGCAAAATACATCAAATGTGTTACAATTGCAAAGTACTTCCACCTCCAAATAATATGCTCTAATAGTTTTCTCATGCAATACAATATCACTGTTGTAGCGGAAAACACTTCTACAATTTTTGCTAGTGCATAGCCAATCTGGAACTTCCAGCAAGTAGTAATCCCTGGTCAGTCCCGTCCCACAAATTTTATAGGCCCTTGGGCCAGTAAGACACCAAGGGCCTGACAATCTAATATTTTAATAAAACAATTACATTATATAATAGTATTAATAAGAGATAATTTGTAGCATACATAGTATATATTTAATTCTTCTCGGAAAAGTAACAGTACATCAAAGATTAAAAAGGGCAAAATAACTATGATGGTTATCTCAAATAAATGTATAGTGCTTTAGTGCCTTTTAAGAAGGTGTTTTTGGGCATTTCTTGATGCAAAATCTTCAAGAACACTTTCAAGATCAATTGTATCTAAAATATACATACATGGTAGATCGTGCAAGGTATACTGTATTATACATATTTGGTAGATTCATGGGCCCTCAGCCTGATGGGCCCCTGGCCATCGCATAGGCTGACCCCCCCCCCCCTCTAAGACGGGCCTGTCCCTGGTCTGAATTGGCCTGGCCAATTATGTTGCGAACTTGAAGATTTGTAACAATGCATCAATGAAGGATGGATTTGTTTTTCCATTTGTGCATACGCAGAGTCTGTATGTGGTAATTGTGCGATTGAAGCCTGAGTAATGTATGTGGCTGCCATTTGTTTAAATCGAAGTGCGGCGAGAGGAAACAGGGATGCAGAGTACTGGTGTGGCAACCTTGTATGCAAATTAGAAAAAGGAGGAAGGATCGCCCGCCCTCTGTGATATGAATGGGTTGAAGGTCCAGCCGTGGTGATCGGCCAACGGCAACAGCGTCAATTTCTTTTTTTTTTTTTTTTTGTTCGAAGCCTGGGACCTGATGGCGCCGATGCGTGCGTGGAGGAGGCATGATGGGGAGTGAGAGGGACTTCGGCGCGACCACCCGGGGAGGGACTGGCGACGTCGGAAACGCCGATGGGACCGGGAGAAATACCATAGGGCGATGACGCGTCGCTAGATGAGGACGATGGTCCATGCTCCAGATAAAGACATGGCAGGGTCAAAGGCCGTAAGCAGACGGTGAAATGAAAAATCGAACAGCCAGGGTGGAAGGACGGCGGATCGAACGACCGATGCATAGTACTGTAGGTCTACAGAACTCTTGAGTCACAGACAGGGGCACGTGTCAGGTTGTAGAGATGGCAGACGCCGTGCACGGAGCGAAACAGACGAATTCACCAAGTTTAGAAGTATTATTATAGGATATCAATAAAAATAGTTATCCTTTAGATTTGGAAATACAAATATTATGTGGTATTTATCTGAGGGGAATTGCTGGCGCCCGGACGTCTGATGGAATTTTTTCCATCGGACGGTCGTTGCAACATTGAAAATACATATTTGCAACATTGAGAATACATGTTTGCAGATGTATAAATTATATACTGAAACACAGTGAAACATCTAGGTGCGGGAGTAAAATTCCCGCCGCAACATCGTGCAATGTTGCGTGCAACATCGTTAATTCATCGTTCGATTTTCGTAACATTGAAACAAACCTATTGCAACATCACTATCATGCAACTTCAACATTCAAAAAATTCTAATGAAACATAGTGAAACATCTGGATGCAGGGGAGTAAAAAAATCCTGTCACAACAACGGAGCTATGTTTCATGCAACATCGAAACAAAGTTATTGCAACACCACTGTCATATAACTACAACATTGAAAAAGGTTCTATTGCAACATCATGGGTCTCGTCGCGCCATGGGGGCGAGGGGAGCTCGATCGTGGCCATAGCGAGGGGGAGCTCGACCCCAGCCATGGGGGAGAGGGAGAGGAGCTCTTGTCGCCAGCCATGGGGGAGAGGGAGAGGAGCTCTTGCCACCAGCCATGGGGGAGAGGGAGAGGAGCTCGTGCCGCCAACCATGGTGAGAGGAAGAGGATCTCGACATCGTCCATAGGAAAGATGGAGCTCATGCCGCCGGCCATGGGAAGAGGAAGAGGAGCTCACCGCCGTCCATAAGATAGATGACCTCGCACCCCCGGCATAGGCGTTATGCAGCGTGGCATGGGGGAGGCAGGCAGCAGCGAGCACCGCCGGCGGCGGCGGCGACGAGAAAGCACGGCGCAGAGGAGGTAGGCAGATGCGAGCTGCGAGCGTCGTTGCCGGTGGAGATAAGGCAGCACAGCGTGCTGTGCAGAGTAGCCGGTAGCGATGAGAAACTGTGAACGCTCGGTCCTCCCAGCAGCTGCAAGAGGTGAGGAGCAATGATGGATCTGGCAGGTGAGAGAAAGCTAGAGCAAAGAATGGATAGGAACGCAGACACGGGTGGTGAGTTGCGGATGTCAACCAGCAGATAAGTCTATGAGTTGAAATGGAAAGAATTGTTTGGGTCCGTGACCGTCCGACGCGTCGGACGACCGGATGCTAAGCATTACCGATACTATAAAGGACGACGAAATTTTTGTTTCGTCCGTCGTCATCTATATCCTACACCGTCAGATTTTACGATGATCGAATGCTCTAGATTAATCTAAAGCGTCCATGTAGACTACATCCCTAAATTAGTAATTTTTCAAAACACGTGCCTGCAGCATGTGCCCTTCTGCTAGTGTATATATAATCTACCACCAAACATAAAATGTAGACAGCTACGAATCCTAGTAGTGTTTTCTGGTTGGGCTGGTGTTGGCACTTCTTAGCCTAACTAAATCCGCAAGCGCACGGAGTACGATGTAGCCTTTCACCAGGGGAGTAAGAACCTGGATATCGAATCCAAGGAATGGTAGACGCGACTAGCCTACAACTTTTCTAACCGGACCCACCAGGGAGCACAAGGTAAGTGGGTAGAGAGCTTGACTTTAGTTAGCTACACGTTACCCCAGACAAACTATCTATATCTAATCTGATCTGCTTCGACGGCTAGAATGGGAAGAACTCAGAACGGGATGAGAGAGGGGTTCTTCCGGGCTCAGCACTACTGTTATGAGTACACCCGAACGTGGTGGAGTACAAAGGACGGACAGGACTGTCACCACTTGCCGCCTACCACTGCAGTTCCGTGGGGTGCAACACAACCTGAGGTGGCTAGCCAGCACAGGCACCACGCCTAAGCTTTCAGCCACTGACCTCCACCCAACGCAAAGGGCTATAGAGGAAACCCCAAACAAGAGTCACTGTCAGTCGCGCAGACTCAGGTACCCGCAGATCAAATAAATAAGATAACTTGCTGAAAAGTAAGTTGTAAAGTAGCGAGGTACTAAAGGCAAGAGACCGAGGACCTACTGAAGATAACTCTTGAATATATTCCTCGGGGGCGAAAATGTTGAGACAAGACCGAGGAAGAAATCCCAGACTCTCTCTACAAAGCTCGGCTGTCACCCGAGCAACTCACCCACTCTCTCCCTACTCTAACTCTAAAGATGAGAGCAAAATCACTAAGCTACTCTTCTCTCCTTTGGATGGTGTCTTGAATGGGGGTAAAGGGTGCATTTTATAGCCTCCCAAGGGTAGAAGCCGGTGTAGTTGTCACGCACACCTCCTGCTTAGCATGCACGCGAAGGGGAAGCGTGGATGTCACGGTGGTAGGCCGGTCGGCCTCATCTAGGCCGGCCGGCCTGGCCCTGGTGCCATGTGGCACCGACCTTTGCAAGGACGGCCTGGATGATGTACTGAAGTCGGTAGTTGTTGCGTTCGGTTAAAGCTGTCCAAGAATCCTAGGTTGTGGGCCCTTCAATCCATGTTAATCCCACTCTAGGCCTTCCGGGTCTTTTGATCAAACCGACATCAAATCCACGGCTCATGTTCATCCTTGATAAGTTAGTAACCTTGTGGATCAATGACATGGCCAGAAGAGGGGGAAGGGGGCCGGTTGGCCTAGCCTAGGCCGGCTGGCCTGGCCCTGTGCCCAATTTGCTTCATCTTTTGCTTGATTGCTCCTGCACTCACAAATTATACAAAACTTGTGCAACTCATTAGAAACAAACCAATTTTACTTTGTTGCGAGCAAGATGAGCCTGAAATATGACGGAATGTTGGTGGCGAAATCGTATCGTAACGACCACCAACACGCCCCCCTACCTGAACTTTGGTAGTCCCTTAGCAAAGAATGAATTAAATCATCAGGACTTAGCAAGCTCAGGGTCATGAACTCAAGGCATATACAAGTCATATCTCTGAGTTTTCTTTCATACCTTGGATTCCGGTGGCTAACACCCTCATCTTCATCAATTTAGTCTTAGAACAACTCATTGATTGGTCGAACACTTCTTCCTCATGGTATTTGGAGTTTTTGATAATTTTATAAAGAAAGCGAGGCATACCCTTGTTATTTCTCAACATCTCTCGATCACTCATAGTGTTTGGATCCTCACCTTGGCTTAGAATCAAGCCTCTCCTATTTCTATGTTATAAGCTGGAGCTTTTTGGGATCGGTGTTGCTCGCTCTTCTTTATTTATTTTGCAAGATCAAAAAGCTTGTCTTATTCATTCATACCACTCATAAATCTTGGCCAAGTGCATGTGTATTTTGGTGCTCGAGTCCTCATTCTAGCATCTTTCATCTTTCCCCTTCTCTTTCTCTCTCTCTTTTTTTACTGAAGATAAGGAGTGTATCATTCCTTCTTCATTTTCTTCTTCTCTTTTTTTAGGGGGATGAAGAGCTTTAACAACTTGGACTTTATTGATGCACGTGTACGTGGATGGCCATGATGAACAAGGTTGCACGAACATGAAGGCAAGTAATTCGAGCAAGCTCAAAATTTAGAAGGTAGCTATGTGGAAACTTCAACTTGAATTTGTCATATGGCTTTGGATAGGACATTCAAGTTGATGATAACAAGGGTAGCCTTAAGTTTTATTTTCAAAAAAACAATCTCCAAAACCTCGAATCGGAAGGTTCAACTCCTCAAATCATTATATCATAAGAATCAATTAACAAGGATCAGGCATTCCTATAAAAGTTCCAAGGCAATGAAATAATTTCTCAAGAAATATCACAGGTATATCCAAGATATCATTCAAAGGGGTTCACTTTCATGAATTTTGATCAAGTTTTAAAATTATTTAGCCAGGAATTTCATATGATTCAAAATCATGCAAGGATCAAAGGTAGGGGTCGCAAACTGTGTCCTGGAGTTGAGCCGACGGAGTTGGCCACAGGCCCAGGCCGATCGACTCAGTGTAGGCCGGCCGGCCTGGCCCTGTTGCCAGGCACCCCGGTTTGGTTCCTCGAACCAGAGGCCAGAAGACCTTCTCTGCATCTTAGTTTCTGTGTGCTTCACCAGAAATTTAGTCCGAGGGTTTGGTTGGCACACAAGTGTGCACCAACCATTATTTTTTTATGAGTCACTTCTTTCAAATAAATTTATTTTATTAAAATCAAGGGAAACAAATATGGGGTGTGCTGAATACAAGGGAAATTTGAAAGAAATAAATCAAAGGGAAATTAAACTAAGCACCCAAAAACTAAACTAATCTAGCCTATCTACTCCTCCTTCGGGCGATAGAGGTGTTCATTGCGATGGCCTTCGCAAGGCGCTTGACCTTAGAGGCCATTGCCTTACGGAGGACCTCGATCTTGTCATCGGCCTCCATCTGCCCGATCACCGCCTCGGCCACGCGCTCGTCCATAATATTGACCTTGAGCTGCAGCGCAGCGAGCTTCCTCCTCAGCTCCTCCACGTCCTCCTCCTCCTCATCGGACCACTCCATCTGCCCGGGAGGTCCTTGGATCGGAGGGGGCACCATGAAGCGCTTCCTCCCTTCATCGGGCTTCATAGGGGCTGAGAAGAGCCCCTTCCCAATGCCCGGGCCGCTCCGGCGTGGAGGGATAGGACTCCGTGGGGTATACTGCGGCGAGTACTCCGATAAGGTGGAGATGAAGAGCGGCACGATCTCCTTCTTGGACGGGGAGGCGACGAGGCGCTTCCCGATGGCCTTCTTTGGGGATAAAAGTCTCGTAGTCGGCCTTCAGGGCGTCTTCGGCAGTGAACTCCCTTGGCCCTCCTCCTTGGTATTCAGGAGGGAGGCTCTGCCCGAAGGGGAGCCAAAACGGCGGTGAGGGGAGGCTGGCTGGCCTGCCATAGGCCGATCGGCCTCGACAGAGAGCCGTCGGGCCTCCGGCTTCGCGACCACGGCTTCGACAAATGCTGCCCTTTCGATGATCCTGACGCTGCTGGTGTTGGAGGAGCTCGGCATCCCTTTCAAGGACTTGGATGGAGAATGGCTATCTCGAGACACCGAGTTTGAGTCTTGGTGGCTAGATTGGGACGCCATGGCTTGGATTCTCAAAGGTTGGAGTGTTTCTAGAGAAGGGAGGCTCGAGAGTTCTGAGGGGGAAGAAGAGAGGGGAGCCTTTCGATTTAAAATGACGCTCCTTTTTCAAAACCCCACAGATTCTCAGAAGGGATAACAAGGAGACCTTTTCAAACAAGGAGCGTCCCGGGACGAGCCCGGGCTGGGCCGATCGGCCTGAACCTGTCCCGGGAGCCTCTGAAAATTTTTGTGTATGCTCCACTTGCTCTTCTTGCAGAGATTTCTTAGGATTTGGCTAGAAAAAGTTTAAGGAAAATAAAATAGAAAGGGAAATCTATCGTAGATAAGGGTCATTTTTAGGTCCTGCCCAGACCTGGACTAGGTATCTCGGTTAGCTCATAGACGTCCATCTCTTTGAGCCCCGGCATTTCGGATTCAAGAAATATTTTCAACCTTTGGCCATTGGCCTTGAAAGTATTTCCGTCATTATCCTAGAGGGTTATCGCGCCATGATCGTCGGCATCTAAGACTTTAAAAGGACCTTCCCACTTACTTCTAAGCTTACCATGACCAAACAAACGAATACGGGAGTTAAAGAGCAATACCTGATATCCCGCTTTGAAATGCTTGATCTTGATGCGCTTGTCGTGCCATCTCTTTGTTCTTTCTTTATAAAGCTTGGCGTTGTGGTAGGCCTTCTCCCTCCATTCATCCAGTTCAGCCAATTGCATTCTTCTTTTGAGTCCGGCTGTATGGAGATCCATATTCCACCTCTTGATCGCCCAATGGGATTTGAATTCGAGCTCAACTGGTAAGTGACATGTCTTGCCGTATACCAGTTGGTAGGGAGTCATCCCTATCGGTGTCTTGAATGCTGTTCTATATGCCCATAGTGCTTCCGGTAGCTTTCGCTTCCACCCTGTTCCCATTGCATTAACCGTCTTTTGCAGAATGTTCTTGATTTATTTGTTTGATTTTTCTGCTTGCCCGCTTGTCTGGGGTGATAAGGTGTAGCCACTCGATGGTTTACTCCTAAGTCGCTTAGGCACTTCCGGAACGTCTTATCGATGAAGTGTGATCCTCCATCACTGATCACGACTCGGGGTACTCCAAAACGGGGAAAGATGACTTCTTCGAATATCTTTCTTGAATTCTTCGAGTCGTCTGCCGTGCAAGGAAATGCCTCCACCCATTTGGAAACATAGTCGACTGCCACCAGGATATATTCGCACTGCTCAGATGCAGGGAAAGGACCCATAAAGTCTATTCCCCACATGTCAAAAATCTCCAATTGGAGGTTATTTTGCAGTGGCATATTATCACGGGCGTTGATATTCCCGTGTTTTTGACACCTGGCACATCTCCGTACGAATTCCTTAGCATCTCCATACATAGTCGGCCAGAAGAATCCACTTTGCCAGACCTTTGCATGGGTTTGGAAAATTCTGTAGTGTCCTCCGTACGGTGATGAGTGGCAGCGATCAAGGATCTTATGTGTTTCCTCGTGAGGGATGCATCGTCGGAGTAATCCATCAGCACAAACCTTGAACAGATAGGGGTCATCCCATAAGTGAAATCTGCTGAGGTAGATCAGTTTCTTCTTGTCTTCTCCTGGAGGCACATACCTAATCACCATGAGATTTACCAAATTTGCATACCACGGACTGGATGTGGTGACCTTGAGGAGAGTATCGTCTCTGAGATAATCATTGATCGGAAGGTGCGACCCTTGAACTTGCATTCTTGAGAGATGATCGGCCACACAATTATCTGTCCCCTTCTTGTCTTGTATTTCTAAATCAAACTCTTGAAGGAGCAGAATCCAACGGATGAGTCGTGGCTTAGCATCTTTCTTGGTCAAGAGGTACTTCAGTGCAGCATGGTCTGTGTATACTATCACCTTATCACCAACCAAGTAAGATCTGAACGTATCCATGGCAAACACCACTGCCAGGAGTTCCTTCTCCGTTGTTGCGTAGTTCAACTGAGCTCCGGTCAATGTCTTGCTTGTATAAGATATGGCGTAATGCTGTTTATCCTTGCATTGACCAAGCACTGCCCCGACTGCATAATCGCTAGCGTCGCACATTATCTCGAATGGAAGATTCCAGTCGGGTGGTTGTATGATGGGAGCTGAGATAAGTTCCTTCTTGAGGGTGTAGAAGGCGAGAAGGCAATCATCGTCGAAGTTGAAGCGTACTTCTTTAGCCAGAAGGCTTGTAAGAGGTCTGGCTACCCGAGACAAATCTTTGATGAATCTTCGGTAGAAGCCAGCATGGCCCAGAAAACTTCGCACACCCTTGACATTCGTCAGGGGTGGTAGTTGCTCGATAACTTCTATTTTTGCCTTGTCAACTTCTATTCCTCTTTCCGACACTTTGTGTCCTAGCACAATTCCTTCTCTGACCATGAAGTGACCCTTCTCCCAATTTAGGATGAGGTGATGCTCTTCGCACCTCTCGAGGACCCTTTCCAAGTTATCGAGACAGTTGTCGAAGGTTTTACCATAGACGGTAAAATCGTCCATGAATACTTCCATGATCTTTTCGATCAAGTCAGAGAATATCGCTATCATACACCGCTTGAATGAAGCAGGTGCGTTGCATAGGCCGAAAGACATCCGCCGATAGGCGAACGTTCCATATGGGCAGGTGAAGGTAGTCTTGCTCTGGTCGTCGGGGTGGATTGGAATTTGGTGATAACCAGAGTACCCGTCAAGGAAGCAGAAAAATGTGTGGTTTGCCAACCGCTCAAGCATCTCGTCAATGAAGGGGAAAGGAAAGTGATCATTACGGGTTGCTTTGTTGAGCTTCCTGTAATCGATACACATCCTCCATCCAGTAACGGTCCTCTGAGGCATAAGCTCGTTCTTCTCATTCTAGATAACTGTCATTCCACCCTTCTTTGGCACAACTTGAACTGGTCTGACCCATTCACTGTCTTGCATGGGATAGATTATACCCGCGTGCAAAAGCTTCAACACTTCTTTCTTGACTACCTCCCTCATCGCATCATTCAGCCGTCTTTGATGTTCTCTAGACGGCATATGGTCCGGCTCCATAGGTATGCGATGGGTGCATAAACTGGGGTTGATACCCTTCAAGTCCTGTAGAGAATACCCGAAGACAGACCGGTGTTTCTCTAGGAGTGTGATAAGCTGCCAAGTCTCATTCTCTGTCAGTTTGTCACTGATGACGACTGGCAAGCGTCGGTCGTTGTGGAGGAAAGTGTATCTGAGTCCAGGAGGCAGCGGCTTCAACTCAGGAGGGGGGTGTTGTGGCTTTTCTTCCTCGTTGAGTTTCATAAAGCCGTCCGTTTCTGCCTCTTGGATTAAATGGTTAGCATCTTCATCCTGTGATGACTGAGCTTGCTCTGCTTGAGCCGAGCTAAGTGCTTCTTCCTCTAGGTCTGTATCGGATTGAGCCTCTGCGATGGTGTTAACCGCTCGCACAAGACTGACCGGGATGATCTCTTTACCAACTTTGAACTGTATCGTTGCTCGATCGTGGTTCGGGTTGGCAAGGTGCTCTATTGGCTATCCAATCAGGATGAAGTTGTCACCTCTAGGGACATCGAAAATGTGGAAGTCTAGGAAAATCCTGTTGCGTCCCATGTGTACGGGCACAACACTGATGATTCCTTTACATTCCATCATTTGGCTGTCGATCCACTTGAGGTACTTACGGCAGAAGGACCGGGGTTCGTCTGGTTGCACTCGTGCTGCGAATGCACTTGATATAATATTACTCCCGACCTTCGAGTCGTAGGCAACTTTCTGAGTGTCAGTTCCCTCAATAGCCCAATGGAGTACTCTGAAGTTGTGGGTGGTTCGGATGATGTCTTCGCAACTTTCAATTTCCTCCGTCCATTCCTTGCTCATGATCGCAGATAAACCCTCGATCTGTGGCACGGACTTCTGGAATGAACGCCTTAGACCTTGAACTTGCGCACACTTGTTCCATAGGCATACGTGACGTATTACCCATCTCCAAGTACTCTTCTTCTGTAAAGAGCTCGGGAATGAAGTGCGGCAGATCGTCAAGAATAGTTTCTTGGTCTGAGGACTTGTGTTCGAGCACTTCCTCTATGATCAGAGGAGGCGGATCGAATGTGAGGGCGAGGAGTGGCTATTTGTCTATGGGGGTTGTTGGTGGTGTTGGTGGTGTTAGTGGGTCATCAAAAATGCTTGTGTACTCGGTAGAGTTGAGAACCTTTTCCAAGATCTCTCGTACCTCATCCACTATGCTGTATAGTACTGACCCTGCAGAAGTGATGTTCAAGAACTGCGCACTTTTCGGCTTCAATCCACCAACAAAATGTTACATAAGCATTTCCTCTGGAATGTTATGCGCTGGCCCTGAGTTGGCCAATTTTATGAACCGCTCCCACGTGGCTCCAAGTGACTCATCGCCTTGCTGATATGTCATCAGCTCAACTCTGAGCTTCAAGATCTTGGAGACAGGGTAAAAGAACAGATAAAACTCGTCCTTCAATTTGATCCAATCTCCGCTAAATCTCCTTACAGTATGGTCGTACCAAGATTTTACATTTCCCATCAGAGAAAATGGGAAAAGTTTCCATCGTATGGTGTCTTGGTTGACGTCGGGTATAATAAGAAGAGAGCAATTCTCTTCAAAAACCTGCAAGTGAGCATAGGGACTTTCGTCTTTCGTTCCACCGAAAGACTGTGCATGAACCATGGCAACGAGACTGGGACGGATCTCGAAGCCATGAGGTGGTATGGGGTGGCAAGATGAAGGCGGTTCCAAATACTCGCTAGATGGAACCGTCGGAAAACTAGGAGAAGACTCCATGTGGTAGATGGTTATGGGGGTAAAGTGTACCTCTACAAAGATCCTACACTAGTATTGCTACCGTTCCCCGGCAATGGTGCCAGAAAAGCTTGTTGGCACTCTTTAGCCTAACTAAATCCGCAAGCGCACGGAGTACGATGTAGCCTTTCACCAGGGGAGTAAGAACCTTGATATCAAATCCAAGGAACGGTAGACGCGACTAGCCTAGAACTTTTCTAACCAGACCCACCAGGGAGCACAAGGTAAGCGGGTAGAGAGCTTTACTTTAGTTAGCTACTCGTTACCCCAGACAAACTATCTATATCTAATCTGATCTACTTCGACGGCTAGAACGGGAAGAACTCAGAACGGGATGAGAGAGGGGTTCTTCTGGGCTCAGCACTACTGTTATGAGTACACCCGAGCGTGGTGGAGTACAAAGGACGGACAGGACTGTCACCACCGAGTGTGGTGGACTTACTGAAGATAACTCTTGAATATATTCCTCGGGGGCAGAAATGTTGAGACAAGACCGAGGAAGAAATCCCAGACTCTCTCTACAAAGCTTGGCTGTCACCCGAGCAACTCACCCACTCTCGCCCTACTCTAACTCTAAAGATGAGAGCAAAATCACTAAGCTACTCTTCTCTCCTTTGGATGGTGTCTCTTGAATGGGGGTGAAGGGTGCCATTTATAGCCTCCCAAGGATAGCAGCCAGCGTAGTTGTCACGCACACCTCCTGCTTAGCATCCACGGGGAAGCGTGGATGTCATGGTGGTAGGCTGGTCGGCCTCATCTAGGCCGGCCGGCCTGGCCCTGGTGTCATGTGGCACTGACCTTTGCTAGGACAGCCTGGCTGATGTCCTGAAGTCGGTAGTTGTTGCGTTCGGTTAAAGCTGTCCAAGAATCCTAGGTTGTGGGCCCTTCAATCCATGTTAATCCCACTCTAGGCCTTCTGGGTCTTTTGATCAAACCGACATCAAATCCACGGCTCATGTTTGATGTGGACATGACACACAAGGCATGGAGGACCAAAGAGGTTGATTGGGGACCAAGTCCAAGCATTCCCACGTTTTACACCAGGCTATCACATCACTTTTGGTCTAAGGAAATAAAGAGATTGAATCCAACACGTTTTCGAAACGCTGGATTCGGACTGCAGGAAAGTCCTGACTTTCAACGGCCGCCACAACTTCATCCGGACTCCGTTTGGAGCGTTCAAGTACTTGAGGGAAATCTTATGAAGTCTACTTTCATATGGATCTGGCCTCGTGTCCATATCTATCCTGAGGCAGCCGCAATCGTCAAATCATTGACCGAAGGTTTTTCTGTCCAGGTGCTGCGACACCTTATTTTGGCCCACGGGCCGTGTATCAAGTTGGGTCCATTAGGGATGCATCCTAGGGTTAGAGCACGACCCCAGCACCCCTTTGGTCGTCCTCCACCTATCATATACCCCCTAGCCACCACCAAGAAGTCTTGAGTTTTGTTTTACATCTAGCTTTAGCTACATTCAACACCGCACAAATACGTGCTGTCCTCGTGTGATTCAGAACTACACCTTCGAGTGATATTAAGACTGCTCACCTTCTTTTTCTTGTTCGTTCTTCAATTGCGTAGAGGAAGTTCCTGATCTTGATTGCAACAGGTTCGGCAACCCTGGGAGTTGGTTCAGCGATTGCATTGGCGCTTCGGGTTCGCTCGTCGTAGTCGGATCGCGAGGGTCGACTTCCACAAATCGAAATTATCTCCACTCACCGAAAGATCGGGCACTCCAGCTCTATCAAGTGGTATCAAAAGTCCAGGTTGATCGGTGAGTTTTATCGAGTGTTGTTCCATTACCTACAGTCCACAAAAACCAAAAAAAAAAAACAATTCAGGTTAGATCATTGTCCCAACACCATTCTTCGCCTTGCAATTTCTTTCAATAATTTGCGTTATTGAATTTGTGTGCTTCGCGTTCAATTGTTGCTGGTTACTTTGTGCTTCCGCCACCGCCGCCACCACCACCCGCTACCGCTGCCACCACCACACGCCGCCGCCGCCGCCGCTCTACATCTTCACCACAAACCCTACAACCCCACGCCGCTCATCCGAGTCCTACTCGGTTCGGCCGCCACGCGTTCGCAATTTGGAAAGAGATAGAAAAGAAAAAGGAAAGAATAAAAAAAAGGGAATCAGCAGTTCGGTTTTCATTTGGAAGTTTCTTTTTGGCAGTTTCAAACACCTTCACGAAAACGGCCATAACTTTTCGCTCGGATCTTCGATTTCAGCGTTCTTTTTTTTCGGAAACCTTACGAAATTTCAGCGCCGGGTGCGGTCAGTTTTGAGGCCAAAAAACGCCGTTTACACAGCGTAACATGGCCCGGGAGATTTTCCGACTCTGCATTCCACTTCCTTGTTACCTTTGCTCGATCCATAGCGCGTGGCACTTGTTTCCAGCAGCTTTGTTACGTGTTTAGCACTATAATTCAGCTTTGCATTATTGATTGATTGTGCTAATCCTTGACTGGAGTGTAGCCTACCCAGAACTACACATATTCCTACGATGAGCCAACTTTGTTTCTCAAGGCAATCGCTGCTCCAATCTTTCGCAGGTGCTACTTGTTGCTTGCATGTCGCCCCTGTTGCTTGGTAAGAACGGATAAGAACTTGATCGCAACATCTTTGTGAGCATTCCATCCACACCTTTGTTGCCGTAGGATTTGTTTTTGTGTTTGCGCTAATCATGTCAGGAGACGTCAACGACATCGTGGCACGATTCGATGCGTGGTCCACATCGGTCACGGCGTTGCACAAGGACTATGACAGTGACATGGAGCTAGACGATGGAGATCGCCACGGTTGTACCTGCCGTGTGGTATGTCATCCACACATTGACTCATTTGCTATGATTAAATTTAATATACCCTCTTATAATGGCAAATATGATCCTTCTGCATATCTTGATTGGGAATTGGAAGTAGAACAGAATTTTACATGCCATGATATTCCTGCTAGTGCTCAAGTTAAAGCTGCTATTAGTGTTACTGATTTTGCTTTAATGTGGTGGCGTGATTATAAGCTAAAACATCCCATGTCTATTCCAACCACTTGGACTCAATTAAAAGCTGCTATGCGACATCGATTTGTACCTTCATATTATGCCTGAGATTTGCTTAAACAAATGCAGCAATTTCAGCAAGGTCAACAATCTGTTGAGGACTATTACCAGGAGCTACAAAAAGGTATGATTCGTTGTGGTTTGTTTGAGACGGATGACGCTGCTATGGCACGTTTTCGCGGTGGTTTGAACCGCGAAATTAGGACATACTTGATTATAATGATTATGTTGATATGCCCACATTACTTGAGTATGCTTGCAAAGCTGAATGTGAAGTGCAGGGACGCCGCTCGACGACATATACTAACTCTTTTGCAGGACGAAGCCCAGCATCTAGCGCAAATCCTGCTCTCCCTACGCCATCCACGCCTAGCACTACACCGCGTGAGAAGACGACCACACCTACAACATCGTCGACCACAGGTGCTCCACTCACGGATGGTGAGACCACTTCTACTGTGCTGAATTTTTCCACACCTCATGCTATCATAGAGCAATTGTTAGTGGAACCATCTCTTGACGTATCTTTGTCACATGATGATATGCTTGTTGCTACCTGTGATAAAGATGATTTGTGTGATAATGCTTCTGTTGTACATGTTTTAAAATCACACCCTTGTGTTGAAATTCAACATGATAACATAGAGCAACTATCGAAAGAACCCTTACTAATTTTGCCTTTATGCAAAAGATCATTTGCTTGATGTTCCTTGTGATAGAGAAGAGTTGTGTGATAGTGATTCTTCTATTCCTCTGCCACAATTACTTCATAATGATGATACACATGCTTTGGAGCCATATAATTCTGCTGAAAATAAAATGTTTGTTCCAATTACTTGTGCAAATGATGAACAAAAATTGCTATCTTCTTTAAATACTTTAGGTTATATTGAATTTGATGTTCTATGTAATCTAAATTGTTGGAGGAGAGATTTCTTGCATATCTCGAATTGCCATCCTTATATAGCAGTACATATCACTTCATTGGCAAATATAATCACAACAGAGAATATATGGTGCATCGATTTTATATTTGTTCAGATCTGAAATCTTCTTTGGTTGGACAACAATGTGATAACTTAGAGGGCTGCAATAACAATAATCATGTCACATCCAATTTCTCTAGCTTTGTTTTAAAGAAACATGTTCAGTCCAAAGAAGGGGAGCCTTGGTGGTTACTATCTATGCCTGCTTTGTCTTTTGTTGGTACTAATCTTGTGCAGGATCGTGTTGAAAAACATCGCGTGTTGGCCGATCAAGAAGCATACATGTTTGCTAAAAGTTCTATACGACATGAAACTTTCGTGAATTGGAAATATAGTGACATCCCTCCTCTTAATATTTTCGGTTTCCTTGTTTTTCGAAACCCCGTTCTCCTTTGTGTTATGCAGGATTGGTTTCACGTACAATTGACGCCGAGGACGGCTTTTCGTCAAGAAGGGGAGGATGATGTGGACATGACGCACATGAAGAGTGTTAAACATACAAGGAAGGCATGGAGGACCAAAGAGGTCAATTGGGGACCAAGTCCAAGTGTTCCCACGTTTTACACCAGGCTATCACGTCACTTTTGGTCTAAGGAAATAAAGAGAGTGAATCCAACACGTTTTGGAAACGCTGGATTCGGGCTGCAGGAAAGTCCTGACTTTCAACGGCCGCCACGACTTCATCCGGCACCGTTTGGCACATTCAAGTACTTGATGGAAAGCTTATGAAGTCTAATTTCATATGGATCTGGCCTCGTGTCCATATCTATCCTGAGGCAGCTGCAATCGTCAAATCATTGACCGAAGGTTTTTCTGTCCAGGTGCTGCGACACCTTATTTTGGCCCACGGGCCGTGTATCAAGTTGGGTCCATTAGGGACGCGTCCTAGGGTTGGAGCACGACCCCAGCACCCCTTTGGTCGTCCACCACCTATCATATACCCCCTAGCCACCGCCAAGAAGTTTTGAGTTTTGTTTTACATCTAGCTTTAGCTACATTCGACACCGCACAAATACGTGCTGACCTCGTGTGATTCAGAACTCCACCTTCGAGTGATATTAAGATTGCTCGCCTTCTTTTTCTTGTTCGTTCTTCGATTGTGTACAGGAAGTTGTTGATCTTGATTGCAATAGGTTCGGCAACCCAGGGAGTTGGTTCAGCGATTGCATTAGCGCTTCGGGTTCGCTCGTCGTAGTCGGATCCTGAGGGTCGACTTCCACAAATCGAAATTATCTCCACTCACCGAAAGATCGGGCACTCCAGCTCTATCAATGTTCATCCTTGATAAGTTAGTAACCTTGTGGATCAATGACATGGCCAGAAGAAGGGGAAGGGGGGTGGTCGGCCTAGCCTAGGCCGGCCGGCCTGGCCCTGTGCCTAATTTGCTTCATCTTTTGCTTGATTGCTCCTGCACTCACAAATTATACAAAACTTGTGGAACTCATTAGAAATAACCAATTTTACTTTGTTGTGAGCAGGATGAGCCTGAAATATGACGGAATGTTGGTGGCGAAATCGTATCGTAACGACCACCAACACTCCTTAGGACGGAAGGAGAAATTCTCGATTTCTCCGTTAATCCTGAGTTGAATGGTCCCTTTCCCCACATTGATGTTTGCATTCGCAGTACTCAAGAACTGGTCTCCCAAGGATGAGAGAGTTCTTTGCTTTGGCTTCCGTGTCAAGAATGATGAAATCCACAGGGACGAAGTAATCCCTGATCTTGACCGGAACATTTTCTGCGACTTCGTGCGGGTAGCGGACCGATTGATCCGCTAGCTGCAAACACATGGGTGTAGAGACAAGCGAAATGTGTTTAAGGTGGTCGAAAACTACCTTAGGAATTATGCTGACGCTCGTCCCCAAGTCACATAGGGCGTTGTCGAAATCATGGCCTCCAATTGAGCATGAAATTGTGGGGCAGCCAGGATCTTTCTTCTTCTTAAGGCGGGGCCCGAGTATGGCGAGGTGCATTCCTCGGTTAGCTGTACCGTCTCCCTCGTGGGTAGAGTCCTTTTATTGCTAAGTATATCCTTGATGTACTTGGCATATGTCGGGACCTGCAAAGCATCAAGAAGTGACATATTGATGTATACCTTCTTGATTACCTCGACGAAGTTGTCAAATTGCTCGTCGGCCACTGGTCTTCTCCTTCGTTCGGGGAACGGGAGGAAAGTGGGATCACGGCTGTCGCTAGAGACTTTAGGTGCCTCATTCCCCTCCTTTGAGATAGGGATGGGTTTCTTGTCGTCTTCCTCTTCGGCTGCTGGCTCGGTATTGCTAGCTTCCTTCTGTTGGGTACCTGCATCTTGAGGATTGTGTGGATCCCGCGTGGACTTTCCAGTCCGCATGGTAACCGCACTAACGTTTTCCTTGAAAGGAACCTTTGGTTGCCTGGATAACTTTCCCGCATTTGGGTTAGGACAAGATGCAGCCAGCTGAGCTACTTGAGTTTCAATCATTTTGTTGAACCTCAGCTGGTTCTTATCAACAGAATTGAAAGCTTCAATCTAGGAGGCCATTGACTCCATAACTTTATCATTAGCAAGAAATTTCTTGCTAATGCTATCGTTAATTTGTTTCTGGCCATACCAAATATCTTTTAACGACGGCTGAAAACCGTTGTTAGAGCTATTGCCTTGCTGTTGGCCGAAGGGGAGGTTGGGCTTGGAATTCCAACCTTGTTGTGGACGGAAGCCTGAATTGTTGTTGTTTCCGATAAAATAAGCTTCCTCTTCTGTCATCGGGCAACTGTTACCTGAGTGTCCTGCTTCTTCACATGTTTCACATGTGATTCGGTCCTCCACAATCTGATTCATCTCCTTACCGGGAGATTCTATCTTCTTCAAAAGGAGATCCATCTTAGCTGCTAGCATATCGATGGAGTCAATCTGGTGTACTCCCTTGGTGCGGGGAGCTTGTCTCTCTCCCACCCAACTTTGGTAAGAGAATATCTTCTCTATTAGTGCCTTTGCTGCATCTAAATCTAGCGAGAGGAATGCTCCTCCCTGCAGCTGCATCCAAGAGCTCTTGCGATCAGCGACTCAGGCTGTGGAAGAAGTTTTGAGTGATCAACCAGTCTTCCACACCATGGTGGGGGCAGGCTGCAATGTACTCTTGCAGTCGCTCCCAAGCTTCTGGGACTGATACTCCGTCTAGCTGCTGAAAGCTAGTAATTTTTCCTCGGAGGGCATTGGTCTTGCCCACCGGAAAGTACTTGGTCAGAAATGCGTCGGCGCACGTCTGCCAACGTCCTTCAAAGGATGCTTTGTTGGCATAGAACCATTCCTTGGCTTTCCCAAGCAAAGAGAATGGGAAGAGATGTAGGCGGATGCTGTTGATCGGTGTGCCATTGGCGTTAATAGTGCTGCACGCCTTGAGAAAATTCTGAAGGTGAGCGTTAGCATCCTCAATCACCTTTCCGCAGAAAGGCCTGGCATGAACCATGTTGACTAGGCCAGATCTCAACTCAAATGCCCCTTCCTGTGCATTCGACTGTCTTCGGTGAGCCATTATCTCTGGTGATTCTGCGGCCGAAGAATACGATGAACCTGAATCTGGTTCGGACTCGGAGTCGGATGACGACTCGAATGTGTTGCTTGAGCTGAGTGAAATTTGAGGAGGTACGAATCTCCTTCGCACTACTCTTCCAATGCATTCTGGATTAGGATCAAAAGTTTGATGGTAGGTTGAAATCAGTCATGCTCTAACCTGCAAACACATCAAAATTAGACGAATGTTGCAGTGGTGAAGTCACTAAGGTTAGTGGTTTGTAAATCTGTAAAGATTATCAAATAATTTAACAATAACTTTAGCCAATTGCTTACCCGGCAACAGGCGCCAGAAATGCTTATTGGCACTCCTTAGCGTCACGTTTTAGCAACGCTTCAAGAGCGTGAAGATATATCTCGTTGTATGCAAAATGGATTCAGCAAGCGCACAGAATATATCTCGTTGTAGCACTTCACCTAGGGAGTTATCCCAGGGTATCGTATTTATATTTCCGCAGAGAAACAGAATGGTTAAAGTGTATTGAAGAATGAAATGATATATCTTGCCAGAAATATCAAGCCACAAACCCAGGGGCACAAACTCTAGGTTTAGAGATAATGGTCAAGTAAATTACTGGATATAAGGTATAAAAGACCAGCGACACACAGGAGCACCTAATTCTAAAGAAAAGGAAAGATGTTGAGAGAGACCGGACCTAGACACTTTCTAACTCAGAGCAAAAGGCACTCTAACCATAGCCTAGACTCTAGCTTAGATACCGGGAACAGAGCTCGCTTCGACGACTAGAATGGGAGAACCTCAGAACAGGGTGAGAGAGGGGGTTCTCCGGGCTCAGCACTACTGTTATGAATACACCCGAACGTGGTGGACTCCGAAGGACAGACAAGGCTGTCACCACGTGCCGCCTACCACTGCTGTTCCGTGGGGTGCAACACACTTCCTAGTTATTCAACAAGCCAGACACCACGTCTGCACTCGAAGATTAAGATTTCTCTTGAGGCCTGTCAAGAGAAATCCTCGTCTTCCCTAAGGCATCTTACGGCCCGGTTAAGGCGAGCAAACCCGCGAGATAAAACCCGGTAGAGCTAAACTAAACTCTACACTAAGACTAAAGGGGGACAAAACTTTACTCCAAAGAGAGCAAGATCTTTACTCTAAAAAGAAGAGCAAGAGATAAATATAAAAGATAAACTTAAGCTCTGAAATAAGAAATTAATTGTTTTGATAAACTCTTCAAATGAAGGAAAGGATACAAGAGCTTTACCAGAACTCCGAATATTCCGAAGATCCGAGCTAAGCTCGACTCGACTCTACTCCCAACTCTAATCCTAATCTAAGAAATGGAAAAGATACAAGAGCTCCCTTCCCTTCAAGTATGAACTTGAGAAGTGTGGTGTGTATCTTGGGGTGAAGATGAGGTGGCCTTTTATAGCCTCCCAAGGTCGGTAGCCAGCTTAACCGTCACGCCAACGACCTGAATAACTTCCACGCCGAAGATGGTCGCATGAGGAAGCAGCAAGGGGCCGGCCGGCCTGGTGTAGGCTGATCGGCCTACACCTGGCTCCCCTGGCCACCGCCTTCGTCATGGACGCTCCTGATTGCTTCCTGAGGTCGGTAACAGTTGCGTTCAGTTGAGGCTGTCCAAAAATCTGAGGTTTATGGGCCCTTCAATCCATGTTCATTCCACTCTAGGCCTTTCGGGTCCTTGGATCAAACCGACATTGATTGCACGTCTCTTGATCATCTAGGATATTTGCATGAGCTTGTGGATCAGTGGCGTGGCCAGACCTGGCCAGGGGAGGCCGGTCGGCCTGGGCTAGGCCGGCCGGCCTGGCTCTGTGCCAGGTTTGGCCCTTATTTCACCTGTTTCATCCTGCAATCACAACTCATCCAAAACTTGTGGAATTGATTAGTAAAAACACATTTATGTATGGAACATGCTATGATCATCCTCATTTTGCTGAAATGTTGACGGTCAATACTAGGTTATAATGGCCGTCAACAGCAAGCACCTGCGCGACTACATGCGACGCTTCATGGAAATCAAACCCTGGTCGTTGGCATCTCTGATCGTGACTGCATCGACCTATTCCAGAACGGGATCACTAACAGATACTACGACACACAATTTGGCCTGCATCACCCAAGGACACTGGAAGCCCAGCTCAACCAAGATTGAGGCGTGGTCTGAGCAGGAGGACCGCGACATGGATAAGTACGGCGTACGTCGGGGAAAAGACAAACAAGACCACTACGCTAAGAACAACTCTAAAGGGCAGCAGAACTTCCAGCAAGGCAAAAAGAAAGCATGAGGACACCATCGCAGCTCTCGATCGCAACCCGCGAGGTCAGAAGAAGAACTTCAGAACCCCATCAGAAGTCAACAAGATGATGGACAAGCAATGCGTGTGGCACCCAAATCAAAAGCACACTTTGCGCTAGTGCTATGACCTCAGATGAGCTCTCGACGTACCCTTGCGTGACGACAATGACAAGAAGCCGGGAAAGCCACCCCTTGATCCCACAGCCAAGATCAAGCAAAAAGCAGACGAAGAAGAGGACGAGGAGCAGGGTGAGGACCAATATCAGAAGATTAACCAAGTTCTGCATGTCATCATTGGTGGCGACTATGGTTTTCCCACTCGACGAAGCCACAAGGTCACCCTGCGGAACATCATGGCAGTCGAGCCAGTTGTCCCACGGTACCTCAAGTACTCCGAGGTCCCGATCAGTTTCTCTAGGGCGGATCAATGGAATAGCTATGACGAACCTGGCCAACTACCACTCGTATTAGACCCAACAGTGGCTGGCTCTCAACTCACTAAGGTGCTTATCGACAGTGGAGCTGGGCTTAATGTATTGTTCGCCAGCACTCTTAAGAAAATGGGCCTCAACATCACAGACATGTTGACACCCACCGGCTCCCCATTCTACGGTATTGTTCTGGGTAACGGGGCTATCCCTATTGGACAGGTGACTTTGCCAGTTACTTTTGGTACGCCGGAGAATTTCAGAACAGAGTACATCAAGTTTGAGGTGGCTGACTTCAAGACGTCTTATCAAGCCATCCTTGGACGACCAGCCATGGCCAAATTCATGGCCATCCCCCACTATGTCTACCTTGTCCTCAAGATGCCAGGACCAAATAGTGTGATTTCCCTCAGTGGTGACTTGAGGCGGTCGTACAACTGCGACAGGGAAGTTGTGGAGTTCGCGACGACTACTCAGCCCCCCAATTCCATGGCACAGGTGTTCGCAGCAACCAAGAAGCTCAACAAGGCAGACATGGAAATTCCTACGAAGGAGTCCGGCCCGTCCAAGGCCACCACACCAGATGACTGTCGCCACAAAAGATGCTGAATTGGTGCAAGGAGACTTGTCCAAGACCACCAAGATTGGGGCCACTCTCAGCCCCAAATAGGAAAGCGCGCTCGTCAAGTTCTTGTAGGCTAACCGCGGCATTTTCGCTTGGAAGCCAGCGGATATGCCAGAGGTGTCAAGGAACTTGATCGAGCATAGCTTAAATGTTGATCCCAAAGCAACACCAAAGAAGCAGCGCCTACAAAGATTCGTAGCAGACAAATGAGAAGCAATGAAGGAAGAACTCGCCAAGCTACTCGCGGCTAGATTCGTCAAAGAAGTCTTCCACCCAGAGTGGCTGGCCAATCTAGTGCTTGTGAAGAAGAAGAATGAGTGGCGGATGTGTGTCGACTACACGGACCTCAACAAGCATTGCCCCAAGGATCCCTTCGGGCTCCCACTTATTGATTAGGTTATCGACTCTACTGCTGGTTGTGCTTTACTCTGTTTTCTTGATTGCTACTCGGGTTATCATCATATTTCTCTACAAGAGGAAGATCAGATTAAAACGACTTTTATCACCCTGTATGGAGCTTATGCATATAATACTATGTCTTTCGGGTTGAAAAATGCTGGTGCGATTTATCAGCGTGCAATTTAGCTCTGCCTTGAGAAGTAGCTACACCGCAACGTGGAAGCATACGTAGATGACGTGGTGATCAAAAGCAATAACTTTGATGATCTTATAGCTGACCTGGTGGAGACCTTCAACTCTCTGCGTCGATGGCAATGGAAGCTAAACCCAACCAAGTGCGTATTCGAGGTTCCTTTAGGCAAGCTCCTCGGTTTTATCATCAGTCACCGAGGCATCGAGGCCAACCTAGAGAAGATCTCAGCTATCAGCGACATGGAAGCTCATTAAAGACATACAGAAGCTGACTGGTTGCATGGCAGCACTGCATCTATGTTGCAGCAACTACTCATGTTGTTAGCACTACATTTCTGTTGAAAGAGAGGAGGAACAGTATGCATACCTCGTGTAGAGACCGGTGTACATTGTCAGCGAAGTACTCATGGAGTCCAAGGTTCGTTACCCCGCGGTGCAGAAACTACTCTACGCTCTATTGACCACTCGAAGGAAGCTTCGCCATTACTTCAACACCTACACTATCTGTTTGGTAACTGAGTATGGCCTTGGGGAGATTCTGCACAACACGGACGCCACTGGGCGTATCTCCAAATGGGCTGTCGAGCTTGGTGCACTCAACATTGAATTCAGATCAAAGAAGGCCATCAAGTCGCAAGTACTCACGGATTTCATGGCAGAGTGGTGCGAAAATCAAATTGCAACACCAGCTGGTCGACTAGAGCATTGGATTATGTACTTCGATGGTTCTCTTAAGCTCGAAGGCGCTAGCGCGGGTGTTCTTTTCATCTCTCCCATGGGAGACCAGCTTAAGTATGTTTTGCAGATTTTCTGGAAGGTATCTAACAATGAAGCAGAATATGAAGCCTTGTTGCACGGATTGCGACTGGCTATTTGACTCGGCATCAAGCGGTTTGTCGGTCTACGGTGACTCGTCTGTAGTCATCAATCATTGCAACAAGGAGTGGGGCTGCCAAAAGGAGAACATGGATGCATATTGTATAGAAGTTCGCAAGTTGAAGAATAAATTTGCTGGGCTCGGGTACCATTGGGTTGTTCGTGATGACAATGTTGCCGCAGACGTGCTGTCTAAACTGGGATCCACTCGAGCAGAAGTACCAGCAGGCGTATTTGTCCAAGAACCCCATAAGCGGACAATTGACTTTGAGAAGACTAAGAATATCTCTGATCGCGGTCCTGGACCAGATCGAGAGGTATTGGTTATTGGAGCAGACTGGCGGATTCCCTTTATCGAGTACATCAAGAACAAGTCTCTGCCCTTGAACAAGACAAAAGCTGAACAAGTCGTCCGCAGAGCCAAGAATTATCTACTCACTAGTGATCAACTCTAGAGAAGAGGACTCTACACAGATGTGGCAATGCGCTGTGTAACTAGGCAGCGGGGCAGAGGTGTACTTCACGAGATTCATGCAGGAGCATGCGGCAATCATGCAGTTCAAGAACAATGGTGGGAAAAGCATTCAGGGCAACGTTTTACTGGCCCACGGCTCGGAAGATGTAGAAGAGATCGTCCGCAAGTGTCTCGGGTGCCAACTTTTTGCCAGACAGCAGCATGTCCCTACACACAAGCTTATTGCTATTCCTCCCTCTTGGCCTTTCGCGTGCTAGGGGCTTGATGGGCAAATAAACTACAGTGCCAGGCAATTTCACGCATGTTCTAGTCGCCATCGACAAGTTTACCAACTGGATTGAAGTCAAGCCGATCACTGATATATCAGCATCCAAGGCAGTTGGTTTTATTAGTGATTTAATGCACATGTATGGCTGTCCGCATTGCATTATCACAGATTTGGGTTCCAATTTCAACGGTTATGAGTTCAAGAAGTTCTGTGAGCGACACGGCATTGAATTGATTCATGCTTCGGTGGCGCATCCTAAGGTGAACGGACAAGTCGAACGAGCCAATGGCCTGATTCTAGATGGCCTGAAGAAACGCTTGTTCGAGTTCGAGAAAAAATATGGCGGAAAAGTGGATCCATGAGTTGCCCCATGTTGTCTGGGGGCCCCCATGTGTCTGGGGCTCCGCACTCAGCCTTGCAGACCTACCGGGCACTCTCCTTACTTCCTGGTATATGGGTCAGAAGCTATACTCCCAGTTGATTTGCTATACCACTCGTCACGTGTGGAAACATATGATGAAGGAGTCGCGGATGATACGCGGCGACTGGAAATTGATTAGATTGAAGAAGAATGTTGTGCAACATTACTCAATTCCACTCGATATGTCTAAGGAGTGTGGAGGTATCATGATCGCAATGTTCAAGAGAAGTCTTTCAACATTGGCGACTTGGTATTGCGGTGAGTCCAGAAGACTACTGGCATGCACAAGCTGATGAGCCGATGGGAAGGTCCTTTTATTGTTGCCAAAGTCACAGAGTTTGGATCGTATCGTTTGAAGAACAAAGATGGAGTAGAAGACAGGGACTCTTGGAACGTAGAACATCTCCACAAGTTTTATGCTTAGTTTTTGGAGTTTTCAGTCTTAGTAAATATCAATTGGATTATGGGTTATCAATAAAGTGATTTCTTTGTCCACATCGAGTTCTTTCTCCTGTCTCGACATATTCCAAACTGTCCTTTGGTACTTGTTGATACAACAAGTATACATAGGCGAATACTTTGAACAGTCATATAAGAGACTGCTTTTCTAGGATCTATAAATCTTAGATCGCATAAGCGACTAAGTTCATGTTGAACACCTGAAGAGGCCAGCTAGCCTTAGAAAGCGTTCACCTACTGGTTTCTTCACATATATATTTTATCGCCTAAATTTGCTGATCCTTACTTACATAACAAGTAGGTCGCATAATGGCTAGACTATAGAACAGTCATATCAACATATCCTCGAGTACTAATTCACATGTACATATGAGGTTTTATTCTCAATAGAGTGTTTATTTGGGCACAGAACGCCTACATAATTTCTGACAAAACTAAGATTCTTACTCGCATTGATAAAATCACAAGTCTTTGACTACTTATCATATAAAGTACATGACATTACAGAAATTTTGTCTATACAGATGCCTGATTGAGTTTCAGGTTTTCTACAACTTGAGCAGCAACTGGCTCGAAGTGCTGCAAGTACTTCTTGAAGTCATCTTCGCTGCAGTCGTCGGCTCTCCCGTTTGGGACTTCCTCCAATTCAGCAGAGGGGTAGAAGGATTGAACGACTGCCAGCACTCTGACCGCCATAAAACGACATGTCATCTAAAGGTACGCAGCAAATTTCTTGGGGGCTTCACGCAGTCGGTCCACCAGCGGTGCCGTTGAATTATCAGACGATTCCCGGTCAATGGAGTTAACCACAGCCGTGGCGACCTGGATAAGTTCCGTGTGTTGTGCTCTTTGGCTGGTCAGCTCCTCTCCGACTCCTTTGCCTTTCTCCAGAGCATCCTTCAGAGTAGCGTCTGAGTCTTGCAGCATCTTCATGGCTTGATTATATTCTGTCATGAACTCGATATGAGTCGCATAAAGGGAAGTATACTCACGCAAGAGTTTTTCCTTTTCCTCAGTGACTCTATACATACCGAGTTGCCAGGAGTTACATTCTCCTTTGAGCTTCATATATGCGCCAATATGCTCTGCACAAATATTTGACAAGATATGGATGAAATCATCAGTCTACGGGTACATAAATACAAAATGACACTTACCATTGTTGGATTTGGTGAGCGTTTGGTTCCACTTCTTCAAATGCTGGTTCTCCGCTTGGAGTTTCTTCAGCGCGGCTACATGTTCCACTCACTCTTGCTCCAATAACTTCTGAGTGGTCAGCTTCTTAGCATTGGCAACCTTGGAGATTCTACTCTTATACTCTGTCACTTCTGCCTCGAGTTTCTGAGCTCTCGCAGCGGCATCACTCATCAGATATAAGGTCTTGGATTTATCCATGGAGCATGCGATGAGTTCCTGTAGCATAATGGCATTATTTTACAGGCCTCGAGTGCTAATTTCACAAATTATCAGTCGGAGACTTCTTACCTCCACATGTTTAATGGAGCTCTGGGCGAACTGAGCAATTCGCCTTTGAGACTCCACAAAGGTGGCCAGTGCATCTGCCTCTACAAGTGGATCTTCAAACAGTTCTGCTCCGGCAGGCACGGTCTCTTCACTACCCTTGGATATTTCCTCCTCTCCTTGAGTTGAGTGACTCGAAGATGGCATAAATTTCAAGCCTATTACCTTTCTCAGGGTACTTTTCTCCAGCGCCATGTCTTTGTTTCCCTCAATAAGGGGAAAATCTGGCTCGGGTACATCTTTGGCCAGTTGCTTGGGGGCTTCGGGTGCAGGCGCTTGCACATTGGCCAGAGTATTCTCAGGGGTGATTTCTGATGTATTTTCCCCCTCTGGAGTTGCTCTTGCCTCTTGATTTGGGTTTTCTACTAACCCTTTTCCCTCGTCAACAATTGGCGGTGTTGATTCGACTGCTCCTTGCTCCTCTATGAACTTGGCTTTCTTTCGTGGAGGCAAGGGAGCCAATTTCCTGCACAAAGATTGTTGCTGATCATAAAAATTACTACTCTATACATATGATGGAATACACAAAGTTGATCATACTGACCTTTTAGACTTCTTGTCTAGCATTTGAGGCTCGCGAAATACCAGTGCAGGCTGTCCTGTCGCACTGGCACCTGACTCGGGAACTCTCTTTGGGCTCGCAGCTGATGAATCAACCACGGCCTCAGCATTGGAAGACGGGTTGTCGACTGTTTCCTTGACCAATTCGGCCTCAACAGTCTTCGGCACCTTTTTAGTCTCTATTGTCGAGCTCGGGGGCTGTGATTGTCCCCCAGCTGGATCTTCTGGAACTCTCACATCCTCGCGACTGCGCATATACAACATATGTCTACATATTACTCATTATAGAGTGATTATTGATTGGAGTTATGAACTCTACATACCTGGGATTATCACTTTCCGTGGAGCTGGTACTGGTGACCTTGATGTTGTACTCTTTCTTCTTCAGACTGGCCCTTCTCTTTTGCCTTGGAGCGGCAAAGGCGGCCTCCTTACCAATGTCAACTGGTGCGGCACTTGATGTTGCTTCTCCACCATCTTTTCCATGATGAACAACTCGAAAGTCTTTAAAGTATTCCGAGTGCAGCGACGAGCCTGAGTCCTCAGCACTGTCTCGTGGTGGTGGTTTCCTCAAGTGTGATGGGATTTAGAACTTGGGATCCGCACCTGCTGGAATTTGGCCAGGCATGATCGGCCATGAGTAATACAGATCCACATCCTCCTGCAGTATAATAATGGCAGTTGTTAGAGTGGTAATTTTGCTATTTCAAGACTCGTAAATACAGGAAGGATACTTACTGGCTTTGGAGGATGATCCGCATCAAACAATGGCGGGACAAATGGCACACAGTGCACTCCAGGCATTATGATCTACACCCTCCCCATGATTTCTTCTTCACTCAGCACATCGGGGCTCATCCTGGATGGATCATTTTTGCCTTTGTACTCGAACCCCCAGTTTTCCTTCTGGGCGAGTGGTTGTACTCGACGCTTGATCCAGCTAAATACTACCGAGGCTCCTGTGACTCCTTTCTCTTTCAACTTGGTGATTTTATCAAGGAGCTCATTCATTTGAGCATTCTCGGCGATAGTTGGCAGGCTCTTACACTCTGGGAAGTCTACTGGAGCTACTTCTGTCCATTCTAGCAGCTTCGGGTTGTGATTACCAATGCACCACCAGAAATTCTTCCATCCCGGGTTGTTGCTGAACATGTCATACTCCAAATAAACCTTCCGGATGTCTTGGCGCATTTGAAAGCTGACGCCTCCGATTGGACATGTGGCATCTTTCTTGGGCCGCGGCTTGACAAAAAAGAGTCGCCTGAACAATTGGAAGTGTGGTCTGATTCCAAGAAGGCCTTACAGAAATGCACATAAATGGCGATCTAAAGGATCCTGTTGGGAGTCAGATTCTGCAACTCGATTCTGTAGTAAAACAGCAACCCGCGGAGGAAGTCACATGTTGGGATCCCTAATCCCATCTGAATGAAATGATTGAACATAAAACTCTTGTCTACTGGCACCATAGGGCACTTCTCTTTTGGATCTGGGACATCCCAGAGCAAGACCTGTTGTCCCTTAAGGAATCCATCCTGAACGAGTTTGTTGAGTTGCTCTATGGTTACCTCAAATGGCTTCATATAGTTGCAGGGTAATGGATGTACCCTCTGTTGAATTATGCTCCTCTTTGGCGACGGCAGTTTGATTTTTTTCTTGCAAGCGGCACCACAGCTCGACTTTTTCTCTCATATGGATGTCATCCTTGTGGTCACGGGCTTCTTCACCCGCATTTAATCAGGGACCGGTGACTGGTTGTTGGTGAATTCTGCTGAGGCGGACCGGACAACTTAAGCTTTGGCTTGGGAAGGAATGGCGGCGGCTAGGGTTAAGTGTTTTACCCTTGGTGAAAAGATAAGTTATGCGCATCGGTTGTTTTTATAAACCGTAGTAGGCGCGCCGTTTGGTATTCAATAATCTGGAGCGAAGGGTTTTCTTCCATTTTTTATAAGAAACTAAACTTAAATATTAATTTTTATTTTTTGGGGACGCCCTCAAAATACAATTATATTTATTTTCTTTTTCTTAAAAAATTTGGATTTTCCCTTTTATTTAGACTTATCTTGTAAGCCACGAGTTTTAACCTTTCTCTCTATATTGGGTATAGTTCAAGGCTCGGGGGTTGCAGGGTACTCAAGGATTTGGGATATTATTTTTTAATTTCCAAGACAAAGAAGGAAGATTCAAATCAAGACCCTCAACTCGATTCTGTGATTCAAACCAAGGCTCGGGGGCTACTTGATATCAAGTGCAATTGTTTCAAAATTACACATTTCAAGGCAAGACGAAGATTCAAGATTATGTGGACCCTCAGCCTGATTCTTCGACTCAACATAAGGCTCGGGGGCTACTCCATATGGAGTGCGACTTTCACCGCACCCCATATTAAGATTGAAGACCACAGGTCAACCAAGATCAACAGGGCATGAGAAACTCATGGCCTCGAGACAATCAATAACTTTCCAAGATTTGTAAGAAAAGCACTCGCACAGATTTCAAAATATCAGGCAAGCACTCGAAGTACTGGAAAAAGCACTTGATGATCTTGGCAAGCATTCGATTGTTATCAAGGACTCGGCGATGAAGCACTCGGGGGCTTGTTGGAGGTACAACCATGGGCCCACAAGGACGCATGGAGAAGTCCCAGATAGGAATTGTACCAAGACTAGAGACTGCGAGTAGAGGAATACAAGGACTCTATTCGTTTCGGAAAACTAGTCGTGCTACATGGAAAGCACTCGGTTTAACTTGTAAAGCCCTCAAACGAGTTATAATAGGTTAGGATTCTACTCAGAACTGATCTTGTAACCCTGCTCACCATGTATATAAGGTGGAGCAGGGACCCCCTCAAAAGATTACAACATTACGCAATGCAAACCACTAAACAGGACGTAGGGTATTACGCTATCTCGGCGGCTCGAACCTGTCTAAACCTTGTGTTGTGTAGCCATTGCATTGCTGATCTCGACGAAACCCCACCTGAAATCTACTACCTCAGGATACCCCTCGGTAGGATCAACGGTAGAACACCGACACCTTGCGTTTGTCGTTTATATGGAGTTAAAAAGCTTTTCTGAGACTAGCAATCCCAAGATGTATGCTTTTGATTGGGATGCCAAGGGCATTGTTGTTGTCGAGCCTTTTCAAACTCTTTATTCTTCTTTTGTTGGTCGTGTGCACATTGACCGAGTGCCGCGATGATGTCATCTGGCTTTCTCTTTCTTGGTGCTCCTTGGAAATTGCTTTGATTCTTGTGCTCATGTTTTTTCTTGTTCTAGCCTCGTCGACTTCCAAACTTTGCCATTTCTCTATCTTCTTGATCTGCCCATTCTTCGATCATGATCCTAGAGCTTGTATAGATTTGGGGCATTGATGGCCAAAATCTGAGTGGACGATCCTGCTGTATATTCCAGCTTGAAACAAGTCTATGACATCGCGCTCAGAGATATCCATGACTGTGTTATTTATATCAAAGAACCGTCGCATATACACTCGGAGTGATTCGTTCTCTTTTTGCCTGCACATGGAGAGCTCATGAACGAGTTCCAGGGCGGTCATACATCCCTTGGAAATTGGCGATGAATACTTGCTTGAGTTGTTCCCAGGAGTGGATTGAGTTTCGAGGTAAGTTAACGAACCATGTTAGGGGAGACGCTTCCAACGCCAAAGGAAAGTAACGACATTTGATCATGTTGTTGCCTCCTGCACATTCAATTGCAGTAGAGAAGGATCTTAGCCAAGATTTTGGAGAACATTTACCATCATATTTGTCAAAGTAGATTAGTTGTAACTTAGGAGGGTAGACAACTGAGGACCCGGTGTGTCCGAGGACCGGTGGATGGTCGCTTCCCGGTGTGATGAGTGATTGACAACGTGGTGTGGATTGACGTTTCCCTTGGCTTAAGTATTGCAGGTGTAGAATGCGGCTTGGTTGCATTGGTGCAGGTGAAGAACAGGCGCGAAAGGTCTTAGCCATGGCGGCCTCCGAGAAGCGGAGAGACAAGTAGGCTTGGTTCGAGGGACCCGATGGCCGGTGGATCAAGTGCGGTTCACATGCTGGCAAGAACGAGCAAGGGGACGTGGTTCCGGTGCGAGGTAGCGGCTCACAACCGAAGCTCGTACGCGGACGAGAAGCCGGTGCAAGGTGGCGGCTAACGACCGAAGCTTGCGCGCGGGGTTTGGTGATTTGGCCACAAAATCATCGGTGGACGGTTTCCCTTGGTTTGGGCCTCAAAACCAAGGACCGAGGACTCGACGTAGCGACGGCCCGGCCTGCCAGCCAGGGGCGGTCCAACCGCCCCCCAGGGGCGGTGTTACCGGTCCCACCTGGGCAGGTCGCCCGTGAGCGTCGAGGAGCTTCGATCCGGAGGACACGCGGCGTGATCGCAAGGCTTGCGTCGGAGGGAAGCTAGCTTGCGGTGGAAGGTGTCCCAGCCGGAAAAATCTTCGCGAAAAATGTCATATTCGCCCCTGAGGGGTATGTATCGCTTAGGGGTAGTTTAGTCTTTCGAGCACCACCATTTGGACTATATAATAGACCCCCTAGGGGTGGTGGCTGTCATCTCTTCTAGTTTTCTCTTTGGTTTTCCTTTGAACTAGTTTTCCCTTCATCCCCTTCACCTAGAACTACTTCTAATCTTTCTTAGTTTTGTATAGGTGAATTCATGGTTATGTGATGGAGTTTGTGCTGCTCATCTTTGTGCCATGATTTGATTTCCCGAGCTCCTTTTCGTTTTTCCATTTTCGGAGGTATTTTCGGAGCCATTTTTGGGGAATTTTCGTTCTTCACTTTCTAGGCCATTTTCTCTCGGATTTCTTTGGGGGAATCACGTATGAGTGCCTTGTGCCTCTTTTGCTGGTGATCCCTTGCCCCCAAACGTCGGGAATCGGTTTAGATTTGAAGTTTTCGGGATGAACTCGTGGAGGGTGTGTTCTTCGCTAGATTTGAAATTCCTGGAGTTCTAGAGAGTTAGAGGCCGAGATTTTTGGGGCATAGCCTCTCCTTGAGGTGTATATCATCTACCCAAAGTTTCGTCTCAAAACTCCAAGCCGTTTGGGAGATCCGTTCTCGAGTTGACCTTTTTCCCGTGCTGTCTGGCAAGACCGGTGCGACCGCCCTCGGATACCGGTGTGACCGCCCCTGGCAGGCAAGGGCGGTGCAACCGCCCCTGGAGAGAGGTGCAACCGCCCCTGGCTGAGAGTTGGTGATTCGTGTGGTTTTCGATCGATTCGTGTTGGATTTGTTCGATTCATGTTCCGCTGTGTTATCTTGTTCCTAGGGTCAGTAGCCTCACAGTAGCTACGTGATCTTGGCAAGATCGGTT
The DNA here is from genome assembly GCA_015476505.1 of Urochloa ruziziensis. NCBI lineage: Eukaryota > Viridiplantae > Streptophyta > Magnoliopsida > Poales > Poaceae > Urochloa > Urochloa ruziziensis. The sequence goes on along the minus strand of CM027123.1, from coordinate 50,566,086 downwards.
GGTAGGCTTTGGAGTTGTGTTGGGAGTAGCCGGATTCATGAGAGAAATTTTTATCGGCTCCCATTCACTCCCCCCCCCTCTCTGGTCGCCTAATCGGTCCTTCAATTGGTATCAAAGCCGGTTACGGGTCTTTGCGACTCTAACCAGTCTAAGATCCAAAGATGGTGTACCAAGATCGGGGTTCCGGGCCTCCGCACTTCGATGGGAAGAACTACCCGAACTGGGTTGCGCGTATGGGCGCTTTCTTGCGAGGCAAAGGAAAGTTGCTGTGGGATGTGACGAAAGATGAAAACTATGTCAATCCCACCAACTTAGATGCCCAGGATGCAAAGGATAGATTTGAGGCGAATGCCCGAGCTGTTGACTACTTGTTCCATGCTTTGTCTGCCGAGGAGTTTGAGCGTGTTTTGGGCGAGGACCTAGCTTGCCAGATCTGGCAGAAGCTCAAGGTAGCCCACGGTGGTGATAGCCATGTCAAGGCTAGGCTTTTCTCGATGTACAGGAGAGAGTATGAGAATTTTGCTCATTTGCCAGGAGAGTCTATTGATGCTTTGTTTCAGCGTTTCACTTCGATTGTCAACAACATGAAAGCCAACATTACCGTGCTCCCATACTCGGATCATGACCGAGCTATCAAGCTCCTGCAAGCACTTGATAGATCCGTGTGGGGTGCCAAGGTTGAGGCGATCATGGAGTCGGCAAACTATGAGACTCTTTCTGTTGATGAGCTTTTCTCGAAGTTGAAGTCTTCCGAGGTGGACAGACAGTTGCTTGCCAAGGCTAAGAGTCCGACTGATCCCCATAGTCTGGCTCTAGTCGGTGGCTCTGGACATGGACATGCTAACACTCCTAGACACTTTGCTTTGTCTTCTCTTGTGTCCCTTCCAGATGAAGAGTATGAGGTGCTGAGCGAGGAGGATCTCGTGTTGCTCACGAGGAGGTTCGAGCGGATGTACCAGAACCGCAAGGGTTCGAGGCGTGCGGGGAGTACGTGCTACAGATGCGGGAAGATGGGCCACTTCATCGCCGAGTGCCCCGAGGAGATGAAGAACGACTACAACCGCAAGCACCGCCCGCGAGACGACCACAAGCACCGTCCCAAGGACGAGTACCGCTCCAAGCAGAAGAACAAGGACGACAGAAGATCCAAGAACAAGCACGGTGGACACAAGAAGCACAGATCTCGAGCGATGGTGGCTGATGCGAGCGACATTGACACAAGCTCCACCAACACGTTGTCAAGCTCAAGCAGTGAAGATGAAGACCGCGGCCACCGCAAGGAGAAGAAGAGCTTGAACTGCAACTTCAACGGCATCTCCTTCGCCGTCGTCGACTACTGCACCATGGCGCACGACTCCGTGAAGAGCAAGGACGACTCCGACTCCGACTCCGAGGATGAGGTATTGACAGATCCCACCTCTTTGCGTCAGGAGATTGCTAGGTTAGAGCAGTTGGTCGATAACCGCGATGATGTGCTTAGGAAGACCAACAAGGAGAAGAGGGAGTTTAGGTCTTTGCTAGGAGAGTCCAAGGATAGAGTGGCTGAGCTTGAGACCTTGCTTTCTGAGACTGGAAAGAAGGCCATGGAGTTTGAGTCTTTGCTTTGCGAGTCTAGGGAGAGAGCAGCTTCGCTTGAGTCTGAGATTGCTGTTTTGAAAGATGATCCTCTTGTGTCTGATGAGGTAGAATGCTCGTTCTGTGATGTGCATATTGCTGATCTTGTTGTGCTTAAGGAGAAACACATGACTTGCTTGGATGAACTAGAGGGTGCTAGGGTTGAGCTTGCTGAGTTGAAGTCTAGGTCATCTTTGCTAGGTGCTTGTACTTCTTGTCCTACTTTGCATGCTCAGTTGCTTGAATCACGCACCATGATTAGTTCACTTGAAGCACAACTTAAATCTCCTATTGCAAATTCCTGTTCTGCTTGTGATGTTGTTGCATTGAAGAATGTTGAGCTAGAACAGTGTGTGAATAGATTGCAAGATGAGAATGATGAGCTGAGACAGTGTTTGGGTTGGTTGTCTGGTCGTGAGCCTCAGCTCAAGATGTTGATTGCTAGTTTCAAGAGAGCTGATGGTTGTGGTCTTGGTTCTGAGAAGGTTGGTGAGAGTAGTGGTGAGAGAGAGAGAGATCCAGAGAGCTCCACCGCAAACATTCCCACAAACCCACCAAAAGCCATTCTCAAGAACACCTTCACACCCAAACCAAACCACCTACTGAACAAGCTTGACACCACTCCAGATCCTCCCAAGTTTCCACCAAAGTCAGAGAACTTTCAGAGGAGAGTGACCTTTGTGCGAGTGGGGTTTACCAGCCGAGAGAGAGGGCACAGCCGAGAGAAACCCCAAAGCCAAAGCCAGTCCGCTTCCATTGTGAGCATTGTGGAAGGGATGGACACCTTGAGGAGTTCTGTTGGAGGAAGAAGAGGGAGGTGAGAAGAGAGAAGGAGGTGGGGAACTAGGGACAGGTACTACTCTTCTCGTAGTGTGCCTGTGTCTCGTTCACCCTGGCCGAGAGGCGACACCTTTGTGCACACAGTTCCTGTGGTTGCTAGTCGTGGTGTTTCAGCTGGTCGTGAGTTTGCTAGGCGGCCTCCGTTTCGCGGTCAGTTTGGTTCAGGGAGGTTCGACCGTAGCTTTGAGGCTAGGAGAGAGTCTAGGCCACGTTTTCCCCCGCGTGGTGCTAGAGGTCCGATGGTGAGAGACGAGAGGGTTTCGCGTGGTAGAGTTGATTTTGCTAACCCCTCTTTTGAGCAGATGGCCCGACACTGGTTTGACTCGTTTTGTGCTAACCCCAGTGTCGAGTCATTCGCTCATTCTCAGTTCTCGGTTCTGATTGTGCAGGTGGGAGGCTTGGAGAACTTTTGGTTGATGTATTCTGGCTGCTCGAGACACATGACAGGTAATGGTAAGTGGTTCTCCAATCTCACCCCGGTGGTGTCCAGGCAGTACATCACTTTCGGGGATAAGGGTAGAGGTAGAGTGTTGTCCGAGGGTGCTATTCAGGTGAGCGACACTTTCATGTTGAAGCGGGTTGCTCTTGTCAAGAATCTTGGTTTCAATTTGCTCTCAGTTTCTCAGCTTCTTGATGAGGGTTATGAGGTTCGATTTAAATGTGGTGATTCGAAAATTCTTGATTCTCGAGGTGACCTTGTGTGTATGATCATTCCTGAGGGACAGATTTTTCGTGCTGATTTTTCTCGATCTTTTGGTCCTTCACGGTGTTTGATCGCTGGTACTTCTTCTGAGCTTTGGAAGTGGCATAGGAGATTGGGTCATGTGAGCTTTGATTTACTCACACGCTTGAGTGCTCTTGACCTTATCCGAGGATTGCCCAAGCTCAAGTTCGAGAAAGATTTGGTTTGTGCACCTTGTAGGCATGGAAAAATGGTTGCTGCTTCCCACCCACCTTTGACAGATGTTATGACTGAGCGTCCAGGGGAGCTTTTGCACATGGATTTGGTTGGCCCCGCTCGTGTTCGTTCAGTTGGTGGGAAGTGGTATGTTCTTGTGGTTGTAGATGACTTTTCTCGGTATGCTTGGGTGTTCTTTCTGGCGTCGAAGGATGAGACATTTGATTTTGTTCGAGATCTGATTTTGAGGTTGAAAAACGAGAGTAATGGTGGTGCCATGAGAGCTATACGCAGCGACAATGGTACAGAATTTAAGAACACTCGTTTTGATGCCTTCTGTCGTGATCTTGGTATCGAACATCAATACTCTTCGCTATATGTTGCTTGTCAGAATGGTGTTGTTGAGAGAAAGAATAGAACACTGTGTGAGATGGCTAGGACGATGCTAGATGAGCATAGGACTCCTAGGAAGTATTGGGCAGAAGCGGTGAACACAGCTTGCTATGTTTCGAATCGGATTTTCCTTCGTGCCTTCAAGAAGAAAACTTGCTATGAGCTTTTCCATGGTCAGTCCCCCCCGTGTGAGTCACTTTCGGGTTTTTGGTTGCAAGTGTTTCATCTTGAAGAAAGGAAATTTGGACAAGTTTGAGTCTCGTTCGATGGATGGAATTTTTCTTGGTTATGCTAATCACTCTCGAGCATATCGTGTGCTCAATCTTGAAACTAACCAAATCATGGAGACTTGCGAAGTCACCTTCGACGAGACCATTCCGTATAGCTCTTCTGCTTTTGAGTGTGCAGGTGATGATGTTTTGGGACAGCCCATCTTTGAGGAAGAACAACCTGATGATGAAGATGATGAGGAAATTCAGGCACCGTGTGGAGATCGTGTACCTTCTACTTCCACTACTACCACGACGTTCGACGACGGCCCCTCTGCTACACCTTCGTCGAGTCGCGCTCCAGATCGAGTTCAAGTGGAAGCTGATGTTGAGGGGGAGGCAATCTCGAGGCGAGAAGCTCCCCGGCTGGTACAGAGAGATCATCCACCTTCGAAGATCATCGGGAACATGGATGAACGCACTACACGGTCGAGGTCACAGAACATCTCTCATTATGCTCAGTCTGCTTTTGTCGCGTCTTTTGAGCCCAAAAATGTTGGACACGCTTTATCTGATTCTGATTGGGTCAATGCCATGCATGAAGAGCTTGAGAACTTTGAGAGAAATCAGGTGTGGAAGTTAGTAGAACCACCTCCAAATTGCCATCCCATAGGAACCAAGTGGGTGTTCAAGAACAAGAGGGATGAGAGTGGTGAGATTGTGAGAAACAAAGCGAGGTTGGTTGCTCAGGGGTTTTCGCAGCAGGAGGGGATAGATTATGAGGAGACATTTGCTCCTGTTGCCCGTTTGGAGGCAATTCGGATCCTTCTAGCATTTGCAGTTGCTAAAGGGTTCAAATTGTACCAAATGGACGTGAAGAGTGCCTTCTTGAATGGGGTGATCGAGGAAGAAGTGTATGTGAGGCAGCCCCCGGGTTTTGAGAGTGAGAGATACCCACACCGAGTGTACAAACTCCACCGAGCTTTATATGGCCTAAAGCAAGCACCCAGAGCGTGGTATGGTAGGTTGAGAGGGTTCTTGCTTAGCAAGGGGTTTGTGATGGGAAGGTTGATAAGACGCTCTTCTTGCTTAGGAATGGCAATGATCTTTTAATCGTTCAGATTTACGTGGATGATATCATTTTTGGTGGCTCTTCTCATGATCTTGTTGCCAAGTTGTAGATGATATGAGCAGGGAATTTGAGATGTCGATGATGGGAGAGTTGCAGTTCTTTCTCGGGCTGCAGATCAAGCAAACCAAGGATGGGACGTTCGTGCACCAAAGCAAGTACACCAAGGACATTCTCAAGAAATTTGACATGAGCGACTCCAAGCCGATGACTACGCCGATGAGTACGACTACAGCTTTGGATGCGGATGAGGACGGAGAACCAGTGGACCAGAAGGAGTACCGGAGCATGATCGGCTCCCTCCTCTACTTGACGGCGACGAGGCCGGACATACAGTTCAGCGTGTGTCTGTGCGCTCGTTTTCAGGCTTCACCGAGGACTTCACATCGTCAGGCCGTCAAGAGGATTTTCAGGTATCTCAAGTTTACTCCTGAGCTGGGTCTTTGGTATTCTGCCGATTCCACTCTTGCACTTCATGGTTTTTCTGATGCGGATTTTGCTGGATGTCGTGTTGATCGCAAGTCTACTTCTGGTCAGTGTCAGTTTCTTGGTTCGTCTCTTGTGTCATGGTCTTCTCGCAAGCAGTCTAGTGTAGCCCAATCCACCACAGAGGCCGAGTATGTTGCTGCTGCTAGCTGCTGCTCTCAGTTGCTTTGGATCACATACACCTTGAGAGATTTTGGTTTAGACATGTCCCATGTTCCACTTCTTTGTGATAGCACCAGTGCCATAAGCGTAGCCAAAAATCCCGTGCTTCATTCAAAACCAAACACATAGAAGTGAGGTACCACTTTCTGAGAGATCATGTGGAGAAAGGAGATATTGAGCTTGCCCATGTTTCTACCCAAAACCAGCTTGCAGACATTTTCACTAAGCCACTTGACCAAGTTACCTTCACCCGCTTGCGAGGAGAACTTGGTGTGTGTGCGGTTTTCTGAGCTGAGTTTTGGAGGCTTCTCTTGTAGCATATGTATACTATTGTATCATCTTTGTATCTTGATGTACATTTTTCTTGCTTTTGTATCTTGATTTCATCTTTTGTATCATATCTTAGGATGAGCTTCTCCTATATGCAGTGATTGGTACAACTTGCTACATTTTAGAGTTTAGGCAGGCTGGCTAGGGATTGATTGTATGGATGGCTATGCTCTTGATGGTTTTGATATATATTCTTTTGAGATAGTCTCTTTTTGAATTAAAATGATAAACTGAACTTAAATCTTTCACCCATGAGTAAATGCCTTTGCATGTCTTATTTGAGCCGAAATGGCTATATTTTGCTTAAGGTCATGCTAGGATGATATTCTTTTCATTTGGGTCAAAGATCGTTGTCATTGTAAATGTTTAGCCCATGTTTATCTCATGGAGGAGCATAAGCTTCTTTTTGTCGCAAAGACATTTCATGTACCATGCTTAATTTGAAAAACTTGAAAAATGAGATGTCTATGCATGAAAGAAGAAAGATGAGAAAAAGATTTATTTGAATATATTTATGCTCATGTCTCTATGCTTTCACCATTGCACACACTTGCACACATGGGTGCTAAGCGGTTGCATGTTGTTTGCCGGAGAAGTCTCCCATGAGAAGTGAACACATGGCTCCGTGCTTTGACATGACATGAGATAGATTTTGGGCGTTTATAATGATCTTTTGTCAAGAATGCTTGTTCTATCATGATCTTGGTGAGATGAAGTTTATTTTTGCTCAAATGGTCCATGTTTAGGACTTTGCTCATGAGGTGAACCTTTCGAAAAAATTGCACAAATTGATCATGGCTTTGTCAAATGGCTATATATCTTCACCTTCTTGACGGCAATGCCCTTATGATGCTGTGGCCTGTCTAGTTTGCCTGTTCTCTAACTTGTAGAATTTTGTATCGCTCATTGCCTATTTGAGAAGCTTAGAGTTGAAATTTTTGCATTTTTGCCTTGATTTGTGCATTGTCAACAAGGGGGAGAGTTTGAGCATTGGAATACATTGCTGGGTACTTATGGAAGGTTTTCGAGTTGAAACGACATCATTCCGAGCATTTTTCTGTGATTTGCATTTTTGTGCTTTGACTGGGCAGGGCGGTGTGACCACCCCTGCAGGGCGGTGTGACCGTCCCTGGAGCTAGGGCGGTGCGACCGGTCCTCCAGGGAGGTCCAACCGGCCCTGTGCAGTGGCACGAGGTTTTCTGGGATTTGATCCTTTTTCGATGCATTTTCACACGCACAAGTTCACTTGTTCAGGGGGAGTTGCATCTTTGCAGGGGGAGTGCTTTGAGAGTCCTGAAAAGTGAGTTGGAGGATTTGAAGTTTGTGATTTGTGTTTTGTGCTTTGCTCTTTTGCCGATGGTGTTGAGCCCTTTCGCTTCTTCTTGAAGGGTCGGCGTTTCTGGAGCTTTCTCTTGCGAAGTGACTTTGTTTCGGCTTGTCTTTGCTTTTAGTCACTTGCTTGAGTCTTGGTTTCGAATTCTTTTCTATTTTCTTTTTCTATCAATTGGTTACTATGTGTGTGTTGTCAATGCACTCATCAAGGGGGAGATTGAGGACCCGGTGTGTCCGAGGACCGGTGGATGGTCCCTTCCCGGTGTGATGAGTGATTGACAACGTGGTGTGGATTGACGTTTCCCTTGGCTTAAGTATTGCAGGTGTAGAATGCGGCTTGGTTGCATTGGTGCAGGTGAAGAACAGGCGCGAAAGGTCTTAGCCATGGCGGCCTCCGAGGAGCGGAGAGACAAGTAGGCTTGGTTCGAGGGACCCGATGGCCGGTGGATCAAGTGCGGTTCACATGCTGGCAAGAACGAGCAAGGGGACGTGGTTCCGGTGCGAGGTAGCGGCTCACAACCGAAGCTCGTACGCGGACGAGAAGCCGGTGCAAGGTGGCGGCTAACGACCGAAGCTTGCGCGCGGGGTTTGGTGATTTGGCCACAAAATCATCGGTGGACGGTTTCCCTTAGGTTTGGGCCTCAAAACCAAGGACCGAGGACTCGACGTAGCGACGGCCCGGCCTGCCAGCCAGGGGCGGTCCAACCGCCCCCCAGGGGCGGTGTGACCGGTCCCACCTTGGGCAGGTCGCCCGTGAGCGTCGAGGAGCTTCGATCCGGAGGACACGCGGCGTGATCGCAAGGCTTGCGTCGGAGGGAAGCTAGCTTGCGGTGGAAGGTGTCCCAACCGGAAAAATCTTCGCAAAAAATGTCATTGTTGGCTCGAAAGCAAGCTCAAGAGCCAATACGAAAGTGAAAGACGAAACCGGAGAACAAGAGCGAGGAGAGACGATGTTTCAATAATGGCCAAAGAATAATCCGAACCCTTACAAAGTGGTGCGCCCTCTCCTTTTATAGGGAGGCGGAGGGTCACTCCCTCAGTCACATGTTCCCTTTCTACCCCTACCTGCTACAATTGTGCTGGGAATATTCTACTTTAACGGATACAAGGGGAATTTTACATCAGGAAGCCAATTTCGACTTGCTTTCGTCATTGTATGCACTGAGACGCCCGCCGCATCTCGGCTTGACTCCGCGCTCCGGGCCACCTTCATCTTCCCTCGTGGACCTGTTCACAAATGGCTGCACACCATATTAGATCGTTAGAGCCGTGAGGAGGATCGGGTGTTCCTCAGCTGGGGGTTCCGAACCGATTCCCAGGTCGATTCGGTTCGCGCACTTGGTGAAGTCGTTCCGCCAGTCGCAGGATGCGGCGGACCGAAACACGAGTCGATTCGGTCCATATGCTTGGCCGAGTCGGTCCGCTACACGTGGAACGCGAGGGGCCGAATCACAGCCTGATTCGGTCCGCTACGTGTGGAACGCGAGGGGCCGAATCACAGCCTGATTCGGTCCGCTACGTGTGGAACGCGAGGGGCCGAATCACAGCCTGATTCGGTCCGCTACGTGTGGAACGCGAGGGGCCGAATCACAGCCTGATTCGGTCCGCTACGTGTGAAACGCGAGGGGCCGAATCACAGCCTGATTCGGTCCGCGCACCTACTCGCGCGAAGCGACCCGAATCCCTCAAGTCGATTCGGTTCGCCGGGATGAGCTGGGGACGGGTCGAATCCATCAGATTCGATTCGTGAGATTCGTAGCCGGAAAAAACGAATCACAGGTCGACTCGGTTCTGTTGAGTCATGGGTTAATGCGAAACAGGCCGTAGCGCAACAAGCAGGTGGCGGAGTTTGCCTGATCCACGTCCCAACAGTCAGCCCCTCGTGGGTGATGGTCGACTCCAACGAGCTGAACCCTCGATACTTGAAGTGGACTCGCAACCAGAGGAAAACGACACCCTCTGCTTGTTGGAGTCGAGGGGGATTCGGTTTTTACGGCGCGGTTAACGAGGGGTTTTTTACCGCGCCTATAAATAGGGGGGGGGGATGGTTGAAAACGACGTTTGCTGTCTGCTGAGAGGGATCGCGCTTGCCCTTACTTTTGCTTTAAGATTCGTGCGTGTGCTCGTGGTTCTCTGTTGGATTCGCACGCTTCTTCGTGCTTTGCTAGTTGTAAGTTTCGTGCGTTTGTTGTGTTTTTTTTTTTGCGCATGGATATTTACTTCCTGGGTTTTGCAGCTTCGATGGCTCGGACGATTCAGACTGCTCGGCTTGTTGACGAGGAGGATCGCCCTGCCGGTCGGGTTGCTGAAGGCGAAGTCAATGTCGCTGCGGAAGTAGTTGGTGCTGCTGATTCCGAATCAGCGGCTGAATCCGCTTCGAATCGTGCCGCTCGCAGCGGGAGCGTTGGGGTGGAGGCGGAAGATGAGGAGGAGGGCGTTGATGAGACTACTGGCAGTGTTGACGCGAATCCCGAGGATTTGGTCAGTGATTCGATGCCCTTTACCCGTAGATTTGGGCGATCACTTATCAGGGAGGAAGACATGAGGGAGATGATTGGGAAGGGCTATTTCGAATCTGGTGAATGCCGCGTTCCTGGCGAGGAGGAGGTTCCGGAGCCTTTGGACGACGAGTGCGTCGTGTTTCGCGAGTTCTTTGTTGCTGGGCTTCGGTTTCCTGTTGACCCGTTGATTCCTCATATTTTTCGGGCTTTCAAGGTTTCGATGCACCAGTTGGCTCCTAACAGCTTCTGCTATCTGGCCAAGTTCCTCTGGGCATGTCGTACGTTCAACAGTGAGCTGGATTTGGATTGCTTTGTGCGCCACACAGAGCTTCATTTTTCCAAGAGGAAGGTTCTCTTTGCTGATGATAATGAGACGTACCAGGCCGAGTACGGGTGCTACACATTTTGCCCTCGCCGGGCCGCTAAGGGGATGGAGACACCGCAGCTGGCGTACAGCCAGAAGAACAAGTGGTCCAAGAACTGGGACAAGTATTGGATGTACGCCAAGGTTCGCGTCCCGACTGGGGGTTACGAATCTGGCTGTGCGGTGTATGGGTATCCTCTTGCTTCGAGTGTTTCCGGTTTGGAGGCCTGTCTGCTGCCGCTCTATTCGGATTCGAAGAAGGCGAGAAACTCGCTGTGCAATAGCGCCTTTTACTGCGCTACTCAGGTTATCTCAGGGCGGGATGCTATTTGCGAGAGCATCGCGGCTGGTATTTTCCCTATTAGAGCTGGTTGGTGTCCTCGCAGTTTCGGGGAGTTCAAGCTTGCAGATTTTGAGAATCGAGTCTTTCCTTGCCCCATATTCGGGTTGAAGAAACCGGATGGAGTTAGTGATGAGGCAATTGTCGACGAAGTGGAGCGTCGTGCAGCGGTTATGTTGGGGCAGTATACTGCTAAGGAGTATGGTTCCTGCCGCAAGATTCTCCGGCATAAGGGTCGGGTGAATCGTGTTTTTGATGAAATGGGGGTGAAGTATGGCCCGAGGCCCGCGCCCGCGACTGTTATTTCGAGGATGAGGCCTCCTGGTAATGTTGGGTCTGAGCCGGCCGGTGGAAAGGGTAGAGTTGCCAAGTCGAAGACATCGCTGAAGCGAGCGGCCGACGCGACTAGCGTGGTTGCTCCTGCGTCAAAGAGGGGCAAAACGGCACCGAAAATTGCGCTTCAGAACTTCGCTTTCGGGCAGGTTGAAAGCGTTGTGAAGGAGAGGGTTGAGGATGTGTCCGGTTTCGGTGGTGAGAAAGCTGGGGAAGCGATTGCTGCTGGAGGCCCTACTGGTGGTGCTCCGTTATCCGCAAAAGATTTGCGAAATATTGCTGCTGCGTCAAGTATTTTGCTTGGCGAATGCGATGATGCGGTTGTTGCTCCGACGCTCGGGATGGCGCCCGCATTCGACTTTGAAGATGGACAGGAACTTACGTTCTTGTCGGGGGGGACTTGTTACCCTTCTCCTGTTAAAGATTCTGGCGTGGCCTCCGTTGCCCCTGTATTGTCGAGTGAGTTGGTCAAGACTGCCGGCGGTAGCGGTCTTTCTGCTGCTGAGAAAGCACAGGATATTCTTCGTGCCGCGGCCGTCGAGGCCGGCGATGCTGGGGGTGGGGGGGATCGCCCGCAGATTTCTGTCCATGATGTTGATGAAGAGTCTTTGAGCGGTTAGCCCTTGGCGCCCCCCCCCCTTTTTTTATTGGATTCGAACTTTCGTTCGTGCTCTTATTACATATATGTATTATATATATATTTTTTTTTGGGTTTCGCAGGCGGCAGTCCCCCGGCGAGTCGTGACGATCGTGGGGAATTTATTTTTGACCCTGAAGGTTAGTTCTCTTTCCTTTGGAGATCATTTCCTAGTTTTCCTTCCTTTGTTTTTTCGTTCGACGTTCTTTCCTGGTTTGGTGGTGCGTATCGGCTGATGAGGTGGTTAGTTTATGCAGCTTTTATTCGCGACTGTGAGGAGAATAGCCCCATTGACCTTGCAAAGCTTGTTGGTGGCGTGGCCGTCAAGCTTGTGATGGGGATGAAGGTTTTACACAAAAAATTGGTCGATGGGGAGGATGTTGAGGAGCTAGAGCTTTTGCGCAAGCAATGCTCAAAACTTTCTGAGGAGAAGGCTAGCTTGGAGGAGTGCAATAAGGAGTTAAGTTTAACTTTGAAGAACTTGCAGGCTAGCGTCGATCAGCAGGAGGTTGCTCTCAACGGGCTTCGGGAACAGGTTGCGTCCGATTCGGAAGTTGTCCTCGATTTGCGAAACAAATTGGGCAGTGCGGATCTTGCGCTGCAATCAAAGGAGAAGGAGATTTGCGAGCGAGATGCCACTATTGCTGAATTGCGGAGGCAGCTGGCCGTTAAGGACAAGCAGGTTGAGGAGCACGAGAGCCAGATCTGGCAGGACAGGACTTCATGCTTACAGTAGCTGCCGCGCTGCTCTTCAACGCTTTGGCGCCGAACCCCAAGAGATGCCCCGTGAAATGACAAGGGAGAGGTTTTTTCACTGGCTTGATACGGAATTCAAGATGCTCCCTGGGATCATGGATCGGGTTGGTGACTATGCTGCTTCGGTTTGCACTGATGCCCTGCTGCGGCTGCTTTCAGACCATGGTTGCGAGCACTTGAAAAAACTTGGGAGCAGGGGGTTCGTATTTCCTAGCGCTGAAGGGCTGCCGGTTGCGACGAACGTTTGCGAGGCTGTTAAGAAGATATTCTTAAGCCGCTTTTGGGTGGCACACGGTAGGGAGGCCGCCCGAAAAACTGCGCATGATCGACTGACTCGGGTACAAAAACCGCCTCTAGTTCTTATTTTGGTGCTTGCTGACGGTTTTATTGCTTTTTTCGCGTTTTTGTGACTTGGTACTCCTGGTCTTACAGTTCTACCTATCGCAGAGTAAGCAGTCCCTTGCGGCCGCAGGTGAGGCGGAGGTTGGGGTGGGGACCCGTTCAAAGTTGCCTCCCCGGCCTGAACCATCTAGGCGCTCCGAAGCTGGAAAGGATGTTGCGGTTGGAGGTTCTGAGGCGGGTGCGCGCAAGGGCGATGCAAGGAGCGGATCCGGTTCTCACGCTAGGGAGGGGGAAGCTCCTGGTGATGATCGTGGAAAAAAGGTGTAATTGTAGGGACATGCGTTGTTTCGGTCCTTTTGACTGGTGGTGTTTGTAAACTAAACATCTTATTGTAATCCTCCCTGCGCAGGCTTCCGGTGATGGAGCTGCGCAGGGCGTAACTCCCAGAACTTTGTATCGCGATGGTTTGTTCGTGACTGGGGCTGCCTGGGACAGATTTCAAATTATTTATCCGGGCCAGAGTTTCGACGATTTCTGGAGCTACTGCTGTCGCTTGTTTTCTCGTCGTGGTTATTTGCTTCGTTTATCTCTGGATCGCTCTGGCGGGAAGAGGCTGAGTCGGTCCCGGAGGTGGGATTCTGAACATATTTCCCTTGGGGTGAAGGAGGAATGCTCGAGCGAGAAGACTCTGGATGATGATGCATGCTTCGTGTATGACGTGCCCAAGTCCGGGAGGCCTGGGCTGGTAGTAGAGTTGTTCGAATAGCGGGGGTTTGCTCGCTTTCGGCTTTTTTTTTTTTTTGCGACTCGGTGACGGTGCGCTAAGGAGTTGCTTCAAGAGAAAACGACACCCTCCCCCCTTAGCGCATTGTTGTACCGAGTCGGCTTGGTTGGCAATAAAATGATGTCGGAGTTGATGCTCGGCGGTTTGCGTGCTGCTTGGGCGAAGAGAAAAACGACACCCTCCCCCCTCAGCACGGATGCCGCCCGAGTCATACTTCCCCCGATTCGAATGGTTGTTGAGTCTTTCGTCCGCTCGTGTCACGTGAAACTTGTCGCGTTGTGTCACGGGAGGCTTGTCGTGCTGTGTCACGGGAGGCTTGTCTTGCTGTGTCACGGGAGGCTTGTCGCTCTGTGGAGCTGGTGGCCTATATAAACGGTTGAGTGGTCTGAGGGGGTCGCATTGCACCTCTTCCTTTGTTTGTTTTGCCGTAGCCATGATTTTACTTGTGCCTGAAGCGTTGGAGAGTTGGCCGCCCGATCTCGGCGCTGCCCGTTAATTCATTGTGGTGCTAGAAGAATGCTTGCGAGTTGCGGCGGAGGGGAAGAAGACGTGGGCGCGGTTATGCATGGCTTGCTTGCTGAAGCCATGTATCAAGGCGTGCGCGCTCATTGGGCTAATGGTGTGTTAGCCTGCTAAAGCTTCGCCGTGTTCCGGCACTTCGTTGTGTCGGTGAGTGCCTTGTGTGTGGTGCTACAAGAACGCTTGCGACGTAGTTAGGTCGCTTGGTTCTTGGAGCTCACCACTCCGGGGTCAGTTTGTATCTCTGGGTGGCAACATTGTTGCGCCCAGCTGCGTTTGTATTTGTTTATAGTGCAGCGAGTGGCTGCTGTTTGAGCTGTATTAGGCTGTTGTACTCCTATTTTTTTCTAATAAAGATGAGGCTTTTTGCTGCTCGTGTCTTTTCTGTAATGATCCTCAGTTTTGTAACCGCGGCTCGTGCAATGACCCTCGGTTTCATCGGTCCGCATTCGATTTTGGGTGATTGGAATTGTGGCCCCTTGCCCTTAGGCTTCGATGTTTTAGATTACTGTGATCCGCAACCATGCTTGGCTGATGCGAATCGCAGCCCCTTGCCGTTAGGCTTTGGGGTTTTAGATTCCTGCGATTCGCAGCCATGCTTGGCTGATACGAATCGCAGCCCCTTGCCCTTAGGCTTTGGGGTTTTAGATTCCTGCGATTCGCAGCCGTGCTTGGCTGATGCGAATCGCAGCCCCTTGCTCTTAGGCTTTGGGGTTTTGGATTCCTGCGATTCGCAGCCGTGCTTGGCTGATGCGAATCGCAGCCCCTTGCTCTTAGGCTTTGGGGTTTTGGATTCCTGCGATTCGCAGCCGTGCTTGGCTGATGCGAATCGCAGCCCCTTGCCCTTAGGCTTTGGGGTTTTAGATTCCTGCGATTCGCAGCCGTGCTTGGCTGATGCGAATCGCAGCCCCTTGCCCTTAGGCTTTGGGGTTTTAGATTTTGATTTGGTGTGAAGCCTGTGAATACGAGTTGGGCGTCCCCTTCGTATTCACAGGTCTTCCAGGTTTGCCTTGTGGCTTGGTCGAATTGAACAGCCTCTGTTCGGCTGTTTTTCGACGATTTGTTCAAAATATAGAGGGGTAAGGCTCTTTCTTTGATAATAACGAAATGATTACATGAGATACGGTCTCATTAAAAACCTCGTCTCCGCTAGGAGCCCCCCTTTGCGAGGAAAAGAGTACCGTTCACAGGAAGAGGAAAAGTGGAAATTACAATTGTGAAGATAACTATGCTGAGAGTATACTAGGCTTGAGCTGTGTTGCTGATGCTTCTGCTATCATGGGTAGTATTTCTTGAGGTTGTCTATGTTCCAGGGGTGTGGGAGTTCGAATCCTTCCTGGTCCATCAGCCGGAACGATCCAGGTCTGCCGCTTTTGACGGCTATGTATGGTCCTTCCCATGGGAACTGCAGTTTGCCCACTGAGTCTGCGTTTTTCTTTCTCTTCAGGACTAGGTCTCCCAGCTGGATGTCCTTGTGGAGGACTTTCTTGTTTCTCCACTTTCTTGTTTCATCTTGATAGTTTAGAATATTCTGGATTGCGTCAAGTCTGTCGATTTCGACCATGTCCTTGTCAGCGGCCTCGGATTCGTTGTTTGAATCCGGCGCAACGGCTCTTGGGCTTTTGTATTTGATCTCCTCTGGTAGCATTGCCTCTGCTCCGTATAGCAGTTTGAATGGTGTGTAGCCTGTTGTTCTGCTTACTGCTGTGTTGTGGGACCATACGACTCTCATCAGTTCTTCTGCCCATTTGCCTTTGCTTTCTTCAAACAAGCATTTTTTTACCCCTGCCAGTATTTCCCTGTTTGCGCGCTCGACCGCTCCATTTGACTCTGGGTGGTAAACTGATGAGAATATTGGATTTGTTCCTATTGTTTGGCAAAACTCTTTGAACTCGTAGCAATCGAACTGCCTCCCGTTGTCGACTGTGAGTTCTTTTGGTACCCCGAATCTGCAAACAATTTGCTGCCAGAAGAATTTCTGAACTGTTGCTGACGTTATGTTTGCTAATGCCCTGGCCTCTATCCATTTGGAGAAGTACTCAATGGCTACAACTGCGTAGGCTAGGTTTCCCTTTGCTCTTGGCAGTGGCCCTATTATGTCCATCCCCCATCTTTGGAATGGCCATGTTGGTGGGATTAGCTGTGTTTCCGCACCTGGGCGCCTTTGATGCGGCGCTGACATTTGGCATGCTGGGCATGCTTTTACTACCTGTTCCGCATCTCTCAGTGCAGTTGGCCAGTAGAAGCCTTGTATGAATGCTTTCCTCGTGAGGGTCCTTGCCGCGAGATGCGATCCGCACATTCCACTGTGTATGTCCTGGAGGATGGCCTTGCCTTCTTGCTGGGTGATGCACTTCAGTAGTGGGGCACAGACACCTTTCTTGTACAGCTGATTGTCAATGACTGCGTATCCTGCTGCTCTCTGCTTCATGCGCTTGAGGTCTGATTCGTCGTTTGGCTCGACGTGATTTCGCAGATATGCCATGATCGGTGCTCTCCAGTCCTCACTGCTGATTGCACTAACTAGGCTCATTGGTTGCAATTCTGGCTTGATGGATGGGTGGTGCAACGTTTCGAAGAATACTTCAGGTGGCAGAGTCTCGTTGTTCGCAGCGGCTTTGGCGAGCTTGTCTGCTTCTGAATTTTCTTTTCTTGGTATGTGCTGAATTGTGAACCCTTTGAAGTTTCTTTCCATTCGTCTGACTTCGGCCAGGTATTTTATCAGTTCTGGTTCTCTTGCACTGTATTCTTTTTCTACCTGCCCGGTGATAACTTTCGAATCGGATCGTACCAGGAAGTTTTGGGTGCCCAGCGCCTTTACTTTCCGCAGCCCCAGCAGCAGTGCCTCGTATTCTGCTATGTTGTTTGAACATTTCTCGTCGTCACCGCTGAATTCCAGTCTTGCCGCGTACTTGACTTGCAGGCCAGATGGGGTTGTAACGACGGCTGCGATGCCCGCGCCGTTTTTTCCCCAAGCGCCGTCGCAGCTTATGTTCCATTCTGGGGTGATTTCTTCTTCTATTGGCCCTTGACTGGGTGAAGTCCAGTCGGCGATGAAATCTGCGAGGACTTGTGATTTGATTGCGCTTCTCTTTTCATAGTCTATGACGTGCTCGGATAGCTCTATTGCCCATTTGGCTATACGATTTGATGCTTCTTTGTTCTGAAATAGGTCGTGCAGCGGCTGGTTTGTGATTACAAGGATTCTGTAACTTTCGAAGTAGTGACGTAGCTTTCTTGATGCCATGACCACTGCGTAAGCTATCTTTTCTAGTTCCGAGTAGAAAAGCTTTGACCCTGCTAGAGCTTCTGATACGAAGTAGACTGGCACTTGCTGGGGTTTCTCTTTGATTTGCACTTCTTGGACCAAGGCGGCGCTTACTGCTGTTGGTGATGCTGATAAGTATAGCATCAGCTGGGATCCTGGCTCGGGCGGGGCTAGTTTCGTCATATTGACGATATAGTCCTGAAGTTGGTGGAATGCTTGGCTCTGTTCCGGCCCCCATTGGAATTTGTCTGAGCCACGAAGCACTTTGAAGAATGGCAGGCTGCGCTCTGCTGATCGAGTTATGAAGCGGTTGAGCGCTGCTATCCGTCCTGTGAGTTTCTGGACTCTTTTATTGATCGTGGCTCTTGCATTTCTGCTACTGCTTTTATTTTGTCAGGGTTGGCCTCTATGCCTTTGGTGGATACCAAACATCCTAGGATTTTTCCCTTTTGTACTCCGAAAACACACTTTTCTGGGTTTAGCTTGAGTTTCGCTTGCCTTAGGCGAGCGAACGTTTCAGCAAGGTCTGCTATGTGATCGGATCTGATCTTGCTTGCCACTATTATGTCGTCGACGTATGCGATTAGGTTTCTGTTGAATTGGGGGCCCAAAACTTCTGCTATCATTTTGCAGAACGTCGTGCCTGCGTTTTTCAGCCCTTCTGGCATTCGTACAAAGCAGTAGATTCCGAATGGAGTGATGAAACTTGTTTTCTCCTCATCCGTGACTCGCATCCAGATCTGGTGATACCCTGAGAACAAGTCAAGCAAGGACAGCATCTCGCTGCTGGCTGCTGTATCTACGACTTTGTCAACTCTTGGCAGGGGGTAGTCGCTCTTTGGGCAGGCCTTGTTGAGATCCGTGAAGTCGAGACACATTCTCCATTTGCCGTTCTTCTTCTTTACTGGCACAATGTTGCAAAGCCATTCCGGGTACTCGACCCTTCGTATGACTCCTGCATCTAGTAACCTGTTTACTTCGGCCCTCATTGCCTCTATTCTGTCGTCGGACATTTTTCTCAGCTTTTGCTTCTTTGGTTTCGAGTTTGGTTTCACTTCGAGCTTGTGTTCTATGATGTTTCTGGCAACTCCCGTGAGTTCATCCGCTGACCATGCAAAGACGTCCTTGTTGTTTCTGAGGAAAGTGATCAGGTTGGTTTCTTCTGTTTGATTTAGGTTTGCTCCTATGATTACTGATCGATCAAGGACACTTGGGTCGAGGAGCACTTTCTTGGTGTCTTCATTGGGACTGACTTCGTTTTTTTCTCTGTCCCGTTGCGGCTCCTTGAATGGTTGTGGGCTTGGTTCTTCTGATTGAAGGATGTGCACGTTCCTTGCCCTGGTGTTGATGCTTTCTCAAGGCTCCTTCCTGACCCTTGATTTCCATAAACTGCTATGACTCCCTTTTCTGCTGGTATCTTCATACACAGGTATAGCTGGTTTATAACTGCCTCGAACTTGTTGATTGTTCCTCTGCCAAAGATTGCCTGGTAGGGGTACCAGATGTCGACTACATCAAATGTGATGTGTTCGGTTCTTGCATTTGACATGTTTCCAAATGAGACTGGCAAAGTGATTTTGCCCAACGCCTTGATGCTTTTCGTTGCGCCGAATCCGTATAGCGGCGTGTCAGATGGTTGGAGCATGCTCTTGGTCAGGTTCATTTGCTCGAAAGCTGACAAGAATATGATATCTGCCGAGGAGCCTGTGTCCACGAGTATTTTCTCTATGGTCATCTCGCGATATTGGCTTCGATGACCATTGGGTCAATGTGTGGATAGTTGTGTAGCCGTACATCTGCTTCTGTGAATGTGATTGGTATATGAGACCAATTGGTTCTTGCAACTTTGTTGTCCGTCATGACCACGTTGATTTCTCTGAAGTAGTTCTTGCGCTGCTTCTTGGTTTCGAATTCAGTGAGGAGCCTCCACTTATGGGTGCTATGATGCCGTAGCTGGGCAATGGGTCTGGGCTTGCGCGGTTGCTTGAATTGGTTTCTTGCTTTGGGGGATTGGGTGGTGGTGGTGGTAGCTGCAATTGCGATTGGTTTGGCGGTAGTGCTAGTGAGGGGTGATGATTGGTGTTGATTCTTTGAGTTGCTGGGGTTTGGTGGGATTGAGGTTGCCATGTGGGCTGGTAGTAGTTGGTATAATGGTGCGGCGGGTTTGGGTTATGATGGTGGTTTTGCCATTGTTGTTGGGGTTGCCACGGTTGGGATGCTTGCCAACTTGGTTGTAGGTTCCATTGGTTCGAGGTGTGGGCTACTATTTTCGCCTTCCTCTCTTCTTCAGCCAAGTGGTCTGCTCTTAACTTGTATGGGCAGCGCTTGGACCCATGCTCGTCGTTCATTGCCGTGCCACATGCAGTACCACTGTTTTTTCTCACTATCTCCCCTGCCCGCGGCCGCGGCCTCTGCCGCGTCCGCGGTTGGATCTTCCTCCCCTTTGGGTGGCCTGGCTCCCTGACTGGCCTGTTGGGCCGGCGAATTCGCCGTCTGGCTGCTGGCATTGGTGGTCTTGGTTGATGTTAATAATGTGCGGGTTGGAGGTGGGCCGATCGAGTGCTGATGGTTTCTTTGGTGGCCTGTCTTGCTTGGACTGGTGCCAGTTGTTGTCTCTTTGGGCTGCCTGCTTCGCTGCATATTTCTGCGCTTGCTGTTCCTCATGGCCCATTCTGTAATCGTTGTCTGACCGTGAGTACTTCTCTAGTTCTTCGTACAGCTTTGCCATCGTCTTGGGGGTCTCTCTGATCAGGTGGGCTCTGCATTGCCCATACTTTAGGCCCATGATTGCGTAATTGATGGCTACGGCGTCGTCCACCGCTGGGGCTCTTGTTCTGAGGTTTACGAATCTCTGGAAGTAGGCCTGCAGTGGCTCTTTCTCCTTTTGCTTGCAGTTTGCGAGTTTGACTTCCGTGATTGTCGGCCTGTGGAATCCTTGAAAGGTTGCCAATACTCTCTCCCGCAGTTCATCCCACGAATGGATGCAGTTTGGCTTCAAGGTAGTGTACCACTGCAGTGCTGTGTCATCCAGAGCTATTATGAATGACTTGGCGAGCACTGTGTCGTCGCCACCTGCTGATTGTATTGCTGCTTCATAGCTCATCAGAAATTGCTTGGGGTTGGAATGCCCATCGAATCTTGGTAGGGTGACCGCCCTATAGTGCGGTGGCCAGGGTGCTACTTGCAGCTCTCTTGACAGTGGTGATGTTGGGTCGCATGGTCTGCTAGGCAAGACTCGTATTCCACAGCTGTGATTATTTGATCTGTGCCTTGATGGTTGATTGTATTGTGGCTGTTTTGCGACTGTCTTTGCTCCCCATGGCTAAGATGGTGCGTTGGGTGTTGCTGTGTTGCATGAGCAAGGTTTTGAGTGGGGTTGGATGCCGTGGCTGCTTGCAGTTGTCCTACCTCTCTCTGGAGGTTTGAAAACTCTTGCCTGGCGCGAGCAATCTGCTCCTGCATCTGGCTGGTCTCTTGTTGGGTTCTTTGTGAGGCTAGGTTGTCTCGAAGCCGTCTGAGGCTTTGCAGCTCTTCTTGCAGTCTTGCTAACTCGACCTCTTCTGGGGTTGTTTGGTTGTTCGGGTGGGTTGCGGTGATTGCACTTGGCAATGCCGCTGGCGCCGGATCTCGGGGTGGCAGAACGGTTTGAGCGGCCTGCTGGCCTAAGCCTTGCGCAGGATCAGTGGCTGCTTCATTGGAGGCTCGGTTGGTGGTACGGCTTGAGTTTTTGGTGGTCCGCTTCTTGGGAGGCATCGTGGGTTTACTCGAGTCACACAAACGGTGGGCGCCTCGTGTTGGCTCAGAAGCAAGCTCAAGAGCCAATACGAAAGTGAAAGATGAAGTAGGAGAACAAGAGCGAGGAGAGACATGTTTCAATAATGGCCAAAGAATAATCCGAACCCTTACAAAGTGGTGCGCCCTCTCCTTTTATAGGGAGGCGGAGGGTCACTCCCTCAGTCACATGTTCCCCTTCTACCCCTACCTGCTACAATTGTGCTGGGAATATTCTACTTTAACGGATACAAGGGGAATTTTACATCAAGAAGCCAATTTCGACTTGCTTTCGTCCTTGTACGCACCGAGACGCCCGCCGCGTCTCGGCCTGACTCCGCGCTCCGGGCCACCTTCATCTTTCCTCATGGACCTGTTCACAAATGACTGCACACCATATTAGATCATTAGAGCCGTAAGGGGGATCGGGTGTTCCTCAGCCGGGGGCTCCGAACCGATCCCCAGGCCGATTCGGTTCGCGCACTTGGTCAAGTCGTTCTGCCAATCGCAGGACGCGGCGGACCGAAACACGAGTCGATTCGGTCCATATGCTTGGTTGAGTCGGTTCGCTACGCGTGGAACGCGAGGGGCCGAATCACAGCCTGACTCGGTCCGCTGCATGTGGAACGCGAGGGGCCGAATCACAGCCTGATTCGGTTCGCGCACCTACTCGCGCGAGGCGACCCGAATCCCTCAACTCGATTCGGTTCGCCGGGATGAGCTGGGGACGGGTCGAATCACTGATGGATTCGATTCGCGAGATTCGTAGCCGAAAAAAATGAATCACAGGTCGACTCGGTTCTGTTGAGCCATGGGTTAATGCGAAACAGGCCGTAACGCAACAAGCAGGTGGCGGAGTTTGCCTGATCCACGTCCCAACACCTGCCCACGTGGCACACGGTGGCCCCAGGCAGGCACACGGCAAACAGAAAGGCACACGGCAAAGCCACGTGGCACACGGCAAACATCTTTGCCGTGTGCCCGTGGTATGGCACACGGCAAACATCTGTTTGCCGTCGTAAGGTTTGCCGTGTGCCATTTTGCACACGGCAAACATTGTTGCCGTGTGCCTTTCAGGCTTCCCCGTGTGCCCTTGGCACACGGCAATCCCTTTGTTTCCCGTAGTGATACTCCGTATATAATTTTTTGTAACATTTTATTTGTAATACTATTTTCTATATGTTACAACATGTTACCTCACTACTAGAGAAACGACATTTGGTCCCTGTTACGTTAGTACCGGTTGTGTTATAACCGGTACTAATTGATTAATTTAGTACCGGCTTGTGCTCATGGGCAGAAGGTGAATTACCACCACCAGCTGCCTCATGGGCAGAAGGTGATCTGGTAGTTGCTGTTGGTGCTGCAAGCATGGGTCTTTTTATCATCGGTCGGATACTGGTAGGCGTCAGGGCAATTGGGCTCCCTGCACACCAGGCCAACACCAGTGCTGCAGGAGAAGGCCATAGGCAGGTTGTAGCCGTTGACCACCGAGATGTTGTAGTAATCCTGGTCGCCTCCGATGGTGTACTCGGCCAGCGTCGTCGGCGGCTGGCCGGAGACGGTGCAGGAGAGCGCCGGCACAGTCGGCGCTGTCGCAGTGGCCGCTCCCTCCGTTGAAGGAGCAGCCGGTACGGCCCCAGAACCTGCCGCTGGTGCCGGCGGGCACATTGACTGGTGCCGAGTGTCGGATCTTTGCCGAGCGTCGGAGAACGGGCACTCGGCAAAGGGGTTGTTTGCCGAGTGCCCGCAATTTCACACTCGGCAAAGATTTAACACTCGGCGACTACTTGGTTTCCCGTAGTGGTGCATGCCGCCGCCGACCGGGATGCCGGCCGGCCACACTGTGTAACCGCAGTTGTTGGTGATGGTGAAGGTAGCTGCTCTAGCACTGGCAGCGGCGAAGGCAGCGAGGATGAGGAGGACCGAGCAGACGGCCGGGGACGCCATTGAAGCCGATCAGGCGGTGTATGTAGTGGATTGTTCAGGCGTAGCAGGGAGTGAGATATGAAGCTTGGGAAGAGGTTTATAGGCATGGGTATTTATAGGCAATTGTGGGGAGCACAGTGGTGGAAAAGTAAATGTCTTTCTCTCTCAAATAAAAAGAACAAGTAAATGTCTGTGGAGGGGATGCTGCAATATATGAAAAGCAATTACATTTCCTTATGTCAAAAAGAAATGCTGAGTTTCATGCACCGACTAACTAGCATTGAAAAGTCTGAGTTAGCAAAATTCATGTACTGTCATGACTATTTGACCTAAGGAACCTACTGTAGTACAATATAATCTGTTACTGTCATGTACCTAGTACTGTAGTACAATATAATCTGTTAGATACATGTTTCAAATAGTTGAAAGAAATAAAAACTATTACGTGGCTGATTCTTTTCATTTTTGTGTTAATTATATCGACCGGGTGGAACCACCTATTTGCATGGTTCATCTTGATCCGAAGGAAATTTAATGCTATTTGACATGGGACATGCATAGTCATGTCTTGCTTGTTCACCGGTGGATCTACAAGAGAGCCTGTTGGCCACAAGATCGCGGTTTCATAGGGTACTAGGGAGCGTACATTGGAATATGCCGTTAAGATGAAGACTTTTTTCGTTGAAGATTCCACTAAAGTTTAATATTGTGTTGTATATGCATACAATGGCATGGAAATGTGAGAACAAGTCAATAATCTACACTTTGGAGCTAGTCCTGACCTATTCATAGGCTGCCCTATGATTCCTCAAATTTTTCTCCTATTTTCGAAACTTTATCAATCAGTATTTTCCGAAATTAACCA
This sequence comes from Urochloa ruziziensis, assembly GCA_015476505.1. Classification (NCBI taxonomy): domain Eukaryota; kingdom Viridiplantae; phylum Streptophyta; class Magnoliopsida; order Poales; family Poaceae; genus Urochloa; species Urochloa ruziziensis. The sequence continues at coordinate 50,542,284 of CM027123.1, read as the reverse complement.
TATTCCGAGACAAAAGCTATGAATATAAATATAATATAAATATAAATATAAGTAAAAGATATGAATATAAAGAAAAGTCAAAGTATCCGGAGGGTGTACTTATTTTCAAATGGCAAGCAGCATGATGCGTGTGCATCGTTTGACCACTGCCCCATAGGCAGGACACGTCACTATGAGTTGTCTCATAGTCCCAAGTCCTTGAAGGGAATAAAAGAAATATTGCTTAGATTAATAATCTTATAAACTTAATTTATTTTGCGAGTATAGTTTGGTTTTGAACGGTTAATAAGGTGCCAGAGGGTGATATTATATTGTTATTTTACAACTATATACCTCACGAGCTGCTTTACAATGCTTGAAAAGTATCACGAGGTACCAGGAGATACCTTTCCTATTTTAGTAAAGGTACCAGGAGGTACTGAAAGGTAGGTACCAGGAGGTACCTTTCCTATTTTGGTATGGATTTAGTACTTCTTGGTACCTCTGTTTAGGTACCTCTAGGTATTCCCTTTGTTTCCACCGTCCGATTTCTCGAAATGGATCGACTCTCATTATTCCCAAGCATTCTAAATTTCTCATATCTCGTTAGCTCTATTAGCTTATTATTCTGGACGGACTTAATTTATGCTTTTGCCACAAGTGATTCATGAAACTCATCAATAACAAGCAAGCAGTGTAAAAGCCTGACCCATAAGCACATGCAGTTAACAATCAAGAACACCGTACTCTGAATGGAGACTTCTGGACAAAATGTTCTGTGAAGCGCGCCATATATATATAAATAACGAGGTAGCTGACGAGGAGACAGAGACATGTTTATCCAGGTACAAACAATGCATGCATTCTTATGCACACACGCCGGACGATTCACTATATATCGTCTTATTTGTCTAGTATATATGTTTAACTTATTATGTTTCATTCATCTTGCTGGACAGAAGGTGAATTACCACCACCAGCAGCCTCATGGGCAGAAGGTGACCTGGTAGTTGCTGTTGGCGCTGCAGGCATGGGTCTTGGTATCATCGGTCGGAAACTGGTAGGCGTCAGGGCAGCTGGGCTCCCTGCACACCAGGCCGACGCCGGTGCTGCAGGAGAAGGCCATAGGCAGGTTGTAGCCGTCGACCACCGAGATGTCGTAGAAGTCCTGCGCGCCGCCGATGGTGTACTCGGCCAGCGTCGCCGGCGGCTGCCCGGAGACGGTGCAGGAGAGCGCGCCGGCGCAGTCGGCGCTGTCGCAGTGACCGCTCCCGCCGTTGAAGGAGCAGCCGGTGCGGCCCCAGAACCTGCCGCTGGTGCCGGCGGGCACGCTGACTGTCCAAGTCTGGCCTTGATCGAGCTGCGTGCCGCCGCCGACTGGGATGCCGGCCGGCCACACCGTGTAGCCGCAGTTGTTAGTGATGGTGAAGGTGGCTGCTCTGACACCGGCAGCGGTGAAGGAAGCGAGGATGAAGAGGACCGAGCAGACGGCCGGGGACGCCATTGATGCAGATTAGGTGTATGTAGTGGATTGTTCACGTAGCAAGGAGTGAGATATGAAGCTTGGGAGGAGTTGGGGGCATGGCCGCATGGGTATTTATAGGCAATGTGGGGAGAACAGGGGTGGATAAAAAAAGTAAATGTCTTTCTGTCTCAAAAAAAGTAAATGTCTGTGGAGGGGATGCTGCAATGAAAAGTAAGCACATTTCCTTATGTCAAAAGAAATGCTGAGTTTCATGCACCGACTAACTAGCATATTGAAAAGTCTGAGTTAGCAAAATTCATGTACTGTCATGACTATTTGACATAAGGAACCACAAGTATTGTAGTACAATAATATAATCTTTTAGATGCGTTCAAATAGTTTGAATAAATAAAAACTATTACGTGGCTGATTCTTTTCATTTTTATGTCAATTATATCGACCGGGTGGAACCTATTCGCGTGGTTCATCTTGATCCGAAGGAAATTTAATGGGAGAGGCACGTGCCGTAGGCACGTGTTTTAAAAAAAAATAGCGTAAGAAAGTGTCCTGGCTGTCGATGTATAGCGTCAGAAAGAGTCCTACCTGGCATGTGTTTTTTAAAAAATTATAGCGTAAGAAAGAGTCCTGACTGCCGACGTATGTATAGCGTGAAAAAAAGTAGACCGCTAACCTATAGGACATGTGGCCCCACCTATTGGACCAATGAGTCCAATGACGACCGGCAACCTACCGTTGACCATGAATTCTCTCGCTCTTTATAGTATAGATTTGACATGGGACATGGATAGTTATGTCTTTCTTGTTCACTGGTCGATCTACATGTAGGGATGAAAGCGGATTGGATCGGAACGGACAATACTTTTTTCACATCCTCATCCCTGTTTCTTTGTCGGATATGGTGCAGAACATATATCTTGAGGATGCGGTTACGGATGTGGATTTTTTCGGATGTCGGAACTGGTGTGGAGTCGGAGCGGTTTAAGAGCAGATGCAGATTAATAGAGTCGGATAATACATACTTACATGTAGTTTTTTATAGACTAATAATTTCTAAACCAGACTATAATTTAGCAAACTAACACGAAAAATACTCATGTTTATAGTTCATGAACCACAACATAGTTTACGGGTGTCTCATTATTTGAGCTAAGCTTGATTTGTAGTATGGTGACATGTTGGGCTCGTTAGATTAGTCGGATATCTTGTTATAAGCGTCGGATAATCCACGTTGAATTATCGCATATCCATCAGATTTCGCTTAAACCATATTCAACTCTGCATCCACGCACAGTCGGATTCGAATTATCCATATCCGCACAGATATAAAAAAATTCTTCCCCATATCTATAAAATTCGGATTCGAAACGGATCGGATACGGAAATTATCCTCACCACTTTCACCCTATCTACAAGAGCCTGTTGGCCACAAGATCACGGTTTCATAGGGTACTAGGAAGCGTACATTGAAATATGCCATTAGGATGAAGAGTTTTCGTTAAAGATTCCGATGAAGTTGAAATTGTGATGTATATGCATATAATGGCATTGAAATGTGAGAACAAGTCAATAATCTACACTTTGGAGCTAGTCCTGACCTATTCATTAGCTGCCCTAGGATATTCCTCAATTTTTTGTCCTATTGTTGAAACATTATTAATCAGTATTTTCCAAAATTAACTATGTTCCGAAACAAAAAGCTAGCATTTTGTGATGAGATTCGATACCATGGAGGATTTTTTTCAAAGGGTTTATTTTGTATACTATACATTTTTAGAGTGTAGAAATTGAGTTACGAGTTATTCAAAATTGAGCTCTACACAAGCCATGAGTTGGGATGGTGTGAGTCTGATGAACATTTGGACCTATCTACCTTCTATTTTAATTTCTCCCCAACTGCCCCTTCCTCATGTGCAAAGGGTGATAAGCCTCTGGGACGACCCACACATAATTAAGACCATATGGGCAATGGTCAGGTAGACCAAGAGTTTTTTTTTTTTTTTGAAGTTTTCACATTGAAACACTAAGAATCTTGGACAGTCTAAAAGAAGAGAGAAATTCTAAAAGCATATTGCCATCAACAGCAACAACTTAAATCATCATAGTCATTAGATCTATTATATTATATTTTCTAAAATATTAACCACCTCAGACATTATTAAAATAGTCTAATATAACCCCTAAATTACCCACCTATATCATTAACTAGGTGATTCCCCGTGCGTTGCTGCGGGATTTGAGAGAGATTTTCGATAAACTATGAATCAATATGGTTGTTTAGTTACTCACAAAAGTAGTGCGCTTGTAGAGATTACTTTGACATATCTATTGTGTATCTTAGAGGAGAACTCCGATATATATCTATTGTGTACCATTGCTGCGGGAACATTGTAGTAGCATTGTCTACATCATGGAGGAAGGATAACATGGAGCGAGAGATACTGAAATCTTGGTCAAAACATTGACCATTTGAAGAGTACACACGGTTCATTTTAGAAACATTAGTACATGCCTAACATCTTGTGACTGTTGAAAAATTGATAATTAAAATTGCATATAATACATAAGCATTTTTATACTAATTAATTGTAGTGAGAGATAGGCTCCGACAGACCTCGGTGTAGTCTTTTCCAGCGTTGCTGTCTCCAGTTCACCTCTCTCAGCCTGCAGCAAGCCGCATCGGCGCCACCCCCACCGATCCCCTTGGTCTACTCTGGGTGCAGGCATATCTTCAGAGCAACCTTCCCCCTGGCATCATGCCCTGTGGCGTCTGGCTCTGCCAACAGTGATGCTCGTGGTTGGATAAGACAGGGGAGAGACATAGATGTGGTCTATTTTGTAGTGGCAGCTCCTATGCCGATGTTGCACCCATATAAAAAGCGAAGAGTCAGCTCAGTGGAGATCAGTTTCATACGAAAGCTCACTGTCTCTCTTGAATACTCCTCTTTCTTGGGCGCACGGAAGAGGATCATAGAGAGCAAGGCATGCGCCTATACTCCTCTTCTTTGAGTTAGTTTTGCATGCAGCCATGCAGGAGTTAATTTTTGCACAACCATGCAGAATTTAACCTTGCATGAAGTCATGCAGTGGAGAGAAGCTGTGGAGAAAACGAATGGGATTGGGAAGACAGACTGTGCTTAAATTACCTCACTTGGATAAAAAAATATATCTTCCTAATCCCTCCAGCTATTGTTCAGTTTGTGTAACAGAGGGACATCTGCGTAGTAACTTGTGGTGGTGGGACGTCTAGATGACAGGCTTCACCAAATTGCAGGAAAATAAGTTAATGGGGATCTCCTATATGGGTATAGTAGATTATATAAAATAAAATGAAGTAGACCCCTAATTTTCATTTAAATTACGCACTTATGCTATTATAAAAAAAATTATAATAACAATCTGATTTTGCATCTAAATTGCCCACCACTAGCATTATGAAAGATAAGTAACCCCTTAAAAATTCCTCACTGTTCTATCATGTTTTCTAAACATCGCCCATCATTAAATTGGGATACATTGCTTGTTACATTAAATCCAGCTACAATATGCTTACAATTGGGATACATAAACAATCAATCAATTTCAATTGATCCTTCGACGACTTAGAAAACCCACATATGCAAGATCACAAGGATGCAACAACAGGACAATTGAACACGCTAACGGTGTTTATGCCCTTTGCAGAGATTTGGCTGCATGCATATCATATTATTATATTTGGGCCATGCATCTAAAGATTGGATTTTATTTGCTGTGACCTAAAGCTAATAGCATAAGCAACGATGTCCTACAGCAAATTTACCTTTGAAATTTTTTTCCATAAAGTGTGCCATAGACGAGCTGAGGTTGGTCATGGCGCTCTTAGAATATCAACACCTTATTTTTCTCGAAACAAAATCCATACCTTAACTTTATATTTCGTGAAACAAGTCTAGACTTTAGAAGTCTCATGTCCATGTACAAACAATGCGTGTCCTGTGCATCACTCCGTAGCCCGTACACATGAAGGCACGGATGGACGGCACACTATATCGTCTCATTTATCCATAAGTTTTTATGTTTCATCTTATTCGATAATACAACACACCGTCGTTCTGCTGTATTATTGTACGTATATGTGTACGTGTCATATCTCTGTGTCCTGGATGCATCGTTGGACATGGCCACCGTCCAGTTACCTCATTGGGCACAGAAGGTGACCTGGTCATGGGCACAGAATGTGATGTGGTAGTTGCTGTTGGCGCTGCACGCATGAGTCTTGGTATCATCGCTGGGATACTGGTAGGCGTCAGAGCAGCTGGGCTCCCTACACTTGAGGGCCTCGCCGGTGCCGCAGGAGAAGTCCATGGGCAGGGTGTAGCCGTCGACCACCGAGATGTCGTAGTAGTCCTGCCCTCCGCCGCCGCCACCGATGGAGTACTCGGCCAGCGTCGCCGGCGGATCACCGGAGACGGTGCAGGAGAGCGCGCCGGCGCAGTTGCCGCTGTCGCAGTGGCCGCTCCCGCCGTTGAAGGAGCACCCCGTGCGGCCCCAGAACCTGCCGGCCGTGTTGGTTGGCACGTCGACAGTCCACGTGTGGCCGGAGTCGAGCTTCGTGCCGCCGCCGACCGGGATGCCCGCCGGCCACACCGTGTAACCGCACCTGTTGGTGATGGTGAAGGTGGCTGCGCTGGCGCCGGCGGCGAAGGCGGCGAGGACGAGGAAGACGATGACCGAGGAGGAAGCACGGGACGCCATTGATGCTGATGATGATCAGGTGTGGAGTTGAGCAATAATGAAGCTTCAATTCGGTAGAGTTGGGAGGGCAAGGGCTGGTTATAGTGTGTTTAAATTTATAGGGAAAGAACAGGTTTGAAAAAGTAAATCTCTCGGCTGGGGAGATATCGAAAAGTAAATCTCTGCGGAAATTTAATTTGTAGAATAATGTAGAGTAAAACTGAGATATATGATGTCATTATTGACCAATGGCAGAATGGCAACGTACGTGCAGTGTATCCCTTTCACTGATCACTGGTATACATACAATACAAGTCGGAAGTCATAATCTTTTATCTAAAACACAATTGTTTGTCATGCGCTAAATACTACAAATACTATAAGAGCTGAGTAGCATGTGGGTCATATAAGTCATACTAGTGTCGGTTGTATTATTAGCTATGCTTTAATTATCCACGACAATACGCGAGGCGTAACGATTTTATTTGCGAACAATATGAAATAGCAGGAGACGTGGCTATCAATGGTTGGCCGGCAACACGGACGGTGATGATTGGCCAATAACTCAACGTGGCAAGCAGCTAGCTGTTGTGGTCTGGATGGCGAGAGAACCTTTCAGCGATATACATCTACTTATTACATGTCACATGTTTAGGGGTTAATTTAATTTGCACCAATTGAATTATAAGGGATAGAATAGAAGTCACATTTTTGCCATAGTTAAGGCATGAAAATAAACCTTTTTCCCAAGTTAGAAAAAGTCTGTAAAATATCACTACGGTATCCGGACAATTTGACATAAGGAACCACTAGTACTGTAGACACTATAAACCATTTGACATTTCAATCCCAGTGCGCCTGGCGAGTGGCGACACATGTGCCACGTGTGCGTGCAGCGTGGGACTGCGTCACAACACAATTTAATTTGATGGAAAAAACTATTACGTGATCGATTACTAATTTGGATTTTTGTTTTACATTGGGTGGAACCAATGCAATTTGCATGGTTAATCTTGATCAGAGTGAATTGTGATCCTACTTGTCAAGGACATGCATCATTAGTCTTCGAGCACCTTTAATCTTACTTATTCATCAGGGTGGATATATAAGTCAGCAATCTATACACATTTGGAGTCCTGTCTTATTAATTAGCTGCCTAGAATTCCTCATTCCTCTATCCTATGAAACGTACAATTCTGATATTTTTTAGATAAAGGAATAATAAATATACTAGTTTTTACATCGCAGAGCATATCCCGACTATTATTGAAAAAAAGGAAGCACATATGTTCTATGCAAAACTAAAAGGTGGACAGATTAAAAGCAAATCTTATTAATGAAGAATTGCCACCTGTTTTTTTGTGAAGTTTTCTAAAGCTGTAGATTCCAACGCTCAACAAGCCCTTGGAATAGTGTCCCTGTCTTCCTCTTTTGAAGTAAGTAGAGCCCAGAATCTAATGCAGTACGTGTGTGGTCCGATCCTGAAAAGAATTCGTAGATAAGCTTGTTTGTTCATTTTCTCAATACATCATTTCTAAGTCAAATAAATCTCATCAGTCATCACAGAACTCAAATTATTTTCCACTCCGTCGCCCCGCGTCTGGGCGACCGGGCGACCCCCGCGTGACCTACCCGCCGCCGCACCCTCTCCTCCTCCCCACGCCGCGCCGCCGCCCGACCGGGCCGCCGGAAACCCGCGCGGCCCGCAATGACGACGGCGGCGGGGCACTTCCCCCTCCCTCGGGCGGATCTAGGCAGGCGCGGCTGCCGAGGCCGTCGGAGTGACCTCGCCGGCACGTGTCGTCCTCGGCGACGGCGCGGGCGGGAGCATCGGATCCGGGGCATCCTCGACCGGATCCGGCGGCTACTCGACGCGCTGAAGCTGGAGACGGCGGTTTGGAGCAGAGGCGGCAGACCCCCATGGTGGGGACTGCGGCGGCGGCGAGGGGATCGAGACGAGGGGCTTCGGCGACGTCGAGGGGCTGTGTCGGAGCTGGTAAGTCCCGTTGCGCCTGCTGTGGAGTGTCGGCTCAGAGGAGGAGAAGGAGTTGGGGCTCCAGTGGCGACGCGTTGTGCTGCGGCTGGAGGTGGGGCTGCGGGTGCGCCGTGCCGCCGGCGCCATGGAGGTGCAGCGACAGCGACTTGCGTGGGGTGTGCCAGCTTGCAATGGTGGCATGGCTGGCGGCCCCGACCATCTACGGCGGCGTCCGTGCTTCAGCGACTTCGACAACGACGAGCGGCGACCCAGTGATGGCGCACGAGAGGTGGAGTTGTTCGCACGTTATGGGCAGCTGGTTGGTTTCAGGTGGTGGTTAGGGAGCATTGGAGCCCGGCGGCAAATGGAATGGCACTCCCGGCGAAAGCTCTGCCCGGCTTCGATCTGGGCTGACAACGACGGCGTGCTACACGTCGTTTCCCTCTTGGGGGCGTTGTCTTGGAGTCGCCCTTTCCCTTTGGCAGGTCTGGGTGAAAACCTTGCCCATGGTCTCGTGGGTGAGTGACGGCGGCGCTCTCGAGCATCGTTTTTCCTTCATGAAGGCGTCGCTTTGGATTCCTGCTTCGTTCTCTACACCTCCGCGCGGCTCATCTACGAAGGCGACGATCATCTTGGTCTCCGATGGCGGGTTCGTGTCGGAATGAGGGGATCTTCCTCCATCTCGCCCCTCAATTCTTGCACTCCTTGCTTGTGCTGGATGACTAGGTGTCGATGCTCAATGTGGTGGGCGGCGGCTCGGTGGTATTGCGCGGTTGCCGTGGTTCCTAGGTGTCCTGGCGGCGAGCGGTCATGCATAGCGTCGGCCGATTCGGTACCTCGACTTCTCCCTTGCCGGGGTTTGAGTTGTTGATGCTATCTATGGGGTGCGACTTCTAGGGGCGGTGGCTCATGTCGACGACCCAATCCGACTGAGCAGAGAGTGGTTCCGTGTCGACGACCCAATCCGACCGGATTCAGTGTTGCAGTGTCGATGTCCCAATCCGACCTGCCAGTTGTTAGCCTTTTTCTTAGATTTCTTTTTTGTTTGCCTGATTATTGCCTTCCAGGGCATAGTCTTGTATTTTCTGCTATATCAATGAGACGCACACGTCGTGTGCCGTTCGTTTAAAAAAAATACTAAATCAAATAGGCCAACAACAAACAGTGCTTACACCTGTTAGAATCAGATTCTTTTGCCTGCCCCTAACACCTCACTGCCGGAAATAATGTGAAGGCTCTTATTAATAATGGGGTAAATGCACAAGGTGACTTTAGATATGAAAAATGTATATTTTGATGTAGTACGCAAATGTCATATGAAGAGTTTAGATCTGAAAGAATGTATATTTAGTGGAGTTCTCATTTATTTATTTTATTCCAATAGCTTGATGGATGCCAATGCAATCTGATCTGTCTTGTTCACATTTTTCTCTCTGCAAAGGATTGGTGGTTTTCTTTAACACTTTAGCCCCTAGCTGGATCAGGATGCGCGACATGTATACTGATAATAGAAGAACTCAGCATGCTAGTGCTGTCCATATTCTCTCTCAGAGATTTGGATACATATATATGACCGTTTTTTTTCTATAAAACTGGAAAGCATCTCCATTAACCCCTTGTGTTAGCTATCGTAATAGCAACCAGATTATTAGAAAGGAACTCTGGAGGTCCCACAAATATTTTTCTTCACAGTAATCCCCACTGGGCCCAGGCAAGCCGAAACTATCCTTCGGTGCTTTACATGGAGCTTGATACAAGCCACCACCCAGAGCCCATGAGCCTTTTTCCATCCCATATATTTTCTAGAGTTAAATACACCGGGTACATGAACTTGTCCCGAGATGCCACTTAGATCCACGAACTTGAAAAATGCACATCTGGCACCTGGAAAAGTTGTGTCACTTAGGTCCATACCACTTCGATATATGCAAAAGACACCTCGAATTTTAATCTTCTTTTACATCTAGGTCCTTCTTGTCTCCCTCTACTCTCTTTCTCAGCGCCGCCCGCTGAGCCGCCTATGGCCGCCGCCCGGTGAGCGCGACACTACATGGTAAAATCTCGCCGATGAAGCGGGTGCGGGTGGCGCCCGGGTCCACCTCGCCGCCGCGGAGCTCCACCCGCTCGCCGTTGACCGTGAAGACCGCCGCCGCAGGCGAGGGCGGAGCAGCAACAACCATCACGCTGCAGGGTGGGGGAAAGATGCACGTGTGTGCCAGAACCGACCGACGCTGACACGGGCGGGCGGGCCGACTTGTCGTGCTCGCCGGGCGGCGGCCGCAGGCGGCTCGCCGGTCAGCACAGAGAAAGAAAGAGAAGAGAGGGAGACGAGAAGGGACCTAGATGTAAAAGAAGATTAAAATTCGAGGTGTCTTTTGCATATATCGAAGGGGTATGGACCTAAGTGGCACAACTTTACAAGTTCTACGTGCCAGATGTACATTTTCAAGTTCGTGGACCTAAGTGGCATCTCGGGACAAGTTCATGTATCCCTAGTGTATTTAACTTTATTTTCTATTAAAGGCTCATGGGCCTCAAGGACGACCAGGTGGCCCAAAAGGGTATGCATCGCGAGGGTCATTCATCAACAACTGGAAATGGACACACTCACACACATGTACTGTAGAAAACGCGCAGATTATTATTGAAGTTTTGCGAAAGTACATAGATCGCATGCACGCACGCAGGCATGGACGATTCATGATCGTTTTATTCACCATTAATTTTTTTATTTGCTTATGATGATGCAGTGGCATGCACCACCGGCCTCCGGCTGCCTCATGGGCAGAAGGTGACCCTGTAGTTGCTGTTGGCGCGGCACGGGTGGTTCTTGGTGTTGTCACTGGGAAAGAGGTAGGCATCTGGGCATCGAGGCTGACGGCACTGCAGGTTCCTGCCATTGCTGCAGGAGAAATCCATGGGCAGGTTGTACCCATCAATCACCGAGATGTCATAGAAATCCTGCTTACCGCCGCCGCCGATGGTGAACTCGGCCAGCGTCAGGGGAGGCTGCCCGGAGAGCGTGCAGGAGAGCGCACCGCCGCAGTCGCCCGACGCGCAGTGGCCGCGGCCGGCGCCGTTGAAGGAGCAGCCCGTGCGGCCCCAGATCCTGCCGCCGCTGGTCCCGGCCGGCACGTTGAGATCCCACGTCTGGCCAGAGTTGAGCTGCCTGCCGCCGCCGACGGGGGTCGCCGCCGGCCACACCGTGTAGGGTCAATGTGGTATGCGGTTATGAACACTGCCCCAGGAGAATTTTCCAGGAGGAAAGTAACTGTCGCGAAGAGATCATCAAAATCTTGCCAAATAGAACCAGTGGTATGCCAGTCAGCCAAAACGACAAGAATGCAAATGGCAAAAGGCAGCCAGTGAATGAATGGGTCACCAAATAATTATGCACAAATAAATAATAACTGTAATTCATTGAACAGAGTGGTACAGAGCAGTAGCTCACTTGCTGAATCGTAAAGTACATCAGCTCCAAGAATGATGTTAGGATGCAGATCAAATATAGGTTCATCCCAGTCACCCCAGGTAAGCCCTGATACCTGCATGGTTGTGGACTAACTGTAAGCTCTCTTTATTCTTATATAGGTTGCCACACATGTAAAATTCAGTCCTCCAAATCAAATCATACAATGCAGCTGGCATTATTGAGAGCGCATATTTTTCTGATGTTGTTCAGCACCTAGTCAGTGAAAAACAAAGAGGAAATCAGTTACTGAAACACCTGACAGGGATAAAAAAAAATAAGGATGCCTAAGATGGGTTGAAACTTGGAGCTGACTTCTGTGTTGTGTGCAATGTCTGTCAGAGTCACATCTGCTCCAACTTTTGCAGCTACTAACCCCGGTAGTGAGGTTCCAGCACCAAGCTGTAAGACGTATATGCAAATTAGAAATGGGTGTAACATACTAGTATTAACATTCCTTATTATTTGGCACAGCTGCAGTTTTGTTCAACCGAACAATACCCTAACCATAGAGAAACGCGAAATTCCATTACAAGAAGAGACCTTTGAGCCAAGGAATTGGGACTTCCCAGCTATTGAGCTACTCCACTAACAAATGGACCACGTTGGTCCCTTGATACGAACATTCAGGGTAGCCCAAAGATGAGAAATACCTCAACAACTTTGCAACCAGTGAACCGTGACCTCTGTTGCCACACGTACTCTGCCAGAATGATACTGCATGGCCAGACAAACATGCCGTAGTCCTCTTCAATATTCTGTAAACCCAACCAAAAGCAGCTCATCAGGACACAACATACAGAACATTATGAATTCTTGACAACAAAATAAAAAAAATATACACATGTTTAGTGCACGACAGATGTATCACTAGATTTGTGTTTCAAATATCTCTGAACAAAGTCTAGTTTCATATAAAATAGCATAAGAGAATCTAATGGTTAAAGTATCTTTTGAAAGACTTCCTCAAATCCTGATACGCCTTATAAAAAAAATGAAGCATAGAAAAAAAAAACAGTAACAGAGCGGTTAAATTGTTAGTCGCAGAAAAAAGGTTCATGAACAGGCAGTATTTGAATGGGCATAAACAAGTACAGAACCATGGCCAAAATTAAGAATCCAAGTCAAACGCTTGTCCTTCATGCAGTTCCATAACCTTTGGGGCATTTCACCGAACACTTCCCCGGCATCGCCAGCAAGCGCCGCTGCTCGATCGCCGCCCAGAGCGGTTCATGCCCGTACCGTACCGTACGAAAGGCGTGCGTGGGGGGCGGTAGGGCACGGCGAGGGTACCTCGATGATGTCCACGCGGAGGTCGTGGTCGCTCTTGGACGCGCCGCCGCCAAAGTAGTGCCGCGACACGGTGGTCATACGGGCGGGAACGGCAGCGGCCCGGTCACCGGTGGCGGCGCCTTCCATCGCGACGACCTCTGCTTCTGGCTCGACACGATTGGCCTCGTGGAGGACAGGAAAATGAGAATAGGCGGTTCATGCCCAAGGGGACGTTTGATGCTATTAATACAATATAAAGTTCACTGCCGAACGTACAAGGGGATGTAGCTCAGATGGTAGAGCGCTCGCTTAGCATGCGAGAGGTACGGGGATCGATACCCCGCATCTCCACCTTTTCTTTTTCCTTTTTCTGGAGATTCAGTTTTGGCGCTAATCATATCCTTCCACCGTACCTTCGCCGCCATCTCCGGCGACATGGCATCCCGCAGACCTTGAGTACGTCCATGCTGGCTGCGCGGCCACTGCACATGCCCACATGGATGGTCAGGGTGGAGGTCCCCGTTGAGCAGCAGCGCCTGCTGTGGCGGCTCGCCGGAGCTGTGGCTGCACGTTCGAGCATAATGCTAATTGCATAATGCAGTTTGCTAAGATTAAATTCATAAATGACAAAGAAACATGTTATAGGCAAAACTAAAACATTAAACATTTCGAGCTCCCTCGTTGGCATGATAACACTCTGGTATTGTTACTTTGCCCTATGCTAAAAGATGTTTATTTCAAAAGAAAAAAAAATCTAAAAGGCTAAAATAAGTTCCAGTTGATGATAGCAGAGTAGACGACGACGTTCTTGGTCCGATTGTGTCCGTAAGATAATTTTCTTTATTTTGGGGCGTGACTGCAGGCTAGGCTTTCCTGTTCGCTTGGCACGCTAGGGTAAAAAGTCTGTTAATTTTGACTGATTCTGAGTTGATTTAATAGTATTTTATAAGGAGAATGATCTGCTGGGCTGGACTGATAATCCAAGCCACATGTTTGAAGCTGAAATATCTTCTTATATAACTAAACATTTTCTTAGATAGGTCATTTTTCGTGTGCAACATTTTCTAACGAAACTGAAATAATTTTCTCCTCAACTTAGAATATTGGTACAGTGTGATTCAAATTTAAAAAGGTCACACATAAATAATTTTTTCTATGAAAGGAGGGCATTCTGCTAGCCGTACCAAATGAAATACTTAGTGAAAGTGTTAGCGTTCATTAAAGAAAAAAAATCGTATCACTGTTTTTTATCTCCTGCTGTGCTACTGGAGCAAACACCCTGTTGGCCTGTTGTGAACACTCTCTCAATCCGTGACACGTCTACTACATTGTCAGGTAATCCGGCAGGTTATTGGGTGATCCGAGGACCCTGCCGCCGACGTCCGGGAACGTCTCGTGCCCGGGCAACGCCCCAACACTGCCATCGGCGCCGACGAGCACCGGGTACCTCATGAGGTGCCCCCGCATGGCGCCGCCGCCGTTCGCGGCGTATCTCTTCCAGTTGTCCCTCGCGACGGCGTTGACCAGCGCGACGCACTCCCTCGACTCCGGCCGCCGCACCGCCTCCGGCATCTCCCGGACGACCTCCTTCCCCAGGTGCTCCTCCCACAGCGACATCCTGTACCCGAACACCTTGCCGCCGCCGGAGTGGCGGTGGTGGCCCGGCTGGTAGGCGCCGACGGCGATCTCGGTGTCGCGTGATCCGGCGAGGGATCGCTGGTTGATGTTGGCGGAGCCGAGGAGGACGTACTCGTCGTCTACCACCATCCCCTTTGAGTGCACGTACACCATGAACCGCCCCTGCCTCCTCGCCATCGCCGCCGGGCTCGTGTCGTCGTCTCCGGCGCCGGTGACCCCCTCCTCCGCCGCCGGCGTCTCGCGGTTGCCGAGGCAGTAGAAGTTGAGGAACTCCTGCGGGTGCTTGGCGGCGCCGCCCTTGGTGGGCCCTCGGCCGTCGATGGCGGCGGCGACGACCCTGTACATCATCTCCATGGTCTGGCTCTGCCAGAAGAGGATCTCCTGGGCGGGGGGCGAGCGCGGGTCCCCCTCGGGCCACATGGGGACCACCACGTAGGCGGCGAAGGGCTCGCCGGCGCGGATCTTGCCGGCGACCTTGAGGGCGACCTCCATGGGGACCAGGTTTCCGGCGCCCGGGTGGCGGTAGGAGGGCCACGCGTAGGAGGAGCCGATGAAGTACTGGTTCTCGATGTAGATGAACCGCTCCGCCGAACGGATCGCCGCGATGTACGCCGCCTGGATGCTCTGCTCCACCGCCAGGTTCTTCTCGATCACCAGGTGGTGACGCATCTAGCCATTGACCCCAGCAGGTTCATATTATTAAGCTACAAATGATCACTAATACAATTGAAAATTAAGTAATCACTAATAATTGTAACGGACCATGTCTTCCTTCTCCCAGGGACGCGGGAACCCTTTGATGGACCCGGCGTCCGCGGACCGGAACACCTGGGCGTGCCACCGCTCCGGGTCGTGCTCCGGCAACACCTGCAGGGCACGCTGCTCGTTGTCGTTCTCGCCGGCGGCGCCGCCGTGGCCGGAGGGGCTGAGGATCCATGGGATGCGGTGGAGCTTGAGAAGGGCGTCATCCTTCCAGTGCTTCTTCTTGCCGATCCCGAGCGCCTCCCGCATGTGCAGCTTCTTCGTCTTCCTCCACCGCTGCTCGAAGTTCTCCAGCACGTCGTACGCCGCCGGCCCGTCGAGACGGCAGTGCATGTCGTGCCATGGCTGCCGGGGACCCCTCTCGTCGCCCTTCAATTCAGGCCAATCCATTATTCGCACCGGTCAAAATAGTCAATTGCAAATGCAACTCCATGTATGTATGGATCAAATCAAAAGAATACGTGCACGGATTACAGACTCCGAACGTGGGGTTGTAGACGTCGCCGTGGAAGACGGTGCCGAGGCCGCGGAAGAGCGTGTGCCCCGGCGTGTCGTAGCGGCCGGCGCAGAGGTCGAGGCCGCCGAGGAAGGCCGTGACGCGGCGCGTCGTCTCCGACGCCGGCGTGTCCACGAGCACGCACTTCTGGTGGTGCGTGTACAGCGTCCCCACCACCTGCGTGCACATAAGGCCGCAGCTGGACACGCCGCACTCAGCTTGCATTTTGCATTTGCATATATACAAAGTTGATACGCGTACAGAGGAGTAGGTCGCTTGCCTTCTGCTTGAACATGCTGAGCTTGTTGCTGGGGTACCGCGGCGACAGCAGGCAGATCACCGAGGAGTGCTTGAAGAACTTCTTCGTCTGCTCGTCGTGCGTTCCCATCACGCCTCTCTGCAAAATCAAAATCTCTTCTAAACAAATTTATGTGGAAATCAAACACGGTAACTTTTTCTTTCAAATTGATCGATGTACACGTAGTCACATACGGTCCTCAGGAAGAAGTTGTCGTGCGAGGTCTTGTCATCCCAGACGAGTAGGAGTACCCGGACGCCCTCCTGTGACTTGTACTTGAGCAGGTCGCCGAGGCACATGTCCTCCACGTCCACGCCGCCCAGCTCCCTCACCTCCGCCGCCTTCGCCTCCATCTCCGGCGACATGCCCCCCTCCCGCAGCAGCTTCACCTTCGTGTACACCGACCACCCCGCCACGTACACCAGGTGCTGCGCCCCCAGCACCGCCATGCACAGGTCCTCCCAGCACCTCCCCGGCTCGTCGAACACCCCGGGGACGCCGCCCAGCTCCCCCGCCGCCACGTCCGCGTCCTGGTACAGCCGCACGTCGCACCCGCGCCGCTCCGGGAAGTACGCCGGCAGGCCATTGCCGGCGGCGGAGAGCCAGAACGGCGTTGCTCCGGCGGCCGGGATGAACGTGGCGGAGATGCGGATGGCGGAGCCCGGCTTGGGCGGGCCGCGGCCGTCGGGGCGGACGAGGTCGAGCCATTCCGAGCGGATGGGGTTGCCGCCGGCGGCGGCGGAGGAGGCGAGGAGGGCGGCGGCGGGGAGGGAGGCGACGCCGATGAGGTCGGCACCGAAGGGGTCGGCGTCCTTGACGTGGAAGTCGAGGCGGGCGGCGCGGTGGGCCAGCGGGAGGAGGAAGCTCGCCTCCCACGTCGGCGACTCCGAGTTGCGGAACACGAAGGTGCGCGCGAGCGCCGTCCCGTCGTGGGGCCCGCCGGCGGCGACCACCTTGGCGTACGCGTCGGAGGCCGGGACCATGCGGTGCCCGTGCGGCTGCGGCAGCCGCTTCCGGCGGCGGCGCCGGCGGAGGTGGTGTTCGTGGTGGCTGCGGTGGTGGTGGTGGGCAGAGCTCTCGGCATCGTCGTCGGCGTCGGGCAAGGAGCGGCGAGGAGGGCGGCCGCGGCGCGGCGCCATCTGTCCCGGCGGGCAGAGGCAGAGGCGGCGGAGGAGGGTGGAGAGGCCGTCCATGTTGGGGAGGCCCCGCGCCTCGTGGATCGTCAGCTCGAGGTCGCCGTGGAGGAGCAGCGCCTCGCCGGAGCTGTGCATTGGGTGCCGCCGGCCGGAGCGCTCGTTCTGGGGGGACAGCGGCGGCGCGTTTGTTTATGTTTACTGATGGAGAGCTTTGAGTGATGCACGGCCTTTGCTTGGGCTTGCGCGCCCTGTTTGGGGCCCACCTGTCAGTGGGGGTGGTTGTGCCAGGAGTAGGGCCCGATGGGAGGAGCATGCATGCATGCGCGATAGATAGACGAGGTGGCGTGTGGCCTGGTGAAAGAAGCCGGAATGCGATTCTTGGCGTGGCCGGCCGACAAAACATCATAACACAGTGGTGGATTGTGCTTTCCGCTAATGGCAACTTATGCCGCGTGGGACAGATGCTTAACCCACAATTAGCTAGTACTCCCTCCAAACAAGTCTTGGGCTAATGAGGAGGCGTCGGGGCCAATATGTATTGGCAAGTGCGGCAAAGCATGCATATATTGATTTCCTCATATGTCCGGTCCGGTGCAATTGTGCAAAGGCTACTCCTCCTTTTGGTGCGGTAAATTTGAGCTGCTATATATGCCAAAAAGATGCTCCTGGCTAGTAAGTGTTATGTTACATTACATATCTATTTCAGGAGTCTGCTTAAAGTTGAGGACACCGTTAAGACAGAAGAGTCATCGTCGCGTCCTATTTTTTTTTTTTTTTTTCCAAATTCCAATGCTCTCAACCACATAGAGACAGAGCATTTCCCAGGAAACAACCTTTTGGGCTGGAAGATGTAGGCCGGCAGGCCCGCTCCTATACAATATCTGAATGGGCCTCCACGTGCAATTTATTCCAGATTTGGGCCGTTCCCAAACGAACAACGGTTTTGTTCGGTGACACAACCGAAACCGATAAAAGCAAATGATGACCCCCATCTTTGAACGCCTATGGAGGTACCATCATCATCGATCATAGGGAGAACAAATATAAAATCTTCAATAACTTGATGATCCGACGAGGAATAATAATGATGAGCGATCCGTTCCAGTGTTTCACGACGTTTAAATCCATAGCACGCAGTTGACTGGCTTAGACAGTGCGCGAGGGGGCAAATTAAAAAAGAAAATAAGATCCATGGAATCCTGATAATAAACAAGTATCAAATCCTCATCGCTATGTTTAAATGTGAGTTTCCACTGAAGGGGGAAAAATAAAAACAAACAAATGGTCAGTCATGCCCCTTGATAATAAACGACGTGTATCAGGCTTAGATATAGTGTAAACGTTACAACTAGTGCATTCGTGATGATGTCTATCTACACTTTTTTTTTTGCAAAAAGAAATAAATTATACTCCCTCCGTTCATTTATGATTATAAGTACATTAGGTCATTTTTAAACTAAATAGTTTGTTCTAAACATATATATATGAAGGTATAGTATATCTCTATACAATGTACAGCTAGACATAGTAAGTACATAATGAAATAGAAGAAGTTTCTCATGTTATTAATATACACCATGTTAGTAATTAATGTACACCGTAGGACGAAAATTTCCACTTGTTTTGGACGGGCCATTAAATCGACCCAAAATTCGTTAAAATGGACTATAATAGCATACCACGTATTTCAGTTGCATTCCTAAACCATACATGCACGTTCTAGGGTCCTACTCAATCATCGTAGTATATGCCGACACGACCGATGATGGAGAGATATCGAGATCGAGAGATATGACGAATTAATTTATCATTACTCGGAAAATATAGTGTTGGACTGCAGCCACTGTCCTGTCCAAGAAAGCCGGCGCCGTCCACGTATGCATGTCGAGTCGAGGTTGCGACGCGGCCAGTCGAGCCCGTCCAGTTGCTACTGCTACCACAACCTGCGCAGGTCTCTCCCACAAAAAAAATTGCTCAGAGTGCACCTCTGCTGTTTTTCTATGATATCCTAATCCTAGCACCTAACTCTCGGAGTGCATCGCAGTTGCAGTCTCTGTGTTAACTGTTGTGATCGAGTTGCTAAACTAATGATCAGTACCTAATTAAAATCAGCATTAGCGAATTAAGACTTTATCAGCAGTGTTTCTGTAGATTAATAAAAAAAGAGATACGTAGTCACAATTCTAGTCAAACTCAAAGTATCTTCAGGTCGGCATCTCGTGGGGTCACCCATTGCCATGCACGCACCCAAGATCACACCACGTGGCATGCACCATTTTCTCTTCCACAATAATTTTGGTGCTTACATCATGCATGACGCATGCATGCTAGTATAATTATTCTTTGTTCACATGAAGTATCTATCTCGAAAGCATCTGTAAGGTGAAAACCAATGTCTTAGAAATTTGAAACTTTTTAACAAACACTTCCTCCGTTTCAAGTTATATGTCGTTTTGACTTTTCTAGGTTCATAGATTTTGCTATGAATCTAGACATAACGTTTATCTAGGTGCATAACAAAGACGATGAATCTAGAAAAATCAAAACGGCATATAATTTGAAATGGAGGCAGTAGTAGTATATTTTTCTTTCGACAATATTTGTTAAAAGAGAATCACCCAATGTATTATAAGAATACCCCAAAATCGATCGTGTTAAGTATTATATGAATCTAAGCTATGGTTCTCCATAGTCCATACGAAATAATCTTAACTCCAAAATCGATCATGTTAATGAGATACAATAATATTGACAAGATTGGGTGTACATGTCTGAACATATATTCTTTTCTCCATAGTTTTGTCTTTATTTCATTTGAGCCTTGAATTGTCATTGTTGTATCTCTCATTTGAAGTTGATTTTTTTGTGTGAAGCATAATAATCTACCTATGTACGAACATGGGGAAAGCATTGGTTATTAACAATCACGCGATACTTCCCTATCGTATATCTCAAAGTTTTCAACACGTAACGTAGCTGGTGATAACTTTGTATTTTGCGCTACGAGGCATAATTTGATTTTAACAAACATGAAACATGAGTACCTACGTATATATGATGATCCTTTTTAAGGATATTTGAAAACCCGGTATGACTTGTGAGAGAGTGCTCATGTTTCCAACACATAGCTGATGATAACTTTGTGTTTTTCGCTACGTGACAGAATATATATGGTGGATTATTGGTGGTAAGTTTGTAGTGGTGGTGTGCCTTCAGTCCTATATTATGATCAACTGTTTTTTTTTTAAATAGCAGGAGTGATCATCTGATTTGCACTTGTTTTGTAGCTAATATTTTTTTTATTGTGAATAGGTATCCTAATTGGACCGTGTAAAAGAATAGTTGAAGGGAAACAATAACCGTCGATCAAATAATTAATGTGGGGGAAGACTAGAAATTTGGTGCCATTTTTGACCTTTTAATTTGCTTAAAGAGAAATTATTGTTTAAATTGTTATAATACAATAACTGTATTATTACATAAGATAAGGGAAAAGACGTTTAAACAAGTGTGCACTTAGAAATACTCTTTGGGTCTCAACCCTAACTGGTTTGGTACTAAACACGTATACTTTCTAAAAGTCAGACAGTGATAAACCAACAGATCCCGGTGCTGGGCTGGAGTGCTCATCCAACACCTCATCACTAGATTAATTCAATTAAAATATAAGCTATTTGAGACGCGGAGAACCGTATGATCCTTCCAGAGACACAAGCATATTCTAACACTCACTCATGTGAGCGCGCATAGCAATGCTTATCCTTGAATAGATTATTGTTATCGAATTAACTAATCACATTCTTAATTCATATATTGATGGATGTGCTGCGATGCGGCGGATCGACACGGGCATATCCCCTCTAGGGTTTTTGACAGCGTACATACATATTCAGTCAGAATGAGGTAGAGGTAATGTTTGCACGACAATGACACTCAGAATGAGGTAGAGGTATATACATATTCTATCTGAATCCGTTTGATTTGAATCATATTTTACCTCTACACAGTGGGGCTACTAATTTCTAAAGTGACCCACAGCTTCATCTTTCTACGTCTTTTCTTTTTCTCTTCATCTTTAGTAGAGCCTTATTACCCTTTTCCATCTCTCCATTTTTTTCCTGAATTCTAACGAGTACTGTAATTCATCCTCTGGAACAGAGTATGTAAGTCATGCTTTTATCCTAGTCAAAAATCATGTTTTATGATTGCTAAGTTGAGGTTTAAATCGCAAACTGAAATGCTCATTTCCTATATTTTGAAAGTTTGACATTTTTGTTGTCTATCTACCCAAAAAAAAAAACAAAGAAAGATGGAGGGGCGAAAATTGTTGTAAAGAGTCTGGGATGAATTGAAGTTCTTGCACCTAGCTATCTAGCTGATGAAGCACACGCTTGTTAATTAGATAGCGACCATAATATTTTTTTTAAATACTGAAGACAGGAGTTTTGCCCTGCAATTTTACTAGAAGGATAAAACAAAAGTAAAACAAGAATAATCCCCTGGAAAAGGAGGATAAAAAACAGAAAAAACGATTTAATCGTCATAGTTTTGACTCCTAAAGGAACTTATTATACGGGGGAACACATACCCCAAAAAAGAAGCTTCATTTTCTACCTTTTGGTGATGTATCTTTTTGTCTGAGTTTCATGAACTTACTGAAATACCCAGTGTAAGCTAGAGACGCTGCTTGTCATCCATGCAGATGCAAGGGTGCTCAAGTTCCAAAAACACCTATGGGCTTTAAACAATTGTTGCCCGAATACTTTACAATATCCTTTTGATTTATTTACACAATCACGCCGTGCTATGACGCTAAAAATGCATACTACTCCAAGTTGGGTGCCCATCTAGTCAGCTCGTTGGTTGTCCAGGAGGGATGAACCTCCAGCTAATGCTAATCTGAGATGAACCCAACTGCGCCTTAACCAGCGCATTACCGCCAGCCACAGGTTCTTAAACTTCCTCATGCATATCTGCATGTCGCAGACGCCTTGTAGACCTAGCATATATACACATGTCCGTGTGTGCTGCTGAGTGTCGTTGACCTGCTCTGTTCGTTTGAACAAAGGAGGAGAAAACAGTGGCTTGCCGTCCCTGTAACCAGCTTCAATTCGCCACATCACATTTGACTTAGTTTATTTCCTGGATTATTTAATTTATCATCATGGGCATCCAAATCCAAATCCATCCAAAGAAGGGTGGGCTAGCCACCTCAGACAACCTTATCTAAAAATAATCAATTATACTAGACCAAAAGAGATTTGGTTTCCAAAAACTGTATTTACTCAAAATTCAGTCTTTGCCAAAAAGGAAAGCTTACTGATTTCCTCCCAAAATCTACTCTGATTTCTTTACTTTTTTAATTAACCCCGGATGAACTCGACCCCGGTAAAATTTCCCCCCTAATCCAAGGATTAATTTTCCTCTCTTCTCCTCTGAGACTAGTTCGTCTCCGGATTTGCCGAGGCCTCGTCTCCGAGTCACTACTCTCGCTGCCTCTCCATCGCTATAAAGCTCTCGCCTTTGTCGCCGTCTCTTCACGTGCGCGCCACCACCTTCCATGCAATGGCAGTAGCAGTAGCAGCACGGCCGTCTCGTGCCCGTGCAAGCCGCCTTTCTCGATTGACTCGATCGCCGCCGCCGCCGCCGCCGTTCGTCGTTAATTAATAATCAGATCCATGGCCGTGGAGGATCCCCCGGCGCCGGCGCCGCCGCCGCGGCAGTCCGAGGCCGGCGCAGGGGGACGGCGGACGGACAAGCACGGCCGCCGCCTCGAGGTGTACAACGAGGTGCTCGCCCGCCTGCGCTCCGGCTCCGCCGCCGCCGCGCCCGCCGAGATCTCGCCGGCCTTCGAGGACGCTCTCTGGGCCCACTTCCACCGCCTCCCCGCGCGGTGAGCCGCCGCCTGCCGCTCGCCACCGGGGATTTACTGCCGTGATCTACTGGCCGTTGCTTCGCCTGATGCGCGTCCTTCCGTGTTGCTCAGGTACGCGCTGGATGTGAACGCGGAGAGGGCGGACGACGTGGTCACGCACCAACGGCTGCTGGAGGAGGCGCGCGACCCGGAGCGGCGGCCGGCCTTGTCGGTGCGCGTCGTGCAGGTCAGAGATCCATCCACCCATCGTATTCGAATTCACTGTCATCACATGTTTGCATAGTTGCATGTCCCACACGTCCGTCATTTGCTCCTCTATAGTTCAGGAATCTATGCATCGTCTTTTGGGTTCTTACCAAGTAATATAACTTGTTCGATCATATATAACCGAAGAATAGATTTCACAAAGATGCAATTTTTTAGGATGTTGTTCTTTGTTCCAGGAGTTTAGGCACTCTTTTGACATGTTCGATCATACCGACGAGTAGAGCTTGTCGTAAAGATACACCTAGTTGTTGTTCTTCTCGGTCAGCAATATGTACTGTTCGATGGTACCAAAGTTGAAGGTTTCAACTTACAAGCAGAGCCTGCATATATCAGTTTTTTGTTGTTGTTAAGGGCATTTCTTGTATTCAGCTGAAATGCATGTGTTATTGTCCATGATTTCTGAAGCTGACATGTTCGTTCTTTATCAGATTTCTAGGATTATTGACGGTGATATGGGTGATTCTTTGGATCCTGATGACATGGAGATGGTTGCTACTAATAATCACCTGCCGAGCCAGTTGTACGTATATTTGTAGATAAAATATTCTCTTTCACGTACTAATAGCTTCCTATTGATATAGCACTTTGTGTTTTTTGCCTGTTAATGTTGTGATCGTGTACAATTCTTCAGGCTCCACCCACCTCCTGCATTTGGTTCTTCCTCCAATCTGGAGGCGCTTGGTCTTGAAGCAAGTGAGGGTGATGATGTAAGAAGCACCAATGATACCGATCACAGTGTACATCTCATTTCTAGGTAAAATATTTCCTTTTCAGTGCTTACATGTCATGCTTGCCTTTCAATTTTTTTTAGTTTAGCATTTCCATTCCTCGTGAAAAGAAGTAGCATTACAGGATTTCTATACTGTTGGCATGTAAAAAATGAAGCAATTCACCTTTTTGGGCCTCAATATATTGTTTGAGATGTTTTAAGCTTCAAATTAGCTCCCAATATGACTCAAGATGTTGTTTCTTTAAAAACAATTATGTTAAGACGTTACGTACAGTTATCTTCTGAATGCAAAAAGATCGGTACTTTCTTGAGCAGAGGCGGGCTCAGACTTGAGAGATTGGGTATTCAAAAATCCAAATGATAGAGAAAATGAGTGTTTCAACCCTGTGTTTGTGTCCTACATTAATGGGAAATACCATTGATTAGTCAAATAATGGGTATTCATTGAATACCCATGAATACCCCCTGGGCCCGCCCCTGTTCTTGAGGTGACATCTCAAAACTGGTTGGGGTTCGAAATATCTCCAACAAGGTTACTCACCTGACCTAGCATCTTTATGTTCCATTCTGGTTTGTATACATAGTATGGAGAATTCTAGTATGGAACTGTTAAATTATCATGCTTGCAGGCCTTCGTTTGTCCAGAGCACATAACCAGCGAAGTCAATATAATTTAGGGACATATAGCTTGATATACAAACAGTTTGAGAAGATAATTTCTCTGCCAATTGATAGTTCTCTCCGTTCTGAATATTGCAGGCCAATGCATGAGATAACTTTTGCAACAGTTGATAAGCCAAAGCTCCTTAGTCAGGTAGGCAATCTTCTTTTTCCTTGGAATGTAAAATTCTCAGACAAGGCTACTCACAATCAGCCGATGCATACAGTTATATAGGGATAATCAAATTTAGTAAATTCAGAATCTAGCATATGTACTAGTTAATAAACACATTGAATGGAACTATAGATTTTATAAAAATATTAACTGACAGTAGGATCAAGAAATTAACAATATACAGTAAATCATTTGGAGTCACATTAAGTCACTTCCAGAGTAGACCTTTCTTCAGCAACCACCTGCTGGCTTACGCTCTGTCATCTATACATTTATTTGCAGCTGACCTGTTTGCTTGCTGAGCTCGGTCTTGACATCCAAGAAGCACATGCATTTTCAACAATTGATGGTTACTCATTGGATGTATTTGTTGTCACTGGGTGGCATCTTGGGGTACGGAGTTTGCTCTTTGCTTTAGTACATCATTGCAACTGATTATTCGCTTTTAAATATTCATCATCAGTTCAGCAATGCACATTTTTTTGCCTTGTTAATATGTTCTCTTCCTGCAATTTCTAGAGTACTGAGCAGCTACAAGAAAAGTTACTTCAGAAATTTCACAAAATTGAGGTACTCCTTTCGTCCCCATTGTGAAATTGGAAACTCCAATTATTCAAAATATAATTTGCCTTTCTTGCTATTACTTAAAGTGTCATTCTATTTCTAGAGAAGTTCTTAGTTTATTAAGAGATCACCCATTGGGATCTAATAATTTAATAAATATTTAATTTTACCTAAAAACAAGGAACATAAAAAGTCTCATGGTCTTCAACCATTGATGACACCTGAAACAATGAATGAGTATCTAATGGTATATGTGCACACCAATGCTTCTAAAAACATTTATTCTGATGTTCTGAAATTACAAACAAGTGTTTACTGTGTTAAGTTAGCGTTGTGTACAGGCACAGGCTTGCCCTGTATCTAGCACATCATCACCGTCATCACAAGGTCAAGGTGGAGAAAGTATGCCATCAACTAGTGTAGAAATACCAACAGATGGCGTAGATGTTTGGGAAATTGATCTGAAACTGCTCAAATTTGGAAATAAAGTTGCATCCGGATCAAATGGCGACCTGTATGTTCAATCTGAAGCAAAGTTTAAGTTTTTCTTAGTCATAAAGTGGAAATAGTAGAAACTTCAGAGCTTCATTTGATGCTTGGCTTCTGTAGGTACCGTGGATCGTACTGCAGTCAGGATGTTGCCATTAAAGTAGTGGTGCCTGAGCGCATCAGTGCAGATATGTATCGAGATTTTGCACAGGAGGTGTACATTATGAGGTTAGTTTGAAATTGTTTATTGACATTTGCTTTACTGAAATGGTTCCACCTCCACGTGTTATGAATTTCTCTAGTATTGAAGTCCTAGTTTAGTTCTATAATTTACAAATTATATCTATCTGCCTATCAATCAACTTTAGTAATTATGTAATTGTTTCTGGGTTTATACATGCTTGCAGAAAGGTTCGTCACAGGAATGTTGTGCAGTTTATTGGTGCCTGTACAAGACAACCAAACTTATATATTGTAACAGGTATATTATCTCTGCTGTAGACATGCCAATAAATTTGTTGTTTTATCCCCTAACACCTTCTTTCGCATATCCTTGTTTTAGATTTCATGTCAGGAGGGAGTGTCTATGATTACCTCCATAAAAAGAACAGTTCTTTCAAGCTTCCAGAAATACTAAGAGTGGCAACTGACATCTCTAAAGGAATGAACTATCTTCATCAGAATAACATAATTCACCGTGACCTCAAGGCTGCAAATCTTCTGATGGATGAAAACAAGGTCAGCTTTTTTTCACAAAGTCACGATTCACATTATTTTTCAATTAAGAATGTGAATCTTTGTTGATGTCACTAGATCTAAAAATCTGAAAGGAATATATTTTGCAGGTTGTGAAGGTTGCAGATTTCGGTGTTGCTCGTGTGAAAGATCAATCTGGAGTGATGACTGCAGAGACTGGAACATACCGTTGGATGGCACCTGAGGTGCACACCATTCACATGCATATTTCATAAGAAAGTAGTACCTATTTGTCTGTCCTAACGTACAGATGCTATTGTTGAAACTTCAGGTCATAGAACATAAGCCCTACGATCACAAAGCAGATGTTTTTAGCTTTGCAATTGTTCTGTGGGAGCTGCTAACCGGCAAGGTAATGGCACTTGCATTCTTTGACATGATAATCTCTTAATTTCCTTTTAGTTGGTATATAATTATCTGTGAAGGTTGACATCAATAACTGTCCAATTTCTCAGATCCCTTATGAGTACTTAACACCACTGCAAGCAGCAATAGGTGTTGTTCAGAAGGTAAGCTCATTTCAACATCTCTCCTTAGCTTCCAGAGTTACATTAGTACTAGCCCACAAAGGATATTAATTGATGGAGTCCATAGACAGCTACATTAGAAGACATTTTATTTCTTTAGTTCTTATTTTAGGTAAGGGCATGTGCAGAGACATGGGAAGAGGGAAGGGTGCAGTTCTTTTTAGGAACAGTCTTTTACAAGTGATGCCACCTTTGCTGTTTCAAGGAAGAGTCATTTAAGTACTGATCGTCTTCCTTTCGCTGCGCAGTTGTTATTAATAGATTAAACAATATTATATGAACAAGTTAACTGTACATGCAGCAAGTTGAAACAGCTAGCCAGGACCAGTTTATTTTTAAGTAGAACTGATATGGCCAGTTCTTTTGAAGCAAAAAAAAAAAAAAAAAAATGTTCCAGAGCTGACAGGGTTTTCTAGAGATAGGGTAAATTTTGGGCTGGTAAACCATCCTCTTCACTTATTATGAATTCTGGTGCGCATTATCTGCAGGGAATTAGACCGACAATCCCAAAAGACACTCACCCCAAGCTTGTCGAGTTGCTTCAGAAATGCTGGCATAGAGACCCCGCTGAAAGGCCTGACTTCTCTGAGATACTGGAGATTCTTCAGAGACTCTCCAAAGAGGTTAGCCCTCTGCATTTTTGGTTCTCACCACCGGTTTATCACATGTCAAGCTATACTCATCGTGATATTCTTCTGTAACTCGAAAAGTTGGCTGCTCAACTTGTCGTCCTATTGTTTCTTGTGGAATGTTATATGCCGTGTCATGATTCCTCGCCTCACTTTGAAACAGGTGGGAACTGACAGTGAGGGTCGCCACAAAACAAAGACAGGTTTTCTTTCAGCACTGAAGAGAAGCCACTGAAAGGCACAGAATAGTTACTCCAATGTTGGCGCTTGATGCATAGTGTAATTGCACCATCCTGCTGGGGAAATGCCGTGTGGTGTACAGTCAATCAGTCATAAATTCATGTAACTGCAGCCTTTTTTTGGCTATAGTCTACTTCATTTTCTTCCTTTCTTTATCCTTGCCCCCTGTTAATCTGTTCTTGGTCTAGTTTTGCTGAATTTTCATAAGATTGAAGAGGCGCGCTGAATGAAAATCAGTACCTGATGGCACTGTTTCATGTCTGATTATTTTTTAATGGAAACTACCTCAGGCGAGAAGCTGACCTGAGAACCTTTGTTCAAGATTTGAGAGGAGAGCAGGTTGAGAAATGGGGGGATATTGTAGCTATGCTCTGTTGTCTTTCTCCTGTACTGGGAACATTTTTTTTTTACCTTGTTTTCGATTTCCATTAGAAGCATTTGCAGATTTGAAGTGTAACTTTAAATCAGAGGCGATACAGCCATTTTGGAACAAAAACCATCTACATGGTGTTCAAGGGTGGTTTGTAAACTGGATACCACTGGGTTTTCTTTTTTTCTTTTTCCTTATTTTGGGAAGGATACCGCCGGTTTCTTGAATATTGATGTATACAGCCATCAGATAATTGAGTGAGGAATTATACTTCCTGCAATTTTAGTGGACCCCATATTGTGTTTAAACATATGTTTACTTAATTTGTATTTCAAAAAAGTTATATATTCGCAAGCAGATACAGTTCGAATTTGCTGAAGTAAATATGTTGTTCAGGTGATGTGGTTGTGCTGGACTGCCGATTGCCATCGCTTTCAGCTCACATGTTATGTTTCCATGCAATTATGATGCACCCGTATTTAAAAATCAGAGCTTTTAAACATATCTTGTACTCGAACTGTATTTTAAAAGTTGTATATACAACTTGTTTTTCGATTCAATACAATTTGACCGAGTATTTGTATGTAGGACCTGTGCTAATATACCATAAGGCTTCGTCATCTGAATTTTTTTAAATGATATTATTTTATTAGAAAATTGCAAAAATATGTGACCGACTTGCCGTGTAGGGAACTGTCTTTGTGGTGTAAGGTGCCTGTCGGCCCTTGAATAGCCGAGTGGTCCAATCACACCAATAGCCCTCTCGGTCCGACAGATTTCCCGTTCGTTCAGTGACCTCTTCCCCAGCCCACGGAGGCGAGCTCGCCGGCGTCCGCTGCAGTGACTCTCACCTGCTCAAGGTTGAATCCGGCCCGCTGACTAGAGAAGCGCGCAACTGCTCCCGTGCAACGGAAGCTGCCGGTCCCGGCAAAGCCGTCCGGCCGCGCTTCCCCACAGTGAGCGCAGGAGCCGCCCGCCGCTGCCGACCCAGCGAGATCGGCCAAACTCTGCCTCCTATTGCGGTTTGTAAACACGGCAATCTGTTGTTTAATTTGCCGTGAAACACTCATTGGCTCATGTGCGACCTTTGTACATCTTGAGGTCCACCTTCCATAGCCATAGGTAAGGCGCTCCGTCCATGCTCACATTCACGAACAACGCGTTGCCCCCGACGGCGGCTGTCGGAGCCTTCTTCTCCTCCGGCGCCGGCGCTGTTGGTGGATTGCTGCTGGAAGCAGCTCTTGCTGTACGACCTCACCGGCGGCCATCCCACCACCTGAGCCCTGCACGACACAATAAGGTCAAAGCTCGTTTCAGGCTCCACGGCCGCTGGCCCAGGCGAGGTTCATTCTTGCGTGGTTGGTGATGCTGATGCTCGGTAAGCAGACCACCAGCAGCAGATGAATGTCGGCCAGCCTAGAGGCGATTAGTCCATGCGTGTCGGCAATTCCATGGCCGTTCCGAAGCCGACAGGCCTCTATTTTTATAATTTTTGAATTTCATCATCAATTTTTAAATTTTACAATAAAATAATATTACTATAAAAAAATCTCGTCATCTCATCTCATCCGATTTCCAGACACAGGACAGCTCCGCCACCGTCCAACCAGCAATGCCAGCGGTGGCGTCGCTATCGGCGGCGGCGCTCGCCGCGGCTGCGCGGCGCCGGAGGTCCTCCCCCGCGGCTTCGGCCTCTCTGCGCCGGGTCGCGTCGGGCGGGGGCTCCAGCTGGCGCAGCGAGCGGCGGCTCATGTCGGAGCTGGAGCGCACGGTCACGGCGGGCGCGGCCGAGCGCGTCATCCGCAGCTACGTCGGCACCAAGTCGGAGCGCGCCGCCCTCGCTGCGCTCTCCAGGCTCCTCATGGACTCCGACCCCCTCGCCATCCCGGTGCGCCCCGCCTCCACCCTCTGGGCCAACCTCCGCTGTCGAACATCTCTCACATGGGGGAGCCGTGTAAATCTAACGCCTCTGTGGCTAACCGTGCCTAGAATGCTTCCTTTTTTTTTTAACAAACAGAATACTTCTTCATTACTCCCTGCATGTGTGTAGAAAGTCGATGCCTGTCCTTGAAAGTAGCATTAGTACAATCTACGAGCAACCAATTCAAACTTTCACTAGTTATTATTAGCTCTGAATTCGAGCCACCGTGGTGTCTGAGTGCCTTTTTCGCCTTTTTCTGATGAATTGTCATGTGCATGCCAAGGACATATTGAATGGTCTAGTCTTGTTGAACTACCAAAATGGGCTGTGCAGTAAAAAATCATCACATGATTTGTCAAATTTTGTGGCCTTTATTGTTGTTGCAGTTCTATGAGGCAGTCACACAGGCCCGGTGGTTCAAATGGAGCTCCATTCATGCTTCTGCAGTTGCTGCCTTGCTTGAAGCCAATGGAAGCACAGGAGAATCGAAGTCCCTGATATCTGACTCCATCTCGCAGCACCTCCAGTCCACCGATGAGGTGGCTCTCTTCTACTGTGATCTCATGGCTGCTTTCTCCGCGCGCGGACTGAAAGATCGCGCGGTGGATTTCTACACTGAGATACGGTCAATGCCACTATCGGGGCGCAAGGTCTACATGGCCATGATAAAATCCTTGTGCCTGATGGGCCTGGCCACTGAGGCTGAGGAAGCACTTAAGGCGATGGTCTCTCTCGGCTACCAGCCTGAAGCCGCCCAGTTTGGATTGGTTGCAAAATGCTATGGCAAGTCAGGCTCGTTAGTGGAGATGGAGAGGGTTATTGCATCCATGTCAGATGCTGGCATCCGCCTGGGCACCGGCGCAGCGAACATTGTGCTTTCATGTTACAGCTCCTGCCGTGATCATTCTAAGATGCTGGCATGGTTAAAGAAGATGAGGAAATCGCGCATTGCACCAACTACAAAAGCATTCAACTTTGTGCTCAGTTCATGTCCCACACTCGCTTGGGTGGTTCAAGAGCTGGATCCTTCACTGCCGCTGACTACCACTGGGTTAGTAAAAAAGCTCAAGTCTGCATCTACACTAGCATCAGAAGCTGAGCTGGTGCACAAGCTCCTGGCCTCCTCATCGGTGCTGAACAAGGCAATGGAATGGTCTGAAACAGAGGTGAAGCTTAATCTGCATGGGTTCAGTACAATTGCTGCCTATGTGCTGATACTGCAGTGGGTGGATGTGATAAAGGGTCGCACATTACCGTTGGAGGTGTCTGTGGTGTGTGGCATTGGGAAGCACAGTGATGTCAGAGGTGAGCCCAAAGTGCGGGAGCTGGTACAAGAGGTTCTGAACCGGATGGAGAGCCCCCTTCGGCTATCCACAAGGAACAAAGGGCGTCTTGTGGCAAAGCGAGATAGGGTGATGCAATGGCTTGCCAGCTTTCCAGTGCCTGAGGAGGTCACAGATAAATCACCTGATGCAACGAGCCAACAACCATTTGTATTTACGCTTTTCAGAAAACTTGGACAATTTTTTTCCACCATTATGTAGGTTTTCAGATGAATTGCAAGGTAGCTCAGCATCTTTCTTGTGCTATATAATGATACAAAGTCTATGTAAGGTGCTCAAAGATGCTTTGGTCGAATCCTTGTTCAGATGTTGGAATATTATGCCTCAACTAGCTGCTTGATGCTGATGGGACTGAAAAACTGGGCTGGTCCATCATAGAAGACTAGACCCGCAAACTTGTAAGTAGCCTGGGTAGGGTGCAAGAGGTCCCAGAAGAGGTACTTGCTGCGGTCACTGCAGCAGTTGGAGCTGGGGATGCATCCTCTCTCGGCATTGAACCTGCCACCACCACAGCATGCACTCTTCACCTCCTCCAATCCTGCAGGCAAAAAGTGAGCAGTGCTGCAGAAATGCTGGAGAAAGAGGCGGCTAATCACTGCTATTACAATGTCATATGTGTGGATTTTATATCCAGAACACCCATGCTTTTGCAACTTACCAGCGGCATGGGGGTTTTTAATCAGACTAGAGACAAGCTCGTAGGCACTGGAAATGGAGTACTTCATGCCCTTCATTTCTGAGCTGAGATTGCTGAACAGGTCCCTGATTCCATCATTCAGGCTCTTGGCCAACTGATTCAACGGTTCAACACATTCTCCGGTTGGGTTCTGACTTCTCAAGTATGGACAGCACCCAATTGGTGCCACATTGATCACCGCGAATTTCCTCGCTCCCAAATTGTACAATGCCTGCAGCACGCCAAATATAAAGTTATGGTTGATAAGATATCAGTTTGTTTTGTCAGCACTTCAGCCCTTGTGCCTAGAGTCCGACTTGCCCCTTCAAGTATGATTAATAAAGAAGCACATTCAATTTAAATTTTCTGATATGGTTTCTTTCAGAGCTGCAAATTCTGATCATTTGGTAGGTACCTAACATATGGAAATGTCTGTGTTGAAGAGAATTGACTGGTGTTCTTACTTTGACATGGCTATCATATGTAGAGATCATAGCTTCAGAGAACTGCTGAATAGCGGTGGAGTCCGGTGATCTGTTCTGTGAGAAGAAGTCGAAGGCATCATTCGACCCAGCACTTATGAGGAAGATGGATTTTGACATCAAGGCAGACACCCTGTCAGCACTCAGTCTGGTTGACATCTGGCCTTTAAGGTCGGAGAAGTACTCTATCTGCTGCGTCATGCTGATTGTAGATCCCTGTTGTATTTACCATTTGGAATTTCTGTGTTATTGGTTTTCTTCCGAGTAGTTATGTTACTTGGTAATGTTGACTGTACTAGCATTGCATTTCACCAAATTTATGACTGAGTACAAAAGATTTTTTTTTTTTACATAAATGGAAGAGTACAAAAGATGTTACTCCGTTGAACTTTTGTGGACGATCTTTTCATCTTTAGGTAGTAATGAATCACTTTATGTACAGCTACAATTAAAGATTTATCTACCAAAAAGTGCGTCCAGTCATATCTAGAGAAAAGTGCGTCCAGCCATCACACGTACAAAGTTCTTGAAGCTTACCATAAGCCTAATAATTTGCTAAAGTCTCCTAGACAAGCTAATAAACAGAGTGGATTGAGGCTTTGTCATAAATTATAGCATGATGTCACTCGAAGTATAATGCTGAAGGATAATATCAAGTCTCAAAAACATAAAAATAAGTAATGTGAGATGAAACAAATATGCAGATATAGGCATACAGTGGAATCAAGAAGGCCAGAGCCTCCAGAAGCAAAGTTAGCACCGGCAGTGTAGGCTGCTGCAGCTGCCACCGTCGTGTTCCTCGTCAGCTCACTGCTGCTGTTGGCAGCATTGGCCATGAGCGAGAGGTAAGCCGGTGGGCTCCTGCTGAACCCCATAGCAATGGCTGCAAATTTTTATCATCACAACATGAACAAAAACAATCCATTCATCATCAGAACTTATCTGTCTGTCAGAGAAATATTGCAGAAATCACGATCAAGTGCTGTAAATTCAATGCAGTTTTGATGCATTGATCCGTGAGCTGTGTGCACGCACATTGTAGTTAAGTAGTTACAGTGGCCATTATATTGCTCACCGATGAAGTCTACGCCGATGAGGCCGTTGCTGAACCTGCCGGTGGGCTTGCCGCCGGGGAAGTCGACGCCGTTGTGGGGGAAGTCGGCCCTGGCGATGCTCCAGGGCAGGTAGTCGTTGTTGCCCACGTCGGCCGTCGAGTCGCCGAACACGTACATCGCCGGGACCTTGGCCCCGGCGGCCACACTCGCCGCCGCTGCCGCCGCCACAAGAAGCATCCGGTGCAGCGCAGCAGCTCGTCGCACAGCCATGGATGGTCAGAGCCGCCGGAGCAGTGAGTGTGTCAGTGTGCTGCACGATCCAGCAAGCATGTGGGCATATTTATACGGTTCTGATTGTTCCTTCGAAAAAAAAAATACGGATGTGATTGCACGGATAATTAATTTGCCACAGGTAAATAGTAAAACAAAACTCAACTAACCGAATGAATTGGTCATTAGCTGCCACGTTCCGGCCGTTTGTGCCAGAGTAAGGGCATTGACAGTGCAACTCTCCTCATAGTTGGTTACCAATTCATTGTGTTTTTTGGTACTCCAATAACTAGCACAAGGCCATAAGATCTCTGATGTGCTAATTTGATTACATTCTTAAAGATGAGGATAATTCATTTTGAGGACAAGGGAAAACCGAATGCTTGATGTTTTTTTTCTTTGGAGTGATTTCGTGATTTTCAAGATACTGATATTTGGCAAAAGTTTTTTTATTAGAATATATACTTATAAATCTGTTTGATTAAGAGATTATAATGTTTATTTCAAGACAATGCGTACCTATGATTTTATGTTTCCGGGCGCTGTAGAAGTGTGCTGGATGACGGCAGCCGTAGTTGGAAATGTAGAATACGCCTACTCCCTCCAGTTTATAGTAAAAGAAGTCGTTTAGGACAGCGACACGGTCTCCAAAGTACAACTTTGACTTCTTATTTTTATAAAGATATTTATTAAAAACTAACATATATATACTTTTATGAAAGTATTTTGCAAGACAAATCTATTCATGTAGTTTTCACATTTCCAAACTCAACGACTTAAAAGTTATTCACGATTTATATTCCCAATGTTTGACTCAAATATTGTCCAAAACGACTTCCTTTATCGAACCGGAGGGAGTACATCAATATCTCTGCATCAATTGGCTCGTATTAATTATTTGCTCCTAAAATTAACCCTAAAATGGGATGAATTGTCTTAGTGATCATTTCCTTCCTCTAACAATTTTTTTCCGATCAGTGAATTGCTACTTTTCTTCAATAATAGTAAGATAAACAAACCCCGGCTGTCGGACCGTTTGTAATCCTGCTCGATAATTCATCATGTAAATTATAAGTCCATAATAAACGGTCTATAAAATTATATAATCCAAGATTTCAGCGTGTCCATCCA
This sequence comes from Urochloa ruziziensis, assembly GCA_015476505.1. Taxonomy (NCBI): domain Eukaryota; kingdom Viridiplantae; phylum Streptophyta; class Magnoliopsida; order Poales; family Poaceae; genus Urochloa; species Urochloa ruziziensis. The sequence continues at coordinate 50,506,900 of CM027123.1, read as the reverse complement.
TCCATTCATGCAGACCACGAGTGGTGGTATGAGTTTGTACCCATGTTCAGATACTACATACTCATCAGTCGAGGAGTGTAAAAAAAAGGCAACGTTTATTGTTTTGCTGGGTACATAAAGCTATGAAACTACTTGAGCAAGAGATCAAGTGGTGGGCTTCTCCTATGACTGGCAGCAGTAGCAGGCCAAATTCGAGCACTTCCCGCGGACGAAGCCCAACTGCTTGCAACACTCGTTGCACTTGCCCGGACGGAAGCACTTCCCCCAACATTTGCCCGGCTGTGGCCCTTCATTGGTCTCAACGCAAGAATCACCTTGTTCGCCCACCACCATGTTAGTCTTCTCCTCTGCATAATAATATTAGTATCAGACCATCCATGCAAAACTTTTTGCGTTTTGAGTGGAACTAAACAGGGCTTAGCGGATGAAAAGACTGCTGCCTTGTTGCAACTGCCAGTAATAAGGCTGTACAAATAGCATATATGTATATAACTTACGCGATGCGATGAGGACGACGACGAGGAGGAGGATCAATGCCGTCTTCCTCCTTGTGCTGCCCATCTTCGTCACCATCTCTATTTGATGAGTAGGTGTGAAGGATGATATTCTGTTTGTCGTAGTCATTCATCCTCTCTAGCCACTACTTATATAAGTGTGCTGGTTGCAAACGTTAGAATATGCATTTATTTTGTAATAAAGGTAGTACATCAGTGTCTGTGGATCCTTTAGCTGGCTGCAATTGATGTATTTCCATATAGGTTACAATATCTTTAATTGTTACTCCTAGGATTACTAGGCTGTGTATATAGATGTAATGAATTGTCTCTTTGATGATTTCCTTTCCTCACAGGCTCCATATGGTAGTTGTGCACCCGAACAGGTTAGAAACCAATAAATTTGAGAGGTATTTGGCCAATTGTTTTTATGATTTTCTTCAATTATTTATCATTAGTACACATGCTGCATCAGTGAGGAAAAGCTATATTATTCCTTTTAAAAAAGTCAAACAGTTATCAATCAACTACCACAAGTGACAAGACCACAAAAATATCGAATTCTTGGCTCCCATGCCATTCCTTCAACAATACATCCTACAATTGAAATATACCATAGCCAACATCTACCAATCAGTTCAGTATATCCCACAGAATCCTTGCCGAGCAAGCATTACATGAGCACATGCTCAGGGTAAGATACAGCATAATAATATTACTAAATGTGTTTCAAAAATAGTCTCTTCTCGTCTGTCTTCATGTATGCAAGATCTTCATGCTGATGTGAATTGACACCATCCCAATGATGGCAGATGCAAATGTAATTTGGGAATCAGCATCCGAGTAATGGAGATATTTTTCTTGTCCGGCAGGCGCCGGTTGTGACTGATTACAATTCAGGGCAACACTGACGCTCATAGATGTGAATTATGCCGTTTTCCTAGTGATCCTGTCACAAGCCAAAATTCCGTGTCAATCATGATAAAAATAGGTGGAAAAGACGGTAATGATATGATGGCTAACAAACCTGAAGCAATGAATCCCAAGCGCATTGGTGATCTCATGAATAACAGACGTAGCAAAATGCATGTAGAGTGCCACTGCAAAGATTGAACACAACAGTGAGATCAGACTTTACGGGCTCCTACAAGGTAAGGCGTGCTACAAACCTAAAGGAAATTTCTCATGATTTCCTGTAACTAGGGCAATTTAACATGTCAAATGATTTTGAGCTACTGATCTAAAGTTTTGCAAGCTAAAACACCCTTAAATCATGATGACTTGGCAGGTTTAATCTTGCGTAAATTAAACACCAAATATGAGATATTACTTTTGAGTAACAACAAAAGGAAAAGCGATCTTATTAGTACTTTATTAGACAACTGTAGCTTACTAAAAAGATAGGTTGTGAGAATAATGCAGTACCTGTAAATAAGCAGTACATTAAGAGAACTAGCTGCTCATCAACAAGGGGATTTCTGCAGCAATCAATGACCATAAAATCAGTTGAGCCAGGAAACTATTACAAACAGTCAAACACAACAAAAGAGAAGGTAACCAGATACAAACCCGTCATCAAGCCGGGCAGTCAGCGCATTAACGATTGCAAATGGGAAATAAGCAAGGGCCTGTAAAGGAATAGGACAATTTTTCAGCATGGATAGGCCATGTGCAGGGATGGTGTAAAAGAGGACAGAGAAGTGTTGGGCTTTCCAAGCAAGTACCATGCACATCCCTGTTTTCAGACCTTTGGGTTCATCACATAAGTGAGCCAGAATCATTCTTCCCTGTGGAACAATATAAAATTAAGGCAAAATGCTTTTAACTCTTAGACACGAGAAGTGCCATTTACAAATGAACAGGTACATAAGCACAGAGATGGACATAAATACAAGGCATTAGTTGTAAAACCAGCATAAAAGCCTTACCACAAGAAAGCCAAATGCAAAACCGGTTCCAATAATTAGCAGATGTGGCTGATTTCTCATTATATCTGAAGGAGATAGGTAGGACCTGCGTAATAATGTAATCGTTGAGTGATATACTAGAGGCTTCACCTAGATCCTAGACTGGTAGCTTAGATCGCCGAGCACAAATTTGCAGCTAGAGTGGCGCGTAACTTCTTATACATAAAGCAAGGAGAGTTTCAGCAGCCTTACCAGACAAGAACTCCAGACAAGAGCAAACCAAAAGGAAAGAGCTGACACAAATGAAGAATGCAGAACATCAGATGAAGAAAAGAGATAAACAACAGTAGGCTAAAAAGGATAAATTAGAGATTACCATGGCTAGCGCCAGCACCATGCTTCCTTTTCTTGCTTCGACAACTTTATATACATTGTGAATGCTGTACAATTGCAATATTAACTTAGTCAACATTGGTTATATTTGCAATGTTCAGCCAATTCAAAATTATAAAAATATAATAAGCTCAAAGATTAAGTGAATGAGGTACTTATTCAACTCAGATATATTGTGCAGAAACATTTATCAGCTAAAGGGCATCAATTGCTCCATTTGCAACATTAACTAGATCTAGCACTATACTATTCCATGTATCAGCCCATCAGGTGCTCCAATTTGCAACTGCAACTTAACTATCAATCTCTTTAGCAGATTTGCTTCATGGATAGATAATCAATTAAAGAAAAACTATTCCTATTTTATCAGAAAGATGAATTAGTCTTCTTACACCTGAAGCAATATAATAAACTACATATTCAAATATGCTTATTATTTCTTTAGACTTCAAATTGACAATATAACATCGAATGTACTTGACAATTACAGGGTCATATAATATACCAAAACAAAGACTGAACATCAGGCAGCACAAAATACCACTAGAAAATAATACATGTAACACGGAACTTACTTAGATCCAATTGTTGGGATTACAGCAAAAGCAATCATAAGACCCAGCACGATGTCATACACAGGGATTTCTGGGAAAATAAGCAATAACTTCAGTATAGGGACTGTCATTTTGTCTTCCGACTTCACAATGAAGCTTTCGTAGAGTATTAATAGGAAAAAAAACATCAGAAATGTGTGATATAGATAGCGCTAAAATAAAAAATGATGATATAAATATAAATACAAAAAAAAAAGAAACCATAAGCATGATAGCATCTATACCAGGAACAAGAGGAACCCAACCCAGTAGGGGCATTGACTTCTGGAAATCCTGAGCCCACCACTCAGCTCCTACAAAACAAAAGATGAGCTAGTACCACTAACCATATGGAAGTCCAAATGCATATGAACAGTGAACTAGCAAAGGAACACATTCTTTTCTAAGTTCCAGAGACTAGATAAGCATGAAAATTGACAGTTTAAATCAAATAATACCTGTAAAAAAGGTGAAAAAATGGCACAAGTAGATCAGCATAAGGCCTTCAGTTGGTCCATTGACTATAGGAAGAATAAGTGTATTGGTAAAAAAGCTGCACAAAGCAATGGAGTGTGAAGTTACAGGATAAAACAAGAAACCATTGCAATAAAAATTGAAAAGAAAGCATCATGATAAACGACAAAAAGTACATAATTATAAAACTTGAAAAGAGCAGTGCTCTGCACTGGCAGAAAACAAGTTGTGAAAATCTCGATAGGGAAATGAGTAGTTGCAACATGTCCATTTTTAATAACACAAGCGTGTCACTTTCGAAAAGCATTGAGGAGTCTCACATGACAAGACTAGGTCATCCATAATGAAACACTAGAGCAAATGTAAGACATCAAGTTTTAAGGTCCATATGGATGAAAGGAAAATGGCTTTTGAAAGTTAGAAAGACTCCAGAACTCATGTGAGACATCAATCTACAGAACGACCCTTTCGGCCAAGATTGTAGAATATAGAACTATGACCACTGGGCAAGAACACAAGAACTCACTGCTCCCAGGTTGCGAAGTAAAATGGGACAGCTGAAATGACCCAAAACCAGAAGGTAGCCTTTCCACACATTGCCGTGCTTCCAAAAGCCAAGGACTCAAACTAATAGATAAAATCAAATAATCAGTTCATAACAATTTCAAAATCACTGCACTCGAGAAGAAAAGGTTGACAGGTGGCCTTACAGCACAAGCAAGAGCATCACATCCTGCATGGGATACAAAGTTACAAGCTTGTCAGCATCATATAAGCTTTCTTAAAACTGAGTCCACCAACATAAGTTTCAATGGGGAGATTACCATGGTCAAAAAGCTCGCCTAAAGGACTTGATGAGTTAGTACGCCTTGCTTGTTTTCCATCAACAGCATCAAACGTCTGCATCAAATGTCATTCAATTTACCTAAAATAACTGAAGGTTTGACATGATATATTCACAAAAAACATGAAGCTATTAAATCTCAGGAAAAAAGACATCAGATGTTCAGAAAGGTAATCAAATTAATTACAAAACCTAGGTACCATGGTTCAACAGTTGCCTTGAAAAAAATTAAAAATGCTACAGGTGCAGATTTACAAATTGGAGTGCTAGCTGAATATCAGGCTTATCTTATGCTGCGAATGAAGTACATGGCAGTAAGTAAAGAAATGCATATTTGGGGTAGCACATAAAGTTTGGCAAACCTGATAAAGGAAGAGAAGCAATCCATGAGCAAGGTGAACCCATCTGGGGGGTGCTGTATCTAGATGAGGTGAATATAACTGCAGGTAAAACGGAAACGGCATAAGGCTCAAAGTTACTGGATTATTAGCACTGTAGTACTGTGATCAAGAAGAAACACATATATATGTCAGAGCAATACAATATCAAAGCATTGCTCAATTTTACTGTCCTTAGATACTTACAAAGCCAAGGAATGCCGATGTCAATAGAAACATGAAACCAGTCAGTGTAATCTGAAAAGGAAAAAAGCAAGTGCCAATGTTGTATCAGGATTGCAACAAAAAGCAGCATAGCTAATAGTAACAGCGCGTGAATTGAATTCTCACCATGTTTGGTCTGCAGGTCATCCCAACATGGATACCCAAAATAATAATAATAATAAAGATGGTTAGCACTCGCACATATAACTAAGAAAAAGATAAAAGTTGTAGTGCGCAAGCATTAGCTCAAAGATTAGACTGCAGATATGGTATGCTTTTATCAAGAATGGTACGCTTTGCAGCTAAATGGCAAACAGCAGGATAAACTAAAATGCACAACTAGCATTAAGCTCACAGGAGACAGCTGAGCTGAAAGAGTAGCAAGACTTTAATTTCTCGCTCCCATATAAATAAAGCAAAAATGACGGTGTAAAACAGCACGGATCATAATCCTCCTATGCCACATTGAAGGCGTGTTTCTTAAACTAATCCGGAACCAGGCTATAGAATAAGTTGAAAAACAGTCCTTTTTCAGCTTCCCGAGGAGCCAGTAAGCAAAGGTTGCTGCTGCTTTCTCGCTGTATGCAACCCCTGCGAGATGGCCTCAAAGCTAAAGATGATTCCTTATGCTATGCTAAAGCTCGGGACTCCGCATTGCATTATAGAAGATTAGCAGCAGCTAAGCTAAAAATTGCACAGATCACAAACATGACATGCCGCACCCAAGCACATGTCAGTAACTGAATATATCGGTTTAAGCAACGAATCAGAACCAGATCGCGCTAGCAGCTAATGGGAAACAGAATGGCGATATGCTGGAGGCAGACACTGGTCTGGGTCTGAATTCTGAAAACGATTGTAGCTTGAGAGAGACACAGTCTCTAGGCATTTAGCACGGGAGAGAGCTCGAGGTCGACGTCGACGGATGCAGGAACGAGGAGAAGAGAAGAGAGGAGAGTGCTTACGGGAACCATAGCGGGAAGACGTTGACGAATCGGGACCAGAAGGGCTGGAGGATGTACTTGGCGACGAGCGAGTGGTCGACGCCGCTGTACTTGTAGCGGCGCAGCGTCGCCACGCCGTGGTGGCCAATGTAACCCATCTCGCCCTTCTCCTCTCCTCTCCTCTCCTCTCCCTAGGATAGGGAGCGCGCAGCAGAAATTCCCCCCAAATCCGAAGGCCGGCGGAAGGAATTGTGGAGGCGGCGGCGGCGTGGGAGGGAATGAGCGGAGGAATCCGAGCGATGGGCGGCGCGTGGGGAGGAGGAATTTATGCCGCCAGCTGCGATGCGATTGGAGGAGGAGGGAATTTTTAATGGGGCAGGGTGGAAGGGTGGTGGTGGTGGCCGCCGGCGCCGGGACGACCAGGGTGGGAAAGAAGGAAACGAAGGGTGGGGAGCGGAAGGGAGTCGCGCGCTTTCGCGATCTGGTCCCTCCGCTTGCACGGTATTCGTGTCCGGGGTGCCAATCACGTGCGGGCGTGTGGCTCCGATTCAGTTCCATTTTTATTTATTTTTTAAAAAAGGAAAAGTAGGACAAGTCCAGCACAAATGCTATTTATCAAAGGAATTCAACAAAGCTTTTTTAAGGAAATTTAACTTGATACTGCATTTTTTTTGAAATAAGATACTGTATTTTTTTTTCTCGTAGGGTGTATCTTGATTTACGAAGGCAGGAGAACAATTGTCGTGGACCACGGGAATTGAATCGCGGAAAGTGGAAGGGGACCGAAGCGAGATGACATGCCCGGCGCAGCGATCTGAGGCTGTGCGCGTGCAAGTGGGCCGCCACCGTCAGTGAGAGCTGGTGAGCTGCCGTCGCGTGGACGTCGGGGTCGTCGGGGCACTGGAGCCTGATTGGTTTGGTTCAACATGTGCCAAGCCAAAATCAAAGCATGTCCAAAAATATTGGCCATGACTTGGTTCCTTGCCAAAAAGTTGGCAAACAAATTTTTTAGCCAAAATCAAGGCAAGTCACCAGAAGCTTCTTTGGAGTCATATGAGAGAAAAGTATTGGCTATCACATTTTGACACTAAACCAAATGAGTATCTAAATTTCTTGCCCTGACTTTGGCATGTCCTCATTTTGACACCCCATAATTTTGGCATGCCATGATTTTGGTTTGACAAATTTTGGAATCAAACCAACCAGGCTCCTAGTCTCCACGGACAGACAGTGTAGGGCCAACCAAAATCCCCGGACCAATCGTTGCAACGTCACGGCAACATCGAGGCAGTGAGCTTGTATTGGCTCGCGTCCCACTTGCCTGGCTGGGGTCGGATTTTCTATGCCGCGTTGTCAGAGAAGACATCGGGGGTACGGACTACCCAGCCCTGCTGGCTGCTGTGCAGGTGCTCATGGAAAATACCGTACAAAAAATTCGGATGTTCCCGAGTCAGGTCTTTTTTTTTTTTTTTTCAAACCAGTTCCAGGCTCTAGTGCCACGTGCGCCTTTGACCGTCAACACGTGAAACGGTCGCTTGTTCTCTGCCTTCTGTTTTCGAGTGTTTCGTCGGTTACCTGATGTCATGTGTGGCTTTGTTGAGTGGTTGGGCAAAGCAGTGGAGTCGGTGTTCTTCGTATGGTTTGGTAGGGCGAGTGACGTTTAAAGCTGGAAAACGTCAGCGCGTGCCATGCTTACCCATTATTCCCTCTAGAACTAGAAGAAAATTTGGCGCGAATTTTATTATTCTAGGAAGACTTTTTATGTTGGATTATTTTCTTTTTTGGCGATGAAGTTTTGAGCAATTTGTAAAGCACCTCAATGCTGAAGAACATAGTAGGAGTATGGAGCGCGAGAATTCCGTTACATGACGCGTAACAGTCGCAATTTCTTTCTTCCATTGAGTCACCCAATAGAAACCACCGGCCCAGAAGGCCTGTATGGATGACAAGCCCCCCACAAAGCCCAGAACTCTTTTTTCTTGGGCTCAAACCGGCCTTCCGCTTCGCTACAGCCCACAGCCCACAACACAACAAGCCGAGACCTCCCTTTCCCTCCCACCAGCTGCGGCTGCCTCCACGCCGCCGCCGCTGCCCGAAATCCCTCCTCCCTCCCTCGTCGCCGCCCGCTACCCGGGAAGAGGAAGGCGAAGGCGGAGGATGGGGAAACTGCCGCACGCCATGCGCGCCGCCGCCGCCAAGATCCCCGTCGCCATCGTTCCCAAGCCCAAACCCAACGCCGCCTCCCCCTCCGTGCCGCCGCCTGCTCCTCCGCCCGCGCGCCGTCCCGCCAACACCGCTAAACCCCACCGCAAGCCCCACAAGGGCTCTCCCAAACCCCGGGAGCGAGAGACCTTGCCCCCGCCGCCACCGACGCCGCGCCCCCGGCCGTGCAGCAGGGGGAGGGGGAGGGCGAGGGCGAGGGCGAGGAGCGGAAGCCCATCCGGACCCCCGCCGACCTCGCCGCCGCCATCCGCGCCGCCGCGGACGCCGACATCGACGCGGCGGTCTCCCTCGCCCTAGAAGCGCCCCCCGCCGTCCCGCTCCCGACCTACTCCCTCGCGCTCCTCCTCCGCCGCCTCGCCGTCCACCGCTCCGTCACCGCCGCGCGGGACCTCCTCAACAAGCTCCACCCCGTCGCCTCCCCTCCCGACCCTCCCTCCCCCTTCACGGCCCCGCCCGGCGCGCTGCTGGCGCTCGCCGACGCCGTGTGCCGCCGGGGGGACCCGCGCGAGATCTCGCGGCTCCTCCCTGTCCTCGCCGACCACGGCGTCCGCGCCGACGCGCACGTCTACAACGCCCTCATGAAGGCGCACGCCGGTGTCTCCGACGCGGCCGGCGCCCTCGCCGTACTCCGCCGGATGGAGCGCGACGGCGTCCAGCCCGACCTCGTCACCTACAACACGCTCGTCTACACGCTCGCGCGCGGGGGGATGGTCGCCAAGGCAAGGGCCTTCCTCGACACCATGGCCGCGCAGGGCCTCTTCCCGGACGTCATCACCTACACCTCGCTCATGAACGGGATGTGCATCAAGGGCGACGCGCTCGGGGCGCTCAAGTTGCTTGGGGAGATGGAGGCCAAGGGGTGCCAGCCCAATGAGCGGACATACAACACACTGCTCATGGGGCTCTGCAAGAACAAGAAGCTGGACAAGGCTGTAGAGGTGTACAAGTCCATGGTGGGGGCTGGGATGAAGATGGAAGCGCCGGCATATGCCACCTTTGTCAGAACGTTGTGTCGATCGGGCAGCGTTGCTGATGCTTATGAGGTGTTTGATTATGCTATTGAGACCAAGAGCTTCACAGAGGTGACAGCGTATTCTGAGCTCGAGAACTCGCTCAAGTGGCTGCGCAAGATGAAGTCATGACTTGAAATTGCAATTGCAAGGAGAGTATACGCCAGTTTCTTTGCTGATGGTATTTGCTTCACCCTTCATTTAGTGAGTGTGAGACATTGTCGGGCTCAGTTTGTTGTGATAGGGTGAATGTCTGCATATGCATTTGAGTTCAGGCTATAGCTTTTGGGACAGATCCTGATGTTTCTTACTCATCCAAAATGTAAGAATGGGATGTTCAAAAAAAAAGAGAAAGAATAACAGCTTGAGTTATTTAGAGGTAAAAAGGGCACATGCAATTTTACTGCGCTGCACCAAGCTTTGCTTGGCTGCTATTGTCATGTAGGACATGTATTATGGTTATCCTCTGGGAAATGTTTGATGTAAGCACAGAAATTATCTTCTTTTTATGAGGAATGATTATAATATACAATTTAGGTTATTTGGAGGTAGAAATGGCACAAGCAATTTTACTGCTCCTCTGGAAAATGTTTGACGTAAACACAGGAGTTATGTTCTTCCTATGATGAATGTTTGCTTTTCACTTTCAGTTATCACCATGAGATGCACAAAGGTAAAGAACTGCTGGAAACATGCCCATTGGATCTGGATAAATTAAACTCAAATTTAGTCATAGAAAGCAGAAGCTAATAATGAAATGGAGCATAGCATAGTATTTATCACAATTCACATTCACTGATGGAAAAAGCAATACTACGGTGAGATTTTAGCTGTTATGTGGTGTCCCAACTCCCAATACCATATCTTGATGTTTGTCCTTAGGTACAATCATGCAAGATTACAAGGCAGAGTTGGTGCTGTTGTCCTTGATTTCCCTGCAGCATCCAGCAAGGGCACACTGGAATCAGAGGCAAGTGTGGTTTTGATCACCTGGGATGAAGATGGGGACGCCGGCGTATGCCACCTTCGTCAGAGCGTTGTGTCGATCGGGCAGCGTTGCTGATGCTTATGAGGTGTTTGATTATGCCATTGAGACCAAGAGCTTCACGGAGGTGACCGCGTATTCTGAGCTCGAGAACTTGCTCAAGTGGCTGCGCAAGATGAAGACATGACTCGAAATTGCAATTGCAAGGAGAGTATACGCCAGTTTCTTTGCTGCTGGTACTTGCTTCACACTTCATTTAGTGAAACATTATTGTCAGTCTCAATTTTGTTGTGATAGGGTGAATGTCTGCAGATGCATTTGAGTTCAGGCTAATTTTTGGCGACTATGCTCGTCCGAAAGAATGGGAGATGTCTTAAAAAAAATGAATTACACCTTGAGCTGTTTAGCGGTAGACATGGCACAAACTATTTTGCTGCTCTGTACCAAGCTTTGCTTACTAACCTTGATGCAAACAAACATATATTACGTGTATTCTCTGGGAAATGGTTGACGTAAACACAGAAGTTATGTTCTGACAATGAATGTTTTTTTTTCATTTCCAATTATCACTATCAAAATGCACAAATGTAAAGAACTGCATGTCTATTGGATCTGGATAAATTAACTCAAATTTAGTCGTAGTAAGCAGAAGCTAATAATCAAATGGCACATACACTGATGGGAAAAAAACGCTTGGACAAAATTTTAGCTGTTACGTGGTGTCCCAATACCATATCTGATTGTATGTCCTTAGGTATAATCTCATACAAGACTACGAGGCAGAGTTGGTGCTGTTGTCTTTGATTTCCCTGCAGCATCCAGCAAGTGCACACGGAATCAGAGGCAAGTGTTGGTTTTGGTCGCCATAATCCGTTACCATCACTGCCAGTAATATGTTTTCGTTCCTCGAAGTGATCTTCACCAAGACCTTATTAGGCTCTCCTGTCATCTTCCCCACCTAGTAATAAGTTGTCATTCAGTATGTTCTCGTTCTGAATCATTTTCATGATGACCCTTAGCAATTCCCATCGGTTTCTAAATCATTTTCATGATGACCTTAGCAATCCCCATCGGTTTCTAGTCCCATTTGGCAAAGGAATACCATGCTTTGCGCTTCAATTAAGCCATTCATGAGTCTGCTACCCTTTCTGCAGATGATTAAGCAGTAGATAAAACTGCACAGCTTGATCATACACATGACTATTGCAGTTGCAGATTTGAACATTCCATTTATACTGGGCAATGAGCATGCATTCTGAAGTGATGGTTCATCTTCAAGAATTTGAACTGTACATGTTGGAGTTCATTTGGTCACCAGATGATCTTCAGATTTGTTGTACGTGTCTGAATATCTTTCTACAAAATGTACTTGGAAGCTCATTTGCTAAGCTGAATGTTGTCCGTTGTTAAGAAAAAGAAGTCTGCTAGGAATGAAGCGGCCACATTATTTTGTACTCTGTTGTAAAAAGAAATTCAGTAAAGGGAAATTCAAGGTTCTGTTCGTCCAGGATCAGCTTGTCATGTTGATGGATTGTTGTATGGACATGTTTATTAGTGGAGAGCGAACGAAAAATAACAGATGCAGTTATGGGCTTAATGTCGGCCCATGTTGGCCTTCACTTCTCATTTCCATCTACCTCAGGCCCATCGATTCGCTGCTCCAAATCTCCCCCCTAGGTCGTAATCGTAACTCCCCATGGCGGGCGGCGGCGGGCGGCGGCGCCCCAGTTCGTACCACGGCATCTTCCTCTTCTCGCCGGAGCCGAAGTGCCCCGATGATGGCTCCCTCAGGCCTCAGCCTCCACTGGCCGACTCCATGTCCGGGTACCGGTACCAGCGTCGCCGGCAGCGACGACTCCTCGCCGGAGATGCGCGTGGCGGGCTGGCGCTGCACGCGCGAGCTCATCGGAGGCCATGCTTTCCGCTTTCGTCGGGTCCAACGGTCGGCGCGGTTGCTTCTTCAAGACATCACGGGACTCAGGTTAGCAATACGTATTGTACGTATACGACCGTATATGTGTCGTATGTATACGGTCGTATACCTGTCGTATGGAACGTATAGGAGCCTCAGGCTTAAGCCCCGAACATCTACATTGTATAAATACACTGCTTTATGATGCGTGCCGCGTGCGGAGCCCTCTGATCTATTTTTTTCGTTCTAAACGTTTCCCTCGCCGGCGGTGGCTGTGGGCTCAGCTTCCGACAATCTCTGGGCTCGCCGGCGATCGAACTCCAGCAACTGGCGCCACACCGCCGGCGGGCGGCTTGATTGCATTACAATGTAAGTCGAGTTGGTTTTCCAGAGGTTTGCTTCTCTTCTTTCCTCCCCTTCTTATGCTCTGTTCTTGCCCGAAGCAGCGCAGCGGCCGTGGCCCGTGGGGGGGTGCGCCGACAAGACACCGGCTGGCCGGCGATCGAACTCCAGGAACTGGCGCCACACCGCCGGCGGGCGGCTTGATTGCATTACAATGTAAGTCGAGTTGGTTTTCCAGAGGTTTGCTTCTCTTCTTTCCTCCCCTTCTTATGTTCTGTTCTTGCTCGAAGCAGCACAGCGGCCGTGGCCCGTGGGGGGTGCGCCGACAAGACACCGGCTGGCCGGCGATCGAGTTTTAGCCTCTGGGGAGATCGACGGAGTAGAACCGAATTGGTAAGTTTGGTTCACTTTCTTGATTTCTTGTTTTTCCTCTTTCTCTCCCTGACATTGGTTTCTTGATTTCTGGTTTTCCTTCTTGCCTGAGTTCCTATCAGACCTTCTGATCGCCACGAAAGTTGGTTTGCAAGTTGCCTTTGTCCGCAAGTTCTGATCGAGCCCTGCCCTCCCAATCCAGAAGCTCTTGTTCGCAAGTTCTGTTCGAGCCCTGCCTTCCAATCCAGAGGTTCGTGTAGTTGGATCAGTCCCTCTTTCCTCTGTCCTCTCTTCTTGAAAATTTTCGCTCTTTCTTGATATGATGTGTCTGGTTGTTAACTAATCACTGGCACTTCTCATTATTTTGATTCTAATCCGTCTGAATTCGACTGCATATCTCCCTGACCAACCTTTTCACGATCAGGCCTCCTTGAACGCGATTTGGTTACTTGGTTTTGACGAGCTGTTTCGTAAGTTCCGATCAGCCCCTGTCTCCGGAGGTTCATCTACTTGTGTCACTGGTATGCCTATCCTGGCCTCTGTGTCCTCTCATTTCCTTGTTGCTTCTTGCAAATCTTCGTTCTGCCTGATATGCTGCAATGGTATTTCGTTGAGTTGAATCTGTACTGAATTATATTGCATCCCACCATGGTAAAACTTAGTGCACAGCTTCTAGAAAATTGTCAGCAATACTAAATGTTGTTTGCAGCTTACTGTGAAATTTCTGAATACTAAACGTTATTCAGTGACTTTGTACTTAGTTTGATTGCACCGTTCCGTGGTCCGAATTTTGTTCACAACCTTGTAAAAAAATTGTTAATCTAATGCTAGCCTAATGCAATTCCAGGGCATTTCTTCTGAATAAAACGGGGGAGCTAACGTCTTTATGGAACTACACTAAATCGGATGTCCTAGAGCGTGTTCCTGATAAGAATGGAAAGAGACTGGTTGGGGAGTATTCTTGTGAGATTTATTGGATAGTCATGGAAAGGACAAAAGGGTTGGTCAGATCAATGGCACAAGAAGTTGATGATGTCCAAAAGGGAGGTTCCTGTTTGTCAAGATTTGACCATAAAAATTGGGACGTGACAAGCACTGGTCTTGCAGTGTACAAGGGGCTTCGTCTTCTCAATAAAACAGATCAGCTTATCATACTGAACTATGATGATCTCCACTCTGTGGTTCGGAATACGATCTTCAGAAAGTTCACAATTCAGGAAATACCAGCGGATTTCAAGGAGTTTCTGTCTTTGATGAAGCACAGGCCTCTGGGCAATGGCTATCTCATTACAAACTTTGCTGCTTTGATTCCTCTGGGGAATTGAATCCTGTTTTTCATGAAGGCTTTTGAGCATATAAGTTTCTTCTTGGATTCCATGGATAAGGACATGAAGAACAGGATAATGAGAAAGCTTCCCTATTCTAAGAGATGGTTTGATATACTTAAAGGGAACCACTTGCTAGAGTATTCATTCAAGTATAAAGCCCGAGATGATAGTGGATCGCCTGAGGGGTTTATGGAATACTACCGTGATTCAAATTACCATAGGATGGACCCATGCTTTCAGATTCTTGAGGTTGGGGGATACACTGCTGAAGAGTATGAAGTGATTTTCATTGTGAAGTACCCTCTGTATTTGACTGGCATGCAAGAAGCCCTTCATGATGAAAAACAGTTGGAGGGTTTGAAACCCCACCTGCTGTTCAGCTTTGACCCAGATGTTTTGAAGCCACCAGCAGCCAGCTCGGATTCCTGAAAGACGGTTTCATCACTGAGTCATGTAAGTGTACGGTTTATACTTCATATTCGCTTTCTCTGTTTTGAATTTCTTTTAATATATGTTACTTGGGCACTGTAGTTCACATTGAGCTTTTGTCTGAATAAGTTGTTTGCAATATGTCTTTCATGCAGAATCATAAATATGTCACTACTGACTTGTGTAAACAAAGAAACATCAGTTTTTTTTCCCAGCAGTTTAACAAAGTGAAGGGATCAGTAGTTTCTTCTTTAATGTCTGAGTTGCATCTGTAGGACCTAGCTTGAAGTGGTACCGTCGCAACTATGCATTATCAGCCCTTTATGGCATGCTAATTTTGCCTTTGCTTGAACAAGTTGTTTGCAGTCTTTACTAATAATTTTATATCAACTTTTGCAGAACGAGATAGAAGGGCGTCTAACTGCAGTCTGACAAAGTGATGGTGTTTCTCTGGGAGGTCATTCGCTAGGTTGCAAAGGCAGTGTGATTTTCTGGGTGGTCAACAGCTTAGGTGTGGTACACTCAAATGGCACCAAAGTTAACATTACTAGGGGCACTAGCAGATCCAGGAGTTCGTACAGAGCCCGCACAAAGCTCAATGCGGACTCTGCTTTTTCCATCATTGGTAGATTAGGGGTTGCGGCCATGCATATATGATATATGGCTGATTTTGTATGATCGACACACCGCGGCAGAACAGAGTTTCTCCTGCGATATTGTAACATTGCATCAGAGTTAAGTGAGCTGGACCGAATTTGGCCCACCTCGTCTGGTTGATTTAGTTTGTTATAAAGAAAACTTAAGTTTCTTTGTTTTCTTGCTTATTAGTTGTGGGCTGCATAGTAATAGGCCAAAAATTCGCATTTGGGCCGAATCAAGCGTAATGTTTCGGGAGGATTACTAAGTTTCGGTGCATTATCCATTGTGTTTCCCATGGGAACTAAGCACTGTTTTGAGCGTATATCTAATTATCATTGCAACCTAACGAGGGAAAGTATGAAATTTACTGTGGCTTTGGGCATTAAGGGAGTGACTATAGATCACTCGAGTGATTTTGTTTGGGTCTCATTCTTTTTTTTCTTCAGTCAATCCAGTTACGCCGCGTAGCACTGGTGGGAGGAAAAAATCGAGCGTAGGGCCGCGGTTATGGTCTATGGACGCCGTTCTACCCATCAGTGGTCTATTACTCGTTGTTGATCACGGCGACTCGGCGTGTCTCCTCGTCCAGTACAACATGGGTTCGAAATCAATTTGACGATGGTGCGTGACTTCCTGTGTTGCTGCGCAATTTGACCGAGCCGAGTTGAAGTCCGAAGCGGAGAAGATGGCACTCACCCTCGCCGAGTTCCAATTCGAAGCAAAGAAGCAGTTGCCAATCGGTGACCAAGCATCAAGATCAAGGCAGAAGACGTCCCTGCCCATACACTAGCTCGACGAGTACACGTGGTTCATCTAGCGGACTCAGCATCTCTTCAGGTCGTGTTGATCGCTGCCCTGCTAATCTGTGCCAAGACAATCTATGACGACTACTCGGCTCGGCAGGGAAATTGATCAGCAACTCAAAACAAAGATGGATCGAAGCAACTTTGTGCTCCCGCGTTAGGTCCAATCCCCAAAGATCACGTCGTCCCGATGAATCGGCGACTCAAGGTAGATCTGCGCCCAAGTTCGAAGTGAATTCACGTACAGACTTGTTTGACTTGCGTGTTGCTGCACGTCTGTTTTCGTCGAGATGGAGTTCGAAGCAGACAAAAGCAAACTCACCTGTCGCTGGTCGAGGCGTTGGCTTGATGTGTACACGAATAATCGGTTACATGTCAGAGTCCGACTAGAAATCGACTTCATCAAGTCCGAAGCGGAACAGGCGTATCAATCTCACCGAATCATTGACGAAAGCTAATCTGCTACTGCACCGTTCAAGACCCTATCACCAGCTAATATATTATTCTGTTGCTGTACACCACCGGAAGCCTGGTCTAATCGTCTACTCGTTGTTACTGCT
Organism: Urochloa ruziziensis; assembly: GCA_015476505.1. Lineage (NCBI taxonomy): Eukaryota > Viridiplantae > Streptophyta > Magnoliopsida > Poales > Poaceae > Urochloa > Urochloa ruziziensis. The sequence goes on along the minus strand of CM027123.1, from coordinate 50,490,046 downwards.
GCAAGCAAACAAGCTCACAGAAACAATCAAACAAAGATCACGCAAGCATAATTAAATACGGGTACATTGAAATTGCAGGGAAATATAACATGTGAGCTGACAGCGACGGCCACAGGTGCATACATATGAAGACCACCAACGAGAGATACAACTCTAAGTACAAGATATGTTCAAACACTCTGATTTTTAAATACGGGTACATTGAAATTGCAGGGAAACATAACATGTGAGCTGACAGCGATGGCCACAAGTGCATACATATGAAAGCTCAGTGCTTAGGTGGGGGTTAACACAAGTATTCAACCAAAACAGCAAGGTAGTAAAATTCAATACTCCAGGCACCATACAGTGTTCATGTGTTTCTCACAACTCACTCTCAGCTCTCTCAACTTGTACCCAGAACCATGTCCCTACTCAAAATTCTCCGCGGTTAATTTCTTTAACTGTTCGTCTTCGGACTCTATCTTCATAATGGTCTTCGGGGTCTCGGTGATCAACTCCACCTCTGCGTGCTTAACAAACGGCACCACCACCAGCACAGGGTTGGCTGGGTGTGACGCAAGTGCTTGCTCTGCAGTAGTGCGGGCTCCCTCAGCACCACCACCATGCGGGCACAGTGACAGCTTCTTCACAGCCTCTGCGTGCTCGAAACCCACCAGCTCAAGAGACGTGCATACGATGTACATGGTCTCCACTTTGGGCAAACAGCCAGGATCAAAGCTGACACTCAAAGAACCTGCAGCGAGGATAAGTTGCTCCAGCTTGAGGAAGAGTCCATCGCTGAACTTGAGAGCAGCAGCCACATTCTTGTCAACCCAAATTTGTAAGCTAGTTAGCACTGGAAAACTCCCGAGTACAGTACAATCTGCTGCAGTTACAGCACCCAAGCTGATCCGCACATCCTTGAGCCTTTTCATCCCAACCACACTCAGTGATAACTTGGGCATGTAAGTTGGGCCATCCAGCCACAGCTTCTGCAGGTGCTTGCACTGGCCAAAGGAAGACATACTAAGATACCTCAATGAGCCAGAGTCTCCACACAGCTTCAACTCCTCGATTGACCCTTGTGTCAGCAAAACCTTCAACGATTCTTTGAAGACATAGAAGACCTCCTTTCCTTCTATCTCATCAAGGTACCAGCTGCAAGCCAGCACCTTCAGCTTGCGAAGCTCACCAAGTTCTTGCAGGGCATCAACTTCACTTGACCCTATATTTAGGACCTCAAGGAACTGAAGCATCACGAGCTGTGACAGCCCCCTTGGAAAGGCGACATCGCCCACCTTGATGCATGTGATGGCCTTCAGATTTGAGTACGAGCATGGGAGACCACGCACTCTTGTGTCGTAGAGGAACAACCCCACAAGGCGGGAGAGGTCTCCAATTTGCTGAGGAACGGTGGTGACTGCCGGTCCGTGCACTGCCAGCACCTTCAGGTACACGAGCTTCATAACCTCCTGAAGGTCCTCGTTGTCGAATCGCCAGCAACTATCAACAATGAGGACGCGCAGGAACCTGAACTTGGATAGCAAAGGCCACATTCTGCAGCCGTGGAGGATCACAACCCTTGTCGCCTTGGTACTCAGGTTGCTTGACTGCAGCGCCAGCCCATCTGATTCATCGCATACTATGGACAGCCGCCGCAGCTTCAACTGGCTTATGCTTACAGGAGCCGGTGACGACACCCCGTAGAAACCATTCATATGCGCAATGCCTGATAGCATATTGTGCATGAGACGTGGCACCTTCACACGGGTCACCTGACCCCCTGGTGTAACTTGGACAGCCTCAAGTATGCGATGGCTGAGAAGGTTCAACATGTATTTGCGTGCAGTAAGAAAGACATCATCTGAGGGTTGAGTCGTTACCACAAAGCCTTCAGAGATCCACGCAGACACAAGCAGATCGGCATCTATGGGTCTGCTGTCTGGGAACCCTACCAACAGAAGCGCGCATCTCTTTAGGTGCAGCGGGAGCCGTTTAAAGCTCAGCCGAAGAGTCAACATCAAATCATAAAGCTGGTCTGACGACTCGGGCACCCATGTCAGAGACGAAGCCAGATCTTTCCACACGTCAAGATAAGTAGCCCCAAGGCCCCTGATGTGAGACGCGCATGCAAGGATAGCAAGGGGGTTGCCGCCACATTTACCCAAGATCCTTTTCAGATATGATTCAAAACTGTTTAAGCTAGAAACATCATGACCGCGTGACAGCTCTTGCATGAAAAGATGTCGCGAGGCAGAATCATTGAGTGGGTGAACCTCCACAACAAATTCTGGAGAACTCGAGCAGGATACACCAAGAGAATGTTGCCTTGTCGTGACAAGAACTACGCTGCCATTGCAGTGCTCAGGGAACAAGCCTGAAAACCAACCTTCCCAAGATCTTTGGTTCCAGAGGTCATCCACCAGAATAAGAAACCTGCCAACAGTAACAATAAAATGGGCTGGTCAGGATGGCAGCAAGTGATGCGAGGGCAAGGAGGGAGGGAGGGAGGTACCTTTTATTCTGGAGGATCTGTCTGCATTTCCAATGAAGAAAATCTGTGCTTTCATTCAGAGGACATTTCTCGTTGGTGAGCTGCATCCACAGATCAGAAAGCATCATCTTCTGATTGTCATCCCTTGCTACTGCAGTTGCGGAGATGTCGAACTCTGATCGGACCAATATCATAGCTTCTACAGCTGCAGCAGTTTTACCACATCCACCATCACCGACAACGCTGATGACTCGGAGTGGTCCCTGAACACCTCTGGACCCCATCAGATTAGCGAGATGATGGACAGTGTGGTCTAAGCCAAGGAGCTTGTTCCTCTGCCACTTGATTGTGGGCACATCCATATAGCTGTGGTTGGCTAAAGAGGCACAACTCATCCCAACGGTTCTCAACATAGGTATCCAACATCTTCTGTATCTGTGACTTCATCCCTTTGACTGGAGAGACCAGTCTGACCTTGGCACTCAGTTGCCTGGGGAACGAATCCTTGAGGCAATCCAGCAAGAACACAGAGTCCTCGAAATCAGACCCGATATCAAACGCAGCTCTGGCCCATTCAAGCATATCTGGTGTTGGATAATCCATCATCTGGAGGCCCTCTGCCATGGCCAACAGTGAAGTGAGAGGCTGCTTCAAGTCTTTCAACTCCCCTTTCACAGCGCTGACGGCCCGTAGGCCATGATAAGCCTTCTTAAGAAGCTGCACTACATAGGCGATGATAGCTTCCTCAGTCCCCATCTTGGATCTGTGAATAAGAGACGAAAAGCGAGAGTGAGATGCGAAGCACTCTATTTCAGCAACAATGACAGGAAAACATCACAGAGATATTCTTAACTAGTCATGCACCTAAAAGCAAATCTGCCTAAAAGGACACAAGCAGCAGCAGCAGTTACAGGTAGGCAGGAAGCATCCAGAGTATCAGCAGCAGCGCATTGTTCTGATCACAGGGAGCGAGCATTATAATGTTGGCCTACCAGATTGAACACGCTGCGAGCATTAATTTCATGATGAAGTCTATATACATGTCCCATGCATCAGCATCACTAGGCACAGATGCCAGGCAAGCTTAGCTAAAGCAATTTGCTCAATGAATCCAGTAAAGGCAAAAACATGAAGCTTAAATGTGTAGCATGCTTGAACAGGGGTTCAGATATCAGACTTGGATGACCACAACACGGCAGGAAAGAGGAAGGTATTCCGATCAGGACCAATTTCTAAGGTAATCCACAAGCAAACCCTAGGCAGTTAACACCGCCGAGAAAATATGTGAAGTTGCTAGCATTACAAGCGTAACCAACACGTTCAGTGTCCCCAAATCCATTCCCCACCCAGCACGTTCTACGGTCTTCTTCTTCCTCCGCCGAAACCCTAACAAAAAAATCCCCTTCCAAACCCTAGAGCTAGCCACGGTGGAAACCAGATCGGGTGGACGAGAGTGTACCTCCTGGTGGTGGTGAGGAGGAGTGGAGGTGGGTCGCCGGAGCCGGGAGCGCTAGCAGCTGTCGGTCGACGGTGGTGCTGCCATGCGGCGGCGGAGAGCGGAGAAGCAGCGAGCTGCGCGGGCTGGAGAGTAGAGTGGTGGGGAGTGTTGAGCGGATAGGGTTGGTCGCGGCAGCGGAAGGAAAAGGCGCATGGACCGGGCGACGAGCTTGTCCGCACTCCGCAATATCCTCTCCGGGTCTCGTGTCGTCAGGTCGGTCTCTGTGTGTGTGCGTGTGAAAGCAATCTCACAGCCCATGAAGCCCAGCTGCGCAAGGTGGTTTTTCAGCTGATTGGCCTAAATGAATCTGGCTTTGGCTTATAACCAGACAAAGAAGAGGATCTGAGAGCTCAGTGTAGATTCGACCTACCCTTAACGAGAAACATTTTTTCTGTTCTTTCTTATTTTGAGGAGATTTTTTTTTCTTTTCTTTAGTCGCGTGTACGTTTTCATCACAACTAGATTAGAGAAAATGTTACAGTATTAACCAAGGGGGTAGGTAGACGGAGTGCTTCGCACGACCTCAAAACCAGAGAGATTGACCGGCAGCTTGCTTGCCTGAAATATAGAGAGGCCAAAGTTTACCCAGGCCACGCTTTTGCTCGCCGCGCCGTGCGTCAAATTGAACAACACGTGCTTATGATGGCCATCACGTCGAAGGTAGCTAAGCATGTCCGACTTCCATCTGCTTGCAAACAACACGCCACTTTCCATGCCCCCCAAAAAAAAATCAACAAAGATGGACCTTTATATTTCTTCAGACGTCCCTGGATTTTTTTGAGGGAAAAGAAAAAAGAAGGTTAACGAGCGAGGATATTTTTTATGGAGGAGTCGTGACAAAGCACGAACGCCGGCGAGTAGTGCCTTTGGGTAGTTGGGTGGTGTCGATATATCCACGCGTACGCGTAGGCCACGGCAAGGCAGTCACTAGCGGGGGCGTATATACACCACAGATGCGGTAATCCCGCGTCCACCGCATACCCTCAACCCCCCGCCTCCCTCGTCCTCCTTCCCCGCGGCCGACGGCTACCGCCGCCGCCGCGCCGCCCGCCGTCCGCCTGCTTCTCCCGCCCTTCATAACCAATCCCGTGTTGCTCCCCCGCGCCGACCCCCGCCACCCGCGGCCGGCGGCGACGCGCCGCCTCGCCACGCCGCCTCCTCTCCCGCGTCACGCCCCCGCCCGACCCTGCCCCAACCGCCGGCATCCGCCTCCCGCGGCCGGCGGCGCTCCGCCGCCTCGCCGCCCCGTCCACCAACCACCGGCCACCGCCGGGCCGGCCTTCCTCCGGCGTCCTCCCTCTAGGTCCGACGGCGATGAAACCCCCCAAGCCCCAACCCCGAACCCCTAACGGCGGCGTCGGCGGGAGGAGCTGGAAGAAGAGGCGTCGGGGCCCTGTGCGGCGGCCGCCGTCCTGCCGCACGTGCGGCATATAGCAAATCCGGTTACTCGCTACCGCTTGGACCGGTGGCGTCACACGCAGGCAGACACGGACAGGCACATAACAGCTGGGACAGCGTTCGTATGCAGCGACCGTAGGCGACTAGATAGATAGATAGATACAAGTAGGTGTGCTAGTCTTTCTATATCAACCTACTCCGTATCTACGTATTTTAAAACCAGCACATACATGGAGAATTAAAAGACATCGGAATATACTTGGAGAAATAAGTGAAGACTATGTTTAGCCAAGAAAATAGAAAGGAATATTTGAATTTTAGCCCGCATATCAACAATAAGTGAGTGAGTGACGATGATGCAGCTAAGCCTGCCCCGGACCCGGCATGTGCGCAGAAAAGAATTCGGCTTCGAACCTTCCATACGCAATCGATTTGTCAAAAACCCGTCTGTACGTATATTGTTTCCAGCCAAAGGCTTACGTGCATATATACGCGTTAATTTGTCGGTACATGTAGGCGTAGGCGCGTAGCAGAATTACTTGCAATTTATTTATTGCAAAAAAAAAATGTCGCATATGGCTGTTATATATGCTATTATACTACAATTTATTTATCTGCTACTATACTAGAAGCTGCACATCACCGCTGGAATATAATCAACTAGTAATAATAATTAGCAAGTGATCGAGTCTGGAGTTGATCTTTGGTGCATGATCGAGCATGACAATGCACGTCTTGCACGACGTAGTAGGAGCTAGCTAGCCTAGCAGTTACGTCATCCCGAATAAAAAGATCCCTTTCAACTGTTGGCCGGTGCTTAATTAAAAAGGAGTACATGGCGTCAAAGATGTTACAGCTAGCGCATCAAAGCAGCATATGGCTGACTTGTTCAGGCCGGGCATGCATGCATATGCTATCTATGCAGGGGTCTCTGTCTCTGAATTCTGAAACCAGCGGCGGCTGATATCAGAACACGGTAGCTGAGTAGCGCTAGCTGGTGGGAGGTCTTGGAACCTTCCATGCGATTAAGCAATTGATTAATTGAATCCGTATCCTATTCGGGTTGAATCAGATTATAGTATGGTTGCGTGCTTACCACCGTCATATGTACCTTCATAGGCCGCGTGAGTTTGGGCGCTTCACAGCACCTTGGCCGGTCTACTCCTATAGCCACGCGACACGTTTCACTGTGATTTGTTTTATCGATCCCTGCTTGCATACGTGTAGGCCAGGCTCATTTACTGCCGTTCTTGGGCCATTCCACCTCTCAACCTTCGACCTACTTTTTGCCTGCTCCACGTTGCTTCGCCTTGGGCTTTCGTGTGCAGCCTCGTGTGCGCTCTGCGTTTTGCATATTTGGGCTTGGCCCACGTACCTGTCGCCGGCCTCTAGGTATTTAGATGGTGCGCATTCCTCAAAATAAAAAAAAGGTATTTAGACGGTGCGTTGCAGTCTTCCTGTCGGCCGCCGCCTCCCTCGGGTCCCTCCTCTTCCGCTCGCTTTTTCGGTAAGCTACGCCTCCCGCCTCGATGTTTCCGGCCTCCGCCGTTGCCATCATTCCTTGACTCCTCCGTTTTCTTTCCCCGCACACGGCTGCTTGCCATTGGTTGCTGATTGGGGTTACGACATTCTTACTTGCAGGTCGCAGGTTCCATCCTCTCGCCATTCCAATCGCTTGCTTGCTCCTTTTATCCGCCCCTCCATACATCCTCTTCTTCTTCCTCTATTACTTACAGTTTGCTATTTTTCCCCTGTCAGTTGCTGCACCAGCGTCCTTCACGGCCGCTCTCTGCAAGGTCCCTTGTTTGGTGCACTTTCTTTGGGTGGTTTCTCGGTCAGCCCCCTTTCTTTGCCAGTATTGTTATTTGTCTTTCCTCAGAGGGAGAACCTGTTTGAATTATTAATTTTGGGTACATGCCACCGACGGTTCTTCGACTGTACCATACCTGCTTGCATTTGCGACGACATCAGCTGATGTTTGCCATAATATTGGCTTCATGTATTCCTATTACATGGATAACATCTTATTATTGGGCAATGCGTTCAGCGGAGTCATTCATTCACGGTTTAGTTCGGTCCTTACCTCACCGTGTGTACTACTTTCCTCTTATTTGTAAAAAAAAAAGTGTTCCCAGCTGCTCCAGACTGATGCCGGCCAAGAGGGCCGCCGCGGACCGCACGTACCCATGTGGGTCCTCTCGTGCGTCGTCATCCTCAGGCCCATCCGTTTTAGCTCGCCATCTGATTCGTGATGGTCGACATATACGACCTTCACCGTTGTCTGTTCGATCCCATCCTGTCCATCACAATGTTCCGCCTACTCTTCAAGACCCTCAAGTTTATGCTGCTGTTGTACCTATGAGCTCTTCAGAGGTTTCAGGTACCTCTTCTCTTCGTGTGCGATTCAGTTAGGGGCTGCTTCCTTTATCTTTTGATGTATTCAGGCTATTCCCTTCTTAGAGTCCTGTCGAGATTGCATACTGTTGTTTCATCAATGTTTGCATACTTTCTGCTTCATCCCTGTTTTTATTATGCCATCATGTCCTGCATTTAACGCCCCGATTCCACAAAACCACCACAGCACGCAGTATACATCCCCGGATGCTTCCACTAACTGAAAACAACCGTGTAACTCAAAAAAAACCTGGAAACAAAAGTTCTTAAAAAGGGGACTGCAAACAACCGTGACCAGGAACGGGCGCGGCGAAGCGCGCCTTTTCTTCCTAGTTCTATCTGTCCGGTGTAGCATTGTTTTTCTCTGCAATCATTCATCTCTCGGAAGTCAAATGAAAGTTCAGAGAAAATGCAAGGGGCATGTGCCGCCTCTGGCGCAGAGCTAGAGACAACAAGTTTTGGATGTACCGGCCCGTGCCGTCGCATGCAGTGCATATGCGTCTGGATTCTGACGCTTGCAACCACAAAAAATTTCTGAAATCGACAGAGACAAAAGAGTCAAAGCTTGTTCCGTCGCTTACATTGTATCCGGAGTAGGAGCAGTAGAAGGGGCACGCGACGGAGCTGAGCGAGTCACTGTAGGATCCCCTGTACCTGTCCGCGAAATCGAACACCTGCACGTTTCGCACCACGTCATGTCACCGAGTTCATCAGGTCGGTGATCGATTTCTGTTAGGCGCCTTTCGAGCTGTCTGCAGCAGCTTGGCGGAGTAGGCCGGGTCACAGCCCCTGAACACGATCGACGCGGCGGCGGTCTCGCCGGCGACGTCGGACCCCGGCTTCTCCAGCGTGACCTTGTACACGCTCCTCGGGGTGTCCATGTCCTCCGGCCGCTCCCAGCACCGGTGGTCCTGGTACGGGTCGACGACCTGCACGTACATCCCGGCCGGCGCCGGCGTCGCCGCCTTCAGGAGGTAGTCGGCGCCCCACCGCACGGCGGCGCGGGCGCTCTCCAGACTCCAGCTGCCCGCCGGCGCGGGATATGGCGTCGCCGAACTCGGCGGCGCTCCAGGAGAGCATGGTCACGTGAACGCCATCGGCAGGGCGAACTTGACGTTGTCGCCGGCGTCGTAGTACCCACCGGCGAGGTCCGCGCCGTCCGCGGCGGAGCCGTCGGAGAGAGCCAAGTCGCCGCGCCACGTCACGCGCTGACCTGGAGGGAGTTTTCCCGAGCGCTGCGCCTCGAAGAAGAGCAGCGCCTCGTCGAGCGCCTCCGCGTAGTTGAAAGCCGACACGGCGATGCCGCCGGACAAGAGGATGAGGATGACGGCGGCGGCGAGGTGCGCCGCGGCATTGCTGGTGGTGGCGATCCTCATGGCCGCCATTAGCCCGCGAGCTAGTACAACTGTACAAGGAGCGTGTTGTGCCACTAGCTCGATATGCATTTGCTGCTACGATGGGTGTGTCATGATAAACTATCTTCCGGGAGCCACGAATCCCTATCGCTGCAACTTTCTGATCCCCTAGAGAGGCCATGGTACCACTGGTTTTATGAAGATTAGAAAATTTTGGTGAATATAGAAACAAAAACTGGAAATTTGGTTAAATTACAGGATTGCAACTCATTAACTGTCAACTTGTAAAAATAAAACGCATTGAATTCAGATTGAGTGGATGCGAAACAACAGTATGCACCATTTCAAATGCCAGCTGGAATAGCAGCAGTGGGTCAAATGAAAGGTTCAGTCATGAGTCATGACGCCACAAATACTAGTGCCCATAAGGCGAGAAGACACAGAATAAACCCACTCCCGAAACAACATCCTGCATCTGAATGGAGAGTGTTCTATACAAAGCAGAGTGCATCAAGTTCATACAAATGAAAGATCAGTGCTTAGGAGGAGGGTAACACAAGTGTTCAACATAAACAGCAAGGTACTCGAGACATAACAAAAGCACCATACAGTGCTGGTACAGATATCAACTACACATAGAGCTGTCTCAACATGTGCCCAGAACCATTTCCCTACTCAAAATGCACAGCGGTTAATTTCCTCAACTGTTCAATCTCGGATTGTATCATCATGATGGGCTTCGGTCCGTCAGTGTTCAACTCGACCTCAGGGCATTTGTTAAACGCCACCACCACGAGCGCCGGGCTGGCTGGGTGCGCCGCCACCGCTTCCTCTGCAGCAGTGCGGGCTCCCTGTGCAGTAGAGCCACCACCAACTGGGCACACGACACTTTCTTCAGAGACACAGCATGCTCCATCCCCACTAGCTCGAGGGACGAGCATACAATGTACATACTGTCCAGCTTGGGCAAACAGCCCGGATGAAAGCTGACGCTCAACGATCCCGCTGCAAGGAGAAGTCGCTCCAGCTCGAGGAAGAATCCATCGCTGAACTTGATCACAGCTGCCACACTCTTGTCAACCCAGACTTGCAGGCTAAGGAGCATGGGCAAACTACCAAGCACGGTACAATCTGCTGCAGTTACAGCAGACAGGTTGATCCACACATCCTTGAGATTTCTCATCCCAGCCACACTCAGTGAGAACTTGGGCATGTAAGTTGGGCCATCCAGCCACAGCTTCTGGAGGTGTTTGCACTTGCCAAAGGAAGACAAGTTAATGTACCTCAATGAGCCCGAGTCCCCCGACAGCTTCAGCTCCTCAATTGACCCCTGTGTGAGCAGAATCTTCAATGATTCCTTGAAGACATAGAAGACCTCCTTTCCTTCTATCTCATTAAGGTACCAGCTGCAAGCCAGCACCTTCAGCCTCACAAGTTCACTAAGTTCCTGCAAGGCGTCAACTTCACTTGACCCTACATTTAGGACCTCCAGGATCTGCAGCATAACGAGCTGTGACAGCCCCCTTGGAAAGGCGACATCCCCCACCTTGATGCATGTGATTGCCTTCAGGTTTGTGAATGAGTATGGGAGGGCACGTACCCTTGTGTGTTGTGTCGTATAGGAACAACCCCTCAAGGCGGGAGAGGCCTCCAATTTTCTCCGGAACGACGGTGACTGCCGGTCCGTGCACTGCCAGCACCTTCAGGTACACGAGCTTCATAACCTCCTGAAGGTCCTCGTTGCCGAATCGCCAGCAACTATCAACGATGAGGACGCGCAGGAACCTGAACTTGGATAGCAAAGGCCATATCCTGCAGCTGTGGAGGATCACAATTCACAACCCTTGTCGCCTTGGTACTGAGGTTGCTTGACAGCACCGCCAGCCCTTCCGATAGATCGCATACTATGGACAGCCTTCGCAGCTTCAACTGGCTTATGCTTACAGGAGCCGGTGGCGACACCCCGTAGAAACCATTCATATGCGCAATGCCTGATAGCATATCGCGCATGAGACGCGGCACCTTCACACGGGTGACCTGACCCCCTGGTGTAACCTGAACAGCCTCAAGTATGCGATGACTCAGAAGGTTCACCATGTACCTCTGCGCTGTAAGGAAGACATCCTCTGCAGATCAGCATCTATGGGTATGCTGTCTGGGAACCCAACCAACAGAAGCGCGCATCTCTTTAGGTGTAGCGGGAGCCGTTTAAAGCTCAGCCGAAGAGTCAACATCAAATCATAAAGCTGGTCTGACGACTCGGGCACCCATGTCAGAGACGAAGCCAGATCTTTCCACACGTCAAGATAACGTTCGTATGCAGCGACCGTAGGCGACTAGATAGATAGATAGATACAAGTAGGTGTGCTGGTCTTTCTATATCAACCTACTCCGTATCTACGTATCTTGTCTTTTTTTTTATAGCAAAATCTATCTTATCTATAAATAAGTATGCGGTGCTGAGGATTCAGCCCAAATCAGTGTGGGCTGTGAGCCTGTGACCGACCGACGGCCCAGTAACATGATGCCCATCCGTTTGTAGGCCCGTTACATTAGTTTGGCATTTCTCAATTTCTTGAGGTGTACCTCGAGTCTTTCGACATGCAGTAGTGAAATTTTTTCAGAAATAACAAAAACTGAAGAAACTTAACACAATCACCTTGAATCATGCATGTCTTGGTCAATCTGAATTTATTTCTTCATCGTCGTCATGCTCGCAATTTGCTTAATCGCATTAGTCAATCTTGTCATAACGTCTGACGGGTACTTCGCTGAATGGATCAGTTACCTTGCACATGCCCGTAAATTTCTTTGCACCGATCTTGTTCGTTGTATACAAGAGGTTGAGGCTGTATACAGGAGGTTAAAGTATTCATCTGTTGCCTAACGTGCGTTAAGAAAAAGAATACTTTTACTGTAAGCTAAGCTAACTGAAAATAAGAACAACACGCGCTGTTTGCCATCAGCACCTGCTAACAAGAGTACAAGACGCTATTGAAAATATGCTACCAAAACCTCCTGCGATTGTGTTGTTCTGTTGTGTGCCTGTCCCTCTTGTGTCACTGACTCTCTACACACATGTTGGGAAAGAATCAAGAAGCTTTCTTCGTACGGCTGGCCAAGACATCAAATTTACACGGTTTCCACCAACGAGAGATACAACTCTAAGTACAAGATATGTTCAAACACTCTGATTTTTAAATACGGGTACATTGAAATTGCAGGGAAACATAACATGTGAGCTGACAGCGATGGCCACAAGTGCATACATATGAAAGCTCAGTGCTTAGGTGGGGGTTAACACAAGTATTCAACCAAAACAGCAAGGTAGTAAAATTCAATACTCCAGGCACCATACAGTGTTCATGTGTTTCTCACAACTCACTCTCAGCTCTCTCAACTTGTACCCAGAACCATGTCCCTACTCAAAATTCTCCGCGGTTAATTTCTTTAACTGTTCGTCTTCGGACTCTATCTTCATAATGGTCTTCGGGGTCTCGGTGATCAACTCCACCTCTGCGTGCTTAACAAACGGCACCACCACCAGCACAGGGTTGGCTGGGTGTGACGCAAGTGCTTGCTCTGCAGTAGTGCGGGCTCCCTCAGCACCACCACCATGCGGGCACAGTGACAGCTTCTTCACAGCCTCTGCGTGCTCGAAACCCACCAGCTCAAGAGACGTGCATACGATGTACATGGTCTCCACTTTGGGCAAACAGCCAGGATCAAAGCTGACACTCAAAGAACCTGCAGCGAGGATAAGTTGCTCCAGCTTGAGGAAGAGTCCATCGCTGAACTTGAGAGCAGCAGCCACATTCTTGTCAACCCAAATTTGTAAGCTAGTTAGCACTGGAAAACTCCCGAGTACAGTACAATCTGCTGCAGTTACAGCACCCAAGCTGATCCGCACATCCTTGAGCCTTTTCATCCCAACCACACTCAGTGATAACTTGGGCATGTAAGTTGGGCCATCCAGCCACAGCTTCTGCAGGTGCTTGCACTGGCCAAAGGAAGACATACTAAGATACCTCAATGAGCCAGAGTCTCCACACAGCTTCAACTCCTCGATTGACCCTTGTGTCAGCAAAACCTTCAACGATTCTTTGAAGACATAGAAGACCTCCTTTCCTTCTATCTCATCAAGGTACCAGCTGCAAGCCAGCACCTTCAGCTTGCGAAGCTCACCAAGTTCTTGCAGGGCATCAACTTCACTTGACCCTATATTTAGGACCTCAAGGAACTGAAGCATCACGAGCTGTGACAGCCCCCTTGGAAAGGCGACATCGCCCACCTTGATGCATGTGATGGCCTTCAGATTTGAGTACGAGCATGGGAGACCACGCACTCTTGTGTCGTAGAGGAACAACCCCACAAGGCGGGAGAGGTCTCCAATTTGCTGAGGAACGGTGGTGACTGCCGGTCCGTGCACTGCCAGCACCTTCAGGTACACGAGCTTCATAACCTCCTGAAGGTCCTCGTTGTCGAATCGCCAGCAACTATCAACAATGAGGACGCGCAGGAACCTGAACTTGGATAGCAAAGGCCACATTCTGCAGCCGTGGAGGATCACAACCCTTGTCGCCTTGGTACTCAGGTTGCTTGACTGCAGCGCCAGCCCATCTGATTCATCGCATACTATGGACAGCCGCCGCAGCTTCAACTGGCTTATGCTTACAGGAGCCGATGACGACACCCCGTAGAAACCATTCATATGCGCAATGCCTGATAGGATATTGTGCATGAGACGTGGCACCTTCACACGGGTCACCTGACCCCCTGGTGTAACTTGGACAGCCTCAAGTATGCGATGGCTGAGAAGGTTCAACATGTATTTGCGCGCAGTAAGAAAGGCATCATCTGAGGGTTGAGTCGTTACCACAAAGCCTTCAGAGATCCACGCAGACACAAGCAGATCGGCATCTATGGGTCTGCTGTCTGGGAACCCTACCAACAGAAGCGCGCATCTCTTTAGGTGCAGCGGGAGCCGTTTAAAGCTCAGCCGAAGAGTCAACATCAAATCATAAAGCTGGTCTGACGACTCGGGCACCCATGTCAGAGACGAAGCCAGATCTTTCCACACGTCAAGATAAGTAGCCCCAAGGCCCCTGATGTGAGACGCGCATGCAAGGATAGCAAGGGGGTTGCCGCCACATTTACCCAAGATCCTTTTCAGATATGATTCAAAACTGTTTAAGCTAGAAACATCATGACCGCGTGACAGCTCTTGCATGAAAAGATGTCGCGAGGCAGAATCATTGAGTGGGTGAACCTCCACAACAAATTCTGGAGAACTCGAGCAGGATACACCAAGAGAATGTTGCCTTGTCGTGACAAGAACTACGCTGCCATTGCAGTGCTCAGGGAACAAGCCTGAAAACCAACCTTCCCAAGATCTTTGGTTCCAGAGGTCATCCACCAGAATAAGAAACCTGCCAACAGTAACAATAAAATGGGCTGGTCAGGATGGCAGCAAGTGATGCGAGGGCAAGGAGGGAGGGAGGGAGGTACCTTTTATTCTGGAGGATCTGTCTGCATTTCCAATGAAGAAAATCTGTGCTTTCATTCAGAGGACATTTCTCGTTGGTGAGCTGCATCCACAGATCAGAAAGCATCATCTTCTGATTGTCATCCCTTGCTACTGCAGTTGCGGAGATGTCGAACTCTGATCGGACCAATATCATAGCTTCTACAGCTGCAGCAGTTTTACCACATCCACCATCACCGACAACGCTGATGACTCGGAGTGGTCCCTGAACACCTCTGGACCCCATCAGATTAGCGAGATGATGGACAGTGTGGTCTAAGCCAAGGAGCTTGTTCCTCTGCCACTTGATTGTGGGCACATCCATATAGCTGTGGTTGGCTAAAGGGCACAACTCATCCCAACGGTTCTCAACATAGGTATCCAACATCTTCTGTATCTGTGACTTCATCCCTTTGACTGGAGAGACCAGTCTGACCTTGGCACTCAGTTGCCTGGGGAATGAATCCTTGAGGCAATCCAGCAAGAACACAGAGTCCTCGAAATCAGACCCGATATCAAACGCAGCTCTGGCCCATTCAAGCATATCTGGTGTTGGATAATCCATCATCTGGAGGCCCTCTGCCATGGCCAACAGTGAAGTGAGAGGCTGCTTCAAGTCTTTCAACTCCCCTTTCACAGCGCTGACGGCCCGTAGGCCATGATAAGCCTTCTTAAGAAGCTGCACTACATAGGCGATGATAGCTTCCTCAGTCCCCATCTTGGATCTGTGAATAAGAGACGAAAAGCGAGAGTGAGATGCGAAGCACTCTATTTCAGCAACAATGACAGGAAAACATCACAGAGATATTCTTAACTAGTCATGCACCTAAAAGCAAATCTGCCTAAAAGGACACAAGCAGCAGCAGCAGTTACAGGTAGGCAGGAAGCATCCAGAGTATCAGCAGCAGCGCATTGTTCTGATCACAGGGAGCGAGCATTATAATGTTGGCCTACCAGATTGAACACGCTGCGAGCATTAATTTCATGATGAAGTCTATATACATGTCCCATGCATCAGCATCACTAGGCACAGATGCCAGGCAAGCTTAGCTAAAGCAATTTGCTCAATGAATCCAGTAAAGGCAAAAACATGAAGCTTAAATGTGTAGCATGCTTGAACAGGGGTTCAGATATCAGACTTGGATGACCACAACACGGCAGGAAAGAGGAAGGTATTCCGATCAGGACCAATTTCTAAGGTAATCCACAAGCAAACCCTAGGCAGTTAACACCGCCGAGAAAATATGTGAAGTTGCTAGCATTACAAGCGTAACCAACACGTTCAGTGTCCCCAAATCCATTCCCCACTCAGCACGTTCTACGGTCTTCTTCTTCCTCCGCCGAAACCCTAACAAAAAAATCCCGTTCCAAACCCTAGAGCTAGCCACGGTGGAAACCAGATCGGGTGGACGAGAGTGTACCTCCTAGATGGTGGTGTGGTGGTGAAGAGTGGAGGCGGGTCGCCGGAGCCGGGAGCGCTAGCAGCGGTCGGTCGACGGGGGTAGTGCTGCCATGCGGCGGCGGGGAGCGGAGGAGCAGCGAGCTGCGCGAGCTGGAGAGTAGCGGATGGATGGAGAGTAGGGTGGTGGGGAGTGTGGACTGGATAGGGTTGGTCGCGGCAGCGGAAAAAGAAACCGGGCGACGAGCTGTCCGCAGTATCCGGTCTCGTGTCGTTAGCACTCTGTGGGTGTGTGTGGTGTGCGTGTGAAAGCAATCTCACAGCCCATGAAGCCCAGCTGCGCAAGGCAGGATCGAACACAAGCCTAAAAGAGAAGCAGCAGCAGCAAGCACGCGCCCGTGTTTGTGTTTGTTGCTAGTAGAGACAAGAGCACTTGATCTTTAGGTTGATGTGACAACTAAGTTGCACGTGTTATTTTTTTGATGGATCTGATTTGTTTAGTGCATTGTTGTTCCAATGAAAAACCTTCTTAATATATCTACTGCCTTTGTAGGAAGTATCTTGTAGAGTTGTAGAGGACAAAAGAAGCATCTCTACCATTATTAAAACCGTAGTGTCATCGTAGCCCCACGGATACCCTTGCCCTCGCCCCGGCCCCAGCCCCACTTGACTTTCTCTCTCCTTGCCTCCCCCAATCTCGCGAGTGTTCCGTTCGGGAAAAAAACTGCTAGCTCTCCTCCGTGGGGTCCAATCCGCGCACAGCGAGCGAAGGCTACTGAGTCTCACTGAAGAGGAGGAAGGCCGCTGGAGAGCTCGAGGGCGAGATCCACGGAGAGAGAGAGGAGAGGAGCTTGTGAGGAAAATGGATATAGTGATAGGCCATTTGTGATTTTGGTGATTGTGTGTCAACAATAACCCATGGACTAACCAAGTTTGCTATTATGAAAGGACTTAGTTACATGGATGCACAAATGATGGACTTGGTGGATCAAACACCAAACAAGGCCATAAAGATACATACAAGACATTAGAAGACCTTAATACAAGACCAAGACATCACACAAGTAAAGCCGAGGCAAAGACACGACTCAAAGAAGTTTGAATTGGATGAGTCGCAGCAAGGTTGTACGGATCGGATGATCCGACCGAAGCAAGGTTGTACGGATCGGATCGATAGACCACCCTAGGGTTGCAGGCAGTCAAGCTAGGGATTGATTGATCCGATCGAGCAGAGGTACGGTCGGAGCATTGGACTATCGTCTGATCGTGGATTGGCGGCTGAGATAAAGGCAGCGATCGATTGATCCGATCGAGCAGAGGAGGAAGCGATCGGATATTTCGCCTGTCGTCCGATCGAGCATCAACGACGAAGATGTGCATGGATCTATTGATCCGACCAAAGCCCGATGGGAGTATTGAATCAAAATACCGCGGTTCAAACCAGAGAGTCAGCACGCCACAAGAGAAAAGCATCGGATGATCCGACCGGCTGTCGGATGATAGGATCTTTTGATCCGACCGTCAGTCGGATGAATCGACCCATGGTGAGTGCGCCAGGTGTCAGAAGTTGCACGGATCTATTGATCCGACCAGGGCATCAACAAGCCGTCGGATCAATCGACCCGTGCAAATGAAATACAGCCGTTGGAGATCTTTGAGCAACGGCTCTTTTTGAGTTGCTTGGCTATATATACCCTCTTGGCCGGCCATTTGGAGTGTGCTTGAGACTTGGAAAGTTGTTACTAGTTGCTCTACTCATTTGCAAGTGCTCATTCCAGCAAAGTGCTAAATAGAAGATCTAGGTGATTAGCATAGAGCTTAGTGCTTGATTAAGTGCTAGTTAGACCTTTTAGCGCATTGCTTTAGGTGTTATCCTAAAGTTTAGGCGAGGTTTACACACCTCTTTGTATCGGTGCTTGCGCGCACCAAGAGTTGTAAGTATCGGGGCTTGTAAGTCTTGCGAGACCCTCCAACCGCGTTTGTGGAGAGGCCGTCGTTACTTTGTGCTAGGGAGGTGAGGCCCTAGGCATTTGCTGAAGCTCAACCAAGTGGAGGCGGCGAGGAGCATCCGGGAGAGGCCAAGCGGAGACCCACTCGCGTGTGGGAAAGTCCCGTAGGCTATCCTACGGAGTGACTCGACCGGGGAGTTCATGCCCTTGCGCGGGCATTTCCCTTTGAGAGGGGCTCCAACAACGAGGACTAGTGGAAAGCCGTGGCTTTCCGATACCTCGGGATACATCGTCGTGTCGAGAGTTTGCACGCTCTATCTCTTTACATTCCGTATTACTTATTGCACTACTTTCCGCATTTACCTTTCCTAAAATTGCCATGTGTAGTTGCTAGGATTGGAATCTAGGGTGCAAAACTTTTAGCGGTAGAGTTAGCAACACATAGAAAAACCTAGTGCACATTTAGATAGAAAATTGAAATAGGTTTTTATATGTGCTCTTAGTCATAGGTTTTTAGATTACCCTAATTCACCTCCCCTCTCTTAGGGTGTCACGGTCCTTTTAGAGCCCGCGGAGGAGGAGCTCCGCCCCTCGCTGCGTCGCCCGCCGGCAGAGGAAGGCGGAGGAAGAGGACGGCCGGCGCGGGATGGCTCGCCGCGTCCACATCGATTAAGTTAATGCTATACAATAATGATAATTTCTCAAATAGTATAATAATTAATATTTAATGTAGCAATTTTACTGTAGCAAGGCACGTGAATCTCAGGATGATTTTTTATTCTATGAAAAAAATATGGATGAGGATGTGAAAAAGCTATTATCCGCTCCGATCCGATCCGCTTTCATCCCTACCGAAGAGCTAGCTAGCAACAACCGGCTGCGATAAGCAATTCAATGCATCATCAGCTGCTAGCTCCGATCCATCTCCTTGCCATGCGCCTGCCACCACCGCCGGCGACGAACGCCGGCGAGTAGTGCCTCTGGGTAGTTGGGTGGTGTCGATATATCCGCGCGTACGCGTAGGCCACGGCAAGACGGTTTTTTTTTTTATACTTAACGACTCAAATATATTAATACGATAAAAGCGGAGTACAAGGCTTCGGGATCTTCCATCCCAGCAGTGAATGTAGCTTCTGAGCTACTACAAAGGAGTCAAAACAATAACTTAAGTAAAAATTCTAAAAACCAAGGGTACTTGGAGATCTAAGAATCTGAAAGCTGCACTTTTGATGGAGCAAGCATAGGTGATGTCTCCGACGGAGGCGCTGGGTCAAAGAAGAGGGATGACCACGCCAAAGACATCTGGGGTCCTCTTTGTTGCACTCCGATAGTACAGCCGACGCTCTCCTCGGCTATCTGACCGGCCTGTGTCGTCGAGGATTTGGAATCTCGAGCCGTAGATGTCGTATAGGCTTCACCGGACTCAAGATAATTTTGGCTCTATTTATCCCATCGTTAAATCTGAGGACCAGCATCGACGGAAGTCGGAGGTCAGCCCGAACGCCTGTCACTTCCATGTTTACTACCAAAAGTACAGAACAACAAGTGCTTGAAGCTGATACCCGTTTGCATCTTTCCTGTACTCACACGATCCACGTACCAGCAAGCCTTGATGGCCCATCGCCGACCGCTCTGGATTCTCGGCAGTGCTGAAGAAAAGTCAGGGAGTTACTGTAGCTCTAACTTTCGGCGTGGTCCTGGCCGTCGGATCGGCGATGGATGGATGAGATCGCTCCGCTGCAGCACATCACTACAGTGACCCCGTGCACAGCAAAATCGCTACAGTACCACTGCTACAGTTAAAAACGTCAGAATCACTGTTTATACAGACTCATATTACTGTTTCCCTGGGTGACTTCACGTTAGACAAGTCGGACCGATCGCCGACAACCACCAGAGATAAGATCTTTTGACTTTGGTGCCTGCAAGGATAGCAGCCAGCCCATGTGAAGATGTAAATGCGGTGGGGCCCTTGTTGACTTGAGCTGCTCACTGTATCGCCGCTCAGGCCCCAACGGACTCCGCCGTCGCGGGCCGGAGAGCAACACGACGCTGCCTCTGGCGCAGCAGGGGGCGCCAAGCCAGAGGAAGGAGGGGTCGGCCCAGGAGGGCCAACCGCCGCAGGCGCGCTCGCCCAACGACGCGCGCAGGCCAAGGCCGAGCGCAGCGACGTCCAGCAAGAACGCGGGATGGGACGACAGCAGCTTCCCCAAAGCGGCCGAAGCAGACGCCAAGTCGTAGGTGAGGACGCGTGATGGCGGCCGGCGATGTAGAGTCGGTAGAGGCGGGGGAGGAAGATTTATTTTATTCTCGCACACCTTGCTGGAGAATCCTCCGACGCCGACGAGGAAGACGACGACGACGACGAACTCAACAAGGAAGCGGCTTTGGCTTTGATGTTGCCGGCGAGAACCCATACGGGCGACTCGATAGACTAGCTAAAGCAGGTAAAATATACTATGACTAAAGGCAAGAGCTGGGGCCGGCCCACCTCCCTCACTCACCGGCGAGGACGCCGGAGGAGGGAGGGGGCCGGAATCTGGGCGGCGCTAGGAGAGCTTGAGGGAGCTGAGAGCGAGAGCTGGGAACGTCGAGCGAGGCTGTTGAGTGTTTTGTTTTGGGATCCCAACAAGGCAGTTACTAGCTACCGCTTGGACCGGTAGCGTCACACGCAGGCAGGCACGGACAGGCACACAACAGCTGGGATAACGTTCGTATGCAGCAACCGTAGGCGACTAGATAGATAGATAGATACAAGTAGGTGTGCATGTCTATTTTTCCCTTTTGTTTCAATTCTTCGTCTGCATATATATAGGGCATAGTTAGTTGTGGGCACAGTAGGCGCATTTGGGTTCCTTGGAAGCTATGACGACGATGCATGCATGGCACACCGGATCGGGTATGGATCAATCCCAAACAAGGACAATTGACATCGGTGCTCACCAGTGGCGGCCATGGTGGCTGCTCATCTGCCAGCAGCTAGCCCAACCGAAACAAGTACGAGGTCCCAGCGGCTGCTTATTTGCGCTTCCTTGACATGACGTCTCCGTCCATCCAAGCCGTCCATGGCGTGAAACCGATGCAGCCATGCCCGGTTGTATTCGACGTTGCGTTCCGAACAACGGTCTCGATGCTCGGTGAGGTGCCCGACAGTGCCTGGAGTGTTCCGGCTCGACGCCGTCGTCGCCACCACACACACGGTCGGACGCCGCCGCCAGCCGCGCATGGGGCAGCCCGTGCTCGGCGGCGCTGCTCGCGTGGGCACTCTGCGCGTGCTCATGGCGACGAACCGCGGCGACGAATCGCGTCGACGCGCATGAGGTCGGCTCGGCTCTGCTTGTCCACGTCAACAGATTCGCTGGCATCTAAGTGCGGGTTGACTAGGTCAAAACCGTTCGTATGAAAAATCCATTCTTCTTAGAAGTCGCACGGGTAAAACAGGGATCGGATTTGATCCGGCTCCTGCTCGGAATCGACCAGGATCGGAGGGCCTCGATGTTTATATATACGACGACGAATCGATCGATCATCCGTCATTGCTGATACGAACACCAGCAAGCCGTAAGCGATCTATCGACGATGGTGGCTGCGTCGACGTCGGCAGGCCGCCGGAGGCATGTCCACCTGTGCTTCACCGACCACCGTGACCAGACCTACGCGCTCCACCACATCGACGTGGATCCCCTGTTCGGCTCCGAGCCTGCCGACCCGGATCCCGAATCCATGGACGCGCTCCCGCTTCCCCCTCCCGCCGCGCGCTTCCAGCCGCCGCCGGAGCCGAACCACGTCATGAACTTCCACCCGCTCGGCGACCGCCGCGTCGTGTCCATCGACGAGCTCCGCCGGACCCTCATCTACGACGCCGCCAACGGCGCCGTCCGCGCCGGCCCCGCGCTCCGCGACCGCAAGTGGCACACCCTCTCCGCCACGGTCCGCCGGCGCCGGCGCCGGGGGAGACAACCTGTACCTCCTCGACCACATCCCACTCCGGGAGCGGCGGTGCTGCTTCGAGGCCCTCGTCTACGAGCCCCACCGCGAGGACTGGTCGTGGCACAAGCTCCCGCAGCCGCCGTACGTGCGCGATCCCGGGTACGCCGGCGCCCAGGTCGTCTCCCACGCCGTCGCCAGCTCCGGCGCCGTCTGGACCTACACGCAGGGCGTCGGCACCTACTCGTTCGACACGGCGAGCCGCGCGTGGCGCAAGGAAGGCGACTGGGCGCTCCCGTTCCGCGGCAAGGCGGTGCGCAACGGCGAAGGCGGGTGCGGCCTCTGGTTCGGCATCTCCTCGGCGCCCGACGGCCGCCTCGTCGCCGCCGGAGGTCCGCGGCACGTTCGAAGACTTGAGGCCGCCGGGGGAGTGGTTCTGCAGGAACGCCGCCGTCGTGCACGCGGGGCGCGGCAGGCTGTGCACCGTAAGGTTCTTCGCCACAGACCCCACTGACAAGCTCTGGAAGACGCGGGGCACCGTGGTGGTCATCACCGCCGTCGAGGTGGGACGCGACGGCGACGGAAGGATCCGGATGGTCAGGCGTAGGTCTGCTTGTATGAAAATGGGGCCGTGTTTAGTTCCGCGGTGAAATTATTTTGGAAGGGAATCTTTTCACATTTGAAGTACTAAACATAGACTAATTAAAAAACTAATTGCAGATTACGTTTGGAATTCGCGAGACGAACCTAATGAACCTAATTAATCTGTCATTAGCACATGTTTACTGTAGCATTACTGTAGCAATTTAGTGTCTAATCACGGCCTAATTAGACTCATTGGATTCGTCTCGCAAATTCCAGTCCATCTATATAATGCGATTTGTTTTTTACCTACATTTAGTACGCTATACATGTGTCTAAACATTCATTTTGGATTTTGGATTTTGGAACTAAACAGGGCCTGGGTACTCTAGCTCTTGTTATCCCCAAAAGGTTCTCATGATGGTAACTTGGATTCCTATAATCCATGGTGTTACCCAAGTGTGCTGCTTCTTGTTATGTTGTTGACGACGTTATCTATGACTCAAGCATACATATAGATCTACCTTTTTTTCTTGGTGTGTGTGGGTGGCTTCATCACTCGATTTTGAAAGTCTCCGTCAGTTTTACTTGTCTGTTTTTCAACCACAACGAGATTGTTCTGACTTATTATATCTTTTTCTTCCTAAATCAGTCACAACTATCGAACTTATT
The DNA here is from genome assembly GCA_015476505.1 of Urochloa ruziziensis. Lineage (NCBI taxonomy): Eukaryota > Viridiplantae > Streptophyta > Magnoliopsida > Poales > Poaceae > Urochloa > Urochloa ruziziensis. The sequence goes on along the minus strand of CM027123.1, from coordinate 50,466,872 downwards.
CACCAGTGGGTAGGCTGGCTGCCATTGAATTATTTCTATTGTTGTTGCATCATTATTATGTTCTGAGAACCAGACCGACCAGACCGACCTTTCGACCTTGGACATAACGTACCGACACAACCGAGTTGCCGATTAGTCATCTCGTAACAACAACTTCTGCCGTGGGAATCAGGGTGGGTGGGTGCTTGAATCCGAACTACTCGATGGATTGAAATCTGACTCGAGCAGTCCAATCCAAGTTTGATAGACACCATTAGATTTACCATGGGATCTTCGATGAATCTCCCTTCCTGGCGCACTAGATGTCGGTGTTCTACCGTCGATCCTACCGAGTGGTATCCCGAGGCAGTAGATTTCATGTGGGGTTTCGCCGAGATCAGGAACACAATGGCTACACAACACAAGTTTAGACAGGTTCAGGCCAAAGAGATAGCGTAATACTCTACGTTTTGTTTTGGTGGTTTGTATTGTGTATGAGATGTAATTGTGTGTCTCTCTGGTGAGAGACTTGGTTCTCTATCTATTAAGAGTTGGTCCTCCGATCTAGACACACCTGTCCTCTTTTATATATCTCGGGGGGCGGGAGTACTAGTCGGTTTATAATGTTGGAGTCCTAATAGGATTACAGAGTAGAGTCTTAGTAGGAGTCCGACTTCTTCCTTCCTTGTAGGTACTCAGGGGTTCCATACCCAACAGGTGGAAACCGTGAAAATTTGATGTCTTCGTGGCTAGCCTTACGAAGAAAGCTTCTTGATCCTTTCCCAACATGTGTGTAGTGAGTCAGTGACACAAGAGGGACAGGCACAACAGAACTTCATCACAATCGCAGGAGGTTTTGGTAGCATATTTACAATAACTTCATCACAACAAAACTTCAACAGAACATCATCTGGAATGATTCAGATAAAAGGAGTGTTGCAGCTAGCAGCTGTCCAATTCATATAAGGAGTGTTGCTTCTGATAATGTTTTGAATCATTGCCGCGCAAGCTTTTCCTGAATTTAGCAGTAAGATTTGTTAGAGTTAGTTGTGATTCTCTTGTACAAGTTGTTTGTTATCTGATCCTCCCTTGCACACGAAGCTAGGATTGTGTTATCCTCTTCCTGTTTGTTGTATCTTGTTGAGTAGTTAGTTGCTTTGTGTGCAAGGCATGGTGATGATCTTGAATGCCACGCCAGGGGCTCTTCCTGGCTTATTTAACGTGCAGCCGTGAGAGCCGAGCGGCATCACGTTCCACCAATTCTCACATGGTAATCAGAGCCCGTCTCCTACGAGTTGCTTGCCATGGCCTCCTCCACCTCCTCGACCATGTCAGCGCTTCCCTCGCTCGCCCACCCCATCACCGAGAAACTATCTCGGTCCAACTTTCCTCTCTGGAAGGCCCAGGTTCTTGCCGTCTTGAGAGGAGCTCAGATGGCAGGATTCCTGGATGGGTCGGTCAAGGAGCCGGCCAAGACGTTCAAGATCAAGAAGGGTGAACAAGAGGAGGAGGATCAGCCAAATCCACTTCATGCCGAGTGGGTTGCTCAAGAGCAGCAGGTTCTGAGCTACCTGCTGCTGTCTATCTCTCGGGACATCCTTGTTCAGGTTGTCTCGATCCCGTCTGCCGCTGGAGTTTGGCAGGCCATTGAGGGCATGTTTGCTTCTCAATCTCGTGCGCGTGTCATCAACACGCGCATGGCGTTGGCTACTACACAAAAAGGCAACTTAAGTGTTGCTGACTACGTGACCAAGATGCGTGCCCTGGCTGACGAGATGGCGTCGGCCGGCAAAAAGCTCGACGATGAAGATCTGGTCTCCTACATTCTCGCCGGACTAGATGTGGATTTCAATCCACTCGTCTCGGCGGTTGCTACTCGCATCGAGACCATCTCCGTGGGGGAACTCATCTCCTTGATGACCAGCTTCGAGCAACGCATGGAGCTTCTACAAGGGCCGACCCAATCCTCTGCAAACTCTGCAACCAAGGGAAAGGGCGGTGGCAATGGCAACGCCCAGCGCGGGCGTGGTCGTGGTCGTGGCGGTGGTGGCCGCGGCTGCGGCAATGATGGACGCTCGGGAGATGGATCTCCTTCGTCCGGAAGAACCATCAACGTCGAGTGCCAACTGTGTGGCAAGATGGGCCACACGGTCCTTCGGTGCTACAAGCGTTTCGATGCTTCCTTCATCGGCCGTGAGAAGAATGCAGCGGCAGCCTCGACATCCTCCTACGGCATCGACACCAATTGGTATGCTGACTCTGGCACGTCTGATCACGTTACTGGTGAGCTTGACAAGCTGACCATGCGTGACAGGTACACTGGTGGTGATCAAGTTCACACCGCCAGTGGATCAGGTATGAAAATTAGTCAGATTGGTCGTACTGTTTTTCATACCCCTAGCAAACAGCTTCTCCTCAATGATATTCTTTATGTTCTTGAGGCCAATAAGAATCTTATCTCAGTTCACAAACTCACATCCGATAACAATATTTTCCTTGAATTTCATCCCAACTATTTTTTTGTCAAGGATCGGGCAACGAAGAAAACTCTGCTTCAAGGCAGATGTGAACGAGGACTCTATCCGCTGCGTCCTTCCTCGAATAAAAGTGCCTACTCCGTTGCCAATACCTCTTCGACACGGTGGCACAGTCGCCTTGGCCATCCCTCTGAGGCAGTAATTCGTCAGGTCCTTAGCAAAAATAATGTTTCGTTTGCGAACGAGTTCAATAAGAGCACGATTTGTGATGTGTGCCAAAAGGGCAAGAGCCATCAGCTCCCTTACCCTAAATCTTTTAGTCGTTCTACAGCTCCCCTAGAACTTGTCTTTTCCGATGTATGGGGCCCTACGTCGGCCTCTGTTGGAAACAACAACTACTATGTGAGCTTCATTGATGATTTTAGTAAATTCTCTTGGATCTATCTTCTTAAGCATAAGTCTGAAGTTTTTCAGCGCTTCCATGATTTTAAGAATCTAGTTGAATGACTTTTGATCGAAAGATCCTTGCTATGCAAACCGACTGGGGTGGGGAGTACCAAAAGTTGAGTTCCTTTTTTCAGCGTGTTGGCATTGTGCATCATGTATCTTGCCCATACGCCCATCATCAGAATGGATCTGCAGAACGTAAGCATAGGCATATTGTTGAGGTAGGCCTTACTCTTCTTGCCCATGCATCTATGCCCCTGAAATTTGGGATGAGGCTTTTCTCACCGCTACATATCTCATCAATCGGCTGCCTACCCCTGTTCTTGATGGTCTTACACCATTTGAAAAACTTTTTCATCAAACACCTGATTACACTTCCCTACGCACCTTTGGTTGTGCCTGTTGGCCTCACTTGCGACCTTATAACTCTCATAAACTACAATTCCGATCTAAACAGTGTGTGTTTCTCGGGTATAGTAGTTTGCACAAAGGGTTCAAGTGTCTTGATGTTTCTACTAGCCGTGTTTACATTTCTCGCGATGTGGTGTTTGATGAATCTGTCTATCCCTTTTCCACCCTTCACCCCAACGCTGGTGCTCGTCTTCGAGCTGAAATTCTCCTTCTGCCAGATTCTCTTCGCAGCGACACCTCTTTTGCTCATGGGGATGAACAAGCAGGTGATCTGTCTTTGACTAATTCTCTACCTGCTAATCCCTCTGGTATAGCTGCAGGGTCTTGATCTGTTTCAGCAGGGCCAGACGTGAGCACAGAAGAAAATTCGGCGTCAAATGGTGAAGGATTCGTCCTCCCAGGTGATTTGCGTGTCGGGGAGCACGCACGGATCCCCAGGGTGATTCGCCTGCGCAGGTGCAGGGACATCCGCCTGGGACCATGCGCGCATCGGCCTCGTCCTCTGCGTTGTCTCCACCTGCCCCGACAGAGCCCATCCCTGCCAACTCCTCCGCGCCGCGTGGTGGGCCGCAGGCCCAGTCGGTTCCCCCGGCCCAGACGTCCTTCGCGCCTGCCTCCGACAGCTCTCCACGTGCCGTGGCGCTGGTGGCTCCTGCGTACGAGGTTGCGGGTGGCGGCGCATCCTCCTTGGATCAGGCGCCTGATCCAGTCCCGCAGGCTGCCTCTTCGGGATCTTCTGCGGCCTCGTCTCCGGATCCTCCTACTCGGGGTACTCGTCTCCAACATGGCATCCGTAACCCTAAGATCTATACTGATGGGACCATCCGATATGCTAATCTAGCTACTGTTGAACCCACTAATCTTCATGATGCTTTGGCTAATGCTGACTGGAAAGGTGCTATGGATCTAGAATTTGCAACATTATTGAAGAATCAGACCTGGCATCTTGTTCCACCACCGTCCGGCAAGAACATCATTTATTGTAAGTGGGTTTATAAGGTTAAGAAGAAGGCGGATGGTACTGTGGATCGATACAAGGCTAGACTTGTTGCCAAGGGTTTCAAGCAACAATATGGCCTTGACTATGAAGAAACTTTTAGCCCGGTTGTCAAAGCTGCCACGATTCGTTTGGTGCTCTCTGTTGCAATGTCTCGTGGTTGGAGTCTTCGTCAGCTTGATGTCCAAAATGCTTTCCTTCATGGGCTGCTTGATGAAGAAGTTTATATGCGTCAGCCTCCCGGGTATGCTGATCCTACGTGCCCTCGTTATGTTTGCAAACTTGACAAAGCCTTGTATGGTCTCAAACAGGCTCCTCGTGCCTGGTAATCTCGTCTCAGCTGTCGGCTGCAAACTCTTGGCTTTCGATCATCCAAAGCTGATACATCGTTGTTTATTTACTCCAAAGGAGCTGTCACTATATTTCTGCTTGTTTATGTGGATGACATTATTGTTTCTAGCTCCTCTTCAGATGCTACTGCTGCCTTGCTTCGTGACCTTGAGCAAGATTTTGCGTTAAAAGATCTTGGTGATCTCCACTACTTCCTTGGCATAGAAGTGCATCGGGCCCCAACTCAGCTTGTTCTCTGTCAACAACGGTATGCTACTGATCTTCTTCGTCGTGTTGGCATGATGTCGTGCAAACCAGTCAGCACCCCTCTTTCAGTGTCCGATAAATTGTCCTTGCATGATGGTGACAAACTTGGTGCTGATGATTCAATGCGATATAAGAGTATTGTTGGTGCCTGCAATATCTCATTTTGACTAGGCCGGATATATCTTTTTCGGTTAACAAGGTCTGTCAATTTTTGCATTCTTCTACTACTACTCATTGGGCAGCAGTTAAGCAAATTTTACGTTATGTTCAAGGCACTATTTCTCTTGGTCTCAAGATTGGAAAGGCTCGTTCGACGCTGGTCAGTGCCTTTGCTGACACTGATTGGGCTGGGTGCCCTGATGATCGTCGGTCCACGGGGGGCTTTGCTATGTTTCTTGGACCGAATCTCATCTCCTGGTGTGCACGTAAACAACCGACGGTCTCACGCTCAAGTACTGAAGCTGAGTTCAAAGCTTTAGCTAATGCTACTGCTGAAGTAATGTGGGTTTAGAAGCTTCTCTGTGAGTTGGGTGTGTCGCATCCTCCTGCAGCTTGCTTATGGTGTGACAATCTTGGTGCCAAGTACTTGTCTACCAACCCAGTGTTTCATGCTCGTACTAAACACATAGAAATTGATTTTCATTTCGTACGAGAAAGGGTGGCTCAGAAGCTCTTGGACATTCGTTTTATCAGTACAGCAGACCAAGTTGCTGATGGCTTCACTAAGCCTTTGACCTCTCGACAGTTGGAACTCTTTCGGCACAATCTCAACTTACTCCCGGCGTTGTGATTGACGGAGGGTGTTAGAGTTAGTTGTGATTCTCTTGTACAAGTTGTTTGTTATCTGATCCTCCCTTGCACACGAAGCTAGGATTGTGTTATCCTCTTCCTGTTTGTTGTATCTTGTTGAGTAGTTAGTTGCTTTGTGTGCAAGGCATGGTGATGACCTTGTATGCCACGCCAGGGGCTCTTCCTGGCTTATTTAACGTGCAGCCGTGAGAGCCGAGAGGCATCACGTTCCACCAATTCTCACAAGATTCCATGCTTAGTTACAAATAGCTTAGTGTCCCTAAGCATGATAGTGTAGTCCATACCAAGTTTGGCACAACCGACATGTGGATATCAATTTTCTGAACACAGTGTGATCAAATGCATGCTGCCCAAGTCCACAACATCTAGAATGCGCTTGTGATGGTTGTTTCTTTTGCTCTCACAAGCTGAAACTAACCATACTTGTGTGTGATATTCCTAGTGTCCACGTAGAAACAGAAACGAGTGATTCTTCACATGACGGTGGACATGACATTTCCATTTTAGGCCGCATAACAATCTTTGATTCTTTGAAAAGTGTTGATGACGTTTTTCGGCACGTGTCATAGCCGACGCTTTGGGGGAGTTCCTGTGACAATCTAGGTGTTTAATTAACCTAAGCATCTGCTAAACCCTTCGTTTTAGCTTAATTAGGCTTAGGCTAACCCCACCAAGATTTTCACTTAAGGGTTCACGCATGAAATCACAAAGTTCCTCGGTGAACTTTTGACCTTTCTCGGTTGGCATGGTTCGAATTCGAATTTTCACTTAATAACTCAAAAATGCACCAATATAAAAGTTGTTCATATTTTTATGGGACACGACTTTTCCAATTGGAGCTCGATGAGATTTTAAGTGTAACATGCCTAAAAACTCAGTCGAAGTCAGTCAAACCACAGAAGTACACCCTGGCTGGCACCCGAGTTCACGCTGTCTTCGCCTCAAATTTCCCGTTGATCTATAGACTTTTTCTATGGTCGACCTTTACAAAAGTTGTAGCCTACACTGAGGGACACAACTTTCGTATTTGGAGATTTTTGAGTGTTGTTCAAAAATTTGGAGTTATTTGAAGCCAAACAGACGCACGGCAAGTGTTCGACGAAATGCGTTCGTCGGCAGGCACTCGAGAGCGCGCGCGCTGGCGCTCGCGTTCACCGCGCTCCGCGTCTGACGGACCCCGACCAGCCTCCGACAGCACGGTCTGACCCTGCGCCTCACCTCGCTGGCCAACTCCCGCGCCTCGCCCTGTCCCCGACCGCCCGACCGAAGTGCCGCTCGCCATAACTGCGCGACGCAGCCGGCAGCAAGGTCTGCCTTCCGCCGCCGCGGCAGCGTGCACGCGCGCGCAGCGCCTGACTGCCACCAGCCGCGTGTAGCAGCGCTGCTGCTCCTCCTTCCCCCGACAGGAGCGTCGCCCCAACACCCCGACCGCCGTGCCGCCGCTCCGCCACGTGCTCGCCGGCCAACGGCCATGCTTCCCCGCCCTCCGACCGTCACCTTGGTCGGCAAGGTTTAGAGCCTTAGCCTCTACGCTTTCCCTTCCCTCAGCCGCCTATAAAACCCAGCCCTGAGACCAACAATGGCTGCCACCCCTCTGCTTCTCGTTCAACCGTCCGGCCACCCGCGGAGTTCCACCCTCCGCTCGTCCTCGTTGCCGCCCGGAGTCACCATCGCCTTCACCAAGCTCCGCTCCGCCTCCCCAAGTGCCCAGCCGAGCACCACCACCCCTCCTCTCGCCGGAGAAGTTGCAGAACCAGCCGCCTCCGCCCTCACCACGTCGGGCCCCCTCCCGGCCACCTCCGGCCTCGACTTCTACATCAAATTGGCCCTAGGTGAGCCCCTCTCCATCCCCAAGTCATCCCCCGATCGAATGGAGCCTTCCACTAGCTGGAATCGAGATCCCCAGATCTCTCCCCGCCCAAGGACCTCGTCCTTAGAATTAGAGGAACTCTAGGGTTGCTGGTGTAAAACGCAGGGACCTATTCGCAAGACTTTAGAAAGTTCCAGGGGCCGATCTGTAATTCTTCGACTTAAAGTCTAGATCCAAATCTGAGAACTTCTAAAATCCGTTAAAAATCGTAGAAAAATCAGAAAAATGCAAAACCAATTTTGTTGTACTCCTGGTGCTGTGCTCTACCTATTCTAGAAAGCTTGTATAGGTGTTTTCTGTGTAGTTTTTAAATTAGATTCAAATCTGTTCAAACTTAAATTTGTGCATAATTTGAAATATGTAGCTTTGTTTGAGCTGATCTTTTTATATGTTGCTCCTAGTATCATGTGTAGGCTCCTGTAAAAGGATGGTACAAAGTTACACACTATATTTTGATCTATTAATTGTTTAGGCTGTCTGCATACAGTTTGATCTATGAATTTTAATATTTAATTTGTTCAGCTTTTTAATCTCAACTTTTTGTAGAAGCTTGTTAACTTCATGTTGAGCTTGTAGTAAATAGTAGAGCCTAGTTTGTTTTGGCTAACATGCTTTTAGTTAATTAAACTCATGCTCGGCTGTTTTAAGCAGCTGAAAACAAGGTTAATTTTCTAGGAAGATCCTTTGATCTTTTTAAGCTAATGCTTGGCATGATAGCTTGTGTTAGCTAGGAGTAGCTCTGGTAATTTTGTTAAGATTAATTGCTGTTATTGTGATTTATTAGGATTTATTTTCGATGCTAGTGTGATAACTTGCATGATTTATCCTTGTTGCTGTATAAGACCTTTTGGCCTAATTTTTGGACAGCAAATCTAATAACCAACTAAGAGCATGCAGTAATTTTCTCACATTAAAATCATGAGCCAAACTGCCAAAACTAATTGTTGAAGTTTCATTGCTTAAAGGACTAAATAAAGGTAAATCACCTCTTTAAGCCAATTTAAATAATTGAAATATTTCACTCCTCACACACACCCTTGCTGTTTTGTGAGTAATTCAAATCAAATAATTTTATATGTGTACACAATCACCATCAACCAACCCCAAGTACTTTAATGAGTAACTACAAACTTAATTAAAGAAAGGGAAGGTCAGACCAAAATTGTCCAGGTGAATGTGTCACTAATTACACCCCGGGTTTATCATTATGCAATTATGATGACTCGACATAAGATCATGTTCTTTTTGCATGTGCATTCGTGTAGAACAAACCCTCGCTGACGGAGACTACGAACTCGTACCCGTGGGAGGAGAAGGCCAAGCGGAAGGAGAAGTGAACGCTGTCCAGGTCGAGCAAGACCCGAACCCCGCTGCAGAGGAGTCCCAGGCTAACATCGTGCCCGAAGGCAAGCCCCGGAGCATATCCCATGTTTCGAATCTTGCAACTATGTTTTGTACTCTATGTTTGTGCATTTACGTTTCAGGCATTGATTGAAACCTTAGTTGCATGATCCTAGGAACCTATGCCTTGCAATACTAGTATGATAGGTCGATAGTTGCAATGCTTTAAGGACACGGTAAAAGTCGAGTGATTTCCTGTCACTCGCGAGATATTGGAATCAAATGCTTTACTTATGTTGGAATCATAAGGATGACGGGCGGGGATTTTGTCATGTTGATGCCCCGTCCGTGTATGCTAAAATTGGTTAAGGCCGAATGGTGCGGTACCGACGGTTAAGTGTTTGAAAGCACTAAGCACTTGTTTGGGCATGGGACCGGTAAGTTTAGTACCTGTTCGGAAGAGGGCGTGGCCTTTTCTCACTTTCCCTGGGATTTATCCCCCTGTCGCTGACACGTGGCTCAAGACCGAGGCCGGCCGGCTACGGCCGCGAAGTATGACCGGCTAAGGCTTGTGTCCAAGGGGAGTGGGCTCGGATTAACAAACTCGGAAGACATGGGAACGGCCTGGTTTGCGTTGACCCTCGGGGTTGATGCTTTTCCGTGTGTTTAGTATCCACCTTGCAAGGTTAAAATCGGTTCGAACTGTCTGTTTCTCGCAGCTAATGAGACTACTTAACCCCGCTGCTGCATTGAGTAAGAAGTGAAACATGACGATGATGATAAACTTGTTGCTTGCTTAATTGATTGCTCAACTTGTTTGGTTAGTATAGGTTGCTTACCTAGAAAGGTTGACCTAACTAGAACTTGATGCTAAAATATTGAAAGTAAGGATCCACTCTTAGTCGCTCTTTGGCAAAACAAACCCACCAGCCAAAAGCCTTGCATGTCTAGGAGTTGGTGACGTAGTGTTCACCCGACGGTTAAGTCTTGCTGAGTATTAGTATACTCAGCCTTGCTGGTTGAATTGTTTTCTTTCAGGTAGCGCCCTTGAGGAGATGGTTGCAGGTCTTACCTGGCCAACCACCCTTCCTCCTGGTTGGACTGTTGTTTGGGGCGAGGATGCTTCTGAGTGACGTCACGACGGCTTCACGTGATGTCACCCCCTTCGAATAAATTAGTTTATTTCCGCTGCTTTCGAAAACTCTGATTTAACTGTTGTTTTATGCTTGAACTCAGTTTGTAATAAAGTACCTCATGTGGGACCTGTCTAATACTCATGGATTGTTGTAATCTCTGGGACCCACCTTCGAGTGGGTATTTGTACGACTTGTTTCGATCGAGGTACGGTGCGTGGTTGCATCGGGCACCGACCCGACAGACTGTCAGGTTACTCCGATTTAATTGCGTGACGACCAATGGAAGGTTAGCGCACTTAAGCCGGATTAATTTGAGCGGTTTTGCCACAGTTCCAAAGGAGATCAAGTTGAATCGAAGATGGAGTTTGAATGGAAATCGAATCGGATGCGTTTCGGCATCGGACTCAAGACTCCAAAATCGGATCGGGCTCGAAAAGGCGGATTTGAGGCGTCGCGAGCTCTGGGCTGATTTGGGCCATGATGGGCCAGTCTTTTTATTGTTATCTTAGTTAGGGTAGTTTCTTTCTTTCGCGTCAAGTTTGTTCACGTCGTAATCGACTTGGAGTCTGTAGTTCCAGGGTATAAATATAAACCCTGAGGGTCGTGAGAAGACACATCAATACAAAAACCTTTATTACCTTGCATTTACTACTCGCAATTTACTTACAAGTCGGCGACTTCGCCAAGCTTTTCTCTTTCACGAGTTCTCCTGGGCTAGTCAAGGCGATCCAGATCTCCAAGGCTTGCTCGTGAGTTCCGCTTCTACTGAGTAATATCTAAGCTTTAGCATCGGGCGCATCGCTGTTGCTTCGTTTAGATTTATTCGACAGTTATCGGTATTTGCTAGATTCACAAGTTTTTTCTTGTTGTTTAGCCTTTACCACCATCTATCCGGCTTAGGGTTTTATCTAATCGGCTCTGTTAAAGGCGTAATCTTAAGATCTATCTGATAGCTGATTAATATTGCTCTAAGTGTTGTTTTGCTAAGTCATATCGGATCGCTTCACGGTTGTCTCATATTGCTTAGCTATCAATCGGCTACTTGCTGTTTGATTTATCAGAATCGGCTCACTTTGCTGTTTCATTGTCTATCGGAATCGGCTACTCAACGTTTGGTTATACTAACAAGAGAATCGGCTTCTTAGCTGTTTCTTAACATCCGATTTTATCCTTGTCAATCAACTGGTCAGATTGACTGGCACGCCCCGGTTTTCAAGGCCACGCATTTGCTCGTGTGTTCGCGCATCTGTCTCCGCCTGATTTTTGCGTCAACACACTTTTGGCACGCCCAGTGGGACACGAAAATTTCAAGGCCCATGGATTCATGTCAGATGTCACCATGTCTGTCTCAAGCAGTTATGTACCATCCTATGTTCTTTCAGCCGATGTATCAGTGTCAAGGGAATTTCCAAGTACAGTGTTCTCCTCAAGTGTTTTGGCCAGTGAGTCCCCAATTTCAGCCATTGTATTGGCCACAACACATGAAGAACTATCGGCTACAGAATGCTCCTCTGGCATCTCAAGCCTCTTGGCCGATGAGTTATTATTCAAATCAGTCATATCAAGAGCAGTATCAGGAAAATTATCAGCAGTATGTTCTTCATCAGGTTATACAACCGATAGCTCCGATTGCTCAGATATCGGTGCAAAGCTTAAAAGTAGAAGACTATCAGCTGCAGCAATCTGAAAAATTGGTTCAAGATCAATCAGAACTAATAGAAGATGGCCTCGAGCAAGATCAGAAGGAAGCTTTGGAAAGAGCTGTCGAGGAATATAGATTGGCATACCTCAAAACATTTAGCTTTACTAAGGAAGAAGGTGTGACCCAAATCTGTGATTTTCCTAGACCAGAAGAGTTCATAATTAAAGATCAAGATGAAGAATTGACTCCTGAAGCAATCAAGGAATCTTTTTTAGTGAACATGGATGAAGTAAATGAAGAAGGTTATCCTGATTCATTAATTTTAAGTCAACAGCAAGAAAATAACCAATCTCATAATATGGAGTTTGGGATAATGATCCAAGAAGAATTACAATCTTTAGAAGAGCAGATAATGGTACAATCAGTACCAGAGTGTGAAATCCAAGCAGTTGATGTACTTTCAAACCTGTTTAATTTGAAGTTTGGAAGTTACACATACATGTACCATAGGCCATATTCTGAAGCAGAAGATTAGGTTTTCATACCATATGCCGTGTTAAGAAAACTCGGCAAGGGGAAGTCCGATTTAGTGAAAACCGATTTAATGCTCGAAGGGAAAGCCTCTCCGGCCCGGGGGGCACTTTGTGTAGATTTGATAATCGGAAGTGTGATTCAATGGATCGGAGGTTCGGTTGAAGTTGTAAAAGCTGATATTCTGTTCGATATTACAACTGCTGAAGCATGCACATGGAGTTATGAAGCAACCTCCATATTAAGACAGGCTATTGATTTGGAGCTTCATAGGATGTCCGATTTTGGTTTACAACCGATCCAAGCAGTCAGTCTTGAAGAGTTGTTTTAATGGATGCAGAAGATGATGGAAAATTAGGTTATGGGTTTACATCGGCTGATAAATTGGAAGAAGTAGATTTAGGTGATGGTAGTAAACCTAGGCCAACGTATGTAAGTTCCAAATTATATCCTGAGTTTAAAGCCAAGTTGATAGGTTTGCTACGAGAATATAAAGATTGTTTTGCTTGAGATTATTCTGAGATGCCTGGTTTAGACCGATCGGTTGTTGAACATTGGTTACCAATTAAAAAAGGGTTTCGGCCATATCAGCAGCCATCTCGCCGGTCTGATCCGAAAATTCTGGATGATATCAAGGCTGAAATTACTCGGCTTATAGATGCTAAATTTATTAGACAATGCCGGTATGCCGAGTGGATTTCAAATATTGTTCCTGTATACAAGAAGAATGGGAAACTTCGGGTTTGCATAGATTTTATAGATCTTAATAAGGCAACTCCGATGGATGGATATCCGATGCCCGTAGCTGATGTGCAAGTTGATGCGGCAGCAGGACACAAGGTCATCAGTTTTATGGATGGAAATGCAGGATATAATCAGATTCTGATGGCAATTGAAGATATTCATAAGACTGCTTTCCGATGTCCTGCTCACCTTGGATTATACGAGTGGGTTGTGATGACCTTTGGGCTTAAAAATGCTGGTGCTACATATCAGAGGGCTATGAATTATATTTTTCATGAAATCATTGGAAAAATTGTTGAAATATACATTGATGATGTTGTGGTTAAATCGGAAAGTTATGACGATCATTTGTCCGATTTACGTCGCACGTTAGAATGCACAAGGAAACATGGTCTTAAGATGAATCCGCTTAAATGTGCCTTTGGAGTATCGGCTGGTCAGTTTTTGGGATTTATGGTTCATGAAAGAGGGATCAAAATTAGCCAGAAAAGCATCAGTTCGATTAATAAAGTGGTTGCTCCAGAGAATAAGAAAGAACTTCAATCATTAATCGGGAAGATAAATTTTATCAGAAGATTCATATCAAATTTGTCTGGTAAGATCAAACCGTTTACTCCATTATTGAAACTCAAGGCCGCTCAGGATTTTGTTTGGGGAAAGCAACAACAAGAACCTTTGGATAGAATTAAAGAGTATTTAACCTCTCCTCCGATTTTGGTTCCTCCACAGAAAGGCAAGCCGTTTAAATTATATTTATCGGCTGATGAAACCGCTATCGGATCTGCCTTGATTCAAGAATTTGAACGAAAAGAGCGGGTTGTTTATTTTGTTAGTAGGAGATTATTGGATGCTGAAACAAGATATTCTCCCGTCGAAAAGTTGTGTTTATGCCTTTATTTCTCATGTACCAAATTAAGGCATTATTTATTATTGGCTGAATGCATTGTTGTTAGCAAAGATGATGTAGTCCGATATATGTTATCATTATCGATTTTAAATGGGAGAATCAGTAAATGGATATTAGCTCTTTCAGAATTTGATCTACGGTATGAATCGGCTAAAGCCATTAAAGGACAAGTGCTGGCTGATTTTGTTACTCAGCATTGTGGATCGGATGTGTCTATGGTAGAGCCAGTCCCTTGGTCTTTGTTCTTTGATGGATTGACTTGTGGAGTCGGATCTGGAATTGGCGTTGTGCTCATATCGCCTCGGGGGACAAGTTTCGATTTTGCAATACCAATTGAGAAGACTGCGACTAACAATCAAGCTGAATACCGAGCTGTTCTCAAAGGTCTACAATTGTTGAGGGAAATCAAAGCCGATGCTGTTGAAATATTTGGAGATTCGATGTTGGTTGTGAAACAATTATCGAAGGAGTATGAATGCAAGGATGATATTCTCTTAGGGTATCGTGATGAGTGTCTCTAATTGTTAAAAGAATTCAAGATGGTGACAATCGAACATATTCCAAAACTCCATAACCATGAGGCTAATCGGTTGGCTCAAAGCGCTTTAGGGTATCGTCCGATTCAAGATATATTAGAATCGGATTTCGCTGACGATGATTGGAGAAAAGAAATATTCAAGTATCTGAAAGATCCATTTAAAAGAACCGATAGACGAGTAAGATTACAGGCGACTAAGTATGTTCTGATGGAGGATAGGTTATATTATCGGACTCTTGATGGAGTGTTGCTTAGATGTATCGGTTCTGAAGAAGCTAAAGTGCTGATGGGCGAAATTCATGAAGGTGTTTGTGGGGCGCATCAGTCGGCTTTTAAGATGAAATGGATGATCAGACAAAACGGATATTTTTGGCCGACTATTCTTGAAGATTGTTTCAAATATTATAAAGGATGTCAAGATTGTCAGAAATTCGGTAATGTCCAAAGAGCTCCAGCTTCGGCTATGAATCCAATTATTAAGCCATGGCCATTCAGAGGATGGGGAATTGATTTAATCGGGCAAATTAATCCACCGTCTAGCAAGAATCACAAATTTATAGTGGTAGCAACCGATTATATCACCAAGTGGGTTGAAGCTATTCCTTTGAAAATGTGACATCGGTTGATATGATTGAATTTGTTAAAGAGCATATTATTTACCGATTTGGGATTCCTCAAACTATAACTACCGATCAGGGAACTATGTTTATCTCTGGAGAATTTGAAGAGTTTGCATCGAACATGGGGATCAAGTTATTAAATTCTTCTCCGTATTACGCTCAAGCCAATGGTCAAGCTGAATCTTCAAACAAAGGAATAATCAAGTTGATCAAAAGAAAAATTGAAGAAAATCCGAGGATGTGGCATGATTTATTAAGTGAGTCTTTGTGGGCATATCGGATGGCTTGTCATGGTGCTACAAAGTTATCTCCATATCAGTTGGTTTATGGTCATGATGCCGTTTTGCCTTGGGAGATTAAAACTGGATCTCGGCGTATTGACTTGCAGGATGATTTGACGATTGAAAATTATGATATTTTAATGAAAGAAGAATTGGAAGATTTGGCTGGGCATCGGTTGAGAGCTTTGAGTAATATAGAAAAGGATAAGGCACGTGTGGCTCGATGGTATGATAAGAAAGTAAAAGTAAAGAGTTTTGTTGAAGGTGATCTCGTTTGGAAACTAGTATTGCCAATCGGATCGAAGGATGCCAAGTTTTGTAAATGGTCTCCGACTTGGGAAGGACCATATCGTATTCATCGATGTGCATCAGGTAATGCATACATCTTGGAAACACTTGAAGGAGAAATATTTACAAGAGCTCTAAATGGAAAGTACCTAAAGCAATATTACCCTAGCATTTGGGTCTGTTCATGAACCAAATACTCATTAGGAAAATAAAGAGAAAGCATGCAAAGACTAACGAATCGGATACATGTCCGTTTCAAAAAATTCCTGGTCCGATTTATCATAAATCGGAAGATACGTGGCTGATATGACATGAATCGTCCTTAGTACAAAAAATAAAAAGAGATAAAGAGGAAGACAAAGGTTAAATCTGCAGGAGATAATATTCATTACAGGTTCATAAATGTGCAGCGGCCAAATTATAATTCATTACAGAAGGGATCGGATCACATTCAAGGCTCGCAAGCGTATTTGGTTTACATCGTCGATTACACGTTGATAAACTTCAAGCGAACCTTCTTGTGCCGGAATGCTTCTGTGGAGTTGGAGTGCATCGGACGCTTGAGCTTTGAGGGTCGTGTTCAACTCTTTGATCATGATCGGAAGTTCCTGCAGTCTCTTTTCCTCTTCCTCGAGTTTTTGATTGACCGACCGGAGCTCATTAGCCAATTCTGCTTTGCGGGCCTTCAGTTCGTCAATTTTGGCCACTATGGAAGGGCGGCTTGATTCAAGGGATTTGATCTTATTTTTGGTAGCATTGGCTATGTCCCTTTTCTGTTCTCTGATTCCTTGATCAAGGATTCACGCTTTTGTTGATTGGATACGTTTTGATGTGCTTCGATGAACTCAATTTGATGGCATTCAATATAGGCTGTAGGAACGATGGCAACTTGAGCTTCGTGGCTAAGGTGAGACCGCAGCTGATGGAAAATTGATCGGATCGGTCCAGCGTCCTGAATTAATTTGGAAGTATCCTGCTCCAACAAAACCGCAAGGTCCGATAGCTTGTTCTTGATATCTTCTGGGAATGATGAAGCATTGATTTTCGATGGTTGAGTGATTATGTTTGATAAATTTTTATCAACCGATTGTACTTCCTCTTCGTCTAAAAGATCTCCGATCGGAAAATCAAAAAGGTTGTTGTCAATTGAATCTTGAGCCTGAAAGAAAAAGTTTTGGTTAGAGTAAAACAGAAAGAAAGTCGATAATCGAATAGGAAGATGAGTAAATAACCTGCTTCAGATTTATTTCATCAAATTGAGTAGGTTGCATTGAGGGAATCGGAGTCGGCCTTGTGGTGGGTTCAGGAGTTTCGGCCGATTCGTCTCGGAGGTGTTCAGATGATTTTTCTGAAAGAAAAAACAATCATGATGATAAGATAAAAGGTTTCTTGACAAGTACTAGAAGTTGAGATTCCTGGTGTTACCGATCGGATCGGGAGCAGATGCTGACAAGACTGGAGAGTTTGGATGAAAGACATGAGAAGAATCTGGCCTTATGTTATCTTCGATAATTTGCTCTGCGAAATATACTAGAGTTGAGTGATAACAAATGAAGAGATAAAAAGAATTGGAATTAGAAGCTGATACCTGGCTCTGGTTGGGACTCTGGTGTTGTTCCTTGGATCACATTAACTGGCATTGTAGTTGCTGTTGGAACATCAATCGATGTCATCTTGGGTTTCTTCAGTCTTTTCAGAGTAGAACCGATTTTACGTTTTGCCGATTTCCCCTTGGTGATATCTTTTATAGATGGTGCGTCACCACCAATGTAAGGATCCTCTGATGAAGGAGCATATTCAATTGGCTTTCCACTTTTTCTTACAGTTGGGGGAACTAAATCTTCATCCTGTCAAGATAAAAAGATTAGATTTATAACCGATTGCAAAATAAAAAGACAGAATAGATTAATACCTGAGGATCAATGACGAAATCGGGATCGAAGATGCGGCAGTAATAGTTTGCCGACTTGCAGAATAGGTGCTTGGACCATTCTTTCCACCATGACTTGAATGATGGAGACGTTGCTGGAGCTGGTTTCCATGTTTTGAAATCAGTTAAATTTACATTGGGGATCTGATTTGTTAATTGATGAAGGTCCGATTCAGAGTCGATTGTTTCTCGGGGTTTGAATTGATCAGCAAAGTATAATTTGGGAATGGCTTGGCCAAATCCCAGCTGCCTCGCTATCACAGAGGGATAGTGGAATTCGTAAGAGAAGGCGTTATGAGACAAGGTAGGGAGAATATTTGGAAGAATCATTTCTTTGAAGATTGGTTCTGAATCGTTGGAGGTGGCTGAATCGAATCTGAAGTTAGTTGGCTTTTCAAAGTGGTGATCGGGATCATTGTATGGAAACCAGATCAAGGTGTCGTCGTTGAAGCCATGATAGAAGCACTTGAAATATAACGCTGTTCGACCAGGATTGGCTTTGTCTCCGCCGATTGAGGAAGCGGCTTCGCCGAAAGAAAGACATTGGCGAAGGACGATTTCTTCTTCATCCATCTGATCCGATGGGAATTGGTTGCCAAAAATATCGGCTTGAAATGTGTTTTGCATATAAAGATTCAGCCACAAATTTAGGAACCACCAAGGTCCTCCAAGGGAAGTAATCGGCTCATCGTTCCTTAAGCGGATAGACACCTCATGCATGAGATTATATGTTGCTCTAAGGAGGAGTTTGCCTAAGGGAAAATGATTTCCTGCTGCCAGATATTCGGCTAACCGATTAAATTTGGAAGAAGGTCCGATTGTCTTTCCACCAAAGATATATTTCTCTAGCCACATCATGAGGAAGGCGGTGTGTTCTTGTTCATCTATGGCTTTAGAAGATTTGGAGAAAGTCGTGATGTATTCTTTCCAGCCCTTGATTTTAGATGTGTGGATGTTGTGAGTGGCTTTAGGGAGGCTGTCCTAGATAATCGGCGAAGCGATGTCGAGGCCGGTTAACATAACCACGTCGGCCAGAGATGGAGACATCGGACCGTGACCAAATAAGAAGGCATTTAGAGCATCGGACCAAAAGTATGAAACGGATATCAGGAGAGGATCATTCTGTTTCATGTCTGCTAAAGAAAGAGTGATGCATTGTCCGATGTTCTGAGAATCCCAAGTAGGGCGCTTACTGTTGTTCATTCTCATGTATCAGTTCTTCCACCCAGGGACTAAGGTTGGCCAAGATCTAAAAGGGTTTTGCCAGTCGGGAGAATTTTCCGATAAAGATTTGAAAGGAATACGATGTGTTTCTAGATTGATGAAGTCAAGAGGATCTTTGTCTCCTATGGGCCCTAAGAAAAAGAATCCGGGAGAGACTTTTGAAGGAATGATGATATCGATCTGGTTTGCCTAAAAGGAGGGAAAGAAAAAATCTGAGAAATTCGAATCTATGAACAAATGATCAGCAGAGGTAAAGTTGAGGATTTTTTCTCACCTGGGGGGCAGAAGAACTTGAAGCCATTATGACTAGTAGCCTTGCGGAGTCGAACAGTTCGCCTGAAGATGAGATTGAAGATCGCTAGTACGGTTGCCGGCGGAGATCTTGAAGCTTGCGTATAAAGCTCTCGAAATGAAAGCGATAGCGAAGAGGGAACGGCGGCTGAAGGAAGGAGGAAGAGGTGAAGTATTTATAGGCTTTGCCTACAGGGGTAGATGAGGAATTTCGCATGTTCAGGGTAAAAATCAAGGTTTCGTATGAAACGGTAACAAATCGGAAGGGCCCGAGAATTTTGGGACAATATGGTCATCTTATCCCGAAACTGGAGAGCATGTGTTGATGACGTTTTTCGGCACGTGTCATAGCCGACGCTTTGGGGGAGTTCCAAAGGAGATCAAGTTGAATCGAGGATGGAGTTTGAATGGAAATCGAATCGGATGCGTTTCGGCATCGGACTCAAGGCTTCAGAATCGGATCGGACTCGGAAAGGCGGATTTGAGGCGTCGCGAGCTCTGGGCTGATTTGGGCCATGATGGGCCAGTCTTTTTATTGTTATCTTAGTTAGGGTAGTTTCTTTCTTTCGCGTCAAGTTTGTTCACGTCGTAATCGACTTGGAGTCTGTAGTTTCAGGGTATAAATATAAACCCTGAGGGTCGTGAGAAGACACATCAATACAAAAACCTTTATTACCTTGCATTTACTACTCGCAATTTACTTACAAGTCGGCGACTTCGCCAAGCTTTTCTCTTTCACGAGTTCTCCTGGGCTAGTCAAGGCGATCCAGATCTCCCAGGCTTGCTCGTGAGTTCCGCTTCTACTGAGTAATATCTAAGCTTTAGCATCGGGCGCATCGCTGTTGCTTCGTTTAGATTTATTCGACAGTTATCGGTATTTGCTAGATTCACAAGTTTTTTCTTGTTGTTTAGCATTTACCACCATCTATCCAGCTTAGGGTTTTATCTAATCGGCTTTGTTAAAGGCGTAATCTTAAGATCTATCTGATAGCTGATTAATATTGCTCTAAGTGTTGTTTTGCTAAGTCATATCGGATCGTTTCACGGTTGTCTCATATTGCTTAGCTATCAATCGGCTACTTGCTGTTTGATTTATCAGAATCGGCTCCCTGTGTTGTTTCATTGTTTATCGGAATCGGCTACTCAACGTTTGGTTATACTAACAAGAGAATCGGCTTCTTAGTTGTTTCTTAACATCCGATTTTATCCTTGTCAAGCAACAGGTCAGATTGACTGGCACGCCCCGGTTTTCAAGGCCACGTCTTTACTCGTGTGTTCGCGTATCTGTCTCCGCCTGATTTTTACGTCAACAGAAAGCTTCTAAGAGTGTGTATCAGAAGAAGATTCCAACCCTTCCAGGGCAATGTATGCACTCGCTGTCTCACCCACACAAAAGTGAGCAATAGGCACGAACACATCATGTCGCAATTTCTGAAGAACCAATGGTTGCCTCCTCGGTGAGCATCTCGTTTCCTGCAGCTGTCCGTGCACTTGATTCCGCATCCATTTTGATCATTCTGTGCCTCTTACAGGCGAGGAGGCAACGGCTGACAAGGATGGAGAGGGAAAGAGAATTGCAGCAGCAGCTTCTGTACTGCATGATCATCTTGCTGTCAGAGGAGAATCAGTTGGACGGACCGTATGAAGAAGAGGCAAACGGCAGGCTGATCATCCTTCGTCGGCGCCGGCCGCCTCGCCCCCAACCCCAAGATGTATCTTGTACGCGACAGCAAGTCTGTGAAGACTTCGATGCTGATCCTTGTCCTGGTAAATTTCTCTGCTCTCGCCCGCTTGTGTTGCTTGCTTGGTTCTGACGAAGCATGTGACATTTCTCAAGTATCAGTTCTGATCCAGCGCTGTTTCTGGTATATTTTTGCAGAAGAAGCTTCCGCAACAATATAATGTACAAGAAGAAGATTCCAACCCTTCACTCCGGTGCTATATGCTCTGCATGGGACGACAGTGACCTGAATGTCTCCACGCACCATACAAAGTGAGCAGCAGACAGAGCACCTCAAGTTGCAGTTTCTGAAGAAACAATCCTTGGTGATCACTGATCAGCATCCCGTTTCTGCAACTGTCCAGATTCTGCGCAATCAAGAGCGTGGATGCTGCGGTCGGTGCCAACTGAGTGCTTCAAGATCTGCCTCGCCACCATGCCGCAGCTGGTCGTTTCGTGTTCGTAGGTCCAGGCGTCCAGCGACATCGTGCTGAGTTTTCCCTCACAAATACTGATGCTGGTGCAGCAGCTGCTGCTTGTGCTCATGACTGCACAAACAGCAGGAGCTAGCCGTTGCAAGAACAAACGTGCATCGCGTGTTGTATGGCCATGAAGTAGCTATCGATCAGTGATGGGTGGTAGTAATAGCAGTATGCATTCAGTCTGATGCTGTACATGTGCACCTTTTATTATGGCGTAATACTCTGAACCACTCTTCTGTATAACTTCCACAGGGTAAATGCGCCATCATCAAAAAAAAATATATATATATATATCAAAGGAGTACATAATATTAGTTTTTGACAAAAAAAATACACTTTTAGTCGGACAGACTCAAAGCTCAAGTGAATATCATTTTTTCCATATTCTGATATCCGTGCATGCTAACCACAAACTGGATTAAAAATTAAAGCGCGTGGACCACGCGATCGAGCCCTGTTTCCTTATGTTGGCTAGCTGGATCGGAGCTGCTATAGATGGCAAAAATCCGATGAGAATTCGGTCCACCTCCGTCTGCCTGCGCGTGCGTACGTACGTGTGCATCTATATATATCTAACTACTACTTGATGATGTGATATCGACGATATATACTAACAACGTCGAATAAGTAAGTCGGCAATCAAGAAATCGATCTCGACCTGTAGCTAGCTAGGGAGTAGGGATAAATGGATATGTCGCATGCGAATTGGATGCTGTCCGATGACTTGGAAAACATGTTCGCCGGCGCGCCCGACAGCTTCCGGGCGATGGCGGGGTTGCCTACTTCCGCCGAGCATGCCGTCCCGGGTGACATTGCCGCCGACAACGAGAGGAGGCGGAGGCAGAGGAGGTGGTGGCGCGACTCTCGAGTCGCGCGCGCCGTCGTCGCTGCTGCTTCGGACATATGGATTCTACTACGGCTTCTGGTGCTGGTGGTGACCGGACGCACGGAAGAGGCTCTGCTCCTGCTGTGAACATGCTGCTTACCTACTGATCAGACGAGTCTGCAGGTCAGACGACTGTGATCGATCGGCTTCTAAGTTTGTATTCCTTTGTTGAAGACCAGATTAAATGTATTTGCTCTTCGAGTTCATGCGCAAATATATACACTGTTACACAGCGCCTATTGTCTATTGATCGTTGTACGCATAGCCTTCCAGTGTCTTACAAAATTAACCGCGCCTTCATGTCTGGGCTCGGACAAATCATCATCTTGATGATACAATCACCGGCGGTGCTATTTTTCAATCAAGAAGAATAAGGAAAAAAAAAACATGATTCTCCATATACATTGCGTGTTCAGATAAAACTTTACATAACAGCTAACAAACCTGATAGGTCTGGAGCAACAACAAAAAGAAAAAACACATCGCCAAGTCAAATCACATGACGGCATCCACTAACTTACATCCACAGCATTCAGGTAACAAACGTGGCCTCAAAGAAAAATGGGTTTTAGACAGCTGCGTGGTCATGGTGAGGTTTCAGGTCCATTTCCACCTGGTGAATTGTCCATTGCATGCCCTCCAGTTTCTGCAACTCAGACAGTTTAGCAATATGACCCATCAGCCACATGCAAATTAATGGCAAAAAAAAAAAAAAAAAAAAAGAGCCAGATTACCTTTACAATCTCATGGTACTGCCTTGCAATCACATCAAAATGTGGATCTACACCCTGATACTCACGTAACCGTGAAATCTGACACAGGACAAAATATTAGTATAGCAAACAGTTAAATGATGTGTATAATGATTCTTTTCAGACAGAGAGGATGCTAAAGATGGCATCCGTTCTTTCTCCTGGAATCATAATAGGCAGTGAACACTGGATTCGTTGATTTCTTTTCAGACTGAATGAATGCTAAAAGATGACATCCGTTCTTTCTACAGACATGCAGTTAAAAGTGGTAACTACCAGACTAAGTCCTAAAGCAAACTGTACACCAATTGCCTCCTAAGCTGGACTTTGTTCAATGATGCGTGATTAATATAGAACCACTGCCTCCGATGTTTGTTTCTCCAAAGAATTTCAAGGCATCACTTAATTCCTCAGGAGTTTCTTTTTTTTAATCAGAAGGAGCAGCTAGTATTGACTCTAGCGAAGTAGTGGTTTTTACTGTCCTCTTTGTGAGCGGAAGCCAAAATTCGTGCAAAGTGCATTGGCGTGTGGTTACAGTTTGGAGAACTTTTGGCTATTTAGGACTAAAAAATAGAAAAATTGCGACAAATGGAGGAAAATCTTGTATCTTACCGCTTCATTATAGGAATTGGATGCTTCTTTTGTGGCCTCTACAAGATACTTCCTGCAAAGGCAGTTGACATATTAAGAAGGTTCTTCATTGAAACAACAATGCACTAAACAAATCAGATCCATCAAGAGAATAACACGTGCAGCTCAGCTGTCACATCAACTTAACGATCAAGTGGCTTTACCTGATCCTGTGTAGTGCTGGTACTGTATCCTTGGTGTAGGTGTCACGCAACAGATGATGCTCTAGATAGCTAGAACCAAATGAAACGAAAAGGTGTCAACTTGGTCATTTAAACCTTTACCACTTCAAATAAAAAAAAAATAGTTGTACAACTGGAGAATCAGCTACATGAGTATAGAGCAACATTTGTTATACTAAAGTCAAAGATGAGGATGCAAACCTTAATTTAGCATTCATTGTCCGACACCTTTTGATAAGCCAGGTCTTCTTCAGATCATCCTGTTAGCCAATATAAGAGGTTAAGCACTTGAAAAGGCAATACTAACAATACGAAAGGATTCCATTTTTTCTACAAAGAAGTTAAATCACAGAAAGGAACATGAGAAGGCTTACATATTGGTGCTGATGCTCCAATTTCTTGTCTTTAACAAACTGTATAAGCACAGCAAGAATTTGCTCCAAGACCTTTTGAATTTTGAGAGCCGTAAGTAATTATTAAAACTGAGAAAGAATTTGCACTAGGATAAAGTTGGTGCGCAGATCAAAATTTAATCAATTAGGAAAAAGCATACACGTACATTATAGTGTTCAGCAAATTTTCTATCCATTGAAGCAAGATCCTCCAGTAAATGTGCTTCTTCCTTCTCTATCTCTTCAATTATTAGCTTCACCCTGTCAAATGGGAAGAAAAAATAATGGTAAATACATTTTCCAGACGAATGTTCAGCCTATCACATACTCCACATAAGTTTCAGTTCTAAACAAGTTGGAAAATTGAGCAATGACACCAGGATAAGGTAGCAATGTTAATGGATGGGCTTGCCCCAGAGAATGGATAGTAAGATGGTATTAATACTAAAAAATGTGCTCAAAACAATCTGATGGAAACGTAGGACAAGAAAGTTCACCTTTCTGGAAGCCTGGCACTTGAGATTTGACTGATGGATGATGAATCTGCAGCAAAGATGTTAAGATGAGACAAAACAATAGCACCAATCTGCAGCAAAGATGTCCTGGTAAACGCGTCCTGGGCTCCTGGCCGTAGTTCCAATCTCCGTTTCCATCCATCACAGATGGAGCTCGAGTCATGGCGACGCCGCCGCCCGGGAACTTGAAGACAGCGCCGGAGCCATCGGGAACGTCTTGGGGCCGGCGGCGTGGACAGACTTTTGTCGACGTCGCCGTAAGCGTGCACGCCTGGATCACAGGTCCGGCATTGGGGAACTCCGTCCGAGCCGGCGCCCATGACAGCGCGCGCGCCGACTCTGTGGCATGCTTGGCAACTGGCAAGGGCACCTAGCTACTGCGGTCGCAGGACGGTGGCCGTCGAGCGGCACCAAGCTCCGATCCGTTGCCGTCGTCGCTGTAGAGCGCCGGCCAACATGTATGGCCCCCTGGGCGGTTAAGCTGGCAGGGACTCCCCGGCGAGGCCACTGGCAAGGCTCTAGTGACCGTAGGATCTAACTCTTGCGGCCAAGATCGATCGTCGGGAATAAAGTTGCAGGTCCTAGTCAACGACATGTCTCCACGGTCCAGGCGCGCTGGCCGCTCCCCAGTCCTCCACTCCTCCATGCATGATGCGCCGCGCAGAGGTTCATCCAGTGAACGCCGCCCAGGAAGCAGAGGTGCGGGCTCCGTGTCGGTGGCGAGGTCACGGAGAGCTCGGCGTTCGAGGCCACCGGAGCGGGAGCCATCGGGAACGGCTTGGGATCCGGCGCCCATGTACATGACAGCAGCACAGACGCCGACATGCGCATGTCAGGCAAGGGCTCCGTGGTTGGAGACTTGGAGGTAAGTTAGATTGGGAGGGAGATTCTCTTCCACAGAGGCTACCGAGGTCGGCGACCAGCTGGCTCTGCATTTCTTCGATGCGATGCCGGCGAGCAGCGCGTTCGCGTCGATGCACTCGGCCCCCATCGTCCTCTCGTCGATGCGCTGCACCGAGGTCCATCCAGTGAGGGAGGCGTCCCGGTAACTCCAAGACAGCGCCGCCGGCTGCTCTGCTTTCTCCCCGGAAATTAGCTACCACGGTGCGCCGAGGGTTGTGACCGTCGTGGTGCGCCGTGCGCGCAATGCAGTTCACGGACGGCCCGGCACCATGTCAATTGTCTGGCCGTGCCTTTGTTTTGTGGCGCCCTACAGCCATGGGTCGCGGACCTTGCAGTCGGGGAATTCTCAGCTGCGGCAAAGGTTCTCTCTCTTTTTTCTTTCCAATAAACAACGAATACTTGTTTCTTCAATGTATTCGCCATGCCTCTTTTTTCCCCCTTCTTGTCTCGGAACTGAATAAAGCCAATGACGACGTCTGCGCTTACTACTCACTGAAGGAACTAACCATGCAGCTGAAGGGGGAAAAATGCATGCTTTTGGACGGTTGCAAGCCAGTCGGCATGGGCAGTGAGTCCCCAGCGAGGCACCGGCCGGCACGTACTCGTACACACGAAAGACCGATTTGATGTCTCGTCTATTATATGACATATGATTAGGTGGCGACCAACACTCACCATCCACCCTTGAATTTCTTACAAATTAAACTGTTTGGTCTATCACACCCCAGAGCAGAGCGAAACTTCTTGTTAGCATGTCCACACATGTAAAAGTTTGCAAACTTTTGTAACTCACCAAAGCAAGACATTAGACATGGTGGTATGTTCAATGTGTTCCAACTCGAAAATAAAAAATCTGTGTGTATCTAGTCTCTATCCATATCTGACACAAACTCTAGAGCTGTACAAATTTTGTACAGAAAGAATATCTCAAGTATGCGTGTATTCTGTATATGCCACTATCCCAATTCCCAAATGATCCTTATTGCCCCTGGTTTTTCTATCTCGTCAAACTACCTCTAGCTAAGACGGGGCAAGCTGAAATGATAGCCAAACTGTCCCATGGACTCAAGGTTGGTTAGCCCTGTCACTGTCCGACAGCAGATCAAGCCGAGCCACCGGAGCTCCTCGCCGCCGCAGCCGCAGCGGCTGCTTTCCGGGCTGTGATCCCGATCAGGCAAATCTCAGTGGAACTTGGCGCGTCCCAGCGCCCTGCCCGCGCCTTGAACGCCTCCATCTCAGCGACGCACTCCCTGGCCCCCATCCTCGCCACCTTCCTCCTCTCCGTCGCCGCATCAGCGCCGGCGGCCGCGTCGAACACCTTCTCCCACCCTTCCTCCCACGGCCCTGACGCGTCGCAGAGCTCGACGGCCGTGCCGTTCCGGTGCTCCATCCAGCTCCACCCGCTCTCGAGCGCGTCCACGCTCCGCGCCGCGCACTCGCCGCGGCACGCCGGGCGGCGGCACGGCCGGCACTTGGCGCCGCTGAGCGGGCCGGCGCTCGCCAGCGACGCCACGGGCACGCCGTACCCGGCCGTCGGCGGGAACGTGTAGGACCTGTCGCTGAGCACGCAGAACGGGAGGCGGCGCTCGATGCCGGCGACGCCCGCGACGTCGAGCTGCGCCCGGAACGCCGCCTCGGAGTTGAGGCCGTGGTAGCCGGCGGCGGCGAGGCGCGGCAGCATGGAGAGGCGGGACAGCGCGGCCTCCGTGGCGCGCCGGCTCCCGAAGCCCAGGCGGTCGTTCAGGCCGCCGAAGCGGGAGCCCTCCGGGACAAAGTAATCGGTGTCTATGTTATTCTCATGGAATGACAGTCTGATCCAAAGCAAATTGTACATATGCATCCACATCAATGAGTGCACAAGACAATCAGGAAAGATGGGAGGGAAGAGAATCAAACGCAACAGGGCACATACAAGAGTGAAAGGAGGTTGATTTGAGCAGTTATCGTATCACTGCCAGAAGCAGAAGACGACGGTCGTCGCCGCCGATCATCGATCGTACGATCCCGACTGCCGGATCCGGCATTAACGCAGCTTGGCTGTGCAGTGGGCATGTCCGCCCACGTCTTGAATGCCTCCTCCATTTCCTTGCCTCCGCCGCGCACTCGTCGGAGCCCAGCCGGCGGCGCGCGACACGGCACCCTGCGCCGGACGGGATCGCCGGCAAACGCCTTCCGGCCGCGGTTTGAATCCCCGTTGCCGCCGCAGAGCTGGAGTGCCCCGCACCAGGCGACCGCCGCCTCCGGTGTCTCGCCACGCGCGCCGGCAGGCATGGGCTCTCCGGCGACGCCACTGGCACGACATACCGGTCGGGCGAGTGCGGGAACGTGCAGGTCCGGTCGCCGGAGATGCAGCACGGGGACCGGCGCGCTCCCGGCGACGCCGTTAGCTCCGGCGGAGTTGGAGGGTGGACGGGGGGTGGACGGTAAATGAAATACCGTCCACCCCCTTGGCCCCCTCTTCGACGTTGGATCAGCATCGTGCGGCCGAGATCGACGTTCGTAGATGCAAGCAGGGGACTGTCCTGACGCGCTGGGCCGCTGTCGACCGGGACGACGACGCGCTGCGCGGGGCTTCATCGTATCGTTGAGGCCCACGCCGCCCAGGAAGTCGGCGCCGCTGGAAGCAGAGGTTCCCCGTCGGTCGCCATGAGCTGGCGTCGCCGCTGCTCGCGATCATGGCGTCCCTTGAGCCGCCGGCTCCTGCGCGTGCACGCGTTTCGTGGGCACGACCCACGTCGGCGTCGGCGGCCATGAGCAGCGCCACTGCGCACGGACGGGGCTGCCCCTTGCGCCGCCGGCGTCGGATGAACGGCACGTTGGCGCTGGCATCGAGGGCTCTTCGCGACGAGGATTCGCCTCGTCGAAGAGCTAGCACCGCCCGGAACACGCCACGCACTGCCGCCGTGCCGGGCATAGAGACCGTTGTTCGGAACGCAACCCCGTGCGCAGACAGCCGGCCGGCGTGGCTGCGCCAGTGTCATGCGCAGACAACGTCGAATAAGTTGTCCGCAATCAATAAATCGATCTCGGCTTGTAGCTAGAGGTCCTTCCTCATGTCAACATGACACTTCATGATAAGAGTTGTAGGTGGATTGGCTCTTTTGGATCCATTTTTGTATGCTTTCCAAAACTCCCTGTAACCTTTTGAAACCAGTTTAGGTTGATACAACTGTTTCTATTGCTAGAAAAAATTGTGTGAACAGAGTATGTAATCGGAAAATGCTTGTCACAATTGGTTAGCCTATTATCTGTCAAGAAGGTGGGCACTTTGCTTTTCAATTGCAAGTTATCACAGGAAGTAGCACGTGAAAAGAGAGGTAGCAACGCCAATTTGGTCAGCCAAATTTATGAACATGAAGATTTCATTTGAAATGAACGTTCAAATTCCAGGGCAAGACCGATAACTTAATATGAAACTGAAGGCATCTAGAGCAATTAAATTGTGCTGTTAAAATAAAACGGTGCGGCAATGGCTAAATATTCCGAAAACTTGTGAGATTTTTCTTCCCCTACAAATGCCAATTATTGGTAGAATGGTTAAGTTCCAGCAGCATTTGCCCGTGCCTGCAGTGGCGTCCGCCGGCACCTCCATCGCCTCCGCCGGGCACTCGCCGGAACCCAGACACCATGCGCCGGATGGCCGCGGCCGTCACTCCGTCCCTCCGATCCGGATTCCGGAGGCATCGTCCGCGAGCACCTCCCGGCCGTGGTTGCGAGCTCCGTTGCCGCCGTCGCAGAGCTCGAGTGCTCCGCGCGACCGCCGCCTCCGGTGCGGTGCGGCAGCCACGCGCGCCGGGCGAAGACATGGCCCCGTCGTTAAGCTGGCATCGGAAAGTGCGGGAACGCGCAGGTCCGTGAGCCGGCGCTCCTGAGCGACGCCGCGAGCTCTGCGCGACGAGGAACGCCGGACTTGGGGGTGGACGGTAAATGAAATACCGTCTACCCCTTGGCCTTTTTTGGCCGTAGGATCCGACTCGTGCGGCCGAGATTGATGCGAATAGCTTGACGATCTCGTGTGCTGGGCCGGGGCCCGTTGACCCACGCGATGGATCGCAGCGACCAGCGACAAAGACGATGATCCCTCCGGATGACGATGGTAGGATATCGAGCTAGAGTACCCAGTTTATGAGCCTGTTGTAGTCGGGGATTTTGATACAAGCGGACCTACGCCTGACCATCCGGATCCCTCCGTCGTCTCCGTCGCGTCCCACCTCGACGGCGGTGATGACCACCACGGTGCCCCGCGTCTTCCAGAGCTTGTCAGTGGGGTCTGTGGCGAAGAATCCTTACGGTGCACAGCCTGCCGCGCCCCACGTGCACGACGGCGGCGTTCCTGCAGAACCACTCCCCGGCGGCCTCAAAGTCTTCGAACGTGCCGCGCACCTCCGGCGGCGACGTGGCAGTGGCCTGTGGCGAGGTCGGCGGCGACGAGGCGGCCGTCGGGCGCCGAGGAGATGCCGAACCAGAGGCCGCACCCGCCTCCGGCCGTCGCGCACCGCCTTGCCGCGGAACGGGAGCGCCCAGTCGCCTTCCTTGCGCCACGCGCGGCGCGCCGTGTCGAACGAGTAGGTGCCGACGCCCTGGGTGTAGGTCCAGACGGCGCCGGAGCCGGCGACGGCGTGGGAGACGACCTGGGCGCCGGCGTACCTGGGGTCGCGCACGTACGGCGGCTGCGGGAGCTTGTGCCACGACCAGTCCTCACGGTGGGGCTCGTAGACGAGGGCCTCGAAGTCAGCGCCGCCGCTCCCGGAGTGGGATGTGGTCGAGGAGGTACAGGTTGTCTTCGGCGCCGGCGGCGGGGACCGTGGCGGAGAGGGTGTACCACTTGCGGTCGCGGAGCGCGGGGCCGGCGCGGACGGCGCCGTTGGCGGCGTCGTAGATGAGGGTCCGGCGGAGCTCGTCGATGGACACGACGCGGCGGTCGCCGAGCGGGTGGAAGTTCATGGCCTCTGTGTCCTCTCATTTCCTTGTGTCACTGGTATGCCTAACCTGGCCTCTGTGTCCTCTCATTTCCTTGTTGCTTCTTGCAAATCTTCGTTCTGCCTGATATGCTGCAATGGTATTTCTTTGAGTTGAATCTGTACTGAATTATATTGCATCCCACCACCATGGTAAAACTTAGTGCACATCTTCTAGAAAATTGTCAGCAATACTAAATGTTGTTTGCAGCTTACTGTGAAATTTCTGAATACTAGACGTTATTCAGTGACTTTGTACTTAGTTTGATTGCACCGTTCCGTGGTCCAAATTTTGTTCACAACCTTGTAAAAAAATTGTTAATCTAATGCTAGCCTAATGCAATTCCAGGGCATTTCTTCTGAATAAAATGGGGGAGCTAACGTCTTTATGGAACTACACTAAATCGGATGTCCTAGAGCGTGTTCCTGATAAGAATGGAAAGAGACTGGTTGGGGAGTATTCTTGTGACATTTATTGGATAGTCATGGAAAGAATAAAAAGGTTGGTCAGATCAATGGCACAAGAAGTTGATGATGTCCACAGGGGAGGTTCCTGTTTGTCAAGATTTGACCATAAAAATTGGGACGTGACAAGCACTGGTCTTGCAGTGTACGAGGGGCTTCGTCTTCTCAATAAAACAGATCAGCTTATCATACAGAACTACGATGATCTCCACTCTGTGGTTCGGAATACGATCTTCAGAAAGTTCACAATTCAGGAAATACCAGCGGATTTCAAGGAGTTTCTGTCTTTGATGAAGCACAGGCCTCTGGGCAATGGCTATCTCATTAGAAACTTTGCTGCTTTGATTCCTCTGGGGAATCGAATCCTGTTTTTCATGAAGGCTTTTGAGCATATAAGTTTCTTCTTGGATTCCATGGATAAGGACATGAAGAACAGGATAATGAGAAAGCTTCCCTATTCTAAGAGATGGTTTGATATACTTAAAGGGAACCACTTGCTAGAGTATTCATTTAAGTATAAAGCCCGAGAATGCACCGAAACTTAGTAATCCTCCCGAAAAATTACGCTTGATTCGGCCCAAATGCGAATTTTTGGCCTATTACTATGCAGCCCACAACTAATAAGCAAGAAAACAAAGAAACTTAAGTTTTCTTTATAACAAACTAAATCAACCAGACGAAGTGGGCCAAATTCGGTCCAGCTCACTTAACTCTGATGCAATGTTACAATATCGCAGGAGAAACTCTGTTCTGCCGCGGTGTGTCGATCATACAAAATCAGCCATATATCATATATGCATGGCCGCAACCCCCCTAATCTACCAATGATGGAAAAAGCAGAGCCCGCATTGAGCTTTGTGCGGGCTCTGTACGAACTCCTGGATCTGCTAGTGCCCCTAGCAATGTTAACTTTGGTGCCATTTGAGTCTATCACACCTAAGCTGTTGACCACCCAGAAAATCACACTGCCTTTGCAACCTAGCGAATGACCTCCCAGAGAAACACCATCACTTTGTCAGACTGTAGTTAGACGCCCTTCTATCTCGTTCTGCAAAAGTTGATATAAAATTATTAGTAAAGACTGCAAACAACTTGTTCAAGCAAAGGCAAAATTAGCATGCCATAAAGGGCTGATAATGCATAGTTGCGACGGTACCACTTCAAGCTAGGTCCTACAGATGCAACTCAGACATTAAAGAAGAAGAAACTACTGATCCCTTCACTTTGTTAAACTGCTGGGAAAAAAACTGATGTTTCTTTGTTTACACAAGTCAGTAGTGACATATTTATGATTCTGCACGAAAGACATATAGCAAACAACTTATTCAGACAAAAGCTCAATGTGAACTACAGTGCCCAAGTAACATATATTAAAAGAAATTCAAAACAGAGAAAGCGAATATGAAGTATAAACCGTACACTTACATGACTCAGTGATGAAACCGTCTTTCAGGAATCCGAGCTGGCTGCTGGTGGCTTCAAAACATCTGGGTCAAAGCTGAACAGCAGGTGGGGTTTCAAACCCTCCAACTGTTTTTCATCATGAAGGGCTTCTTGCATGCCAGTCAAATACAGAGGGTACTTCACAACGAAAATCACTTCATACTCTTCAGCAGTGTATCCCCCAACCTCAAGAATCTGAAAGCATGGGTCCATCCTATGGTAATTTGAATCACGGTAGTATTCCATAAACCCCTCAGGCGATCCACTATTGTGTTTCCCATGGGAACTAAGCACTGTTGGGAGGAAAAAATCGAGCGTAGGGCCGCGGTTATGGATGCAACAACAATAGAAATAATTCAATGGCAGCCAGCCTACAGACAAAACACCAACATACGGCTAGTTCCACTGGTGAATAAGTTCGATAGTTGTGACTGATTTTAGAAAAAAAGATATAATAAATCAGAACAAGCTCGTTGTGGTTGAAAAACAGATAAACAAAACCGACGGAGACTTTCAAAATCGAGTGATGAAGCCACCCACACACACTAAGAAAAAAAGGTACATCTATATGTATGCTTGAGTCATAGATAACGTCGTCAACAACATAACAAGAAGCAGCACACTTGGGTAACACCATGGATTATAGGAATCCAAGTTACCATCATGAGAACCTTTTGGGGGTGAAAAATAAATAAGATTTGCATGCACCATGAGAATTGATTGTTGGCTCCCTTGCCGCGGCCATCATGCATGCATGGGATATGATTTAGTTATACCTCCCTCACACATAACATTACATCGTGTGGATCGATATAGGAGATTAGTAACTAGTAGGAGAGCTAGAGCACCCAGTTTATGAGCCTGTTGTAGTCGGGGATTTTGATACAAGCGGACCTACGCCTGACCATCCGGATCCCTCCGTCGTCTCCGTCGCGTCCCACCTCGACGGCGGTGATGACCCCCACGGTGCCCCGCGTCTTCCAGAGCTTGTCAGTGGGGTCTGTGGCGAAGAACCTTACGGTGCACAGCCTGCCGCGCCCCGCGTGCACGACGGCGGCGTTCCTGCAGAACCACTCCCCCGGCGGCCTCAACTCCTCCCACGCGCCGCGCACCTCCGGCGGCGACGTGGCAGTGGCCGTGGCGAGGTCGGCGGCGACGAGGCGGCCGTCAGGCGCCGAGGAGATGCCGAACCAGAGGCCGCACCCGCCTCCGCCGTCGCGTACCGCCTTTCCGCGGAACGGGAGCGGCCAGTCGCCTTCCTTGCGCCACGCGCGGCGCGCCGTGTCGAACGAGTAGGTGCCGACGCCCTGGGTGTAGGTCCAGACGGCGCCGCCGGCGACGGCGTGGGAGACGACCTGGGCGCCGGCGTACCCGGGGTCGCGCACGTACGGCGGCTGCGGGAGCTTGTGCCACGACCAGTCCTCGCGGTGGGGCTCGTAGACGAGGGCCTCGAAGCAGGGCCGCCGCTCCCGGAGTGGGATGTGGTCGAGGAGGTACAGGTTGTCTTCGGCGCCGGCGCCGGGGACCGTGGCGGAGAGGGTGTACCACTTGCGGTCGCGGAGCGCGGGGGCCGGCGCGGACGGCGCCGTTGGCGGCGTCGTAGATGAGGGTCCGGCGGAGCTCGTCGATGGACACGACGCGGCGGTCGCCGAGCGGGTGGAAGTTCATGACGTGGTTCGGCTCCGGCGGCGGCTGGAAGCGCGCGACGGGAGGGGGGAGGGGGAGCGCGTCCATGGATTCCGGGTCCGGGTCAGCAGGCTCGGAGCCGAACAGGGGATCCACGTCGATGTGGTGCAGCGCGTAGGTCTGGTCACGGTGGTCGGTGAAGCACAGGTGAACATGCCTCCGGCCGCCTGCCAACGTCGACGCAGCCGCCATCGTCGATAGATCGCTTACGGCTTGCTGCTCTTGTTGGTATCAGCAATGATGGAGGACCCATCGATTCGTCGTATATATAAAGATCGAGCTCCGATCCTGGTCGATTCCGAGCGGGAGCCGGATCAAAAATCCGATCCCTGTTTTACACCGTGCAGATATTATATTATCAAAGCGAAATTTTGGCTTCTACACGCTCAGTTGGGTCTATCCAGGCCGTCCAGGAGCGTCCTTTGATGAGGATCTGTCAGATGTTGTCAGCGTGAAGGAATCTCAGTATTTTCTTTTTCGGCTGATACGTTTCACATATACTTCCATATACACGTATCCTCGTTTCTGGTGCCATACTCCCGACCCATCTGCTCTCGTCCCTTGCTTGCATCTCCCTCCTCGCTCGCCTCCGCCGCCGCCTCTTCCTCCATTATTCCGCGCGCTCCCCTCTTCCTCCCCAGTCCCCCGTCTTCAACGCCACCGCCGTCCTACTCGTGACCGACGACCTTCTGCTCGTCAGCCTCTTGCTCCGCTGCTCGCCGACACACTCTCTTCGTCGCCGCCGCACACCGCTGGATCCTCGCCACTGCTGCTCGCCGCCGACCACTGCTGGTTGCAGTTCATCTACTCGGCTCTCTACTCGCCGCCACCTCTTCTCCTCGACCTACGCTGCAGTACCGCCGCCGCCGGATCTCCCCCCGCAGCTCTCATCTTCTCCCACTACCAGACCTGCCCCCCTGAAGCTCTCCCTGTTCCGTCGCCGCAGCTCCAACTTCTCTTTCCCTCAACTCTTGTCCGGATCAAAATCGTCGCCGCCGCCTCGGGCACTGCCTCCGCTGTTCCTCTCCTCAACTCCTCCGTCCTCTCTCCACGCTTGCTCGCCGTCGATCCGCATCCGTCGTCACCACCTATTTCCTCCGCTATCTCTCCTTGGCCGTTCTACATCTGACACGACCATTCCTCTCTTCCGACCTCTCTCCTCGCTCGCTGCTGCCGATTTACATCGCATTCATCCATCCAGCTCCGACAGTTTAGCCTCACATCGCCAGTTCGCCACACCTGCTGCACGACGGCTGGATTCGGCGACCATCAAGCCAATCCTCCGGCCAACTACGACAGTTGAGAAGGTGAGATACAGTCTATGGTTGTAGCAGTTTTTTTTTTTTTTGAATCCGCTAGCTTCGTTCTATTTTCCAGCAGATACCTTCGATTCCTACATTGTAGTTTTTAGCTGCCTTAGCATGCATCTGCTCATGCATGTTGTAGATTTCTTTACATCTCCTGTTGCACAAAAAGAGTAAAACGCTACTCTGATTTCATCTGTCAAACCAACCACCATTTTTTCCTCCATTATGTCCTATATTTAAATTACTAGCATACCAGTCCCTAATTATGCATGATTTTTCTACACTTAAAGTATCATTACCTCTGGCAATGCCTTTGTTGATTAGAATGCATGTCCTGGTGTGGACAGATGTCGATCTTCATTCTGAATATTTCCACCTGTGTTCTTTTGCTAGCACCTAGGTTTTGCTCATTATATGAACTTGCAGCATGTCAGCCCAATCAGCTCCTACTCCTTCCATAAACAAGATTGCCGCTATGTTAAGCTTTTATAATATGTGACAACTTAGATGTATTCCTTATTTTTAGATTTTCTTTCGTTTTTTTATGGATTGAGTAGCCTGCATATTGACAACTTGTTTTAGCATTAGGCCCTTGTATACACTTGTATACATCTCCTATCCGAAATTTGTAAGTGGTACTATTATTGTAATGGCACTGATTCTGAGCATTTGGTACAGATGCAGTAGGCCCATTCCCACTTATTTTAGTCTCATGCCTGCCCAGGAAGCATCTCCATACTACTGGCTGGAGTTTATTTGCTAGCTCTCAAAAATATTAGTTTTTTCTTTCATTCTAGATGAACCTAAATAAGCACTGTCCCTTCTTATTTCAAATAAGCACTTGAATACAAAGTGGTCACTTATTATTTGGGCAATTCAATTGACAATCTGCAGGTTCATTGCACATCAGGTTCCACAACCACAAGATAGATACCCACCAAAAGCATGCACAACCTACAGACTCTGGAACATTAACCAAAAGGCACCATCCAGTTGTTAGCACCTACTAGCTGACTTCTTAGATTTATTCCAGAACCAAAAGTGCATATTTAAGCACTTTCTTCTTTTCTTCAGCTTTGTAATTTGTAAAGTTTAACCTCTGTGTTAGCATCTCCATTATGCTAGTACTCGCAAACAAACCATCCAGCATATTGCTAAATATTGACCCAATTATTTGCCAATACAAATAATGAACAAAAGGAATTATGAAAGACTCTTATGGCCAACAAAGCTAAGAATTTTCTTCAATTATATCCACAGTCACACCACCGCCGGATCAGTGCCTCGCCGCCGACGCTCTCATCTCTCCACTGCCTCCCCCTCCTCGCTCGCGCTCGCAGTTGAAAAGTTTTTTCGTTCTTTATAATTTGATTTGAGAAAAAGCTTGCCTGTCTACCACCTGATCTTGCGCCATTTATCTTGCATCCACGTTTATCTTGCGCCGACTTGATGTGTCTCAACTTTTGTGACGTTTATTAGTGGCATACAGATATATCATTTGCTTGAACCCCACTGATTTTTGCTTCAAGTAGTTGCTGTTTTTATTTTATATAGCAGGAATGCAGGATTAGCTTGATTTTCATAAAACTAGACTACGAACCCTTTTTCTTTTGAAATCCCATACATATAAACTCCAATGGCAATGTATCAGCACTGTTGCCATGATCTATAAGTAATTAATTTATTTGTATTTTTAGTCAGATATATTAGCTAAGATGGTTAAAGGTGAAAGCTGAGGGCAAGTTATAGATCTGACTGGTTCATTTTACCTCCAGCAAGGATATGTGTATTTTCTGGGATTAAGAACATATATATTCTAGTTCTTCTAGGCAAGGGTATGTATATTTCTAGGATTAAGGAGATATATATTCCAACTTTTGACAAAGACTGCATGCAAGAAAATGATGGAGCAAGAAAGTTCAGATATTCATCATAAAAAGTTCTAACATATATAAGCAATCATTTTTAATAGCTTTGCAGAAATCTTAACTTTAATATCTTTGCAGAAATCTGCAGTTTTAATTACAGTTCAATACTCTGTGTAGGTGCATTTCCAACAAGAGATTGATAGCCTACAATTTTAATTATTAATATGGTCGAGAAACAATGAACCACTTTCCTAAACAAATAATTGAGTTAGCCAAATAATTTGTAATCTGCAACAAGACACCAGTTCGGCAATAGCATGATTTTTTAGTTTGTTAGAGAAATGATTGTTATAAATATCAGTAATAGCGTTTAATAAACGAATGGGAATGAAAAATATATGCTGATAACAGTAGATGAATCCTGCTGCAGCTCCCAGAAGTTTGACAATCTAATGTGCATAGAACATTTCAGTTGCAAATACCGGAATAGTTCAAAAAAAATTTGTATGCATAGTTCAAAAAAAATCTATATGCATAGTGCATAAAACATTTCAGACTAAAGACAACTCAACAAAGCCTGCTGGCTGCTGATATACCTCATCCATGTTTCAAACAAGGAATCGAAGAACAACGAATTGCTCATACAAAATTTCTCAATAGGATTCAGTATGCACATATTCATGAAGAACATTGCAGATCTATTTACAATTTTGAAGAATCGATATAGCAGAGGGTGAAAGAGGAAGAGGGAGCTTGAGAACATAGTTTTTTGGTTTAATTAGCAGAGGGAGGGAGAGGGCCTGAGTACCAAGAAGCAGCGCAGTTTGTCCGCGCTGGCGCATGAAAATCGGCGGCGGCGGCACCTATCAGCGAGCGGAGGCTGGCGGCGGAGAGCCCAGGTGCGCGCAGATTTGCAGCTCCGGCGACCCAAGAAGCGAGTAGAGCAGCTGTAGCTAGCATGACGAGGAGAGGTGGCAGAAGGAGACAAGCGACCAGAGAGATGCGAGAGGAGGAGGACGGCGAGCAGCAAGCTACGGACGGAGAACATTTCAGTTGCAAATACCGGAATAGTTCAAAAAAAAATTTGTATGCATAGTTCAAAAAAAATCTATTTGCATAGTGCATAAAACATTTCAGACTAAAGACAACTCAACAAAGCCTGCTGGCTGCTGATATACCTCATCCATGTTTCAAACAAGGAATCGAAGAACAACGAATTGCTCATACAAAATTTCTCAATAGGATTCAGTATGCACATATTCATGAAGAACATTGCAGATCTATTTACAATTTTGAAGAATCGATATAGCAGAGGGTGAAAGAGGAAGAGGGAGCTTGAGAACATAGTTTTTTGGTTTAATTAGCAGAGGGAGGGAGAGGGCCTGAGTACCAAGAAGCAGTGCAGTTCGTCCGCGCTGGCGCATGTAAATCGGCGGCGGCGTCACCTATCAGCGAGCGGAGGCTGGCGGCGGAGAGCCCAGGTGCGCGCAGATTTGCAGCTCCGGCGACCCAAGAAGCGAGTAGAGCAGCTGTAGCTAGCATGACGAGGAGAGGTGGCAGAAGGAGACAAGCGACCAGAGAGGTGCGAGAGGAGGACGGCGAGCAGCAAGCTACGGACGGAGAACATTTCAGTTGCAAATACCGGAATAGTTCAAAAAAAAATTGTATGCATAGTTCAAAAAAAATCTATTTGCATAGTGCATAAAACATTTCAGACTAAAGACAACTCAACAAAGCCTGCTGGCTGCTGATATACCTCATCCATGTTTCAAACAAGGAATCGAAGAACAACGAATTGCTCATACAAAATTTCTCAATAGGATTCAGTATGCACATATTCATGAAGAACATTGCAGATCTATTTACAATTTTGAAGAATCGATATAGCAGAGGGTGAAAGAGGAAGAGGGAGCTTGAGAACATAGTTTTTTGGTTTAATTAGCAGAGGGAGGGAGAGGGCCAGAGTACCAAGAAGCAGTGCAGTTCGTCCGCGCTGGCGCATGTAAATCGGCGGCGGCGGCACCTAGCTGACAGAAGGCTGGCATGCAAAGGTGCTTGGTAAAGTAGTTGTGCTAAATTTACTTAGAAAAGAATTGCCAAAAACAGACACTGAAGGTAAGAAGTAGTATCCTTCACTTCCAACTGCTAATAATTTCCAACAACACACTCCCTCCGTCCTGAAATACAAGGCATCCTAGAATTTTTAGAATAGATTAAAGAGGTGAGCAAATGTCTCATATGCCCTTAGCAAATGGTAATACAAGGCAAGTTTTCTAATTAGAAAGAGAATATTTGGCAAGTTTTCAATTGAGTTGATTGAGTTCTTGCAAAAACCTCCTAGAATGCCTTATAACTGGGGGCAAAATTTGAATCCTAGAATGCCTTGTATTTCAAGGCAGAGGGAGTATGAAAGAAGGTATTGATAACTGATAACTCTGATTTATAAGCATATTCCTCATCTTTCACAAAGTAGCCTGCAGGCTACATTACTGTTCTGCTTGGTGAAATAGGCTGCCCTCCCAGTAGTGAAATGCCAGCAAGACTAAACTAATGCAAAGTGCAGCAATAAATATGCAACCGGCAAAAATCTGTTAAGTAGGTGATAGATAAAAGCCAGCAGCAATATTACCTTGAGGAATTGAGGTACCTGGATAACTCACAGGGGATGAAGCGCTTGGGACAGATAGACCTTTCTTGAGTCAAGTCAAAGTCCACTTTTCCACGGTCTTCCATTCCCTTGATCAACGGAGAAAATGACTCCACGGTTTTGGTGTTCATGTTAATGGTGACCAGCCACATCTTCTTCAAGGCGCATCCAAACTCGATGAGAAGGAAGTGCACTAGATGTGGCCTGGCGATGTTCACTTGGGGGAACATGGGAATTCCGCGTGGAAGGCCATCACTGGGGTAAGTAGACCATAGCTGCGTGGAGGTTACTGTGCTGTCCTTGTTCCACAACATTCTGCCTACGGCATCCTTGTTCCACACCGTGCTGCCTAACCTGTTCTTCTTCAACGCCATGCTGCCTAATGGGAGGGTGTGGCAGGTGATGGTGAAGGAAGCACCGGGTTTGAGCGCACCATAGCCAATACCATCATCACGGGCGACATCGACGAACTTGAGCACACTGCCAGCGTCGATGACGGACACACCACGGTACAACCAGCTGGATGCGATGCTGCGATTGTGAGTAGAAGGGAACTCCTCCAGAGGGAACCGGATGAAGGAGACCGTAGGGGTGGGCCCTCCGAACAAGTCACAGAAGAGGATGCCTCTGTAGTAGTCGATCCAGCACAGCCAGCGATCTGAGGGGATGACTGCATCTGTCTGCCACAAGGTGAGTTGCCTGAAATCATCGGGGTTGTCACTGTGGAGGATGGGTACTCGATTGGAGTCCCATTTGCCCAGGCCAGCTGCTGACTTGAAGCAACAGATATCAGCATGGACTGTGTTGCTGAGCTTGAACAGCTTCAGCTCTGCCACCGCGAATTCACCCCCACCTCGGCACAAGAGACCCATGGATCTGACTGCCAACATGCGCTGCCTGGCTGGGGCTCCCTCCTTGGCAGGCGTAGTACCACGACGAGGTATGCGCCTATCGCCGCGGGCATAATCAATGTGAGGCTCGGTACAAGGTGGGAGCAATTCGAGCGAGGAAGGGTTCTCGGCGTTGTAGATGTAGAAGTCCTGTACCGTACCTAGTACAGGGGTCTCGGTAGCGACGCGAAGCAGGGCGAGATGGCGGTGGGTCGCCAGGATGGCTAACGGTGTCGCCTTGTCGGGACCTAGGAACCCCGGCTCCGGCAGGTGCGCGTAGAGGCGCGAGATGAGCGGGGGATCGGCGAGATCGAAGGCGATGCGGAAGACGGCGCCCCAGGAGGTGGTGGCGGACGCCCTGATGGGTGCAGAGCTCTCATCCGGGAAGGACTCGTCATCGTCCCTGCGGAAGACGAAGGGCTCCAGAAGCACCCAGTGGGGGAACCCGGCGGCGGACATGGCGACCGACCTTTGACATAGATTTGGGAATCACAATTAGGGGAGCCAAGGGGAATCTCTGTGAGAAACTGAGAATAAATCGGGGGATTTGTAAGGTGATGGGGTCAGGTGTGCCTTACCGACGAAGAAAGGAGGCGGCGGCCGGAAGGAGAGAGGAGGCGGCGGCGGCCGGCAAGGAGAGAGGAGGCGGCGGCGGGCGGGAGCGGCGATCCGGCGGCTTACAGATTCCAGAAACCAAAACGGATTTAGGGCTCGTTCGGTTTATGTGGATTGGTTCCACCCCGATTGAGATCAATATAGTATAAATTGTACGATGGTTACAATGAGAGACCGGAATTTATTCTAGGTGAAAACCAATTTGCTCATGATACGGACAACAAATGACCGGGAATCAATCCACTAGTCAAGGGGTGGGGAACCAATCCGGGCCTTTTGTTGTCCCTATCATGAGTAAATTAGTTCTCCAACCGAAATAAATCCCGGTCTCTCACTGTAACTATCATAAATTTTATACTATATTGATTTTAATCCGGGTGTAACCAATTCACTTGAACCGAACGAGCCCTTAGGGTTACGAAGTTGGCTCGCGGCGTGGTTGGGTATACGCAGGACATCAACTTCTTCTATACGAGGCCATGTGCAGGTTGGGCCATCATTGGGCTTTTCAGATCGG
Source organism: Urochloa ruziziensis (assembly GCA_015476505.1). Classification (NCBI taxonomy): domain Eukaryota; kingdom Viridiplantae; phylum Streptophyta; class Magnoliopsida; order Poales; family Poaceae; genus Urochloa; species Urochloa ruziziensis. The sequence goes on along the minus strand of CM027123.1, from coordinate 50,424,953 downwards.
GGAGCTGTTAGACTACTGGGCCTCCTCCCTTTCCATAGCGTGCTTCTTGGGCCATCCTATACATCTTCCATGACATATGCTTTTCCCACCTTTCATTCGTGCAAAACATCACCACCGTTGGGCCTTCATCTCCAGCCCTAGCCTCCCGTGCCTACCAGCGCCACCGCGGCCCCACCGTCGGCCGCCACGGCCTCCTTACGCGCATCCGCGGGCTCCCCGTGCCTGCCGCCGCCACCGGCCGCCTCGGCGTCGCCCGAGCGTGGGTGAGTGCTGGGCCACTCCGCTGCCTTGCACCGTCGCGGCCTACCTGTCGCGTGTCGCCGCCACCCGCCGCGCCCGGTGCCACCCGAGCGCAGATGAACGTGGAGTCTCCCTGCCTTGCGCCGCCGCCGGCCGAACGTCACGGCCTCCCCTCACGTGCTGCCGCGAGTCGGTCGTGCCCTCGGCCCCGGCATCGGTGTGGCCAAGCTGCTGCTAGCCGCTGGAGCTTCCGCTGTCGGTGTTCTACCGGCAATCCCACCTATGGGTATCCCTAGATAGTAGAGTTTTCATAGAGTGTTTATCGATGATCAGGCGAGTCTTGAGTTGAGTTGAGTTGAATAGACTGAACTTGAATCTATCAGACTTGTTCAACCTAATCAATCTATCTTGAGAGGGGTCCCTGACAGGCCTTATATACTTGGCGGGCAGGATTACACATGGAAAGAATACTTCCTAGTCGAACTCAAGTAGAACATGTACAACCCTCGCCTCTGACGAGTACTTTCATATATACGACTGGTTTCTATATCTTTTGAAGTCTTCGCGCCGTCTTGCATCACGGACTGTACTCGTTGCCTTATTCTCCCTTGGAGTCTTCTTGCGTCCTTGTGGGTCCAGGACTCTATGTCCGACAAGCCCACGAGCGCTTAATAGCCGAGTTCTTCTCTTCAGATGGGTGCTGGCCTGGTTGGTTCGAGTACTTTTCGGAACTTTCTTGAAGATCTTCGAGTACTTGTTTGGACTACAATCTTTTCTTGGCTAAATGCAAGGCTGTGAGGTGCTCCAGCCCTTGATTTTGAACCTTGAAGTTTTGATGGAGTGCGATTTGAAATCGCACTTCATATGAAGTAGCCCTCGAGCTTTAGGTTGAATCAACGAATCAAGCTAAAGGCCATGAAAAAATCTTCATGTCTTTGGGTAAAAAAGTTAAAAAAAAACTTTACTCATTGGTAGATGTGCCCTGTAGCCCCCGAGCCTTGAACCATATTGGGTACGTGGTGAAAATGGTCGAAAAGCACTCATGGCTTCTTATCTTATCTTTTTAAAGCTATTAATGGTAATCCTTGAATTTTGTAAAAGGAATCTTTACATGATTTTTTACTTTCTGGGATGTCTCCCAAAAAATAAAGGAATCATGCAAGGATTCTTTCTCCAGAAAACAAGAGAAAACCCCTTACTAACTTAAAAAGGAAACTATTTACCGGTGTGCCTTTGGGGTTATAAAAGTAACCTTTTGGGCCTTTTGGTTTAGGGCACACCGGTAAATAGTTTCCTTTTTAAGTTAATAAGGGTTTTTTAATAGAAACCAAATGCAAATAAGGGGTTTTTTAACCCTTTGGATCATAACCCCTTATTAACTTCACAGGGTTACGCGGAGACTTCACAAGAAATAGAAACCAGTCGTATATATGGAAAGTACTCGCCAGAGGCGAGGATTGTACATGTTCTACTCGAGTTCGACTAGGAACTACTCTTTCCATATGTAACCCTACCCACCAAGTATATAAGGCCGGTCAGGGACCCCTCTCAAAACAGGTCCAACTTCTAGATTCTAGAGAACAAGGTTCATTAGAGTCTACTCAACTCAACTCAACTCAACTCAAAACTCGCCTGATCATAGATCAGTCGTACTCATACTTTCACCCAGTGTAATAACAAGATTAACAACAGGACGTAGGATATTACGTCTACTTGACGCCCCGAACGTGTATAAATTGCGTTACACGCAACCATTGACTTCCTGATTCTAAAACACTCTACCAAAACTCTACTGCCTAGAGATACCCCTAGGTGAGATTGTCGGTAGAACACCGACATCCGGCACGCCAGGTAGGGGCGTTTTTAAGAATCCACTAGTGAAGTCAATGGCATCGACAAGACACGCAAGCACGCATCGCGGAGTCAAGGCGATCACCTCTGAATCATGGGAAATCAAGAACAACAGCGACGGCGATCTTTAGCGCCAACTCAAGCCCACGATCAGAATGAAGCCAAAAGTGTCAGAATTAGACATGCTCGTCAGGGATCTCGGCGGAATTCAGCTTTCCGAAACCCTGAACAAATTTGAGCAGAGCAAGACCCCGATCCCAGAACGAGCTCATACTGTGCCAACAATGGGAGGGTTGTCCGAAACCCGCACTATACCACAACCCCACTTGGGTGACAGATGTGTGTCGTTATAAGTTGGAAATCAACGTTCAATTGTTGGTCGGTATAAGTCGACGTCGAATCATCAGTCGTTATAACATGTTGTAGCATCTGCCTATCAGTCGTTATAGAAATTTAGGTTTTCCATTGAATCGTTGGTCGGGATTTCCGAATAGATAGATCAAACTATCGGTCGGCATAGTTGTGCCACGTGGCATTCCAAATGAAGAACACACAAAGAGCTGGTTTTTTTCCTTTTAATCGGGAATTAAAACTTATAACTAGTATTTCTTCATCATAGAGACTCCGAATTTGATGATTTTTTCGCGTAAAATTCTCTAAAATCAATATCTTTCATTTCATGACCTTTGTTTACATATTAATTGCTATTTTTTGAATCACTTTTAAATGGCTTATTTTCTTGGACTTTAGTACATAATAGAAACACATGTTTTTAAAGAACAATTTCTAATATACCTTCATATTTTCTAATATTATACTGAACATGAGGTTATGTCCAAATATGAGGTTCACATGAGTTCAAAAATGTTATGAGGTATTCAAATATCAAAGTTTGCCTTGATTTATATGAAACTATGTGAGAGATGTAGCTATTTGTGAACAATGTATAGTCTCACTTTGTCAAAGCTTTTAGATTTTTTATGTTAAGATTATACATTCATAAAATGATTCTATGCAAATTTATAGTGTATTTTGAGAAGTTTTAGATATCATTATCATTATTTTATAATAAATTGCTAGTAGAAGTTTGAATTCTAGTTAACAAGCGTTTGAATTTTTCATCGATTTTCAGGATATGAGCTATACTAAAACAGAGATACTTCAAATATATTTTTAAATATATTTTAAAATATTATTTGAGATACATATAGATCAAATTGTGCTATTTTAAAATGTTGCAATAAAAAAGAAGAATAAAATTGGATGGCCCAATTGTTCCTGGCCGTCGATCTAATCGATCTGATGGCCACCTGCCCCCGAAAACCCTAGGTCGTCCTCCTTCCCATCTTCTCCTCTCTGTCTCTTCCCCTCCACCGCAGCCTCCTCCTCTGATCCGTTCCTCCTCCATTTCTCTTCTCCTCCCCATTGACGCCCTCCATTTCCGATGCCCCGCTACGCGCCCCCTCTGCTACCCCTCCACCCCCCCCTCTGCTCGCCCCTAAGATTGCACCCTTGGAGCGTCGGCGGGGCGAGGTGTGCGGCAGCTCCTGGGGGGCAAAGCAGCAGCGGCCGGCCGTGGGGTCGTGCCGGCTGTTGGCACTCCTTAGCCTAACTAAATCCGCAAGCGCACGGAGTCCGATGTAGCCTTTCACCAGGGGAGTAAAGACCTGGATGTCAAATCCAAGGAACGGTAGATGCGACTAGTCTATAACTTTCCTAACCGGACCCACCAGGGGAGGAAAGGGTAAAGGGTGTAGAGAGCTTAACCTTAGTTAGCCACTCGTTACCCCAGACAACCTATCTTAATCTAACATGATCTGCTTCGACGGCTAGAACGGGAAGAACTCAGAACGAGATGAGAGAGGGGTTCTTCCGGGCTCAGCACTACTGTTATGAGTACACCCGAACGTGGTGGAGTACAAAGGACGGACAGGGCTGTCACCACCTGCCGCCTACCACTGCAGTTCCGTGGGGTGCAACACAACCTGAGGTGACTAGCCAGCACAGGCACCATGCCTAAGCTTTCAGCCACTGACCTCAACCCAACGCGAAGGGCTATAGAGGAAACCCCAAACAAGAGTCGCTGTCACTCGCGCAGACTCAGGTACCCGCAGATCATAGATAGCCAAGATAAATTGCTGAAAGTAAAGAGTAAACTAGCGAGATACTAAGGCAAGAGACCGAGGAACTTACTGAAGATATCTCTGAATCTTTATTCCTCGGGGGCGGAACAATGTTGAGGGAAGGCCGAGATGACTCCCGAACTCCCTCTACACGCTTGGCTGTCACCCAAGCACTCACCCACTACTCTCTCTACTCTACTCTAAGATAATAGTGGACTACATCTTGAGCCTTCTCTTCTCTCCAATGGATGGTGTCTTGTGTGGAGGTGAAGGGCGCCTTTTATAGCCCTCCAGGGGTGAAATCCTGCTTAGGGGTGATGCCAACTACTTGCTTAGCCTCCACGCGAAAGAGGAAGCGTAGAGGCCACGGTGGGAGGCCGGCCGGCCTGGCCCTGGTGCCAAGTGGCACCGACTTTTGCAGGGACGGCCTGGATGATGTCCTAAAGTCGGTAGTTGTTGCGTTCGGTTGAAGCTGTCCAAGAATCCTAGGTTGTGGGCCCTTCAATCCATGTTTATCCCACCCTAGGCCTTCCGGGTCCATTGATCAAACCGACATCAATTGCACGGCTCATGATCATCCTTGATACATTAGTAAACTTGTGGATCAACGCCGTGGCTAAAGGAGGAAAAAGTGGGCCGGCCGGCCTAGGCTAGGCCGGCCGGCCTGGCCCTGAGCCCAAATGGCCTCCTATTTTTCCAGTTTGCTCCTTCACTCACAAATTGTACAAAACTTGTGGAACTCATTAGTATAAATGATATTAGCATGATTATCACTATATGAGCATGAAATCCGAAGAAATGTTGGCGGTAAAAGTCATAGATATCGACCGCCAACACACCCCCACACCTAGACTTTGCTCGTCCCGAGCAAAGGGTTGATTTAGATCCAGAGGATCAAGCAAAGCCTAGGGTCATGAAATCAAGAGTATGCATAAGAATTATTTCAAAGCTTTCCCTCATACCTTGGATTCCAGGTGGCTAACACCTTCACTTTCACCTATTGAACCTCAAAATAAATCAATGGAGAGCCTGATTCCTCCTTCTCAGTACTTGGAGATTTTTTTTTTCAAAAATATGGAGGCATACTCTCATTGTCTCAAGCCACTCAGTCGCTCAAAGTGTTTGATCCTCACTAAGGCTTTTCAAGTAGCCTCACCTACCTCTACAAGGTTATATGTGTGGCTCAAGGTAGGGATCGATAGAAATGCTTATCTCTTCCATCTATGTTGCGAGATCAAATAACTTGTCTCTGAGAGATCATGTCAACCATGAACTTTGGTCAAGTGCAAGTGAATGTGGATGATGGATGATGAATGTCCTTGAGTGGTATTTGATTCTAGCTTCTTCCATCTTTCCCCTTCTTCTCTCTCTTTTTTTTTACTCGAGTAGGACCTCCCACTCATCTTTTTTTTTCTTTTCTTTTTTTCAGGGGGATGAAGAGCTGCTTGAGAACCACTTTTGATGGACTTTTATTCTATGATGGACTTTATTTGATGAAACTTGTACGTGAATGACCAAAGTGCAAGGAAGAACATACATGTCTCAGAAGGCACGATGTTTGATCAAGCTCAAAATGTAAAGATAGCTATGTGGAGTTTCAAAACTGTGTCATGCATGATATGGCTCTGGATGGGACTTGGCAAAGTTGAGCATGAATGAGAGTTGCCCCATTTTTTTTTGTTTTATTTTTTTTCATTTTCAAAATGAAACTCTCCAAGACTTTGAATTAGAAAAGAACAAGCCTCTCATGTCATTATATCGTAAGAGTCAATAAGCGAAAGATCAAGTGATCCTATCGTAAAGTTCCAAAGGCACATAGGTACTTGCAAAGAAATAAAGCTTATGCACATTTGATAAACATGTAGGATTTTCATCTCTTTCTAGGTGTTTCATTCAAATTTTAATTGTCGTGAACTCATGCTCGCATTTGGATTAAAACCAAGAAAGAAAATGGAGAAAGGGTTTCAAACCTCCGTGCGTAGTTAAATCTCAGCAGATGGCTGCCATGTGGTTATTTGGGCACGGGTGAAGACTGCTCGTCGATGTGTTGCTCGTCCTCTTTTCTGCGCACTTAGTATAGAGTTAGAGCTGGGGTGTGGTTGGCACACAAGTGTGCACCAACCACCAAAAGCATGGCAGGAACAAAGCAACATTTTATTCAAAAGGGAAATATGGGGGTGCTGTTGGAAAATAAATATCGGGAAAACAAAATGAAAAGGGAAATTGCAGCACCCAAACCTATACTAAGATAATGGCACATTTTAGGTCCGGCCATGACCATGGACTATGGTTGTAACTCGGATACTCATAGTAGTCCATCACTTCGAGTTCCGGGATGTCGGGCTCGAGGAATATTTTCAACTAAAAACATCCCTGTCATTGTCCTGGAGGAGAAGTGTAAAGGAAAACCTTCCTTCTCCATCCTCCAATTCAGCCATTTGATTTCATCATTTTGACTCTGGCTGATTGGGGGTCTCTATTTCACCTTTTTGTTCTCCTAATGGGAATGATGTTCTGTGTGCACAAAGTGTCTCGGGTGATTGCCCTTCCATCCCTTCTCTATGTCAGATTGTTCATGATATTCTGTTGATGTTTCTGATTGACTATCTGAAGATGGTACGGATTTGCGACCCGGTGATTTATTTCCAACCCGCTATTGCACTTCTAAGGCTGGAGTGAGAGTCTCCATCTCCTTATCCACAACATGAAGTGCTTCAACTACTATGGACGTTTAGTCCATGATCACCAAGATGCTCGTCAGTCCTTTGACTCAATGAGCATCGTGGGCACCACAAATACTCTTGGCATGTATGTGCTTGGTTGGTCAGGTGATCAGTCTGTCGAACCTTAGCACGAGGTTTATACGGAAGGAAACAAAAACTTCCGTAGCTCATTCTCTGTGAGAAGTGGAACCGACACTTAAGAATCTTGCGGGTCTCACATATGGGTTGCAGCGGTGGAGTAAACCAGTATGATATGAATCCCATTGGTTAAATCTGATAAGGTGAATGCATTCCTTCTCTCTAAGGGTGTTAATCCAAGTTTGTAAAGCTACCCTTGAGAGAGTATCATCTCATATGTTTGAACTTGTATCCTTGGAAGATGATATGCCACGCATTTATTTGCTCTCTTCCTTTTTTTTTTGAGTCGTGAAGCAAATTCATGAAGGAGTAAGAATCCAACGGATGAGTTGTGGCTTGTCGTCCTTCTTGGTCAGGTGATATCTTGGTGTAGCATGGTCCGTGTGCTAACACTTTGACATCGACCAAGTAGGGTTTGAACTTGTCATGGGTGAATACCACTACATACAGTTCCTTCTCCGTTGTTTGTCGAACTCTGGTCAATGCTTTTGATAATGATGATTTCTTGCATTGATCCAGCTCTGTCCCGATTGTATGGTTACTAGCGTTGCACATGATCTTGATAGGAAGAGTCCAATCAGGAGGTTGTATGATGGGGGGCCTTCTCAGCTGACACTTCTCCCAATTTGGGACAAGGTGGAGCCTTTGGGAATTCTCACGAACTCTATCCATATCCGCGAGGCATAAACCAAAGGTTGTCCATGGACTGAGACATCATCAAGGAATTCCTCCATGATGTTCTCGACAAGGACAAAGGATGTCCTTGATAATGGGAGAGAAGGCTGATATCATACACCTCTGTTGGTGCATTGCATAGACCAAACAATAAAGACAGGTGGAGGTAGATGAAAATTGACTAGTGCCTCACCACTTAAAGTGGGTGCTTACATGGGGTAAATAATACCCATATGCAGGTGTGCCTACCTCCCTCATCGCATCATTCAGCCAAAAGGTTGTTTGTCCGGTTCAAGCGATGCGATGGGTGTTGGGGTTGATCCCCGTCTAGTCTGTAGAGAATACCTAAAAATGGACCGATACTTCTCTAAGACTGTTGCAGCCTGCCGAGCCTCATTCTCTGTCAGTTTATCAATGATGATGACCGGCGTGCTGCGATTGTTGTGAAGAGGTAAATATCTCTATTCCAAGTGGAAGAGAGACATGTCTCAATCCAAGTGGCAGCAATCAACAACTCTAGTGGAGGAGGCTGTGGTTCTCCACCATGTCGAGCTTGACTGCCCGGTTCTGCCCCTGGGATTGGGTGAGCATCTGAAAAATATGCTCATTGGTTCTTCACGGGGTCTGTCTAGCCCTTTGCGATAATGATCGTGCAAGGCTGAACTCACTGATCATGCAAGGTTGATCAGGATGTTTTCTTTGTCAACTCTGAGCTATAGCTCGATCGTGATTAAGTTGACAAGATGCTCTATTGGCTGATCCAACAAGAAGATTTTGTCACCTTTGAGGATATCGAAGATGTGGAAATCTAGGATCACTCTGTTGCGCCCCTCAGGCACAACTCGGATAATTCCTTTGTTTTCCAACATCTGGCCGTTGATCCCTTTCAGGTGCTTATGAAAAATCATCGACAACTTCTTGTGTGTCAGTCCCCTCAATAGGTGGAGGGCATTAAAGCTAGGGTCGACTAGCTTCTGCTTCCTCTGTCATTCCTTGCTCGTAACCGCAGATAGACCCTTGGTCTGCGGTCGTGACTTTCGGAATGAATTACTCAGACCTTGAGCGTGCACACCTAACGTGGCAGATCCTTAAGGGAATTCTCTTGGTCTGGGGGTTTTTGTTCACTCACGTCGTGTGGTCGGAGGCGGTGGATCTAATGAAAGAGTGAGGATTTGCTGTTTGGTTCATGGGAAAGTCGGTGGGAGGGTCAGAAAACTGATCCTAAGGATGAGCACTATGTCTCAATCTACCAACGTTCGTTGTATGAGCACCATACCAAACTTCTCCCAGGTTGCTCCAAGTAGCTCATCTCTGAGCTTTGGGGATGGGATAGACAAACAGACAAACTTCAACGTTCACTTTGATCCAATCTCCTCCAATTCCTCTTGCACTCCGATTGTACCAAAACTTTGCTTCCCCCGTCAGAGAAAAACAGGAAGAGTTCCGTCTTGGTTCATCCCAGGAATGTTAGGAGAGAACTTCTCCTCATCTATTGCAAGGAGTGTGAACAAACGATGGCAACGAGATTAGGGCGGATCTCGAAGCCATCAGATAACGGGGTGGAAGGATGGTGGCAATTCCAAACACTCGCGAAATGGAACCGCCTGATAACTAGGAGAAAACTCCATGTGGTAGATGGTTATGGGGATAAAGTGTACGGCTAAAAAAAATCCAACACTAGTGTTGCTACCGTTCCCCGGCAACGGCGCCAGAAAAGCTTGTTGGCACTCCTTAGCCTAACTAAATCCGCAAGCGCACGGAGTCCTATGTAGCCTTTCACCAGGGGAGTAAAGACCTGGATGTCAAATCCAAGGAACGGTAGATGCGACTAGTCTAGAACTTTCCTAACCGGACCCACCAGGGGAGGAAAGGGTAAAGGGTGTAGAGAGCTTAACCTTAGTTAGCCACTCGTTACCCCAGACAACCTATCTTAATCTAACATGATCTGCTTCGACGGCTAGAACGGGAAGAACTCAGAACGGGATGAGAGAGGGGTTCTTCCGGGCTCAGCACTACTGTTATGAGTACACCCGAACGTGGTGGAGTACAAAGGACGGACAGGGCTGTCACCACCTGCCGCCTACCACTGCAGTTCCGTGGGGTGCAACACAACCTGAGGTGACTAGCCAGCACAGGCACCATGCCTAAGCTTTCAGCCACTGACCTCCACCCAACGCGAAGGGCTATAGAGGAAACCCCAAACAAGAGTCGCTGTCACTCGCGCAGACTCAGGTACCCGCAGATCATAGATAGCCAAGATAAATTGCTGAAAGTAAAGAGTAGACTAGCGAGGTACTAAGGCAAGAGACCGAGGAACTTACTGAAGATATCCCTGAAGCTTTATTCCTCGGGGGCGGAACAATGTTGAGGGAAGGCCGAGATGACTCCCGAACTCCCTCTACATGCTTGGCTGTCACCCAAGCACTCACCCACTACTCTCTCTACTCTACTCTAAGATAATAGTGGACTACATCTTGAGCCTTCTCTTCTCTCCAATGGATGGTGTGTCTTGTGTGGAGGTGAAGGGCGCCTTTTATAGCCCTCCAGGGGTGAAATCCTGCTTAGGGGTGACGCCAACTACTTGCTTAGCTTCCACGCGAAAGAGGAAGCGTAGAGGCCACGGTGGGAGGCCAGCCGGCCTGGTGTAGGCCGGCCGGCCTGGCCCTGGTGCCAAGTGGCACCGACTTTTGCAGGGACGGCCTGGATGATGTCCTAAAGTCGGTAGTTGTTGCGTTCGGTTGAAGCTGTCCAAGAATCCTAGGTTGTGGGCCCTTCAATCCATGTTTATCCCACCCTAGGCCTTCCGGGTCCATTGATCAAACCGACATCAATTGCACGGCTCATGATTATCCTTGATACATTAGTAAACTTGTGGATCAACGCCGTGGCCAAAAGTTTTGTATAATTTGTGAGTGCAGGAGCAAGCAAGCAAAAGCTGAGCCATATTTGACACAAAGCCAGGCCGGCCGGCCTATGCCAGGCCGGCCGGCCCCCTTCTGTGGCCAATTGCCACGTCCTTGGTCCAGGAGATCACAAACACAACAAAGATGATCATGAGACGTGCGATCAACGTCGGTTTGATCCAAAGAACCCGAAAGGCCTAAGCTACATTTGCATGGATTGAAGGGCCCACTAACATTGGATTCTCGGATAGCTTCGATCCAAAGCAACCGTTACCGACCTCAGGGTGCAATCCAGAGCGTCCCTGAAGAAGGCGGTGCCACGGGGCAGCAAGGCCAGGCCGATCGGCCTGGCCTAGGCCGGCCGGCCTCCCCCAGAGGCCGCCACCTGTCCCCCTTCACGTGGCAGTTAAGCAGAGGGTTAGCTTACACCTGACGCCTGCAACCGCCCCTGAAGGCTATAAAAGGGACCCTCCTTCACCTTGAGAAAGCATCCATCAAATCATCCAAAGGAGAGAAGAGTAGCTTAGTGAGTTTGTGCTCTCATCTTTAGAGTAGAGTAGGGAGAGAGTGGGTGAGTTGCTCGGGTGACAGCCGAGCTTTGTAGAGAGAGTCCGGGATTTCTCTCTCGGCCTCGTCTCAACATTTCCGCCCCCGAGGAATATATTCAAGAGTTATCTTCAGTAAGTCCTCGGTCTCTTGCCTTTAGTACCTCACTAGTTTACAACTTACTTTCAGCAAGTTATCATATTTATCTTTGATCTGCGGGTACCTGAGTCTGCACGAGTGACAACGACTCTTGTTTGGGGTTTCCTCTATAGCCCTTCGCGTTGGGTGGAGGTCAGTGACTGAAAGCTTAGGCATGGTGCCTGTGCTGGCTAGTCATCTCAGGTTGTGTTGCACCCCACGGAACTGCAGTGGTAGGCGGCAGGTGGTGACAGCCCTGTCCATCCTTTGTACTCCACCACATTCGGGTGTACTCATAACAGTAGTGCTGAGCCCAGAAGAACCCCTCTCTCACCCCGTTCTGAGTTCTTCCCGTTCTAGCCGTCGAAGCAGATCAGGTTAGGTATCGATAGTTTGTCTGGGGTAACGAGTAGCTAACTAAAGTCAAGCTCTCTACCCATTTATCCTTTTTCTCCTTGGTGGATCCGGTTAGAAAAGTTCTAGGCTAGTCGCGTCTACCGTTCCTTGGATTCGATATCCAGGTTCTTACTCCCCTGGTGAAAGGCTACATCGGACTCCGTGCGCTTGCGGATTTTAGTTAGGCTAAGGAGTGCCAACGCTCACCAAGGCATTAACTTGCCTTTCTTCATCCTACTTCTAATGATGGCTATATGTGGAGCTCAAGGTAGGGTATTAAGAAGAGGCATACTTGCATCACATGTATTGCAAAGTCAAAGAGCGGATCCAAAAAGAAATCAAATCATACAATCAGATCAAGATGTGCACGTGTGTGAGTATGATAGATGGTGGATGGAATAACAACTCCTTTGTGTGTCGTCTTTCTCCGTTAAAAAATCTTTTGAGAACATGGCTATCAGATTTTTTTTTCTTTCTTGGACCTTCATGTGTCCAACTTTTTTTTTCTCTTTTTTTTGTGGACCTTCATGTGTCCATTTTTTTCGATAGCCATGTCTCTTTTGTAACAATAACTGAGGAGTGAGACTTACACGTACATGATGGGGGATAAACGTGTACGTGATCTTGATCATGAAAGCATGAAAAGAATTCTCATAAGGGTCGCAACAATTTGACAAAGCTCAATGCAATGACAAGTAGCATATGTGTACATGGTTTTCAAGATAACTCAACATATGGCTTCGGTAGGACTTTGGCATATCAAAGAGGAGCTTTGCAAAGGGTTTTCAGATTTTCAAATAAATTTCCCAAGCACTCAATATTAAGAGTGAAGATCATATCTTCAAACCATATCTCAAACATCAACTACTTAGATGAACATGGTTCCCTAAAAATATTTATTCACAAGCATCAAGGTCATAGCAAGGAATATAACATATGCAAGCCAAACATGGGAACATGAAGGGTAGGCATAGCACCCTGATTTATTTTATCTTGAGATTGATTTAAATGATAGGAATTGAAATTCAGTCACACTCATGAATTAAGGAGCGAGAGGTGGAGTGCACATACCATCGTTTTTTTTCTTTGTCATGTTAGCGCAGTCGATGTTGTGCGACACCTTCGTGGGGGACCTCGAATGTGTACGTCGATGATGAGCTTGAGAGATCTCGCCCACACTTGTACTTGTGCTGGTACTGTTATTCAAAACCAAAAGATGGAAACAAAAAGAGGGGCTCTTCTGGTTCAAGAACCATGGAGCCTTTATTCGAATTCAAAAATATGATTCTCTTTTTTTTAATAGCGCAAGATGCAGGAACTAGCACCAATTTCAAACCAAGATAAGTTTGGTATAAGAGAAACTTACTTGGGATACTCACATGCCTCCCCACACTTGGAATTTGCATTGTTGTGCAACACAACCCATGTGTGTGGAGTTCAAGTTTCCTTTCGTAATCATTCTCTCAATAAAACTTACAACGGTATTGTAGTTGATGTAGCTCTCATGTTCAAAGGTGTTCATCGTTCTCCTTGATCTTCGCCTGAAATGGTTAGAGAGCAAAAATACCCGAAGGACAACTTTATCATAGAGACATGATCTTGCTTTTTATTCAAAAGGGAAATAAATACTAATTATCCGGGCTATCTCCCGGCAGTGCTTTGTTTATGGTCATAAGCTTGACCTTGGGAACATTCTCTTGCAGCTACCATCGATGATGTCGTTCCCGTCTCATCACCAAGTATCGATGTGTCATGAAGCTTTTAGCTGCAAGGTTAGGGCAACAGAGCAACCACGAAATTTGCAATGCTTATGGTAAACATATGCATCTACAACCAACCTTCTAAATACTTTGTAGAAGAGGACCTTGAGGTGGTTGTAGTCCTCGTGTGTGCTCGGGGCACCGGATGTGGCTAAGTTTGGAGAGGCAGTGAACGAGCATGGTCTATGTATGACTTCAAGAATAAAACTTCCATGCTCATCCAAGAGATTATTTTCCTTGGACTCCAAAGTTAGTGTTTTACAATCTTCCATGGCCCACTGGTTCACTATCTCAAGAGATTCATCGTGGAAGCTTGATGTTGCTTTTCGATCACGGTCAAAAACAACATAGTAAGGGCCAGTGGGAAGAGGCTCAAACTCGTTCGAGGGTGATGATGATCGTTCCTCTTCACAAAAGTGAAGGGTCTCTTCCGACTCGTAATATTTGAGAGCAGAGACCGCAACCTCAAAGAGAACAGGCTCGGATGATGTGAACGGAGATCCATGCATCATACTCTCGAACGGGTTTAACTTAGGAAGAGGCTTCGCCATAGGTTTTGCTAGACAAGTGGTAGTGGTGGCGAAGGCAGCTTCCCTAAGCTTTTCATCTAGGCTCCCTCGAGGTTTATCAAGGAGTTCTCGAACTGGGCAGCCTAGGAGTAGATCAAGATCAAGTATATCAAAAATGTGAAAGTCTAGGCTCACCTCGATCTTGTCTATCATGAGTGGCATGGCACATGCAACCCCCCGACATTCAAGGATGTGTCCAAAGGGACAACTAGTGAGGAGCTTGTCGGACGGCCTTAGCGAGACATTGCCCAATAGAGTGTACGCTAAGTGCCATGGCATCACATTAATCTCCATGATGGGGTTAAGATGGGCTTCTACGGTTATTCCCCTTATAGAACAAGGAAGGATCGTAGAGGGAGAACTAATCCAAATTTCTTCGGAATAGCATCTCGCTCCACACAACCTCTCCTGATTCATAGCCTCCTTAAGGGATGTTTCATTAGGAGGATCGGGAGGCAAAGGAGGTATCGTAGGCCTGTGAAAAGGATCTGTCAGAGAATTTTTAAAGTGATGGATTTGGACAGAATAGAGCTCTTCTCGAGAATGCTGGTCAATGTAGTCGGTGGCTTGGACCTTAGTAATTGTGTGCCTTTCAACTACGGGGAGTTTTGAGCTATCCCTGTACTCCAGGAATAGCTTGTCGTGGAAATCATAGGGGAAGGCACAACGAGAATCATGTAGGTCCAGATCATATTCTAGGGTTGGTTCAGGGAGAGTATCGGAGAGATGTGCTACGACTGGTGTGGATTCTTGTGATGCTCTCACATCTTCCGACGCGGATGTCTCTTCTATGGGCTCCTCAGGAATTTCTTCCGGGAATTCATCATAGATCCCAGTGTAAGGGGTGTTCTCTAGAATTTTGTCTAGAATGGCCCTCCCCTCACTAGGTGTCAAATGAGTGAAAGATCCTCCTGAGGACGAATCTAGGAATTTGGCTGATTCGATTTCGAGACCTCTTCTAAAATGTATTAGAAGGATGGGTTCAGAGATCCCTAGATCAGGACCAGAGGCCAGAGGATAGGTAAATCGAGCCCAAGCAGCCCCTAGTGATTCTCCTTCCCTTTGTTTGAAGGTAAGGATCTCGATTCGAAGGTCAGCGACCCGAGATTCAGGGAAAAAGGTTAGACAGAATTTTGCTCGTAGTGTCTCCCAACTTCCCTTCACTCTCCCACGATAGCGATCACACCATATCTTCGCTCGACCCGTCAAAGAGAAGGGAAACACCTTCCATTTCAGAGTTTGTTGGGCCATCCCCGTAATCACGAGACATGAGCAAATTTGCTCAAATTCCCGTAAGTGAACATAAGGATTCTCCCCTTCAGCTCTAGAAAATGGATTCTCTCTGATCTTGGCTATGAATTTTGTGTGTATTCCATAGCCGGAGCTTTTTATGGGGTGAGACGATGGTGGTGGCTCTAGGTCTTCAGCTTTTGGAGCTGAGAATTGATATAAGGTAGGAATGGAATTTATAATGGTAGGTGGATGATATGTGGACGAACTATGTTTGGGATAAGAACAGCTACCGTTCCCCGGCAACGGCGCCAGAAAGCTTGTTGGTATTTCTTATGACCTACAGATAAATCCGCAAGCGTACGGATACCGATGTAGCTTTCACCCGGGAGTATTCCAGAGTATCGATTTCCACGGGGAACGTGAAGTGTACTAATCCTTAATTAGTTCGTCCGAAGGGATAAATGTGGATTTGGACGACGACGAAGAGAAGAGGTAAATGGGACGAGGGTAGAGAGGGTACTTGTGTAGCAACAATGATTATTCCTCTGATCAAGCAACACTGACTTACTCATGATAGTTAACTTCAGGCGCCTGAGACACCACCACTCACAGAAAGGGATGAGAAGGGGAGTGGTACCGCCTACCCCTAAGTCCTACAGACCAGAACTAACGTGGTGGATTACGTCGGCCGGACAGGGCTGTCACCACCTGCTGGCTACCACAGCTATTCCGTTGAACTGGGTGCAAACCAAGGTAACGACTAGTCTAGACACCGTGCCTACACTAATAATTACTACTTCACTCGACGTCAGAGCAAAGCACCCACTACTAAGTAGTGAACGAGGAACCAGGAAACAAAAGTAAGAAAGAGAAGATGCTTGATTAATCAGAGGGAACCAGAGTTACCAGACAAGACCCGGATGTAGTCACTCGAAGATGAACTGCATCTGCCGAGGTACAAAGTAGAGGAAGAGCGGACACCTCTGGCTCTTCCCCCGAACTCTCACCTCGCCTCTCTCCCTATTTTCTAAGGCTAGGAGCAGCAGCGCTTCGCCTTGGAGCTTCTTCTCTTGTATTTCGACGTCTCTTCTCAAGGTGAGTGGGGTGTCCTTTTATAGGCTCCAAGGGCGGTTCCCGGCGTCATCATCAAGCTAGCCTCCTGCTTAACATCCACGCGAGGGGGGAAGCGTAGAAGCCACGGTAGTAGGCCGGTCGGCCTCATCTAGGCCGGCCGGCCTGGCTCTGGGCCGGTCGGCCTCCTCTAGGCCGGCCGGCCTGGCTCTGGTGCCAAGTGGCACCGACCTTTGCAGGGACGGCTTGGATGATGTCCTGAAGTCGGTAACAGTTGCGTTCGGTTGAAGCTGTCCAAGAATCCTAGGTTGTGGGCCCTTCAATCCATGTTTATCCCACCCTAGGCCTTCCGGGCCCTTTGATCAAACCGACATCAAATGCACGGCTCATGATCATCTTTGATACATTAGTAAACTTGTGGATCAGTGCCGTGGCCAGAAGAGGGGAAAGGGGGCCGGTCGGCCTGGCCTAGGCCGGCCGGCCTGGCCCTGTGCCCAAATTGTTCCTTCTTTTCCCCATCTGCTCCTTCACTCACAAATTGTACAAAACTTGTGGAACTCATTATAAATAATCAAATTCACACTAGCATGAGCAAGATGAGCCTGGAATATCGTGGAATGTTGACGGTAAAATCGTATAATAACGGCCGTCAACAGCCAGCAATGGGAGGGTTGTCCGAAACACGCCCAACCCAAACCCAATTTAATATAGATAGAAAGCTCTAGAGACAATTTGAGTCCATATCGGACAGAAGTATGATCAAAGCTATATATGAAAAGACCATGAGCCCAACAAAAGACTCATGTCAGATCCTCGTCGTGACCTCTAATCTGCCCTATCAGTCCGGCACACCCTTAGCACCGGAAGCAGAAGGCAGAACGGAAATCGCTACGTCTAGCTCCAGTGCAAGCTTTGATCCTGAACGAGAGCTTTTTATGGCAAACTCAAAAAAGGTGATCAACGAAGAAGAATCCTATGATAACGGGCTTGAAGAACAAATCTCAGCCGATTCAAGAGAACCAGAGGGAGAAACTGAAGCTCAGAGGGTGATAAGGGAAGCAAAGAATGCTAAAAGAGCTCAACGTCGACTCAATGCTCGAGCTCGGCGTCCAGCCAACTCTCATGGAGCTATCCTAGGCGGCCAGTACGTCTCTCCACTCGCAAATTGTGGCAGTACTGATCAAATTAATCTGGCTTAAGTGCGCTAACCTTCCTTTGGTCATCACGCATTTTAAAACGGAGTAAGTTGACAGCCTGTCGGGTCAAGTCCGATGCAACCACGTGCGGTGACCTCGATCGAAACAAGTCATACAAATACTCACTCGAAGTCGAGTCCCAGAGATTACATCAACAATTCCACAAGTCTTTAAATAGGTCCCACTTGAGGTGCTTTATTACAAACCGAGTTCATGCATAAAGTAAAGCAAATTTAGAGTTTTTCGAAAAGCAGCGGAAATAAACTAATTATTCGAGCGGTGATGACATCACATGAAGCCTTCATGATGTCACTCGGCAGATGCCTCGTCCCATTCAATGGGCCAACCAGGAGGAAGCTGGCATGGCCAAGTCAAACTTACCCGACGAGCAAGCAAGGCTGAGTATAATAATACTCAGAAAGACTTACCCGACGAGTGAATTCTACATCACCGACCCCTAGACATGAAAGGCTTTTGGTTGGTGGGTTTGTTTTGCCAAAGAGTGACTAAGAGTGGGTCCTTACTTTCAATATTTTAGCATTAAGTTCTAGTGAAGTTAACCATTCTAGGTAAGCAACTATCTCTAAACAAACATATGAGCAAGCAATTAAGCAAGCATCAAGTTTATCATTTCGGTCATGTTTCACTTCTTACTCAATGTGGCACAGCGGTTAAGTAGTCTCATTAGCTGCGAGAAACAGACAGTTTGAACTGATTGGTAAACCTTGCAAGATGGATACTAAATGTACAGAAAAGCCCCAACCCGAAGGTCGGTGCTAACCAGCCCTTTCCCACATTCTTCCTGGCTTGTTAATCCGAGTTGCCCCCCTTGAACACAGAACCTATTCGGAACTAATCGCGGCCGTGCCGGCCGGACTCGGCATCTGAGCCACATGCAAGCATGGTGAATAAATCCCAGGAAAAGCAGGACAAGGCCACGCCCTATTCTGAACAGGTACTAGGATTACCGGTCCCATGCCCAAACAAATGCTTAGTGCTTTCAAACACTTAACCATCGATACCAGCACTATTCGGCCTTAGCAACATTAGCTTACACGGACGGGGCATCTACATGACCAAAATCCCCGCTCGTCATCCTTATGATTCGAACATAAGTAAAGCAGGTCATTCCTATGATCTCGTGAGTGACAGGAAATCACTCAACTTTTACCGAGTCCATATAGCATGGCAGCTATCGGCCTATCATACTAGTAATTGCAAGGCATAGGTACCTAGGATCATACAACTAAGATTTCAAGTCAACTCCTGAACGTAAATGCACAAGCATAAGTAACAAACATAGTTGCATTATTTGAAAGCATAGGACATGCTCCGGGGCTTGCCTGCAAGCTGGGAGTTAGTGTCTTGGTCTTCGGGAGCCTGCTCCTGAACTTGATTGACTTCAATCGCGTTCAGATCTCCTTGAGCTTGTCCTTCTCCTCCTGCCGGTACGAGTTCGTAGTCTCCGTCGGCGAGAGCTTGTTCTACACGAAATGCATATGCATAAAAGATGAGTTGATTTATTATTTGAGAATCATCGTGCTTGCACGTGATAAACTCGGGGTTTATGATTTGGTCACATTCACCTGGACAAACTTTGCCTAACCTTTCCTTTGTTTAATTAAGTGTGTACTAATTCATAAAAAAAATTAGGTTTTTGATGGTGATTCTGTACACATCATGTTAATTAAATTGATCTTAGCATAAAACAGCAAAGTGTGGTGTGATGTGTGTTAAATTAAATTAATTTGCTTAAAGAGGTGATTTAACTTTTATTAGCCCTTTTAAGCATTAAACTTCAACAATTTATTCTGGCAGTTTGGTTCATTATATTTCAGTGAGGATTTTACAGTGCGTTTAAAATGTCATCACTGATATACTGACCAAAAACCAGATCAAACAGAGTTATACATTAAATATGAAAAATCACACATGAACAGCACACTACCATCAAGAATAAATCCTATAAAATCACACTTTCAATAATTTACCTTAGGGATTTTACCAGAGCCTACTCTAGTCGAGACTAGCTTGCATGCCAGAGAACAACTTAAAAAGTTCTTTAGATCTTGCTCTAAAAATTTGGCAGGTTTTATCTGTATATATTTAAATGAGCAAGCTAGCTGTGTTAAACTAAGCTCTACGATTTATCTTAGAGAGTACGAGGCATACACAAGTCAGTGAAAAAAGTTGAGATTTAATTGTTGAATAGATTAATTAAAAACATCTTAGATCCAACTCTGTGCAGACAGCTAAAACAATTTCTAGAAATAAATCTAGTGTGTAACTTTGTGCAACCTTTTTACAGCAGCCCTAACAAGTAAAGATCTACAACATATCCAAAGCCCAATATGAACAAAGCTGTAGATTTCAAACTATGCACAAACTTAGATTTGAACAAATTTGAATCTAGTTTAAAAACTACACACAAAACTCATATACATGCTTTCTATAAACGATCTCATTCGTCACAAGGATTCTAGAACATTTTAGTTTGCATTTGTCTGATTTTTCTACGATTTTTAATCAATTTTAGAAGATCTCAGGTTTGACTTCTAGATCTGTAGTTTCTATTTACAAACTAACCCCTAGAACTTCCTAGATCTAGCAGATAGGTCCCTGAAACTTTGCGCTAAAGCCCCTAGAAAGAACGCGAGGCTTGCAATGCAGCCCTTGTGGCCGGCCGGCGGCTCTCCGGCCAAAATCCGGTGATGTGGGGCCACGGGGCTCCGCAAGAGCATGCAAGTAGTGTAGAGATGGCCGGCGGCGAGAGGGGGCAGCGGTGCTTGGTTCCTTCTTCGGTCCCGGCGACGGCGACGGTGGAGAAGCTCGAGACCAAGCTCGGGGAGGTGGAGTGGTGGTGGAGGAAGGTGCTCATGGGGGAACACGGTGAAGGGGAGGGCTGGAAGGTGGAGTTCCACGGCGGCGGCGTTAATGGCGCTGGCGGAGCTGGGGCGGGCGCGTGCGAGGGAAGGGAGGCCGGGCCTTTTATAGGCGGTCGAGGACGAGGCTTGGATGGAGGGTTGGTAGAGGCAGAGCACCATGTGGAGGCTCGGGCGGCGCAAGCCTTGGTGGACACAGCGGCTTGGTCGCCGGTCAGCGTCCTGTCGCGGCTGGGCAGCGGCCCGGGCAGAGTTTGTCTGCGGCGGTTGGCGAAGCAAGCGCGGCGACTGGCGTAAAGAGCGGCCAGAGTGGGCGTCGCATCACGGCGGGGATTGGCGTGCAGGCGAGGGCAGAGCGCCGGTGGGTGGCCGTGCGCCGAGTGGCGCGCGCGGGCGGGGCGGTGCGTTGCGTTCGGAAGGCGCGGGGAGCGAGGGCGCGGTCCGGTCGGGCCCGGGGTACGTCAAGTCACATCGCCATTAAGGCTCTCCGGCCTCGGCGTCCGCGTCAGACGGCGGCTGTCGCATGGCGGCGCGCGTGAACGCACGGGCGTGAGCGCGCTCTTGAGTGCCAGCCCGGCGTCGAACACCTGCCGTGCGTGTATTCAAACGAGTTGTTCACCAAATTTTTGAACTGAAGTCAAAAATCTGTAGAAAGCAAAGTTGTGTCCCTCTCCAAGCTCTACAACTTTTACAAAGGCTCACATAGGAAATTCTAAGTGGATCTGTGGTGAACGCGTGAAAAACTTGGAGAACTTTTGCTGAAAACTGGGAACTCGATAGAGGCTGGTTCTGTGTTTGACTAAGTTTTTGGGCGTGAAGCACTCAAAATCTCAACTTGGTCCAACTGACAAAAATGTGTCCCTATTAAAAACTATACAACTTTTGTATTGGCACAATTCTAAGTGTTTAAGTGAAAATTCAATTTTGAACCATGCCAACCACTAAAGGTCAAAAGTTCACCAAGGAGCTTAGGGTTTTTGGGTGTGATTGCTTAAGTGATGTAACACCCTCAAAATCAAATAAAATTTATTAAAGATTTATTGGGTAATTATTTGATTTATTGAGACAAATATAGGCCATTAAAGAAATAAATAGGAATAATAGGTGATAAAAAATAATAAAAGAAAAATAAAATAAATGTTTTATAACTTTATGTTTCAAGGAAGCAAAAATAGTTTTCAAAATCCTAGGGACAAACCAAAAGAAGTTTGGTTCAAAATGAAATTCAAAATCCCTTTTAAAACAAACTTAAAACAAAAGAAAAGAAGCACTATGCACATGGGCCGTCGGTTTTCAGCCCCTCCAACTCCTCATCCCGCTCGTTCTTTCGCGGCCCAATCCGGCCCACACTCCTTTCCCCTTCTCCTTCTTCATCCCCGGTTCCTCCCCCTTTTCTCTTTCTCCCTGCACCGGCGTCGCCGCGCGGTTACGCCGCCACCTCACCACCTCCGGCCTCGTGGCGCCCCAGATCAACGCCACGCCATCTCTGCCACCCCCTGCTCACGTCAGCAGAGCCGCTCCGGCTCAGAGCCCCATTCCCTCACCATACCGCCGCCGCCGCCGCCGCCCGATCTCTCTTCTCCGGCCGCGATAGAGACGACAAAGACGCACGGAACGCGTGTCGCCACCACGCGGATCCACGCCACATGAAGAACGGCGCCGACCATCCCTTCCCGACCCAATCTGCAACCAAGCGAGCACGGCCGCGGCGCCCTGGTATGACAATCTAGGTGTTTGATTAGCTTAATCACCTGCAAATCACCTTGGCTTAACTTAATTAAGCTTAGCTTGGTCCCACCTAGATTTTCACTTAAGTATTCCACCCCAAAAACCCTAAGTTCCTCGGTGAACTTTTGACATCTAGTGGTTGGCATGGTTCCAAATTCAAATTTTTGCTTAAACACTCAAAATTGTGCCAATACAAACGTTGTTCAGTTTTTAATGGGACACATTTTTGTCAATTGCACCAAGGTCATATTTTGAGTGGATCATGCCCAAAAACTTAGTCAAACACAGATCAGCCCCCCTGTCGAGTTCCAGAGTTTAGCAGAAATCCTCCAAGTACTTCTCGCGTTCCCCACTGATCCACACACTTGTTCATAGGTGAACCTTTGTGAAAGTTGTAGAGATTGTTGTGGAACACATTTTTGCTTTCTACAGATTCTGAACTTCAGTTCAAAAATTTGGAGAAATTCGAGTTTGAAGGCATGCCTGCAAGGTGTTCGACGCCCGGCTCCACGGTTCACTGACACTCGCGAGCGCTGCGCGTTCGCGCGCGTTCACGCGCCCGCCACGTGGCGCCGGCGCTCTGCCACGGCCGCCGAGGCCGGCAACGCCTTAATGGCGACGGGACGCCGTGCGCCCGTGCTGGCCAATCGCCGCCCGGCCTCCCCGCGCTTCCGACCGGCCGATCGGCCTCCGCTCGCGCGCTCCGACCGGCCGCACGCCGCCGCGCCTGCCCGCCACGCGGCAAGGCATCCCTGCCTCCCTGCGCCGCGACAGGCCAATGGCCGCGCTGCCTTCGCGCCCGCGCCCGCCTCCCGACCGGCAGCACCGACAGCGCGCGCCCTACCCGGTCTCCACTCGCCACGCGGCACGCCGCCGTCGCCGCGCTCCCGACCGCGATTTGTGCAATAGTTTAAGTTATGATTTAATCTAACTGGTAGTGTACTGTTTAGTCTAGATTTTATATAAATTAATCTGTTCATCATTTTGAGCTCCACTTTTTGCAGTAGATTGCTTGTGTTAGGATCTGTTAGGGATAAATAGCAGAGCTCAGTTTGACCAAGTTAAAGTGCTTAAATAAATTAGTGTAGCTTTATTCACACCCTATTTTTATAGAAAGATTTTGAAATCTTTTTAAGCTGTGGCCTGGCATGTGAACTAGTTTCCACTAGTGTAGGCTCTGGTAATTTCCCTAAGGCAAAATATTGATAGTGTGATTTTATAGGATTTATTTGTGATGATAGTATGCTGATCTTGTGTGATTTTTCATATTTAATGTATAGCTCAGATTGCTTTGATCTTTGGTCAGAAAATCATGCTTAATATGAGGAAAAAACTGTAAAATCCACACTGAAAAATAATGTACCAAACTGCCAGAATAAAATAGTGAAGTTTAATGCTTAAAAGGGCTAGATAAAAGTTAAATCATCTCTTAAGCAAATCTTAATTTAACTAAGTGGACCAAACCTTTGTCAAACCCACACACCTTGCTGTTTTAGGCTAATAATAAACTTAAGAATATGATGTGTAGACAGTCACCATCAAAAACCTAAATTTCTTTTATGAAGTAATACACACTTAATTAAAGAAAGGAAAGGTTAGGCAAATCTTGTCCAGGTGAATGTGACCGATCATAAACCCCGAGTGTATCACGTGCAAGCACGATGATGCTCGAAAAATAAATCAACTCATCTCTTATGCATATGCATCTCGTATAGGAACGACTGTCACTGACGGAAGCTACAAGCGGATCCCGACGCAAGAAGAAGGACTACCCGAAGTAAAGTTGAACGCCGACGAAGCAAGTCAAGACCTGAACCGAGTTCGGAAGTTCGACAAACTAACTTCGCGCCGAAAGGCAAGCCCCGGAGCATGTCCCATATTTCGAAATCTATGCAACTATGTTTGTTAAGTTATGCTTGTGCATTTACGTTTCAGGAATTGAATTGAAACCTTAGTTGCATGATCCTAGGTACCTATGCTTTGCAATACTAGTATGATTGGTCGATAGTTGCCATGCTATAAGGACCCGGTAAAAGTCGAGTGATTTCCTGTCACTCGTGAGATCATAGGAGTTACCTGCCATACTTATGTTGGAATCATAAGGATGACAGACGGGGATTTTGGTCATGTAGATGCCCCGTCTGTGTAAGCTAAAATTTGCTAAGGCCGAATGGTGCTGGTACCGATGGTTAAGTGTTTGTAAGCACTAAATGTTTGTTTGGGTATGGGACCGGTAATCTTAGTACCTGTTCGGAATGGGGCGTGGCCTTGTTCCACTTTTCCTGGGATTCGTCTCCATGTATGCAACATGTGGCTCAGGACCGAGTCCGGCCGGCAGGGCTGCGAAGTAACTACCGGATAGGCCTGTGTCCAAGGGAAGTGGACTCGATTTAACAAGCCAGGATGACATGGTAAAGGACTAGTTAGCACCGACCTTCGGGTTGGGGCTTTTCCGTACGTTTAGTATCATCCTTGCAAGGTTTACAAATCAGTTCGAACTATCTGTTTCTCGCAGCTAATGAGACTACTTAACCGCGCTGCCGCATTGAGTAAGAGTGCTACGGTTAGAAGCGAGCTTTCACAGGGGGCAACAGAGGCCCTCCCTATAAGAGGAGGAACGATCGTTCCCCAAGAGGCCGGATAACTCTCCTTGCTGATATGTCATCAGCTCGACTCTGAGCTTCAAGATCTTAGAGAAGGGTAGAAGAACAGACAAAACTCATCCTTCAATGTGATCCAATCTCCGCTAAATCTCCTTGCGCTCCGGTCGTACCAAGATTTTGCATTTCCCATCAGAGAAAATGGGAAAAGTTTCCATCGTATCGTGTCTTGGTTTACGCCGGGTATAATGAGGAGAGAACAATTCTCCTCGAAAGCCTACAAGTGAGCATAGGGACTTTCATCCTTCGTTCCACCGAAAGACTGTGCACGAACCATGGCAACGATACTGGGACGAATCTCGAAGCCATGAGGTGGTATGGGATGGCAGGATGATGGCAGTTCCAAATACTCGCTAGATGGAACCGTCGGATAACTAGAAGAAAACTCCATGTGTTAGATGGTTATGGGGTAAAGTGTATGGCTAGAAAGATCCTACACTAGTATTGCTACCGTTCCCTGGCAATGGCGCCAGAAAAGCTTGTTGGCACTCCTTAGCCTAACTAAATCCGCAAGCGTACGGAGACCGATGTAGCCTTTCACCAAGAGAGTAAGAACCTGGATGTCAAATCCAAGGAACGGTAGACGCGACTAGCCTAGAACTTTCCTAACCGGACCCACCAAAGAGCACAAGGTAAGTGGGTAGAGAGCTTGACTTTAGTTAGCTACTCGTTACCCCCAGACAACCTAACTTAATCTAACCTGATGTGCTTCGATGGCTAGAACGGGAAGAACTCAGAACGGGGTGAGAGAGGGGTTCTTCCGGGCTCAGCACTAGTGTTATGAGTACACCCGAACGTGGTAGACTACAAAGGACGGACAGGGCTGTCACCACCTGCCGCCTACCACTGTTGTTCCGTAGGGTGCAACACAACCTGAGGTAGCTAGCCAACACAGGCACCACGCCTAAGTTTTCAGCCACTGACCTCCACCCAACGCGAAGGGTAACGGAGGAAACCCCAAATAAGAGTCGCTGTCACTCGCGCAGACTCAGGATCCCGCTGATCGAATGATAGATAAGATAAATTGTTGAAAGTAAGTTGTAAACTAGCGAGGTACTAAAGGCAAGAGACTGAGAAACTTACTGAAGATAACTCCTGAAATATATTCCTCGGGGGCGGAATGTTGAGATGAGGCCGAGAGGAATCCCAGACTCTCTCTACAAAGCTTGGCTGTCACCCAAGCACTCACCACTCTCTCCCTACTCTAACTCTAAAGATGAGAGCACTTCTCACTAAGCTTCTCTTCTTTCTAATGTGGTGTGTCTTCTCAAGGTGAGTGGGGTGTCCTTTTATAGGCTTCAAGGGCGGTTCCCGGCGTCATCATCAAGCTAACCCTCTGCTTAAGCTTCACGCGAAGGGGGAAGCGTGGAGGCCACGAAGGGAGGCCGGCAGGCCTGGCCCTGGTGCCACATGGCACCGGCCTTTGCAGGAACGGCTTAGATGATGTCCTAAAGTCGGTAGTTGTTGCGTTCGGTTAAAGCTGTCCGAGAATCCTAGGTTGTGGGCCCTTCAATCCATGTTTATCACATCCTAGGCCTTTCGGGTCCTTTGATCAAACTGACATCAAATGCACGGCTCATGATCATCCTTGATATATTAGATGACTTGTGGATCAATGTCATGGCCAGACGAGGGGATAGGAGGCCGGCCGGCCTGGCCTAGGCCGGCCGGTCTGGCCCTGTGCCACTTTGTCCTCCTCTTTTCCCTGTTTGCTCCTTCACTCACAAATTGTACAAAACTTGTGGAACTCATTAGAAATGATCAAATTTACTTTGGAATGAGTAAGATGAGCCTGAATTAGTGTGGAATGTTTGTGGTAAAATCGTACAATAACGACCACAACCAAGACGCCGCTGGGACGAGGGGGATTTCTCTTAATAGGCCTCAAGAGAAATCCTAACATGTCTGGCTTGTGTTAGCTAAGGAGTGTGTTGCACCCCATGGAACCGCAGTAGTAGGCGGCAGGTAGTGATAGTCCTGTCCGTCCTTTGTACTCCACCACGTTCGGGTGTAGTCATAACAATTGTGCTGAGCCTGAAGGACCCCCCCCCCTCTCTCACCCCGTTCAGAGGTTCTCCCATTCTAGCTGTCAAAATGAGCTCTGTTCCTGATATCTAAGCTAGAGTCTAGGCTAAGGTTATAGCGGCTTTTACTCTGGGTAGGAAGTGTCCTAGATCCTTTCTCTTCTTTCTCCCAACATCTTCCCTTTTCTTTAGATTTCTCTTGTGTCGCTAGTCTTTCGACCTTCTACCGGGTCATTCACTTGACCTTTATCATACACCTCCGTGTATTTACCTAAGTTTTGTGGATTGATACTTCTGGAAAGACTTATCATTTCATTCATCAATCGTCTTTAACCATGTCGCTTCCCTGCGGAAAATAAATACGATACCCTGGATTAACTTCCAGATGAACTGCTACAACGGGTATATTCTGTGCGCTTGCATAATCCTTTTCTTATATGCTTACAACGATAAACCTGAGCACTCTTACTAATAAGTGACGCTAAGGTGTGCCAACAAGGAGCTCGGGGTGAGAGCGTTTGGTGGTCGTTTGAGGTAAAGTTGGATAACACTAGGCGTTGCATCAACGCACTTCGCAGAGGCGCCCATGGGAAAGCTTTTAGAGATTACTCTTTATCATATTTATATTTTAGATTGGTTTCCACACCTTGGCCGGAGTTGCAACTAGAAGACGTAGGCTTGTGCTACCTTTGGTCGTGCTACCTCGTGTCGATCGAAGGTAGTGCGATCTATTCATCTTACACACATGATTCACCTCTTTCATATGCAATCTATGCTTCATGTTAGGATTAGATCCGTTTGGCTAGATGGAAAATCCTAGGTAGTTCACTGTCGATCCACGGATTGATAAATCTTGGGGGAATACTCTAAAGGAAAAGCTACACACGATCCGTGCGCTTGTGGGTTAAACTTGGTGTGCATTTGCGCCGCCAACAGCCCCGCGAGGGAGCTCCCGACGGAGGGGCGGCGTGGTAGGGGGGTACAGCAAGCGGAGAAGGCAAGGCGGAGAGAGGAGGGAGGGAGACAGGTGCGGCGCAGTGGGGAAAAGAGCAGGCGAAGCCAACGAGAAGTTTCGGGAGAGAAAGGAGACTGACGGAGGGGGAGAGAGAGAAAGGAGGGGAGGGGGAGAAAAAAGAGAGGAAAAAGGTAAAAATGGTGGGTCTCACGGCTGGTGGTTGATATAGGGGTTGAATATAAAGGTCGACGGGTGTGGGAGAAATTGATATAAATGTTGGAATCTCGATAACCAGGCAAAAATATTTCGTTTAAAGATTGGAAATAGAGTACCAGAGTAGGAGTGCATATAGCCTTAGGCATGGGATCCATTTCAGAGGAGCCAGCGGGGGTAGGTGCCATTCAATGAAACTCAACGGCCAGTAACAAGACAACAATGGCTGGAGCTCAAGCTGATGAACAGCCGGCGTGTCCAACCGTGCGGTGACGACGGCGACGGTGTCGGGGGGGCGGAACACACCGCGCACCATCCTGCCGGGGCCCTTGCCGAGAGAATCGAGACCTACTACAGTTGTACTGAACGACGCAGTGCAGTCGGTTTCCATGTTCATAGATGGGGACGCGGGAATCCATGTCATGGAATTCAAGGACTGCAAGGGCAGGGGTCTGGGATTGCTTCATGAGGAGAAAGCAGGCCGGTAGATGAGCAGCAGCCATTAGGCTGTAGGCCACTGCCCAGCTCCGTCAAATAATTGACCTTGCCTGCGAATTGGGATTCATCCCCAATCCAGTGAAACAGCCCGTGCTACAAAGCTAACCGAACGTTTTTACTCACTTCGTGCGCCATGCATCGTACAGCAGCTTCCAAGAAAGACACATGCGCATTATTACTCGGCTCACACTACCAACTGTGCAGGTGAAGAACTGAAACAAAAGGGAAAGAAACGTGCCTTTGACAGCATACAGAAAGAAAATAATGCTGGCGGGCATGACTCGCAGATCAGTCAGGTGTCAATGTTAAAAAAGATCCATGGAGGAGACGTAAACTGAGAAAATCGAAAGCAATGCAAGATGGGGGACGTATGTCACAATCAACAACTCAAGATCGAGAGGAGATCAATGTTGGTGTGATGGGGCAACAGCTAAACTGCCGCCCTTTTCTTCCCTCCACCATCCATGTCCAAAAGAATTTGGAGCCATTGGCAGCCTACGCACACCAAAGACCGATTTGATGTCTCGTCTAATATATGATTAGGTGCCGACCAACACTCACCATCCACCCTTTTAATTTCTTGCAAACTGCTTGGTCTATCACACCTCAAAGTGAAACTTCTTGTTGGTATATATGTTCACACATGTAAAAGTTTGCAAAAGTTTTATAACTCACCAAAGCAAGAGACATGGTGTGGTATGTTCAACTAGGTAGAGGGGCGCGCTAACGCTGCGCCAGCTGGATTCACGGATTATTAGTCTCGGTGTCCATTCAAATAAGAATGCATCAGTTCAGAAAGCATTGGATGCATGCCAATAGTTCGCTCCCGCTTTTCAGTTCAAAATGTCACTCACGATGCGCCAAATGTTTGCTACAACAACTTTTCTATTTCCTAGCTTTGTGAGGCGAATTTTGATTTTGAAAACGGGAGGGCACATCACAATTGCTCCTCTCCCTCATCTTATCCTGTCAAAAAGGGCAGCCAGTAGAGTTAATTCCAGTGGATGTGCATTGGCATGTTCGCTGACAGGCAATCGGCCACATGGCCTGTTTCTTCCTTCTTTCTCGTGGAAAAAGGAAGGAGAGGAATCGGCTAGGCTTACCTAAATAAAGAAGAAAAAAACAGTCAGCCGAACCGAGGATGAACCCGCCACCAGGAGCAATGGAGGAAGCGGCAACACAGGCACCAAAAGGGCCGACCCGACGTGGCATAGATGGCATCGTCGATCGATTCAGGTCACCTGCAGCAGCGAGAAGACCACAAAAGACAATCAACGAAATGGGTCAAAAATATTGAGGAGTGATTGAGGCCTAGAATAGGCCGAGTGGACGCTAGCAGGCCCATTTATGTTGAAAAGGAATAGCACGGCTGGCAGAGACCACATGTATGTTGACGATAAGGAGAAACCTAAGATGCGCTCACAGCAGAGAAAATCTTACAGGGATGTATCACGACAAAGAAAGGTGAGAATTTGAGGGGAAGAAGTACGACTAACTAAACTTGCCTTCCCGAAAATGGCGGATGCGGCTTTCACATGAGGGCGTTGGGCAAAGGGGCACAGCGGCACCTACCGGTGTAGTGGCGACCTCTAACCTGAGTATAGGCTCGAGTGATGGGGTAGAGGAGGCGAGCTAACATGATAGGTGAGACATTGCGCGAAGAATGATGACATGCACGATATTTGTGTGATGTCGTCGATTTTATGGCGAGACAAGAACCTCTCTTCTGGACACGCACCGACCGACCGACTATATATGTGAGAAGACGGATATAGCAAGTATAATAGTATGATGTAAGCAGGCTGCGAGAGCTGCCACATTAGATTTGTGATGAGTTATAAGAGATAGAGAAGAGAAGTGGGATATTATGATTAACTTATGCACATATTCCAAAAAAGTTATGAAATACTAAGGTGGGCCAATTATTAATTATTTAGTCTGTATGCACAGGTTCCAAAAAAATTATGAAATACTATAAGGTGGGCAAATTATTAATTATTTAGTCTGTATAGATGGTATGAGCAGGTTATTAATTAGCTATATATGATCCCCTCAAAAAAATAGCTATATATGATGTGATAAAAAATATATAACATATTGTCGGCTATATTATTAGCCATGCTAGCATATGTACAAGTCCTCAAAAATTTTGTGAAAGACTAAGGTAGGCCAAATATTAATGGTTTAATCAGTATCGATTGTGTGAGTGGACTATTAGTTAGCTATATATGATGTAGTTAAAATATATAGCCTACTGTTAGTTGTATTATTAACATATTTTAATTATCCGCGATAATACGCGAGGCGTCACGATTTTATTTGCGAACAATATGAAGCAGTAGGACACGTGGCGATCAATGGTTGGCCGGCAGCATGGACGGTGAGCGGGTTATTAATTAGCTATATATGATCCCCTCAAAACAATAGCTATATATATGATGTGATAAAAAATATACAACATATTGTCGGCTATATTATTAGCCATGCTAGCATATGCACAAGTTCTCAAAAATTTTGTGAAAGACTGAGGTAGGCCAAATATTAATGGTTTAATCAGTATCGATTGTGTGAGTGGACTATTAGTTAGCTATATATGATGTAGCTAAAATATGTAGCCTACTGTTAGTTGTATTATTAACATATTTTAATTATCCGCGATAATACGCGAGGCGTCACGATTTTATTTGCGAACAATATGAAACAGTAGGACACGTGGCGTTCAATGGTTGGCCGGCAGCATGGACGGTGGCGATTGGCCAGCAGCTCAACGTGTCATGCAGCCAGCGCTCATGGTCTCGATGGGGAGCAATCCTCTGAGCGATGTACATGTACTTATAATGGTGTTCCAACTCGAAAATAAAAAAAAAAATCTCTGTGTATTAGTCTCTATCCATATCTGACACAAACTCTAGCTAGAGCTGTACAAATTTTGTACAGAAAGAATATCTCAAGTATGCGTGTATTATGTATATGCCACTATATATATCAATTGATTTATAGCTTTTCTTTTACTGCCCCTGGTTTTTCTATCTTGACAAACTACCTCTAGCTAAGATGGGGCAAGCTAAAAAGCAGAGATCCAACCATCACGGTCCCGCGGACTCAAGGTTGGTTAGTCCTGTCACTGTCCGACAGCAGATCAAGCCGAGCCGCCGGAGCTCCTCGCCACCGCCGCCGCTTTCCGGGCTGTGATCCCGATGAAGCAAATCTCAGTGGAACTTGGCGCGTCCCACCGCTCAGCCCGAGCCTTGAACGCCTCCATCTCGGCAACGCACTCCCTGGCCCCCATCCTCGCCACCCTCCTCCTCTCCGCCGCCGCCTCATCGCCGGCGGCCGTGTCGAACACCTTCTCCCACCCTTCCTCCCACGGCCCGGACGCGTCGCAGAGCTCGACGGCCGTGCCGTTCCGGTGCTCCGTCCAGCTCCACCCGCTCTCGAGCGCGTCCACGCTCCGCGCCGCGCACTCGCCGCGGCACGCCGGGCGGCGGCACGGCCGGCACTTGGCGCCGCTGAGCGGGCCGGCGCTCGCCAGCGACGCCACGGGCACGCCGTACCCGGCCGTCGGCGGGAACGTGTAGGACCGGTCGCTGAGCACGCAGAACGGGAGGCGGCGCTCGATGCCGGCGACGCCCGCGACGTCGAGCTGCGCCCGGAACGCCGCCTCGGAATTGAGGCCGTGGTAGCCGGCGGCGGCGAGGCGAGGGAGCATGGAGAGGCGGGACAGCGCGGCATCCGTGGCGCGCCGGCTCCCG
This sequence comes from Urochloa ruziziensis, assembly GCA_015476505.1. Lineage (NCBI taxonomy): Eukaryota > Viridiplantae > Streptophyta > Magnoliopsida > Poales > Poaceae > Urochloa > Urochloa ruziziensis. The sequence continues at coordinate 50,392,679 of CM027123.1, read as the reverse complement.
AAGCCCAGGCGGTCGTTCAGGCCGCCGAAGCGGGAGCCCTCCGGGACAAAGTAATCGGTGTCTATGTTATTCTCATGGAATGACAGTCTGATCCAAAGCAAATTGTACATATGCATCCACATCAATGAGTGCACAAGACAATCAGGAAAGATGGGAGGGAAGAGAATCAAACGCAACAGGGCACATACAAGAGTGAAAGGAGGTTGATTTGAGCAGTTATCGTATCACTGCCAGAAGCAGAAGACGACGGTCGTCGCCGCCGATCATCGATCGTACGATCCCGACTGCCGGATCCGGCATTAACGCAGCTTGGCTGTGCAGTGGGCATGTCCGCCCACGTCTTGAATGCCTCCTCCATTTCCTTGCCTCCGCCGCGCACTCGTCGGAGCCCAGCCGGCGGCGCGCGACACGGCACCCTGCGCCGGACGGGATCGCCGGCAAACGCCTTCCGGCCGCGGTTTGAATCCCCGTTGCCGCCGCAGAGCTGGAGTGCCCCGCACCAGGCGACCGCCGCCTCCGGTGTCTCGCCACGCGCGCCGGCAGGCATGGGGTCTCCGGCGACGCCACTGGCACGACATACCGGTCGGGCGAGTGCGGGAACGTGCAGGTCCGGTCGCCGGAGATGCAGCACGGGGACCGGCGCGCTCCCGGCGACGCCGTTAGCTCCGGCGGAGTTGGAGGGTGGACGGGGGGCGGACGGTAAATGAAATACCGTCCACCCACTTGGCCCCCTCTTCGACGTTGGATCAGCATCGTGCGGCCGAGATCGACGTTCGTAGATGCAAGCAGGGGACTGTCCTGACACGCTGGGCCGCTGTCGACCGGGACGACGACGCGCTGCGCGGGGCTTCATCGTATCGTTGAGGCCCACGCCGCCCAGGAAGTCGGCGCCGCTGGAAGCAGAGGTTCCCCGTCGGTCGCCATGAGCTGGCGTCGCCGCTGCTCGCGATCATGGCGTCCCTTGAGCCGCCGGCTCCTGCGCGTGCACGCGTTTCGTGGGCACGACGCACGTCGGCGTCGGCGCACGGACGGGGCTGCCCCTTGCGCCGCCGGCGTCGGATGAACGGCGCGTCGGCGTCGGCGGCCATGAGCAGCGCCACTGCGAAATGAACGTTCAAATTCCAGGGCAAGACCGATAACTTAATATGAAACTGAAGGCATCTAGAGCAATTAAATTGTGCTGTTAAAATAAAACGGTGCGGCAATGGCTAAATATTCCGAAAACTTGTGAGATTTTTCTTCCCTACAAATGCCAATTATTGGTAGAATGGTTAAGTTCCAGCAGCATTTGCCCGTGCCTGCAGTGGCGTCCGCCGGCACCTCCATCGCCTCCGCCGGGCACTCGCCGGAACCCAGACACCATGCGCCGGATGGCCGCGGCCGTCACTCCGTCCCTCCGATCCGGATTCCGGAGGCATCGTCCGCGAGCACCTCCCGGCCGTGGTTGCGAGCTCCGTTGCCGCCGTCGCAGAGCTCGAGTGCTCCGCGCGACCGCCGCCTCCGGTGCGGTGTGGCAGCCACGCGCGCCGGGCGAAGACATGGCCCCGTCGTTAAGCTGGCATCGGAAAGTGCGGGAACGCGCAGCTCCGTGAGCCGGCGCTCCTGAGCGACGCCGCGAGCTCTGCGCGACGAGGAACGCCGGACTTGGGGGTGGACGGTAAATGAAATACCGTCCACCCCCTTGGCCTTTTTTGGCCGTAGGATCCGACTCGTGCGGCCGGGATCGATGCGAATAGCTTGACGATCTCGTGTGCGGGGCCGGGGCCCGTTGACCCACGCGATGGATCGCAGCGCCGCCGGCGGCAGAGCTTCGTCGCCATGATCCTTTGGTGGGCACGCACGGTGACGACTTGACGGCGTGGTTCAATCGCCGCCATGAGCTCGCGCGAACAGCTCCATTGCGCATGGACGACGGGGCTGCCCCTTGCGCGGCCGGTGTACGTCGAGCCGGAACTCGGCGCACCATCCTGCCGACCGGGGTCGTCGCCGAGGATTGAGACCGGCGCCCACCACGTCGACAAAGACGGATGACGATGGTAGGATATCGAGCTAGAGTACCCAGTTTATGAGCCTGTTGTAGTTGGGGATTTGATACAAGCAGACCTACGCCTGACCATCCGGATCCCTCCGTCGTCTCCGTCGCGTCCCACCTCGACGGCGGTGATGACCCCCACGGTGCCCCGCGTCTTCCAGAGCTTGTCAGTGGGGTCTGTGGCGAAGAACCTTACGGTGCACAGCCTGCCGCGCCCCACGTGCACGACGGCGGCGTTCCTGCAGAACCACTCCCGACGGCCTCAAGTCTTCGAACGTGCCGCGCACCTCCGGCGGCGACGTGGCAGTGGCTGTGGCGAGGTCGGCGGCGACGAGGCGGCCGTCGGGCGCCGAGGAGATGCCGAACCAGAGGCCGCACCCGCCTCCGCCGTCGCGCACCGCCTTGCCGCGGAACGGGAGCGCCCAGTCGCCTTCCTTGCGCCACGCGCGGCGCGCCGTGTCGAACGAGTAGGTGCCGACGCCCTGGGTGTAGGTCCAGACGGCGCCGGAGCCGGCGACGGCGTGGGAGACGACCTGGGCGCCGGCGTACCTGGGGTCGCGCACGTACGGCGGCTGCGGGAGCTTGTGCCACGACCAGTCCTCACAGTGGGGCTCGTAGACGAGGGCCTCGAAGTAGCGCCGCCGCTCCCGGAGTGGGATGTGGTCGAGGAGGTACAGATTGTCTTCGGCGCCGGCGCCGGGGACCGTGGCGGAGAGGGTGTACCACTTGCGGTCGCGGAGCGCGGGGCCGGCGCGGACGGCGCCGTTGGCGGCGTCGTAGATGAGGGTCCGGCGGAGCTCGTCGATGGACACGACGCGGCGGTCGCCGAGCGGGTGGAAGTTCATGGCCTCTGTGTCCTCTCATTTCCTTGTGTCACTGGTATGCCTAACCTGGCCTCTGTGTCCTCTCATTTCCTTGTTGCTTCTTGCAAATCTTCGTTCTGCCTGATATGCTGCAATGGTATTTCTTTGAGTTGAATCTGTACTGAATTATATTGCATCCCACCACCATGGTAAAACTTAGTGCACATCTTCTAGAAAATTGTCAGCAATACTAAATGTTGTTTGCAGCTTACTGTGAAATTTCTGAATACTAGACGTTATTCAGTGACTTTGTACTTAGTTTGATTGCACCGTTCCGTGGTCCAAATTTTGTTCACAACCTTGTAAAAAAAATTGTTAATCTAATGCTAGCCTAATGCAATTCCAGGGCATTTCTTCTGAATAAAATGGGGGAGCTAACGTCTTTATGGAACTACACTAAATCGGATGTCCTAGAGCGTGTTCCTGATAAGAATGGAAAGAGACTGGTTGGGGAGTATTCTTGTGACATTTATTGGATAGTCATGGAAAGAATAAAAAGGTTGGTCAGATCAATGGCACAAGAAGTTGATGATGTCCACAGGGGAGGTTCCTGGTTGTCAAGATTTGACCATAAAAATTGGGACGTGACAAGCACTGGTCTTGCAGTGTACAAGGGGCTTCGTCTTCTCAATAAAACAGATCAGCTTATCATACAGAACTACGATGATCTCCACTCTGTGGTTCGGAATACGATCTTCAGAAAGTTCACAATTCAGGAAATACCAGCGGATTTCAAGGAGTTTCTGTCTTTGATGAAGCACAGGCCTCTGGGCAATGGCTATCTCATTAGAAACTTTGCTGCTTTGATTCCTCTGGGGAATCGAATCCTGTTTTTCATGAAGGCTTTTGAGCATATAAGTTTCTTCTTGGATTCCATGGATAAGGACATGAAGAACAGGATAATGAGAAAGCTTCCCTATTCTAAGAGATGGTTTGATATACTTAAAGGGAACCACTTGCTAGAGTATTCATTTAAGTATAAAGCCCGAGAATGCACCGAAACTTAGTAATCCTCCCGAAAAATTACGCTTGATTCGGCCCAAATGCGAATTTTTGGCCTATTACTATGCAGCCCACAACTAATAAGCAAGAAAACAAAGAAACTTAAGTTTTCTTTATAACAAACTAAATCAACCAGACGAAGTGGGCCAAATTCGGTCCAGCTCACTTAACTCTGATGCAATGTTACAATATCGCAGGAGAAACTCTGTTCTGCCGCGGTGTGTCGATCATACAAAATCAGCCATATATCATATATGCATGGCCGCAACCCCCCTAATCTACCAATGATGGAAAAAGCAGAGCCCGCATTGAGCTTTGTGCGGGCTCTGTACGAACTCCTGGATCTGCTAGTGCCCCTAGCAATGTTAACTTTGGTGCCATTTGAGTCTATCACACCTAAGCTGTTGACCACCCAGAAAATCACACTGCCTTTGCAACCTAGCGAATGACCTCCCAGAGAAACACCATCACTTTGTCAGACTGTAGTTAGACGCCCTTCTATCTCGTTCTGCAAAAGTTGATATAAAATTATTAGTAAAGACTGCAAACAACTTGTTCAAGCAAAGGCAAAATTAGCATGCCATAAAGGGCTGATAATGCATAGTTGCGACGGTACCACTTCAAGCTAGGTCCTACAGATGCAACTCAGACATTAAAGAAGAAGAAACTACTGATCCCTTCACTTTGTTAAACTGCTGGGAAAAAAACTGATGTTTCTTTGTTTACACAAGTCAGTAGTGACATATTTATGATTCTGCACGAAAGACATATAGCAAACAACTTATTCAGACAAAAGCTCAATGTGAACTACAGTGCCCAAGTAACATATATTAAAAGAAATTCAAAACAGAGAAAGCGAATATGAAGTATAAACCGTACACTTACATGACTCAGTGATGAAACCGTCTTTCAGGAATCCGAGCTGGCTGCTGGTGGCTTCAAAACATCTGGGTCAAAGCTGAACAGCAGGTGGGGTTTCAAACCCTCCAACTGTTTTTCATCATGAAGGGCTTCTTGCATGCCAGTCAAATACAGAGGGTACTTCACAATGAAAATCACTTCATACTCTTCAGCAGTGTATCCCCCAACCTCAAGAATCTGAAAGCATGGGTCCATCCTATGGTAATTTGAATCACGGTAGTATTCCATAAACCCCTCAGGCGATCCACTATTGTGTTTCCCATGGGAACTAAGCACTGTTTTGAGCGTATATCTAATTATCATTGCAACCTAACGAGGTTAAGTATGAAATTTACTGTGGCTTTGGGCATTAAGGGAGTGACTATAGACCACTCGAGTGATTTTGTTTGGGTCTCGATCTTTTTTTTCTTCAATCAATCCAGTCACGCCGCGTAGCACTGGTGGGAGGAAAAAATCGAGCGTAGGGCCGCGGTTATGGATGCAACAACAATAGAAATAATTCAATGGCAGCCAGCCTACAGACAAAACACCAACATACGGCTAGTTCCACTGGTGAATAAGTTCGATAGTTGTGACTGATTTTAGAAAAAAAGATATAATAAATCAGAACAAGCTCGTTGTGGTTGAAAAACAGATAAACAAAACCGACGGAGACTTTCAAAATCGAGTGATGAAGCCACCCACACACACTAAGAAAAAAAGGTACATCTATATGTATGCTTGAGTCATAGATAACGTCGTCAACAACATAACAAGAAGCAGCACACTTGGGTAACACCATGGATTATAGGAATCCAAGTTACCATCATGAGAACCTTTTGGGGGTGAAAAATAAATAAGATTTGCATGCACCATGAGAATTGATTGTTGGCTCCCTTGCCGCGGCCATCATGCATGCATGGGATATGATTTAGTTATACCTCCCTCACACATAACATTACATCGTGTGGATCGATATAGGAGATTAGTAACTAGTAGGAGAGCTAGAGCACCCAGTTTATGAGCCTGTTGTAGTCGGGGATTTTGATACAAGCGGACCTACGCCTGACCATCCGGATCCCTCCGTCGTCTCCGTCGCGTCCCACCTCGACGGCGGTGATGACCCCCACGGTGCCCCGCGTCTTCCAGAGCTTGTCAGTGGGGTCTGTGGCGAAGAACCTTACGGTGCACAGCCTGCCGCGCCCCGCGTGCACGACGGCGGCGTTCCTGCAGAACCACTCCCCCGGCGGCCTCAACTCCTCCACGCGCCGCGCACCTCCGGCGGCGACGTGGCAGTGGCCGTGGCGAGGTCGGCGGCGACGAGGCGGCCGTCGGGCGCCGAGGAGATGCCGAACCAGAGGCCGCACCCGCCTCCGCCGTCGCGTACCGCCTTTCCGCGGAACGGGAGCGGCCAGTCGCCTTCCTTGCGCCACGCGCGGCGCGCCGTGTCGAACGAGTAGGTGCCGACGCCCTGGGTGTAGGTCCAGACGGCGCCGCCGCGACGGCGTGGGAGACGACCTGGGCGCCGGCGTACCCGGGTTCGCGCACGTACGGCGGCTGCGGGAGCTTGTGCCACGACCAGTCCTCGCGGTGGGGCTCGTAGACGAGGGCCTCGAAGCAGCGCCGCCGCTCCCGGAGTGGGATGTGGTCGAGGAGGTACAGGTTGTCTTCGGCGCCGGCGCCGGGGACCGTGGCGGAGAGGGTGTACCACTTGCGGTCGCGGAGCGCGGGGCCGGCGCGGACGGCGCCGTTGGCGGCGTCGTAGATGAGGGTCCGGCGGAGCTCGTCGATGGACACGACGCGGCGGTCGCCGAGCGGGTGGAAGTTCATGACGTGGTTCGGCTCCGGCGGCGGCTGGAAGCGCGCGACGGGAGGGGGGAGGGGGAGCGCGTCCATGGATTCCGGGTCCGGGTCAGCAGGCTCGGAGCCGAACAGGGGATCCACGTCGATGTGGTGCAGCGCGTAGGTCTGGTCACGGTGGTCGGTGAAGCACAGGTGGACATGCCTCCGGCCGCCTGCCAACGTCGACGCAGCCGCCATCGTCGATAGATCGCTTACGGCTTGCTGCTCTATCTTGTTGGTATCAGCAATGATGGAGGACCCATCGATTCGTCGTATATATAAAGATCGAGCTCCGATCCTGGTCGATTCCGAGCGGGAGCCGGATCAAAAATCCGATCCCTGTTTTACACCGTGCAATCAAGCGAAATTTTGGCTTCTACACGCTCAGTTGGGTCTATCCAGGCCGTCCAGGAGCGTCCTTTGATGAGGATCTGTCAGATGTTGTCAGCGTGAAGGAATCTCAGTATTTTCTTTTTCGGCTGATACGTTTCACATATACTTCCATATACACGTATCCTCGTTTCTGGTGCCATACTCCCAACCCATCTGCTCTCGTCCCTTGCTTGCATCTCCCTCCTCGCTCGCCTCCGCCGCCGCCTCTTCCTCCATTATTCCGCGCGCTCCCCTCTTCCTCCCGAGTCCCCCGTCTTCAACGCCACCGCCGTCCTACTCGTGACCGACGACCTTCTGCTCGTCAGCCTCTTGCTCCGCTGCTCGCCGACACACTCTCTTCGTCGCCGCCGCACACCGCTGGATCCTCGCCACTGCTGCTCGCCGCCGACCACTGCTGGTTGCAGTTCATCTACTCGGCTCTCTACTCGCCGCCACCTCTTCTCCTCGACCTACGCTGCAGTACCGCCGCCGCCGGATCTCCCCCCGCAGCTCTCATCTTCTCCCACTACCAGACCTGCCCCCCTGAAGCTCTCCCTGTTCCGTCGCCGCAGCTCCAACTTATCTTTCCCTCAACTCTTGTCCGGATCAAAATCGTCGCCGCCGCCTCGGGCACTGCCTCCGCCGTTCCTCTCCTCAACTCCTCCGTCCTCTCTCCACGCTTGCTCGCCGTCGATCCGCATCCGTCGTCACCACCTATTTCCTCCGCTATCTCTCCTTGGCCGTTCTACATCTGACACGACCATTCCTCTCTTCCGACCTCTCTCCTCGCTCGCTGCTGCCGATTTACATCGCATTCATCCATCCAGCTCCGACAGTTTAGCCTCACATCGCCAGTTCGCCACACCTGCTGCACGACGGCTGGACTCGGCGACCATCAAGCCAATCCTCCGGCCAACTACGACAGTTGAGAAGGTGAGATACAGTCTACGGTTGTAGCAGGTTTTTTTTTTTTTTTTGAATCGGCTAGCTTCGTTCTATTTTCCAGCAGATACCTTCGATTCCTACATTGTAGTTTTTAGCTGCCTTAGCATGCATCTGCTCATGCATGTTGTAGATTTCTTTACATCTCCTGTTGCACAAAAAGAGTAAAACGCTACTCTGATTTCATCTGTCAAACCAACCACCATTTTTTCCTCCATTATGTCCTATATTTAAATTACTAGCATACCAGTCCCTAATTATGCATGATTTTTCTACACTTAAAGTATCATTACCTCTGGCAATGCCTTTGTTGATTAGAATGCATGTCGTGGTGCGGACAGATGTCGATCTTCATTCTGAATATTTCCACCTGTTTTCTTTTGCTAGCACCTAGGTTTTGCTCATTATATGAACTTGCAGCATGTCAGCCCAATCAGCTCCTACTCCTTCCATAAACAAGATTGCCGCTATGTTAAGCTTTTATAATATGTGACAACTTAGATGTATTCCTTATTTTTAGATTTTCTTTCGTTTTTTTATGGATTGAGTAGCCTGCATATTGACAACTTGTTTTAGCATTAGGCCCTTGTATACACTTGTATACATCTCCTATCCGAAATTTGTAAGTGGTACTATTATTGTAATGGCACTGATTCTGAGCATTTGGTACAGATGCAGTAGGCCCATTCCCACTTATTTTAGTCTCATGCCTGCCCAGGAAGCATCTCCATACTACTGGCTGGAGTTTATTTGCTAGCTCTCAAAAATATTAGTTTTTTCTTTCATTCTAGATGAACCTAAATAAGCACTGTCCCTTCTTATTTCAAATAAGCACTTGAATACAAAGTGGTCACTTATTATTTGGGCAATTCAATTGACAATCTGCAGGTTCATTGCACATCAGGTTCCACAACCACAAGATAGATACCCACCAAAAGCATGCACAACCTACAGACTCTGGAACAATTAACCAAAAGGCACCATCCAGTTGTTAGCACCTACTAGCTGACTTCTTAGATTTATTCCAGAACCAAAAGTGCATATTTAAGCACTTTCTTCTTTTCTTCAGCTTTGTAATTTGTAAAGTTTAACCTCTGTGTTAGCATCTCCATTATGCTAGTACTCGCAAACAAACCATCCAGCATATTGCTAAATATTCACCCAATTATTTGCCAATACAAATAGTGAACAAAAGGAATTATGAAAGACTCTTATGGCCAACAAAGCTAAGAATTTTCTTCAATTATATCCACAGTCACGCCACCGCCGGATCAGTGCCTCGCCGCCGACGCTCTCATCTCTCCACTGCCTCCCCCTCCTCGCTCGCGCTCGCAGTTGAAAAGTTTTTTCGTTCTTTATAATTTGATTTGAGAAAAAGCTTGCCTGTCTACCACCTGATCTTGCGCCATTTATCTTGCATCCACGTTTATCTTGCGCCGACTTGATGTGTCTCAACTTTTGTGACGTTTATTAGTGGCATACAGATATATCATTTGCTTGAACCCCACTGATTTTTGCTTCAAGTAGTTGCTGTTTTTATTTTATATAGCAGGAATGCAGGATTAGCTTGATTTTCATAAAACTAGACTACGAACCCTTTTTCTTTTGAAATCCCATACATATAAACTCCAATGGCAATGTATCAGCACTGGTGCCATGATCTATAAGTAATTAATTTATTTGTATTTTTAGTCAGATATATTAGCTAAGATGGTTAAAGGTGAAAGCTGAGGGCAAGTTATAGATCTGACTGGTTCATTTTACCTCCAGCAAGGATATGTGTATTTTCTGGGATTAAGGACATATATATTCTAGTTCTTCTAGGCAAGGGTATGTATATTTCTAGGATTAAGGAGATATATATTCCAACTTTTGACAAAGACTGCATGCAAGAAAATGATGGAGCAAGAAAGTTCAGATATTCATCATAAAAAGTTCTAACATATATAAGCAATCTTTTTAATAGCTTTGCAGAAATCTTAACTTTAATATCTTTGCAGAAATCTGCAGTTTTTTTTTTTTTTTGAAACTGAAATCTGCAGTTTTAATTACAGTTCAATACTCTGTGTAGGTGCATTTCCAACAAGAGATTGATAGCCTACAATTTTAATTATTAATATGGTCGAGAAACAATGAACCACTTTCCTAAACAAATAATTGAGTTAGCCAAATAATTTGTAATCTGCAACAAGACACCAGTTCGGCAATAGCATGATTTTTTAGTTTGTTAGAGAAATGATTGTTATAAATATCAGTAATAGTGTTTAATAAACGAATGGGAATGAAAAATATATGCTGATAACAGTAGATGAATCCTGCTGCAGCTCCCAGAAGTTTGACAATCTAATGTGCATAGAACATTTCAGTTGCAAATACCGGAATAGTTCAAAAAAAATTGTATGCATAGTTCAAAAAAAATCTATATGCATAGTGCATAAAACATTTCAGACTAAAGACAACTCAACAAAGCCTGCTGGCTGCTGATATACCTCATCCATGTTTCAAACAAGGAATCGAAGAACAACGAATTGCTCATACAAAATTTCTCAATAGGATTCAGTATGCACATATTCATGAAGAACATTGCAGATCTATTTACAATTTTGAAGAATCGATATAGCAGAGGGTGAAAGAGGAAGAGGGAGCTTGAGAACATAGTTTTTTGGTTTAATTAGCAGAGGGAGGGAGAGGGCCTGAGTACCAAGAAGCAGTGCAGTTCGTCCGCGCTGGCGCATGTAAATCGGCGGCGGCGGCACCTATCAGCGAGCGGAGGCTGGCGGCGGAGAGCCCAGGTGCGCGCAGATTTGCAGCTCCGGCGACCCAAGAAGCGAGTAGAGCAGCTGTAGCTAGCATGACGAGGAGAGGTGGCAGAAGGAGACAAGCGACCAGAGAGGTGCGAGAGGAGGAGGACGGCGAGCAGCAAGCTACGGACGGAGAACATTTCAGTTGCAAATACCGGAATAGTTCAAAAAAAATTTGTATGCATAGTTCAAAAAAAATCTATTTGCATAGTGCATAAAACATTTCAGACTAAAGACAACTCAACAAAGCCTGCTGGCTGCTGATATACCTCATCCATGTTTCAAACAAGGAATCGAAGAACAACGAATTGCTCATACAAAATTTCTCAATAGGATTCAGTATGCACATATTCATGAAGAACATTGCAGATCTATTTACAATTTTGAAGAATCGATATAGCAGAGGGTGAAAGAGGAAGAGGGAGCTTGAGAACATAGTTTTTTGGTTTAATTAGCAGAGGGAGGGAGAGGGCCTGAGTACCAAGAAGCAGTGCAGTTCGTCCGCGCTGGCGCATGTAAATCGGCGGCGGCGGCACCTAGCTGACAGAAGGCTGGCATGCAAAGGTGCTTGGTAAAGTAGTTGTGCTAAATTTACTTAGAAAAGAATTGCCAAAAACAGACACTGAAGGTAAGAAGTAGTATCCTTCACTTCCAACTGCTAATAATTTCCAACAACACACTCCCTCCGTCCTGAAATACAAGGCATCCTAGAATTTTTAGAATAGATTAAAGAGGTGAGCAAATGTCTCATATGCCCTTAGCAAATGGTAATACAAGGCAAGTTTTCTAATTAGAAAGAGAATATTTGGCAAGTTTTCAATTGAGTTGATTGAGTTCTTGCAAAAACCTCCTAGAATGCCTTATAACTGGGGGCAAAATTTGAATCCTAGAATGCCTTGTATTTCAAGGCAGAGGGAGTATGAAAGAAGGTATTGATAACTGATAACTCTGATTTATAAGCATATTCCTCATCTTTCACAAAGTAGCCTGCAGGCTACATTACTGTTCTGCTTGGTGAAATAGGCTGCCCTCCCAGTAGTGAAATGCCAGCAAGACTAAACTAATGCAAAGTGCAGCAATAAATATGCAACCGGCAAAAATCTGTTAAGTAGGTGATAGATAAAAGCCAGCAGCAATATTACCTTGAGGAATTGAGGTACCTGGATAACTCACAGGGGATGAAGCGCTTGGGACAGATAGACCTTTCTTGAGTCAAGTCAAAGTCCACTTTTCCACGGTCTTCCATTCCCTTGATCAACGGAGAAAATGACTCCACGGTTTTGGTGTTCATGTTAATGGTGACCAGCCACATCTTCTTCAAGGCGCATCCAAACTCGATGAGAAGGAAGTGCACTAGATGTGGCCTGGCGATGTTCACTTGGGGGAACATGGGAATTCCGCGTGGAAGGCCATCACTGGGGTAAGTAGACCATAGCTGCGTGGAGGTTACTGTGCTGTCCTTGTTCCACAACATTCTGCCTACGGCATCCTTGTTCCACACCGTGCTGCCTAACCTGTTCTTCTTCAACGCCATGCTGCCTAATGGGAGGGTGTGGCAGGTGATGGTGAAGGAAGCACCGGGTTTGAGCGCACCATAGCCAATACCATCATCACGGGCGACATCGACGAACTTGAGCACACTGCCAGCGTCGATGACGGACACACCACGGTACAACCAGCTGGATGCGATGCTGCGATTGTGAGTAGAAGGGAACTCCTCCAGAGGGAACCGGATGAAGGAGACCGTAGGGGTGGGCCCTCCGAACAAGTCACAGAAGAGGATGCCTCTGTAGTAGTCGATCCAGCACAGCCAGCGATCTGAGGGGATGACTGCATCTGTCTGCCACAAGGTGAGTTGCCTGAAATCATCGGGGTTGTCACTGTGGAGGATGGGTACTCGATTGGAGTCCCATTTGCCCAGGCCAGCTGCTGACTTGAAGCAACAGATATCAGCATGGACTGTGTTGCTGAGCTTGAACAGCTTCAGCTCTGCCACCGCGAATTCACCCCCACCTCGGCACAAGAGACCCATGGATCTGACTGCCAACATGCGCTGCCTGGCTGGGGCTCCCTCCTTGGCAGGCGTAGTACCACGACGAGGTATGCGCCTATCGCCGCGGGCATAATCAATGTGAGGCTCGGTACAAGGTGGGAGCAATTCGAGCGAGGAAGGGTTCTCGGCGTTGTAGATGTAGAAGTCCTGTACCGTACCTAGTACAGGGGTCTCGGTAGCGACGCGAAGCAGGGCGAGATGGCGGTGGGTCCCCAGGATGGCTAACGGTGTCGCCTTGTCGGGACCTAGGAACCCCGGCTCCGGCAGGTGCGCGTAGAGGCGCGAGATGAGCGGGGGATCGGCGAGATCGAAGGCGATGCGGAAGACGGCGCCCCAGGAGGTGGTGGCGGACGCCCTGATGGGTGCAGAGCTCTCATCCGGGAAGGACTCGTCATCGTCCCTGCGGAAGACGAAGGGCTCCAGAAGCACCCAGTGGGGGAACCCGGCGGCGGACATGGCGACCGACCTTTGACATAGATTTGGGAATCACAATTAGGGGAGCCAAGGGGAATCTCTGTGAGAAACTGAGAATAAATCGGGGGATTTGTAAGGTGATGGGGTCAGGTGTGCCTTACCGACGAAGAAAGGAGGCGGCGGCCGGCAAGGAGAGAGGAGGCGGCGGCGGCCGGCAAGGAGAGAGGAGGCGGCGGCGGGCGGGAGCGGCGATCCGGCGGCTTACAGATTCCAGAAACCAAAACGGATTTAGGGTTACGAAGTTGGCTCACGGCGTGGTTGGGTATACGCAGGACAGCAACTTCTTCTATACGAGGCCATGTGCAGGTTGGGCCATTATTGGGCTTTTCCAATCGGGGAGCTGTTAGACTACTGGGCCTCCTCCCTTTCCATAGCGTGCTTCTTGGGCCATCCTATACATCTTCCATGACATATGCTTTTCCCACCTTTCATTCGTGCAAAACATCACCACCGTTGGGCCTTCATCTCCAGCCCTAGCCTCCCGTGCCTACCAGCGCCACCGCGGCCCCACCGTCGGCCGCCACGGCCTCCTTACGCGCATCCGCGGGCTCCCCGTGCCTGCCGCCGCCTCGGCGCCGCCCGAGCGTGGGTGAGTGCTGGGCCACTCCGCTGCCTTGCACCGTCGCGGCCTACCTGTCGCGTGTCGCCGCCACCAGCCGCGCCCGGTGCCACCCGAGCGCAGATGAACGTGGAGTCTCCCTGCCTTGCGCCGCCGCCGGCCGAACGTCACGGCCTCCCCTCACGTGCTGCCGCGAGTCGGTCGTGCCCTCGGCGCCGGCATCGATGTAGCCAAGCTGCTGCTAGCCGCTGGAGCTTCCGCTGTCGGTGTTCTACCGGCAATCCCACCTATGGGTATCCCTAGATAGTAGAGTTTTCATAGAGTGTTTATCGATGATCAGGCGAGTCTTGAGTTGAGTTGAGTTGAATAGACTGAACTTGAATCTATCAAACTTGTTCAACCTAATCAATCTATCTTGAGAGGGGTCCCTGACAGGCCTTATATACTTGGCGGGCAGGATTACACATGGAAAGAATACTTCCTAGTCGAACTCAAGTAGAACATGTACAACCCTCGCCTCTGACGAGTACTTTCATATATACGACTGGTTTCTATATCTTTTGAAGTCTTCGCGCCGTCTTGCATCACGGACTGTACTCGTTGCCTTATTCTCCCTTGGAGTCTTCTTGCGTCCTTGTGGGTCCAGGACTCTATGTCCGACAAGCCCACGAGCGCTTCATAGCCGAGTTCTTCTCTTCAGGTGGGTGCTGGCCTGGTTGGTTCGAGTACTTTTCGGAACTTTCTTGAAGATCTTCGAGTACTTGTTTGGACTACAATCTTTTCTTGGCTAAATGCAAGGCAGTGAGGTGCTCCAGCCCTTTATTTTGAACCTTGAAGTTTTGATGGAGTGCGATTTGAAATCGCACTTCATATGAAGTAGCCCCCGAGCTTTAGGTTGAATCAACGAATCAAGCTAAAGGCCATGAAAAAATCTTCATGTCTTTGGGTAAAAAAGTTAAAAAAAAAACTTTACTCATTGGTAGATGTGCCCTGTAGCCCCCGAGCCTTGAACCATATTGGGTACGTGGTGAAAATGGTCGAAAAGCACTCATGGCTTCTTACCTTATCTTTTTAAAGCTATTAATGGTAATCCTTGAATTTTGTAAAAGGAATCTTTACAGGATTTTTTACTTTCTGGGATGTCTCCCAAAAAATAAAGGAATCATGCAAGGATTCTTTTTCCAGAAAACAAGAGAAAACCCCTTATTAACTTAAAAGGGAAAATAAGGGTTTTTTAATAGAAACCAAATGCAAATAAGTGGTTTTTTTAACCCTTTGGATCATAACCCCTTATTAACTTCACAGGGTTACGCGGAGACTTCACAAGAAATAGAAACCAGTCGTATATATGGAAAGTACTCGCCAGAGGCGAGGATTGTACATGTTCTACTCGAGTTCGACTAGGAACTACTCTTTCCATATGTAACCCTACCCACCAAGTATATAAGGCCGGTCAGGGACCCCTCTCAAAACAGGTCCAACTTCTAGATTCTAGAGAACAAGGTTCATTAGAGTCTACTCAACTCAAAACTCGCCTGATCATAGATCAGTCGTACTCATACTTTCACCCAGTGTAATAACAAGATTAACAACAGGACGTAGGATATTACATCTACTTGACGTCCCGAACGTGTATAAATTGCGTTACACGCAACCATTGACTTCCTGATTCTAAAACACTCTACCAAAACTCTACTGCCTAGAGATACCCCTAGGTGAGATTGTCGGTAGAACACCGACATCCGGCACGCCAGGTAGGGGCGTTTTTAAGAATCCACTAGTGAAGTCAATGGCATCGACAAGACACGCAAGCACGCATCGCGGAGTCAAGGCGATCACCTCTGAATCATGGGAAATCAAGAACAACAGCGACGGCGATCTTCAGCGCCAACTCAAGCCCACGATCAGAATGAAGCCAAAAGTGTCAGAATTAGACATGCTCGTCAGGGATCTCGGCGGAATTCAGCTTTCCGAAACCCTGAACAAATTTGAGCAAAGCAAGACCCCGATCCCAGGACGAGCTCATACTGTGCCAGCAATGGGAGGGTTGTCGGAAACCCGCACTATACCACAACCCCACTTGGGCGACAGACGTGTGTCGTTATAAGTTGGAAATCAACGTTCAATTGTTGGTCGGTATAAGTCGACGTCGAATCATCAGTCGTTATAACATGTTGTAGCATCTGCCTATCAGTCGTTATAGAAATTTAGGTTTTCCATTGAATTGTTGGTCGGGATTTCCGAATAGATAGATCAAACTATCGGTCGGCATAGTTGTGCCACGTGGCATTCCAAATGAAGAACACACAAAGAGCTGGGTTTTTTCCTTTTAACCGGGAATTAAAACTTATAACTAGTATTTCTTCATCATAGAGACTCCGAATTTGATGATTTTTTCGCGTAAAATTCTCTAAAATCAATATCTTTCATTTCATGACCTTTGTTTACATATTAATTGCTATTTTTTGAATCACTTTTAAATGGCTTATTTTCTTGGACTTTAGTACATAATAGAAACACATGTTTTTAAAGAACAATTTCTAATATACCTTCATATTTTCTAATATTATACTGAACATGAGGTTATGTCCAAATATGAGGTTCACATGAGTTCAAAAATGTTATGAGGTATTCAAATATCAAAGTTTGCCTTGATTTATATGAAACTATGTGAGAGATGTAGCTATTTGTGAACAATGTATAGTCTCACTTTGTCAAAGCTTTTAGATTTTTTATGTTAAGATTATATATTCATAAAATGATTCTATGCAAATTTATAGTGTATTTTGAGAAGTTTTAGATATCATTATCATTATTTTATAATAAATTGCTAGTAGAAGTTTGAATTCTAGTTAGCAAGCGTTTGAATTTTTCATCGATTTTCAGGATATGAGCTATACTAAAACAGAGATACTTAAAATATATTTTTAAATATATTTTAAAATATTATTTGAGATACATATAGATCAAATTGTGCTATTTTAAAATGTTGCAATAAAAAAGAAGAATAAAATTGGATGGCCTAATTGTTCCTGGCCGTCGATCTAATCGATCCGATGGCCACCTGCCCTCGAAAACCCTAGGTCGTCCTCCTTCCCATCTTCTCCTCTCTGTCTCTTCCCCTCCACCACAGCCTCCTCCTCTGATCCGTTCCTCCTCCATTTCTCTTCTCCTCCCCATTGACGCCCTTCTATTTCCGATGCCCCGCTACGCGCCCCCTCTGCTACCCCTCCACTCCCCCCCCCTCTGCTCGCCCCTAAGATTGCACCCTTGGAGCGTCGGCGGGGCGAGGTGTGCGGCAGCTCCTGGGGGGCAAAGCAGCAGCGGCCGGCCGTAGGGTCGTGCCGGCTGTTGGCACTCCTTAGCCTAACTAAATCCGCAAGCGCACGGAGTCCGATGTAGCCTTTCACCAGGGGAGTAAAGACCTGGATGTCAAATCCAAGGAACGGTAGATGCGACTAGTCTAGAACTTTCCTAACCGGACCCACCAGGGGAGGAAAGGGTAAAGGGTGTAGAGAGCTTAACCTTAGTTAGCCACTCGTTACCCCAGACAACCTATCTTAATCTAACATGATCTGCTTCGACAGCTAGAACGGGAAGAACTCAGAACGGGATGAGAGAGGGGTTCTTCCGGGCTCAGCACTACTGTTATGAGTACACCCGAACGTGGTGGAGTACAAAGGACGGACAGGGATGTCACCACCTGCCGCCTACCACTGCAGTTCCGTGGGGTGCAACACAACCTGAGGTGACTAGCCAGCACAGGCACCATGCCTAAGCTTTCAGCCACTGACCTCCACCCAACGCGAAGGTCTATAGAGGAAACCCCAAACAAGAGTCGCTGTCACTCGCGCAGACTCAGGTACCCGCAGATCATAGATAGCCAAGATAAATTGCTGAAAGTAAAGATGTAAACTAGCGAGATACTAAGGCAAGAGATCGAGGAACTTACTGAAGATATCTCTGAAGCTTTATTCCTCGGGGGCGGAACAATGTTGAGGGAAGGCCGAGATGACTCCCGAACTCCCTCTACACGCTTGGCTGTCACCCAAGCACTCACCCACTACTCTCTCTACTCTACTCTAAGATAATAGTGGACTACATCTTGAGCCTTCTCTTCTCTCCAATGGATGGTGTCTTGTGTGGAGGTGAAGGGCGCCTTTTATAG
Source organism: Urochloa ruziziensis (assembly GCA_015476505.1). Classification (NCBI taxonomy): domain Eukaryota; kingdom Viridiplantae; phylum Streptophyta; class Magnoliopsida; order Poales; family Poaceae; genus Urochloa; species Urochloa ruziziensis. The sequence goes on along the minus strand of CM027123.1, from coordinate 50,374,671 downwards.
CCCTCCAGGGGTGAAATCCTGCTTAGGGGTGACGCCAACTACTTGCTTAGCCTCCACGCGAAAGAGGAAGCGTAGAGGCCACGGTGGGAGGCCGGCCGGCCTGGTGTAGGCCGGCCGGCCTGGCCCTGGTGCCAAGTGGCACCGACTTTTGCAGGGACGGCCTGGATGATGTCCTAAAGTCGGTAGTTGTTGCGTTCGGTTGAAGCTGTCCAAGAATCCTAGGTTGTGGGCCCTTCAATCCATGTTTATCCCACCCTAGGCCTTCCGGGTCCATTGATCAAACCGACATCAATTGCACGGCTCATGATCATACTTGATACATTAGTAAACTTGTGGATCAACGCCGTGGCTAAAGGAGGAAAAAGTGGGCCGGCCGGCCTAGGCTAGGCCGGCCGGCCTGGCCCTGAGCCCAAATGGCCTCCCATTTTTCCAGTTTGCTCCTTCACTCACAAATTGTACAAAACTTGTGGAACTCATTAGTATAAATGATATTAGCATGATTATCACTATATGAGCATGAAATCCGAAGTAATGTTGGCGGTAAAAGTCATAGATATCGACCGCCAACACGCCCCCACACCTAGACTTTGCTCGTCCCGAGCAAAGGGTTGATTTAGATCCAGAGGATCAAGCAAAGCCTAGGGTCATGAAATCAAGAGTATGCATAAGAATTATTTCAAAGCTTTCCCTCATACCTTGGATTCCAGGTGGCTAACACCTTCACTTTCACCTATTGAACCTCAAAATAAATCAATGGAGAGCCTGATTCCTCCTTCTCAGTACTTGGAGATTTTTTTTTCAAAAATATGGAGGCATACTCTCATTCTCTCAAGCCACTCAGTCGCTCAAAGTGTTTGATCCTCACTAAGGCTTTTCAAGTAGCCTCACCTACCTCTACAAGGTTATATGTGTGGCTCAAGGTAGGGATCGATAGAAATGCTTATCTCTTCCATCTATGTTGCGAGATCAAATAACTTGTCTCCGAGAGATCATGTCAACCATGAACTTTGGTCAAGTGCAAGTGAATGTGGATGATGGATGATGAATGTCCTTGAGTGGTATTTGATTCTAGCTTCTTCCATCTTTCCCCTTCTTCTCTCTCTCTTTTTTTTACTCGAGTAGGACCTCCCACTCATCTTTTTTTCTCTTTTCTTTTTTTCAGGGGGATGAAGAGCTGCTTGAGAACCACTTTTGATGGACTTTTATTCTATGATGGACTTTATTTGATGAAACGTGTACGTGAATGACCAAAGTGCAAGGAAGAACATACATGTCTCAGAAGGCACGATGTTTGATCAAGCTCAAAATGTAAAGATAGCTATGTGGAGTTTCAAAACTGTGTCATGCATGATATGGCTCTGGATGGGACTTGGCAAAGTTGAGCATGAATGAGAGTTGCCTCATTTTTTTTTGTTTTATTTTTTTTCATTTTCAAAATGAAACTCTCCAAGACTTTGAATTAGAAAAGAACAAGCCTCTCATGTCATTATATCGTAAGAGTCAATAAGCGAAAGATCAAGTGATCCTATCGTAAAGTTCCAAAGGCACATAGGTACTTGCAAAGAAATAAAGCTTATGCACCTTTGATAAACATGTAGGATTTTCATCTCTTTCTAGGTGTTTCATTCAAATTTTAATTGTCGTGAACTCATGCTCGCATTTGGATTAAAACCAAGAAAGAAAATGGAGAAAGGGTTTCAAACCTCCGTGCGTAGTTAAATCTCAGCAGATGGCTGCCATGTGGTTATTTGGGCACGGGTGAAGACTAGCTCGTCGATGTGTTGCTCGTCCTGTTTTCTGCGCACTTAGTATAGAGTTAGAGCAGGGGTGTGGTTGGCACACAAGTGTGCACCAACCACCAAAAGCATGGCAGGAACAAAGCAACATTTTATTCAAAAGGGAAATATAGGGGTGCTGTTGGAAAATAAATATCGGGAAAACAAAATGAAAAGGGAAATTGCAGCACCCAAACCTATACTAAGATAATGGCACATTTTAGGTCCGGCCATGACCATGGACTATGGTTGTAACTCGGATACTCATAGTAGTCCATCACTTCGAGTTCCGGGATGTCGGGCTCGAGGAATATTTTCAACTAAAACATCCCTGTCATTGTCCTGGAGGAGAAGTGTAAAGGAAAACCTTCCTTCTCCATCCTCCAATTCAGCCATTTGATTTCATCATTTTGACTCTGGCTGATTGGGGGTCTCTATTTCACCTTTTTGTTCTCCTAATGGGAATGATGTTCTGTGTGCACAAAGTGTCTCGGGTGATTGCCCTTCCATCCCCTTCTCCATGTCAGATTGTTCATGATATTCTGTTGATGTTTCTGATTGACTATCTGAAGATGGTACGGATTTGCGACCCGGTGATTTATTTCCAACCCGCTATTGCACTTCTAAGGCTGGAGTGAGAGTCTCCATCTCCTTATCCACAACATGAAGTGCTTCAACTACTATGGACGTTTAGTCCATGATCACCAAGATGCTCGTCAGTCCTTTGACTCAATGAGCATCGTGGGCACCACAAATACTCTTAGCGTGTGTGTGCTTGGTTGGTCAGGTGATCAGTCTGTCGAACCTTAGCACGAGGTTTATACGGAAGGAAACAAAAACTTCCAGTAGCTCATTCTCTGTGAGAAGTGGAACCGACACTTAAGAATCTTGCGGGTCTCACATATGGGTTGCAGCGGTGGAGTAAACCAGTATGATATGAATCCCATTGGTTAAATCTGATAAGGTGAATGCATTCCTTCTCTCTAAGGGTGTTAATCCAAGTTTGTAAAGCTACCCTTGAGAGAGTATCATCTCATATGTTTGAACTTGTATCCTTGGAGATGATATGCCACGTATTTATTTGCTCTCTTCCTTTTTTTTTGAGTCGTGAAGCAAATTCATGAAGGAGCAAGAATCCAACGGATGAGTTGTGGCTTGTCGTCCTTCTTGGTCAGGTGATATCTTGGTGTAGCATGGTCCGTGTGCTAACACTTTGACATCGACCAAGTAGGGTTTGAACTTGTCATGGGTGAATACCACTACAGACAGTTCCTTCTCCGTTAGTTTGTCGAACTCTGGTCAATGCTTTTGATAATGATGATTTCTTGCATTGATCCAGCTCTGTCCCGATTGTATGGTTACTAGCGTTGCACATGATCTTGATAGGAAGAGTCCAATCAGGAGGTTGTATGATGGGAGGCCTTCTCAGCTGACACTTCTCCCAATTTGGGACAAGGTGGAGCCTTTGGGAATTCTCACGAACTCTATCCATATCCGCGAGGCATAAACCAAAGGTTGTCCATGGACTGAGACATCATCAAGGAATTCCTCCATGATGTTCTCGACAAGGACAAAGGATGTCCTTGATAATGGGAGAGAAGGCTGATATCATACACCTCTGTTGGTGCATTGCATAGACCAAACAATAAAGACAGGTGGAGGTAGATGAAAATTGACTAGTGCCTCACCACTTAAAGTGGGTGCTTACATGGGGTAAATAATACCCACATGCAGGTGTGCCTACCTCCCTCATCGCATCATTCAGCCAAAAGGCTGTTTGTCCGGTTCAAGCGATACGATGGGTGTTGGGGTTGATCCCCGTCTAGTCTGTAGAGAATACCTAAAAATGGACCGATACTTCTCTAAGACTGTTGCAGCCTGCCGAGCCTCATTCTCTGTCAGTTTATCACTGATGATGACTGGCGTGCTGCGATTGTCGTGAAGAGGTAAATATCTCTATTCCAAGTGGAAGAGAGACATGTCTCAATCCAAGTGGCAGCAATCAACAACTCTAGTGGAGGAGGCTGTGGTTCTCCACCATGTCGAGCTTGACTGCCCGGTTCTGCCCCTGGGATTGGGTGAGCATCTGAAAAATATGCTCATTGGTTCTTCACGGGGTCTGTCTAGCCCTTTGCGATAATGATCGTGCAAGGCTGAACTCACTGATCATGCAAGGTTGATCAGGATGTTTTCTTTGTCAACTCTGAGCTATAGCTCGATCGTGATTAAGTTGACAAGATGCTCTATTGGCTGATCCAACAAGAAGATTTTGTCACCTTTGAGGATATCGAAGATGTGGAAATCTAGGATCACTCTGTTGCGCCCCTCAGGCACAACTCGGATAATTCCTTTGTTTTCCAACATCTGGCCGTTGATCCCTTTCAGGTGCTTATGAAAAATCATCGACAACTTCTTGTGTGTCAGTCCCCTCAATAGGTGGAGGGCATTAAAGCTAGGGTCGACTAGCTTCTGCTTCCTCCGTCATTCCTTGCTCGTAACCGCAGATAGACCCTTGGTCTGCGGTCGTGACTTTCGGAATGAATTACTCAGACCTTGAGCGTGCACACCTAACGTGGCAGATCCTTAAGGGAATTCTCTTGGTCTGGGGGTTTTTGTTCACTCACGTCGTGTGGTCGGAGGCGGTGGATCTAATGAAAGAGTGAGGATTTGCTGTTTGGTTCATGGGAAAGTCGGTGGGAGGGTCAGAAAACTGATCCTAAGGATGAGCACTATGTCTCAATCTACCAACGTTCGTTGTATGAGCACCATACCAAACTTCTCCCAGGTTGCTCCAAGTAGCTCATCTCTGAGCTTTGGGGATGGGATAGACAAACAGACAAACTTCAACGTTCACTTTGATCCAATCTCCTCCAACTCCTCTTGCACTCCGATTGTACCAAAACTTTGCTTCCCCCGTCAGAGAAAAACAGGAAGAGTTCCGTCTTGGTTCATCCCGGGAATGTTAGGAGAGAACTTCTCCTCATCTATTGCAAGGAGTGTGAACAAACGATGGCAACGAGATTGGGGCGGATCTCGAAGCCATCAGATAACGGGGTGGAAGGATGGTGGCAATTCCAAACACTCGCGAAATGGAACCGCCTGATAACTAGGAGAAAACTCCATGTGGTAGATGGTTATGGGGATAAAGTGTACGGCTAAAAAAAATCCTACACTAGTGTTGCTACCGTTCCCCGGCAACGGCGCCAGAAAAGCTTGTTGGCACTCCTTAGCCTAACTAAATCCGCAAGCGCACGGAGTCCTATGTAGCCTTTCACCAGGGGAGTAAAGACCTGGATGTCAAATCCAAGGAACGGTAGATGCGACTAGTCTAGAACTTTCCTAACCGGACCCACCAGGGGAGGAAAGGGTAAAGGGTGTAGAGAGCTTAACCTTAGTTAGCCACTCGTTACCCCAGACAACCTATCTTAATCTAACATGATCTGCTTCGACGGCTAGAACGGGAAGAACTCAGAACGGGATGAGAGAGGGGTTCTTCCGGGCTCAGCACTACTGTTATGAGTACACCCGAACGTGGTGGAGTACAAAGGACAGGACAGGGCTGTCACCACCTGCCGCCTACCACTGCAGTTCCGTGGGGTGCAACACAACCTGAGGTGACTAGCCAGCACAGGCACCATGCCTAAGCTTTCAGCCACTGACCTCCACCCAACGCGAAGGGCTATAGAGGAAACCCCAAACAAGAGTCGCTGTCACTCGCGCAGACTCATGTACCCGCAGATCATAGATAGCCAAGATAAATTGCTGAAAGTAAAGAGTAGACTAGCGAGGTACTAAGGCAAGAGACCGAGGAACTTACTGAAGATATCCCTGAAGCTTTATTCCTCGGGGGCGGAACAATGTTGAGGGAAGGCCGAGATGACTCCCGAACTCCCTCTACATGCTTGGCTGTCACCCAAGCACTCACCCACTACTCTCTCTACTCTACTCTAAGATAATAGTGGACTACATCTTGAGCCTTCTCTTCTCTCCAATGGATGGTGTGTCTTGTGTGGAGGTGAAGGGCGCCTTTTATAGCCCTCCAGGGTGAAATCCTGCTTAGGGGTGACGCCAACTACTTGCTTAGCTTCCACGCGAAAGAGGAAGCGTAGAGGCCACGGTGGGAGGCCGGCCGGCCTGGTGTAGGCCGGCCGGCCTGGCCCTGGTGCCAAGTGGCACCGACTTTTGCAGGGACGGCCTGGATGATGTCCTAAAGTCGGTAGTTGTTGCGTTCGGTTGAAGCTGTCCAAGAATCCTAGGTTGTGGGCCCTTCAATCCATGTTTATCCCACCCTAGGCCTTCCGGGTCCATTGATCAAACCGACATCAATTGCACGGCTCATGATTATCCTTGATACATTAGTAAACTTGTGGATCAACGCCGTGGCCAAAAGTTTTGTATAATTTGTGAGTGCAGGAGCAAGCAAGCAAAAGATGAGCCATATTTGACACAAAGCCAGCCCGGCCGGCCTATGCCAGGCCGGCCGGCCCCCTTCTGTGGCCAATTGCCACGTCCTTGGTCCAGGAGATCACAAACACAACAAAGATGACCATGAGACGTGCGATCAACGTCGGTTTGATCCAAAGAACCCGAAAGGCCTAAGCTACATTTGCATGGATTGAAGGGCCCACTAACATTGGATTCTCGGACAGCTTCGATCCAAAGCAACCGTTACCGACCTCAGGGTGCAATCCAGAGCGTCCCTGAAGAAGGCGGTGCCACGGGGCAGCAAGGCCAGGCCGATCGGCCTGGCCTAGGCCGGCCGGCCTCCCCCAGAGGCCGCCACCTGTCCCCCTTCACGTGGCAGTTAAGCAGAGGGTTAGCTTACACCTGATGCCTGCAACCGCCCCTGAAGGCTATAAAAGGGACCCTCCTTCACCTTGAGAAAGCATCCATCAAATCATCCAAAGGAGAGAAGAGTAGCTTAGTGAGTTTGTGCTCTCATCTTTAGAGTAGAGTAGGGAGAGAGTGGGTGAGTTGCTCGGGTGACAGCCGAGCTTTGTAGAGAGAGTCCGGGATTTCTCTCTCGGTCTCGTCTCAACATTTTCGCCCCCGAGGAATATATTCAAGAGTTATCTTCAGTAAGTCCTCGGTCTCTTGCCTTTAGTACCTCGCTAGTTTACAACTTACTTTCAGCAAGTTATCATATTTATCTTTGATCTGCGGGTACCTGAGTCTGCACGAGTGACAGCGACTCTTGTTTGGGGTTTCCTCTATAGCCCTTCGCGTTGGGCGGAGGTCAGTGACTGAAAGCTTAGGCGCGGTGCCTGTGCTGGCTAGTCATCTCAGGTTGTGTTGCACCCCACGGAACTGCAGTGGTAGGCGGCAGGTGGTGACAGCCCTGTCCATCCTTTGTACTCCACCACATTCGGGTGTACTCATAACAGTAGTGCTGAGCCCGGAAGAACCCCTCTCTCACCCTGTTCTGAGTTCTTCCCGTTCTAGCCGTCGAAGCAGATCAGGTTAGGTATCGATAGTTTGTCTGGGGTAACGAGTAGCTAACTAAAGTCAAGCTCTCTACCCATTTATCCTTTTTCTCCTTGGTGGATCCGGTTAGAAAAGTTCTAGGCTAGTCGCGTCTACCGTTCCTTGGATTCGATATCCAGGTTCTTACTCCCCTGGTGAAAGGCTACATCGGACTCCGTGCGCTTGCGGATTTAGGTTAGGCTAAGGAGTGCCAACACTCACCAAGGCATCAACTTGCCTTTCTTCATCCTACTTCTAATGATGGCTATATGTGGAGCTCAAGGTAGGGTATTAAGAAGAGGCATACTTGCATCACATGTATTGCAAAGTCAAAGAGCGGATCCAAGAAGAAATCAAATCATACAATCAGATCAAGATGTGCACGTGTGTGAGTATGATAGATGGTGGATGGAATAACAACTCCTTTGTGTGTCGTCTTTCTCCGTTAAAAAATCTTTTGAGAACATGGCTATCAGATTTTTTTTCTTTCTTGGACCTTCATGTGTCCAACTTTTTTTTCTCTTTTTTTGTGGACCTTCATGTGTCCATTTTTTTCGATAGCCATGTCTCTTTTGTAACAATAACTGAGGAGTGAGACTTACACGTACATGATGGAGCATTTATTTTGTGGAATGGATGGATGAATGAAACAATGCTAACTTCCAGTGTAGAAGTATAGCAATGGGGGATAAACGTGTACGTGATCTTGATCATGAAAGCATGAAAAGAATTCTCATAAGGGTCGCAACAATTTGACAAAGCTCAATGCAATGACAAGTAGCATATGTGTACATGGTTTTCAAGATAACTCAACATATGGCTTCGGTAGGACTTTGGCATATCAAAGAGGAGCTTTGCAAAGGGTTTTCAGATTTTCAAATAAATTTCCCAAGCACTCAATATTAAGAGTGAAGATCATATCTTCAAACCATATCTCAAACATCAACTACTTAGATGAACATGGTTCCCTAAAAATATTTATTCACAAGCATCAAGGTCATAGCAAGGAATATAACATATGCAAGCCAAACATGGGAACATGAAGGGTAGGCATAGCACCCTGATTTATTTTATCTTGAGATTGATTTAAATGATAGGAATTGAAATTCAGTCACACTCATGAATTAAGGAGCGAGAGGTGGAGTGCACATACCATCGTTTTTTTTTTCTTTGTCATGTTAGCGCAGTCGATGTTGTGCGACACCTTCGTGGGGGACCTCGAATGTGTACGTCGATGATGAGCTTGAGAGATCTCCCCCACACTTGTACTTGTGTTGGTACTGTTATTCAAAACCAAAAGATGGAAACAAAAAGAGGGGCTCTTCTGGTTCAAGAACCATGGAGCCTTTATTCGAATTCAAAAATATGATTCTCTTTTTTTTAATAGCGCAAGATGCAGGAACTAGCACCAATTTCAAACCAAGATAAGTTTGGTATAAGAGAAACTTACTTGGGATACTCACATGCCTCCCCACACTTGGAATTTGCATTGTTGTGCAACACAACCCATGTGTGTGGAGTTCAAGTTTCCTTTCGTAATCATTCTCTCAATAAAACTTACAACGGTATTGTAGTTGATGTAGCTGTCATGTTCAAAGGTGTTCATCGTTCTCCTTGATCTTCGCCTGAAATGGTTAGAGAGCAAAAATACCCGAAGGACAACTTTATCATAGAGACATGATCTTGCTTTTTATTCAAAAGGGAAATAAATACTAATTATCTGGGCTATCTCCCGGCAGTGCTTTGTTTATGGTCATAAGCTTGACCTTGGGAACATTCTCTTGCAGCTACCATCGATGATGTCGTTCTCGTCTCATCACCAAGTATCGATGTGTCATGAAGCTTTTAGCTGCAAGGTTAGGGCATCTACAACCAACCTTCTAAATACTTTGTAGAAGAGGACCTTGAGGTGGTTGTAGTCCTCGTGTGTGCTCGGGGCACCGGATGTGGCTAAGTTTGGAGAGGCAGTGAACGAGCATGGTCTATGTATGACTTCAAGAATAAAACTTCCATGCTCATCCAAGAGATTATTTTCCTTGGACTCCAAAGTTAGTGTTTTACAATCTTCCATGGCCCACTGGTTCAATATCTCAAGAGATTCATCGTGGAAGCTTGATGTTGCTTTTCGATCACGGTCAAAAACAACATAGTAAGGGCCAGTGGGAAGAGGCTCAAACTCGTTCGAGGGTGATGATGATCGTTCCTCTTCACAAAAGTGAAGGGTCTCTTCCGACTCGTAATATTTGAGAGCAGAGACCGCAACCTCAAAGAGAACAGGCTCGGATGATGTGAACGGAGATCCATGCATCATACTCTCGAACGGGTTTAACTTAGGAAGAGGCTTCGCCATAGGTTTTGCTAGACAAGTGGTAGTGGTGGCGAAGGCAGCTTCCCTAAGCTTTTCATCTAGGCTCCCTCGAGGTTTATCAAGGAGTTCTCGAACTGGGCAGCCTAGGAGTAGATCAAGATCAAGTATATCAAAAATGTGAAAGTCTAGGCTCACCTCGATCTTGTCTATCATGAGTGGCATGGCACATGCAACCCCCCGACATTCAAGGATGTGTCCAAAGGGACAACTAGTGAGGAGCTTGTCGGACGGCCTTAGCGAGACATTGCCCAATAGAGTGTACGCTAAGTGCCATGGCATCACATTAATCTCCATGATGGGGTTAAGATGGGCTTCTATGGTTATTCCCCTTATAGAACAAGGAAGGATCGTAGAGGGAGAACTAATCCAAATTTCTTCGGAATAGCATCTCGCTCCACACAACCTCTCCTGATTCATAGCCTCCTTAAGGGATGTTTCATTAGGAGGATCGGGAGGCAAAGGAGGTATCGTAGGCCTGTGAAAAGGATCTGTCAGAGAATTTTTAAAGTGATGGATTTGGACAGAATAGAGCTCTTCTCGAGAATGCTGGTCAATGTAGTCGGTGGCTTGGACCTTAGTAATTGTGTGCCTTTCAACTACGGGGAGTTTTGAGCTGTCCCTGTACTCCAGGAATAGCTTGTCGTGGAAATCGTAGGGGAAGGCACAACGAGAATCATGTAGGTCCAGATCATATTCTGGGGTTGATTCAGGGAGAGTATCGGAGAGATGTGCTACGACTGGTGTGGATTCTTGTGATGCTCTCACATCTTCCGACGCGGATGTCTCTTCTATGGGCTCCTCAGGAATTTCTTCCGGGAATTCATCATAGATCCCAGTGTAAGGGGTGTTCTCTAGAATTTTGTCTAGAATGGCCCTCCCCTCACTAGGTGTCAAATGAGTGAAAGATCCTCCTGAGGACGAATCTAGGAATTTGGCTGATTCGATTTCGAGACCTCTTCTAAAATGTATTAGAAGGATGGGTTCAGAGATCCCTAGATCAGGACCAGAGGCCAGAGGATAGGTAAATCGAGCCCAAGCAGCCCCTAGTGATTCTCCTTCCCTTTGTTTGAAGGTAAGGATCTCGATTCGAAGGTCAGCGACCCGAGATTCAGGGAAAAAGGTTAGACAGAATTTTGCTCGTAGTGTCTCCCAACTTCCCTTCACTCTCCCACGATAGCGATCACACCATATCTTCGCTCGACCCGTCAAAGAGAAGGGAAACACCTTCCATTTCAGAGTTTGTTGGGCCATCCCCGTAATCACGAGACATGAGCAAATTTGCTCAAATTCCCGTAAGTGAACATAAGGATTCTCCCCTTCAGCTCCAGAAAATGGATTCTCTCTGATCTTGGCTATGAATTTTGTGTGTATTCCATAGCCAGAGCTTTTTATGGGGTGAGACGATGGTGGTGGCTCCAGGTCTTCAGCTTTTGGAGCTCAGAATTGATATAAGGTAGGAATGGAATTCATAATGGTAGGTGGATGATATGTGGACGAACTATGTATGGGATAAGAACAACTGCCGTTCCCCGGCAACGGCGCCAGAAAGCTTGTTGGTATTTCTTATGACCTACAGATAAATCCGCAAGCGTACGGATACCGATGTAGCTTTCACCCGGGAGTATTCCAGAGTATCGATTTCCACGGGGAACGTGAAGTGTACTAATCCTTAATTAGTTCGTCCGAAGGGATAAATGTGGATTTGGACGACGACGAAGAGAAGAGGTAAATGGGACGAGGGTAGAGAGGGTACTTGTGTAGCAACAATGGTTATTCCTCTGATCAAGCAACACTGACTTACTCATGATAGTTAACTTCAGGCGCCTGAGACACCACCACTCACAGAAAGGGATGAGAAGGGGAGTGGTACCGCCTACCCCTAAGTCCTACAGACCAGAACTAACGTGGTGGATTACGTCGGCCGGACAGGGCTGTCACCACCTGCTGGCTACCACAGCTATTCCGTTGAACTGGGTGCAAACCAAGGTAACGACTAGTCTAGACACCGTGCCTACACTAATAATTACTACTTCACTCGACGTCAGAGCAAAGCACCCACTACTAAGTAGTGAACGAGGAACCAGGAAACAAAAGTAAGAAAGAGCAGATGCTTGATTAATCAGAGGGAACCAGAGTTACCAGACAAGACCCGGATGTAGTCACTCGAAGATGAACTGCATCTGCCGAGGTACAAAGTAGAGGAAGAGCGGACACCTCCGGCTCTTCCCCCGAACTCTCACCTCGCCTCTCTCCCTATTTTCTAAGGCTAGGAGCAGCAGCGCTTCGCCTTGGAGCTTCTTCTCTTGTATTTCGACGTCTCTTCTCAAGGTGAGTGGGGTGTCCTTTTATAGGCTCCAAGGGCGGTTCCCGGCGTCATCATCAAGCTAGCCTCCTGCTTAACATCCACGCGAGGGGGCAAGCGTAGAAGCCACGGTAGTAGGCCGGTCGGCCTCATCTAGGCCGGCCGACCTGGCTCTGGGCCGGTCGGCCTCCTCTAGGCCGGCCGGCCTGGCTCTGGTGCCAAGTGGCACCGACCTTTGCAGGGACGGCTTGGATGATGTCCTGAAGTCGATAACAGTTGCGTTCGATTGAAGCTGTCCAAGAATCCTAGGTTGTGGGCCCTTCAATCCATGTTTATCCCACCCTAGGCCTTCCGGGCCCTTTGATCAAACCGACATCAAATGCACGGCTCATGATCATCTTTGATACATAGTAAACTTGTGGATCAGTGCCGTGGCCAGAAGAGGGGAAAGGGGGCCGGTCGGCCTGGCCTAGGCCGGCCGGCCGGCCTGGCCCTGTGCCCAAATTGTTCCTTCTTTTCCCCATCTGCTCCTTCACTCACAAATTGTACAAAACTTGTGGAACTCATTATAAATAATCAAATTCACACTAGCATGAGCAAGATGAGCCTGGAATATCGTGGAATGTTGACGGTAAAATCGTATAATAACGGCCGTCAACAGCCAGCAATGGGAGGGTTGTCCGAAACACGCCCAACCCAAACCCAATTTAATATAGATAGAAAGCTCTAGAGACAATTTGAGTCCATATCGGACAGAAGTATGATCAAAGCTATATATGAAAAGACCATGAGCCCAACAAAAGACTCATGTCAGATCCTCGTCGTGACCTCTAATCTGCCCTATCAGTCCGGCACACCCTTAGCACCGGAAGCAAAAGGCAGAACGGAAATCGCTACGTCTAGCTCCAGTGCAAGCTTTGATCCTGAACGAGAGCTTTTTATGGCAAACTCAAAAAAGGTGATCAACGAAGAAGAATCCTATGATAACGGGCTTGAAGAACAAATCTCAGCTGATTCAAGAGAACCAGAGGGAGAAACTGAAGCTCAGAGGGTGATAAGGGAAGCAAAGAATGCTAAAAGAGCTCAACGTCGACTCAATGCTCGAGCTCGGCGTCCAGCCAACTCTCATGGAGCTATCCTAGGCGGCCAGTACGTCTCTCCACTCGCAAATTGTGGCAGTACTGATCAAATTAATCTGGCTTAAGTGCGCTAACCTTCCTTTGGTCATCACGCATTTTAAAACGGAGTAAGTTGACAGCCTGTCGGGTCAAGTCCGATGCAACCACGTGCGGTGACCTCGATCGAAACAAGTCATACAAATACTCACTCGAAGTCGAGTCCCAGAGATTACATCAACAATTCCACAAGTCTTTAAATAGGTCCCACTTGAGGTGCTTTATTACAAACCGAGTTCATGCATAAAGTAAAGCAAATTTAGAGTTTTTCGAAAAGCAGCGGAAATAAACTAATTATTCGAGCGGTGATGACATCACATGAAGCCTTCATGATGTCACTCGGCAGATGCCTCGTCCCATTCAATGGGCCAACCAGGAGGAAGCTGGCATGGCCAAGTCAAACTTGCCACCATCTCCTCAATGGAACTACCTGAAAACAATTCAACAAGCAAGGCTGAGTATAATAATACTCAGAAAGACTTACCCGACGAGTGAATTCTACATCACCGACCCCTAGACATGAAAGGCTTTTGGTTGGTGGGTTTGTTTTGCCAAAGAGTGACTAAGAGTGGGTCCTTACTTTCAATATTTTAGCATTAAGTTCTAGTGAAGTTAACCATTCTAGGTAAGCAACTATCTCTAAACAAACATATGAGCAAGCAATTAAGCAAGCATCAAGTTTATCATTTCGGTCATGTTTCACTTCTTACTCAATGTGGCACAGCGGTTAAGTAGTCTCATTAGCTGCGAGAAACAGACAGTTTGAACTGATTGGTAAACCTTGCAAGATGGATACTAAATGTACAGAAAAGCCCCAACCCGAAGGTCGGTGCTAACCAGCCCTTTCCCACATTCTTCCTGGCTTGTTAATCCGAGTTGCCCCCCTTGAACACAGAACCTATTCGGAACTAATCGCGGCCGTGACGGCCGGACTCGGCATCTGAGCCACATGCAAGCATGGTGAATAAATCCCAGGAAAAGCAGGACAAGGCCACGCCCCATTCTGAACAGGTACTAGGATTACCGGTCCCATGCCCAAACAAATGCTTAGTGCTTTCAAACACTTAACCATCGATACCAGCACTATTCGGCCTTAGCAACATTAGCTTACACGGACGGGGCATCTACATGACCAAAATCCCCGTTCGTCATCCTTATGATTCGAACATAAGTAAAGCAGGTCATTCCTATGATCTCGTGAGTGACAGGAAATCACTCAACTTTTACCGAGTCCATATAGCATGGCAGCTATCGGCCTATCATACTAGTAATTGCAAGGCATAGGTACCTAGGATCATACAACTAAGATTTCAAGTCAACTCCTGAACGTAAATGCACAAGCATAAGTAACAAACATAGTTGCATTATTTGAAAGCATAGGACATGCTCCGGGGCTTGCCTGCAAGCTGGGAGTTAGTGTCTTGGTCTTCGGGAGCTTGCTCCTGAACTTGATTGACTTCAATCGCGTTCAGATCTCCTTGAGCTTGTCCTTCTCCTCCTGCCGGTACGAGTTCGTAGTCTCCGTCGGCGAGAGCTTGTTCTACACGAAATGCATATGCATAAAAGATGAGTTGATTTATTATTTGAGAATCATCGTGCTTGCACGTGATAAACTCGGGGTTTATGATTTGGTCACATTCACCTGGACAAACTTTGCCTAACCTTTCCTTTGTTTAATTAAGTGTGTACTAATTCATAAAAAAAATAGGTTTTTGATGGTGATTCTGTACACATCATGTTAATTAAATTGATCTTAGCATAAAACAGCAAAGTGTGGTGTGATGTGTGTTAAATTAAATTAATTTGCTTAAAGAGGTGATTTAACTTTTATTAGCCCTTTTAAGCATTAAACTTCAACAATTTATTCTGGCAGTTTGGTTCATTATATTTCAGTGAGGATTTTACAGTGCGTTTAAAATGTCATCACTGATATACTGACCAAAAACCAGATCAAACAGAGTTATACATTAAATATGAAAAATCACACATGAACAGCACACTACCATCAAGAATAAATCCTATAAAATCACACTTTCAATAATTTACCTTAGGGATTTTACCAGAGCCTACTCTAGTCGAGACTAGCTTGCATGCCAGAGAACAACTTAAAAAGTTCTTTAGATCTTGCTCTAAAAATTTGGCAGGTTTTATCTGTATATATTTAAATGAGCAAGCTAGCTGTGTTAAACTAAGCTCTACGATTTATCTTAGAGAGTACGAGGCATACACAAGTCAGTGAAAAAAGTTGAGATTTAATTGTTGAATAGATTAATTAAAAAAATCTTAGATCCAACTCTGTGCAGACAGCTAAAACAATTTCTAGAAATAAATCTAGTGCGTAACTTTGTGCAACCTTTTTACAGCAGCCCTAACAAGTAAAGATCTACAACATATCCAAAGCCCAATATGAACAAAGCTGTAGATTTCAAACTATGCACAAACTTAGATTTGAACAAATTTGAATCTAGTTTAAAAACTACACACAAAACTCCTATACATGCTTTCTATAACGATCTCATTCGTCACAAGGATTCTAGAACATTTTAGTTTGCATTTGTCTGATTTTTCTACGATTTTTAATCAATTTTAGAAGATCTCAGGTTTGACTTCTAGATCTGTAGTTTCTATTTACAAACTAACCCCTAGAACTTCCTAGATCTAGCAGATAGGTCCCTGAAACTTTGCGCTAAAGCCCCTAGAAAGAACGCGAGGCTTGCAATGCAGCCCTTGTGGCCGGCCGGCGGCTCTCCGGCCAAAATCCGGTGATGTGGGGCCACGGGGCTCCGCAAGAGCATGCAAGTAGTGTAGAGATGGCCGGCGGCGAGAGGGGGCGGCGGTGCTTGGTTCCTTCTCCGGTCCCGGCGACGGCGACGGTGGAGAAGCTCGAGACCAAGCTTGGGGAGGTGGAGTGGTGGTGGAGGAAGGTGCTCATGGGGGAACACGGTGAAGGGGAGGGCTGGAAGGTGGAGTTCCACGGCGGCGGCGTTAATGGCGCTGGCGGAGCTGGGGCGGGCGCGTGCGAGGGAAGGGAGGCCGGGCCTTTTATAGGCGGTCGAGGACGAGGCTTGGATGGAGGGTTGGTAGAGGCAGAGCACCATGTGGAGGCTCGGGCGGCGCAAGCCTTGGTGGACACAGCGGCTTGGTCGCCGGTCAGCGTCCTGTCGCGGCTGGGCAGCGGCCCGGGCAGAGTTTGTCCGCGGCGGTTGGCGAAGCAAGCGCGGCAACTGGCGTAAAGAGCGGCCAGAGTGGGCGTCGCATCACGGCGGGGATTGGCGTGCAGGCGAGGGCAGAGCGCCGGTGGGTGGCCGTGCGCCAAGTGGCGCGCGCGGGCGGGGCGGTGCGTTGCGTTCGGAAGGCGCGGGGAGCGAGGGCGCGGTCCGGTCGGGCCCGGGGACGTCAAGTCACATCGCCACGCGGCACGCCGCCGTCGCCGCGCTCCCGACCGCGATTTGTGCAATAGTTTAAGTTATGATTTAATCTAACTGGCAGTGTACTGTTTAGTCTAGATTTTATATAAATTAATTTGTTCATCATTTTGAGCTCCACTTTTTGCAGTAGATTGCTTGTGTTAGGATCTGTTAGGGATAAATAGAAGAGCTCAGTTTGACCAAGTTAAAGTGCTTAAATAAATTAGTGTAGCTTTATTACACCCTATTTTTATAGAAAGATTTTGAAATCTTTTTAAGCTGTGGCCTGGCATGTGAACTAGTTTCCACTAGTGTAGGCTCTGGTAATTTCCCTAAGGCAAAATATTGATAGTGTGATTTTATAGGATTTATTTGTGATGATAGTATGCTGATCTTGTGTGATTTTTCATATTTAATGTATAGCTCAGATTGCTTTGATCTTTGGTCAGAAAATCATGCTTAATATGAGGAAAAAACTGTAAAATCCATACTGAAAAATAATGTACCAAACTGCCAGAATAAAATAGTGAAGTTTAATGCTTAAAAGGGCTAGATAAAAGTTAAATCATCTCTTTAAGCAAATCTTAATTTAACTAAGTGGACCAAACCTTTGTCAAACCCACACACCTTGCTGTTTTAGGCTAATAATAAACTTAAGAATATGATGTGTAGACAATCACCATCAAAAACCTAAATTTCTTTTATGAAGTAATACACACTTAATTAAAGAAAGGAAAGGTTAGGCAAATCTTGTCCAGGTGAATGTGACCGATCATAAACCCCGAGTGTATCACGTGCAAGCACGATGATGCTCGAAAAATAAATCAACTCATCTCTTATGCATATGCATCTCGTATAGGAACGACTGTCACTGACGGAAGCTACAAGCGGATCCCGACGCAAGAAGAAGGACTACCCGAAGTAAAGTTGAACGCCGACGAAGCAAGTCAAGACCTAAACCGAGTTCGGAAGTTCGACAAACTAACTTCGCGCCGAAAGGCAAGCCCCGGAGCATGTCCCATATTTCGAAATCTATGCAACTATGTTTGTTAAGTTATGCTTGTGCATTTACGTTTCAGGAATTGAATTGAAACCTTAGTTGCATGATCCTAGGTACCTATGCTTTGCAATACTAGTATGATTGGTCGATAGTTGCCATGCTATAAGGACCCGGTAAAAGTCGAGTGATTTCCTGTCACTCGTGAGATCATAGGAGTTACCTGCCTTACTTATGTTGGAATCATAAGGATGACAGACGGGGATTTTGGTCATGTAGATGCCCCGTCTGTGTAAGCTAAAATTTGCTAAGGCCGAATGGTGCTGGTACCGATGGTTAAGTGTTTGTAAGCACTAAATGTTTGTTTGGGTATGGGATCGGTAATCTTAGTACCTGTTCAGAATGGGGCGTGGCCTTGTTCCACTTTTCCTGAGATTCGTCTCCATGTATGCAACATGTGGCTCAGGACCGAGTCCGGCCGGCAGGGCTGCGAAGTAACTACCGGATAGGCCTGTGTCCAAGGGAAGTGGACTCGGTTTAACAAGCCAGGATGACATGGGAAAGGACTAGTTAGCACCGACCTTCGGGTTGGGGCTTTTCCGTACGTTTAGTATCATCCTTGCAAGGTTTACAAATCAGTTCGAACTATCTGTTTCTCGCAGCTAATGAGACTACTTAACCGCGCTACCGCATTGAGTAAGAGTGCTACGGGTTGAAGCGAGCTTTCACAGGGGGCAACAGAGGCCCTCCCTATAAGAGGAGGAACGATCGTTCCCCAAGAGGCCGGATAACTCTCCTTGCTGATATGTCATCAGCTCGACTCTGAGCTTCAAGATCTTAGAGAAGGGTAGAAGAACAGACAAAACTCATCCTTCAATGTGATCCAATCTCCGCTAAATCTCCTTGCGCTCCGGTCGTACCAAGATTTTGCATTTCCCATCAGAGAAAATGGGAAAAGTTTCCATCGTATCGTGTCTTGGTTTACGCCGGGTATAATGAGGAGAGAACAATTCTCCTCGAAAGCCTACAAGTGAGCATAGGGACTTTCATCCTTCGTTCCACCGAAAGACTGTGCACGAACCATGGCAACGAGACTGGGACGAATCTCGAAGCCATGAGGTGGTATGGGATGGCAGGATGATGGCAGTTCCAAATACTCGCTAGATGGAACCGTCGGATAACTAGAAGAAAACTCCATGTGTTAGATGGTTATGGGGTAAAGTGTATGGCTAGAAAGATCCTACACTAGTATTGCTACCGTTCCCTGGCAATGGCGCCAGAAAAGCTTGTTGGCACTCCTTAGCCTAACTAAATCCGCAAGCGTACGGAGACCGATGTAGCCTTTCACCAAGAGAGTAAGAACCTGGATGTCAAATCCAAGGAACGGTAGACGCGACTAGCCTAGAACTTTCCTAACCGGACCCACCAAAGAGCACAAGGTAAGTGGGTAGAGAGCTTGACTTTAGTTAGCTACTCGTTACCCCCAGACAACCTAACTTAATCTAACCTGATGTGCTTCGATGGCTAGAACGGGAAGAACTCAGAACGGGGTGAGAGAGGGGTTCTTCCGGGCTCAGCACTAGTGTTATGAGTACACCCGAACGTGGTAGACTACAAAGGACGGACAGGGCTGTCACCACCTGCCGCCTACCACTGCTGTTCCGTAGGGTGCAACACAACCTGAGGTAGCTAGCCAGCACAGGCACCACGCCTAAGTTTTCAGCCACTGACCTCCACCCAACGCGAAGGGTAACGGAGGAAACCCCAAACAAGAGTCGCTGTCACTCGCGCAGACTCAGGATCCCGCTGATCGAATGATAGATAAGATAAATTGTTGAAAGTAAGTTGTAAACTAGCGAGGTACTAAAGGCAAGAGACTGAGAAACTTACTGAAGATAACTCCTGAAATATATTCCTCGGGGGCGGAATGTTGAGATGAGGCCGAGAGGAATCCCGGACTCTCTCTACAAAGCTTGGCTGTCACCCAAGCACTCACCCACTCTCTCCCTACTCTAACTCTAAAGATGAGAGCACTTCTCACTAAGCTTCTCTTCTTTCTAATGTGGTGTGTCTTCTCAAGGTGAGTGGGGTGTCCTTTTATAGGCTTCAAGGGCGGTTCCCGGCGTCATCATCAAGCTAACCCTCTGCTTAAGCTTCACGCGAAGGGGGAAGCGTGGAGGCCACGAAGGGAGGCCGGCAGGCCTGGCCCTGGTGCCACATGGCACCGGCCTTTGCAGGAACGGCTTAGATGATGTCCTAAAGTCGGTAGTTGTTGCGTTCGGTTAAAGCTGTCCGAGAATCCTAGGTTGTGGGCCCTTCAATCCATGTTTATCACATCCTAGGCCTTTCGGGTCCTTTGATCAAACTGACATCAAATGCACGGCTCATGATCATCCTTGATATATTAGATGACTTGTGGATCAATGTCATGGCCAGACGAGGGGATAGGAGGCCGGCCGGCCTGGCCTAGGCCGGCCGGTCTGGCCCTGTGCCACTTTGTCCTCCTCTTTTCCCTGTTTGCTCTTTCACTCACAAATTGTACAAAACTTGTAGGAACTCATTAGAAATGATCAAATTTACTTTGGAATGAGTAAGATGAGCCTGAATTAGTGTGGAATGTTGGTGGTAAAATCGTACAATAACGACCACAACCAAGACGCCGCTGGGACGAGGGGGATTTCTCTTAATAGGCCTCAAGAGAAATCCTAACATGTCTGGCTTGTGTTAGCTAAGGAGTGTGTTGCACCCCATGGAACCGCAGTAGTAGGCGGCAGGTAGTGATAGTCCTGTCCGTCCTTTGTACTCCACCACGTTCGGGTGTAGTCATAACAATTGTGCTGAGCCTGAAGGACCCCCCCTCTCTCACCCCATTCAGAGGTTCTCCCATTCTAGCTGTCAAAATGAGCTCTGTTCCTGATATCTAAGCTATAGTCTAGGCTAAGGTTATAGCGGCTTTTACTCTGGGTAGGAAGTGTCCTAGATCCTTTCTCTTCTTTCTCCCAACATCTTCCCTTTTCTTTAGATTTCTCGTGTGTCGCTGGTCTTTCGACCTTCTACCGGGTCATTCACTTGACCTTTATCATACACCTCCGTGTATTTACCTAAGTTTTGTGGATTGATACTTCTGGAAAGACTTATCATTTCATTCATCAATCGTCTTTAACCATGTCGCTTCCCTGCGGAAAATAAATACGATACCCTGGATTAACTTCCAGATGAACTGCTACAACGGGTATATTCTGTGCGCTTGCATAATCCTTTTCTTATATGCTTACAACGATAAACCTGAGCACTCTTACTAATAAGTGACGCTAAGGAGTGCCAACAAGGAGCTCGGGGTGAGAGCGTTTGGTGGTCGTTTGAGGTAAAGTTGGGTAACACTAGGCGTTGCATCAACGCACTTCGCAGAGGCGCCCATGGGAAAGCTTTTAGAGATTACTCTTTATCATATTTATATTTTAGATTGGTTTCCACACCTTGGCCGGAGTTGCAACTAGAAGACGTAGGCTTGTGCTACCTTTGGTCGTGCTACCTCGTGTCGATCGAAGGTAGTGCGATCTATTCATCTTACACACATGATTCACCTCTTTCGTATGCAATCTATGCTTCATGTTAGGATTAGATCCGTTTGGCTAGATGGAAAATCCTAGGTAGTTCACTGTCGATCCACGGATTGATAAATCTTGGGGGAATACTCTAAAGGAAAAGCTACACACGATCCGTGCGCTTGCGGGTTAAACTTGGTGTGCATTTGTGCCAACAGCCCCGCGAGGGAGCTCCCGACGGAGGGGCGGCGCGGTAGGGGGGTACAGCAAGCGGAGAAGGCGAGGCGGAGAG
Source organism: Urochloa ruziziensis (assembly GCA_015476505.1). Lineage (NCBI taxonomy): Eukaryota > Viridiplantae > Streptophyta > Magnoliopsida > Poales > Poaceae > Urochloa > Urochloa ruziziensis. The sequence goes on along the minus strand of CM027123.1, from coordinate 50,353,347 downwards.
AGGAGGGAGGGAGACAGGTGCGGCGCAGTGGGGAAAAGAGCAGGCGAAGCCAACGAGAAGTTTCGGGAGAGAAAGGAGACTGACGGAGGGGGAGAGAGAGAGAAAGGAGGGGAGGGGGAGAAAAAAGAGAGGAAAAAGGTAAAATGGTGGGTCTCACGGCTGCTGGTTGATATAGGGGTTGAATATAAAGGTCGACGGGTGTGGGAGAAATTGATATAGATGTTGGAATCTCGATAACCAGGCAAAAATATTTCGTTTAAAGATTGGAAATAGAGTACCAGAGTAGGAGTGCATATAGTACCAGAGTAGGAGTGCATATAGCCTTAGGCATGGGATCCATTCCAGAGGAGCCAGCGGGGGTAGGTGCCATTCAATGAAACTCAACGGCCAGTAACAAGACAACAATGCCCGTTTGCGTTCCACCGGTCTTGCCGTGTCCGGAGGCTGGAGCTCAAGCTGATGAACAGCCGGCGTGTCCAACCGTGCGGTGACGACGGCGACGGTGTCGGGGGGGGGGGGGGGGGGGGGGGGGGGGGGGGCGGGGGGCACACACCGCGCACCATCCTGCCGGGGCCCTTGCCGAGAGAATCGAGACCTACTACAGTTGTACTGAACGACGCAGTGCAGTCGGTTTCCATGTTCATAGATGGGGACGCGGGAATCCATGTCATGGAATTCAAGGACTGCAAGGGCAGGGGTCTGGGATTGCTTCATGAGGAGAAAGCAGGCCAGGTAGATGAGCAGCAGCCATTAGGCTGTAGGCCACTGCCCAGCTCCGTCAAATAATTGACCTTGCCTGCGAATTGGGATTCATCCCCAATCCAGTGAAACAGCCCGTGCTACAAAGCTAACCGAACGTTTTTACTCACTTCGTGCGCCATGCATCGTACAGCAGCTTCCAAGAAAGACACATGCGCATTATTACTCGGCTCACACTACCAACTGTGCAGGTGAAGAACTGAAACAAAAGGGAAGGAAACGTGCCTTCGACAGCATACAGAAAGAAAATAATGCTGGCGGGCATGACTCGCAGATCAGTCAGGTGTCAATGTTAAAAAAGATCCATGGAGGAGACGTAAACTGAGAAAATCGAAAGCAATGCAAGATGGGGGACGTATGTCACAATCAACAACTCAAGATCGAGAGGAGATCAATGTTGGTGTGATGGGGCAACAGCTAAACTGCCGCCCTTTTCTTCCCTCCACCATCCATGTCCAAAAGAATTTGGAGCCATTGGCAGCCTACGCACACCAAAGACCGATTTGATGTCTCGTCTAATATATGATTAGGTGCCGACCAACACTCACCATCCACCCTTTTAATTTCTTGCAAACTGCTTGGTCTATCACACCTCAAAGTGAAACTTCTTGTTGGTATATATGTTCACACATGTAAAAGTTTGCAAAAGTTTTATAACTCACCAAAGCAAGAGACATGGTGTGGTATGTTCAATAATGGTGTTCCAACTCGAAAATAAAAAAAATCTCTGTGTATTAGTCTCTATCCATATCTGACACAAACTCTAGCTAGAGCTGTACAAATTTTGTACAGAAAGAATATCTCAAGTATGCGTGTATTATGTATATGCCACTATATATATCAATTGATTTATAGCTTTTCTTTTACTGCCCCTGGTTTTTCTATCTTGACAAACTACCTCTAGCTAAGATGGGGCAAGCTAAAAAGCAGAGATCCAACCATCACGGTCCCGCGGACTCAAGGTTGGTTAGTCCTGTCACTGTCCGACAGCAGATCAAGCCGAGCCGCCGGAGCTCCTCGCCACCGCCGCCGCTTTCCGGGCTGTGATCCCGATGAAGCAAATCTCAGTGGAACTTGGCGCGTCCCACCGCTCAGCCCGAGCCTTGAACGCCTCCATCTCGGCAACGCACTCCCTGGCCCCCATCCTCGCCACCCTCCTCCTCTCCGCCGCCGCCTCATCGCCGGCGGCCGCGTCGAACACCTTCTCCCACCCTTCCTCCCACGGCCCGGACGCGTCGCAGAGCTCGACGGCCGTGCCGTTCCGGTGCTCCGTCCAGCTCCACCCGCTCTCGAGCGCGTCCACGCTCCGCGCCGCGCACTCGCCGCGGCACGCCGGGCGGCGGCACGGCCGGCACTTGGCGCCGCTGAGCGGGCCGGCGCTCGCCAGCGACGCCACGGGCACGCCGTACCCGGCCGTCGGCGGGAACGTGTAGGACCGGTCGCTGAGCACGCAGAACGGGAGGCGGCGCTCGATGCCGGCGACGCCGGCGACGTCGAGCTGCGCCCGGAACGCCGCCTCGGAATTGAGGCCGTGGTAGCCGGCGGCGGCGAGGCGAGGGCAGCATGGAGAGGCGGGACAGCGCGGCATCCGTGGCGCGCCGGCTCCCGAAGCCCAGGCGGTCGTTCAGGCCGCCGAAGCGGGAGCCCTCCGGGACAAAGTAATCGGTGGCGTTGGCGGCGGTGAGGAGGAGGAGGTCGGTGAGGTTCAGCGACGAGGTCCAGAAGCCGTCGACGCGGGTGCGGAGGACGGCGTCGTAGGTGAAGTTGAACCGGGACTCGTGGTCGCGGATGAGGTCCAGGCAACCTTCCACCAGCCGGAAGTACTGAAGCAGGCCCTGCACCATTTCACATTGTGTACTGTAAGCAGGAGCAGTAATAGTAAAATAATGGGGGTTAATCCAAAGGTTAAACAATGATACGACGTGCTGCTGACAGGGAAACAACTTCTGAAAAAACACATGCAGGTGTGTATAACTGTACACGGTGAGTCAGTGATGAGATGCTACTCCACTTTTGTTCTGCTGAATTTTGTGTTGGATTGGATGCTTTGTTTGGCCTCCTTTCTGTTGAGCTTTCCCTTCAGCATAAAGAGACGGCGTGCTCCTACTACTAGAAAAAAAGTGGTGGACGTGAAGGGAAGGAGATGGACACAAATCAGGACCTAATTTTAGGAACAGACTAAAGTGACTATTGTTCTTGAGTAGTAGTACTACGTAGTATCGACTTTCTTGCAGTGTGGGGGGCAAGGAATTGGGTAGCAAAGTGCGGCTTATTTTTTCCCATGAGTTGGGCTTTGCAAAAGCATCTCAATGCAAAATACTATTCCTGGATTGTTTTCAGCTTTCACGTGCGTATATATGCTTTGTTCAAATGAGACGTGCACGAATTAGGTCATAAAGCAGGCAAAAACGTCACAAAATCCTACTATTCGTGAGTGACTGATTCCTATGAAAATTATAACAATATACTAAGTTATTACAAAAAGGAAAAGAATCAATTAGACGAAGCATTCTTGGCATCCTTGACACTGACCGTCTTGACTAGAAATGGCCGTACAGTTGCGTGCACAATTGTGTACCAGGCACCAAGAAAGCAGGACGCGGCGACATTTTTGACACTGTCAATCGTAGACCTACTATTAGCTTATTACCTCAGCTTGACCGCGGCCGGCCAATTGTTTAGACACGTCGCTTTTGATTTGAAGGAATTAGTTGCAGTACTAGTTGCACTATTGCCTAGTCTTATCGAATAAGCAGTTTGACAACAAAAGCAGAAATGTATGGCACCCGTCCTGGTCAGTCAGTCAGTCATCTTACCTGCTTCAATTCCTGCTGCTTTCAGGTGACCTCGAACCACGCCTGCCTAGAACGCTCAAGACGCTGTGTGCGTGTACATGTTCATGTGTGGAGGAAGTGGCATGAGAGACGGGCGACCTAGGCAAGCCTGCCTTTTGCTTGCACTCACTTGATTATTTTTTTTTTTTTTTTTTTTTGAAAGTAGCACTCACTTGATTGTTGGCTGCCCAATCTCTCTACCTATCTACCAAAGGGACGGCTCGCTGCTTAATCCACCAATCGCCAACTGAGCTTTCTTATGCCAAACACGCAGTTATCCCTTTTGAGCGGGTCACCTTTTTTAATCTCTTTGGGTTCGCTAGCTTTTCTGCCCTTTTTTCCATTGTTAACGACAATGATCTCCAGCTACCACCGTAAACAAAAGCGTGCACTCATGCATCGACCGTGATGCATCTACCAATATTGGTAGGCTCCGTCGACATGACATGACCACAACTCAGATGAACTCCACGTACCATCTCTAGCTAATATGGCACTTTTATTTGACTTCAATTTTTTTGTGGTGGAAAATTTTTGGAAACATTTTCCCACAACCAATGACATTAAACATGTGCTATTAATCTGTATTTTTTAAAAAATATAATTGTAGGCCAAGTTATGGAAGTTTGACCATCTATAGAATATACTAAGCCACCCCAGTTGTACTAATTGATTGTCATTTGTCGCGAATGTAATAGCTGTTGACCGATTCATTTCCAGTTCCAGCCACATCAAGGTAGGTGAGGAGCTTTAATTTATGTGTCCTGAATTCCTTTTTTTTCGAACAAAAGTGTCCTGAATTCCTGAAGAAAGGAAAGAAGAGGACAGAGAAAAGAAATCGATCTGGGATGGTTGTGTGCGTGCGGGCCCGCGCTGCCAGCCAGAGAGAGGAGAGGGCATGAGCATGACCCACGGAAGGTCGGCCGGCGGTTAAGATTAAAAAATCTTGGGCTCCATGCTTCCAAAGCATGCTGCAGCGGATTATCGATGAGGGCTGGCCCCACAAGCAAATAAGGAGAGATAAGAAACGGTGGTTGCCTCGCGATTCATCCATCCTCGTCTATCCGAAGCAACCAACAAACCTGGATTCTCCTTCTCCTCCTAACATCAACATATTAAATTTTTAACAGGGAGGTGTCTCCATCAAACTAAAATGGGCTAATATCCCTCCCCAATATACCACCAAAGTACGAAGGAAAAAAAAAAGATCAATGCCAAATTCATATATTATGGAATCTAAATCTACTTCGTGTAATATCAGAACAGAAAAAAAAAGAGAGAGAAGAAGATCATGATCCAAGGGACGTCAAAAAAGCGTGCAGCACCTGACAAGTGGTAAGATGACAGCGGGAGGGAAAGCATAATGATCTCGCCTTGGCCAAGCAAATGGCAATTCGGATGCACGAGCATGTCGAAGAAGCAAGCAATGATATGATTTTCTAATCTAATCTAATCTGATCTGATCGATGATGGTGAATTGGTGATTAGCAGATTCCATATACGCCGTTGATGGCATGCAATGCAAGCGAGGCAAGGAACAAGAAGACACTGACCTGGATGCCGTTGGGCGAGTTGGCGGCCGTGAGCACCCGCGCGCTCTCCGGGGTCTCCTCGACGGGCTCCGGCCGGAACACGCGCACGGCGGCGATCGTGGCCGCCCCGGGCGGCGCGGCGGCGCGCGCGAGGAGGGAGAGCTTGTATGCGTCGGCGTCCAGCGGGCTGTGCAGGAACACGTCGACTTTCACGGCGGCGGCGGCGCCCGATTGGTTGTTTTGGCGGAGCACGTGGCGCGCGATGGAGGGCCCCGTGAGCTCGAACCGGCGCGCGCCGCCGACGAGGCACACGGCGACCTGCTGGGCGGCGGCGCGGGTGGGGAGGAGGAGGGAGTGGTGATGCTGGGGCGGCGAGGCAGGGTCGGAGGGACGGCGGCGAGGAGGAGCGGGAGGCGGAGCGTGGAGGGGAAGGAGAGCGCGGCGGCGAGGAAGAGCAGCAGCGGCGCCACCACGGCGGCCAGGCGGCGCCGCGAGGACGCCGCCGCCGCGGGGAGGTCGAACGACGCCGGCTGCTTCATGGCCGGCGACACGCGCTAGCTCCTGGGCGAACTTGACCGCGTGCTCGATCGATCGACACGCTGGTGCTGGTTAGGCGGCGGGTGCCACGCTGCTGATCGTCTCCGAGCAGTTGCCGGTAGCTCTCATGGCGCGCGTGGTGGTCGTGGCGACAAGGAGGAGGTTATGATGGGGGAGGGAGGAGCCGGCGCGCGTTGCCCTGCTGATCCCCTGGCTGCTGCCTGTGGCGCGTGGGGGAGGAGGTTTTCTTGTTTTGTTTGCTCGGAGGGGATCTCCGATTCGCGTTGGCGGTGAGACACGAACACGACACGACGCAGCGCAAGGAATCCCAACCCGTGGGGGGTTGGGTTTAATTTGATTTGGTTGGTGCACGTCTTGCTTCGTCACGACTTCTTCGTAAAACATCCTCGCTCGTCAACCTTCTTTTTCCTTTTTCCCTCAATCCAGGGACGTCTGAACAAATATAAAGGTCCGTCTTTGTTGTTGTTGTTTTTTGTTGGCATGGAAAGTGGCGTGTTGTTTGGAAGCAAATGGAAATTTTACACGCTTAGTTGTTCAATTTGAGGCACAGCGCGGCGAGCAAAAGCCTGGCCAGCGGATTATTCGTCTCACAGAATATTATTGAATCTCAGACTTTTTATACACACTCAGCAAAACGAACAGGGCCCGCGAATCTCTCTGGTTTGACAAGCGCAAGTTTTGAGGTCGTGCGAAGCACTCCATCTACCTACCCCGGCTAACCCCCTGGTTAATACTAACATTTTCTCTAATAATCTAAGTTGTGATGAAAACGTCACAGCTCTACCAAGATAATGTTTCACGCGACTAAAGAAAAGAAAAGAAAAATGTTCTCGTTAAGGGTTGGAGGGTTGGTCGAATCTACCCTCTCTGCTTCTGCTCGATCGTATCGGTGCATGTGCAGGGTTTCATCTGACTTCTGAGATGAATGATTGCAGAGAAAACACAATGCTACACCGGACAGATTGACGGTGGTAAGCACGCAACCATACTATAATCTGATTCTGATGGAAGCAAAGTCTTCGACTCAAACAAACCTGAATATATAGGATACGAATTCAATTAATCAATTGCTTGCATGGAAGGTTCCAAGACCTCCCTGAATTCAGCTACCGTGTTCTGATATCAGCCGCCGCTGGTTTCAGAATTCAGAGACCCCATGCATGCCCTGAACAAGTCAGCCATATGCTTTGATGCGCTGTACTAACATCTTTGACGCCATGTACTAGCTAGTTGTTACCCCTTTTTAATTAAGCACCGCCCAACAGTTGAAAGGGATCTTTTTATTCGGGATGACGTAAAATATACAGATACTACTGCTGGCTAGCTCCACTACCATACGTCGTGCAAGACGTGCATTGTCATGCTCATCTCAGGGCACGTACGACAGGTCGTCGAGACCCGTCGACATGCAGCGATTTTTTTTTCAAAAAACTCCTTCCACGACATGCAGCTCAGCCCAGCCGACGTCTCGTTCGTCTACGAGCGAGGCTCGTGCTCCAAGACTCTAGCGACGACTCGGCGAGCGTTGTAGCAAGCTGTGGCAGGGAGACGACGGCGGCGAGGATCCATTGCGCGTGCGAGGGAGGAATCCCTTTCCCGCCATTGGCACCAGGCGCACGCGTTGCCGGCGGCGCCCAGACCACCACGCCGCCGCTGCCGAGATGAAGCCCGCGCGGAGGCTGAGGGGACGGCTCCGGGGCGGAGTCGCCGTCGAAGAGCAGTGTGATCAAAGATCAACTCCAGACTCGATCATTTACTAATTATTACTAGTTAATTATTACCAGTAGCAGATGAATAAATTGTATAATAGCATATAACAGCCACATATATGCGACATTTTTTTTGCAAGTAATTATGCTACGCCTACACGTACGTACAGACAAATTAACGCGCATATACTTAGGCCAGTCTCAGTGGAGGTTTCATCGACACACGTACCTAGAGTTACACATCATCTAAGAGAAGTTTGAAACTATGATGAAACACCCTCCCTCAATGCAAAGTTTCATCTCGTGTTGTTCTCAAGACAACATGCAAGACACAAGCTGTCTAGAGTACCGTGTAGAGAGAGTTTCATGAGGATGAAACTCATATCACATCTCTCTTCATTAATACACTGCCACGTCATCAAAAATGCTGACATGGCAGTCCATTTAATGCTGATGAAACTCCCACTGAGACTGGCCGTATGCACGTGCTAGCCTTTGGCTGGAAATAATATACGTACAGGTTATTGACAAATCGATTCCTTTGATGGAATGGAAGGTTCGAAGCCGAATTCTTTTCTGCAATCAAGCCGGGTCGGAGGCCCCGCATCATCGTCAGTACTACTGGTAGTCAGACAGTCTCATGCTTTGATATCATCGAGTTTTATTATTTTATTTAAGCGCCGGCAGACAGTTCCCTTTTTTTTATCTTTTCCATAGACAGTGGCAGTGTGGCAGCAAACAGCTGAACGGATCTTTGGCAATTGGCATATCGTAAAATACGTACGCTACCAAGTACCACCAACACTAACTAGGGTTGATGGCAGGCCGAAAACAACAAAAAAAAAGGTGGGGTGGAGTTGGGCAGAAGGGCTGGGCCGAGACAGCAACTGGCCCACGTCGTAAGTTGCTTGCAGGGCGCTCCGTGGACGGAGCCCAGCAATCTTGCGTGGGAGGGGTCCCAAGTCATCAGAATATGAGCCGAGAGAGAAGCCCACCATTCTGGCTTCCTTCCTGGGCAATCGCACATTTAACAGTGATGGCTCAGGCCCATGACCCTGCGCCCAACTCCAAGTCGTGGGATGCGTCTGGCTTATTTGAGCCTGCTTGCCCGAGCGTAAGAAAGCCGTGCGGTACTAATCTTAATCTTGCTGTAGTGGTACGGGAGGGACCGAGAGAGTGCGCGTGTACAGCACGAACACAACTCATCGGCCCACCTGAACGCGTACCACCCTCCACATATGGCCCATTCTGGCTACTGCTGAGGAAAGCATGGCCCAACAAAAGGAGCCCAAGTTCTCCCCGGCTGCTTCCGCCGATGTGAGGCACCATGGCAGGCAGCGGAGCAGGCGGAAGCAACGGCGGCGGACGAGACGAGAGTGCAGGAAGCCAAGATTAGCATAGGGGCTAGCTTTGGGTGCAAGGGAGAAGCTGAGATTGTCATTTAGTCGGTGAGTTTTGTGGGAACGAGAATGAGCTAGCGTGCTCAACGACGCCATGGTGACATTCCGATAAAAAAAAATGTAAACCGAACATTCCATTACCTCTTATTTGTGGAGTTTCATTCAAATCCAACTTATTTTTATGACTGTCACTCTGTAATTTAGGCCATCACAGTTTCACATGCATCCAACTCATCATAAATCACTAAAGCAGTGAGATATTAATCAATTCATGGCACAAAAGTAGCCTTCACATCCAGTGTTGGGTGGGTGCACTAACTTATGTAAAAAAAACTATGCATCGCGAAAGCTGATATGCACAATTTTACAACTTAACTTACAGGTACAAACTGTTAATGATTAACCAAATCATCTGGCGTCTACTACAATCTAACCGGAAACTGCCTGATACCATTTTGATCCTAGCAGCCTCGACTCCAGCCTCGACTCTAACTCCAAATGGCAGAGCGCTGAATTGCATTCCAACGTTGAATGTTTCACGCGCTTTGTTCACCTGAGGCAACAGATGGCTATCACTTTTTGGAACTGAAACTCATCTGAGCAGCAACCTCCAATGATCGCTTTCTTGGTATTCAAGGATCAAAGACGTTACTTGAGTCTCTGTTTCTGTTCTTTGATATCCTTGTGCAGAACATGAACATCAACAAGAATGTAGAGAGCATAAATAGCCGAAAGTATGTTCTTAGCTCCTGCATCCCAAGGTCAAGCCCTTCCAGCTTCCTCCTTTCACGGGTACTCTTCCTTTCCACATTTCTCTCGACAATGTCTCCTCCGATTGGGACCCAGTTATCCAGTGCGCCTTGTGATACTATCTGGGCCTCTCGCAGGTTTCGCAAGCCTTCCTCAAAAAGTATGAGAAATGCCATGCACCACTTGTTGATGACTCTCTGTTGAGTGTTGACAGAAACAATGGTTATCAGACAGAAATAACGCCACAAAAAATATTGTAGGTACATGTAAACTAGATTTCCGTACGTCAAATGTTGTCTTGTCAACAGGATTGAACATTTTGAAGCAATCGTCTGTAGATGCTTTCTCATCTCCATATATCTGAATATCAGCAAAAATGAGCTTAGTGCTATTTGTGTTCATACATTTCTGTGCTACTCCAAACATCGAAAATAGATTGACTGACCTCAAAGGTGAATGGCATTGGCACCTTTGCAATATCATGCATGTAATCAGTCGTGGTCCCATGTGCAAGATATCTGGTAAGGGGAAGGATAAAAAAAACAAATAGATTGTGACCAAAGGGCTTCACAGGGTTTGAAACAACAGAGGAATATAGGTGAAAATATGTAAACATGAAACATGAGACATGTACATACCCAACAGATCCACCACCTGATCCAACTAGGCAGCTATCTTGGAAATGACGATGGTTCAAATTCTCTAAAACTGACCGCATCAAATGTGCAGAAGCTCCATTTGGTGTGGTATTCTTGTGATCATATGGCATAAATAAGGCCTGCAGTTGAAGGACAGAATGAAAAACATGAGACGGTCATGAATTAGCGGCATCAAGATGTACATCAGTAGGGTTATGTGCAACTACAAGGAATAGGCTTCTCTTTCTATGCTGGCTTTTATTAGTAAATGTTTAGATATTAAGACCATTGTTGAAATGAGATTCTTGCTAAAGCATACTCCTAGTCCATCACCTACCTTTCATAACTCCACAAATTAATGATGGTGGTAGTTGCACTCCATAAATAATATAAGCCAACCAGACATCATAGCATTTCATGCTAGATGTATATCATGAGACAGAACCAGATATATAAGTAAATATAACCATATGCATACCGTTCACCACATTTATGAAGGAAAGGTGTATCTGTAGTACTCATACATGTCGTGTTTTCTGGTTCTAAATTTGTGTGTAGTTCATGGTAAACTAGCATGCGAACATATGATGATACAAAATTAAATAATGTTGCAGTCTGAGAAAGTCAAGTAAAAAATAGTAATCAAGATTTTATAAGTGCCAAGATGGCAAACATGCTTGAAAAAGTAACTTTTGTCCTTATGGGTCAAATGACATCTTTTTGTGGCTCAGTTGCATATATACTCTGATCTAACATGTTAATACATGTCACATACAGGATAGCACAGAACAAAAGAGTTGAATTACCTCCATTCCAGAATGCACATTCACCCAAATATGAGGTTTAAATGACCTGGATAGTTCCCTCATGATCTGGGCCTCAGGTTCGCTAAAGGAGCGACACCAGGATTCTCCTCATATGGGTCATAGTCCTATAATATAAGAAAATACACACACAAAAAAAAGTTCAATATGTTAATTGTGTGCATATTTGTAAAACTCTGGCTGGATCCAACAACTAACAAGGACCCCCATGTAGACAAAATTAATAATGAACCTATCACATATGAAAGTCCAAACCAATGACAGAACTCTAATCACCAAACCAAAGAGTGACCAAGGAATATACATGGTAAAGCATGGCAAAAGTCTAAGTATACAATAGATATAATCTTCAACTTAAAGCTAGTGATCCTACATGTCAAGCAGGCAAGTTTTCAAGGGGCAATCATAGTATATTTCATTGAACTAGACAAGTTCATCAAGTAATTCCACAGACCTACGAAAAGTTAGACATTCATAAAAGATCTGCAAAACCCCGATCACCCAACCGAAAATTGAATGAAGAAAGGTTTAGAGTATTTCCACAATGATCTGTATTGGAGCCTTTGCCATGCTTAAAATAGCACAGCAGGGCAACATCAATCAGGCATTTACAATTCATTCCTATTCAAGTGCTGTTACTAGGGAGCTAATCTAGGCAATTAAGGCTATCATCAAAGCTATAGCCAGTCGTAAAAGGCCTGCCTGCCTGTGATCTTTACAAGGCTTTAATAAGCCGAATCTGAATATTCCAACAAAGACATCCATTTGAATATACACAGTGCATGAGCAAAGTCCATTCACACCAATTATTCATAAATAAAGTTTTATACGCTAAACAATCCTTCGAATTTTTAAGGGCAGTGCTCTTATATGTTTGATATGAACTACACAAGCTTGCCAAGCAATTACACAGAATTACTGTAAAACATGGAAATTCACACAAAGAACTAGTGGTACCCAAGATTCAGTTCAAGATATGAATCAGCATACAACTGCATCAAGAGGAATTTGATTTTTTAAGTGCACAGTGAGAACTACCAAATACTAACCTTTTCTTTCTTTCCCCAGTCAACACTCCAATTTCTATTAAGATCAACTCCTCTTCCTGCCAAAGGGGGAAAGTATATTTTAAGAAAAGTTGGCACAGAACTGTTTAAGGTGAATGGATTTGGAAGTAAAGACCAATCACCATTTCTCCTATCACAAAGCTCCCCTTCTTCAACACGTTTGCGACCATTCAAATTTTCCATTGGTACCACCTGAAAGAGAAAAGCAACAAGTACATCAGACTTCCTTACATCAAGATATGGTTCTGTAGTGATATAGACCGGAAGTAAAATAAACAAAATAGTGAGAGCCCACAAAGGTAAGAATAGTGAGAGCCCACTAAGGATGCCATGTAATGAAAGTGTTTCTACTCTCAAGGCCAAAATCCACCCTCTTCGAACTAGAACAACATCGTAACCATACTGATTAAGCGATTATCCATCAGAAGCCTTAAGGACACAATACCTTTACGACCTCGACCATCATACTAACTACCAGGCCTCCTGTTCTCACTGCAACTTAGGGTTTTTTTTTTTTTTGATACTTTCTGCAACTTAGATTGAGTAATACTAGCAGTTAACAATAAAGGGGGTGTACCCAGTGCTGAAAGCTCCCACACAAGGTGGCATCTGGGGAAGGGAATTGCTAGACAGCCCCAACCTTCAAAAGTTTGCAAAACGTCTGGTTTGAACCCAGAACCCCAGGACACAAGTGGGATACTCAACCACAGGCCCACCCTTCAATAGCACTTAACAATAGCACACTATTTTTTAAAACGTGAGTACAACAAATACAGATCAAGATCATACTGCTGGCATAAGGGCAGCACACCTCAAAAAAAAAAATACATGACATAATTGTACCTAGGTTCCATTTCAAATAAAATATCACCCCCAAAATTATGCTATGTCCAGTGCAGGGCATAGCCGAACAAAGGCACATTTGCAAAATGTGTTCCATTAATTTGTTAACAATTAGTCAAGAGCTGAATGTAAAATAAGTTCAAGGGAACTTACTTTTATCACAAGGTTCTCCAGCACCCTCTCAAAGGATGAAAGATCCACACCGGCAATCTTACGCTTCTCCGTTAAAATGTAGAGAAGGCGCAATGCAACTTCAGAGGTAATAAGTTCTCTGCCATGCTGTCCAAAGCTCTGGAAGACAATGAACCTTTCTGTCAAAACCGCAAGAAATCAATAATTTAATTTACGAATCAGCACACAAATACTAATTGGAAAGACGTGCATTAATTAATTTCATTTTCTTTTATGTTGTGCCTACCCCAACTTGCTTGGGACAAAAGGCTATGTTGTTGTTGTTGTTGTATTTTCTTTTATGTTGTGCAACCTCTCAACAGAGGTGAAATGGTGTAGAAAATTTGGATGGAACGATCATATTGGATCCTGAGATATTGGATCGATCGTGCCGTGCTACTGATTGAGTGAAGCATAGTATTGCATACGGTTGGGGCGGGAAAGAAAAGAGCGAAGAAATTTTAGTTGGAAACTGACCAGAAGGATATGAACTTTGGAGCCGTTATCCACACTCTCCTTCATGTGATTAAAAGTAACTACAAACAGCTCTGCAGAATACCCTTTGTTGCTTGTTTTTACAGCGTCCATCTGCAACACATTATTCCGCGTTGAATACACACACGGGGATTGCTGGAAAGAAGCAAACTGGCCAATGAGAATTGGACAAGAGTAGGCACACCACTCACACTCAATTTGTCCGAATGCCGAGCAACCAAAGCCTTGATTTCATCAAGAAGGGAATCACTGGCAAGAAAAGAGGAAGAAGACAGTTACTAGGCAACACAAATGAACATAAAAGGATTGTCTGAATATGAGAAGCCACTGCAATAATAGGAATACCGTTTGTCCTTGAACTCAGAAACGGAAAATTATCGAGGCAAGGTTTAAAGGAAAAGCTGTCTTGGTCACTAGGGAGCAGCTTTCAGGTTTCAATTTCAGCTAGAGTTACCAAACTAAACAGGAGAAGTAGTCAATCCGTCAGTGAATGGCAAGCCAGTAAATGCACAGTCTGCAGTCTGCAACAGTAGCTATATCGAGACATGCCATTTTGACACAGCCATAGCTTGCATCGTCAACTACAAAGAAGAAATGGGGTTGGATGGGCTAAGTCGGCTCGAAAACCCACCGAGGATGGCACAACACGAATTTTCAAAAGCCAGCCCAAATTATGACTCCCAGACGATAGTAAATCTCAGTAAAATCAGTCATGCATGAGCTGTGACCCATCTATCATTTAAATCAGAACTTGGGTACGCGGATGAGCAGGCAGCTACTACTGGCGGGCCGGACAAATTGGCGTCGGAGAGGGTCAAATTCATGTGACAGGAGTGAGGACGCCGGGGGTGGAGAAGAGGCGCAGAGCAGGCTCACCTGGAGTGGTAGATGTCGCGCGAGATCGGGGTGTGGGGGGCCGAGATCTTGCCTGCGGCGGCAACGGTGAGGGCCAGGGCTAGGGTTAGGAGGCGGAGAGGAGGACGAGGAGGGGAGGCTGCCATCGCCGCTGGCGGACCTTGGTTGCTTCCGTTCCCCCCGCTCCGGGTTGGACGGGGAGGCTCGTCGGCGGCGAGCCCCTGTGTGCCTCCTCTGTCGCTGTCTCTTGGAGGTCTGATGGATTTTGATGTGATTGTCAAATTTAGCAAAACAAATCGGGATCGTTAGCGGGGCGGGGAAGTGGAAGTGGAAGTGGAACTTGACCGGTTTGATTGGGTTTGGGGGAGTCTCACCATCCGCCACCCCAAAAGTTAATCTTTATTTTGTTTTGATAGTTATTAGGATAAATTTTGAATAGTTACCATCTTCGATTCATTTAGAATAAACTAATTAATTTAAAAATAAGACAAATTAGCTGTCTTAAATGTCATATACTCGAGACGGAGGACATAAAGTTGGTGTTGTGATATTCATATTCAAAAGTTATACTTTTTATAAAGTAAAATTGCATAAACACCCCCATAAGTCACTTATAGTTTGACATTCACGACATAAGTCATTTTGTTGCAAATATACACCTGTTGCGTAAAACCACCTTAATGCACACGTATTTAACCGAATCAAGTCGTTTTTCTGATGTAGAGCAACCAAATGCCAATATGACAGAATCAAGTTTCGTCCATTAAAATTATTTACATGTCGCGTTGAACGAAACTCAATGCAATCAAGTTTCCTCCAAATTTTTGCATTAGAACTATTCACATGTCGCGTTAAATAAAACTCAGTGCAACAATGTTTAACCTCTCGTCATCAAATTTATTTCTGCAGTCTACCATTTTATTTGTGAAATACGCAAAGAGTCTCCAGAATATATCTAATATCATTAAAGACCATATTGACCACTCGTGGTGTATAAAAACATGTTAAATCACGTAAGCATTTATGAGATGAGGGTGTTTTCGTAACAAGACTAGTTAGGGGGTGGAAGTTGCAACAAAATGATTTATGAGGTGTTAGACTCTAAGCGACTTATGGAGGTGTTTTTACAATTTTACCATTTTATAATGAAATATTAATATCGTAATTATCGATCAAAATATTGCCTCGATAAAACAAGTTACATCTATCACGCTTACTCATAAAATGTGATTATGCACCCTTACCTCTACGTCTTGTGCAGTATATTTTCTCCCATCAGCTATTCAGCTCAATTATCAAATGGATACTTGGCACCTTTGATGAAAACGCATTACGAAGACCTTTTAAAGATGAAACGTTCAAATACCCTTGTAAAATTATCTTCAAGTCTTTCTAAAATATATTGATATATCCTTCTTACAAGACAAAAACGCGACGTATCAGATTTATTCTGAAATAAGGTGATTTGGTAATGAAGGACGATGTGCGTGGTTGGCCGGCCTGCCCTGAGACGGCAAGATATCTTCAACGACGGGAGCTTTTCTTTCCTTTCCTTTTTCATCAGTACACAGGGGATCATCACGTAGTGATAGCTCTCCTTTTTCCTTAAAAAAAACAACACTTACTACCAGTGACTGAAAATCCTTTTCCAAAAAAAAAAACAGTGACTGAAAATATCGAGACATTTTAGAGTCAGAGATTCAGAGACCGCGGCTTCTTCCACTTGTGTGCAGTGCAGTGCACACAAGTGCCATTCCCTGGCAGATCTCTCCGTACGTTCGTTCTATCCGTCCGTTGCATGGACACTTGTTCACGAAATCTTTTCTGGTTTTACCGATTTAGAAGTAGTGAAAATCTCGAGACGAATCAAACGATGGTAATTAGAGGGTAATTAATCCATAATTAGCCGATGGTTACTGTAACATTACTGTTGCAAATCCTGAATTAAGTAGGCTCATTAGATTCGTCTCGTGATTTATAGCCTATCCATATAACTTTTCATTTTTTTTCGTCTACATTTAATACTTCATGCATCTAAGATTCTCCTTTGATGTGATGGGTGAAAAAATTTTAGGTTTGAACTAAACACGGCCTAACAAAAATATTAGAGCTTCCACCCCTCCTCTTTGACTTTGAGCGATCTCTCCATTAATCTCATCGCTTGTATGGCTGGCGCTGATGAGTTTGTTTGGGGACATTTGCGCGGGGTAAGTTGGTGTTTGAATGCTTGATCAGTGCTGGGCTCATGGTGTCACTGTACTGTAGAATATCGATCCTACAGTGCTGCAATCTTCTTCCTACGCATAGAGAGGACCGGTTCTTGTCTCGGTCAGGACTCAGGACCATGCCAACACCTTTTTGTTGTATATCTTTGTAGCCTTGTGCGCCGCAATTCAATGGCCCTGTTTGGATCCATGGGTTAGAGTTAGTTTGAGCTAGTTGGAGCTCAACTAACCCTAAAGGATCCAAACGGGAGGGTTAGAGTGGAGTTAGTTGCATCTAACCCGTCCAATAAACTATCCCAACCAAGGGGTGCTAATTGGAGCTAGTTGAGGTGGGGCCCGCTGAAAAACTCTATCCGCACCGGTCCTCCCATCCACCCGCTCGACTCGTTTCGGAAAAAAAAAAATCCATCCGTAGCTCGCGATGCGCCGCCGCCCCTTGATGCTCCGCCGTCCCTAGCTTCCATGCGCCGCCGCGTCCTAGCCTCCATGCGCCGCCGCCTCCTCTAGCTCGGCCATCGCCGTCCACAGCTACGCTCGGGAGCTATGGTCGCCATCCACAGCTCTGGTCGCCATCCACAGCTCTGGTCGCTGTGCTTGATTGAGAACTTGTATGTTTATTGGGACATCTCATTTGTATGGACAAAATTATGATATCTCCAATTGCACATTTTTGAATTTATTGGTCAAAATTATGTCGATCCTGCTCGTGAACTTGTTCCAATTGCACATTTTTGAATTTATTGGTCAGAATTTATTTTTCTTGTATCCCGGACTCCCTTTGGTACCCCGGATAGGGAGCACGGCGAGTGAAGGAGTGGAACTGTTTGTCCAAGATGATAAAGATAAACAATCTAACCCTGTCATCCAAACACCTCTTTGGCTAGAGTTAGTTTAGGGTTAGTCATGAGCTAGAAACTAACTCTAACCTCTAGCAGAGTTAGAGTATCCAAACAGGGCCAATGAGATCGAGTGGTAGCTCGATCGAGTTCAGACCAGAATGCACGGATGTATAAAGGGGGAAAACACACACACACAAAAGACATCTGTCCAAATATGCCACCTAACAAGTCCACTCCCATTGCTTTCATTTCAGAAGAGAAGGCTTCAGCCTTCAGATGCGCTGGTCACCAGATGAGGATGGTTCTCTAAATTATTTATTACTGACATTGCCATGAATCAATCTTACATTCCTAGTAGATGATATGATATGCTGTAGTTTATCACAGTTCAGATCTTGCTCGTCGTCCCACCCTGAACCAATCAAGCTCTCAACTGCCATGAGCTGAGATTTTACAAGCACATACACCCCCGGGTATCCATGATAGGTGTGATGACAGCCGAGTACATTGGCCAGAACTTGCTCCTGGTCCCTGGTCCTCCTCCTCCCTGCTTTGAGCGAGGGATGCTGCCCATGGCCTTGGCCTTCTCACCGAGCGTGAACTTCTGCACCTTGCCCGTCGCCGTCTTGGGCAGCTCCTCCACGAACTTGCTCAGAGAAGTGGGCCGATCTGGGCCGCGTCAGCCCGTGGCTTTCGGCCCCCAAACCCCCCCTCCTCACGCCCATAACCCTTGTTCCCTTCGCTTCCCGGCCGCAACCCCACCGCCGCCGCCGATCCGCTTCCGCCGATCTGAGGCAACCCCGCCGCTGACGCATCTGCTTCCGCCGATCTTAGACAATCCCGCCGCTGACGCATCCGCTTCCGGCGATCTGAGGCAACCATGGCAGGCAGCAGACCAGGCGGAAGCAACGGCGGCGCCACGGGCACCTTCCTCAGCGGGCCGGTGAATCCGGCTTCTGATGAAGCTATGACCTTCATCTCCGACTACAACGTCTCTGGCGTCATTGCCATGTTGGCGGAACATAGTCATTGCTCGATTAAGGAAAAGATTGAACTCTTCAGAAAGGTCAGTTCGATTGCTTCTGTTTCCTTTCGTCATTGTTCCCTTCGGATTTTACGCTTTTGGTTTATCCGATCTGATCATTCAGTCGACGGGTGGTGGGGTAGTGGTGAGTGTTCGGGGTTCACCCGATTCCAAGTCTTAGGCATCCCCACCTAGGTTTCGTTTGATGTGTACTTAAATATAATCCCCTCCAGTTCATACGTATTAGGAGTGATTGGTAGGAAAATTGCTTCATTTATCACCTCAATCAATGAGATACTGTCTTTATCTGAATTAGTCCCTCCAATATCATCCCAGACTAGGTCTATTTAACCTTTGGCCAGTGGGTGGCAATATATTTGCCATTATGTGAGGGGTGAATGTGGGAGGGGTTAATTGCATCCCCTCACTTAGTGGCAAAAATTTAAATAGCTGTTGCACTCATTTATTCCCAAACTACTACTGCAATAAAAACACTAACATTCACCCTGTAATATGTATTCAGAATCTGGAATCATTCAGGAAGTTCCCCAAGGTAGAGCCCAAGGAGGATATGCAGTATGAGGATGATGTGGACGTGGTTGATGGGGAAAGAGAGGAGATACACAAGGTAATAGCAGTTCGATTAAATTCCATATGCTCAGTGGTTTCAATAAGTTCTTGTGACTAATCTAACACCAATTGTATTCAGTTGATGGTTGAGGACGATAAGCTTGATGGACAGAGTCAACTCACCAATGAAGATGAACGAGAGTGCAAGAAGCCAAGATTACCTTTTTACCCACAGCAAAAAACCGATTATACTCCTACCCGTACTTAGTATTGTGTACTTTAAAAGACCTCGGCAGGTGCTATTTTCGGTCAGGACCATGCCAACACCCTTTTGTTGTTTCTCTTTGTAGCCTTGTGCGCCGCAATTCAATGTGAGATCGATTGGTAGCTCGATCGAGTTCAGACCAGAATGCACACACGCAAACACATGTGTCCAAATATGCCAACTAACAAGTCCACTCCTAATGCTTTCAGATGCGCCCTTAGTATTCAGAGAAGGCTTCAGATGTACAGATCACCAGATGAGGATGATACTGCAGTAAATTATTTATTACTGACATTGCCATGAATCAATCTTACATTCCTAGATGATATGATATGTTGTAGTTTATCACAGTTCAGATCTTCCTCCTCGTCCCACTACCACCCTGAACCAAACAAGCTCTGAACCGCCATGGGCTGAGATTTTACAAGCACGTCACCCACCCCCCGGGTGTGCATGATAGGTGTGATGACACTATGACAGCCGAGTACATTGGTCAGAACTTGCTCCTGGTCCCTGATCCTCCTCCTCCTCCCTGCTTTGAGCGAGGGATGCTTCCCATGGCCTTGGCCTTCTCCCGGAGCGTGAACTTCTGCACCTTCCCAGTCGCCGTCTTGGGCAGCTCCTCCACGAACACCACCGTCCTTGGCGCCATGTACCGCGGCAGCCGCGCCCGGCAGAACTCCATCACCTCCTCCGCGCTCACACGCCCCTCACCGCCGGCGTCCTTGAGCTTGACGAACGCGCACGGCGTCTCCCCCCAGTACTCGTCTGGGCGCCCCACCACCGCCGCCTCCTCCACCGCCGGGTGCGCGAACAGCGCCGCCTCCACCTCGATGGTGCTAATATTCTCCCCACCGGAGATGATGATGTCCTTGGACCTGTCGAGGATCTTGACGTACCCGTCGGCGTGCCGCACCGCGAGGTCCCCGGACCTCAGCCACCCGCCGGCCATGGCCTCCGCCGTGGCCGCGGCGTCCTTGTAGTACCCGCTCATCACCGTGTTCCCCCTGAACATCACCTCCCCCATGGAGCGCCCGTCGCGGGGCCACGCTCGCCATCGTGGCCGGGTCCTTCACGTCCACCTCCAGCCCGAGGTGGTGCACGCCCTGCCGGGACTTGATCGCCGCACGCTCCGCCGCCGGCAGCGCGTCCCACTCCGGCTTCCACGTGCACACCGTGGCGGGCCCGTACGTCTCCGTCAGGCCGTACGAGTGGATCACAAGGAAACCGAGCTCCTCCATCCGGTACAGCACCGCCGGCGGCGGCGGCGCGCCCCCGGTCATCACGGTCACCGGCCGGGAACCCGGGAGCGGGCGGCGCTCCTCGGCGGTGGCGTTCACGACCATGCTCAGCACCGTTGGCGCGCCGCCCATGTGCGTGACGCCGTGCGTCGCGACGGCGGCGAAGATGGTCGCCGAGGACACCTTGCGGAGGCACACGTTGGTGCCGCCCTGCGCCGCGACGCCCCAGACGAGGCACCAGCCGTTGCAGTGGAACATGGGCACGGTCCAGAGGTAGACGGGCATGGCGGGCATGTCGTTGAGGAGCACGGAGTCCAGGGAGTTGAGGTACGCGCCGCGGTGGCTGTACACCACGCCCTTGGGACGCGACGTCGTCCCCGACGTGTAGTTGAGCGCGACCGGCTCGTTCTCGTCGGCCGGCCACCGGATCGCGAACTCCGGCGAGCCGCTGCCGCCATTGATGGTCGTGCTCAGGAGGAGGGCCTCGTAGTCATGGTACTGATGGTGGTCAGCTGGAAGGGCTGGTGGCTCGTCGTCGAGGGCCTCGTTGATCAGAACCACGGCGGGTGGCTTTGCTCCGGCTTTGGACATGAGGCGGAGAGCTTGTTGGGCGGTGTCGAGCAGCACGGCGTCGACGAAGAACACCTTGGCCTCGGAATGCTGGAGGAGCACGGAAGCCATGGCGGCGTCGAGGCGCGAGTTGAGCGCGCAGATGACGCCGCCGGCCATGGGGATGCCGAAATGGAGCTCGCAGAACGCGGGGATGTTCTGCGCGAACACGGCCACCTGCACAGACAACGACACGACACGGCGCTTCTGAATCGATCGACCATTGCAGCTTTCTGGAATATATATTCCGAGACAGAGAACAATCCGACGAACAAATTGATTCCGGCAAGAACAAGTACTACTGATCAAGTGAACGCTAGCTAAACATGGAAAATTCGAACTATTTGAGAGGTAAAAATGTGAAATGTCTGAATCTACTGCTCCATACTAGTAACTGAATAACACAGAGGATGCAGAAAGAAGGAAGCCGCCGGTTGCAGCGACGCGGCTGGAGAACTTACCACATCGTGGCGCTCGACGCCGAGCCCGGCGAGCGCGGCGGCGAGGCGGAGGCACCGCTCCCGGGTCTCCCGCCAGGTGCGCGGCGGCGCCGAGTGGCCGGCGGCGACGACGGCGGGGCGGTCCGGGTAGACGAGCGCGGTGCGCTCGAGGAAGCTGATGGGCGTGAGCGGCGCGTGGTTGGCGGCGCACAGCACGGTGCCTTCCATCTCGCCGCCGGCCCGGCGTCTCCGGCGAGGGAGAGGGCCTCTGGGGGTGGCTCGACGCGCGACACGACGGGTGGAGTGGAGGGATGGAAGGATAGAAGTAGAGTGATGAGCGTTGATTTCTTTTTCTCTACGTGGGGGAACAAATATATCGAGTGGAGCAGAGACGGAGACGAGGACGCGTAAACGCAGAGCACTCAGTCTCGGATGCTGATGCTGACGAGAGAAACGTCGCCATCAAATCACAACAAGCTAATCGCGTCATCGTCATCCAGCAGCGCAGGACTTGTGAACGGGACAACGTCTTCTTCAGCACAACAGTTGTTTATTTGCGAGCAAGCTCTCGTCAGGCTCACAGGCCCGTCCGTTAGTGACGTGGCTCTGCCCAAAGCCACTTGTCGGATTCAGAGAATGCAATTCTTATCAAGCACGGCCGTCGTGTTTCTCGCCTATCCATGGTATTGGCATCATCCTACAAAGTCACCTGTCTTCTCTTGCCTCGATTGCCTTTTCGTCGAGCAGTGACGGATCTATGATTTATTCGATTTTCTTTTTAAAACCTAACGAAAAAGATGCAAAGTGTTTTTTATACCAATGCTAAGCTAGTGGAGAGAAAAAATCGTGAAATATTAACTCATGAAATATTTCCCTTTCTCTTGAATCATGCCCAATGACACGCAACTACTAAGGGCGTGCCCAGCGGCCGTCCAAGGCTCAGACCGATGTGGATGTGTATTCCTGAGGAAAAAGCAAACCGTCAGCGCTTTGCTCGGCGCTAGCGCGCACGGAGTCCGATCAGATGATTTTTCCCGTGCCTGATTTCTCTCTTCTCCACACAAGCCGGCTACGTTCTCAAAAAAAAAAAAAAAAAAAAAGCCGGCTACGT
This sequence comes from Urochloa ruziziensis, assembly GCA_015476505.1. Taxonomy (NCBI): domain Eukaryota; kingdom Viridiplantae; phylum Streptophyta; class Magnoliopsida; order Poales; family Poaceae; genus Urochloa; species Urochloa ruziziensis. The sequence goes on along the minus strand of CM027123.1, from coordinate 50,330,588 downwards.
CGCCAGTGCTGGCTAGATTGCTGGAGCCGCCCTAAATGCCAGTGGTAGAATTCATAATTACGCCTATACTGAATTCCTACCATAATTCCTTGCGTTATCTTGAGCTCATGACGTGATGGGCTGAATGAACCTATTGACAGTTGTTTATCTGTAAGCAAGTTATCGTCCCTCCCGTTTCTTAGTGACGTGGAACAGCTGACAGGCACCTGTACAAGTCGGGAATGCTCAAATGCAAATTTCATCACGCATACTGTCGTGTCTCATCTTTAATGGTATTGGTATCATTATGTAGGCTGTCTTTATCCTACGAATTATCCTTTCTTCTGTTGCCTCTTTAGTGTCTTTTCGTCCATTATTGTAGGTACCGACGGATCTAGATACAATGAAAAAAATTCATGGTGTTTTGTACATATTTTTTTATACAAAAGATTAAAAGTTAGGCTAGTGGATAATCCATAAGCACATTAAAAAAAATCAAGAAAGTTGCCGTGCTTCTCTGTCTCTCATGATATAACCGTACTAGGTAGGGGCCGCGCTAACGCCGCGCCAGATGAGTTTTTCTCTGTAAAAGATCATGGATAGTGATAGTATTATGCTAGCATGACTCGTAAGCAAACTTGATGGCAGTAAGGCAGATGTTCTCGACCATGAAAGCATGACCGTGTGTGACATAGAGTGTGCACCTGAGAGGGCCTTCTGCCACTACGGCGCCAGAGGTAGTGGGAACTGAGGACTGGAGCGTCGCGAAGTGATGTTATTGGCCAGCTAACCGACAAATTATAAAGAGAGGAGAGAGAGGAAAATTTGGAGTTAGGAACGGTTCGACGAACTCGTCTGAGAAGAAACGGTGGTCGCGGGTTTCACATGTGAGGCCGGTGAGCCCGGGGTGGACGGTATCTCCCTCCGAGGTAGGGCACCACCTCTGATCCAAACTGAGACTCGAGAGAAGTGATAGAGGAGGCGAGTTGACACGTGATGCGAGAGATTGGGCGAGCGGTCGAGGAGCACAATATTTGTGACACATGATGGAGAAATTGGGTGAGTAGCTGAGGAGCACAATGTTTGTGTCACCTTTTCAACTTCGTGGGGGAGGCAATGACGGCTCTCTAATGTGCAAGGGGCATCACGATTTCATTTGCCAAGAATACAAAATATTAATACGTGGCGACTAAGCAATTGCGTAATAACGCAATGCTAGAAGCCTGAAACAACGTGGCAAGTGAGAACGCACTGAATCTCAGTAGGCTCGCTTTCTTTCGATGACATGGATGTACCTATTTCTTCAGCAACACGTAAAGCGCAACGTTGAAAGTTTGAAACCACGTGGCAGGCAAGGATGTACCAGCTATAGATGACGATGTTTTTTTGACATAGATGTACTTATTTTTGCTAGAGACAAAATTAAAGTAGTACTCATATATGAAAAGTAAAAAATAAAAGAAAAACAAAAAATGAAAAAAATAAAAAATACAAAAAATACAAAATATTCATACGTGGCGACTGAGCAATTCGTAATAATGCAATGCTAGAAGTCTGGAACAACGTGGCAAGCGAGAATGCACTGACTCTTAGTAGACTCGCTTTCTTTCGGCGACTTGGATGTACCTATTTCTTCTGAAGACAATGCCAAGAAGCAACACGTAAAGCACAACGTTGAAAGTTTGAAACCACGTGGCAGGCAAGGATGTACCAACTATAGACGACGATGCTTTTTTGACATAGATGTACTTATTTTTGCTAGAGACAAAATTAAAGTAGTACTCATATATGAAAATGAAAAATAAAAGAAAAACAAATAAAGAAAAAAATAAAAGAAAAACAAAAAATAAAAAAAAATTGCTACAGTGGCACGATCGCAATGCTAGAAGCATGGAACAACGTGGCAAGCGAGAACGCACTCACTCTCAGTAGACTCGCTTTCTTTCGGCGACATGGATGTACCTATTTCTTCTGAAGACAATGTCAAGAAGCAACACGTAAAGCGCAACGTTGAAAGTTTGAAACCACGTGGCAGGCAAGGATGTACCAACTATAGATGACGATGTTTTTTTACATAGATGTACTTATTTTTGCTAGAGACAAAGTTAAAGTAGTACTCATATATGAAAAGTTAAAAATAAAAGAAAACAAAAAAGGAAAAATATAAAATAAAAACAAAAAATTAAAAAAAGAAAAAAAATTGCTACAGTGCACGGTCGCTGGGATGGCGCCAAACCTCCCAGCGATATAGAGTTACTTATAGTGGCTATCTTAACCTCATGTTTCACTTTCTCTCGTCGTGACCATTCAAGGCCGCTTGCGAATTTCATAATTGCATCCATGATTAAATTCCATCATGTCTTTAAAGGCCTGCCCACTCATCAGAAAAATTGCTAGCCAGGTTATCTCTTGTTCCTGACTCCATGGCATATGTACCTATTGATTTTCTAAACTCATGTTTGACGCCAGTGTCATATCTCCCGGTACCTAAACAAACAAATACGTATGATATGAAAACCGTAGCCTTCTTTATTGTCATTCTTGACTTTTTTTTAGGAAAATTGTCATTCTCGACTCATAAAGTGATTAGACATGTTTTCCTTTCATCCTTTTGGATGCAATGCAATAGTCACTTGTTTTTGAAAGTTGAAACCTTAGGACATGGGAACTAAAATGCGTCTCATCGCACACGAGCGCCGGCCGGCTTCGAGTTCAAGCTTCTCGTGATGAACGAAACGGCCGGCCGCGATCTCGCACGTCCATTTCTCGATCCAACGGTCACCAACCAACCGCGATCTGACAAGCCCCTCTCCCCCTCCCACCCAATTCAAACGCCCGCGATCTGACCTCGCCGCGAGCACCTTCGCCGGCGACGCCCGCGATGTCGAAGGCCGCCGCGGCAGCGTCCCTCCCGCCGCCGCCGCCGGAGGTGGCGCAACTGGTGGAGCAGCTCCAGCGGCACCACCTCGCCCCCGACGCGTCCCTCCTCTCCAACTCGGCCCACTCCGACCTCCTCCAGGTACGCCGCGCTCCTCGCTCTCCCCGCGTCTACCGCGCTTGCCGCTGCTTGTCTGAACCTGTTGCCGATGCAGGCGCGAGAGGAGGTCGCCGCGGAGCGCGCGCTCTACCTCGAGGCACTGGTGAGTCACCCCTGTTGTCCGCTTGTTGGATCTGCATTTAGGGTTTGCTTGGGGTTCTGATCAGATCTGGCGCGATGTGTTAGGCTGTATACGCGGAGGCGGTGGCCATGGTGGAGGAGTACCACGCGGCTGGCGGCGCCGGCGCTGGCAAGAAGCTCAACTGCTCCCCACAGGTGATGCATTCTGTCATCCCTCCCGACAAGTCCTCATTTTTCATTGACTGGTGCAATTATTAGCTTGAAATGTGAACTGGTTGGGCAGTAACTGATTAATGGATGGTGGAAATTCCTTTGTTGATTCCATTTATTTGGCAATGTAATCAACAAATTATCTGACAAAAATGATATTTAGTCACCAAGCTTACTGTGTCAGTTCTGAATCCAGGTGTACGAGTCTTTGGAGCACCGCTTGGCTGTGGCAGAGGCCGCACAGAGGTTGAGGCTCCCACTGCTCTCGCAGGACGGGGAAGTCCATGAGGAGGAGATTGAAAAGCTGAGCACCTTGTCAAGGAGCTCATTTGATAGTACTCTGACTAGTGCCACACCCAGCTCAAGCTCAATCTCGACGAGTTACAATAATTATAGCAGCACTGCTAGTGCGGCGACTGTCGGTGCTGCCCATGGGAGTGGTAGTTCGGAGGCAATTGAGCCCGGAGTTGGTGGTGTTCCGGATCGTTTTCTTGGAATCACATCTGATTATCTCTACCAGGTGCAACAAGAGCAACCAGCAATGTCTGTGGTAAGAACAATTCAGTTTTTCCTAAGTGGGCCTCTTTTGATTTGGTGAACGCAATTACAATATGTGCCTTGCAAAATGTGAATTATCCTTTTTTTGTCAAAGATTGACGAATTAAAGATAAAAAAGGCCATCTCAGCTTTGAGAGCATCTGCTTTGCTATGGATTGCAGGACATGGTCGATTATCAGAGAACTTTGGCTAGGGAGATTGAAGCCCGGTTAGAAGCCAAGTGTGACGCTTTAGCTGATCTGTTTGCTATGAATGAAAGGGGTCAGTTACTGAAACTTGGGATGAATAGTTATTGTATTTGCATATAAATTGTCACCCTCTTTTCATCGTATTATGCAAAATATCTTGGGTAGCTCGATTTAAGAAAAAACAAACACTTGGAATCTTTTTTTTTTCTGGCTATTGTTTTGTCTCATTTAACATCTTTGCTGCAGATTCATCATCCATCAGTCAAATCTCAAGTGCCAGGCTTCCAGAAAGGTGAACTTTCTTGTCCTACGTTTCCATCAGATTGTTTTGAGCACATTTTTAGTATTAATACCATCTTACTATCCATTCTCTGGGGCAAGCCCATCCGTTAACATTGCTACCTTATCCTGGTGTCATTGCTCAATTTTCCATCTTGTTTGGAACTGAAACTTATGTGGAGTCTTTGATAGGCTGAACATGTGTCTGGAAAATGTATTTACTTTATTTTTTTCTTCCCATTTGACAGGGTGAAGCTAATCATCGAAGAGATAGAGAAGGAAGAAGCACATTTACTGGAGGATCTTGCTTCAATGGATAGAAAATTTGCTGAACACTATAATGTACGTTTATGTTTTTCCTAACTGATTAAATTTTGATCTGTGCACCAACTTTATCCTAGTGCAAATTCTTTCTCAGTTTTAACAATTACTTACGGCTCTCAAAATTCAAAAGGTCCTGGAGCAAATTCTTGCTGTGCTTATACAGTTTGTTAAAGACAAGAAATTGGAGCATCAGCACCAATATGTAAGCCTTCTCATGTTCCTTTCTGTAATTTAATTTCTTTGTAGAAAAAATGGAATCCTTTCGTATTGTTAGTATTGCCTTTTCAAGTGCTTAACCTCTTATATTGGCTAACAGGATGATCTGAAGAAGACCTGGCTTATCAAAAGGTGTCGGACAATGAATGCTAAATTAAGGTTCGCATCCACATCTTTGACTGCAGTGTAACAAATGTTGCTCTATACTCATGTGGCTGATTCTCCAGTTGTACAACTATTTTTTTTTATTTGAAGTGGTAAAGGTTTAAATGACCAAGTTGACACCTTTTCGTTTCATTTGGTTCTAGCTATCTAGAGCATCATCTGTTGCGTGACACCTACACCAAGGATACAGTACCAGCACTTCACAGGATCAGGTAAGGCACTTGATCTTTAAGTTGACGTGACAGCTAAGCTGCACGTATTATTCTCTTGATGGATCTGATTTATTTGGTGGATTGTTGTTTCAATGAAGAACCTTGTTAACATGTCAACTGCGGACTGCCTTTGCAGGAAGTATCTTGTAGAGGCCACAAAAGAAGCATCCAATTCCTATAATGAAGCGGTAAGATACAAGATTTTCCTCCGTTTCTCATAATATTTCTAATGTTTAGTCCTAAATAGCCATAAGTTGTCAAAATTGTGAGCACATGCCGATGCACTTTGCACAAATTTTGGCTTGTGCTCAAAGAGGACTGTAAAAACCACAACTTCAGTAGAGCCAATACTAGCTGCTTCTTTTGAGTAAAAAACAAACACCTGAGGAATTAGGTGATACCTTGAGATTGTATGTAGAAGCAAACATCAGAGCCACCAGTTATATATTAATCATGCATGATTGAACAAAGTCCAGCTTAGGAGGCGACTGGTGTCAATTTTACTTGTTTCAGGAGGTATGCAGTTTCATAACAAAGAATCAGGCATGTGGTAGTCTGTAGCTACCACTTTTAACTGCATGCTGGAGAAAGAACGGACGGCATCTTTTAGCATCCATTCTGTCTGAAAAGAATCATTGAATCCAGTATTTGCTAAGCATAATTTAACTGTTTGATATAATATTCTGTCCTGTGTCAGATTTCACGGTTACGTGAGTATCAGGGTGTAGATCCACATTTTGATGTGATCGCAAGGCAGTACCATGAGATTGTAAAGGTAATCTGGCTCTTTTTTTTTTGCCATTAATTCACATGTGGCTGATGGGTCATATTGCTAAACTGTCCGAGTTGCAGAAACTGGAGGGCATGCAGTGGACAATTCACCAGGTGGAAATGGACCTGAAACCTCACCATGATCACGCAGCCGTCTAAAATTCATTTTTCTCGGAGGCTATCTGAATGCTGTGGGTGTAAGTTAGTGGATGCCGTCATGTGATTTGACTTGGCGACGTGTTGTTTTGTTGCTCCAGACCTATCAGGTTTGTTAGCTGTTATGTAAAGTTTGATCTGAACACGCGATGTATATGGAGAATGTTTCTTTGTGTTGTACCTCGCATCATGGTTTTTCGATCTTAATCGCTTCTAGATTGAAAATAGCACGTTGTCACCTCCTCTGCCTCTCGTTGTCGGCGGCAATGTCACCCGGGACGGCATGCTCGGCGGAAGTAGGCAACCCCGCGGAGGCTGTCGGGCGCGCCGGCGAACATGTCTTCCAAGTCATCGGACATCATCCAATTCGCATGCGACATATCCATTTATCCCTACTCCCTAGCTACAGGCCGAGATCGATTTATTGATTGATTGTATGGTGCGTGGAGACATTCAGGTCTCTGTCGTCCCATGCGTGAAGGGTTGGAATCTTCTTCTTGTACATTATATTGTTGCGGAAGCTTATTCTGCAAAATTGATCAGAACTGATACTTGGGAAATGTCACACGCTTCGTCAGAAACAGGCAACACAAGCGGGCGAGAGCAGGGAAATTTACCAGGACAAGGATCAGCATCCAAGTCTCCACAGACGTGCTGTTGCGTAGCTTCACAGGACAGGGAGAAGGTGCGGCACCGACCAACCTGCCATGGCCTGCTGCGCTGCGGTGTGCTCGCTCGGCTCCGATGGCCGCCGCCCGCCATGTCCGGGACTTGCTGCGGGAGGGATTGGATGCTGCTAGGGCTTTGAATGCTCCAGATAGATGCGGGCATTGGCGCTCCATGCCCAACTCGAGTTACAAACGAAAACGAGGGGGCAAATTGAAAATATTCGGAATAATCGCGATCCAATCTTGGGGGCGAGGCGGCCGGCGCCGACGAAGGCCGATCAGCCTGGCGTTTGCCTCTTCTTCATACGGTCCGTCCAACTGATTCTCCTCTGTCAGCAAGATGAGCATGCAGTACAGAGCAGGCACAGAATGATCAAAATGGAGGCGGAATCAAGTGAGAAATTGGGACATGATGTGTTCGTGCCTATTGCTCACTTTGTGTGGGTGAGACAGTGACTGCACACATTCAGATCACCAGGCGTCCCTTGTACATAGCCCTGGAAGGGTTGGAATCTTCTTCTGATACACTCTCGTAGAAGCTTTCCAAAGAATCAAAGATTGTTATGCGGCCTGAAAGAGAAATGTCATGTCCACCGTCACCTGAAGAATCATTCGTTTCTGTTTCTACATGGACACTAGGAATATCACACACAAGTATGGTCAGTTTCAGCTTAGCTTGTGAGAGCAAAAGAAACAACCACCACAAGCGCATTCTAGATGTTGTGGACTTGGGCAGCATGCATTTGATCACACTGTGTTCAGAAATTGATACCCACATGCCGGTTGTGCCAAACTTGGTACGGACAACACCATATGCTTAGGGACACTAAGCTATTCGTAACTAAGCAAGGAATCTAACTGCCGAATTCAGGAAAAGCTTGCGCCGCAATGATTCATTATCTGAACCGGACAGCTTCTAGCCGCAACACTCCTTTTGTCTGAATCATTCCAGATGATGTTCAGTTGTGGATTTGTTTTGGAAGTGGAGAACTACACAAGTATGCGAGACTGACGGCAGCCCCAGCATGTGCAACGAGAGATATGCCAACGTACTGAAGCAATTGTGAGGCACAGAATTTCACTATGTTCAGCAAATCAAAAGGTTGGCTTGATGCATCAGGATTACGAACAGCGTGCAGTTTTCCCAAAGTTTGATGTGGGTGCTATCAGAATTTGTTTGTGGAATCAATGCAGTTGCTATTCGCGTATGGTAATCCGGTAGGAAGAGCCACGTAATCTCTAATCTGGACGAGATATTGAGATAGAAGAAATGAATCGGAGCAACATGAATCGGAGCCGATCCTTCAGAAATGCCATATGGTTCGTCTGAAAGACAGAAACAAACACCACAAACCGGCGAGAGCAGTGAAATCACTTGGATAAGGATCGGCATAGCTACGGAAGTGCTGTTTCAAAAGATCACAGGACAAGGCGTAGGTGCGGTGTCGGCAAGCCTGCCATGGCCGGCTGCGCTCGCGCGGCGCTGCTCGGTGTGGTCGCTCAGCTCCGACGGCCACTCCATGCTCATGTCCGGGACTTGCTTGCTGCGGGAGAGCTGGCATCCTGGCTTGATGCTTCTTGCTTCTACGTATCTTGGCGCTCATGGCTGGCACGGAAGATGGGGAGGGCGGCGGCGGACGGGCCGGCGGATGAGGGACAGCCGAATTCGAGATCCGAACGAGGGGGCAAATTGCAAATATTCGGATCGCGATTATTAATCGCGATCCAAAGCAAGGTGCAATTTGTAAAATGTAGGGGGCTATTTATTCGGATCGTGATTATTAATCGCGATCCAAACCAGGTAATAAAATCCACGCGATTACCGTCCTTCCCGCGCGAGCCACGCACAGCCCTGGACCAGAAGCTCCAGGGGAGAGCGCGGTGGCCATGGACAATCCCCTCTGAAGCGCGAGCCGTCGCTGCAGCAGCCAACTAACCGCCGGAGACGTGCTGCGGCGCGTGGAGAGGCATGGGCGAATAAGAGGAACTGGGGTGGAGGAGCAGCGCTGCGAGGGATTGCACGGAGCCACATACCGGGCGCTGGCGCAGGCACAGTTGGGGGGCTCGAGCTCCACCGGCCGCGGGAGGGGAAGAGGACGAAGACGAACGCAGAGCAGTAGGTAGGTCCCACTAGTCAGGGAGAGCAATGGTTGTGCAGTTATATTGGGCCTCGGCCTGTTGGGCTTGACCAGGCAGTCCAGCAAAAGAGAATTGAAATGAATAATACGAGCGAGCCATAAAAATGCGCCCGGCCTGCTAAAATAATAATAATAATGCGCCCAGCAGTACACCATCAGACATTCAGACTGGGTGAGAAAATGTAGAAATGTATAGTCAATTCATGGCATTACAATGGTTTCTCTCTGGGAGATCAGACCTCATTATTCATTGGCAATGGGCCCTGTTCAGATGTTTCGCGAAATTTTTTTCGAGTATGTCGGGCACACATTTGAAGTATTAAATATAGACTAATTACAAAACTAATTACAGATTCTGTCACTAAATCGCAAGACGAACCTAATGAGTCTAATTAATCCGTCATTAGCACATGTTTACTGTAGCAATTTATTGTCTAATCACGACCTAACTAGGCTCATTAGATTCGTCTCGCGAAGTACACTCCATCCATATAATGGGTTATTTTTTCCGACTACATTTAATATGCCATGCATGTGAGGGAACATACTCGAAAAAAATTTCGCGAAACATCTAAACATGGCCTGACGAATCACCACTAGTCAACTGTGCTTGTTCTTGTACGGCTTCCGGTTCGCGGTGCAATCACATCATTCATCAACGCAAGCTGCAGTTTATACTCTATGTCAAGATGAGTTGTCTTGAATGCAATGCAAGAAGGGGAGATGGGCTACTCTATACTCTGTAGTCACACCTCATCATGTACAGTCTATTCTAGCTTGTGGAGTTGTGGTTAGCATGCACGGATATGGTAAACTGAAGATATTCATTTGAGCTTTGAGTATGGCTTTTGCCCACAATTATGCCTTTTTTGCGCTTTTATATATTTTACCAGTAGCATGTCCGTTGAAAATGTATAGTCAAGAAAGAAATATTACGCCATAAAGGGTACACAGTACAACATCGGACTGAATGAGAATTTCATGGCCGTACAATACACGAGGCATCGTTATCCATCACATCTCAACTGCGCTTGTTCTTGCAACGGCTCCAGTTGTTTGTGCAGTCATGAGCACAAGCTGCAGCGGCTGCACCAGCATCAGTTGGCCCTGACGCATGAAAAATGCTGGCACTGTGTTGGCTGTGGCACATTGTTTCAGAAGCTACTTTCAGGCGTCATAACGATCTTTGCAAAGCTTCTGCAACAACGTACCAGAAAGAGCGCTCGATCAAAGCCGAAGATGATCCCGGTCCATCCAACTGATGCTCCCTTGACAGCAAGATGATCATGCAGTACAGGAAGCAGCGGCTGCAATTCTCAATTCTCTTTCCCTCCATCCTTGCCGGCCGTCGCCTCCTCGTGCCTGCAAGAGCCACAGAATGATCAAAGGAATCCCGTGATCAAAAGGGATGATTTATGCAGAACAGTTGCAGAAAATGAGAAGCTCACAAAGGAGGCAAGGATTGATTCTTCAGAAATTGGAGCATTAGGTGTTCCTGCATGTTGCTCACCTTGTGTGGTGAGTGCAGAGTGTAGACATTCAGATTCAGATCAGCGTCGTCCCTTGTATATATTACCAGAGTGAGCGAGTGACTCAGTGAGGGGTAGGGATCTTCTTTTGACACATTGCTGCAAAAGAAAATCCAATGATTGTTACGAGGCCTGATAGATAGTAAATGCTATGTTCACTGTTACTCAAAGGATCTCTTGTTTTTGTTTGTACAGACATCAGGAGTGGCTTGGATTCGTTTTAGAAGTGGAGAACTACACAAGCAGTATGTATGCCAGATTCAGAGCAGCTTCAGGAGGTTGTTTGAAAAAAAAAGAGCAGCTTCAGGAGAGATATTTCAACTCTACTGAAGCATACGCATAACCTTCCATCCAGTGGCCTTCCACCAGATCTTTCTACATCCTTGGAGGTAGCTTACATAGAACTTCACCATGTTCAGAAAATCAAAAGGCTGGTGTGATACATCCTTGGAGGTAGCGAACAAAGCACGGACCTAACTCCCCGTGGAGAGCGCTGTGGCCATGGCCAATCCTGTCTGAACTCTGAAGCGTGAGCGGTCGCTGCAGCAACCAACCGCCGGAGACGTGACGCGGCGCACGGGGAGGCAGGTGTCGGCGCGGGAATGGACGAGGAAGAGGAAGCGGGGTGGTGGTGGAGCAGCGCAGCGGAAAGGCGCAGGCGGGGGCGCGGGGCTCGAGCTCCATCGGCCGCCGGAGGGAAAGAGGACGAAGAAGAAGGCGGGGCGGGACTCAACTAGATCAGGAGTGTTGGGCTTGAGCAGACAGTCAAGCAAAAGAGACAACGGAAGAAAATTTAAATAATAATAATAATATGAGCCAAAAAATGTGCCCAGTAGACAGTAGTACTAGTACATCACAAATTCACAATCAGACTTGTATGATTATCGTCGATAATTGTTAACAATCAATTCATGGTGCTACAATGAATTCTTCTGTCAGTTCACGAACAAAACAACCACTTGTCAAGTGTGCTTTCCCTCCTAGTATCGCCGCTTCCAGTTCGCGGTGCAATCGTCAACGCAGGCTGCAGCAGCACCGGAATCAGTTGGCCCTGACAAAACCAAAATGCAAGAAACACAGCAACAATTTTAGCGACAAAGCCCGGCACAATGTCTAAAACAGACCTACGAATGCAAGATTGCTGCAACAAGCGCCTCTCACCGTCGCTGGTCTCGGCTGCCCCGCAGATTGAGGCGGCGCAGATCTTGGAGCAGTCGCCGGCACCGAACGCGGCGGCGGCGATGGGCTCCTCGTTGGGGACGATGGCGCAGCCCTCCACGCACTTGATCGTACAGATCCACCTTGGGTGGTCCTCCCTGCAGCCAGGGTAGCAGTCGCCGAAGCACCCACAGAACCTTGTCAATCCGGCCACCTGCTGCTGGCCTGACAGCATGATGAACACGCAGTACAGAGCAGCAGCTGCAACTCTCTTCCTTTCCATCCTTCTCCCCCTCCCTGCAGTAGAGCCCACGGAATGTCCAAGAGGATTGTTCATTTTGGAACAGCATAGATGTGTTACAGAAACGAGTAGTGCAGATGAAAGCAAATGCAAGGGAAAGTTGAAATAGTGAGATGTTTACCGGTGTTTGTTTCTTCAGAAGCTGAGGCTTGAGGTTTCTTGTGTTTACTGCTTACTTTGTGTGGTGCCATTTAGACGATGCTACCCTTTTATATAGTCTGACAGAGAGGAGACTGATAAGCAGTCCGAACAGAGAAATGCTATGTGTACTGCAAGACGAAGAATTTCTCCTTTCTTTTTTTACATAGGCATGGAGGTGTGCTGCACAAGTATTCTAGGTTGAGGCCAATTTCAGCTTTTGGAGCTAAGAAATATTTGTATGAACATGCCAGACGTCCCAAAGTTCATATGAACAACATCATTATGCTTGGTGTCATGGACACAAAAGCTATTCATAACCAAACATGAAACCTTCCCTATGAAAGAGATTCTAACTGCCGATCCAAAAAAAAGCTTGAGCAAGATGATGGTTGGACACAGTATCAAAGCACGCATTTTGTTTGAAATGCACAAAAGCACAATGGTTGGTAAGTACTGTATCTGAACCCATAAATATGTTGTATGGACAGGACAACTGTTGGTTGCCACACTCTTATCCGAATCATTCCAAATGTTCAGCCTTGGATTCATTCTGAAACTGGGGAGTGCCCGTTTCAGGATAGCTTCAAGCCTTCAACATGTGCAACAAAAGAAATATAAACTGGTGTGCTGTCTTAATTTTGAGGTAGCGGGCAAAGGATTTCACTATGTTCATACAACGAATAACTTGCTGTGATACTAAGGAGAATAGTATGTAGATTTTGTCAAAGTTGATATGAATCGTATCAAAACATTGTTGTGGTGGAAATGTAATCATCTAAATGCTAATTGATGCTTTCCCATGGTAACAGGGTACAAAAAGTGCTGGAGCCTGCATAATCTGAGGGAAATGTTAGAAGAGATGAGTTGCAGAAATATAGCAGTTGGCACCGCTCGATCCAAGCTGAACGGTCAGACCTCATTATTCACTGGCAATTCACGAATCACCACTTGTCAACTGTGCTTACAATGATTTCTCTCTGGGAGATCAGACCTCATTATTCACTGGCAATTCACGAATCACCAATTGTCAACTGTGCTTGTTCTTGTATGGCTTCCGGTTCGCGGTGCAATCATCAACGCAAGCTGCGGGTTGCAGGCTGCAGCACCCCAAGATCAAGATGAGTTGTCTTGAATGCAATGCAAGAAGGGGAGATGGCCAGTCTATTCTAGCTTGTGGAGTTGTGGTCAGCACGCACGAATATGGTAAAATAGATATTCACTTGAGCTTTGAGTCTGGCTTTTGCCCACAATTATGCCTTTTTTGTGCTTTTATATATTTTACCACTAGTATGTCCGTTCAAAGTGTATAGTCAAGAAATAAATATTGCGCCATAAAAGGTACACAGTACAACATCAGACTGAATGAGAAATACAGCATGCCATATTCCTATTATTATCAGTTGATCACTTATCACTGATCGATAGTTCATGGCCATACAATACACGAGGCACCATTATCCATCACATCTCAACTGCGCTTGTTCTTGCAACGGCTCCAGTTGTTTGTGCAGTCATGAGAGCACAAGCTGCAGCAGCTGCATCAGCATCAGTTGGCCCTGACACATGAAAAATGCTGGCACTGTGGGCTGTGGCACATTGTTTCAGAAGCTTCTTTCAGGCGGCATAACAATCTTTGCAAAGCTTCTGCAACAATATACCAGAAACAGCGCTCGATCAGAGCCGAAGACGATCCCGGTCCATACAACTGATGCTCCCTTGACAGCAAGATGATCATGCAGCACACAAGCAGCGGTTGCAATTCTCTTTCCCTCCATGCTTGCCGGCCGTTGCCTCCTCCTCGTGCCTGCAAGAGCCACAGAATGATCAAAGAATTCCGTGATCAAAAGGGATGACTTATGCAAAACAGTTGCGGAAAACAAGATGCTCACAAAGGAGTCAAGGATTGATTCTTCAGAAATTGGAGCATGAGGTGTTCCTGCATATTGCTCACCTTGTGTGGTGAGTGCAGAGTGTAGACATTCAGATTCAGATCAGCGTCGTCCCTTGTATATATTACCAGAGTGAGCGAGTGACTCAGTGAGGGGTAGGGATCTTCTTCTGACACATTGCTGCAAAAAAAAAAAAATCCAATGATTGTTACGAGGCCTGATAGATAGTAAATGCTATGTTCACTGTCACTCAAAGGATCTCTTGTTTTTGTTTGTACAGACATGAGGAGTGGCACAGTGGCACACAACACAACGACACAAGTATGCCTGATTCAGGCCAATCTGAGCTTGTGGAGCAACAGAAATAACAACCACAAACACATTTTAGCAGTTGTTGGACTTGCATACATTTGATCACAGTGTTCAGAAACGGATATCCACATGCCGGTTGTGCCAAACTTGGTACGGACCATCATGCTTAGGGACATTAAGCTAACTGAGCAAGGAATCTAGCTGCCAATTCAGGAAAAGCTCGTGTGGCACTGATTCAAAACATTATCCGAAGCATGCGGGTTGTTGGAAATGCACACTGGTTGGTTAAGTGTCCTGACCCATAAACAGAGGTTGGGACTTGGGAGAGTCGAACAGCTGTTAGCTGCAGCACTCTTATCTGAATCATGCCAGATGATTTTCAGTTGTGGATTCGCTTTGGAAGTGGAGAACTACACAAGTAGTATTCCAGATCCAGGGCAGCTTCAGGAGAGATATTTCAATTGTACTGATTGTACTGAAACATGAGGTAGCTTACATAGAACTTCACTATGTTCAGAAATTCAAAAGGCTGGTGTGATACACCAGAATTCAGAACGGACGAGTATGCAGATTTTCCAAAGTTGATACGAGCGGCATCAGAATCCGCGCATGTAATGGGGTACGAAGGGTGCAGCGCCCACGTAATCTGAATCAAATGTTAGAAGAAATGAATAGGAGCAACATGGTAGCTGATCCCATCAGAAATGTCACATGCTTCGTCAAAAACAAACAGCACAACCTCCCAAGCCAAAGCAGTGAAATTACTCGCACAAGGATCAGCATAGCTGCGGACGCGCTGTTGCTCAAGATCACAGGGCAAGGTGAAGGTGCAGTATCGGCTAACCTGCCATTGCTGGCTGCGCGCGCGTGGCACTGCTCGGCGGGCTCTCTCAGCTCCGATGGTCGTCGTCATGTCCATGTCTTGCTGCGGGAGGGAGGGATGGGATGCTAGGATTGATGCTGGGAGACATACCCACGGTACTGACCAACCTGCACTTATGCAACAAGTTGATCATTGCCCAACATGATGTCATGGAGAACTGAACCTGTGCTGTTGCAAGATGGCACAAAAGATGAAACACCTGATGGCAAAGCTGCAAGGAGCCGAGGAGGATATGTTTGGCTGCAGAGAGGAGGATTCAGCACCAGGCATCTTCTGTTCAGGGATAATGTCATCAGTTTATTAATACACCATCAGGGAAGATCCGGAAACAGAAAGTTAAGAAAAAAAAATGAAGTAATGCTAATTGTAATAACCCATAGCCGCCAGCGAGATCAACTCCGGGACGTGAGCAATCACAAGGGGAAATCGGAGAAGGGATCTCGATAACGTGAGGAGGAAGAAACTCTTTTTCCTCTCTGTTTCTGTTTCTCAATTTCTTGTTCAATCCCTGATGGATGTGCAAAGCTTCTGTATGTAGCCTTCGCCTTGGGCTGGACTGTGACTTGGAAAATTGGGCGTGACACACTTGAGCTTCTCTTGGTCCATAGCATATTTGGGTCATGACATTACAGCCCCCTGAAAATTTTGCTTGTCCCCAAGCAAAGACATGTCCTCTCCTCTTGAATTCATCAATTGAAGGGTATTGCAATACAAAACCTCCTTTTGAAAGTACAGTAGAGAACACAACATATTTAGCAATGGACTGAGTGTCACTTGACCTGTGAGGAACCATCATCAAATGAGCCAAATGCTTCATCTTCCTAGAATGTTGGACTAGTTGCAGCCTGAATATATCCGAGGAATTCTGAAGCAATGTTAATATGTTGCCCATCCCACTGGCCGATCTTATGGTAAGATATCTCAAGATTCCAGGATCCCATTGTCTAATAGAAAGGCATGATCTCTTGTCTTTCACATAGATCATATAAGCTCCAACAAGTAATGCTGACTTGAAAGTTTGATCACTGATCATTTGCCTGCCAGAATCCTTACTTAAATACCTTTTGCTTAGCTCCTTATAAACATCAACTTGTTCTTGCCTCACAACCAAGTTGCTGAACATACATCCTGAAAGTTGATAACCTTCTGCATCAAATTCCTGTTTCATATGATCCGCATATGTTACTTTGGCATCTAGCTTGCCTATTTGTGCTATTGTCATGTGAAGCTCCATTGACTCCAAGTCACCAAAAGAATCAGACCATTTATTGATTGGCAAGAGAGATATACTGCTGCCCTCTTGTGGTGTACCTTTTGTTGATGGTTGGTATGTGTCCAACCTGACAGCCTAGTTTGCCTTCTTGTTATCTATGCACTCCATTCCTGATGCTAGCTGCTTCAATAATCCACCATGCAAAGCAAAGTCAGCTGGCATCTCATCCCATACAACAACTCCGTGGGGCATTCCTTCAAACACCTCATACATGGTATGAGTCGGCAAGCCATCAGTGAGTGATTCACTAGCTGCTTCCGTCTCTCCACCAAGAGCTAGATTCTGCAACAACTCATGTGAGTCGAGGTCATGTGTAAGAACCTCATCGATGTCCAGCCCAACAATCAGCTCGGGATTCTCATCAGCCAAGTATGGTTCTGCCATTGCTAATTGCAGTAGCAAGTCATCACATTGGTACAAGCCAGAATGCGTCTCTTCATCCCACACAATCTTGCTGTGCTCAACCAAGCACTCTCCAAACACAGTCACATGCTGCACTAATCCGTCACATGATTCAAAGCCATGCAGCAGCTCCTCGTCCCAAACAACATCAAGACAAGGCAGTTCATAAAGTGCCTCTTGTACGGCACCATCCCACACAACTGAAGCTTGGATCGGCACATGCTTTTGTTGTGCAGACACCATATCCTCACCCACAAAAGTATCTCTGCCTAGAGCTGACTGCTTCAGTAAGCCGTGCTGGTCGAGCATTTCTTGCACTTCCTCATCCCAGACCACATCTGCAACACTCCCTTGAGTTTTGGGTCATGACACTAATGTAGGAAGTTCTGATACGTCTTTCTAACCTGCATAGGCAATATAGCGAACAGTTGGTGTGCTACCATCAGCGTGTGATGGCCAGCAAGAAGCTGCGCCGCCTCCTAACATCTCACCAGCGTAGAAAGGAAACGCGCACGCACCTGCAACTGGGCAGGCTCTCGTCGCCGTTGTCCCCCCGAGGAGGATGGCGTGCCGCTCGCCGCCGCTGGACCACAGCGCCGCCGCTACACCGCCCTTGCCAGGCCATTGGCAAAGGAGCCGGGTGGATCCTAGACGGTGCGCGCGCCCCGCGCAGGAGCATGGTGGTCGGCGCGGTGCTCCTCCGCAGGAGCACTGACACTGCAGCGCGCGCCGCAGTGAGGGGAGCCGGGAAGCGCGGTCACCGCGCGCCACCGGACGGGAAGAATGTGACCGAATCTACTGGGCCGAAAATGTACCAAATTTTTTTTGCATATTTATGAGAAAACAAAACTGGAGACTGAATTTGTCCAACTAGAGCCTGAAATCGCAATTGGGGTCTGAATTTGCAAGGAATCCTATAATTCTTACACACTGAGTTATACAACTAGCAGAAATCACACAGCACTAAGGACACTTTGCTGAAACTGTGGACTGCTGCATGCCCAATTGGGGCCTGACAGCAAAATTGGAGAGCAGTAAGGCCTTCTAATCCTCATCTTCACCTTCTGAATCTTGAGGAGGAGACTGTGGCTCCTCATCGTCCTCCTCTTCCTCCTCTCCCTGCATAGGAAACTGCATGTCGAAGAAGCACTGAATGCAGCAAAGATCGCCAGCTTCATCTACGGATTCGTTGCAGGTGAGATTCGCACAGACGTTGGCGCCCTGGGCATCCTGCATGTGGCGCCTGCGCACGGCTACCATCTGAACGCCATTCACGTTGATCCTCTGCATTTCAACAACAGTTTCAGGTGATGTTCTGCAAGTGCAACCCAACATTTAGATTCAGGGTATCAAGCAAACATACCTTCAGCAGGTCTTGCAAGGGTCCAAGTGCATCCCCGGGGACAAGCTTCCAACCGTCATGCTCCAGGATCTCTAGAATGTCAGGAGCGGGGTTGGGGGCTGCTCCTGCTTCTTCTCCATCCGCGCCATGCAGGTGAAGAGCATGGTTCGGGCAGTGAGCAGAAGCAAACGCCCTCAAGCAGATAAGGCAGAATCGATCCCGCACTGGTTCTTGTGTGAAATCTGTGTTGACAAGATCCTGGATGATTTGCGCATTCTGCCCGTTGGGCCTATGCAACACCTGAACAAGAACAAACCGACCAAGGAAAAATAAAAAAACGGGCTCGGAATAAAATCAAGACTGCAAAGGCTGGGAAACCAAGATTAAATTGCAAACAAGGATTGAAACATTTGGGCTTGCCTTGCAGGAAGGGCTGCAATAGTCACTTTTTGCTGGCACTGGGTCACGGCACTGCATGCACCTTGACCTGTAGCGCCGATCCTGCGGATGGCGGAGGAGCATAATCTTCTTTTGACCTGTCTCCATTTTTCTCTGGATCTTCCTCCAGTCAAAGCCAAGATTGGTCGCCTTTACCTGTCGACCAAGAACAGCCGGCCGGCCCCTGACCATGTCGATCTGCAAGAAAGAAAGCCATGTTCAAATCTTTGATCAAGTGATGACAAGAAAAAAGTATCTGCAAGAAACGAAACCAAGACGGAATCCGGAACTATCCGCAAGAAACGAAGCCAGGCTCAAATCTTTGATCAAGTGAGATCAAGAAAGGGACTAGTATCTGCAAGAAAAGAAACGAAAACAATCTGAAATCTTTAATGGAGCGAGAGCAACTATCTGCAAGAAAAAAAGCTGGGCTCCTCAAATCTTTGATCAAGTGAGATCAAGAAACGAAAACAATCTGAAATCTTTAATCGACTGACAGGCTGAGAGCAAGATCAAGAAAAACAAACCAAGAGCGAATCTTTAATCGAGCCTGATCAAGAACAAGTATCTGCATGAAAACGAAACCGGGCGCGACTGTTTAATCAGTCCAGAGCAAGAAGAAGAGCGAATCTTGAACCAAGAACAATCGCGTAAGAGTTCCGCCGAAGAAGAGGGAATCTTGAATCGAGCAAATCGCGTCAAGGAAGAGCAAGAAGAAGAAGAGCAAATCTAGAATCTCGAACAAATTCGCGTCAGGGTTTTGCCGTACCAACAACAAGAACAAAGAACCAAGCAAATCTTGAACCGAGTAGAATCGCGTCGGAGTTTCGCCGTACCAAGAAGAAGAAGAAGAACCAAATTTTGAATCGAGTAAAATCGCGTCGGAGTTTCGCCGTACCAAGAAGAAAGAACCAAATCTTGAGTCGAGTACAATCGCGTCAGGGCGAGAAGAAGAAAAAGAATCGAGTTTCGCCGTACCCCAAGGACGTGGGCGCCGCCGGCAGCAGCATGGTGGCGGTCAATGTGTCCCGGGCAGCAGGTGGGGCAGGTTCTTCCGCGGCAGGCAGTGCAGAAGGAGCGGCCATGGCAGGGGTTCCCGAGCCCCCAGACCACCATCCCGTTGGCGACCTCCAACTCCATGGCGACCAAGAAAGGGTGGGCCGTGGGTGGCAGGGGGGATGAAGAGTCAGGAGGAGCAGGACGGCGGAGGATGGGGATTGGGAAGAGGAAGAAGGGGGGATGGTGTGGATATATGGGCGGGAAGGGATTCAACGGCTATGTGTAGCTAGGTCGGTGCGGTGGCTAGCAAGCACAGGTAGCATGCACGCCATGAAGGGGTTCGCGTTCTTGCTAGACTGCTACTAGCAGAGAGCTTACTTAGGAAGGTTCGATTCCGTCCGCCCAGCCGTTCTCTCTAACAAGCTGCGCTGCGCTGCGCTGGATCGATGGACCCCAACCGACGACGCCGTTCCGCGCTCAGCCCAGGCAAGTTCGGCCATCGCCGGCCTCCGGCCACCGCGCCGCGATCATATCGCCATGCCAGGAGCGGCGGGGTGACGCTTATCATGATCATGACCTCGTCTCTGACTCTGGCCACCTAGCTACTGATCGACGTGATGACCGGCGCGTTGCCATGGCTGCTTCCGGCGCCGCCACGCCAAACACTGCATGATGGCAGGTTCAAGCAATTCGCCGGCGAACTTGGAGTCACCGACCCCACCCCCCGCCCGAGACGACGGCTGAAATCAAACCCGCGCGCACGCTGCCACTCGCCCACAAATAACTTTAATTTCAATTCGAGCTCCGACACGTGTCGGTCAACTAACGCCGCCGACGTGGCATAACAAACGTGTCTCCGGCTGCGGGAACCGATCGGCGCCGCCGGCAACTACTGTAGCAACTAGCAGTTTGTCGTAACAACTGGGGCCCAAGCAAAGGATTCCCTTTAATTCGTCAGCGGATCTCCGGGGCCATGATTATTACATTATTACATGTTTGACTCACTGCAGAACAGATCCTTGTTTGACTCACTGCAGGTGTGGGAAGGCCAATAATAATCCGAAGTTTTTTGTCCATTCATGCCATAGCCATCTCAATCGCATTGCACGCCCACGATGCTCAAGAGATCTGAAATCATCGACGGTACGTACCATTTGCATCTTGATGAGTTCCTCTCCACAAAGTTTCTTCAGATTCTGTCCACCTTCTTCTTGGCCCATTTGGTAACCGGAAGGATGCTGTTAAGAAGTAGTATACTGGGATCGATGGAAGCACCGATGAGTTTGTCAAGGTCAGCCTCCCAGTTTTTTGTCACTAATCTGCCTTCCCCGTTCACCTTGTCTATTACTGGCTAGAACACACTTACTTCAGCAAATTCGATCTGTCCGCTGGAAAGTTAAACATTTGCTGCGGTGCTGCCATGAGGTATTCTTTATCTCTGTTCCAGCAGCTTTTTTTTGAATGGTCACCGGAGAAGAGTATCACCACCTGAATTGTATTCAAAGTGTGGAAAACCACAAATCAAAGGCCTCGTTTTTACGGGAACGAGGCAAAACCCAACACTGTACGGTTAATATGGAAAACCGGGCTGAAACCATGACACCAACCTACCTACAGTAGGTCTAATCTGGCGTCGCGCCCTAGCACAAGGACGATGGTGTGTCATACCACAAATAACAACAACCGGCCCCAGCACAAGGGCGAAGGTGTAGCCTAACCCACTGATGACAACACATACCCTAGTTCAAGGGCAAATTGTGGCACATCCACAGATTACAACACCACACTACTGGACAACTAGAAATTAGCATCGAAGTAGCATCACCTTGGTTTTGAGAAGAACTCAATAGCATGTTGTGCGGAGGTGAATACCTCCCCACGCACCAGACGCGACGCTTTCGCTGCACAGTTGCTTCCAAGATGGTGCGGAGTTGCAATGACAACACCTCCATGGAGGAGATCGGCACCCGCAAGCGTCGATGTCGTCACTGGTTAGGAACCAAATTGACTTTCGCCGGCAACTCCCCCACCGGTGTCGTCAGGGCACTGGCATCTCACGCACACAGCGGAGTGGCCCACCGAGGCAGCGGCGCCGCCCTGACCGCCGGAGCCGGCGTCACTGGGCCCCGCAGTAGTCGGTCGGCACCCACGTCGGCGAGAGCCCTCACCGCGCAGGTCTCTGCCTGCCTGTCGCTGCCGCCTACACAGCAGGAACTGGCACACGGGGGCGCGGTCGCCTGGCGACCCCCGCATGGATCTTGGTGGCGGCTCGGCGAGTCCCCGGCGCCGTCCTCGGCGCACAGGTCCCGCCGCCGGGGCGGCGGGGGGGGGGGAGGGGGGGAGGGCAGATCTAGGCGCCAGGTCGCCGAATCTGTTGCCCCCCGGCGCAGACGCCGTCGCCTTCTCTTTGCACCAGGAGCCACCTTGTGCCTCGTTGAAGATGCCCCGCGCAGGTCTTGTGCCGCTGTCGCCCTTGGAGCCATGGTCTCGTCGCCAGAGGTCCCGGCCAGATCCGAGTGCCAGGGCGCCGGATCCGTTATCCCCTGGCGTGGATCTGGCCCGCCGCACCCCGAGCCGCCATGGCCGCCTCACCTCGTCCCCGCTTGGACGCGCGGCGAGACTCGGCTAGGCGAGAGAGCCCCGCCGCCGCCATCCTAGGGGGCCGCGTGGGCTCCCGACCACCCCCTCTGGCAGCGGCAAGGTGAGGGAAGGGGGCGACCGACCGGCAGCGCTAGGGTTTCAGCGTCGCCCCCGAGTCGCCCGAGCGGGGGAGCTTTTACACAAGAGATCTATGAATGAACCTAGAACCGGGCACATTTGGACTTGGCGCACTGAAAATTAATTGCCTCATGGATTTCCTCCTCCGTGGAATGGTGCTATGTCAAGATGGCTCATGTCAAAGCGTGGTAGATCCAAGAAATCGTAGTCATTGGCTCTTTTGTGAAGGGGGTTCTCTGGAGGCATTAATCATAAAATCACTTGTTCCTTGCCTTGTTGAGTATATACTGTCTCAGCTCAGTGTATTTTGGACTGAGGATATAATTTAGGGGATATATGGTTTTTTAATTCCTTTTTCTTCCATTTGGCCTCAAGGTGAAATAGTTTAGAATATACACGTTATCATCAGAGAAGCATGGATCTCCCAGACCAAAATGATGAATCGTCTCAATTGATAAATATATAAATAATGTTATCAACTACTCGCTCCGTATAGGAAATAGATGATGTTTTGAGTATATAGTTTGAGTATCCAACAACAACATATATGAAAAACTGAGAGTAACTAAGAACTGACACACAAGTAAAGCTTACAGTACATGATGCTGATCTCAAGTTATCAACAACATTCCCCTGGCTATCGATCTGTACACTCAAAACACTTACTTCCTCCGTTTCAAATTATACTAGGTCGTTTTGGGTTTTCTAGATCTGTAAATTTTGTTATAAATCTAGATATAACGTTTATCCTAAAAAAAGTCAAAACGATCTATAATTTGGAACGGAGGTGGTACGAAACATCGTTTCCTGTTCACTAGCCTGCCGTACGTTTGTCATCAGTAGAATTGAAGCGAGCTGTGATGGACGCAAGGAGTGCGGTGCTGTCCATCTCGTACCCAAATATGTTCCTCCACGAGTTGCACTCCACGCCGTCGGCCAGCTTCTCCACCGACCTCGTGCCGAGGTTCAACGCGAAGGCGCCGCTGTTGCCGCCGCCGCCGCGTCTCCCGACGGTGAACAAGAGCGTGCCGCTCCTCTCGCCGAGCCACCGAAGTTTGAGCTCCGTCGTGGTCGACATCGTGAACTGGGTGAGGACGATGTCATCGGCGGTCGCCCACACGCCACCCGCCGCCGTGCTCACGCCGCCGGCGGGCTCCAAGGTCTCGACGAGGAAGCCGAGGTCGTCCCCCACCACGGCGGCGCTGACGTAGCTCAGCTTCCCGTCCGGCGTCGTGCCGAGCAGGTTCCAGTCAGGTATGGAGGTTCTCAACCTGTAGGGCAGGACGCGCACGTCATCCACGACCGCCGCGCCGCCGCCGGCGAAGTTCAGCCGCGCGGCAAGCGCGGCGGCGTCAATGATGGGCCAGTAGGCCACCCGACGGAGCACCACGGCCGGGCCCAGGCCGCGCAGCACGTGGCCGCTAATCTGGGCCCCGGGCTTCCGGGCCTCTGGGCCCCACCGGCCGGCGGCGCCGGAGGCGTAGCACCGCAGGGCCGTGAAGCCGCGGCGGTTGTAGACTAGGACGAGGCTGAAGAATCCCGGCGGCGCGTCGCCGTCGAGGTCGTCGGCGGTTAGTACCGCGCACGCGTAGTCGTGGCCGGGGTAGTCGTCGCCGGCGAGCGGCGGGAGGACGGCCACGTCCCCCGTCATCGGGTTGCACACGGCGAGGGCGATGCCGTCGGCGCGGGCCTTGCTCAGTAGCTCCAGGACGACACAGGCCACGGCGCGACGCCACCGGGCGCGCGTAGTGGAAAAGGCCGGCGGCGCCGCCGCCCACCGGCAGGCGCGGGGACAGCGATCCAAGGAGGGCGGAGCCGGACGCCGTGGGGACGAAGCACGGGTCCGGCTGCTGCGCTGCCGGGGCGAGCAGCCGCCTCCGCCGATGGCTGCCGTCGTCGTGGCTGCCGCCGTGGAAGAAGCCGAGGGCAAGGTGGGGGAGGAACTCGTTGTCGTTGGGCGGCGGCAGTGCGCGGCTGATGGCGGCCTCGCGCGCGGCCACGACGCGGCCCCAGCGCCTGCACACGCCGGCGCAGCGGGCGACGGCGGCGGCGTCGGAGAACACCCGGGAGAAGATGGCGTCGTAGAGCAGGTCGTCGGGCATGGCGGCCAGAGGGTCAACGGCGGCGCGCTTCGTGCCGCCGCCGCCGCTTCGGTTTCTCGCTGGGTGGCGACAACGGGACAGCCACCCTGTTCTCGTGGTGTGGGGCGCCGGCGGCGAGGCGGGGCGGCGCGGTGGAGCCATCGATGGATTGGGTTTAGTTGTAATTAGCAGCTAGGGAAAGGAACAAATGCAATGCACGAAAGAAGGTGGGCGCCATCACGCGCGAGTTTATAGGCCAGGGATACGCGTTCCGATCGGAGAGGACACCGTCACGGAATCGGACGGAAAAACTGGTTAAAAAAAAACTCGGACGGAAAAAAACTTTCTATTTTCTTCTCCTCCTATATACAGTATATCTATATCCACATCTACAATGTCTACTCTCTGTTTTTTTTAAAAGATTACACTATCTACTCTTCTACACAAGCATAGTATATACTATAATTAAGAACCAGATCTTTTGTAAACTGTTTCTTGCCCGGAATAACAAAGTTTTTTTGTTGATACTAGCAGGAGGGGCACGTGCCGCGTGCTTTAAATTTTTTTACTAAATTAAAGAATTTAGAGTGTTCGATCATCATAAAATCCAACGGTGTAAGCCCAAAGGTGTAAAAGTTTTAAATTAGAGATGTAATCGACATGAACTCTTTAGATTAATCTACAGCATTCGATCATCATAAAATAAATCCGACGGTGTAGAAAGTGCAAGAGTAAGATTTGATAACCGTCAAATTCGTCGTCCTTTATACTATTATAGTATAGATAGACTTGAACATCAATACCAATGTTTTGAAGAGAGGTAAACATTTTTTTTTACGGAAACCACGGCATGCAAGGTGCCAACCTGAACTTATTTTATTAATATGCAAGGTTTGGCATACAATTATGAAAAAAGGGTGAAAAAAGACTTTTCGTAAAAAGAACACTTTACAGAATGAGGAGAGCACGTACGTGATCAGTGTTTCTTGAAATGGAATCTGGACTTGGGAAATGTCTTCCGCTTCAGCAATCTGATAGAGCTTGGTAAAAGGAGCCAGCAACTGTAGGTTCTGGGATGCCATGTGTATTCCAGTGTGCAATATTTCCAACCTTTCACGAAGAACCCAGCTGTTTTTTTAAGGACACGAAAACCCAGTTGTTGAGTTATCGCCTCCGGCAGGTTCTCTAAAACTTTTCAGGCGGGAAACGGCACAAGATTCAAACCTGGCGGCGCCTCAAGCGCTCCACCACGAGGCCGGCCACAATGTGAGGCAAATTCATGGCCCAAGTCCCTTCCCTGCTCTGCAGCGGCTAACACAATGGGCCTCTTCCCCACGGCCCATGGGGATCAACAGTTACATGGTGGTTGACGGCATCAGCAACAACCTGAACGCCGCCGCCGTCGACCTCGCCGCCGACGCCGCAGCCTCACCTCCGCGCAACGACAACGCGAGCATGCCGTCAGGGCTGATCTCCAGCAACCTAGCCACTTTCCTCGACGGCATCACCACCGCTACGGCCTACGGACCTGGGGATCCTTAACTCCATCACCATTTCGTCTAGGTCCGGTGAGCTCAGTTCAGTTCGTTGTCGAGGTTTTATTGCTTTTCAAGTACACTATAGTAGTCACAAGTAAGGTTCTAGAGTTATCTGCCACTTCCTGTAGATCCAACCAATTTCAGTTTATCACTGTCGGTCAGACCTAAAGCCACCATCTCGGCTTCTGAAATGAGATGCCTTTTCCGTTGTTATCCCTGCTCTAAATTGCACTATCCTAAGCTGGAATGCTAGCTAGAGGCCCGCCTAAATAATGATGCAACAGGGGCAAAGGTGGTAAGGGATATGGTGTCTGATCACTACTGCGCCATGTTTGTTTGCAAGAAACAAAAATGGCGGTTGTTGATTATTCAACAACACATTGGGTTCTTGCTTCCTGAGAAATTACTGTTACCCGCCTCTGTCTGCAAATGGAAAAAGGGGGGAAATAACCCTGGCATGCTCTGACAATCACTTCACTCCGACACAAACACACTCAGCACAATTCAGCTCAGTGCAACAATCAGTCAATGTGCAGATGGCATCGGCTGGACTGCCTGGACTTTTATTTTCTTTTTGGAAAATAACTGCATGGACATTTTCTTTTTGGAAAATAACTGCCTGGACATTCACAGGGTGACAGGGGTATATGGGCCACAGCAAGATGGCCACTAGACCAGTGGCTGCTCCTAGGCGACTTCAATCTGATTTACAGGGTTTGTGATAAGAAAAATGGAAGGCTGAACTTGAGGGTGATGGGATCTTTCCGGCCAATTTTGGACGACTTCGAAGTGAAGGAACTACTTCTACATGGCAGTACATTTACTTTGTCCAATGAACGAGACAATCCAACTCAGACTATAATTGATCACATTTTGTGCACTAGGGAATGGGAACTTGAGCATTCCAACTGTCAACTGCAAGCTATAGGTACTAGTGTTTCTGATCATTTCCGGCTTCTGTTAGTATGCTCCACTCTGGAAGTCTGGATACGGTCCAAGAGATTCATATTTGAGGCCTATCGATTAAATTGACGGGGTTTCATGAAACTGTGTTTAAAAGATGGACAAAACCAGTACACACATAAGACAACATCAGGAAGCTTCATATAAAACTGTCTAGTGTGGCGAAGATGCTAAACTTTTGGAGCAGAATAAAGGCAGGTAACCCAAATTTGCAATCAGAGATAGGTACAGAAGCGATCCTAGGATTGGATGTAGCACAAGAAAGGTGAAATCTTAGTCAAGAGAAGAGACACCTCAGAGTTGCCCTTGAAAGAAGGTTATTTGGACTGGCGGCTTAGTAAAAAGGGTCAGCAGGCAAAGATCAAGACTGACATATGCTCACCAAGGCAAGGAATGCGTGATTTATGATTACTTCCATAAAGAGCCAATGGTACTAACTGGGATTTCTTGGATCTACCACGCCATGACATGAGCCACCTTGACCTGGAAGCTAACTGAGAATGGCCAGTATTCAGCAAAAAGTACCTGTCAGGCTCAATTGATTGGTTTGTTTGCAACTCTGAACTGGGACTTCACCTGGAAGATAAAGGCCTGGAAGGCCTTGCTCTGATCACAGGCTACAAGTTCACTGCCAAGTCGTCAGAGCTTGCTCTGATGGATCGGAGGCGGTGGCGAGGCAGCCCGTCGCCGTCAGCATGGCCCTGGACGCCCAGCTTCTTGACCGACCTCGTCGTGAGGTTCAACGCGAAGGCGCCGCTGGCGCCGCCTCCTCATCCTTGTTCGAGCTCCTTGCTCTTTGGTCCCCTCCAAAATCTCACTGCTCTCATATATCCGTGTGCTATCAGCAGCTAGCCTCTCCATCTCAGGCACAATAATTAACTAATGCTCTCGAGCTGGGCCCCGGCGTGGTAATTGGGTCGTTCCCTCCAAAACCTCACTCTGACTTGGATTGCTGAATTTCTGATACATGCATGCTGCTGTCACTCATGCATATATGCTAACTATGCGTATCGATTAAGCTCCATCTTCTAGTCTCTAGTATATATAATTATATATGTATGTACACGTACTTGCCGTGTCTACATCGATTTGCCTGGGCAATGTGAAGAGAAGAAATGCATGTCGATCAGCAGGGCAGGCCGCAGCCAGCAGCTGGCGCAATTGGCATGATTCATCTAGCTACTTTCCCCGGTTTGGTAGTTCACGTACCATGCCCCATCTCACGAGAACTCCTACTCCCACAAAACAAATATAAGAATTTTAGTCTTTTTTTTATTATTTTTGATGGGAGAAATTTAGTCTTGTGACACTAAACTCCCATTCCCTCTTGGCAATTACCTCCAACCAAACGAGCCGGCGGCAACTGCCTGCGGTCGCGGTCCATCATTAGTCAGGAGCGTTCCTTGGTGGTAAGGAAATGTCCATCATTAGCCTCGCTCTGTTGCAGCAATATATGGATTGGCAGTGTTCCGTACGTCGTCGTCCCTCGTGCATGGAGGCTTCCAGCACGACCATACATATCGAGCGGGCACGCACAGCCCTTGTTTTGATTTCCATCGCCAGTTGCACAACAAGCATGGGCACTGCCCATGGCTGCTCATCTGCCAGCAGCACAACCGAAACAAGTAAAATTAAGGTCCCAGCTGCAGAGCACCTGCTTTGTCGTCCTCAAGCAATAGCAAAGCAACTGAACCCGCTAGCTTCTTCCCATTCCCACTGCCGTCCGTCCTTGAGTTCGTTGACATGACGTCATGTTCCTAGGCGTTGCCAAGTCCTGAACAATAATTGATCCCCGGAAGGAGAAGGATGGTGCGCGGCGTGTTCCCGGCCGCCGTCTCCCGGGTACGGCGTGCCGGCGCCAGGCCATGTCGCCCCCGGCGCCGGGGTGCATGCGTGTTCGATCGTGTGGGCGACGCGACGCCGTTGCTGGTCGCGCTAGAGAGGCAGCTCGTGCTCCCTCGTCCCGGGCCACGCTGCTGTGGCGTGGCGCTAGAGACAGTGCGCGCGCGCTCATGCCGACGAACCGCGCGCAGGAGCCGGTCCTGCCATTTGCCGACGAAGCTCTTCGTGTTCCCGGGCGGCGCGACGCGCCCACGCCTTACTGGATCGGAGCTCCGCGTCGGCGCTGCGATGCGTATCGTCGAGGGCAGAGGGGCCAACGGCGCCCGTGCTCCATCGGTGGCGAGCACCTGCTAATGAGCCTAATTAGGCCATGATTTGTAGTAGGCGATGAGGCTCCTGCAGCCGAACTCCTGGTACTAGCACGGCAGCTTCGCGTCGAGCAGGACGGCGTCGACCTCACGGCAGGCGGCGTAAGCGGAGGCGCGGCCGCACGCCTCGCCGTGCTTGCCCCGGCAGGTGCAGCACAACATGTGCCCGGCCTCGCACTGCAACCACAAACACGGCAAGAGATCGCACACTGAAAAATTCTCTTCTTGCCAATAGCCATAGCAAACAGATTGACAGATCGAAAAATCAATCCCACAACCATTTCCTTTCCCCAAACACATATACCGACCTTTCCCCAAAGAAAACCCCAAAAACTTGAAGATTTGCTATCGCATTTCCACAGAAATCCTTTTGCAACCTCCGTCACCATGATTAGGGGGATAAGAAAGATCCTCACCTTGAACGTGGGAGGCTTGAGAGGGAGGAAGCAAGCCTGGCAGTGGAGCAAGGAGACGCCGATGGTGACGTTGATCTGCGGCTTGTCCATGGCTTCCAGTTCCAGTCCCGCCACCGCCACAACTCCTCCCCCTTTCCTTGCTGCTGCCTTGGCTTTGGCTCGAATCGGCCTCGCTGCTGCCCTGGGTCGTGTCTCCTTTCTCCTCCCGCTCTCGCTTGACCACGGCGGACGGCGCGATGGTCTAAGGCTGCGCCGCCCTTGGCTTCTTGCCGCTGCGGCTCTGCTCGCCGTCCGCCGGAGCCGAGCTCTTCTTCGTCGCCTGCGCTGCTGAGGCGGGATGGTGGCGGCGGCACACAGCGCGGGACGAGCGAAGCGGACGCGGACGAGCGAGGCAGACGGCGCGGGGGAGAGGCGGGCGCGGCGGCGTGGGGGAGAGCTGGGCGCGGATGGCGGCGGCGACCGAGTGAGCGGAGAGGAGGAAGAGGAAAATTGAGGTGGGGCCCACGTGTAGGGTGGAATAGAGGGCCTCCAGTTCTAAGGGCTTTGGACCAAAATTTGGTGGCCTCCACAAAATGGTAGCCCATTTAGAGGCCCGGCTGGAGTTATTTTTTTTCTACTTGAGTGACTATAACAAGGATAGATGCACAGGGTGGAGTTGCTCTAAGCTCAAGAGCTTCGCCGCCAAAATACTCCCTCCGTATCGAAATACTTGTCGCCGTTGACATTTTTTTTGCAAACTTTGACCATTTGTCTTATTTAAAAAATTATTGTAAATATATAAAAAGATAAGTCCAACTCAAAATTCATTTGATGATAAAGTAGATCATAAATAAAATAAATGATATTTGTATAATTTTTGGAATAAGACGAATGATCAAACGTTGCGAAAAAAGTCAATGGCGACAAATATTTCGATCCGAGGTACTGACGGGTTACAAATTTACTGCCAACGCGTCAGAACTGCCGTCGCCGTCAGCGTGGCCTTGGACCCTGACTTCTTCCGAAAGTACAAGAGGGGCGACATCTGCTCGGGGCCGTGCACGTCCCAGAACAACCACGTCATGACCGTCGTGGGGTACGGCGCCCAGGGAGGGGAAGAAGTTCTGGATCGCGAAGAACTCCTTCGGTCCCGATTGGGGTGAGCTGTGATGGACGCAAGGAGCGCAGCGCAGGCCAGCTTCTCCACCGACCTCGTCGCCGCCGCCTCCTCCTCTGCCGAGGATATACATTCTCTTCCTGTTGCGGTTGCCCCTCCTTGCTTTGGCTCCCTCCAAAATCTCACTGCTCTGTGCTCTCTCTCTCAAAGCCCAAAGCCCGGCATTAGTCAGGAGCGTTCCTTAGTCACGTGGTCGCCCAAAGCCCGGCATCCATCCATGTTCTTCCCTAAGGCAGGACACTGACGCCGGTCGTAGGTTCATTCTGCACACGTTGCGTTCTGAACAACGATCTCGATCCTCGGCGAGAGGCCCGGCACCGCACCGGCAGCAGGATATGATGGTGTGCGTTCCGGCTCGAAGCCGTCTCCGCAGCACGGTTAGCCGCCCGGCCTATGGGCAGCCCGACATGGACGAGGCGGACGCCGGACGGCGGCCATAGTTCGCAACGATGGCAGCGGAGCTTGGAAGCACGTACGGGTGGGCGGCGTCCTTCGATCAACGCGCGGTGCCGGCCGCGCTAGAGGCAGCTCCTGCTCCGTCGGCGCACTGGATGCCGGACGAGCGGCGCGCAGGAGCCGGTGCTGCGCCATTTGCCGACGAAGCTCTGCAGCCGGCGGCGCACTGGATGCCGGACGGATCGGAGCTCCGAGTCGTCGCTGTGCATCGTGGAGGGCGACGAGCGAACGGCGGGGTGACCCTGCCCGTGCTCGGTGGCGCTGCTCCCGCAGGCAAGAAAGGCACTGTGCACATGCTCATGGCGACGAAGCGTGCCGTCGAGGTGCGCGCGATCATGGCCCGCCGAATCGTGTGGACGCGCAGGAGCCGCCTTGGCCGGAGAAGCTCTGCATCCGGCGGCGCTGGGAGCCAACTACCAGTATGTAGGTATCGGTGTTGTAAGATTACTAAGGGCTCGTTCGGTTGTCAAGTTTTGGTTCCACCCGGACTGAGATACATGTACTAGAAATTTATGATAGTTACAATGAGAGACTGGGATTTATTTCGGGTGGAGAACCAATTTATTCACGATAGAGACAACAAAAAATCATCTCACGTCTTACTCGTGGCTTGTAGGTCATCTCACACCCTACACGTCATGATATAGTATTGCCATGTAGTTTAGGCGTCTATTTAGAGGCCGATAGGTCCCTTCACGACAATTCTAGGGCCGATATATATCTATTTTCACAATTCATAAATTTTTCCACCTATTTTTGCGATTTGCCAATGAAACAATATTATTTTTAAAATATTGATCTTTGATGTGATTTTTTTTCTCCAACATGAGCACTTTGTTATATAACCGAATATATGCATTTACCATGGCAAAAAACGTTGAGATATCATCTCAAAAAAAAACAAAAATAAAATAACCTGTCGGACATTGAAGGGCCGACATATCCTTTTCCTCGCCAAAAAGCCATATCACGTCCTCCTTTTGGCCAGTAGGTCATCTCACACCCTCCACATCATGATGACGTACTAGCATGTAGCCTAGGCGGCTATTTAGAGGCCGATAGGTCCCTTCACGACAATTCTCGACCCGACATATATATATTTTCACAATTCCGGAATGTTTTTACATATTTTTGCAATTTTCCAATGAAATAATATTATTTTAAAAATATTGATATTTTCTGTGACCTTTTTTCACCAACACGGTCACTTTACCCATTTCTTCTTATCTAACCGAACATATGCATTTACCATGGCTAAAAACGTTGAGATATTATCTAAAAAAGGAAAATGAAAAATAAAATGACCTGTCAGCCATCCAAGTGCCGACGGGTCCTTTTCCTCGCCAAAAAGCCATCTCACGTCTTCCTCGTGGCCAGTAGGTCATCTCACACCCTCCACGTCATGATATAGTATTGTCATGTTGTTTAGACGTCTATTTAGAGGCCAATAGGTCCCTTCACGACAATTCTAGGGACGATATATATCTATTTTCACAATTCCTAAAATTTCCACCTATTTTTACGATTTTCCAATGAAATAATATTATTTTTTAAATTTTGATCTTTGATGTGACTTTTTTCTCCAACACGAGCACTTTGTTATATAACCAAATATATGCATTTTTCATGGCCAAAAACGTTGAGATATCATCTCAAAAATGAAAATAAAAAATAAAAGGACTGTCGGCCATTGAAGGGCCGACAGATCCGTTTCCTCGCCAAAAAGCCATCTCACGTCCTCCTCTTGGCCGGTAGGTCATCTCACACCCTACACGTCATGATGACGTACTACCATGTAGGCTAGGCGGCTATTTAGAGGCCGATAGGTCCCTTCAAGACAATTCTCGACCAGACATATATATATTTTCACAATTCCAGAATGTTTTTACCTATTTTTACAATTTTCCAATGAAATAATATGCATTTACCATGGCAAAAAACGTTGAGATATTATCTAAAAAATAAAATAAAAATTAAAAGAACTTGTCGGCCGTCCAAGGGCCAACAAGTCATTTTCCTCGCCAAAAAACCCATCTCACGTCTTCCTCGTGGCGAGTAGGTCATCTCACACCCTCCACGTCATGATATAGTATTGCCACGTAGTTTAGGCGTCTATTTAGAGGCCGATAGGTCCCTTCACGACCATTCTAAGGCCGATATATATCTATTTTTACAATTAACAAATTTTTCCACCTATTTTTGCGATTTTCTAATGAAATAATATTATTTTTAAAATATTGATCTTTGATGTGATCTTTTTTTCTCCAACATGAGCACTTTGTTATATAACCGAATATATGCATTTCCCATGGCCAAAAACGTCGAGATGTTATCTAAAAAAGAAAATAAAAAATAAAAGCACCTATCGGCCTTGAAGGGCCGACAGATCCTTTTCCTCGCCAAAAAGCCATCTCATGTCCTCCTTTTGGCCAGTAGGTCATCTCACTCCCTCCACGTCGTGATGACGTACTATCATGTAGGCTAGGCGGCTATTTAGAGGCCGATAGGTCCCTTCACGACAATTCTCGACCCGATATATATATATTTTTACAATTCCATAACATTTTTACCTATTTTTGCAATTTTCCAACGAAATAATATTATTTTATAAAATATTGATATTTGATGCGACCTTTTTTCACCAACACAGTCACTTTACCCATTTCTTCTTATCTAACCGAACATATGCATTTACCATGGCCAAAAACGTTGAGATTGAAGGACCGATTGGGCGACTAGAGAGGGGGGGGGGGGGGGAGTGAATGGAAGCCGATAAAATTTCTTTCCCAAATCCGGCTTTTCCCAAATCAACTCCAAGCCAACCAAACGATCTAGCCAAGATCACGTAGCTACTGAGATGCTACTGACCCTAGAAACTAGATCAAAGCAGCGGAAAAAGAATAGAACAAATCGAGCACAAGACGCGGCCTCAACAGGAAGAGTTCAGCGAAAATTGCACGGGTCGTTTGATCCGACCGGACATGAAAAGGATCGGTCGGAGTTATAGCATATGCTCCGACCACCACTGGGAGAAGACAACAGTTCGAATCAGTGAAAATTATACGGGTCGATTGATTCGACCGTACATGAAAAGCATCGGTCGGATTGATCGCTTATGCTCCGACCGTTGTTGAGAGAAAACAACCGGTCGATTGATCCGACCTGTACAAGACCCACCGATCGGATCAATAGGTCAACAGTCGCGCCCCTGGCCTCACGCTTATCTCAAAGCGATCGGATCATCTGACCAAGAGTCGATCGGAGCATTCAATCGAAATACCGAGTTTCTACCAGAGAGTTTACACCGCTGCGCAAAGTGTTGGTCGATTGATCCGACCAAGCCAAGAAAGGTCGATCGGATCAATAGATCGACACAGAGAAAAAGGTCAACTCGAGACCAGATCTGTTGGTCGATTCATCCGACCGAGCCAAGGAAGGTCGATCGGATCAATAGATCGACACAGAGAAAAAAGTCAACTCGAGACCAGATCTGTTGGTCGATTCATCCGACTGAGCCAAAGGAAGGTCGATCGGATCGATAGACCGACTCAGCGAAAACAGTGAACTCAAGAATGGATCTTCCAAACGACTTGTAGTCTTAAGACAAGATTTTATGTAGATGATATACACCTCAAGGAGAGGCTATGCCCAAAAGATCTTGGCCTCAAACCTCCTATAACTCCTGGAATCACAGATCTCGTGAAGAACACCAAGAACTCGAGTTCATCCCAAAAACTTCAAATCCAAAGTGATTCTCGGCGTTTGGGGGCAAGAGATCACCAGCAAAAGAGGCACAAGGCACTCATACGTGAATCCCCCAAAGAAATCCGAGAGAAAACGCCTAAGGAAGTGAAGAACGAAAATCACCCAAAAATAGCTCCGAAAATAGCTCCGAAAATAGGAAAAAGAAAAGGAGCTCGTGGATTCAAATCATGGCACGAAATTGAACTTTGGATTACTTCACCATCACCATGTGCGGTTACAAGCCACTTGCTAGCACAAACAAAGCTACAATGGCAACAAGATCAAATCAAAGATCCCTCCTCTCTCTCCCTCTCAAACCCTAGAAAAGACTCTCTCAAAAACAAATGAGATATCTACCACCTATCCTCTCCAAGGGATGGCTGCCCACAATAGCCACTCCTCATATATATATAGGCGCCCTGCAAATGTCCAGAACGCCCTCACATGAAGCATACAACACAATACCCCTTAGGGGCAAATTTGTCATAGTCGCGAATCTTTTTCCGGCTGGGACACCTTCCACCGCAAGCTTGCTTCCCTCCGACGCAAACCTTGCGGCCATGCCGCATGTCCTCCGCTCCAGGCTCCTTGACGCCCACGGCTCCTCCTGATGGGCCGCGCCACGCAAGTCCTCGGGCTTGGTTTTGAGGCCCAAACCAAGAAACCGTCCTCCGATGATTTTGTGGCCAAATCACCAAACCCCGCATGCAAGCTTTGGTTGTGAGCCGCTACCTTGCACCGGCTTCGTCTACCGATGATTTTGTGGCCAAATCACCAAACCCCGCGTACAAGCATCGGTCGTTAGCCGCTACCTTGCACCGGCTTCATGTCCGCGTACGAGCTTCGGTTGTGAGCCGCTACCTCGCACCGGAACCACGTCCCCTTGCTCGTTCTTGCACCATGTGAACCACACTTGATCCATTTGGCCACCGGGTCCCTCGAACCAAGGCTACTTGTCTCTCCGCTCCTCGGAGGCCGCCATGGCTAAGACCTTTCGCGCCTGTTCTTCACCTGCACCAATGCAATCAAGCCGCATTCTACACCTGCAATACTTGAGCCAAGGGAAACGTCAGTCCACACCACATTGACAATCACTCATCACACCAGGAAGCGACCATCCATCGGTCCTCGGACACGTCACGATATAGTATTGTCATGTAGTTTAGGCGCCTATTTAATGGCCGATAAGTCCCTTCACGACAATTTTAGGGCCGATATATACATATTTTCACAATTCCTAAATTTTTCACCTATTTTTGCGATTTTCCTAATGAAATAATATTATAATTAAAATATTGATTTTTGATGTGACTTTTTTCTTCAACATGAGCACTTTGTTATATAACCGAATATATGCATTTACCATGGCCAAAAACGTTGAGATATCATCTCAAAAAGAAAATAAAAAATAAAAGGACCCGTCGGCCATTGAAGGGCCGACAAGTCCTTTTCCTCACCAAAAAGCCATCTCACGTCTTCCTCGTGGCCAGTAGGTCATTTCACACCCTCCACGTCATGATATAGTATTGCCATGTAGTTTAGACGTCTATTTAGAGGCCGATAGGTCCTTTCACGACCATTCTAGGGCCGACATATGTCTATTTTCACAATTTCTAAATCTTTCCACCTATTTTTTGCAATTTTCCAATGAAATAATATTATTTTTCAAATACTGATCTTTGATGTGACTTTTTTTCTCCAACACGAGCACTTTGTTATATAACCGAATATATGCATTTACCGTGGCCAAAAACATTGAGATGTCATCTGAAAAAAGAAAATAAAAAATAAAAAGACTGTCGGCCATAGAAGGGCCGACATGTTCTTTTCCTCGCCGAAAAGCCATCTCACGTCCTCCTCTTGGCCAGTAGGTCATTTCACTCTCTCCACGTCGTGATGACGTACTACCATGTAGGCTAGGCGGCTATTTAGAGGCCGATAGGTCCCTTCACGACAATTCTTGACCCGACATATATATATTTTCACAATTCTGGAATGTTTTTCCATATTTTTACAATTTTCCAATGAAATAATATTATTTTAAAAAATATTGATATTTGATGCGATCTTTTTTCACCAACACCGTCACTTTACCCATTTCTTCTTATCTAACCGAACCTATGCATTTACCACAGCCAAAAATGTTGAGATATTATCTAAAAAAAGAAAATAAAAAATAAAAGGACCTGTCGGCCGTCCAAGGGCGGACAGGTCCTTTCCGCCGCCAAAAAGCCATCTCACGTCTTCCTCGTGGCCAGTAGGTCATCTCACACCCTCCACGTCATGATATAGTATTGCCATGTAGTTTAGGCATCAATTTAGAGGCCGATAGGTCCCTTCACGACACTTCTAGGGCTAATATATATCTATTTTCACAATTCCTAAATTTTTTCACCTATTTTTGTCATTTTCCAATGAAATAATATTATTTTTAAAATATTGATCTTTGCTGAGACTTTTTTTCTCCAACATGAGCACTTTGTTATATAACCGAATATATGCTTTTACAATGGCCAAAAACGTTGAGATATCATCTCAAAAAAGAAAATAAAAAATAAAAGGACCTGTCGGCCATTGAAGGGCCGATAGGTCCCCGCCAAAAAGCCATCTCACGTCCTCCTCTTGGCTAGTAGGTCATTTCACTCCCTCCACGTCGTGATGACGTACTAACATGTAGGCTAGGCGGCTATTTAGAGGCCGATAGGTCCCTTCACGACAATTCTCGACCCGACATATATATATTTTTACAATTCCATAATATTTTACCTATATTTGCAATTTTTCAATGAAATAATATTATTTTAAAAAAATATTGATATTTGATGCGATCTTTTTTCACCAACACCGTCACTTTACCCATTTCTTCTTATCTAACCGAACATATACATTTACCATGGCAAAAAACGTTGAGACATTATCTAAAAAAAGAAAATAAAAATTAAAAGGACTTGTCGGCCCAAGCCATCTCACGTCTTCCTCGTGGTCAGTAGGTCATCTCACACCCTCCACGTCATGATATAGTATTGCCATGTAGTTTAGGCGTCAATTTAGAGGCCGATAGGTACCTTCACGACAATTCTAGGGCCGATATATATCTATTTTCACAATTCCTAAATTTTTCCACGTATTTTTGCGATTTTCCAACGAAATAATATTATTTTTAAAATATTGATCTTTGATGAGACTTTTTTTCTTCAACATGAGCACTTTGTTATATAACCGAATATATGCTTTTACCATTATCAAAAACGTTGAGATACCATCTCAAAAAAGAAAATAAAAAAAGAAAAGGACCTGTCGGCCGTTGAAGGGCCGACAGGTCCCCGCCAAAAAGCCATCTCACATCCTCCTCTTGGCCAGTAGGTCATCTCACTCCCTCCACGTTGTGATGACGTACTACCATGTAGGCTAGGCGGCTCTTTAGATGCCGATAGGTCCCTTCACGACAATTCTCGACCCGACATATATATATTTTTACAATTCCATAATATTTTTACCTATTTTTACAATTTTCAATGAAATAATATTATTTTAAAAAATATTGATATTTGATGCGATCTTTTTTCACCAACACCGTCACTTTACCCATTTCTTTTATCTAACCGAACATATGCATTTAGCATGGCCAAAAACGTTGAGATATTATCTAAAAAAAGAAATTCCCGCAAAAAGCCATCTCACGTCTTTCTCGTGGCAGTAGGTCATCTCACACCCTCCACGTCATGATATAGTATTTTCATGTAGTTTGTCTATTTAGAGGCCGATAAGTCCCTTCATGACAATTTTAGGGCCGATATATACATATTTTCACAATTTCTAAATTTTTCCACCTATTTTTGCGATTTTCCAATGAAATAATATTATTTTTAGAATATTGATCTTTGATGTGACTTTTTTTCTCCAACATGAGCACTTTGTTATAGAACCGAATATATGCATTTACCATGGCCAAAAACATTGAGATATCATCTAAAAAAAGAAAATAAAAATTAAAAGGACCAGTCGGCCATCCAAGGGCCGACAGGTCCTTTCCCCGCCAAAAAGCCATCTCACGACTTCCTCGTGGCCAGTAGGTCATCTCACACCCTCCACGTCATGATATAGTATTGCCATGTAGTTTAGGCATCAATTTAGAGGCCGATAGGTCCCTTCACGACAATTCTAGGGCCGATATATATCTATTTTCACAATTCCTAAATTTTTCCACCAATTTTTGCGATTATCCAATGAAATAATATTATTTTTAAAATATTGATCTTTGATGAGACTTTTTTTCCTCCAACATGAGCACTTTGTTATATAACCGAATATGTACTTTTACCATGGCCCAAAATGTTGAGATATTATGTCAAAAAAGAAAATAAAAAATAAAAGGACCTGTCGGCCATTGAATCGCCGACAGGTCCTCCTCCTCGCCAAAAAACCATCTCACGTCCTCCTCTTGGCCAGTAGGTCATGTCACTCCCTCCACGTCGTGATGACGTACTACCATGTAGGCAAGGCGGCTATTTAGAGGCCGATAGGTCCCTTCACGACAATTCTCGACCCGACATATATATATTTTTACAATTCCATAATATGTTTACCTATATTTGCAATTTTCCAATAAAATAATATTATTTTAAAAAATATTGATATTTGATGCGATCTTTTTTCACCAACACCGTCACTTTACCCATTTCTTCTTATCTAACCGAACATATGCATTCACCATGGCCAAAAACGTTGAGATATTATCTTAAAAAAGAAAATAAAAATTAAAAGGACCCGTCGGGCATCCAAGGGCCGACATGTCCTTTTCCCCGCCAAAAAGCCATCTCACGTCATCCTCGTGGCCAGTAGGTCAACTCACACCCTCCACGTCATGATATAGTATTTCTATGTAGTTTAGGCGTCAATTTAGAGGCTGATAGGTCCCATTCACGACAATTCTAGGGCCGATATATATCTATTTTCACAATTCCTAAATTTTTCCACCTATTTTTGCTATTTTCCAATGAAATAATATTATTTTTAAAATATTGATCTTTGATGCGACTTTTTTTCTCCAAAATGAGCACTTTGTTATAGAATCGAATATATGCATTTACCATGGCAAAAAACGTTGAGATATCATCTGAAAAAAGAAAATAAAAAATAAAAGGACCTGTCGGCCTTTGACGGGCCGGCAGGTCCTCTTCCTCGCCAAAAAGCCATCTCACGTCCTCCTTTTGGCCAGTAGGTCATCTCACTCCCTCCACGTCGTGATGACGTACTACCATGTACGCTAGGCGGCTATTTAGAGGCCGATAGGTCCCTTCACGACAATTCTCGACCCGACATATATATATTTTTACAATTCCATAATATTTTTACCTAATTTTGCAATTTTCCAATGAAATAATATTATTTTAAAAAATATTGATATTTGATGCGATCTTTTTTCACCAACACCGTCACTTTACCCATTTCTTCTTATCTAACCGAACATATGCATTTAGCATGGCCAAAATCGTTGAGATATTATCTAAAAAAAGAAATTCCCCGCAAAAAGCCATCTCACGTCTTCCTCGTGGCAGTAGGTCATCTCACACCCTCCACGTCATGATATAGTATTGTCATGTAGTTTAGGCGTCTATTTAGAGGCCGATAAGTCCCTTCACGACAATTTTAGGGCCAATACATATTTTCACAATTCCTAAATTTTTCCACCTATTTTGCGATTTTCCAATAAAATAATATTATTTTTAGAATATTGATCTTTGATGTGACTTTTTTTCTCCAACATGAGCACTTGTTATAGAACCGAATATATGCATTTACCATGGCAAAAAACGTTGAGATATCATCTAAAAAAGAAAATAAAAATTATAAGGACCTGTCGGCCATCCAAGAGCCGACAGGTCCTTTTCCCCGCCAAAAAGCCATCGCCATCTCACGTCTTCCTCGTGGCCAGTAGGTCATCTCACACCCTCCACGTCATGATATAGTATTGCCATGTAGTTTAGGCATCAATTTAGAGGCCGATAGGTCCCTTCATGACAATTCTAGGGCCGATATATATCTATTTTCACAATTCCTAAATTTTTCCACCTATTTTGTGATTTTCCAATCAAATAATATTATTTTTAAAATATTGATCTTTGATGAGACTTTTTTTGCTCCAACATGAGCACTTTGTTATATAACCGAATATATGCTTTTACCATGGCCAAAAATGTTGAGATATCATCTCAAAAAAGAAAATAAAAAATAAAGGACCTGTCGGCCATTGAATGGACGACAGGTCCTCTTCCTCGCCAAAAATCCATCTGACGTCCTCCTCTTGCCAGTAGGTCATCTCACTCCCTCCACGTCGTGATGACGTACTACCATGTAGGCTAGGCGCTATTTAGAGGGCCGATAGGTCCCTTCATGACAATTCTAGGGCCGATATATATCTATTTTCACAATTCCTAATTTTTCCACCTATTTTTGTGATTTTCCAATCAAATAATATTATTTTTAAAATATTGATCTTTGATGAGACTTTTTTTCCTCCAACATGAGCACTTTGTTATATAACCGAATATATGCTTTTACCATGGCCAAAAATGTTGAGATATCATCTCAAAAAAGAAAATAAAAATAAAAGGACCTGTCGGCCATTATGGACGACAGGTCCTCTTCCTCGCCAAAAATCCATCTCACGTCATCCACTTGGCCAGTAGGTCATCTCACTCCCTCCACGTCGTGATGACGTACTACCATGTAGGCTAGGCGGCTATTTAGAGGCCGATAGGTCCCTTCACGACAATTCTCCACCCGACATATATATATTTTTACAATTCCATAATATTTTACCTATATTTGCAATTTTCCAATGAAATAATATTATTTTAAAAAATATTGATATTTGAAGCGATCTTTTTTCACCAACACCGTCACTTTACCCATTTCTTCTTATCTAACCGAACATATGCATTTACCA
Source organism: Urochloa ruziziensis (assembly GCA_015476505.1). Lineage (NCBI taxonomy): Eukaryota > Viridiplantae > Streptophyta > Magnoliopsida > Poales > Poaceae > Urochloa > Urochloa ruziziensis. Next base: position 50,288,708 of record CM027123.1, on the reverse strand, counting down.
TGGCCAAAAACGTTGAGATATTATCTAAAAAAGAAAATAAAACTTAAAAGGACCCGTCGGCCATCCAAGGGTCGACAGGTCCTTTTCCCCACCAAAAAGCCATCTCACGTCTTCCTCGTGGCCAGTAGGTCAACTCACACCCTCCACGTCATGATATAGTATTGCCATGTAGTTTAGGCGTCAATTTAGAGGCCGATAGGTCCCTTCACGACAATTCTATGGCCGATATATATCTATTTTCACAATTCCTAAATTTTTCCACCTATTTTTGCGATTTTCCAATGAAATAATATTATTTTTAAAACATTGATCTTTGATGTGACTTTTTTTTCTTCAAAATGAGCACTTTGGCTTAGAACCGAATATATGCATTTACCATGGCAAAAAACGTTGAGATATCATCTCAAAAAAGAAAATAAAAAATAAAAGGACCATGTAGGCTAGGCGGTTATTTAGAGGCCGATAGGTCCCTTCACGACAATTTTAGGGCCGATATATACATATTTTCACAATTCCTAAATTTTTCCACCTATTTTTTGCAATTTTCCAATGTTATAATATTATTTTTAGAATATTGATCTTTGATGTGACTTTTTCTCCAATATGAGCACTTTGTTATAGAACCGAATATATGCATTTACCATGGCCAAAAACGTTGAGATATCATCGAAAAAAGAAAATAAAAATTAAAAGGACCTGTCGGCCATCCAAGGGCCGACAGGTCCTCTCCCCCGCCAAAAAGCCATCTCACGTCTTCATCGTGGTTAGTAGGTCATCTCACACCCTCCACGTCATGATATAGTATTGCCATGTAGTTTAGGCATCAATTTAGAGGCTGATAGGTCCCTTCACGACAATTCTAGGGCTGATATATATCTATTTTCACAATTCCTAAATTTTTCCACCTATTTTTGCGATTTTCTAATGAAATAATTTTATTTTTAAAATATTGATCTTTGATGTGACCTTTTTTTTCTCCAACATGAGCACTTTGTTATATAACCGAATATATGCATTTACCATGGCAGAAAACGTTGAGATATCATCTTAAAAAAGAAAATAAAAATAAAAGGACCTGTCGGTCATTGAAAGGCCGACAGGTCCTCCTCCTCGCCAAAATTCATCTCACGTCCTTCTCTTGGCCAGTAGGTCATCTCACTCACTCCACATCATGATGACGTACTAGCATGTAGCCTAGGCGGCTATTTAGAGGCCGATAGGTCCCTTCACGACAATTCTCGACCCGGCATATATATATTTTCATAATTCCATAATATTTTTAGCTATTTTTGTAATTTTCCAATGAAATAATATTATTTTAAAAAATATTGATATTTGATGCGATCTTTTTTCACCAACACCGTCACTTTACCCATTTCTTCTTATCTAACCGAACCTATGCATTTACCACAGCCAAAAATGTTGAGATATTATCTAAAAAAAGAAAATTAAAAATAAAAGCACCTGTCGGTCGTCCAAGGGCCGACAGGTCCTTTCCGCCGCCAAAAAGCCATCTCACGTCTTCCTCGTGGCCAGTAGGTCATCTCACACCCTCCACGTCATGATATAGTATTGCCATGTAGTTTAGGCGTCAATTTAGAGGCCGATAGGTCACTTCACGACAATTCTAGGGCCGATATATATCTATTTTCACAATTCCTAAATTTTTCCACATATTTTTGCGATTTTCCAATGAAATAATATTATTTTAAAATATTGATCTTTGATGTGACCTTTTTTTCTCCAACATGAGCACTTTGTTATATAACCGAATAAATGCATTTACCATGGCAAAAAACGTTGAGATATCATCTCAAAAAAGAAAATAAAAAATAAAAGGACCCGTCGGCCATTGAAGGGCCGACAGGTCCTCTTCCTCGCCAAAAAGCCATCTCACGTCCTCCTCTTGGCCAGTAGGTCATCTCACTCACTCCACGTCGTGATGACGTACTACCATGTAGGCTAGGCGACTATTTAAAGGCCGATAGGTCCCTTCACGACAATTCTCGACCCGACATATATATTTTTACAATTCCATAATATTTTTACCTATTTTGTAATTCTCCAATGAAATAATATTATTTTAAAAAATATTGATATTTGATGCGATCTTTTTTCACCAACAGCGTCACCTTACCCATTTCTTCTTATCTAACCGAACATATGCATTTACCATGGCCAAAAACGTTGAGATATTATCTAAAAAAGAAAATAAAAAATAAAAGGACCCGTCGGCCATCCAAGGGCCGACAGGTCCTCTCCCCTCACGAAAAAGCCATCTCACGTCTTCCTCGTGGCCAGTAGGTCATCTCACACCCTCCACGTCATGATATAGTATTGCCATGTAGTTTAGGCGTCAATTTAGAGGCCGATAGGTCCCTTCACGGCAATTCTAGGGCCGATATATATCTATTTTCACAATTTCTAAACTTTTCCACCTATTTTTGCGATTTTCCAATGAAATAATATTATTTTTAAATATTGATCTTTGATGTGACCTTTTTTCTCCAACATGAGCACTTTGTTATATAATCGAATATATGCATTTACCATGGCCAAAAACGTTGAGATATCATATAAAAAAGAAAATAAAAATTAAAAGGACCTGTCGGCCTCCAAGAGCCGACAGGTCCTTTTCCCGCCAAAAAGCCATCTCACGTCTTCCTCGTGGCCAGTAGGTCATCTCACACCCTCCACGTCATGATATAGTATTGCCATGTAGTTTAGGCATCAATTTAGAGGCCGATAGGTCCCTTCACGACAATTCTAGGGCCGATATATATCTATTTTCACAATTCCTAAATTTTTTCACCTATTTTTGTGATTTTCCAATCAAATAATATTATTTTTAAAATATTGATCTTTCATGAGACTTTTTTTCCTCCAACATGAGCACTTTGTTATATAACCGAATATATGCTTTTACCATGGCCAAAAATATTGAGATATCATCTCAAAAAAGAAAATAAAAAATAAAAGGACCTGTCGGCCATTGAATGGACGACAGGTCCTCTTCCTCGCCAAAAAGCCATCTCACGTCCTCCTCTTGGCCAGTAGGTCATCTCACTCCCTCCACGTCGTGATGACGTACTACCATGTAGGCTAGGCGGCTATTTAGAGGCCGATAGGTCCCTTCACGACAATTCTCCACCCGACATATAAATATTTTTACAATTCCATAATATTTTTACCTATATTTGCAATTTTCCAATGAAATAATATTATTTTAAAAAATATTGATATTTGAAGCGATCTTTTGGCCAAAAAGCCATCTCACGTCTTCCTTTTGGCCAGTAGGTCATCTCACTCCCTCCACGTCGTGATGACGTACTACCATGTAGGCTAGGCAGCTATTTAGAGGCCGATAGGTCCCTTCACGACAATTCTCGACCCGACGTATATATATATATATATATTTACAATTCCATAGTATTTTTACCTATTTTTGCAATTTTCCAATGAAATAATATTTTTAAAAAATATTGTTAAAAAATATTGATATTTGATGCGATCTTTTTTCACCAACGCCGTCACTTTACCCATTTCTTCTTATCTAACCGAACATATGCATTTACCATGGCCAAAAACGTTGAGATATTATCTAGAAAAAGAAAATAAAACTTAAAAGGACCCGTTGGCCATCCAAGGGTCGACAGGTCATTTTCCCCACCAAAAAGCCATCTCACGTCTTCCTCGTGGCCAGTAGGTCAACTCACACCCTCCACGTCATGATATAGTATTGCCATGTAGTTTAGACGTCAATTTAGAGGCCGATAGGTCCCTTCACGACAATTCTAGGGCCGATATATATCTATTTTCACAATTCCTAAATTTTTCCACCTATTTTTGCGATTTTCCAATGAAATAATATTATTTTTAAAATATTGATCTTTGATGTGACTTTTTTTCTTCAAAATGAGCACTTTGGCTTAGAACCGAATATATGCATTTACCATGGCAAAAAACGTTGAGATATCATCTCAAAAAGAAAATAAAAAATAAAAGGTCCATGTCGGCCATTGAAGGGCCCACAGGTCCTCTGCCTCGCCAAAAAGCCATCTCACGTCCTCCTTTTGGCCAGTAGGTCATCTCACTCCCTCCACGTCGTGATGACGTACTACCATGTAGGCTAGGCGGCTATTTAGAGGCCGATAGGTCCCTTCACGACAATTCTCGAACCGACATATTTATATATTTACAATTCCACAATATTTTTACCTATTTTTGCAATTTTCCAATGAAATAATAGTATTTTAAAAAATATTGATATTTGATGCGATCTTTTTTCACCAACACCGTCACTTTACCCATTTCTTCTTATCTAACCGAACATTTGCATTTACCATGGCCAAAAACGTTGTGATATTATCTCAAAAAAGAAAATAAAAAATAAAAGGACCCGTCGGCCATTGAAGGGCGGACAGGTCCTCTTCCTCGCCAAAAATAAACGAATATATGCATTTACCTATTTTTGCAATTTACCAATAAAATAATATTATTTTAAAAAATATTGATATTTGATGCGACCTTTTTTCACCAACACCGTCACTTTACCCCTTTCTTCTTATCTAACCGAACATATGCATTTACCATGGCCAAAAACGTTGACATATTATCTAAAAAATAAAATAAAATTAAAAGGACATGTCAGCTGTCCAAGGGCCGACAAGTCCATTTCCTCGCCAAAAAGCCATCTCACGTCCTCCTCTTGGCCAATAGGTTATCTCACACCCTTCACGTCATGATGACGTACTGCCATTGAGGACCCGCTGTGTCCGAGGACACGTGGATGGTTGCTTCCTGGTGTGATGAGTGATTGACAACGTGGTGTGGATTGACGTTTCCCTTGGCTCAAGTATTGCAGGTGTAGAATGCGGCTTGATTGCATTGGTGCAGGTGAAGAACAGGCGCGAAAGGTCTTAGCCATGGTGGCCTCCGAGGAGCGGAGAGACAAGTAGGCTTGGTTCGAGGGACCCGGTGGCCAGATGGATCAAGTGCGGTTCACATGGTGCAAGAACGAGCAAGGGGACGTGGTTCCGGTGCGAGGTAGCGGCTCACAACCGAAGCTCGTACGCGGACGAGAAGCCGGTGCAAGGTAGCGGCTCACAACCGAAGCTTGCACGCGGGGTTTGGTGATTTGGCCACAAAATCATCGGTGGACGGTTTCGCTTGGTTTGGGCCTCAAAACCAAGGCCGAGGACTCGACGAGGCGAAGTTTGGGCAGTTGGGCCGAGGTGACCAGCCAGGCCCAAGTTCGGCATCGAGGAGCTTCGATCCGGAGGACACGCGGCGTGACCGCAAGGCTTGCGTCGGAGGGAAGCTAGCTTGCGGTGGAAGGTGTCCCAGTCGGAAAATATCTGAAACCAAATGTCAAATTTGCCCCTGAGGGGTATGTATCACTTAGGGGTAGTTTAGTCTTTAGAGCAGCACCACTTGGACTATATAATAGACCCCCTAGGGGTTGGTGGCTGCTATCTCTTAGCATCCTCTCTAGTTATCTCTCTGGTTTTCCTTTGGACTTGTATTTTCCTTTCATCCTTTCCACCTAGAACTATTTCGAATCATTCGTAGTTTGTATAGGTTAATTCATGGTTGGTTGATTGAGTTTGTGCTGCTCATCTTTGTGCCATGATTTGAATCCACGAGCTCTTTTTCTTTTCCTTATTTTCAGAGGTATTTTCGGAGCTATTTTTGGGTGATTTTCGTTCTTCTCTTCCTTGGACGTTTTTCTCTCGGATTTCTTTGGGGGATTCACGTATGAGTGCCTTGTGCCTCTTTTGCTGGTGATCTCTTGCCCCCAAACGCCGGGAATCGCTTTGGATTTGAAGTTTTTGGGATGAACTCGAGTTCTTGGTGTTCTTCACGAGATCTGTGATTCCAAGAGTTCTAGGAGGTTTGAGGCCAAGATCTTTGGGGCATAGCCTCTCCTTGAGGTGTCATCTACCCAAAATCTTGTCTCAAGACTCCAAGTCATTTGGGAGATCCATTCTCGCGAATAGGTATTGATACAAATTACTCGAGATGGATTGGGATACATATTCTAGAATATTCTAGAATAATATAGGAGGAGTATGATTTTTTCATCTAAGTAGATAAATCTCTAAATAGAGACACTTCTTTAGGGTCAAAATCTCGGGTTCTTTTCTTTTTTCTTTATGGTACAGAAGGAGGTGAGATTAGGTTCCCTTTTCTTCATTTTTGCATTTCTTATTCTGTTATTCCGAATATTTTTATATGTTGACCTTTTCACTGCGTCGATCTATTGATCCGATCGGTTATCCTTGACCGGGTCGGATCAATCGACCGCTTGAACTTCGCAGCCTTGCAATCTCGAGTTGACAGTTTTCTCTGTGTCGATCGATCGATCCGATCGGTTCTTCCTGGCTCGGTCGGATCAATCGACCGCCTACATTCGCAGTCTTGCAAACTCTCTGGTAGAAGGTCGATATTTCGATGAATGCTCCGATCGACTCTCGGTCGGATCATCCGATCGCACTGAGGGAAGGATCAGGTCAATGACTCGATTGTTGACCTATCGATCCGACCGTAGGCACTTGTACTGGTCGGATCAATCGACCGGTGGTTTTCACTCAACAACGGTCGGAGCATAGGCGATCAATCCGACCGGTGCTTTTCATGTGCAGTCGGATCAATCGACCTGTGTATTTTGCGCTGATTCGATCTGTTGTTTTTTCACGGTAGCGGTCGGAGCATTGGTGATAACTCCGACCGGTGCTTTTCCTGTCCGGTCGGATCAAACGACCCGTACAATTTTCGCTGAACTCTTCCTATTGAGGCCGCTTCTTGTGCTCGATTTGTTCGAATCTTTTTCCGCTGCTTTGATCTGGTTCCTAGGGTCAGCAGCTTCTCAGTAGCTATGTGATCTTGGCTAGATCGTTTGGTTGGCTTGGAGTTGATTTGGGAAAAGCCGGATTTGGGAAAGAAATTTTATCGGCTCCCATTCACTCCCCCTCTCTGGTCGCCTAATCGGTCCTTCAGCCATGTAGGCTAGGTGGCTATTTATAGGCCGATAGGTCCCCTCACGACAATTCTCGACCCGGCATATGTATATTTTCACAATTCCAGAATGTTTTTACCTATTTTTGCAATTTTTCAATGAAATGATATTATTTTAAAAAATATTGATATTTGATGTGACATTTTTTCACCAACACGGTCACTTTACCCATTTCTTCTGCATTTACCATGACCAAAATCGTTGAGATATTATAAAAAAAAGACCTGTCGGCCATCCATGTCTTGCGTCCACGCTCTGCCCGTAAGCCCGTGAGCACAATGACGATCTACCGTAATTTATAAAATAAAATAATCAGCTCATGCTATATTTTTAGTAATTAACCGCTTCCCTTTCCATCTGTTGCCTCGTAAAGCAAATCATCGGCTACTCTTGTTTATTTCTGCCAATTTCTTCGCATCTCTGTACCTCTGGTCTACTGTTCATTGTAAAGCAAGTAGTGCACCGTGTTTGGTTCATCTGTTAGTTTGTCATTTATTTCGTTTCACATCTTTGAGATTTACCCATGCTTCATCATTTGATCATTCTGTTGGAACAGAATATAAACAAGGTGATTCTGAATAGAAGCAATCATGATCTTTATTATGAATATAAGACCTTTGGGATCAACAAACTTTTAGAAGCAAATCGATCGAGAAATGGAACAAGTCTTTGTACAGACCAAGACTGAATAAACTTTCCTTTTCACAATGAATCCTACAGTAATCATATAGACACGTAGCCAAATCCTATTAGCATGCGTCAGGTAGCAGTTTCGTTACCTCCACAAACAAATTGTGAAGCCATTCATATCAACTTGGACAATTCTGAATCTGTTCTGAATTTTGATGTACGATGATGTGTATCACGACATTATTTTTATAAAAAAATTCTGAGCATTGTGAAATTATATGTGCGGTTCGTTCCTCAGTATTACCCCAATATATGTGGTCAGAGTTCAGAATTCTACCATGACTACATGCAGTCAGGGCCCGGCCCACTACAATCGATCGCCGCCGCTACCGGGCGCGTGTCTTTTGGGGCCGCGCCGTCAGATGTGGCCGAGCTCTATATGGCAGCCCCCTCCTCTGCTTCTGAGGAAGAAGGAGCGCCTCGTGCAGTTGATCTGATTCGGGCAGCCTATGAGGTCGGAGTTAGCTGCAGAGTCGACTCGATCGTCCGATCAAGGACTGGTCCATGTAATGCATGGATGGCACGAGTAGTTTGTTTGTGCGTGCATGGATGCTCCAGTGGCTGAGCCGACGACGACAACGCATCAGCTAACTGATAGGCTAGCGAGAGTAGCAGGTTGATCATTTGCACGCAGCACGCATGATTAGCTGCTACTACGATCTACCTTGCCTCTATATATGTCTTTTGAATGGTTTGTTTGGAAGAAGCAATCACTCGACGAGGGATCACAAGCAGCAGAGCTACACTGCAGTGCACGCATCTCTCCCTCCATTTTAGATATTGGAGGAAAACAATTTGTGCAAGATACCATGGCCATCAGACCAAGCACGAAGGCATTGTCCTACCGTGTGGATCAGAGAGGGCACAGGCACCGAAGAGTCATGTCACCCCTGCCGTATCCGCAAAACAGCACCAAGCAATTGTCGACGCCGTTCGGTGCAGGCGGAGGCAGGCGCGGCGCGGCTCCTCTCAGCTCTCACCGGCGCGGAAATGATGTCAGTGCAAGGCAGGTCTGCAGAGGGCGCAGCGCACACAGTGCCCGTGACCACCGTGGCTGCCATGGAATCCCAAAGTCTCCGCTTGGTCGCTGGAGGCTGCCGCCGTTGGTGCCATAGGATCTGAGTGCACGCAACGGCGTCGTCGTCATGTCCGCCAGAGCCCACAGGTTCGTTTTGGTGAACTGCCGGTAGTGAGGGCGACAGCGGTGACCACGTCGTGACGACTACTTCTGTCCATTTCTGATCATCTCACCCGCTCTTCTACTTCTGATTCCATGCATGATCTCGAGGGACAACATGGTCCGCACAGTTGAGGACATCAATCTATCCCTTATGTCCCGGAGCATCTGGATAGCGACGAATAATTTTATTTTCAAGCAATAATCTGAATATTTCTACAGCTTACTCGATTGATTTCGTCCCTCGACTCCACTGACAGACTCCTGCGCGCTTGAGCTCATGCAACCGGCTATGCCAGGTTCAAGGTTTTGGTCTGTATCGCGCGCCTCCATTTTCTGCTGTGATGTTACGCAACACAACAGCGCGTCCGTGGATAAGCTTTGATTGACCGCTTGTTTTGATTTTTTTTTTACTCTCCTTTTTATCTCGCGATTGAAGCTGGGAGGATGTAATAATTGAAGGCTGTGTACGCTAAACCGTAGAGGCAAGAAAATTCCATTATCTAAAAATATAGTAAGCAGCCTCTCACGGGCCACGGCTAGCAGGTTCCTCTAGAAAAAAAAGCAATTCCTAAATGCAGTTTTCCTCTCCAGTTAAAAGAATTGCCATGTGCATGCTCTAGTGGCGGAGCCGACGACGAAAATGCATGAGCTAGCTGCTCTGCTAGCAACCATTAGGTTGATCATCTGGCATGCGTGAATGTAGTGTATAACTAACAAGTAGTACCAATGCAACTAACCTTTCATGCACTCCACGTAGTGTATAACTACAATCTCTCTCTTTGTTTATATATAACTGTTGATATGGTTGAAAGGCCCAATCGCCAATTCAGAAGCTAATTAAGCTACACGCTTCACTTGGGATATGTAGGGTAGCCAATCCAAATAAGCTAAATATGTATATGCGATCTCTATTTCATTCAGATATTGAACATGCTCGAGCAGGGCCCCTTGCATATGGCGCTTGATTTGCACATTACCTCTTGAAAAAGGCCGCGGTGATTGCCATGCTCACGGCCACCAGAGCAAGCTCCAATTAATTGTATGCTCGTATAGGGTAATTCGCCTCAGTGGTCATCCAGCTGTTGTTCTTCACCCATCCACTCCAAAACCTCATCCCTGTCTTATCGCAATCGGTCAGTTCCTGCGCAGATAGTGGCATGTGCTGTTGTTACGAAAGTCTCCACATTAATTAAGCACGTGCACCAGCCGCTGTTTACATGTTAGTATAGGTGATCCCGGGTGATCAAATCCCTTGCATATGGCACTTGCAGTGCCGGCCAGTGTTATTATGACAGAAGGAATCCAATCTTACATTGTTGAACTGATATGTGCTATGCATTTTCTAGACTTGTTACAGTGCCGGCCGCTGTTTACATGTTGTTGAACTAGGTTGGTTGATGCGTGATGGGTTTTTTATATGGTTCGTGATGTTTGGCAAAGCGTCCATGAGGGTCATACCCCACTACAAAAATGGCAAGAGAAAACTAGAAGGCTGAGGCAATATTTACGGGGGTGGGCTAAAAATGCTAGTGGTGCATACAAAAAAGAAAAGAAACAATTACTGAATAAGTTAGATGAGCTAGATAAAAAAGCAGAACACAGCCTGCTAGATCAGAATGAGATAAACCTGAAACATGTTCTTAACGAGAGGCTAGCTGAATTGCTGAGAGAGGAAGAGATAAAGTGGTATCAAAGATCCAAAGTTAAGAATTTATTGGAAGGTGCTGCAATACAAAATACATTGTTACGCTAATGTTATCATATAATAGCACACACATTTATATGAATATTTCTCATACCTCAAAGTATATATCCTTTGTAGCGAATCACAACCATATGTGTCAAAAGCTCAACCAAGTAAAAGTATTTTTTTTGCTTATTCACATTGTTAAATGTCATTTCCTCATAAATCTTAGATATTCCTTTCAAAAGGTAAAATCTGAATTTCCTTATAAAATCCCAGGAGAAGTAAAAACAAAAATATCCCATCGTGATGACTCCCATGAGGTCTCTCAGAGCCATATTAATTTTAATAGGCACAACTAGTTGAAAATTGTTTTCCTTATTTACCTTCCTATAAACCTTAATTTCTCGCTAAAATTAGATATTACTATCAGAAAAGAAAAATCTCAATTTCCTTCCAAAGTCCAACAAGAATTGAAATGCACTAATATTTGTTGTGATGAATTGTACCATAAGATCTAGAACCCAAATTATTTGACGCTTTAACTTTATTCTAAGTCAAACATCGCTAAAGTTGACAAAGTTTATAAAATATGAAAAATTACATAATACTAAATAAATATACTATCAATATATAGATTTCATTAATATGGCTTGATATGTTAAGGTAGGGTCAGGCGGCACCTTAATTTTAATATGATGATCCCCCTTGCTCTTTTTTTGCTGCTTTCGGGCATTGTCAACTGACAGCTGGTGCCATATATTTCGAGGTATCGAGTGCTTCGGTGATACATTCTTGTGTGTACGGTTGTAACACCAAGCTCTAGAGTTTGTATCAGCCATGGAGAGATCCGGGATATAGAGAATGCGGTGACACACATATACATACACGTCCATCATCCATTTTTTTTGAGTTAGGAACACGGTAAACATTCCACCAATACTCCGATGAGTTTCAAAATTTTACATGTGTGATGTTTACTTGTCTTTGAAAAGCACTATGATTTTTTTTGAAAAACAATATAAACTTTTTACAAAATTTTACAGGTGCAAACATATCAAGAATTAGTTTTGCTTTGAAAGTGGCATACTTACATTGCGTTACATGGGTGATAGAAGACTAATGATAGCGGCACACATGTGTTTGCCAGGAATTAAAGGATGTGGGTGGCCAGTGTTGATTGGCACCTAATCATTTGTTAGACGAGGCATCACATTGCATTGGTCTTCGGTGTGCTTAGGCTGCTCATGAATCCAAATTATTTTTTTGACATGGATGATGGAGGCCTCCATCACACTAACGTTGATATCGTCTCAATCTGACATTTAGTACTAAAACGGTTTGGTCATTTAGTACTAGTTAATAACGTCAACATGTACTAAAAAGTGACATTTAGTACATGGTGGTGTTATATCCTGGTACTAAATGATCCTTCACGGATTATTTTAAAAGGAATGCATCTCCCTTTTGGTCACATGTACGTGATGCGTAAGTGGAATGGTAAGGAAGCTACGTGCGAGACAAGAGGTCGTGGGTTTGAATCCTCTAGTTACAGTGCTGACTGCTGACAGATCAGCATATACTTAACATAAAGCAGCTCTAGCTAATTCCACTATACACACACAAACATGACCTGAAAACGTTTTGACACACGTTGCAAACCATGCTGACTACTCAGTCATACTGTCATATACACCCAAACTGTGTCTCACCTATCCACTCTGAAATTCCTTCAAACACTGTCCCACCATGCTCATTACTCATGGATGATGCTTTATTATTGGCTGAGCCGGCGATGCATGAGCTAACTGCTAGGCTGCTAAGCTAGCTAATGCGAGCAGTTGTAGGTTGATCATTTGCCACCCATGCATCTTAGTAGAGTGTAAGTGTGTACCAACCTTTATTGATGCACACAGCACGCATGATGTATATGCAAGGTGGATGTTAGTACGGTACAGGTGATCACAGCCAATGGAATCGATCTCTTGCATATGGCACTTGCAGTACAAATTGTTTCAATAGAAGAAATATACTAATATGTTACAAGAATTGTGTTGAACTGTGATGTCCTATACAAGTTATTTCCAGATTTGGAGATATATCCGAACTATCTGAATGCTGTGGCCGTCCTCCATTTATCGCCGAGCGTACATTTACGAACTGCACATATGTACATCTGCCCATCTGTAGTTCTGGACTCTGTCTCCATCAAAGAGATCGTGTGCATCCTGTTAGCTCATCCAAGTGTGGAGCGTCTGACCTGGAAAGGCTGGAACACACCATGAACACATTGTTTCACACACTAACTCAATGAACTGATGGACGTAAGCACGGGATTGAGCTGCGTTTAATTAAAAAGCTTCAATATTTTCAGTTTTCTTTTTCTTTCATTTCAACATATAAGAGGCCGCAATTTGCTCGGATCGTGCATCATTGATCAGGGAGAGTTTTGGGCAACGCCACACGGGGATTATTTCAGCGAGCGGGGGTGGTGGGTGCCAACGGCCACATAACTGGCCGGAGGCCAACGTGTGGCTGCCCTAGTGTAGCCAACCTGACGATGGCAACGCATGCATGAGCTACCTGCCACTGCCACTCTATAGCTAACAACCCTTCCCTTCATGCATGCATGATGTGTGAGTGCCTACCTTACCTCTCTGTGGCTCTTCATGTGTCAACTGTTGGGACTTGGGATATACTACCTCCGTCCCAAAAAGAATGCATGTCTGGGATGCGTGCCAGTGAAAGTGATTCATGTTTGACCAAATTTTTAGCGAATTATATTCATATTTATGGCTCTAAATAAATTTGTTAAAAAACTACATTTAGAAACAAATCGAATGATATATGTTTCATATCATAAACATTTATACTTTTTATTTATAATTGGTCAAACATAAGATTCCGGAATTTCTCGGGAAGCGAGAAGTGCATTCTTTCTGAGACAGAGAGAGTATATTCTTTGTTTGGACCAACCATTCAACAAGGAGGGACTAAATTATCAGCCTCACACATTCAAAAGCAAGGCTACTTACATGCATTTCTCTATCAATTCCACGCAGTACATATACCACATTTGATTTCATTTAAGATATTGGAGAAAAACAATTTGTGCAAGAGACCATGGCCATGCTCTGGAGAGACATGTAGCCCGGCACCCTCGTGGTGTCCATGAAGGCCGCCAGCCCTAGGCAGCGGTCACCCTGCCTCGTGGGGGTCTACGCGCCGCCACCCGTCACGAACTCGGCGCACGGCCCCATGGCGGCGAGCGCCTTAGGGCTCGTTCGGTTTCATTGGAATGGTTCCACCCGGATTGAGATCAATATAGTACAAACTTTATGATACTTACAATGAGAGACCGGGATTTATTCCAGGTGAAGAACCAATTTGCTCATGATATGGACAACAAAAGACCTGGATTAGTTCCCCACCTCTTGACTAGTGGATTAATTCCCGGTCTCTTCTTGTCCCTATCATGGGTAAATTGGTTCTTCACCTGGATTAAATCCCGGTCTCTCATTGCAAGTATCATAAAGTTTGTACTATATTCATCTCAATCCGGGTGAAACCGTTCCAACGAAAGCGAACGAGCCCTAACGGAGTTGGGGGGCTGGCACTGGCAGTGGAGCTAGGCAGCTGGGCCACGCCGCCTCCCACCATCACCGGAATGGTATCAAGAGATGAGGGCAAGGCTTAGGTTCTTGGAGGACTCACGCGGCTGTGGCGGCAGTGGGGTTTCATGCAAATGGTGCCCGAGTTTTGGCAAAGTTTGTGAGTGCCACGAGTATACGTACGATGACATCCGTGTCCAAAATGACATGTAACTGCACAGGACTACTGAGACTACAACTACATGAGCTGCTAATTAGACGCAAAAAGAAAATCTTACATGCACAGGACTACTGAGACTACAACTACAGGAGACTAATTAGATGCCCCTGTAAATTTTTTCCACCCATCACATCAAAGAGAATCTTACATGCATGAAGTACTAAATGTAGACGAAAAAAATAATCCATTACATGGATGAAGTGTATGTCGCGAGACGAGTCTAACGAGTCTACTTAATCCACGATTTGCAACAGTAATGTTACAGTAACCGTCCGCTAATTCTTAATTAATTACCCTCTAATTACCCGTCATTAGATTTGTCTCGCGATTTGCTGGCTAGATCTGTAATTAGTTTTACCAATAGTTTACGTTAACTACTGCTAAATGGTCAATTTCCTTTGATGTGACATAAAAAAATTTCACTCTTCCATCTAAACGCAGCCTTACGTGTACTGCACGGGAACTGTACCGAAGGCGTGACATTTGCCCCGTGTGGGAGAGGCCGGGGAGCCCGCGCGTCGGTGTGGGGAGACGGATGACAACCGTGGCGGCCACGATGTCGGCCGTGGCAGCGCACGGTCTCCAGTTCGTCGTTGGAGGCTGCCAGCCACACAGTGATCATGCGCGTGGTGTGGTCACACCAACCTCGTTGAGTTTGCAATCATATTATCTCGCGCAGCATGCATCAGTTTCCTGATTGCAATTTTATTTCCAGTAAATAGAAGAAAGAGTGTCTACCACATTCATGCCGACTGGCAAGGAAATAATTAATTAACCAGCTCTTGTGGAGCGACAGGCCGGTTTAATCAGTGAAGAGGAGGGAAAAAGTCTTTGCTTTTATTTCGTCGTCAGAGTTCTGAACTTTGAATTAGTTTATGATCAGAAGCACATGCATGTATTGTTACTTGTTACTGTTAGGGGGTGTTTAGTTGGAAGAGAAAGGGTGAAAAGTACTGTTGCTAGGAAGCGTGCACACAGATAGAAATAAACTGACACGGTTTTTCAGAATGGATAACTTTTCGTGCGAGGCTCATGCATCTACTTGATCTCTTGGTTCATGGGCAAGAAAAAAAAACAAGTTGAAGATCGATGCGATATATATCTGCTTGCTTGCTAATTAGTTGGTGCATGAAATGCATGGGCTGCTACAGACATCTAGTAGGTTGATCATTTTGCATGCATGGATGTGGTGTCTAATAACATTAATCCTTCATGAAGGTCCCTACCTTCATGCACTCTGCACATATGCATGATGCATAGTGGCCGAGACGACGACAATGCGTGTGAGCTCTAGTAGGTTAATCATGCACGCTACCAAATGGATCTCCATACAAATGTTGAAGGTTTTGTTTGGTGATCAAGCAAAGGGAGAGCAAAGAGGAAACTAATTAGCAAGAGGGAATCGAATCGCACAGCCAAATAAAAGCAGTGCAAAGCTAGAAATGGGGTAACCAAATAATACAATATGTGTCCTCTCTATGCATATAGCACCGTTTGTACTTGAGATATCGGAGTAAACCAACATGCCAGTCTGGCTTCCCCACCGCGCCGGCGCTGCCGTCTGGCGTTGTGCAAGCTTCGGCGCAGAAGATGGTGATGGCAGAGGGCTATCAAGAAAACCTCCGATGGCGAGGTGCTCAACGGCCTAACCAACGACTAACCCACACACCAGGTCGTGTACACATATGTCAACTCCGTCGATCACAAATGAAGAAAAGAGCGAGCAAATTCAAAAGCGCTTTAGCTGAGGAACCATATTGCAAAAGGCCCCCACTGCACAAAAGTCCAATGAAAGATGTCGAAAGCCGGTGGGACCATACAGAACCACAGATTTTTCAGATCGTTATTAGTTCCTCCCCCACTTTGATCATAGATCATTTCGTTTGCATTATCCCTCTCCCACTTTGATCACTCGAACTGTCCAGCAAGCAAAGCGATCACAAGGTTTACGCATGGGCATGCCTCACTACTACATAAATGATTTGCAGGGGCATGACGTTTTCTTTCATACGCGGACGAAAAGTTAAGCCGCGCCAACAAATATCGGGTGACACTGTAGCCAACCGTCCGCACCTAGAAATCCATTTCCAGGGACGGGTCATCTCATCTCACTACCCGCAATGGACCGAGCGTGAAAATCTATTTTCAGCATCGGACGCACGTCCGCCCGTTGATGCTAATGCGCTATTTCTAGCAGCTAAAAGCAGCAACGCGCGGGCCGGCTACGCCTAGAAACCCCAAAACACCCGCGGCTACAAATTGTTTCTCTAGTGGTGCCTGCTACAGCTACAGAGTTGGTACCTGGTAATCAGGATTCAGGAGTGACCCAGCAAATTAAAGGATTGACGACATGGCCTGCAAACATCACCACGCCACTGACATCCTCCATGAGGAAGAAGCCGAAGGTGTGGTGAGCCACGAAGTCCACGGTGACGGCGGCGGCGATGGTCCCGCACTCATCAACCTTGACGGCGCACTGGTGGACCACGGACGACACGCGCCGCCACCGGCGGCACCAGCAGGCTCAGCATTTCCGAGAAGGACTCGCCGGAGAGGCGGCGGCAGGTCCAGCCCCGGCTGCTCCGGCACGACCGAGCTGTAAGCCTGTCGCGGGAGTCGGGGATGTACTCCCGGCTGCCGCCGCCGCCGCAGTAGGGCACATGCATCATGCATGGCCTCATGAATAATGGCAGTATGGCACGCAGACAGCGGCGGCGTGCTTCGGCCAGCAAGGCACCGAGGACGTAGAACGGGCCTTTGTTGGGATCACATCTTATTACTGGGCTCGTACTCGTTTTGGGCCTGCGTGCCTTGGTTTCGTTGGGCTCAGCCACTATACTGTCTTGTGTCTACATATACCTGGAGAGGCAGAGGGAGAGGGGATCGATTATCAGAAGAATGAACTATTCGTCTTCTTCCTCAAGTAAACTTCCTCTGTTGTCCGATTGCTATTGTGTTCTTTCCGATTCCCAATTCCTCTCTCGAATTCAATGGAGGACTCGCGGACGGTGGCGCGTAGCGCCGGAGCAACTCCATCGTTCGTTCAACTGATCTGATCCATCCAATGGAGGAAGCCCATTTATGACACACAGAGAGCGAGATGGCATGCATTTGCTTGATCGATCATCAAGAGTAGTTAGTACGTGCATGGATGGATGGATGGCATGAGCTAACTGCTAGGAGGTTGCTAGTGCTAGATAGAGTAGCAGGCCGGTTCAGCACGCATGTTGTGTATGCTTGCCCAGCTTCACTATCATCTCATATATATCAACAGCTGTTGCATGGTCTTCACCGCAAGAGGCAAAGCTCCACGCATGCATCTCCCCATCAATGCCCTCCATCCACCATACCTGATTCCACTTGACATATTGGAGGAAAACAAATTGAGATAATTATGGCGATACAATTCTAGTAACTGGTTTCCTTTTTTTTCTTTCTTTGTTAGCTGTAAAGCAAATCCGCAACTCTACTGTTGCCGACAACGATAATACATGCTGCTAGCTGCAAAAAGGAAACAAGATTTTTCTTTTATCTTTTTCCCGCCAAAATACTTTTCTTTTAGATGCAAATGTATATAGATCGATGCCATGTGCCTGGTCGATCAGCAACGATCGATGGTATCTGCTAGTTCAGCTCATGCATGAGCTACTAGCTGCTAGCGAGATAGCAGTAGGTTGATCATTTATTTGTATTGGCACGCATGCATCTATAGGATTCCAGATGGGCCGGGCACGATCTACGGCATGAGGCACTCCGCACGGCACGAGGTCCGATCGATAGTGCATAGGGCCGGCCCAGCCCGATGACTCCTTAGTGCCTAAGCCGCCACCTCGGCATGCAGGCCTGGCCCGATAGGTGGCCCGTTAATTACCAGCCATGAGAGGCCTCCTTCCGAGCGGACCATCCCAATTACCATGAAACCCTAAGCTTTCCAGTCCCCATTGGCCCACCCTCCTCCCAGCCTGCCTCCCTCATCCCGCCGCCCCTCCCTCACCCTTCTCCCTCACCCCGCCGCCCCCTCCAAAAGCTCCAGGCGCTGCCGCCGTCACGCTGGGCGCCGCTCCTGCTCCAGCCGCGCCGGCCCCCTCCTCCGCCGCTTGGTCTGTGCGACTCCGGCGCTCCCTCTCCCTCTCGCCGCCGGCAGAGGCGCGAGGCGGAGCAGCGCCACGCGCCGGCCGCTGCAGCGGAACACCTCAGCCCTGGGCGCCGCTCGCCCGCTCCTACTCCAGCCACGTCGGCCCCCTCCTCCGCCGTTGGGTCTGCGCGGCTCCGGCGCTCCCTCTCCCTCCCTCTGCCAGCAGGGGCGCGACGCGGAGCAGCGCCACGCGCCGACCGATGCATCGGGGCACCTCGGCCCCGCCCGCCGCGCCTAGGGCCGCCGCCTCCCCTCCTCCCGCATCGGATCTGCTCGCACCGGTCGTCGTCGTGGTGGCCCCTGCTCCGGTCGGCTTCCTCCTCTGCCGCCAGGGCCTCCTCCGCCGCCAAGGCCTCCTCCGCCTCCCAAGCCACCGCCACCGCTTGTGGGCGTGGCTAGGGTTGGGGACGGGCCGACCTAGCCTGATAGGCCGGTCGTAGCCCGACAGCCCAGCCGTGCCGGCCCGGCATGAAAATCAGGCCGTTGTGTCGGGCCTGGGCTGGCAACTCGGCACGGTAGAACGGCTCGGCCCGACACGAAAAGGACATCGGGCCTGATACGACCGGGCCACGTCGTGCTAGGGACGGGCGGACCATTTGAAATTCTATACATGCATCTAGTGTATAATAACAACCATATACATACTGATGCTTGCATGGCCACTAACTTGAGAGTCACAGACGACAGAGCTCCATTATTAGTGTAGTGCAATAATCAGATGTTCATCAAACAATGATCTGTCATGCGCAATAAAATAAAATTATCTTATCATGCAATAATTTTAGTAATAACCGGTTTGCCTTCCCTTTTGTTGGCTCGTAAAGCAAATTCGCAACTCTACCATTTATTTCGATCAATTTCTTTTCATCTGTTCCGATCTTCTACTTCTGATTACAAAGCAACTAACCGCGCCGTATGTTGTCCTTCATGCCTGAGCTAACTGCTATGCTGTTAGTGCTAGCGAGAGTAGTAGGCTGATCATTTTCCATGCATATGCATCTGGCAGTGTGTAACCAACTAGTAACAACCCTTTATTGATGCACGCAACATGCATGATGTACGTATGCGTGCCTAATAGGCTACACTATCATCTGCCTTACCTCTATATATGTCTACAACCGTTGAATGGTTTTGTTTGGATGAAGCACTCACTCAACGAGGAGGGATAAATCGCACACACATATCAAAAGCAAATTCCATTTCGGACATTGGAGGAAAACAAATTATACTAGAGACCATGGCCATCAGAGGGAGGTCAGAGGTATTATCTCCACCTTAGCACACTCCACCAGCTGCTCCCTGTTACCTACTCCAAGTCTACTACTATATCTATACGACCATGATGTACTAGTATTAGTACTATACCATGCCATTACATACACGATGAACCATGCCACTACATACAAGATGAATAAATTGTTCGCTCTGTCCAGTGACCAGTGCTATATACATCAAGCCCTGCTTTCTTTTATTTTATTTACTCAAACGATCCAGTCCAATCCCCATTGAACTCCAAACGGCTAAATCCAAGTCTACATCTTCACTCATCTATCCCAGAGATGGCGCTCCCTATGAGCCAATGCAAGTGTGAAGCGCGGGCAGAGGCACCTCCGCCCAGTGGTAGCAGAATCGCCCTTCGGCGTCGGGGTCTGCATACCACCACCAGTCACGAACTCCGCGCAGGGGGCCATGCCGGCAAGTGCCGTCAAGCAATTGGTGACGGGCGCTGGCGGCGGAGACAGGAGAGGTGCGGCTGAACATAAGATTTAGAGAACCAGAGCGAAGCACACACAACCGTGCACGCCGTGCTCAAGTCTCTCTTCAAGATTTCCAAAATGTCAACCCTTGTACAAGAGGGCCAGAGGAGGAAGAAGACGAGTGCAATTTGGCCCAGACAAATTTGTAATGACAACTTTCCAATTTTATGAATTGTAATGGCATATCTTCAATCCGTGAAAGTTGTAATGGCATGTTTTCAAACAACCTAAAGATAAAAGATAAACAATTAAGCTATTAAAAGTAGAACGTGGCCCTGTTTGGTTCGCGGAAAGCGTCTCCTTTTCACGAAAAGTTATCCATCTAGAGAACTGTGTCAGTTCATTTCTATCTCTATGCACGCTTCCATATAAACTATACTTTTCCGTACTTTCCACCCCTTTTTCTATATCTAAACACACCACAGTTGAAGACTTAAAAAATCACGTGCACCTGTTGATTGTGAACTTTTGATTCACTGATTTGCAAGGCAGAGAGGTGTACATCACCATAAAAAAATTCACTTGCAGCCGTGCAGCACCGCTGCGTTGTGCTAGCGCTTTCCTGCCTTCCGGGCTCGTCGATCGTCCACGGTTGTAAGCGAGTAGCCTAGTACGTATGTAAATATCAGATTCAGAAGACGAAAGGACAGGACTTCCTGCCTGTCGCCTTCGGGCCTTGGGCTTACGGGGAATTGCGACTGAGGAGGACCGAAAACATGATTTTGGACGAGAGACAGTTGGGCCTGGTATGTTGTACAGAAAAAAATAGGGGCCCTAGACAAATGGGGGCTTGTACTAATTCTGAAAAAAAAAATGGGGGCTTGTACTGTCACACGGGCCGCACTTCCATAGGCCTGGCCCTGCCAACGACGAAGTTAGGTGGGCCGTGCCGCCTTCCACTAGTGTGGGAAACCTAGCTATGGCCCCGTTTGGGACAGCTTCTGCGTCGCGTTCATTGGAATTAATCCGCTTATGGCGCCAAACGGGCGGATTCCCGACGCGATTTTTCCGAGCGCGATTTCTAGGAACATTCCTTTTACACTACGACGCGGAATCGACTCCGACCCCCGATTCCTCAGAACGTGCAGCGATTCTCGGTCGTCCTCGCCCCCTTCTCGATCCCTGCTCCTCGCGCATCGGCCCTGCGGGAGGAGCGCGCCGCCGCCGCCGCCTTCTCCTCGCACGTCGGCCCTGCGGGAGGAGTGCGCCGTCGCCGCCTGCCCCCTTGTGAGTTGACCCTGCCGGAGGGGCGTCCCGTTGCCGCCTGCTCCCTCGCACGCCGGCCCTGCCGAAGAAGCTCGTCGCCTGCCCCCTCGCGCGGCGGCCCTGTCGGAGCAGCTCGCCGCCGTCGTCGCCTGCCCGCGACGGAGGTGCTCCACCGCCCATCCACGAGCGTGGCGGACCCGCAGGAGGAGCGCACCCCTCCTCGCGACAGTCGTCCGTCCGCAGCCCCCTCCCCCGGTCCCTGTCCCGAGCGCAGATTGCAGCGAGCGCGACGGACGTCGCCCAGCAGAGAACCCCGCTTCTCCTCGACGCGCTGGAGCCAAACAACTGGCTTCTTCTAGGCACGATTTCATGGGCAGCGGCTTCTTCAGAAAACCAGCTTTGGGGAGAATCGATTTGGGTAGGAGCTGTCCCAAACAGGGCCTATATGTCTTCTGGAAGTTTTTTAGTGAGCCAATTCATTTTCACTATCTTTCAGTGTGTGCGTTTGTTCCTCTTCTATTCTTCCTCCTCTTCTCAGATCACGCTGTCGTCGTTGGATGCTTGCCGCCACCAGCTTAGGGTACCGGGTAGGGGTTTGGAGGCCCGGAGTGGGCGACGGGAGTAGGGGTGTGATCGGCGGCGAGGTCGCGCACTGGCTGGGATGGTGGTTGAAGCCGGTGACGAAGCTTAGGGTTCAAGGTTGCCGGAATACAGAGGCTCCATGCCCGTCGCCCTTAGAGGAGGTGGGTGGAATTGACAAGCTGTGAGCGGCAGTGTGTGGGCGGGCGACGGAGCGCCGTTGGCCGCTGGGGTGGTTGCCGTCGGCTGGGCCTGATTTCGTGCAGGGGCATCACGACGAAGTGGTTAGGGGAGGGTAGAGATGCATCAACGACGGGTGGACAAAGGGTGGCGCGGCACGGCGGCGTCAGCGTCATCAGCAGGGGGCACCGGGGTGGGCATTCAAGAGGAGGAAGAGGCGAAGAAGGAGGAGGAGATGGGCTTGGAGTTAGGCTAAAAGTTACCTTCCTTATCTGTTAGGCCAAAAATTACCTTCCCTATCTTAGCCCCTCACTAGAGCCAAAATGATACCAGGGCAGGGCTCAACAATGCAGAGGGTGCATCAGCCACACTGGAGTTGTGCCGGCGGGGCAGGTGTCCTCACACTGCGGCGGGGTAATGGTGACCACTGTGGCAGCCATGGTGTTAGCCATGGCAGGGCACGGTTTCCACTTCATCATTCGGGGCTTCTATTGTGCAAACGCGCGCTAGCAACAAACAACGGCCCCCGCCTTCCACATCCCTTCATCTTCCTCCGTTTGGGTTGCCCATCATTCACCATTTTTTTCTCGTGCTCACATCCCAAGGCCGCCCACCGCCCGTAGCCGACGGCGACCTCGCCACTGCATCGCTCCAACCACCCACCTCCCACCCATACCGCCATTCCTAACCTCCAGGTCACTTGCTCTCGCCTTCCACATCCCTTCATCTTCCTCCATTTGGGAGACCATTTTTTCTCGTGCTCACCTCCCAAGGCCGCCTGCCGCTAGCGGCCGACGACGACCTCGCCACCGCGTCGCTCCAACCACCCACCTCCCGCCCTCACCGCCATTCCTAACATCCACGTCGCTTGCCCCCACCACCAACCTTGTCCACCGGGGATCCTCTACCACCCACTTAGTGGCGCCATAACCACCCTTAGCGCACCTCCTCCGTCAAGCCGACCACCGCCGGCGGCGGCCATCCCTCTAGGAACTCCGGCCATGTAGCTCCCCTAGCAACTCCAGCCCTGAAACCCCAAATCAAGAAGGCCGTCAGCCTCCACCACTTCCCACGGCCGCGCTCCGCCCACTTCCCGCCCAGCCCTCGCCTTTCCCTTGGACGGCGTCGCCTACCTTCTATTCATACATGATGTGTGTGCGTGCCTACCTTATCCCTATGGCTCTACATATATGTCTATATGTAAAACTGTTGAGATATATGTTTTGTTTGGATGTGAACGATTCAACAAAGAGGGATTGAATTACCAGTCGGACATTCAAAAGCAAAGCTACACTGCATGCATGTCTCCATCAATTCTTCCCTCCACATACTACACATTTGATTCCATTTCAGATATTGGAGGAGAACAAGTTGTGGAAGAGGCCATTTCCAAGCTCTGCGGAGACTTGTCGCCCGCCGCTCTAGCCGTGTCCAAGAATGACGCCAGCTGCCGCCCTGCGCCGCGGGGGTCTGCGCGCCGCCACCCGTGAGCATCTTGGCACACGGCACCGTGGCCGGCGAGCGCCTTCACGCAGTTGGGGGCCGGCACTGGTAGCGGAGGCAGGTGGGCCGCACCGCCTCCCATCGATGCCGGAATGCTATCTGGACAAGGCTCAAGTCTCCTGGAGGTAGAGGATGCATGTGCCGGCGCGCGGCGGCGGGCCGGGGTGACGGCCGGTCTCCACTACGTTTTTGGAGGCTACCACACTGCTGCGATCATGATCATCATGTGACATATGCCCGCGGTGTGGTCACACTCACACCAACCTCATTGATCTGAGTTGCAATTGTTAATCTCGCACAGCAGCAGTTTCCTGATTGCAATTTATTTGATTCCCAGTAAATAACAGAAGAAACTGTCTAGCGTTCGTGTTGACCGGCAAGCAAACAAATTAAATTAGCTCTTGTGGAGAGGTTTCTTCTCTTAATGCTAATGCAGCTTTTAACGAGTCAAGGCTCAAGAGCAAGGAAAAAAAGTATTTCCTTTCTGTGGTATAGTTCTGAAATCTGAAGTTGGTTGTTGTCAGTTGTGAATGGTTTGTGGTCAAAACGCATGCATGTGTTGTTTGTGTCCAGCATGCAGCTCGATCGTGCGTCAGGTACGCAGTTGAAGGTTGCAGCTGCTGCAACAGCTAGGGTGCAAACGCCCTGCGATGGCCGGCTCCTAGCATGGGGTAGTACTGTCTCCAATAAAATAAGACATCCGCATTAGTAATTCAAATTTCAGCTTGTCTAAAAAGACTCGAATTATATTGAGACAAACTTGTACGAACAATGTAGATGTGCAACTTTTTAATTGATTTTTAGTTTTAAATGACCAAATATATAGTTAACCAGAGGTAATTAATATCTGAACTGCAATAATGCCGTTGCTTTTGAAATGATAATTAAATTGCTTTCCAATATCTGAAAGAACCGCACGCACATTCAAAAGCAAAGCTACAAGCATCCCTCCGTTAACTCCCTGATCTATATATACTACATTTAATTATCATTTCAGATATTGGAGGAAAACAATTTGTGCAAGAAAGAGACCCGGCCGTCAGGAGCACACAGTTGCATGGTGGCAGAGGCAGGTGCGGTGCCGGTGCCTCCCGCCGGCCCCGGAATGGTATCACGGCAAGGCTCAACTCGGCAGAATGTGCACCAGGCACACTGCGGCAGATGTGCCGGCGCGGGGGTGAACTGTGGAGCGCGGGCGCAGTGTCGGCCGTGGCGGGGCACGGTCTCCAGTTCTCCGCTTCGTCGTTGGAGGCTGCCGGACTTGTGGAGAGGTTTCTTCTGCTTGATGCAAAAATGCAGCTTAATCAGTCAGCATGATAAAGGTCTCTCTCTTTTTGTAGTCAGAGTTTGTGAAGTTTGCAGTCAGACGCAGCATGTGTTATTTATGTTTAGCAGCATGCAGCTCGATCATGTCTTCAATAGTAGCAAGCCTCTGCCAATAATTGCCATAGATGCATGAGCTGCTAGTAGGTTGATAATTTGCCATAGCCCATAGCCAAGTAACTTACCATCATGCTGAAAGCAGAGTCACAAGTTTCGATCCTGAAAGCAGAGTCGTTTTATGGTGGACATGCAAACTGGGCTAGTACTAGCAGTCAATTCTAATTTTTGTTGGTGTAGTGACCGAGCCAACAACAATGCATGAGCTGCTAGTAGCTTGATCATTTGCCACGCATGTGTAACAAACTAACGATCCTAGCTTGATGCACGCCACCAAATGGATCTCTATATAAATGTTCAAGGTTTTTGTTTGGGATCAATCAAAGAGAGTAAACTCAGCAAGAGGGGATCAAACTGCACATTCAAAAGCATTGCAAAGCTGGAAATGGGGTAGCCAAATAATTAAGTGTCCTCTGTATGCATAGCATTGTTTCTAGCTACTTGAGATATCGGAGTAAACCAACACGCCAGTCCTGCTCACCCACCGCGCCGGAGCCGTCGTCTGCCTTTATGCAAAGGTTCAGCGCAGAAGATGGTGATGGCGGTGCTCCACGAAAGGGTCGTCCACTATGAAGCAGTCACTACACGATTTAACACTTATGCCGAGAGCTTACGTTTGAGTGGACGAGGGTGATTGATTTGTTTAGTATTTTCTTGTTCTAGTGGCTGAGAGTATTTTGATGTTACAGTGCTGATCCCGGAGAGTGCAGATGATTAGATTAGATGATTTCCAGATAAGCAATCACCGACCAACATTTACCGACGACAGAGAATCATATAACTGATTACTGTCGGCCACCCAACACGCGAACTCTCGGAAAAAGTGCAGAATCTTGAAGTGAGCGCATGTCAACTCTGTATCAAACAGGAAGAGCAAGCAAATTCAATAACTTTAAGCACACAGTTGCGTTAGCTGATGAGCTGGAACCAAATTGTGATGTGTTTTACGCGCATGGACATGCCTGGCTACAAGAGAATCAGAGCTGGTAATCAATGCCCCAGCAAAGGATTGACGACATGGCCTGCGAATACCACAACGCCACTGACATCCTCCATGAGGAAGAAAGCGAAAGGGTGATCGGCGACGAAATCCACAGGGAGATCATCATCGCCAGGCATGCAAAACGTACCCCTGCGCCATCATCATGGTGCCGGCGGCGGCCACGGTGCCGCTCTCGTCGACCTTGACGACGCACTGGTGCACCACGGACGACACGGCCACCGGCGGCGCCGGCGGGGTCAGCATCTCCGAAAAGGACTCGTGACTCGTCGGAGCGGCGGAACGGCAGGTCCAGCCCCAGGCTCCGCAGCACCGGCACCGGCGACGCCTCCACCCTCACCGACACCTCGAACTTGGGGTCTTGGGGATCTTGAGCTCCCCAACCAACACGGGCTGCTCCGGCACGACGGACCTGCGCAGGAGCCCGCGGGCGCCGGCGCTGAGCTTCCGCACCAGCGCCGGCAGCCCGTCGCGGTCGTCGGGGAGGTAGATGTACATGGCGAACTCCCTTTGTTCGTCGCCGCCGCAGTAGGGCATGCGCAGGACCTTAAAGCCGGGGTGGACGCCGACCTGCATGAACTTCCAGGCGCTCCCCCACATGAACGGCACGCGGACAACGGCGGCGTGCTCCGGCGAGGCGGCGCCGGTGGCGATGTAGAACGGGCCTTCCTCAGTGAAGTCCGGGTAGAAGGGTGTGACCCAGTAGCCGTGGAAGAAGACGGAGTTGGCCACGACGAGCGCCGTGGAAGCGTCGAAATCCCGCTCTCCGGCGATGTCCTTGACGCGGCCGCCGGTGTTGCGCTCGAACCACGCGTTGATCTCCGCTGCCGCCGCCGTGGGGTTGCCGCTGAAGCTCGCCGACTGCGCCTCGGCTTTGTAGATGGCGGCGGCGGTGTCGACGAAGGCTGGGCGGAGGCGTAGCGAGGCGTCGGCCCAGATGGCCGTGGCGCACCGGACCTCGGCTGGACTGAGGCGGAGCAAGAAAAAGTCCTCCCAGACGGCGGCGGTGGCGCGCCGGGCCTCTGCATCCCGACCGCCATCGTCCCCGCCGGCGAGGACGACGGACGCGACCTTCGACGCGAGCTCGGCGTGCGCCGCCGCGCCGGCGGGGCCGAGGAAGGCGACGATCTGGTCGCGCGTGGCGCCCGAGGCGGCGGCGGCGAGGAGGGAGAGCACGGCGTGGAAGGAGATCGGCGAGAAGGCGAGGTCGGCGGCGGGCGTTCCCTTGTCGACGCTTCCGAGGTGGCGATGGAGGAGCATGGCGCCGCCTGGTCCCTCGCGGCGTCGGCGATCGCCATTGACTCGTCTCTGGCCGCCGGCCGGTCGCGACTCAGAGAGGAATGGAGATGGTAGCAGACTAGCAGTGAAAGAGTAGCAGAGGAGTTTGGAGTAGGATTCTTCGGTGGGTTAAATACTAAAACTACCCATAATAATTTAGAAAACCTTAACCCATAAGCAAATTATTCCTTCTGCTACATACCAAAACTGTCCTTCCTGGGTTGAACATGAAACGTGTTACTAGCCTTTTGTAAAACCTTAACTCACAAGTCTTTTCGCTAAATACCAAAAATGTCTGGCTAGGACTGCCAGCTAAATGACATAACTGTCACTAATGAGTGCCAGAATTGCAATGCCCGTTTTTTTGCAAGATCTTAACCCTTAAGCAAGGCATTTTTGCTATCCAGACTTCGTGCTTTCTTATTCACTGTGCATCGCCAAAAGAGATGATCTACTGGTTCTTCCCTTCTCTCGATGAGAACACTAACAAGTTAGATGGAAAATATTTGATGAAAACATTATCGCTAAAAACGTGAAACCTCATTAAGAAAACACTTCCAAAATGGTTGAAACTTGAAAGAAATACACATCTAGAGTGCAGCCGTAGATGTACTTTCTCACAAACGTGAAAACCACTTATTTTAACTTTCAAGTTGCAGCCCATCGAGTGTCATGGTAACAACGATCCTGCAGTCCGCAGTCACATGACAATCAGAAAGAAAAAAATTGTTCAATAAATATATCCCACATTGTTCACAAAAAAAAAATATATATCCCACATTACGAAGAACTGGCCCGGGAGAACTGCAGGGCCCATCCGACAAACAGAGGCTTTACTCACACACGGCGGTTGCAGGATGCAATGCCAGTAAAAAGTTGATCAACAGCTCATTACAAATTCCAGACATGACCCATTTCCTCTAGTTACAGCGGTGTCAGGCTCAGCAATTTGCTCAGCTCAGCATAAAGCAGCTCTTGTGATACACGCACAAACATGACATGAAAACGTTTTGATACACGCTGCAAACCATGTTCATTACTCATAGTCATATACCGAAACTGTGTCTCACCTATCCACTCTGAAATTCCTTCAAAAACTGTACCACCATGTCAACTGACATCAAAGTTGCTTAATGTGACTTCTGCTGTGCTTCGTTCGGCCTCCTCGTCATCTTCTAGGTCTAATGGAATTTGAACTGCCACGGTCCTATTTATTGTTAATCATGCAGAGGTACCCGCCCCCAGCACGGCGCTCCAAGGGATACCTCGTGGCACCTTTCATGTACTCAAGGTGCTTCACAGCAGCATCTCGCAGACCGGATCTGTTTGGTGCCTTTCCTTTCTCACGCTTCTTTATCGTGGTGCAAGTCTTCAAAGGGTCATCACTTCCAGCCCCAGGTCTCCTGCAGCAAAGTTCGCAATGAATGAACCTTTCTGACTTATGCAAGGTACCATCACAAATAGAATGCATCTTGTACAGCATCAACATTCAATGATATAAAATAAAAGTGTCTAAAGAAAGGTTGAGAAACAACCCCAATGACCCAAGTAAAGTTCCTGTTGAAAATTCTGATGAACCAAAGAAAGCATATCTCGCTAAAGGAAGGAGTTGCAAAACTGACCTCAACAATTTCTCAGAGGCAACTCTAGCAGCTTCGATGATATCCTTGGTAGGCAGCCACTTCACTATCCTACCAGGATCACCTCTCATCGGTGAGTGGATTTTTACCAGCTGCACAAGTTTTATTTGACATCAATAAATCATCTCGCCATGAGTAACAAACTGACAGAAGAACATATCTGCTAATATGCCTTTGCTTAAAACAGTTCTGGTCAGCTAGTGTTAGTGCAAGAAAGAAACTCACGCCAAGACATTCCATCATTTGATAATATGCTCTACCATGAAGTGGCGTGTGACCCTTTCTGGCCTCTGAAAAGTACCTTGTCCTCAAAGAAAATAACATCAACTGTAAGCGAAGCTGCAGGTCAACATTATTTACAGTCATTATGTAAGATTGACAGTCACCAACCATTCCTTGTAACCTGGGTCTACGGTGAAGCCATACATGTCAACACTGTCACAGATGGAGAGAGCAAATTCAAGGGCTTTAAGCCCAGTTCCTTTAGCGGAGGAACCAAATGACGATGATGTGCCTAGCATGAGGTATACTGGATTGGTTATTGGAAGGTCCTACATGACGAGTTCCAGAAGCCATGTAAGAAAACATAGAACATGTACCCAATGTGATCTAGTTTCGAAAACATGACATGGAAATTACCCGAATCATTTGGTTCATGATGTCATGTATTGTCGTCTTAACGATCAATATCTCCTTTTTTGTTTCTGCAACCATAAAAGTAGTATGCCCTTTTACCTTCGTATCTCACTGATAGGGGTTTAAAGAGTTCGATGGTAGACTTACCGTCTAACTCAACAACTTTGTCCAATGCCTTTGCAGATCCTCTGTTTAGAAGGCGGAATGTACTCTTTGTGCCAACATATTCAGTGTAGTTCTGCATATATGCACAGGAGTTGAAGCATATCCAAATGCAGGGGGGGGACTGATCATCTAACACATCATCTTAACAAACCTGGATGGGTGCACCATTTTCTCTGAAGACGACATCATAAGAATCAATTTCATCCCCAAATTTAGTTTTAAGAAGATCACCAGAGTTCCCAACAACAGCACATCTACCAAATTGGCGAGGCACATATGGTGATGTCTCAGGTAGAACTAGCGAGAGCTTCTCCATACACAGGGTTCTGTTCTGGCACTTATTCCTGCAAACTCAGAACAAATACGCTTAGTAATCTATTGGAGTTACTTAAGTCTAGGTGAAATGGCAAGTATTTGTGTCTACCCACAGAAGAACTCCTTTGTTGATCCTGCGCCATGCATACTCCTCCCAACCATTTGGCAAAGCATCAATGTACTCCTTCGTGAGTACTGTTGTACTGTTTCGAACCTACGGGTAAAAAACAATTGAGTGACCATATCGATAGAGAATCGTGCAACTATGAAAAACATTGGACCAACATTGCAGTATAGTTTATGTTATGGTTTTTGTGAATGCAGGTGGGGCAGTCGAGAGTGATGAGCCTACTACAACTTGGTGGGCATTGGTAATGTGCCCTTGCACTCATCATATGACTTTTCAAAGCAGCAACATATGATGTTATTATTCATTGAGCTCGTTAAACAACAGATTTATCGACAGAGAGCATGCTCACCTGCTCCCACGACGCCACAGCTTCACACAGATTAAACTCAAATGACAAACCTTCAACCTCTCCAGTATTTGGATCCGTCTGCAAATTTCAGTCCATCAGAGAGGTGCGAAAATTAGCATAAACATCAGGCAAGAAAGCTTGGTTACAAAACGTGGTCAACAGAGTACTATATTTGCTAGTTGAACATGCAGTAGAGTTTCAAAAGCATAAGATGCTAGGTAAGTGCACGACCAAATGCATTAAGCAAGCTGTTTCTTAAAGCTGAAATGGGGAAGGAAGGCAGCATCAATTAAAAACTTTGCCTGACACAATAAGCAAGCACTTACCCAGTTAGAAACTGTGTCACTTGGGTATTGTATCACAACTCGACAGTAGTCCTTCCCACCGACCGCTTTCAGTCCTAGTCCATTTGCATCCTGCATTTTTTTTAAGCAAGTTAGGTTTATCTGAGCCAAAATAATAAAGTAGATCCTCAAGCTGCTAACCCTGGAGATCTACGCCACATTTGCCACTAAAAATAAAAAAATAGATAACTCCCAAATATTTGTATTCAGCCCAATACACAAAAGATCTTTTAAAAAAAAATACTCCTGCTTCTATAGAAAGCAAATAGCAGGTTCAGTACAAAACGGGCCGGCGAACCAGCTTTAGCAAGCCCCTGAGAGCAGGGTTTTTTTTTTCCCCGCTACAGTACCGATTTTTTTGGGAATAAAAACCGGTCCGGTAAACCGGTCAAACCGGCCGGTTAACCAGTAGGAGCGGTTTGGTAGGGTCGGTTTTGAGCGGTAACCGGCCCTATTTAGCTACCGGACCGGACCGGTTTCCAACGGTTTTTTTAACCCTGCCTGAGAGGGCTTAGTTGATCATGATTTCTGTTACTCCAAACTCCTAACCCAAACCCAAAAGATTGGCAGATGTACACCAAGCAGAAGGATGGAGTGAGCCTATTCCAAACAATACAGCCCAACACAACACTATGAACCTACAGAAAGTCACATACAGCCAAACAGGCAGATCCTTCAAACAGATAGCAATTATATGAAGTCCTCAAAGCCATCCTGCCTTCTTATCGACTCCAAAATGATCTCATACACTATGCTTAGCTATTACTCCCTCCGTCTCAGGATATAAGGCACGCACGTAAATCAAAATTCAAACTTTGAAAACTTTGACCTACGATTAATCTTGTATAGTAAAATCTTTGTCTCACAACAATAATATAATTGTATTCATATTTAAAAGTACTTTCATATGACTATAATTTTGTTGCTACAAGTATTATATTATAAAAGATATTAAGGGTCAAATGTTATTGTTGGAGACTGTGCCAAGTTTGACCGCGCCTTATATCCTGAGACGGAGGGAGTATACACTAAACAGTGAACCTCAGAACAACTGATATGAGAATTCAAGAATTTTTGGGGCAACACCCAGGTATGCACTAGATGGATCCAACATAAATATGGACAATTCCCAGACATTTGTACCCATCCCGAGACAAAATCTTCACTCTCATTTAAGCTATCTCGTACACTAAACAGTGAGCATCAGAAGAACTGTCCAACTGGGGAATCCAGAATTCTGAGGTAATTGCCCTGCCAATCTACAACAGCTCAAAAATTTAAGAATTTAGTGACCCAGAGGTCGCAATGCGGCATCAGATGGGCAGAGTTACAAGACAATCGAATCACAATCAGCAGAGAAAAAATAGCAGACGAGGCAGATGAGCGAGACCGTACCACGCACTTGCTGAAGCTGCCCTGCAGCGCAGCGAGCGCCTCCAAGTCCGCCTCCGAGAGCCGAGCGCTTCCATCTGCACGCACGAACCCATCCCGTGTCAGGATCTCCCACGCCACACGCAACCGAAACACGAAAAGGAGAGAGCTCGTGGGCAGCGGCGGGCGGCATTACACGAGGAGAGGCCGGAGAGGTAGATGAAGATGGCGGTCACCCCGGAGAAGATGGCCGCGGCGAGCGCCAGCGGGAGCACCCGCATGGGCGGCGCAACCCTAGGGGCCATGCGCTTGTGTCTCGCCGTCGCCGGATGGGGAGAAGAGCGGCGCGCCTCACTTTGCTAAATTCCAAGGAGTGGGAGGGGGCACGTGAATAACTGCATGTGTAGTGTATCTTTTGCTTAGTGATGAGGCCCACTACGCCTTCAGTGGGCCATAAACAGTTGGCCCGTCAAAGAATAGAGACACACAGCCCAAATAGTTAGGAAACGCGGAATTATGTAGGGGAATCGTGTGGTATTTTTTTTTTCTTGCACAAATTAGTGTGAAATTTCTGCGAAATTCATGTGAAACTGTTATGTTGGGAACGAGACTTGGGTATGGTGTTCGCCGGAGTTTGACGGTAAACGATTTAATTCCTGCAGGAATCTGAGAAAAACGCTTCCATTCCGTGTGTGAAACGGGAGCTTGGAATTTACCAGCGTTGCAATTGACCCAGGCTCTTCTCCTTTGTCCTTTTTGAGTGAGCGTGCACGCAGTGTTACAGCGAGAGGTAAAAAAGCAATGTGATGTGACGCTGGCGCGTCAGGTCGTCTCCGGCGAAGTCTTTGCCGCGGGTCATGGGCTCACGGCTGAATTCCGGCGATGGCCGGCTGGACCTGGACGGACGGATGGTGTTGGTTGGTTGGTTGGCAAGTCGGAGACAGGAGGCGTTGGACCTTTGCTTTGGCGTCAAAATCAAAATGGGCGGCCAGCTGAGCAGGAAGAGTTCAGACAGCCTTGCATTTGATTACTTGGTCAATACGAGCACAGATTCCCCAGGATTTGGTGTGTTGACTCTTCCGATGTCCTATTTATTCCATCATTTTCTTTCGGAACACGCAGAAGACCTTCAGCAGCAGGATAGACTGGTTTTTCGTTTTAAATTGCTGAGATGATTCTCTTGTATTATTATTGAATTGAAAGCGTAGGTATGCAAATCAATCATTGTTCACTCGTGGAGACGAATGATCCAGCACCAATCGATTCGATACTTCGCAAAAATCTATCCATTTCTATGCAAGAAGACATTTTCAAGAATAATTATTCCTTCTATTTCCTATTGGTTACAGCTTACAACCATTTCCTCTTTTCTTGCTAATTTTACACCTCATCATGAATTCATGATCATGACAACAACAGCAGAAGCAGGCATCACACAATCAGGCCAAAAAAAATAATTACGCCATCATGTACAGGAAGAATCGTTATCAGCAAACATCATCGCCGGCAGGGGTCACCGCGCCTTGGCGGCGTGCCCATTGGCAGCCCTGGACCCTCCTCGGCCGCGCGAATCGCCGCCGGCGCGTGGCGACGACCGCTGGTGCCCGGCGGCGGTGCCATTGCGGCCGTGGTGGCGATCCCGCGACGAGCCGCTGCCGCCTCCCCGGGCCTCCCGGGCCCGGCTCTTCATCGACTCGATCTGCTCCAGCGTCTCCACCACCTCCTTCATCGACGGCCGGCTCCGGGGCTCGCCGGCGAGGCAGTTGAGCGTCAGCTGCGCCGCCTGGAAGGCCTGTTTGGAGTTGTACTGCCCCTCGAACCGGGGGTCCATCAGCCGGGCAAGCTTCCGCCGGTCGGCAAGGTACGGCTTGGCCCAGTCGGCAAGGCTCAGCTGCCCGTTTGGACGGTTGGGATCCAGCGCCCGCTGCCCTGACAGCATCTCGAGCATCACCACTCCGAAGCCGTAGACATCACTCTTCACATACAGATGGCCTGAAAATGATTGATTTTGGGGCATGAACAAAGTCAGCACAATCATCAACAGCTGAGCTAAGAAAGTAGAAGTAGCAACTTGTTGTGGATTCTACATTGTTTCAGATGGGAAGAAACACTAGCTGTAAACATAGCAGAGAAGAATGGGAAACAGATTGCACATTATTGTCACGGTTTTTTTTTTGGGGGGTACAAAGTGACAGCACAGGAAATCAGGAATGGCCTTCATGATTGTTATGACAGATTATCCACTTGGGGGCAGCAAGTGTTGATCATCAATATCGGATCAACACAACGGATGCCCACTGAAGCATACTTTCCCGGACAAGCTAGTGCCCCACTACTCTAGGAAATCAGTGACAGGAAATTTCTTCACTTCTAGTTAGGAAACATCAGTTTTCGCAATCGACTTCTCTTTCTGGATCGATGGTCCAACATTTGCATTTTCTGGCAGCTCATATTCTAAATTTATGAGCAAGACAAATATACGAGTCAATGCGCACCAGAAAGGTGACTAAGAACGACCTAAAGATCGACTATGAAAGGTCTGAAGACCCAAATTGACATCAACCATGAGCCTGTTCTAAGTAAATCAAATTTGAAAAGGTCTGCAGACTGAAAATGCTGTGGTATTGAAGTCTGCAAGCTGAAAATGCCGTGATATTGATTGTGGGAGACAACCAAACCTATTTTAAGCATATTTCCATTTCAATATGTGCATTGACTAGCACATGGACTGATATTGATTGTGGGAGACAACCAAACCTATTTTAAGCATATTTCCATTTCAATATGTGCATTGACTAGCACATGGACTGTTGACAGTTCATTGCTGGGAAGCAGCATCAGATCATAAATATCAGCTGGTGGGAGGCAAGAGGACACATACCAGTAGCTACATACTCTGGAGCTGCATAACCATATGTGCCCATCACCCTGGTTGTGATATGTGAGTTGCTACCAGTCGGTCCCAGCTTAGCAAGGCCGAAGTCAGAGAGCTTAGCATTATAATTCTGCCGGAGAGCACTGTCAGTGTTTGACTTCATAAAGAACTAAGATATCACAGGTAAATTGCATAGCATTCAACTTACTGCATCTAACAGAATGTTGGAAGCCTTGAAGTCACGGTAGATAACTTGTTTTTCTGATGCATGGAGGAATGCAAGTCCTCGAGCTGCACCAATGGCTATCTTCAGCCTCAGTTCCCACGACAGCGGGGCACATCCTCCTAAAGGAAAATGCATTCATCAGTATTTTTTTCAGTCACGTAGTTGCCTCCAACAAATTATAGTATTATGCATATATGTAGTTTTAGAATTCGCCCATTAGAAAGTTATGTCACCAAATGTATCCTACACGCCTACTACAAAATAACTGCAGACTAAAAATTATAGAGTGCATAAGCAAGGTGATTACTGAAACTTGATCAGTAGACGATGTAAGAGACAATCCAGGTTATTTCTAGGTTAATAAAATTGATCAGCAGTAAGAACTCACTTCTGAAAAGATGGTTTTCCAAGCTCCCTTTAGCCATGAATTCATACACGAGAAGAAGTTCCTTATCTTCAAAGCAGTAGCCCAAGAGTTTGACTAGATTCGGATGCGAGAGTCTTCCAAGAAAATGTATCTCTGACTGCAGGTAGACATTGAGAAATGCTCATTAGACATGCCAGTTAACATTTGGCAATGTATAGACATCTGTTAGACTAAAGTAATATAATTGAGCGAGTCAAATGCGATCACAATTTGCAAGGGTAAGTGGCACGTTGCTGAAACCATGTCTTTTTCTCAAAATGCCACAGCTCATCAAACAAAAAGCAACTGCATTGTGATAAACATGTGGCTAGTTGTATTATTCTAATCAGCATTCAGCAGCTGAACAGTCTAGTACTATAGCACTTCCAACAATATGTTTCTGGTCAGCATTGGACCATTAGCAATACCAAGATAACGCAGCACAGTTAAACAATTATCCATCACACATGTACAAAACTGACAGCCAGGTCATCTGAAGTTAAACAAAGCTTAAAGAACCACAGGCATGCAATGACCAGGAGAATCTTCAAAATCAT
This sequence comes from Urochloa ruziziensis, assembly GCA_015476505.1. Lineage (NCBI taxonomy): Eukaryota > Viridiplantae > Streptophyta > Magnoliopsida > Poales > Poaceae > Urochloa > Urochloa ruziziensis. The sequence continues at coordinate 50,252,213 of CM027123.1, read as the reverse complement.
TGTGCTTCTTTTAAGCCAACAGAAATTGAACTACATGATTCCTTAACAAGACGATATTAAGCTCATACTAATTTTTCTGCATGTACTGGTACCAAGAACAATCATCAGGAGCAAAAAAAACTAAGTCAAACCTCAGCCAGATTGTCATGACGCCTACACAAATGCAAATCAACTTGGCATCCGTGAATCAAAGATTATTATACAAACAAAGGAGGCTCTAAATTTTACCTGCCATTCCTCATATCCTTGCATGCTCTCCGAGTTGAGCTTCTTGACGGCAACAACCATGCCAGTGCCGTTCTTGGTCGGGGCCATCGTCTTCTCATCCACCCAGCCTTTGTACACCCTCCCGAACCCCCCTTCACCGAGGACGCTGTCCGGCCTGAAGTTCTTGGTTGCCGCCTTGAGCTCCATGAATGTGAAGGTGCGGAGGTTGGGCGCCTCCAGGATCTGGCCGTCGAGGTACTTGCCCCCCTCGTCGAAGCCGCTGCCGGTGCTGCGGCTGCCGGCGGACGCCATGAAGCTGCTGCCCACGGAGGAGAGCTTCCCCGTGGTGCTTTGGCTGGTGGTTATGCTGCCGCTTGTCTTGGAGGAGGTCATCGTTGTCCCTGTTACACGATTAGGCAACAATTCATAAACCATAAGTGAGATTACGGAAGAAATTTGTGGAGCAACTTGACAAATCTTCAGTAAAAAGATGGCCTTTTCCCAGCCTTACAGAAAGGGAGAGGATAAAAACCACAAATTTCTGATTAAAAAAAGTGAAGAGGAAGAATTGAGCTTGGAGAAGTACAGTTTGATCACAAAATCCCGCCTCCAGTCTCTACTGTCATAAGAAAGGAACAGGAAAGCCTAAACTAGGAAGAACAATCTACTGAATTTCTGAAACCACTCTCTCCTAAGCAAAACATGTATCTTCAGTTAGGGGAACTGCAGGCTGAAACCTCTAAAAACTATTTGAGCAGAAGCCACGAATTTGTTTTCGCCCAGGATAGGTCCAAGCCTCATGAGGATCCGAGAATTGAAACGATCACACGAAAAATAAATCAAGGAGAAAGAAGAACAAAAACGGGTTTTGGGGGCAGGACCCTCACCTGGGCTGGATGGCCTGAAATCCTCGGCCGCATGAGCCTTCTCGGAGCCACCGCAGATGTTCCCCATCTCGGGTGCTCTCAGAGCTCGATCTCTCTCAGCTCTCTCCCTCTCTTTCTCTACAGGGGAGGAGGGGAAGGAAGAGGACGGAGGAGGAAGAAGCGTAGCAGAGGGGGATGCGCGAAGTCAAGGAGGGGGATATAAGTATGCGCGACGACTGACTGACGAAGCGAAGTGCAGACTCAGGAACAGAGAGCTCGGCCGGCAAAGGCGAAGTCTCCGCCCAGTTTCACTTGTGTGCATGTGGCTGCCCAACAGCAGACCAACTGCAGAGGACCTCGTTCGGGACCGGAGCCCTCTCTCTCTCTCTCTCTGCTTTACCTTTCTTCCCAGACTGCAAACTCTGTTCATGTACTTTCCACGGATTCGTCATTCGTTGCCAAGCTTCCTCTGCAGATATAGCCAGATATATACATGTAACCTTAAACCATGCCTGAAAAGGGTGCGTGCTGAATACTACTAGTGCTAGCATATGCTGATTTGGCTATCTTAACAGCATTTTCCTTTTTGGACAAGACATGCTGAAAGCCACATAACAATAGGAAATCAGCTTTGTTTTTAGCAGTAGAGATGCATTTTTCGATATCGAATTTGATATTGGCATACGCATTTGAATTTCACAGAATTTCTTGCGATAATTAAGTTTAATAGGCAACAATTCATACGTATTATGACACAAGCTACAAAAGAAGGGGAAAGATGTTCCAATAATTCGATCTCACCAATGGAAATTGAAAAGCAATATCAAAGGTTTATGTTTGCAAACAATAACGGAATGAATAATTTTCTTAACAAAAACACACACAAATGTTAGTGACTTGGGATTTGTTGGGATGTGGCAAGACTGGGTCCAACAGGGAGCCCAGCCAATGGTTTGTTTGACCAGCCATGCTAACCTTTTACCAAATAGCAAATAGTTTATTTAAAAAAAATGAAAGAACATCTCCCCATTTTCTAAAAGCAGTAACAGAGACTGCAGGACGCTCCGAGTCATGAGATCTTCAGAGGTTGAAAATAGTGGCACGTACAGGTGCTTGACTGCGTCAAACAAATCAATCGCGTTTTGTTGATTTCTCTCATGCATCAAATCGGAACACTACCGTATGTTCATTTTCATTGGTTCGTTAGTATAGACAAATCTAAATCCATGCTTACTTCATGAACCCAAACATTATATTTCCTTTTATTCTTTCAGATGTGTTCACACGCAGTTTACAAAAAAGGATATGTGTCCTCATAGGAATTCTTATCTGACAAGTTGAGTACAAGACAAAGAACAAACCGCCAAGGGATCACAAGACCATGATGCAAGCAATCTTCGGTTCATCAGCTGCCTCATACTTGTAGGTTGTGAGACTTGAAATCATGGTAAAAACAATTATAATTTATTTTTTGTCAGCTTAAAATTTTGATGTACATGCTCTGAAACACAAAGTAGCAGTTGTGGAACAGTTCTTCGATGACGCCTGACCAAATTTACAGACAGCAACGGAAAATTCAGTAAAAAAACACTTTCTGTTTCTGTCTTAACCAATCGATCAATTGATCCAAACTTGTCTATTTCACCCACTAGTTAATTTATGCAATGGCCTACAGAAAGAACATCAAGAGGATCTTATAGCTAGTGACGCAAGCACTGAACTGCATCTGTAACCATCCAAGTGTTGGGAATAGTGGTGCAACTGACAGTTGACATTTTGTCTTGACAACTACACATTATTTCAGGTTACATTGATCATCTCATATATGTAAAGTAAAGAACACAAAGACAAACCTAAATAAAAGTTACAATTAGCATAGTGCTTCGTGTACTGATCCATGATCGGACTAGGAAATAAAGGAAGATTATCTAAGTGGCGAGTTGTGGCTGCCTAACAGCATGTAGTTGAAGGCTGCAGAAAACGCATGCTGGCTAGCTTCGATGGTTGACTTGACAAAACCAGGTGAGACAAAGGAGATGCCAAGGTATGATTGGCCCAATTAAACGCCACTAGTAGTAAGTCTTAAAAAAATTAACACAGCTAGTGGCATATCTGCTTATATGCTGATGCATTACAAAACCCAGAGGAAATGGCTCTCTCTTTTTGAACAGAAGAAGCACTTTTGCAACCTAAAATAATATACCTTTAAAAAAGCACTTTGCGATTATAAGGGTGCGAAGTGAAATGATGACTACAACCAACTACAAGACCGGTGCAGTCGCTTTCTACGTATCTTCACATGTTAGGTTAATTTCAATTAGGTCTCAAGTACAATACATGCATGGTATGTAATTTGTTATTTTGAAAGTCAATTTCCCCTTATTCTAAGAAGAAAGACAAGGGAGTAGACTACAGTGCACTCAATCCTTAGATTTTTGGAGGTCGACAATAGTACTACTTGCAGAGGTGCTAGACCGTGTCAAATAAATCAACTGTTTGTTGAATTCTCTCAAGTATAAAATTGGAATTAATGATGTACTGTATTTTCATTGGTGTATAGACAAATCTAAAACCATGCTTAGTTACTCCATGAACCCAATCTTTAACATTATATCGAACATGTCTTTACTTTCATGTGTTTCACACGTCCTAGAAAAACGGCATTTGACTTGACTTTGCATCATCTTCCATCTAAGGTCGAGACAAATGTTGGACTAAATTTAAATGGAGTGCTTCTGAGTCGAAATCGGTTCAACACCAAGTAGCACCACCGTGATAGTAATGGTAATCTGTTGTCCACTCGTGCATTCTCATCTAAACAAGTTGAGTATACGAACAGGAAAACAACAAGCAGCCAAGCGATCAGAAGACCATGATGATTAAAGTCAGACACGTGGCTTGAAATCACGGTAGAAACAAATTATCCTTCGTTTTTAATTTTTTTATCACCTTCGATCGTTTGGTGTGCAGGCTGACATGTCATACGTCCTAGCGTTCTCTCTCAAACACGGGAAAATAGCAGCCGCAGAACCATTCTTCGATGACGACTGAATCTTCTTTCGAAAAACAAAAAAACAAAAAGATGACAACTGCATAAATTTGCACACAACAATAAAGAAAAAAATCACAAAAGGATTTTTTTTTCTTTAGCCGACTGGTTAATCCAAAGTTTCAAACTTTTCCGTTCACTCATCATCTATTTTTCTGGACACCACTATGAACTGGGAATAATAGTGTGCTACCCATCACCAAAACTTCACAGTTGACATTTTGTCAATCTTGACAAACTACATGTTGACATTTAGAACCTCTACAGAAAAAAGACAAACCTAAAAGTTACAATTAGCATTGTGCTTGGCATACTGATCCGTGATCAAGAGGAATCTAAGGAAGATTATGTAAGTGGGGAAATGTGACTACCTAACAGCAGCATGTGGTTTGGAAGTCTGCAGAAAACGCATGCCTATAGGGAAGTAGGCATCGCTGGTTAGGTTGACTTGATAGAACCAGGTGAGAGAGAGAGAAAAAGAGCGAGGATTTTGGCTGATTTTGAACTGATTCAATAGTATTCTGTGAGGGAAATAATCTGTAGAGTTGGGCTGATAAGCCAAGCGAACAAAGCGATGATTGGTCCAAGCGCCACTACTACTACATGTCTACATCTGCTGATGGTGCATTACACTACCCGGCCGGAGGAAAATGCCAACTTTTCCCTTTTTCACTTTTGCTCTTTTCGAACAAGAAGCACTTGCACTACGCGATTGTAGTGGGCTAGAACATAGAACATATTTCAGATTGTGACTGCAACCAACAACACAAGATTGGCATGGTAGGTTAATTAGGTTTCATGTGCTAATTAAACCCCAAGGAGTACTATTTAGCTAGTCAGAAGATCGACCATCATATCGATGTGTCCGAAGAATTGTGTGTCCACCTTTTTGTTTTGTCATGGAAGCTGCTACAGAAGTTGCTGGGAAATTTGTAGCGGCAATAATTAATATTTCCTCATTCCGCAATGATTAGAGTCAGAGAGAGACGACCTTGGCCCGTTCCAAAAAGTAAGGTGCTTTATTTTTTCTATAAATCAAACACCTCTAACTCTGACAAATTTATAAGAAAATATGTATTAACATATATAATCAGAAATTTATAGAAAAAAATTAATTTGATGTTTTAATACTAATGTATTTTTATATAAATTTGATCAAAGTTAGATAAATTAGTCTTAAGACAAAACGGTGACAATGCCTAGGCACCAAAGTAGTAACTAGCGCTGTCAGTTAGGCAGCAAGGAAGCTGATTACGCGGCTACGTACCTGACAATCTGAAGGAAGGAAAGGGTGCAGGAAGGAAACAAGTAACTTTCAGGGAGCATCAACGAATTCAACTATATAATTGTAATATAGCTAGGAATTAAGAAGAGTAGGATGGAGAGGGACACGGCAACCACAACCATCTCCATCTCCGGAACACACAATTAAATAAATAAATTAGATGGATGGGATCGGCGTCTAAGCTAGCTGAACCAATCAACTATGGCATGCAGCTGGAGGCTTGAGATTTATCTGGTGGTGCTGTGTGTGTGTTGACCACCGTGCGTGCACGCGCACGAGAGAGGAAAATTGGAGAGGTCTCCTTGCCCTCCTTCACACGAAGCAGTGTAGGAGTCGACTGCGCAAGTGGCTGGAGATTGATATATCGGAGTTATTGATGTTGAGTTGTTCTCTATGTCATGTAAAATGCATCTAGTTCCGAGGCGATAATGGGCCATGACCCTTATGCCCTCTTCATGATCCTTAATTATTTGTAGGTCACAATTTCGATCCGATCCGTTTAGTGCCCCATCCTTAAATTTGCTAATTGGGCTCGTTATCATCCCACACCACACCTGGGTCTGTCAAGTCTGAACTTTTGGTGATGAGTTTGTGGTTATTACTTTTTACATATATAAAAATGCTTAGTCAAACCACTGGTTAGCAACTGGAGTACTAGTTTAGAACTAATTAATCCAAATCCAAATGAAGTGATTAGTAGTGGAGTTCTGATGGGTCTTTTTTGCCAGTTATATATTACGGATCGTCATGTGTTACTCTGTTGCTATGTTTTTTCCTTCAATGCTAAAAAACACTACTGTAAGGCCTTGTTTAGTTCCTCTCAAAATGCAAAAGGTTTCAACTTCGTGTAAATTTATTTCTTCTCTCTGTGCATGCAGCCCACGTATAAACTCTTTACATTTTCACTCACCAAACAGGGCCGAAGGTACGGAGTATTTGGCTTGCCACAAAGCCTCCTTAATGAATATCAGGTGGGACTCCCCGTTGACCCTAAAAAAACAGATCGCTTTGTGTTTGAATTTGTTTAAAATCAATCTACGTTTCATTAGATAGATCATAGATAATGGGTACCACGTACTACAACCGTACTGCACCGGAAACGTTGTGCCTTGAGCCACTGTACTAGAATGGCTTGGACTTGACTCGACGCCTCAACGGTGCAATTAATATAAGCATTGCCGGCCGTTGACTGGACTCCACGCATGGCTCTTGCATTGCAGCCCTTGCAGGTCCATCCATGGAATTAAAATGTAACGTGACTGCATTGCATGGCTTGGGCGGCCATGACGCGCGCGCGCACAATTAATTAGCCATCTCTATTACTACACGGGAAAGAATGAGATAGAAGAGGTCATTCGTACGTTTTGGATCCAAACACAAACACTCTCCGTAAATTCAAAACATGCGTACGCGCATCATCCGTACCAGAGAAGAATATACGGAAATAAAATCCTCCGATACGTACGAGATGAGTCGGTCAACGCGGAGACCGAGTCCGGGTCAGCGCCTGCTGGCTGCACTTGTCGGTCGATCCATGTATGTATACGTGTGTACATGTTGTGTAGTACTACTATCTAGAGTACTCCGTACTAGGGAAGGTCGTGTCGGCGTGTCGCGCGCTAATTAATCGATGCAGCGACTGAAGAAATGGGCCTATTGTACGAGACAGGTGCAGCCCATAAGGTCAGGTGGCCCAGCAGCTACCCTCCTCATCCGACTCCGAGTCGGCTTTGGCTGGTTAGGCAGGCCTGGCCAGTTTCGATTCCGATATCGCTAGGATTGCCGCCGGTTGCGGGTCCTCTTACGCTTGAGCTGTAGATCTTGATTCCGTGTCCAAGCCGCCGGCAGCCGCATTCCCCGTGCAATCCAGATCTGCAGCTCGAGCAATCCAATCCAAGCTCAAGGTTGGTTCGGTGGTGGGCGGGGCGATGGGGCGCGTTGACCGTGAGCCCTCAAGATCACTGTACTCGAGCCTCATGAGTCCCTGAAGAGGAAGGAATCTAGCGCATCGGAGGAGGAGGTGGATGCGGATGCTGATCTGATACGGAGGCTCTGGCTCTCATTCGGAAGGATTTGCCGGTGAAGAAGATCGTCAAGCAGAGGTTGCCCCAAGGGCTCATCGACTACATGATGGAAAGGCCCTACAAGTTCCACGAGATCCCCCAGGAGAGGCTGGCCAGGCATTCTCAGCGTTTCCTTGAATCCTATGCCAAGGAAAAGGCTATCGCTGACAAGGTCCTCGAGTACGAGCAGGCACTCATCAACCAGTACCTGACCAAGGGCTACGCCGAGAAGGAAGTAGAGGTTACAGACGACGAGAGCGAGGAGAACTAGGATAGCATGATTACTAGAAAATTGATTACAGATGATTTTCAGATAGAGAGAAAGCATTGTGTTCTAGTAACATTTTATTTAGTCTTTAGGCGACCTTACACTGATTGTGGTATTCAACCTTGGTTTGCTGTAGAAGAGGCAGATACAGTGGATGACGACGTTAGCGTCTTGTGGTTTTCTTAAGAAAAGAGAAGAAAAAGGAAAAATAAAAGGCGATGCCATTGCTGCAATGGGCTGCTCCGTGCATCACCAATTTATAGCCCACTAGCCCATATGAAATTCTCATGCAGCCGGCAGCCCACAATGTCATGTGGCCCAGCAGCAGCGACTCTGATCCTGGAACTGAAAGTGGAGATGGTCATTGCGAATGTTGTTGATATGTGATGACAAGCAGCAGAGCAGAACTAGAACACGAACATCAAACCTTCTGCGCAACTACTCTTTTTTTTTTTTTTTTTTTGTAAATCCTGTTTCAAGATGAACCAATCATCCATGCCTGATGGAAATATATAAGAAGGACATGGTGTGCTGAATTTGAATCTCTGGCTTATTATTGCTTGATAGTTTATTCAGGAAATGAACTTGTGGCTTCAAGTTTGCTCAGTTGTGTTCCTTGCAGAATTCAGATAAACCTCCCGAGTCCTAAATCCTACAAGAAATGATCTTGAGATAAGTAACGTGTAACTGCAATCAGATTTTATAGAAGACTGGTCCAATTTTGATCATGTGAGCTCAAATCCAACACCAAACACGTGAGTTTATGGATTTGATCTACAACCTGCATCTAGAGATTTTTTTTTTGTTTTATATATGGAAATTCGACATCTATTGCATTAACTTAGTACGGTACCCCTATACAGTATGCATTAAAGAATGCATTAGTTACCACAAGAACAAAATCCTTTGCATCATACTCCTTGTATTCTCTCTCGATTTTTTTAGTATAGACCATACTGCATTCTGTAGCATTGACGGCAAGAGGAAAATGAGGAGGAAGAGGTCGGCGGCGTCCCTGTCCGCCGCGTCGTCGCCGGAGGCGAACGCAATGCGGCGCCTCCACCTCCGCCTCCCTTTCCTCCTCGTCATTCTCGTGACCTCCGCCATCCTTGTCATCCCCTCCCGGCTCGCCCGGCGCGTGTCCCCGCCGGAGCCACTCCCCTGTGGCGCCGCGCCCTCCGACGCCACCGCCGGCCGCTGGGTGCCCACCCCTGCCTCCGTGCCGCCGCCGCTCTACGGCGCGTCCTGCCCGTTCCACCGCAACTCCTACAACTGCCTCCGCAACGGGCGCCCGCCGGTCGCGGCGCTCTCCTGGGCGCCGGCGCGCTGCGGCGGCGCCGTCGTCCCGAGGATCGACGCCGCGGGCTTCCTCGCGGCGGCCAGGGGGCGCCGGATCGGGCTCGTGGGGGACTCGCTGAACGAGAACCTCGCCGTCGCGCTGCTCTGCGCGCTCCGCTCCGCCGACCCCGGCGCGCGCAAGTGGAAGCGCCGGGGAGCATGGCGCGGCGGCTACTTCCCCCGGGAGGACGTCACCGTCGCGTTCCACCGCGCCGTACTGCTCGCCAAGTACACGTGAGTGAGTGCTCTGCTGCTCAATGCTGTTGCTTTCAGTTTCAGAGTTTGTTCCTGGCTCTGGTTCAGGTTTCAGCAAAGGGCAATCTTTTTTTTTTTAGATTAATATGGAAGTATGATAGCAATGGAGAATGAAATTACAGAGAGCGTCCGTCAATGCTTACATTGCATTGCTATCGGATCTTGGCAGATTAATTATTTGAAAATATCTATATTGCAGCAAAAGTTGTATTTATCTGCATTCCAGCGGTAGGGATATTTGAGGGATGAGATTGTTTTTTTAGAGCATACATAGTTTGCTTGGCTTGTTTAGGATACACATGCAACTTAGAAGAGTTCTGAATAACTAGGAGCAATTATTGAAATATTTTAAGACTGCAATGTAGTGCCATTACATGAGGGTGTGTCGGTGCGATGCTGAGTTGGTAGTATTCTATTCCAGGAGATAGCTGGGATGATTCTGAATAGGAACCTGGATCTTTTCTTGGTTTTAGCCTGCAAGATCTTTTCTTGCTTTCAGGATATTTGATGTGTGGAGAGACGTCAGCTGTGTTTATGATGTTTGATGAATTCTGAATAGTTGGGCTACTGCTTTCTTGTTCATTTTGTATCATATTGTATGGAAATCAAGATGTTTAAGTGCACTATGTTGGGTAAAGAAGATACCTTTGTCAATTGCATGCTTCGATGACTAAATCAGGATTAGGCATACTGTAACATACTGATACAAAGGAGGAAGGGTTTGTGTGCCTGTGTTCTTTCAGGGGAGCACGATTGTACTTTTGTATCCTTCATATAATAAAATCATGAAGCTCACATGGTGATAATAACTTATGATGCAAAGGTGGCTGCCTGTGGAGAATCCGGAAGAAGTTCAAAAGGATGGTATAAAAGGAATTTACAGAGTGGATGTTGACATTCCTGCTGATGAGTGGATAGAAGTCACCAAGTTCTATGACGTGCTCATCGTCAACACAGGACACTGGTGAGTTTATCGTTCCCAAAAGTGCAAAGTCCATTTCTTATTTGGTTGGGCTGTTGGAGGCAATGGAATTCACATTCATCCTATTGTACTGCTTCAGGTGGGGCACATACAAATTCCCCAAAGAGACACCCCTTGTCTTCTACAGAGGAGGAGAGCCGATCGAGCCACCACTCAGCATATCTGACGGCCTGAAAGTTGTCATCAAGAGCATGGCCTCTTACATCGACAGGGAGACGCCAAGCAAGACGCTGAAGCTGTGGCGCACGCAGTCGCCCAGGCACTTCTACGGAGGCGAGTGGGATCGCAACGGGAGCTGCGTGACCGACAGGCTCCTCGAAGAAGACGAGGTACCCTTCATTCATTCACTCTGAATCTCAGCCCGTTTCGATTCAGACTGTATGCATCTGAAATTTCTGAATTTGTGTGCTGTTGATTCCTTCGTGTGTAAATATGAAATTGTTCTTGGCTTATGCAGCTGGAGTCATGGTTTGATCCCCGGCACGGAGGAGTGAACAGGGACGCGAGGACGGTGAACTTGGCGATCCAGGAAGCCCTAGCCGGATCGGACTTGAGGCTGGTGAACCTGACGTACATGAGCGAGTTCAGAGCAGACGGCCATCCGGCGACCTGGCTGGGGAAGAAGGACGCGGTGGCCGTGTACGGGCAGGACTGCATGCACTGGTGCGTGCCCGGCGTGCCGGACACCTGGGTCGACATCCTGGCCGCACAGATCTTGCACTACTTCAAGCACGGGAAAGGCTGATCGCCCGCTCCTGTTGCCAAATTTTGTAGAACTAGCCGTCAACCCGTGCATTCGCACGGGCTAGAAATATACCTGCATGATAATAAATTAAAATGGTGAAAAATCACTTTTGTTCATATATGGATACGTGAAATAAAAATACTTTCCTTTTTAATATTAATACCAGCGAGGCTTCTTTTCGTTATAGATACAAACAAAATATTTTATTTATTATTAGGTTGTTTATAAAAAAAAAGGTGTACCCAGTGCCGTAAGCTCCCGCACTATGCGGGGTCTGGGGGCAGGTTGTTTATATACAATATAAAGCAAATATCTTCGATCATTGTAATTGCCAAATTATAATAGACAGCAGACTGATCAAGCAAATCAAGAACGTTTCATCATCTTTTCTGTATAGAATTATAAAACTATTTTTTAATTATTTGAACCTTCCAAGCTCCTGTGGAGCACACATTATCCAATTAATTTGTACATACTTTATAAGTCTCGTAGCTTGGATGCATTTACTCAATATAATCTTGGGTTGTTTATATACAATATAAAGCAAATATCTTCGATCATTGTAATTGCCAAATTATAATAGACAGCAGACTGATCAAGCAAATCAAGAACGTTTCATCATCTTTTATGTATAGAATTATAAAACTATTTTTTAATTATTTGAACCTTCCAAGCTCCTGTGGAGCACACATTATCCAATCAATTTGTACATACTTTATAAGTCTCGTAGCTTGGATGCATTTACTCAATATAATCAATTGGAGACATTCATGAAAATACTATATTAATAAATAATAAAATATCGCTCATTCAATTCGTGCAACATATATAATAATCCGAGATAACTGAATACCTTCTGACTGTGCTGCCAATCTTGTAAGTCAACCCAAACGCGTCTACAGTTCTAACTTGCCGATCTTGTTCACCTGTGCTGATAACGACCTGAAATCGTTGTTACACCCAAATGGCATGTCGATACACACCCTATATTTCAATCTTGTGCTTGATCAAATTTAAACTCGTTGATGACGTTGAAAAGTACGCACCCGTTCAAATTTAATTAGGATCAAATTTACAGCACACCACATGGTGCAGTTTTTGCACAGCCACGTGGTGTCGGTTCTTGCCGGTCATGGGGTAGCGCTCTCCTCGATGCCCCATATGCGAACGGTCTTGGAGCAAAGATGTGCATCAAAGTGGTACAAGAGGACAGGCGTGTAAACATAAGTTTTTGACATCACTTGCGCTCTTGCGCGCCTATAGCTTGGCCTTTCCTTATGTATGCACATATTCAGCTACCTTATCGATCCTGCAATCGTTGGGACAATATTTTTCAAATGGACTTCTGGAACCAAAAAAAGGTAATTTCTCATTAGGTGGTAGATGATTTTATAATGGGAATTAACGTACAAATTTCAGCTGTCGTGTGCAATTTGTAAAACCGTGTCATGTGCGACCTGTACAATTTGATGGAATGGTAGATATATGGCTGGATTTTTTTCTATATATGTTGTACGTGGCATGGCACGGTGACAAATTTTGGTATGCACTAATCAATGGTGTGGTGGGTAATTTTGAGAAAAACTTTTTAGCTTTAATCTCATCCATTGATATTTGGCCCCATGTAAGATAGATGGCTTGAATTTTTTCTTTTTCCTCTTTTCTCTCCAATTAACGTGGAATTTTCTAGAGAGTCTGTGATTAGTATAGATATAGAATATAGATAGATGGAGGATACTTTGTCTGTTTCGATATGAAGGGAAAAAAAACAATGTTTCGCCAAGCAGGTTGCAGTGCATAGGGATCACACACAACCATCGCCTGAAAGAATAGAAACATGTTGGTTTCAGCCTTTAGGTGAAATGAAAGAGGAAAGAAGAACAAAAAAAAAAGAAGCTAAAACTTGGCTTTCACCAAACAAGACTGAATTTCAAACTGAAAACTTCAAGCTTTGCTGCTATTTCCAGTGTCTTAGTAGAGAGGAGAATAGCAGCAACCTCTGTCTTGCATCTTTGGACTGACCTTCCTTCATTTAAAAAAAAATGTCGAAAAAAATGTTTTAAAAATATCTGTCGCCGAGCTTATAACTGTTGTTTTCCTCGACGAAGGAAGGATAATAACCTTGCGCAAGGAGATTTGAATCGCAAAAATTTTGGGAGAATTTCATGAGAAACAGCGTTTTAATTCAGAATCGTTTGCGTGTTGGGCTCCGGAAAAGGACCCGCCTCGGCCTTTTCCATCGAACGAGCCCAACTCCAACTCGACTCTCGTGCTCGGCTTGCTTCCTCTTCCTCTTCTCCTCCGCCGTCTCCCTCTCGCGTGCGCTACGCGACTCCGGCGAAGCGAAGCGGATTAGGCCGGCGAGCCCAGGGGACCTGCCCGGCCAAGCGAGATCTGCCCGCCGGCGGCGGCGGCAATGGCTGCCGCGCACGACGAGGCCGCGGCGTGGTCGGAGGAGGCGGCGCGGCGGGTCTGGGGTGGCGCCGTGCCGCTCCAGGTCCACCTCCACGACGCTGACGTCACCGCGCTTCCCCCGCCGCCGCCCTTCCTGGTATACCCTCGCTGCCCCCCTATCCTCCTCGAAAGCTACCTGCTGCTGCTGCTGCTGCCTTCTAGTCGCTTCGGGTTTCGCTGTTGGTCCTAAGAATTCCATCGGAAGTGGCGCCGCCGTTCAAATTGCGGCGCCTTGTGTACAGTAACTGCTGTCCGTGACACGCGATTCTCGAATGCTTGACTTGGCCTGGCCGTGAAGATCGCCAATTGCTGAATTTCTAGGGCAGTACAGTTCCAGTACAGGTGGTAGGTGTCAGATTGGAATTCAGATACTGTCTTAGGATTTGCCGGTATTTTGACCCACTTATACAACAAGATTCCGATGCCTAGGCCCTGTAAAATCTCCAACTTCTCACCTATAACCGCAGAATGTAAGCCAAACAAAACCTCGCTTCAGGCCTTACTTTACAGGGTGTGACTAGGATAATATGATTAGTTGAATGTCACTGGGTCGTCAACTCGTCATAGCTCGTCAGTCAAACTCACTCCGTTTGTTTAAGGAGTTATAAAAAGTTTAGTGCTAGCATTCTGCAAATTTTTATGCAGTTTGCAGTGGCCACTATAAGTTTGGCATACAGGGCTTATTCATTGCTGTTACAATACAAGAGAACACCTTATATCTTCCATCAAAATCTATTTCACCTTGATTTCCGGCCAGATAATTGTGTGGAGGCTACTTTTTGGTTTGTTTCGTTGGGGTCTTATGTGCATCTCATGATCATGATCATCATCAGTTACCCCTCCCTACCCTCAAATGGAACAAAATGCAAACTACCTAATTCACCTTTTGTTTCTATTTGAAGGCGCATCTTTCCCTTTATGTGATTTTTTCTCCTTGTTAAGAAATGCGTAGTTTGGCACGCTTTTTTCGTGCTTCATTACCTTACCAGTTTCATGTATGGATCTTCATTTCATCTTGAACAGACTTTGGGGCCAAGAATTGGGTATTTGCCCCTGTTGATACCTGTTATAAAGGCTCATTTCAGCAATGCTCTCCCACCTGGTGTTGACACTGTTTGGTTTGAATGCAAAGGGCTGCCATTAAAATGGTAACATATGCTACCTTCTCCATATATTTCTGATGGTCATTTGCCCATAAGATAAATAATGAAAGTTGAAACGACATGCAATATTTCAACACTCTTCTCTGCCTTTTCTGAAACTTTGTTTTTTTGGCACTCTTAGGTATGTACCAATTGGAGTTCTTTTCGACCTTCTATGTGCAGATCCAGAAAGGCCATGGAATCTAATAGTAAGGCTGGATTTTTCACTTCCATATTTGCTTTGATTTTACTTTCATTTACCTGAATGTTTTGTAATATGTTTTTCTGTCATTTACGTTTTGTTGGTATATTATGACAAACTCTTTTTTATAAGCCACTTATGTTATGTTTTTTATGTTTTTGTTAGCTTGATTTATTACTGTGTACTAAGTACCAACTCTACACCCTTTTGAAGTTTTTTCAGTTTTGACTTAAAGTTTGGACCATATTCTCATAACTCTAGTTACAAGGTTAGCAATTCAGCTGTGCCAATTAGATCAATACAAAATCATGAAAATGTTTTTTTTTTACTGCTAGCTATTCACTTTGTATCTTGCTTTATAGCACTCGTACTTGCATCAATGTTTCAAAGGGTGCTTGCTCATAGTATACTAAGGCTACGGAAAAAGAGCAGCAGCATTGGGTGCATGGGCGACGCCACGTTCAACTTGCATAGTGCCAATGCACCAGGGTAAAAAAAAAAGAAATTAGCTTTACCTGCACTTATATCCACCATATATTTCTACAACATTATATATTTACTTGAGCTGTGCACTATTATGGTCAATCCATAGCTAGCTTCGGCTCTGATTGGGTGATTACGACACTTCACCTTAATTGGGGCAATATGAAACAACAACAGCAACATAGCCTTTTGTCCCAAGCAAGTTGGGGTAGGCTAGAGATGAAACCCAAAAGAAACATGGATAAGAAATTGGGGCAATATGAAAAAAAAATAGACTTAGCATGGGGCAATATGAAAAAAAAAGACTTAGGATTTTTTTAAACCTTTGGATTCTGAAATCATGAAAAATATTTTGCTCCTGTGTGGCCTTTCCTCTTGTTCCATTCCTGTATCCGCTAAACTTATGTATCAAAATCTAGGTTCATTTTAGGGGATATCCCTCAGAAGTTTTGTCACCATGTGAGGGTGAAGATAGTGTGAAGTGGAGCTACATGAATTCGCTGAAAGAGGTTTGTTTTGAGAACCAAAATCATCGCCATATTCTTCCCAATTCCCATCACAAAGCAATAGATTGTAATTCTGTCCCTTTCCTTTTGCAGGCCACCTTCATCATTACTGGGAACAGTAAGAGTGTGATGAACATGTCCCAGGCTGATCAAGTTGCTCTGTGGGAATTTGTCATGAAAGGTATTCTCCAGAAACAACAACATTTCAATTTTTCAGTTGTATTTCTGGCTAGTCAAATGCTCAGAATACCTTTAGTTAGTGCCACATTTTCACTGCCATTGTGTTATTTGTTTTTGTAGGCAACTTAGATGGGTATAAGAATGTCTCCACCAGGCTTAAGCTTGGAACATTTGAGGAGGATGGCTTAGTACGAACAGCCTCTACTGAATGTCAACGTCAACAAAGTTCTGATGAGCCGGAATCTCCTGGATCTGGCAAACCATGTATGCTCTTTTGCTCTGGATTTTCTACTGTAATTCGTGATTGAAAATTCCCATACCGACCAGAAACTGATACGATAAATCGATGCTTATGAAATGTTCATAGCTTCAACTTACATTTCAAGTTATGTAGCAAATTAAGAGATGCCATGCCAAGATATGCCATATATACCCTGCTGGCTCTGATCAATTAATCTATGGTTAGGCAGGGTCCCTGTTCGATTATATGTGCGTGGTGTTCAAGAAGACCTTGAGGACATAGAAGATGCAATGCCTGTTAGTGACTGGGAAAATGTGTCCTATATAAACCGACCATTCGAGATTCGGAAGGTTGAAGGTATGTAGCACTGCTGTGAACATGTATACTATGTGTTGTACAGCTAGTGTAGTTATTTTCCGTTCATTCACTCTATGGCGCAGGCAGAAGCTACATTACCCTGGAGCATGCATTACAAACACTGCTTCCTGAGTTCTTCAGATCAGATCCCCAACATGCAGAGAAACTGGGGTCAGCTGCTGGCGATTCAGATACCACAAGTTCTCAGGAGGCAGAACCAGCTCCGGCAAGTCTGCGAGAGGCGGATATCGCCAAGAAAGCTAAAGTGAAGCTAGTAAGGGTCCAGGGCATTGAACTGGGCATGGACATCCCGTTCCTGTGGGTCGCCAACAACTTGAAGAACCCTGAATACTACCTCCACATCTGTGTATACGTCGGTACCAGAAAACAATAGCTCAAACAGATTAGATGAAAAATGCTAGATACTACGTGTGTAGGAGTGCGTTCCAGAAACAGTTGGCGTTGTTCTTTGCTTAGGTGTTAGACAGTGTTATTCTTTGTACAGATGCTGAAATGGTAACCTCGTCCGTGTTGATGCACGATGATGCAAGAATGGAATTGGATGATGAACGTACGTTTGTTTTCCGACCGATAGATAAACCTGCCCGGAGCAGTTTTTCTATCTTTTTTTTGTGCTGTGAATTTTCTAGAGAAATATGCAGTGCATTAAAAAATCACTTTCAGGACGAGATTAATTTGATGGCTACACATTAACAAAATGTTTTGGAAGGAAGCAAGAGGCATCTCGACGCATCCAAATCACAAAAGAATCGAACCGTGGTTAAAGAAAACACCATCAGAGCTCCTGTTATCAGTTACAAAAGTATCACATATGCCAGCAGCTGCATAGGTAATATTTGCAAAACAAAACGTGCATTACGATTGACGCTATACACAGTAGAGCTTCAGGCATGGTAGAGGTAGAGGCTAATTAAAACGTTTTGCCTGTGATCAGCTGAACTTGAGTATATAACATTTATCTGAGATCAGCTGATGCGCTCCTGCTTAATTGTGTTGATCCCTGGTGCCAGCGCCGCGGTTCTGATTCATGATGGCCTCAAGTCTCCTCCGCTTGGCATTATTTCAGAAGTGCTCTTGAACACCCAACCAATAAAGCACAGACAATAAACTGTGCTTTGCACTCACCTTTCCACAAGTCCCCTGCAGATTCTAACCAGGAACGTGGACTCGTGGTCTCCAACTGGCGTGCTTCCAGTCACACTCCCATAAAAAAACATGCGATAACCCTGAATTTTGCAGACAAATCAAGGTAATAAGCAGCTGGTCAGTACGGTAGAACCCCTATAACATTTTGCTCTGGCGCTGACAAGCGTGCATCCATATTTTCACAGCAAGCAACGTATAAACTAAAACGCTTAGATTTACGGAGCTGAGCTCCTTGCAATATGGTTTGGTTAAAATAAAGACTGATGCCTTAGGGCAGCAAAAGGAATTCCTTTTCAAGTTTTCAGCAACCTTCATCCAAAGCATGCAATAAGCAGAGTATCTTCTTTTACGGCACAAAGTGCACCTAAACATCTCCATTTCCATACATTGCAATATAAATGAACAGGAAAGCAATAGTGTGACTATTCACAGTTCAGCAAACAACATACACAGCTCTCTGCAGACACTAACTATTATGCAGCGTAGAAACAACATTTTGCTGTATACCATCAAACATACTGAAAGCAAGAAAAGATCATCCAGGTTAAAACCAAGAAAATATCCAGATTCCTATTCAGAGTCATCCATAGCACTACATTGCAGTCTTAAAATATTTCAATGGTTGCTAGATAAAGTACATATCGTAATATTACAGTTTATTCAAGCTAAGCTTTGCTATCTGAAGAAGCAAAATGGGGCATCAGGCAGGCATGCAGAGCTGTGGTCAAATGAGAGTAACAGATAAAACAGGGCGCTTGTAAAAGGTCACTCCAGAATGCTTAGGCAGCCTCCACGTTTGGCTCAGCGTCCCCATTATCCTCATCAGGCTCACCATCCTTCTTCTTCACAAAGTCGAATCCATATTCTTCTTCCGAATAGTGCTCCTCGGCGCTTCTGCCAAAGATGAATGGTCTTCTACCCATAGTTGTGAAAGGCATTAGCCCAAAGGCACGCGCAGTTTTGATCTCTCTTGCAATTTTACGCTGAGCTTTCGCGCTTATGCGAGTCTGCGAAGAAGATCAGTTAGTCCAAGACCATGGCAAACCTGTGCTCAATACTTACATGTGCAACAACACTCTTTAGATGGTAGTAAGGTATTAGTTAAACAAGGTAACACATGAAAAAGAACATTGGCGGTGGATTTGCAGACATGAATATAGATGGCATGCATAACTCTTCATTTAATACATGAATTGAATTTATAGTCAAGTCCATGAAAAGATTGACATCCAGCAAGAAGATCTAGGCACAGTGGTGGCAGCAGCAGCAAAGACTCGTCTTTCCAGGAAGAAAAAGTATACAAGGATGGGGTAATGCATTGAGGACACTGGCACTCAAACTCTACATTGCTCTCAAATGAATGATTAAAGACCTAACGCGACAGGATCTGAAATTCCATTAAAAATGCAGGATTATGTTCCCCAAAAAGATCCCCACCATGTATAACAAGTAATGGTTACCTGGCTTCTCTTGATGATAATTCCAGCTTCTGTAAGAAAGTTGGAGAGAAATCTAACATTCTGCAAGGAACAGTTCCAAATATGTTAAAAAATGAAACTGGAGGTAGGTACATTGCATGACCATCAAGTCTATGGCTTTATCGAATTGAAATAAAAAAGTGTGCCAGTTTTAGATCAATATAGACTCATTGTGTTTCTGAAATTCATGTTATTTAGCAGTTTTAGAACTTACAAAGCAGTAGAGCATTACAAAATCCACTACTTGATATAAAATAGAAAATACAGTCAGTTTCCTTATGTTGCCAGGCATCACTCACCCTAAAATCAGCCTTCCTCAAAACCTCCGCTGTAGTTGTTTCAAACTGTGGCCTAGGGGGGTTCTTTGCGGCTGCAGGTCTTTTAAGGTCAAGGTCCTGCACATATTAGAATTGAATGAGAATGAAATATAGCATTACAATAGCAATGACACAAATGATGAAAGCAAATTGTAAATTACATGTGGTATTATTAAGACTAATAGCACCAGCTTTTGGTGGATTTTAATAATTTGGGAAATAACTTACTGGAAAAGCAATTCCATTTTGTTTAGCAAACATCTGCCCAGTAAAAGATACAATTTTGCTATTCAAGGAACAACACACGTACACACTGAATTACTGAATGCTTACACCGGATAACAAAAACCTCAAGAATGCAAAAGATTTTAGATGTCACGAGAATACGTATTGATGAACCAAACTCCCTCTTACCCGAACATCATACCGCCCACCTCGCCTAAAGTCCACATCAGACCTGAAATCAAAATCCTCATCATCCCAGTCCTCACCATCCTCATCACCATCCATTTGGAAATTACGTGCTGCATTACCCAGCACCTCAGTCATTCCATCATTCAAAGAGTCCAAACCACCCCATGACCCAGCGCTGCTCCTGTCGCCAAAACCGCCAATGGATCCAGTGCTGTTACGGTCACCAAAACCACCCATGAACCCAGAGCTGCTCCTGTCGCCGAAACTACCCATGGATCCAGAGCCCATGCCATATCTCTTACTGGTATTCTCAACCCTATCGAGCTTCCGATAGAGTGACCCCTCGTCCGCCCCCTTGCTCCCAAACAGACGCTCTGTGAATTCTTCCGTGGTCTCACCAGTTTCGCCATCCCCTGCGCAACAACAATTGGAACCAGAAGCGTAGCAGCAGCATTATAATCGAGAGATCACAATAGAACAAATTCTTCAATCTCATAACATTACACCTGACGTCACTAGAAATGACTAGTTAAGCATGCGAAGGCTAGGCAACTAATATGTTCAGACCTAGATCTCTAAGACCATTCGATTCACCCTATTGTTACGGCTAAATTGGGACGGGTGGGCAAGTATGAGAACTACGCGCGCCACACGGCACGAAGGTGCGGGAGAGGACAGCTAGGCAACGGCGGGGACGGGAGGATGAGGAGGTGTGGGTGTTCACCGGACTGGTAGGAGCGGCAGAATTCGCTGGCGGCGGGTGGTCGCTTGAAAGGGAGGGCGCTCCGGAGCAAAGCGTGCCGCGGGAGAGATCGTCTCAGCGCCGAGCTCGCCATTGCGCTCGCTAGCGAGTGGTGGCTGCAAAACAACTGAACAATGACCTAGCTGCATGTATGTCCCAATACCAAGAAAAACAATAAACAATAGTTGTACAGAGACACTCTAAGAGACCATTGCGTGAACAGTGATTTGGATACCAGTAAAGAAGTTCAGATTCTAACAAGTTAAGAGATTCTAGCAGTGGCTACTTGGCAATTGACAGTCGATGCAAAGAAACAATTAAAATTCCTGAACATATAAGAGCTTCTATGTGAGCAGACCAATGAGAAATGGGACTTGTCCTAGTATGTAGAGCAAAAATTTGAGCTAGCATAAGTACTAGCTAATAAAGAAAATCGATGCAAGTTTAGTTCGACACGTACATTACTAGCTAATACATTGGTAGCTATATTACTTATTTAAAATTTGAGCTAGCATAAGTACTAGCTAATACATTGGTAGCTATATTATGTAGAGCAAAAATTTGAGCTAGCATAAGTACTAGCTAATACATTGGTAGCTATATTACTTATTTAAAATCAAAACCAACTTATTTAAAATCAAAACCAAGTAAGCCTAACGAGATCGATGAAGCTAAGTTTCTTCTCTGACACACTGCTCATTTCTTGGCTTGTTTTCCGAAGCTAATCTAAAGGAGAGAAATGAAAAGTTGCTGCAAGAAACGGAGGGGATTGGTGGGTTTCCAGTCCCCAAGCCTACACCCGTTCATCCCTCTGAGGTTGCTACCTGGCCGGACTCGACGCGGCGGAGATAGGGGAGGACGATGCGTACCAGACCCTGCGTCGTTGGAGTCGACGGCGGCGGCGGCCACTGCGGAGGATGCCGGGACGGCGGCGGCGCCCACTGCGGAGGACCAGGACGGCGGCGGCGGTGGGGGAGTCGCAGCCCGCAGAGGAGGGAGCCGGGCGAAATTGTCTGCGGTGAGGGAGCCCGCAGAGGAGGAGGAGTCGCAGCCTGCCCAACCCATTCATCACCCAGTGGTTTGCAGCCTATTACAAACTGGGCTTTTTTTAGCACAGGTACAAACTGGGCTGCCCCAGCCAATCCAGCCCGACAGCCGTTTGTGGAGGAGCAATGTTGGTAGGATTTCCGTTAATCCTGACTCCATCCAACTTGATCCACATGTTTAACACGACGTACTCATTAAACATTTTTTATTGAAACAGGAGGGATAATTCCCCTACTGGTTATATATTAAAGCAAAAAAGGTACTGCAATTACAAAAGCAAAACCCCAACAAGGACTCCTTCAAGAAACAAGAAAGAAACAAAAAAGAGAAGAACATCTAGAAAATGTTGTCTACCCATAAAGACATCGCTGTTTTGAGATGTTGTTTTGCTCTTAGTATAACCAGGCAAATTCCTTTCTGAACGATTGCTTCATGATGTCATCGATGGATTGATACTCCTGAATATCAGATCATCTGGCCATCTAGATACACCAGCTCATAGTGATAATTACTTCCATGAAGAAGGGCACTTGGAGTTGGATTTTCAGCATTTCCAAGATGTTGTATGGATCGTGATCTGAAATTTGTAACTGTAGTAAGTCCCAACAAGCTGTTGCAAAAGGATATTGCAGGAACAGGTGTTCTAAGGTCTCCTCAGTCATGGTCATGCATTGTGGGCAGTCATAGGAGGGCAAGATCTTGTTTCTTCTTCTGAGAATGTTTCTTGTACTTAGCCTGTCTTTCAGTAGTAGCCAAAAAATCACTTTATGCTTGGGCTGAACTGCCGATTTCCAAATGCATTTGTAGGATGGATGCATGTGTCTATGTCACATTAGGTGTTTGTAAACCTTTGCAGAAGAGTAGGTAGGATTATTCCAGTTGTATCTCCAAGTGTCATTATCCTAAGTTTCTGGTAGTTGCTCTAGAAATTCTACTAGGGACAAGAGTTGATGAAAAGCTTGTGTTGTCAGAGGTAAGTGAAACAGCTGTTGCACTGTGGTACATGCTTTTGCTTTCTGTACAGAGATTTGCTTGTTCTTGGCAAATGAATAGAGATGAGGCAGTAACATATTGAGTGGCTGTTCTTTCCAAGTGTCCAACCAGAGTTGACATGATCTTCCATTATGAACTGTAATTTGTGCAAGGTCTTTGTAAGGCTGTAAAAGCTTTAGCATGTCCCTCAACCAAAAGGATCCTTTTTTTTATGGTTGAGTAGTCTGTCATTTTTATAATGTAATTCCCAGACTAGATGTACCTATGGAATGTCTGCTTTATTAAGGAATTTGTGCCAGTTCTTCATAAGTAATGCCTGATTATGCTTCTCTAGGTTTAGAACTCCAAGACCTCCTTCAGACTTGGGCAGACAGACCATTTCCCATGCTGCCTTGGGCATTGTTCTTGTATTGATGTTTGAGTTGCCCCAGAGACAGTGCTTTCTATATTTGTCCAGTTGCTTGATGATGGTTTTATGCATCAAGAAGATGCACAAAAAGAAAGTTGGAAGCGATGAGAACACTGCATTTGTCATCTGAAGCCTTCCTGCCTGTGTGAGGTATCTCGAGGTGTTTATGAGCCTTTTTTCACATTTGGATAATAAAGGGCACGAAGTCCTCTAGTTTAGGCTTGTGGAGACTCATTGGTAGTCCGAGGTAAGTGAAAAGGGAAGGCCCCGGTTGTACAAAGTGCTGAGCCAGTGTGTGCAATTGAGAATCATCAATCGACACTGATACCATCATTGAATTTGCATAATTAACTTTCAGATCTGTAGAAATTCCAAATGCTTCAAGAATATTTTTCAACACTGTCAATTGTTGCTGGCAAGCTTCCATGATAATGAGTGTGTCATCGGCGTACTGTAGAATTGGAAAGTCTAAGTTGTGCTGCAAGTCTAATGGCAGTGTCAGCAAGTTGGAGTCTTTAGCTTGATTTAGAAGTGATTGCAGAAGATCTGCACCAAGGACAAATAAAAAGGGAGAGAGTGGATCACTTGCCTGACCCCTCTTAAAAATTTGAATTGCCGATGAATCGTACATCCTTTCAAATTAGCTAGAGTGGCTTGGTCTTCACCTAGTAGTGGCTCGGATTCTGTGAAACATTGACTTGTGTTAGGGGATCGCTAAAGTAGTACCCTCCTCCTCGAACTTTTGGTAGATTACACAAATCGGCAATATAATGCATCATCATAATGCCGTAACCTCATCCTCATGCCTTCTGATTCTGACGGTCGCCTCTCACATGTCAAGGCGATTGATGAACACTTTCCATCTCTACAAAGCCTGCCTATCCTAACTGGTGATTAAAGAAGTAAACAAATAACTAAACTGATTCAAAAAATAACCCTAGCTTGCTATATATAGTATATTTTTCTTAGGAAAAGGAAAAATAAATATATTGAAAATAGTAATAAACCTTTAAATAAAATAGAGGATGTGGCAAAATTTATGACCAACTGGCCGTATTAGTGTCATCAGCATTAACTATCATACCACATCAACAATTTTGCTAACATGGCAAAGTTATTTATGAGGAGAATGTCATAGGATGAGAGAGGATGTCATGGTGATGACACTCCTTCGACACAATTCTCAAGTTTACAATCTTGACAACCATGCGATGACGCTCTCTACTGAGACTAGCCTAAGCTATACTATGCGCACGGCTCCTCTTTTTCCTGAAAGGAGAAAACTAGTTATTACGTACTCCCTCCGTATCGAAATACTTGTCGCCGTTGATTTTTTTTGCAAACTTTGACCATTCGTCTTATTCAAAAAATTATTGTAAATATACGAAAAGATAAGTCAAGCTTAAAATTCATTTGATGATAAACTAGACCATAAATAAAATAAAAAGATATTTGTATAATTTTTTGAATAAGACGAATGGTCAAACATTGCGAAAAAAGTCAATGGCGACAAATGTTTCGATACGGAGGTAGTATATAACAACTAACAACGCACTAAGATTTCAATTCATGCGTGTGAGATAAATGGTTACAGAGCATATATACATAGTACATATACGAGGGGGAGAACAAGGGACGGATGGCGGATGGATAGACTGATCGTGCCCACAGAGTTTCGAATTTGATTGCACCATTGTGTGTCGGTGTTCTACCGTCGATCCTACCGAGGGGTATCCCGAGGTAGTAGAGCTTCAGGTGGGTTTCGCCAAGATCAGGAACGTAAAGGCAAAGAGACTCAGGATTTTAGACAGGTTTGGGCCGCTTAGAAGGCGTAATACCCTACGTCCTGTGTGGTGATTGGTATTGATGAGATCGTGTGTTTTGGAGAGGGTCCCTGCCCAGCCTTATATACACGGCGGGCAGGGTTACAAGGTTGGTTTCGAGTTGAATCCTAACCAATTACTACTCGAAGAGTGCTTTTCAATGCAATTCGAGTAGTTTACAAGTCATACGACTAGTTTCCATAACGAGAAGAGTCCTTGCAGTACTCTACTCGTGTTCTTCACGCCTGGTATGACTCTGTCTGGAGACAATCCATGCGTCCCTGTGGGCCCATGGTCGTACCTCCAACAAGCCCCCAAGCGCTTCATCGTCGAGTATCATCAACTGTCGGTGATATTATCTCCGGCAGTCTTTCACGGGGTAGCCCACGGAAGTGATTTGTAATGCAGGGAAGATCGCAAAGATCGGAAGCAGGATGGTTAGGATGGACAGACACAAGGGTTTATACAGGTTCGGGCCGTCGACTCGACGTAATACCCTACGTCCTGTTTTGGGGTGTTGTATTGCGTGTTTTGGTGATTCGAGTTGGCTCGAGTTGTGGTTGGTTGCTGTCTAGTTGTTTTGGAGGGGGTCCCTGCCCGCCTTATATATCGGGGGGCAGGGTTACAAGTCGGTTTGTATCCGATCCTATCTCTAAGAATTCTTTCCTTCTTTACAATAATTCCTATTCCAACTAGGACTTCTCCTTCCAGATCCTTCCTCCGTGCGCCGACTTGTCCCGCACGTCTTCAGGTCCAGAACGATGAGGTGGGCCGCCCCCTTTTGGTGGGCTGCCAAGCTTGCTCGTGAGGCACCCGGGTACTATATCCCCCACAGTAGCCCCCGAGCACTTCTTGACCGATCGTTGGCTGTAATTGTTCCGTCTTTTCTTGCATGATTCGAGTGCTCCAAGTTGTCTAAGATCTCATCCGAGTGGTTTCGAAGAAGATCCGAGTGGTTTCGAGGAAGATCCGAGTGCATGCTCAGACGTTCCTGAAAACAATTCTTCAATTATAGTCATAGTGAGGGGAAGGAGTGCTCTTTTTCACGACGCGACAGCGAAGTGAATACACTTAGCCCCCGGGCTTTGGGCAATTTTAGTATGAAATTGGCCAAAGGTCTTCAATTTTTACCCATCTGTATCTTGATCTTCAATGGTGTGCACCTCCAGGTGCACCCATTGGGTGTAGCCCCCGAGCCTTGAGCAGAATAGAATATTCTGGTCGAGGGTCAAAAAGCAAAATATTATGAATCTCTTTTTAAACTTAATCCATCAATGGTGTGCACCTCCAGGTGCACCCATTGGGTGTAGCCCCCGAGTCTTGTTACGACTCAGCATGATCGTGTCAAGACTCTGAAAGCCATGAATTCCGACTGATTTTTTCGGCCCTCATGCCTCTGGACATGGATTTTAGATAATCTTTTCCTTCAGAGGCTTTTTTATTTCCCCTTTATAAGGATTTTGTCCTCAAGTTCTTTGAACTCGGCATGACTTCCGAGTCGTGTCCCACGACTCAGCTTGACCATATGGTAAGCCATCTTCTCACAAGATTTATACTTGTCAGCATTTGACCCAGATTTCTGAGTCAATTTTAGCGATAGTATCGCATGCCTTACGTAAAAAATCAATTGCAAGGATGCAATATTAATTGCAAAATCAAGTCTGGTCGTCGACTAATTTTAGCCTCACGACCGAGTGGTTTCTGCCCCTGAACCCTAGCTCAGGAACCCACAAATTTATTATCGTAACAGAACCGAAAGGTCGTGCTATATTTCAGCCCATTTAGGCCCACTACTCCGCAAAGTCCGTTGCGTCCCTAACGGTTGCTTTACGGAAGGCGAAATATCGCGAGATATCGCGACTCCTTACCGCATCTTTGAATTCAAAGCGACGGGACGTGCCTGCGTCGGTTGAGTTCCCGAGACACGCGCCGCGCCGCGCGTGGGAGGAACGGTTCATTCCTTTATAAGCCATCCCCGTCGCATTCTTCTTCCTTTACTTGCCATTTGCCTTCCCCGACGCTCTAGTTCTTCTCCTCGCGCAAGAGCAAAACCCTAGATCCGCTCCCGCAGCTTTCTTCCTCGCTCTTCAGCCCCGCTCGTCGCCATGGCGCCCAAGAGGAAGGAAGGCCCGAAGCGGAAGGAGAGGTCGCCTGCAAGAGCCCGGTCGTCCAAGGCCAAGGCCACCGCCGAGGTCGCCGTGGATCGCGCCGCCGAGTGGAGGGAGTCCATCACCACCACCAGGCGCCTCGAGCAACACGTCATCGACGGCATCCTCCCCGACCAACAAACCGCCGAGTGGCGCGCCGCCGCCGGTGAGTCTTTCCCCACCCCAAACTCTTCTGATTTGGTGGTGTTCGAATCTTTCTTTCTCCGTGGCTTTGGCGTGCCCGCGCATTCTTTCCTCTGCGGGCTGCTGCATTACTATGGGATCAGTCTCTGCGCACTAAATCCCAACTCCATTCTCCATATCGCCATCTTCATCAACCTCTGTGAGGCCTATCTTGGGATAGAGCCTCACTTCAATCTTTTTCTTCATCTTTTTCTTCTTAAACCTTATCCCCGAACCGACTGCCCACAAGTAGTCGGAGGCGCCGGACTCCAACTCCGCGAGGGTCGAACTCGGGAGTATTTTGACATCCCTTTCCTTACCTCCAATAAGGGGTGGCAGTCCGAGTGGTTTTACGTAGGAAACCACTCGCCTGCCATCTCTCCAGAAATTGATTCTCGTCCTGTTCCCTCCCAATCCTGGACCGCTCTTCCCAAGGAGAGCGAAATGGATCAGGTTCGGGAACTCCTGGGTCTTATTTCCCTGTCGGTGATATTATCTCCGTCAGTCTTCCACGGGGTAGCCCACGGAAGTGATTTGTAATGTAGGGAAGATCGCAAAGATCGGAAGCAAGATGGTTAGGATGGACAGACACAGGGGTTTATACAGGTTCGGGCCGTCGACTCGACGTAATACCCTACGTCCTGTTTGGGGTGTTGTATTGCTTGTTGAGATGTGTTCAGATGACGTGAGTTGTTTTGGAGGGGGTCCCTGCCCGCCTTATATATCGGGGGGCAGGGTTACAAGTCGGTTTGTATCCGATCCTATCTCTAAGAATCCTTTCCTTCTTTACAATAATTCCTATTCCAACTAGGATTTCTCCTTCTAGATCCTTCCTCCGTGCGCCGACTTGTCCCGCACGTCTTCAGGTCCAGAACGATGAGGTGGGCCGCCCCCTTTTGGTGGGCTGCCAGGCTTGCTCGTGAGGTACCCGGGTACTATATCCCCCACAGTAGCCCCCGAGCACTTCTTGGCCGATCATTAGCTGTAATTGTTATATCTTTTCTTGCATGATTCGAGTGCTTCAAGATGTCTAAGATCTCATCCGAGTGGTTTCGAAGAAGATCCGAGTGGTTTCAAAGAAGATCCGAGTGATTTCTCAGACGTTCCTGAAAACAATTCTTCAATTACAGTCAAAGTGAGGGGAAGGAGTGCTCTTTTTCACGACGCGACAGCGAAGTGAATACACTTAGCTCCCGAGCTTTGGGCAATTTTAGTATGAAATTGGCCAAAGGTCTTCAACTTTTATCCATCTGTATCTTGATTTTCAATGGTGTGCACCTCCAGGTGCACCCATTGGGTGTAGCCCCCGAGCCTTGAGTAGAATAGAATATTCTGGTCGAGGGTCAAAAATAAATATTATAAATCTCTTTTTGAACTTAATCCATCAATGGTGTGCACCTCCAGGTGCACCCATTGGGTGTAGCCCCCGAGTCTTGTTACGACTCAGCATGATCGTGTCAAGACTCTGAAAGCTATGAATTCCGACTGATTTTTCAGCCCCCATGCCTCTGGACATGGATTTTAGATAATCTTTTCCCTCAGGGGCTTTTTTGTTTCCCCTTTATAAGGATTTTGTCCTCAAGTTCTTTGAACTCGGCATGACTTCCGAGTCGTGTCCCACGACTCAGCTTGACCATATGGTAAGCCATCTTCTCACAAGATTTATACTTGTCAGCATTTGGCCCAGATTGCTGAGTCAATTTAGCGATAGTATCGCATGCCTTACGTAAAAATCAGTTGCGAGGTTGCAATATTAATTGCAAAATCAAGTCTGGTCGTCGACTAATTTTAGCCTCACGACCGAGTGGTTTCTGCCCCTGAACCCTAGCTCAGGAACCCACAGATTTATAATCGTAACAGAACCGAAAGGTCGTGCTATATTTCAGCCCGTTAGGCCCATTATTCCTAAAAGTCCGTTGCGACCTTAACGGTCGCCTTACGGAAGGCGAGATATCGCGAGA
The DNA here is from genome assembly GCA_015476505.1 of Urochloa ruziziensis. Classification (NCBI taxonomy): domain Eukaryota; kingdom Viridiplantae; phylum Streptophyta; class Magnoliopsida; order Poales; family Poaceae; genus Urochloa; species Urochloa ruziziensis. The sequence goes on along the minus strand of CM027123.1, from coordinate 50,222,909 downwards.
TATCGCGATTCCCTATCGCATCTTTGAATTCAAAGCGACGGGACGTGCCTGCGTCGGTTGAGTTCCCGAGACAAGCGCCGCGCCGCGCGCAGGAGGAACGGTTCCTTTCTTTATAAGCCATCCCCGCCGCATTCTTCTTCCTTTACTTGCCATTTGCCTTCCCCGACGCTCCAGTTCCCTTTGCGCCAGAGCAAAAACCCTAGATCTGCTCCCGCACCCTTCTTCCTCGCTCTTCAGCACCAATCACTGCCATGGCGCCCAAGAGGAAGGAAGCCTCGAAGCGGAAGGAGAAGTCACCAGCGAGGGCCCGGTCGTCCAAGGGCAAGGCCGTCGCCGAGGTCGCCGTCGATCGGGCCGCCGAGTGGAGGGAGTCCATCACCTCCACCAGGCGCCTCGAGCAGCACGTCATGGATGGCGTCCTCCCCGATCAACAAACCGCCGAGTGGCGCGCCGCCGCCGGTGAGTCTTTCCCCACCCCAAACTCCTCTGATTTGGTGGTGTTCGAATCTTTTTTTCTTCGTGGTCTTGGCTTGCCCGCGCATTCTTTCCTCCGCGGGCTGCTGCATTACTACGGGATCTGCCTCTGCGCATTGAATCCCAACTCTATCCTTCACATCACCATCTTCATCAACCTCTGTGAGGCCTACCTTGGGATAGAGCCTCACTTCAATCTCTTCATTCATCTTTTTCTTCTTAAGCCTTATCCCCGCACCGACTGCCCACTAGTAGTCGGGGGCGCCGGACTCCAACTCCGCGAGGGTCGAACTCGGGAGTATTTTGACATCCCTTTCCTTACCTCCAATAAGGGGTGGCAGTCCGAGTGGTTTTACGTAGGAAATCACTCGCCTGCCATCTCTCCAGAAATCGATTCTCGTCCTGTCCCCTCCCAATCCTGGACCGCTCTTCCCAAGGAGAGTGAAATGGACCAGGTTCGGGAGCTCCTGGGTCTTATTACCCAGTTGAAGGACAGAGGATTGTCTGCCGTCGGAGTGGCAGCCAACTTCGTTCTACGCCGGGTCCAGCCCCTCAAGCAGCGGGCTCACCCGGCGTATGAATATTACGCCGAGGGGGACAAGCGGCCGTGGCGGACTCGCAGGCCAGGGCGAGGCGTGGAGGTCGCTTACGCGTCTTCGCACAGGAGCTTGAGGAGCTTCGAGAGGCCGCCGCCGCGGTGTGCCGTGGAGTTCGAGGAGGATGGCGCCCAGTCCGCAGTTCGCTGCCCTCCTGAGGTCTCTAGGCTACCGCGTCGTAGGCGGTGAAGAACGCGTTTCTCCTTGCCTCCGCAAGGCTCTTGCTGGTGTCGACGCACTACCTCGTCCAACTCGACGCCCTGGCGACGGGCTACGTCGTCGCCGAGGCCTCGACGATGACGCTTGCGGTGGCCGCGTTCGAGCAGCTGATGCCACGTGGCAAGCGGCCACCGCGCTCGCTACGCTCTTTGCCGACGAGATCCTTCCTGTTCCGGCGAGGGCGACGACGACACTTCTCCAAGCGCAGCCGTCGACGGGATGGCGCTGCTTGAAGAGCTCTGCTTGCGCCGTCGCCTGCGAGGCGAATATGTAATATGTTTAGGATTCTCCATGCTTTTGAACTTATGATACTTTTGAGAGTCTTATATCGGTTTGATCGCGTTAAAATTCGTTAAGTTTACTGTCACTTTGGGTTGTGTGCCTCGAAAAGAATTGGACCAGGTTAGACTATCCCCGCGCACGGAAGAGTTTGGACTGCTCGAGCCCGGGGTGTCGATGGGGAACGCCGTATCCCAAGGCGTAGGCTTTTTCCCTCGCATCGACACTCTTGGGCTTCCAGCAGCCGCGCATCCGCCCCGCCGCGAGTACTTAAATGTTCAGGGGTGACAAAAGGGGGATGCCGTATCCCGGAGGCGTAAGCTATCCCACGACATTGCCACCCCTTTGCCTTAGCCATTGACGCCCAACTTTCGTTACTTCTTCGTACACACAATCAGTACGCGACAGAGCGATGAAAACTTGTAGAAAATTGCGAGAAAAACGAGTGGCGAGGGGTAGAGCGTTTGCTCCCCAGGGTTGTGTGCCCTGTGGTAGCCCCCGAGGGAGTTTTTGTCTTCGTGCGAGGCGAAGAAAGAACTCCCTGCCCCGTGCGTAGAAAATCGTGATTGAAATGATGGATCGTCGAAGAATCCGTAGGGTAGAAGGGTAGCTTAGCTTTTTTGTCGAGGCGGCGCAGGTGATGCGACGGATGCCTGGCTACGCTGCGTCTGCGATGGCGATGCGATGGGTGCCTGGCATCCACCGTCTCGTCTTGTCACGGGCGTCCCGTCATTCTGTAAGTGTACAGGGCGTTCAACGAGGGCTGCGGCCTCGATATGCGGGCCGCTCGCTGAGCGGAGGCGTGCGGCGAGGACTGCGGCCTCGACTTGCGTGCTGCTCGCTGAGCGGAGGGCGTGCCGCAAGGGCTACGGCCTCGACTTGCGTGCCGCTCGCATGACGCGGAGGCGTGCCGCGAGGGCTGCGGCCCTCGACTTGCGTGCCGCTCGCTGACGATGGCGTGTAGCGAGGGCTGCGCCTCGACTTGCGTGCCGCTCGCTGAGCTATGGCGTGCTGCAAGGGCTGCGGCCCTCGACTCGAGCGCCGTTCGCTAAGCTCTGACTCCGTCCGCTCCGTCCTTTTGGTGGAAACAGCGGCCCCGTGATCTTGACCGTGGTGCCCGTCCCCGCCAGACAGCCACGCGTCGAGCGCGTCTCCCTTCTGAGGGACGCTCGCCTCTGTCGCGCTGTCCTCTCGCCGGGGGGCCCCCTTAGGGGTCTGTCCGCAGAGGATCGGGCGCATGCCGCGAGATGGGGCCTAGGGTGCGGTCGCTATAAATAGACTCGACCATGACGGCAAAGGTCACAAGTGTTGTGAGCCTTTCACGAGTTTCATGGGTGTAGAGTTAAGAACTGCAGGGTGGGGTGGAGCTCGCCCTCCTGACTTAGCTCGAGGGTGGGCGGAGCTTTGGTGTTAGAAGAATGCTAGCGAGGTGGGAGGCAAATGAAGGAGAAAAGGTGCCGGCTGCACCTGCCTGTTGGCAACCGCTGCATCATCTTTCGGCTCGGGCCGGTTGATGCTCGGACAGCGGTTGTCCCCGTCGGGAACCGGCGCCTCGTCTTCCAGCTCGAGCTGGACGGCGTTCAGGCGATGGTTGAACGAGGCAGGTGCTTCGGTCACCCGTCCACGGCGTCCGGTGACGGCGCGCTTTGGTGGCAGAGTGGTCTTGCTTCCGGGTGCGCGCCGCGTCTTGATAGGTGGGCGTCGCAGCCGGCGTTGCGCCACTCAGGACCTCGACCTGTTGGTGAAGGCCGCTTCACCAACCGGGGCGCGCGTAGCGACCTGGAGGTCGACGAGGTTCTTTGAACCTTTGCCGCGCCGGCCGTGGAGAACTCCCGTTTTGCCCCGGCGCGTGCGACCATGCTGGTGTTAGAAGAAAACTAGCGATGTTCCTAGTCGGTCTAGGGTCGCCAGTGTTGAGAAATGGGCATGGCTACACGCGTCTTTTGGCCGCGAAGGAGCGGCTTTGTGTGTTGTTTGTTGTACACGACCGTTCGCCGGTCATGTGTCTTATGGCAATAAAGAGCTTCCTTCATCCACTAGAGTGGCGTTCCGCCCCCCATTTTTGTGAAACGAGCGATAACTTCAGTGTTTAAGCTGCACACGATTTTCATTATTACTAAGGAGTCGCATGAGCTGTTACATGGGAAAGCACGAGGGGCCTAAGGATAGAAACGACGCAGTTGCTGGATGTTCCAGGCGTTAGCGAAGACTTCACCCTTCTCGTTGGCTAGTTTGTACGTGCCCGGCTTCAGGACCTCGGCGATGATGTAGGGCCCTCCCACGGAGGGGTGAACTTGTGGCGCCCTCGATTGTCTTGTCGTAGCCTAAGGACCAGATCTCCCTTGCTGAAGTCGCGGCGTCGCACCTTCCGCGCTTGGTACTGGCGAAGCGTCTGTTGATATCTTGCCGAGTTCAATAGCGCAACGTCGCGTGCCTCGTCCACGCAGTCGAGGGAGTCTCGCCGAGCTTGCTGGTTTGCTTCATCTTGATACGCCCTGAGCCTTGGGGATCCGTACTCCAGATCCGTGGGCAAGATTGCCTCGGCGCCGTATACCAGAAAGAACGGGGTGAAACCCGTGGCTCTGCTCGGGGTAGTTCTAAGGCTCCAGACGACCGAGGGTACTTCGTCTATCCACTTGCGGCCAAACTTGTTCAGCTTGTTGAAGATTCTCGGCTTCAACCCTTGCAGTATCATGCCGTTGGCTCGTTCCACCTGGCCATTTGTTTGGGGATGCGCGACGGCCGACCAATCCACGCGGATGTGGTTGCGGTCGCAGAACTCCAAGAACTTCTTGCCAGTGAACTGGGTGCCATTGTCAGTGATTATCGAGTTCGGCACTCCAAACCTGTGGATTATGTCGTCGAAGAACTGTACCGCTTGCTCGGATCGGATGTTCGTAACGGGCCGGACTTCGACCCACTTCGAGAACTTGTCAATGGCAACCAGTAGGTGGGTAAAGCCCCCGGGCGCTTTTGGCAGCGGACCCACAAGATCCAACCCCCATACGGCGAAGGGCCACGTGATGGGGATGGTTTGTAGCTCATGCGCCGGGAGGTGTGTCTTGCGGGCATAGAACTGGCACCCTTCACAAGTGCGCACGACCTCTATCGCGTCGGCAACCGCCGTGGGCCAATAGAACCCCTGTCGAAAGGCGTTGCCCACGAGGGTTCGGGCTGCCGCGTGATGCCCGCACGCTCCTGCATGGATGTCTTGTATCAACTGTCGTCCGGCGGGAATGGGAAGGCAGCGCAGCATCACCCCAGAAGGGCTGCGCTTGTACAGCTCGCCGTCGACCATGGCGAACGACTTTGCTCGTCTGGCGATGCGTCGTGCCTCGGTTCGATCCGAGGGCAGCGTGCCGCGGTCGATCCAGTCTACGTATTGGCGACGCCAGTCCTGTGTGGTGGGGGACCCGTCGATCTCCATTGCCTCTCGCTCCTCAGACGGCGGTGTCTTCGGTTGGGGGGTCTCGACGCCTGGTGTCGAGGGGTCCTCGTCCATTGGCTCGACGTGGGCATCCCTCGAGGACGTTTCCGACGCCGCGTCCGGACGTAGGGGCTCGATGGAGGGTCTCGAGCAGTCGCGGGCGAAGACGTTCGGGGGAATGGTGGTTCGCCCCGATGCTATCTTGGCCAACTCGTCCGCTTCTTCATTGTATTTGCGCGCGATGTGGTTGAGTTCAAGGCCGAGGAATTTGTCTTCGAGGCGCCGCACTGCGTGGCAGTACGCTTCCATCTTCTCGTCATGGCAGCTCGAGTTCTTCATCACTTGGTCGACGACTAGCTGTGAGTCCCCTCTGATGTCGAGGCGTTTGATGCCCAGCTCGAGGGCGATTCGGAGCCCACTGAGGAGGGCTTCGTACTCTGCCATGTTGTTGGAGGCGGGGAAGTGCAGCCGTACCGCATAGCGCATGTGTTCTCCATGAGGTGAAATGAAAAGCAGCCCCGCCCCTGCTCCGGTCTTCATCACGGATCCGTCGAAGTACATAGTCCAACACTCTGCCTGTATCTGGGGCGGGGGGTAGTTGAACATCCGTCCACTCGGCGACAAAATCCGCGAGAACCTGGGACTTGATGGCTTTGCGTGGTGCGTACGTGAGCGTTTCGCCCATCAGTTCCACCGACCATTTGATAATCCTTCCAGACGCGTCCTGGTTGCGGACTACCTCTCCCAAGGGGAACGACGAGACCACGATCACGGGGTGCGCCTCGAAGTAGTGTCTTAGTTTCCTTCGAGCCAGCACGACCGCGTACAACAGCTTTTGGATCTGCGGGTACCGCGTCTTGGTTTCCGATAATACCTCGCTGATATAGTACACGGGTCGTTGTACCGGCAATGCATGGCCTTCTTCTTCTCTCTCCACAACGATGACCGCACTAACCACTTGGGTCGTCGCGGCCACGTATAGGTAGAGTGTTTCCCCGTCCCTTGGTGGCGTAAGGATGGGTGAACTCGAGAGTGACGCGACGAGCTTGTCGAGAGCTTCCTGCGCCTCTGGGGTCCAGGAGAAACGTTCGTGTTTCCTCAGGAGCCGGTACAGAGGTAAACCCTTCTCCCCTAGCCGGGCTATAAAGCGACTGAGCGACGCTAAGCACCCCAGGACCCGCTGGACTCCTTTCAAGTCTCGAATCGGGCCCATCCGTTCGAGGGCAGCGACCTTCTCGGGGTTGGGTTCGATGCCTCGCTGGGAGACTATGAAACCCAACAACATGCCTCGCGGCACTCCGAAAACGCACTTCTCCGGATTGAGCTTTACACCGGCGGCCCGGAGCGCTTCAAAAGCGGCTCGCAGATCGTCGACCAAGTTGTCCGCCCTCTTGGATTTTACGACGATGTCATCGACATATGCTTCCACGGTGCGCCCGATCTGGTCTCCGAAGACCCGAAGCATACATCGCTGATACGTGGCCCCTGCGTTTCGAAGCCCAAATGGCATCGTAGTGTAGCAGTATATGCCGAAAGGGGTGATGAAAGAAGTCGCGAGTTGGTCGGATTCTTTCATCTTTATTTGGTGGTAACCGGAATACGCATCAAGGAAGCAAAGGAGTTCACACCCCGCGGTGGAATCTACGATTTGATCGATTCGTGGCAAAGGAAAAGGAACTTTGGGACATGCTTTATTTAAACCAGTATAATCTACGCACATCCGCCATTTCCCATTCTTTTTCATAACTAGTACAGGATTAGCTAGCCACACGGGATGAAAAACCTCCTTGATGAATCCGGCCTCCAAGAGCTTGCGCAGCTCCTCTCCAATCGCTCGACGCTTCTGCTCGTCGAAGCGCCGAAGGCGTTGGCACACCGGCCTGGAGTTGGGCTGGATGTCAAGGGAGTGCTCGGCGACCTCCCTCGGTATGCCGGGCATATCCGAGGGGCTCCACGCGAAGATGTCGGCGTTGGCGCGGAGGAAGTCGACGAGCACCACTTCCTATTTGTGGTCGAGGGTGGAGCTGACCTTCAATGTCTTGTCGTCAGGGTTGCTGGGGTCGAGAGGTACGTCCTTAGTCTGCTCGGCTGGCTCGAAGCTGCCAACGTGCTTTGGCGCGGGGTTGTCGATCTCGTGAACTATCTCCTCCAGACGAGCCACACACGCTTCATCTTCAGCGAGTGCCTCGGCGTGTTCGACGCACTCGACATCGCACTCGTAGGCGTGCTCGAACGAGGCCCCCACGGTGATGACTCCCTTCGGGCCCGGCATCTTCAGCTTGAGGTAGGTGTAGTTTGGGATGGCCATGAACTTGGCGTAACATGGCCGCCCGAGAATGGCGTGGTAGGCGCCCCGAAACCCCACCACCTCGAAGGTGAGGACTTCCTTGCGGAAGTTGTCCGGCGTCCCGAAGTAGACCGGCAGGTCGATCTGTCCGAGGGGCTGAACCCGCTTCCCCGGAGCGACGCCGTGGAACGGCGCCTTGCTTGGGCGCAGCTGGTCCCTGCTGATCCCCAGGAGCTCCAGGGTGGGGGCGTACATGATGTTGAGGCTGCTGCCTCCGTCCATGAGCACCTTGGAGAAGCGTGTATTGCCGATGACGGGGTCGACGACGAGCGGGTATTGCCCCGGATTCGGAATGAAATCGGGATGATCCTCCCTGCTGAAGGAGATGGTTTCCTCTGACCAATCGAGGTACTTCGGGGCCGCCCGGTGCACCGCTAGAACCTCCCGTCGTTCGCGCTTGCGTTGCCGAGGCGTCATGTTGGTCGTGGGCCCCCCGAAGATGAAGAACACATTCTCCACCTGGGGGAATCCACCCTTGTCCTTGCCGTCGGCGTCTCCCTTGTCGTTGTCGTTCTTTGCGGCCACGCGGTTGTAGTACTTCTTCAGCATCTCGCACTGCTCGAGGGTGTGAGTGACCGGGCCCCTGTGGTATGGGCATGGCTTCTTGAGCATGTCGTCGAAGACCCCCGGGCCTCGAGGCTGACCCCCTGGGCCCTTGCGGGCGGGGTCCGCCGCGAGGGCTTCGTCGGAGTCGTCGTCTGGCTCTGGTACTCGTGGCACCTGCTGCGCCTTCTTCCCTTTCTTCCCCTGCTTCATCTTCTTGGCGGGGGCTTTAGGCTTGCTTCCCTCCACGGGCGTTCCTTCCACGTGTTTCCCCTTCTTGTCGACGAAGTTGGCGCCCTCTGCCTCCTCGCCGGAGGCGTACCGCGTGGCGATGTCGAACAACCCACTAACGGTAGTGGGGGGCTTTCGTCCAAGTTTGCGCACCAGGCCTCGATTTGTCGTGCCCAGGAGGAAGGCGTGAAGCACCTCTGAGTCTCCGACGTTCGGAAGGTCTGTGCAGCATTTGGAGAAGCGACGAACGTAATCCCGCAGGGATTCGCCGGGCTTCTGGCGACATTGCCGAAGGTCCCAGGGGTTCCCCGGGCGTACGTACGTGCCCTGGAAGTTGCCCACGAAGGTGTTTACAAGGTCGTTCCAGTCATGGATCTGGTTCGGGGGCAGCTGCTCCAGCCACGCTCGCGCCGAGTCCGCGAGATGGAGGGGCAGGTTGCGGATGATGACTTCGTCGCTGGACGCACCACCCAGCGTGCACGCCAGGCGGTAATCGTTGAGCCAGACTCGAGGGTCGGTCTCCCCAGAGTATTTGACGATGGTGGTCGGTTGCCGGAATCGCGGAGGTATCGGCGCCGTCCGGATTTCGCGACTGAACACCCGCGTACCAGGAGGCTCTGGCGACGGGCTCTTGTCTTCCCGGCTGTCGTAGCGGCCTCCACGTCGAGCGTGGTACCCCTGGCCGGTGGTGGCGTCGAGCTTCCTTTTGTTAAGGATGTGACGGGCGTCGTCTTTGCCGGCACGCGTGTCCAGCATGCGCTCCTTTACAGGAGCTTTCGCCGGGCTCTTGAGAGGAGTGCGTACCGATTCCGCCCGGTCTTGCGCTCCACCCACGACTCCCGTACTGTCGGAGCATCTCATACGTGACGCGGAGCTCTCGGCCTGTTGTACTGCGGCCTGTTCGATTAGAACTTGCGCCTCGCGGCGCAGGTTGCGGCCCTGCGGCGTTGATGGCTCCGGCATCGCTCGTATCAGCGTAGCCGCGGCGATTAACTTCTGACTAGTCCTGGCGAGGGCCAGGGGATCTTCCCCGGGGTCGTCGGCCATGATTCGCGCCTGCGCGGTGCGTGCCACCTCCTGCGCGAAGTTGCTGGGCCCTGGTCGCCCCGTTTCGAGGGCCGCGCGCAGCCGTCGAACTTGGCGTCGCTCTTCTTCGAGGCTGGCCTCGAGTTCGCGCACCTGGATCAGCTGGGCTTGAATCAGCGCGGCGTCTCCGGTCGTGGGGGGTGCTGACCGTCGGGGTGCCGCGCTTCCCACGGGTTCTCGCGCGGGTTCTCGCGGCGCGATGATGCCATTGTCCTCCGTGTCCGGCTCGATCACTGCCGCGACAAAACACTCCCGCGTGGGGTCGTGATCCTCTGTGCTCGAGTCATCAGAGTAGTCGAAGCAGTAGTCCGCCGCGGCCTGGAACGCCACGAAAGCCTCGTAGTCACGGAGTTCGAGATATTCCCACTCCGGGTCCTCCTGCGAAGCCTCGTCATCACTTGTGCCGAGGTATGAGTCGCCCGGCGAGGTCGCGATGAGGTTCCGGATCGAGAGCAAGTGATGTCCAGCGAGATCGTCGTAGGCGTCCATCGCCGTGCTGATGGATGACGAGTACGCCATGCCCGCTCCACGCATCCCATACGGGAAACGCGGCGGCTCGGCCTCGCCCTCCTCGTTCGGACGCGTGGCCGGAGGTGCAGGCGTTGTCATGGCCTTCGTCCCTTCAGCAAGGGTGCCTTCGCTGAAGTCGACGTCGTCCAGACGACGTGCGCGCGCAACCCGGCGCCGCTCCATGCGTGCTTGCCGTGAACGTTGCCCTGAGCGCCTCCTGCGCCTGGGCGTCGGTGGCAGCGGAGGGCTTGTCGTGGCGGTCGTGGTCGTGGTGGCCGCATCCCCTGGGAGGAGCCGCATGAGATAACCGTTGCCGGTTGCCTCAAACCCCAGGCTCCCGAACCAGATAGTGAATCCGGCCGGGAGCGGGTCGGATGAACCGTAGGAGCAACGGTCGACGAGGCGCTCGGTACGGATCACCATCGAGAGAACTTGGTGGGTCAAGGAGTTGATCACAGCGCGATTTCCCCCTACCTGGCGCGCCACTGTCGGTGCCGGAACCGCGCGGGGCTCCAATCACCTGCAGAAAAGTGCGCTGTGTCCCGTCTCTCGATGGTCGATGCAAGGGCAATATGATGACGCGAGGTTTATCCTGGTTCCGATCTATCGATCGTACGTCCAGCAGGGTGTGCTCGCGCACTTGTATTGCCTCGCACCGGGGGTGCTCGCAGTAGGGGGGCTACAAGCTTGGCGGGAGAGGAAGATGAGCCTCCAGGTCCCTTAGAACGAATGAGAGTCGTGTTCTTGTTTGAACTAAGAAGTGAGTGTGTGAATCAGTCTCTGGTCGGTCCTTTGTTCCGTGGGGCTGCCTCCTCCTTTTATAGCTCAAAGAGGGGCAGTTACAAACAGTAGGAGGACAGTACTTAGTACAGTGTCGGCGTACGACGGGGCGTGACCTCGGGCGTGACCTTTGTCTTGGCTTGTGTTGTCGGATTAGGCGACTCCCCGGCGTATGGCGTTCTGGCGAAAGACGCGACGTTCCCTGTACATGACGTGCGCTCCTTATGCTTCTGATTTTATGGGTCGGTGTGGGTCGTCATCATCAAGTACAGCAGCCCACGGGCCCGTTCGAGGGTTCCCTCTATTCGTTCGAGGGGTCCCCGTACCGGAGTTGGTAGAACGGGGGAGCGTGACAGTACAGGGCTGTCACATCGCTCGGGCCCGTGACGCCACACAGGTTCACCACGCTGCATGACGCAGAGGATGACCGCAGGGGGTCAGATGATGACCGCACGGTGTCGGAAATGACCGCACGGGGTCAGGGGTTGGCGGAGATGACCGGGGATGGGCTAATGATTCGCTGCTTGACTTCCTTGCCCCGGACCGCGCAGAGCCATTTAATGCCCTTGTCCGCGGGTAGGTGAGCCGTCAGCGGGCCCTCGAGCGAGGGGCCTCGAGCGAGGCGGAGTTGGGCATCGGGAGCGGCCTCCGGGCCTCGAGCGAGAAGTCTCGAGCGAGGCGGAGTTCCGCCTCGCTCGAGGGGGGCAGGATACCCTCGAGCTTGACAGCAGATCGAGGCTTCCACACTTGTTTTTTGCTTGGTTAATAGGTTCCGGCGGTTTAGTTGGTGATTATCGCTGTTTTAGGGCCTCTCCCAGGATTGGCACCGACACCAAGAACCTACCATATTGATAAATATGATTAAGATTATCGAGTACTGAAGTTTTATTTCTCACCCGACAACTAGAAATTTTCTGTGGTAAAAATAGTTCCTTATGTTTAAATAGTTCATTTTACCTTTGACTACATTTGGCATAGCCAATATCTAAATGCTCACAAAACTGTCGGTTCTAGCATCTTGCTAGCATAAATGCTTACAAAAACCATTGTTCCTAGTATCTTGGGCGATTCCTTTTTTTGAAATAAATGGGCAATTCTTTTCACTATTCACTACGGAGTATATAAGTAGCACACACTACAGACCATTTATACAGCTTGACAATTTTATTATAACTTATACTAGTAGTGTAGAAATTGCAGTATTGCTCATCAGGTACATCACATATGTACTCCCTCCGTCCCTAAAAGAGTGTCTTTCTCACTTCCCGAGAAATTATTTTAATTAATTTTATATTAAAAAATATTAATATTTATGATACATAATTAGTACCATTGGGAAGATCTTTTAGTCTAGTTTTTTAACAAATTTATTTGAAGATACAAATGTTGTACGTATTTTCTACAAATCGAGTCAAACTTGTGACACGCACACCCAAAACGACACTCTTTTAGGACGGAGGGAGTACCTTCCTAGGCCGCGTGAATTTGGAGCCACAAGAGGCGCTCTCCAGTTTTAGACGTATCTACATGTGACGCGTGTATTCAACCTATACTTTTTTTACGTACGTTCGTACAACCCAGAGCATCATATCCTTCCTTTCCATGGGCCTTGAAGTCTGCTTTTCTATTGGGTCGTTTAATTGCTGCGGCTTCCTGTTGGGCTTGATTTTTTCATGTGCATCGTCCATGTCCCTTTGATATTTGGGAGTCCTATGGTTGGCCCATGTATACGTCTGTGCTTCCTAGGCCTGTATGGCGCCATAGGTGTGGCCCATCTCTTTAACAAGTAAATTAACATTAATACCCAATTTATATATCTACACTCATGGGCACCAACAAAACGAGAGCCTCTCACTCCATCAAGTTATTGTGCACGCGTTTTAGTATTGCTTTCTAACGTGTGTACTTTGCTTGTTGGATTTTTTTACCGTTTGCCGCTTTTAAGGCTATTTTGTTCTCACATTTTCTTGAGGCCATCGAAATCTGTTCTGGTTCCTGTTGGGCTCTACCTTCCGTGCAGGCTCTCGGTGTCTCCGCAACAATTCCCTGACCAGTGGAAACTTCAACCTACCGTAGTCTAATCTTTTTTCCCTATAGGAAATATACCTATCTTTAGACGTTCATAGGTCCTAGCCAGCGACCGGGATGCCGCATACGCGGTACCACGGGCATCACCGCACACCCACCCGCGCACAAAAGAAGCCGCCCGTCAACGGTGCTGGTGGGCCCTGGAGCACGTGCATGGGCCTGGATCAGCGCGCACATGCAGCTCACGGACGAGCCGGCGCCCGGAGCAGCCGTGCATGCAGTAAGTTTGTTTCTCATTTTTTAATTATTTTTTCTTCCGTTTCTATTTTTGATCTGCAGTTTATTTTTTCTTTTGTTTTTCTTTTTTCTTTCTTTTGTATATTTTTTACTTATTTCTCTCCCGTAGTGGACTGAATTTATTTTTTTCTTATATGAAGATAATTTAAGTAGTATAATTTGTTTTCACATGTGTATATTTTAGTTACAAGAGTTATATAATTTTTTCTAAGTGTATATTTTATGTTTTATTTCTTCTATACATTTTTTCTCATGTATAATATTCTGTTTCACAAATTTTGATACATGTTTCACATGTTAAAATTTATGTTCCTTCTATATGATATTTTTATTCCTCAAGGTTGGATTATTTGTTCTGGTTAATCTAAACATAGTCAAGTGTGGTCTTGTTTCTTGGTTTTTTCTTCTTTTTATTTTTTTTCCTTTTTTATTTTTATCGCCTATTTATTTCTTCTTTTGTTTTTATTTTTTTATTTCTCCTATTTAATTTTTACTTTTTCTCTTCTATAGCGTGTCTGATTTTAATTTTCTTATATGAAGATAATTTGAGTAGCTTATTTCACATGTATATATTTTTTCAAGAGTTATATAATTTGTTTCAAGTATATATTTTTATATTTCATAAGTTTACACTATTATATTTCTTCTATATATTTTTTCTCTTGTATAATATTTTGCTCCAGGTTAACTTACTTCTATTGCATGAATTTAGATATTTGTTCCACATGTTAAATTTTATGTTCTTTCTATACGATATTGTGTTGTTCCGCAAGGCTAGTTATTTGTTCTGGTTGCTAAGATCAGATGAATTGATTTTCCTATTTTAAAAAATCTTCTAGCTTTTTAAACTTTAAACATTGTCAACTGTGGTCTTATTTTGAAGACCCCGTGATAAGAAACCTATTGTTCAATCGGAATTTGATTTTGATAACTGGTTTATGAGATATAAATTTTTTAAAATTTCTATCTTTGTGGAGCCCACGAACATCACGTGGAAGTCTTCTTCTTTTTTAATAAAGGCAGGAGCACTGCCACTGCCATATCATATAAGGTTATATATTTGTTCTAAGTATATAATATTTTTGTTCCTTCTGTATATATATGTGTTCCAAGTGTATAATATTTTTGTTCCTCCTGTATATATTTTTGTTTCAAATGTATAATATTTTTGTCCTCTTGTATATATTGTTCTGCGTGTTAAAATTTATGTTCCTTTTCGTACTATATTTTGTGTTCCCCATGTTAAAGATTTATGTTCCTTCTGTACAATATTTTGTTCCTTCCATATGATATATTTTGTTCTCCGTTTTTTATGATTTGTTTCATTTTAACTTACTTTTATTTGATAATATTCTTTTTCACTAGATGATTTGTTCCACATGTTAAGATTTATGTTCCTCTTATACAATTTTTTTGTTCCGCATGGTCACATGATAAGTTTTGGTTGTTAAAATTGGATGAACCGGTCTTTTTTAAAAAAAGTGTTCTATATTTTTTTAATCTAAACATAGTCAAGTGTAGTCTAGTTCTGAAGATTTCGTTGAAAGAAATACATTGGTGCAATCGAAATTTGATTTGGAGAACAAATTCATGCCGTCCATGCGCGTGGTTGCGGGTGCTGCATCCACGTTAGAGGGCATGCCGTGCATGCGCGTCCGAGCCTAGCTGTGGACGTACAACATGCGAAAAAGTCCTAGCTGCGGATGTATAGAACTTGTGGCCTCATGTGTCGGACCAATGGGTCCGACAATATTTGACAAAGGACGATTGACGAAACAAAAATTTCGTCGTCCTATTTGGTATAGATTACATGGTATTTCTTTGTATGCTTTTTGAGTTTATCTTTCAGATACAACTTTGTCCATCTTCTATTTATGTATCTGTCTGGTATCAGTTATGTGAGTCTAAAAATATGGCAACATAGAATTTTGTCCTGATCAAACTTGAAACATATGCAGTCGAACATACATGTAATGTAGTCAACATCAACAGTAAATAAGTCTCTGTAGAATATATTTGTACTGTCAACATCATTCCTTTGCTAGCAAATATTTATCCAATAGCAGTCATGTAGTACCAACGTACGTTGATTTATAAAAATGTCAGAATAATAGTCAAACGGCTGGCGACCTAATTAATATTCCCAAACGGCCTACTCCCTCCGTTCCAAAATAGATGACGTTATGGGATGCGTGCCGGTCAAACTTTCTCAACTTTGACTAGATTTGTAGAAAAAACGTGCAACATTTTCATCTCCAAATAAAT
Source organism: Urochloa ruziziensis (assembly GCA_015476505.1). Lineage (NCBI taxonomy): Eukaryota > Viridiplantae > Streptophyta > Magnoliopsida > Poales > Poaceae > Urochloa > Urochloa ruziziensis. The sequence continues at coordinate 50,207,827 of CM027123.1, read as the reverse complement.
TTGTTAAAAAACTAGACTTAAAGATCTTTTCAATGATACTAATTACTTAGCATAAATATTTATATATCTTAATATATAATTGCCGATATTTTGAAAATGTTGACTTCTCGGGAAGCGAGAATGACATCTATTTTGGAACGGAGGGAGTATGAGCTAATCTTCCAAAACGGCCTGCGTAGGAAACGGTCCAAAACAGCCCGCGAAGGAACTCTTCTTCCGACTAGTGTGGCAGGAAGCTTCGTACCGGAAAAAAAAAGAAACAGGAAGCGGTGTCTGGGCGTGTGGTGACTTCGGTTGCGGGAAGCGGAGGTAGGTCCGTGAGGGGTGTGCGGGGACGGCTGGCGCACCGCACGTGCGCCAGCCAGTTGCTCCCGCCAGCGACGGCAACAATTTAGTAGACTACAGTACGTCCTGCCTACTTCATGTCACTTTTCATAAGTAAAAAAAAATGCACTGTCCATAAAATTTCTTTTACTTCAACACTACATGTCACGCTACCATGTTCCCACGCTTGAGCAGCTCAACATGGTGGAAACCCCGTGTCTCGACGCCAGCTGCTCCGTTCGTGTCTCACGAAGAAATCGAACTCTGATAATCGGCCACCTCACAAGCTCGCTTTCTACAATCTACACTCCTCTGTTTTACGCCCCATGTGCAATACATGTCCAATTCTCCTGTGAAATACTTGTCCTTCATTCATTACTTATCAATATGGTATATGAGTACACGAGCATGTAGAGTAGGCACGCGCGGCGAAGCGCGCATCCCGTCCTAGTGTTTTGTAAGTATCATCGAATCCGAATACGATAACAATATGAGCCAAAGCCTTATACTACGGCGGGCCCCACATGTCAGTCAGCGAAAAGGAAACAAAAAATCAACTGCAAAATGTGAAAACAAACAAGAGCGAAACCAGAATCAGCCGCCAAGCGCCAAGACCGCAAGACGCCGCCCCCAGCCCCCTGCTGACCGCCGCGCAAACCCCTAAACCCTAGCCGCACCAGACTCTCCCCTCCTTCCCCGGCGGCGGCGGCTGCGGCGGGCGGCCACCAGTATCGGACGAGGAGAAGCGCCGTGTAGACAAGTTTGGCAAAGATGCCTCTGGGGCAGCGCGCGGGGGACAAGAGCGACTCCCGCTACTGCGGGGTGGAGGTGCTCGACTTCCCCGCCGGCGAGGGCCTCCCCGCCGTCCTCAACCACTCCCTCGCCTCCGCCTTCGACTTCATCCTCGCCCCTCTGGTGAGTACCGCGCTGCTGCCACTACCACCAGCTGCCTTCCTCCCCTGCTCTCTCTGACGTGCTCTGTTTTGCGCTGCAGGTCGACCCCAACTACCGGCCCACGCCAGGCGCCGTTCTGCCCGTGTCGGCGTCGGACCTCGTCCTCGGCCCGGCGCAGTGGAGCAACCACGTCGTCGGGAAGATCAGCGAGTGGATCGATTTGGATGCGGAGGACGAGGGGCTCCGGCTGGACTCCGAGCTCACGCTGAAGCAGGAGATCGCGTGGGCGTCTCACCTCTCACTGCAGGTTCAGTGGTCTCATTGCAATGTTCATAATTGATTCACTCCTTAGTTTGACACCAGCCATTGATCCTTACGAAATTGAAGACTTAATCGGGGTGATACATTGCCTTCAAGGTTTCAAAATTCAAAATTGCTGTAAAGAAAAAATCCAATTTTTTTCTGAGGGCTAGTAATTGGCTGTTGGTCTGGTCACATCTGATATCTCTTTCATACTTTTAACAACTTTTAAGTTACAAGAGCATTCAATATCCAAGGCGACAAAAACAACCTAAAGTGGAATATTCCCACTGCCATCACTTGCTCCCAGCTCCAGACAGCAGCCTGTGGGCCGCCCCTGGTATTTAAAACCTCATTGCCATAGCATAATAATTCTCCTCTGATTTGTTTTATGGTGATTCTTCCCAATTTGCCATCATCTTGCAAGCACTAGAAACATGGATAGTCCCATTCCATCTTCCAGTACAGAATCTCAGGGTTTTTAATGGTGTTAGTTTGATGACTATCTCATGCAGCAGTTTCCTGTTTGAAGAAATTTTGAATTTTGGCACCCTTCCTTGCAGGCATGTGTTCTTCCTGCCCCCAGGAAATCTTCTTGTGGCAACTATGCTAGAGTTGTGAATCAAATTTTGCAAGGCCTGACCAATATGCATGTATTGCTCTCCTCACCCACTCGTCATTTTGGTACTTTTACATATGTTCAATATATGCTTATATCTGAATGTTTTTTCCTCTGCCTCTTTCTTAAGTTGTGGCTTAGGTTACCTCTTGAGAAGTCCGAGCCAATGGATGATGATCTTGATAATAAAGTAAAGAATAACAACCAAACGGTATTTTCGCCATTGAGAGTTGCCTGGAACATCGTGTAAAAGCGTGTTAACATTCCACCACAATTGTGATTATGTTTTTTTTTTCCCCAATTGCAGAGTGAAATAGTAGACTCGTGGGAATTGTGGAATTCATTCAGATTGCTATGTGATCACAGTAGCCAACTATGTGTGGCACTTGATATTTCGTAAGTGTCCCACTTGCCTATACCATTGCTTTTGTATTAGTCAACTATGTGTCTAATCAATAATGCCACTATTCTTTTATCAGGAGCACACTGCCATCAATAAACTCATTAGGGCGTTGGTTTGGGGAGCCTGTAAGGGCTGCTATTCTTCAAACAAATGTAATCATACCATTAATTGATTTAACAAATTCATGTCGATGTGATGTAGCAATGAAAATACACATTTTCACCATTTGATATCTTATCACAGGCTTTTCTAACAAATGCAAAAGGATATCCTTGTCTGTCAAAGCGGCATCAGAAGCTACTAACTGCATTTTTTAACCATTCTATTCAGGTTTGTTAATCAGCCTTTTTATTTTTACATCCTTTTCAGTTAAGGTCCAATATATATGCTTTTATTTTTCAACTTGTCTTTTTCCTTACATATACCATTGTAGCTTTCAAGGAACTGCAGTGGACATTGATTTCTTTCTTATTTTATTAGGCAATAATCTCTGGGAGATCAAATCACAAAGTTTCCCCAGTGCCTGAAGGAGTGCTCTCAGGTGATGAGAACTACATTGAAGGTTGGCCATGTAAACTTTGAGACATATTAGTCTGTTGTGAGCTTTAATCAAACATGACTATTCATAAACAAATTTAGTATCCATTTACAATAAGATAGTTGTCACTCATCAGTCATCACATGGCACTTTAAGTAGTTTTAGCACTTCACTGAACTCTGGCGTTTTTAACTTCAAATATTGAAATCTAAGCTCTCTTCTCCCCTGTGAAAGTAATGTGAGTTTCTATGATTTTACCATTCTGTGTAAGGCACACTGTAAACTTACTTTCATATTTTGGCATACGACTCAGCAATTGCCTAAATTGTTGACTTATCATTGACCTAAATTCCTTCAGATGCTCCTGTTCGACATGCATTAAGTCCATACCTGGACTATGTTGCATACCTATATCAGAGGATGGATCCACTTCCTGAGCAGGAGCGCTTTGAGGTATCCATTCTACCAGACTTGCCATGGCTTATGTTTTAACTCTCTGGATGGGATATTCAGTTGACCTTGTGTTATTTCACTTGATTCAGATAAATTACAGGGATTTTTTGCAGTCTCCTCTCCAGGTAATTCCTATTTTATTGGCTCTTGATATCATGTTACCTACTAACTAATTCTTTCTTGGGCCTTGGGTTGGGTTATCAATACTACCCCTACATGTCATCACGGGTTATGGACTTCTGGTGTCATTTGAAATTCACTGAAAGTTTGCAAAATTCAGCTGTTATGATCACAAACAAAAAAGAACAAATTTATAAGGGTAAAAATTGTAATCCCTGCCATCCTAAAGAGCAAATAGCCTGTCATCTCCAACATGTAGAGTTCTGGAGGATGTCCATTGTCAAATTCCGTGCTCAGCTACCCTTTTTGAAATTTAGGACCCGTTTGGTACCCTTGCCGCAGCTTGCTTTGCCAGGCTAGGCAAGAAATCTTACATTTGGTTGTCTTTTTCACTCATTCGGTTTCTGTGCTGGCAAGGATTTTTTTTTTTTTGCTGGCCCAGGCAAATGAAACCGCTCTCCCACACTGGCAAGGCTAGCCTTGCCGAGTGAAGCGAAACGAGCTGGACCGTGTGGCATGTGGGCCTCATGACTTCACGGAAGAGAACTGAAATCATGATGGCTTGGGGTTCGAACCCACGACCTCACCCTTGCTAGGGTACAAGGGTACAATCTTGAAAATAGGCTAACAACATTTACATGTTAGGCAGATAATGCTTTACCCTACTTTGAGGTTTAAATTTGCTAACCAATCTTTGTGGAATCTAAAAAGTTTTTTTTTTTTTCATAATTGGGAATTCAGGTTGTTCTGCTGTCAAGCTGAAATCTGAGAGAGAGAAAAAATCCAACCATGCCCCCCCCCCCCCACCCACCCACCCACACACACACAATTAATCAGCACTATTCGCTTTCTCATGGGTTGTGACTTTCCGTTTGATGCAGCCTCTAATGGATAATTTGGAAGCTCAGACTTACGAGACATTTGAGAAGGATGTTGTGAAGTACACCCAGGTTGTTGCTATATGATTTGGATATGCCTTTTTTTATTATATCATAAGTTCTTTCATTTTCATGATTATTGTGAAAAATTGTGAACGGAAAATTTTATTTTAAATTAATCTTCCTGCTAAACTATGCCCTTTCTTTAGCAACTTGTTATGTGGCCATTTGTGGCAGTGCTTGCCTGCTTGAATCATTGCTTTACTTGCACAAGCTGATAAACCTGGCTTGGCAAAAATAAACAAACATCGTATGGCCTGAATGTTATCCTTTTTTTTTCATTGGGATCTCCTCCATTTCTACTTGTTATTAACTTCAATACAAGTGTTATTTGTTGTTGATTCTTTTTCTTACATCATGCGAACAGTATCAAAGAGCAGTTGCTAAGGCCCTGGTTGATAGGGTCCCAGATGATGCAGTCTCCACGACAAGGACGGTAAGATTGAGCCACAAACTTTGATTTTTCTGTTCCCTTCCAAATTGGATGCTTGCAAATCATCTTATAAAACGTTGATGGTGCAAAATTTAAGAAATGAAGGTGTATTTATTTGAACTACTATTAGAGGCTTTATTTTTTGTTGAGCTGGCATGAATTCATATATTGTTTCTCCTCCTGTGGCATGAATTCATATATTGTTTCTCCTCCTGTGGCCTGAATTCATATATTGTTTTTCCTCCTGTATGGTTCTAGACTATGGTCAGTTGACTGACTCTTTTATCTGTCTTTTCATTTCCTGGATTCTGTAAAGAAAGTTACTCTCCATCTCATTGAGCTTCATTCCCAATTTCTGTTATCTCTTGACTAAATTATGTAACTTGTAACTCCTGCACTTTTCAACAAATGAAGGTGCTGATGGTTGTTGGAGCAGGTCGAGGGCCTCTAGTACGAGCATCATTGCAGGTCAGTGTCACTTCTTTTGAAGTTTATGAGCTTCATCACATAAAAAAAAGGATATTGATGAATTAGCTTGTGCTTAAGAATACAACTAACACCCTTTCTGAAAAACATAGTACAACTGTAACACAAGTCCCACTTTTTATTTCTCTGTTTTTAAAGGAGCTAAATAGAACCTGACATTTAATGCAGGCTGCCGAAGAAACTGGTCGCAAGTTAAAAGTATACGCCGTCGAAAAAAATCCTAATGCTGTCATTACTCTTCATGTGAGTTATTTGTCTCTTATTTATCCAATCATTTCCATTAGATCGGAACTAATCTATAGTCTGTCAATGCAATAATTGCTTATGCATAATCCTTTTTTACTTATTGTTCCATTGCTAATCTATTGTTGTTGTCTTGTACAAGTATTGACAAATATTTCTACATGATCTATTTTGTGGCCTTAAACAGAGTTTGATCAAATTGGAGGGGTGGGAAAGCTTGGTTACTGTAATTTCTAGTGACATGAGGTGCTGGGATGCCCCTGAAAAAGCAGATATTTTGGTACAGTGAATTTTTTTCTTTTTTCTTTTGGTAAATGGTCATATTTGCCAACCTGTTAATTTTATAAACCTCTGAATTACCTACATGAACAGGTCAGTGAATTGCTTGGGTCCTTTGGTGACAATGAACTATCTCCTGAGTGTCTGGATGGTGCTCAACGTTTCTTGAAGCCAGATGGGATTTCTATTCCTTCTTCGTACTGGACCTTTTCTTATACATATATCTTTCCTTAATTCCTGATGTCCAAAATATATTTGATATCATTGATTATTTGCTTATGGTTCTTTGCAGATACACCAGTTTTATTCAACCAATAACAGCATCGAAGTTGCACAACGATGTAGGTGTCTACCAGTTTCAGTTGTAGCTGTGAGATTTCTATAAAAAAAATCTAAGTGACCTGATTTCTGCAGATCAAAGCACACAAAGATATTGCACATTTTGAAACTGCATATGTTGTCAAACTACACCGCATAGCGACACTGGCACCTACACAACAGGTGAGGGATCCAAATTTCTACCGTCTGTGCTTCACTGGCTCTCCGATCTGATCACAGTTTTCGACACTGATGTCTTTCATGTGCTATTTATGCCATGAAATTTGCTGATCACCTTACATCTGTAGGTTTTTACTTTCACCCACCCAAATTTCTCACCAAACGCTAGCAATCAAAGGTATACCAAGTTGCAATTTGAAATGCTACCAGATATGGGGTCATGCCTTGTGCACGGTATGCAATTATACTCTGTGTTTGAATTTCATTGTTCATACAACAGTTGCCCCCCTGAATAACAGCAGTTCCCCATTATTTTGGCAGGATTTGCTGGATACTTTGACTCTGTTCTATATAAGGATGTTCATCTCGGAATCGAGCCAAACACTGCTACACCAAACATGTTTAGCTGGTAACTGGCAACCTGATCTCTACAAGCTGACAATATAATTTTCAAATCTTTCCATCAATAATGGTAGTATCTTGATGACCAAATATTGTCAGGTTCCCAATCTTCTTCCCATTGAGAAAGCCCATCTATGTGCCGGACGGGTCTCCTATAGAAGTGCACTTCTGGCGATGCTGCGCTCCCACAAAGGTATCCATAGCTTATTGTTGGTTGCTAATTCTCAGATGCTTGAATTTCTATTATGGCATCCTCATCTCCCGTTTGCTGCAGGTGTGGTATGAGTGGGCTGTGACGACGCCGACTCCGTCGCCGATCCATAACAGCAATGGCCGGTCATATTGGGTTGGTCTATAAGTCAGCCAAGATCGTCATTTTGTTTTGTGATAGGGAAAAAAGGAGAGAATGTAGGGTTTAGTACTTAGTTCTATATGAGTGAAGTTGGTTCCTCCCTGGATCCTGGAGTCTCGAGCATGCGCTGATCGCAAAGGGGCACATCTTGGACGCAGGGCCAGGGAGCCCTGGAACCTGTTGTATCCCGGAGGGGTCGTTTGACTCCGAACGTGGTGTAACTTGATTTTAACTTTTGATGATAGCATTAGGCGTCTGACTTGAAAATTTTGACAATATTTCTTGTTTTGCCAATTTTGAAATTGCTTACTTCCCTTTTCGATGTGTCTCGTATTAGCTTTCATCTCTGGCGCAGCCCGATGTGCTTGTAACTACAAGTTTGTTAACTTTTTCTTGCCAGTAATATTTGGTACAGGTCGTACCGCGGGAACATGATTAGGTTTCCTGGACAAATCCAGAATATGAAATCAATTTGCATGGCATCGCCTAATTCTGCTACAGGCAACCTCGAAAGTGATTGAAAAATTGCATCCCGTACTCACGACGATCATTTTCCCTTTTACAACTACAAAACTATTTTTCACATGAATTAGGTACTGCCTTAAGCTATTAAGGAACTCTTTTGCAGAGTCAATTCCAAATTTTGTGTGGTTGTAAATGAGACAATCCTGCTATTCTTGACGCAGTTGTGCTTATTTGTTTGTGGCTTATTCTCGCTCACATAACACTATTGAACTTGTCAAAAACAATCAGCTTTTCTACCAGCAGATTTTTTTTTGTTATTGATGCATCTAGATAATTTGACATGCTTATCTAAAAAGGGATAATTTGACATGCTGAGTGAACTTCATTTGAGAACATGAATTTCTAATTTGGAAATTCATTGCGTATATGTGATTCATCACTTTCCGATCTAACTTTAGGGCTTCAGCAATGGGCGCTCCTATCCCGGTTCTATAGATATCGGACCCGAATCCATACACTGTGAGGTCGTTCCTATCCCGAAGAAATCAAGGACCGGGTCCTATACGAAGGAGCAGGTCCGATAGAATAAAAAAGTCCATGCTTCTCTACCACCCACCTGTCTGGACTTGTGCGCGAGTGGACGGACGTTGAAGTGATGAATTTCTTATTTACTATATGGGTCCCACGGTAATTATGAGGGAGGTGCTATGCATTGTGCAGATTTTAACAAGACGAGGGTGGTTCCATATGGAAGCGGGGCTGCTCCTGTACACTGGAGACGCCCTTACTGGCCGGAGGAGACCGTTCTCTTGCATTGGACTGACATCCCAACTCCAATTTCCCTGGCCACCTGGCTCACTTTCTTTCCTTTCTTTATTCATCAATCATTCAGCTTTGTCCTCGTTCGGAACGAAAGCGGTGGAGTCAGCTATCAAAACGAGAACAGAGAGCACGCAGGCGGCGCCGGCCATGGCATCACCAGCAGGGAGTGTCGGCATGGGTTGTCCCAAGATCCCGGAGTTCCTGGCTGGCACTGCCGGCGACCGGCCGGTGCCGGCCGTGGGGCTTGGCACGGCATCGTTCCCGTTCGGGGGGGGAAGACGTCAGGGCTGCCGCCCTCGCGGCGCTGGAGCTCGGCTACCGCCACCTCGACACTGCCTCGCTCTACGGCTCCGAGCGGGCCGTCGGCGAGGCCGTGGCTGAGGCGGTGCGGCGCGGGGTCGTGGCGTCCAGAGAGGAGGTGTTCGTCACTACCAAAATGTGGTGCTCGCAGTCCCATCCGGACCTCGTGCTCCCTTCGCTCAGGGAGAGCTTGCAGTAGGAGTTTCCTTCCTGAGCTTAAAATTTGCTTGCTTCTATTTTTTTTTCTTTAGAGATCCGCTATAAATTCAGTTACTAGAATCTAGTAAATCTCCAAGGTTAAAATGTCGGTTCTTGAAAGAACAAGCGAGAACAATTTGAAGATTAAAATATAATTCCTACAATTCAACCCAGCAATTCTGCAGTAGCTGGAAACCTGGAAGTACCAAATAAACTGAAACAGGTGTTCATTCTTACCTCTTCATCATCTGTAGGAACCTTCAAATGGAATATGTTGATCTGTACCTGATTCATTGGCCAGTGGCTACAAAGCCTGGCAAGCCCCAATTTCCGATTAGAAGGGAGGACATAATGCCCATGGACCTGAGCGGCGTGTGGCGGGCGATGGAGGAGTGCCACCAGCTTGGCCTTGCTAGAATGATTGGTGTCAGCAATTTCACGACAACGAAGCTGCAAGAGCTGCTTTCCATTGCTTAAATCCCCCCAGCGGTTAATCAGGTTTGTATTGGTCAACTGGATAATTACTAGAATTTTTTTTATTTTAATCCTTTTTAATCTAATATTTTAATAATAACCTGTAGCACGGATGGTTAGTCGCGCCACATGCTTTGGAGCGACTGAAGTATTAGTCGCTCCAATTTGTTAGCCGCGACCAAAAGGGCTACTTCTTGGAAATTTAGTTTGGGACAGGTTATTATTAAAATATTAGATTAAAAAGGATTAAAATAAAAAAAAATTCTAATTACTAATGGCAATTTCACTAACCTTTGTTAGTGCCAGTCTTTGCTTTCAGGTTATTGTAATATTTAAAAAAAAAATTGTAGTAAGCGCGAAATAATATTCCATATGAAGGCAAAGACTGAAAGCAAAGTAGACTTCATAGATGTAGAACTTGAAGACTGTTCAAAGAATTCTCATTTGTACATAATTTTGTATATAGTATAGCCTCAATTATACCTCTACGATATCATCGGACATGTTACATCACTGGTACTTATAACATTTTGCAGGTTGAAATGAATCCGATTTGGCAGCAGAAAAAATTAATCGAGTTCTGCAAAGACAAGGGTATTCATGTGACTGCATATTCTCCTCTTGGAGGCCAAGGCATGTCAAATGCAGTACTACGGTGTGAAGTTCTGGAAGAGATTTCAAAGGCTAGGGGGAAGTCAGTGGCTCAGGTACATCTCTCAATGAATCTCGGTCAAAGTTTACCAATCATTTGAGTTCATGTCATATTTCAACATTTTCAAAGGCTGTCACAAATTTAGCCGCTGGCATAGCATGCATAATGTCTTAACTAGGTTTGTGCAATTTGTATTGTTTTAAAAAAAAGGTTTTGCAGTTTGGCAAAGCACACAATGTCCTCAAATTCAGGAACTTTATTTTGGTTGTGTAGAAACCTTTTGAAAGCTACTGAACTTTTACAGAACAGCCAAAACCATCTACATACATGATAGAATAAAAGGTGGAAGTATTTTTTGGAGTCCTCTTATTGTCTCTTATTTTTCCTGCGACGATAACACTTAGCACCTAGCAGCATAACTATTTTCTGTCCTTGACCTAGATTTCTCTGAGGTGGATCTACGAGCAAGGTGCCAGCATGGTTGTCAAGAGCCTAAAACTAGAGAGGCTCAAGGAGAACATGGAGATTTTCAATTGGGAATTGAGCGATGAAGACCGTTTGAAGATCGGTCAGATACCCCAACACAAGAAGGTCAGACTGACGGGGATCCTCAGCTCCGAAGGCACCACTAGCGTGGATCTTGCCGAGTTCGATGTTGTTGAAATGTAGCTGAATATCCACCTAGTTACAGTGTTCTGAAAATTTCGTGCTACTGGTTGTTTGATGTAACCTGAAAGCAGGTCGGAATTCCTGCAAAGCCATACTGTCACATTGAACTGTCAGTACACCTTGCAAAACAAAACGAAAATGGCAGCTTATGCATTGTCAATTTGGCTGGATGTCTCGAATCTATTTGCATCGCACTATGGCCACATGACCAGATCTCGACGGCCCCGCCGCCACTTCGGCAGGGAGGCGAGCCGCAAGCCCCGCAACCATGGAGCTCCTGCGGGATAGCATCGCGATGGTGTCCCTGGCCGTCTTGGTGGCCGCGGTGTGCGCGCGTGCCGCGTCCTCGTGGCTCCGCCCCGGCTTCCCTCGCCTAGCCGCGCTGCTTCCGGTGGCTGCGTTCTTTGTCGCGGCTCCCCTGGCCTTCTCCTCCGCAATTGTCAGGGGACTCGCAGCCTTCTTCCTCGCGTGGCTCGGCGCCTTCAAGGTCGTCCTCCTCGCCGCCGGCCGCGGCCCGCTCGACCCCACCCTCCCGGTTCTCCCGTTCGTCTTCACGGCAGCGCTCCCCATCAAGCTCAAGTGCGGCGCCGCCGGAGCAGCAGCGTCCAAGGTTAATTCCATCTCGCCCCTTTCTTGCGCGGTCAAGGTTGCCCTCACTGCCGCCGTCCTCCATGTCTACCAGTACAAGGACCAGCTAAATCTGTACGTACGCCTCGCTCTATACGGCATCCACATCTACTGCTTCTTGGACCTCCTACTCCCCTGCATCGCGGCCGCCGGTGCCGCGCTCGGTATGGAGATAGAGCCGCAGTTTGACAGGCCTTACCTGGCGTCGTCGCTGCGCGATTTCTGGGGCCGGCGGTGGAACCTCATGGTGTCGGCCATCCTCCGGCCGTCCGTCTATGACCCTGTGCGGCGTGCGCGTGCCGGGAAGGCGGCGGCCACCCTGGCCACGTTCCTCGTGTCCGGGCTGATGCACGAGGCCATGGTATACTACCTCACCCTGAGGTCCCCCACCGGCGAGATGACGGCGTTCTTCCTGCTCCACGGCGCGTGCTGTGTGGCCGAGGAGTTGTGCGTACGGCGGTGGGCGGCGAGGGGGAGGCTGCCGCGGCCCGTGGCCACGCTGCTCGTGGTGGCGTTCGTGGCCGGAACGGCGTTCTGGCTGTTCTTTCCGCCAATTTGCAGGGAAGGATCGGAGGAGAGGCTGCTCGAGGAGTGGGCTGCGCTGGCAGCGTTCATCACTGGTGCCGGTCGAAATCTCTCCGGCATGTTTAGCGGCTCAATTAAATGATCACTTTCGCAGTGATCATTCAACATGCCCTTAAGGTAATTATTTGTTGAGCTAAATGTGTTTATATTTGCAGTCAGTTTGCAATTTTAGAATTATTGGTTGGCATAGCATGCATTGTTTAAAAAAGGTTTTGGAGCATAACCTAGCAGCAGCATAACTACTTTCCGTCCTTCCCCTAGATTTCTCTGAGGTGGATCTACATGCAAGGTGCCAGCATGGTTGTCAAGAGCCTAAAACTGGAGAGGCTCAACTGCTCAAGGAGAACATGGAGATCTTCGATTGGGAACTGAGCGACGAAGACCGTTTGAAGATCGGTCAGATACCCCACACAGGATCAGACTGACAGGGATCCTCAGCTCTGAAGGCGCCACTAGCGTGGACGTGGATCTTGCAGTGTTCTGAAAATTTCGTGCTACTGGTTGTTTGATGTAACCTGAAATCAGGTAGGAATTCCTGCAAAGCCATACTGTCACATTGAACTGTCAGTACACCTTGCAAAACAAAACGAAAATGGCAGCCTATGCATTGTCAAATTGGCTGGGTGTCTCGAATTGATTTGCATCGCGCTAGTGGCTAGAATCAATTTTTGTTGTTACGCTGAAGAAATGGAGTGCTCCACGTCAGTGCAGGATACGTTCCAGCACTGAACGCTAAACAACTTGCTGCAAAGCATCATTGGTTACGCAACGTAATCCATACTCATAAGCCCTAAATATTTTCCATTCATGTTGACTAAATATTTTTATTCACGTCGTCTTTGATCTGTTAAAATTGCACAAACTCACCGCATGCCGATTTGCACCAAGTACCAAGGAATTCAGAGGTATGAACACACTTCCACCAAAAAAAGAAAGAAAGAAAGAAAGAAAGAAACAGAAACATACATCGCAAACAGATGTTCTCATTGCATTTTCATACTCGTAACATTGTGTCCGCATTAAAACAGTAAAACCCAAGTGGTACAGTTAATTGCCCCCTCAGCGCTACGGTAAACTGATCTTGGTCAACTGACCTGTAAGCTACTGATCCTCATCAAACTTTATCTTTTTCGCTGAAGGCTGAGTGCTGCCCAACTGTGTAGAACAATCAAGAAAATAATAAATGGTTAGCATCCAGGAAGAATGTATCACATCTGGCAACAACAAACCCATAAAAAGGAACTCCAGAACTGATCTTGCCTGTTGATATAGTAATCCTATTTTCTATTTGCAATTTATAAGAGAGCTAGAACATCAATAGGGTACAAATATAAGTCTATACTTGGCTAAAAACTTTTTCACCTGACCTTGGTGCATCCACAAGAAAATAAAATGATCAATAATAAGGTTAGTGTTTTCCTGATTATCCTAGTCAATCATGAAACAACTTTCCATCTTAAAATCGAAAGCAAAACTAGCAGCTAAAAACACACATTTGCAATTGGCATAAAATAAGGAAAAGGGCAGATAATAACATAGATAATTGGCTATGACATCTGGAACCAACACAGGCCAGTGATAAAGTTGGCCTGACAGTCATCAAGGTTGCAAGGACTCAATTACTGTGTCCATCAGTGACTAAAATACAGTAAATAGACAGCACTATGCCTATCTATAATTTCACATATTATTCAGATTTCATCAAAATAAATTAACAGTAAGTAAAGGTTTAACTAGCAGCTAAAAACACACATTTGCAATTGGCATAAAATAAAGAAAAGGGCAGATAATAACATAGATAATTGGCTATGACATCTGGAACCAACACAGGCCAGTGATAAAGTTGGCCTGACAGTCATCAAGGTTGCAAGGACTCAATTACTGTGTCCATCAGTGACTAAAATACAGTGAATAGAGGCACTATGCCTATCTGTAATTTCACATATTATTCAGATTTCATCAAATAAATTAACAGCAAGTAAAGGTTTACTTACAAGGGCTGGACACTCATAATCAATACCAGCAGCCCTGATCCTTTTGCGACGTTTTTCGTCACGCTTTACGATTCCTTCAACCATCTTTTTGTGCTCTTCTGTAGTTTTATCCTGGTAACAGCACATCTTTTAGTACAGCGCACACATTATGCTACAGCTGTAGTCAGCAATGCCTTACCTTGTTGTGTCTCTTCCGTTCGATTGCCACTCGATCAATTGGTATGAATCCACGTCGCACCCCTTTCCATCTGAACATAATTTGTAATAAAACATTAAAATTGTACAGGACATGAATTATGTTACCATTTTAATCAAGAAGCAATAAAGTGCCACTACACACAGCTACTGATACAGCACACACGGACAAGTCTTTACTGACAACTACTAAATGCCAAGTTCCCTGTCACGGCATAAAAAGAACAAGGATACAACTATATAAGAACATTGTTAAGTCAAGAGATTATGTCCTCAGCCCAAGATTTTTCTGAGCAGGTTCTCGTTTTCTATCTCAATTGCATTGTCATTGACCCAAACTAATGAAACCCATTTTCAATAAAAATGCATCGCCAACTCCTTACGAAGTTACAACTCCAGCACCTAGTTGATCTGTGCACCAACCATGCAAAGGGAAATATTCAGTGTAACCAATCCGCTTATAACTATATTAAGCAAATTAGACCTATTAACAATGGTGGTCATCATCTCAATCAACTCTGCAGACACATGCGTGCTTTATTCAAAAAGCTACCAAGCCACTTTCCAACTCTAATCATACGTCAGGTGTATTTTGTTCACAGCCATAAAGTTTCCACAAAATCATTGGAAAATCAAAGCTACTTTTCCTTTCTTCTAGGGAATGTGAAGGCCAACAGAATCAAGTAGTTAATCCAATAGGCAGCATGTTTGGATAGGCTTACAATTTTGGATGAACTTTCTCTGGTGGAACAAGTGTGACTCGCAAGGTGTGCTCGAACAAGAGATAGTTATTCATCTCATCAGCTACAACCTTCGCCACCTAATACACCAAAGCACATACCCAAAATCGTTGTAAGTAGCTGGCAAACAACATATATCCGCTGCAATGATGTTTAAAACGAAGCGCTTACCAAAGGGCTCTCAAACTCGATGAATCCATAGTGCTTGGACTTTCCTGTCTAGAAATATATCACAAAACCACACGTTAGATTAGATTGCTTACAAACAGCGCACAGAAATCAACGGCATGGCAGTGTCATACGATACCTTGCGGTTCCGGGCAATCCTAAGCCTCTTAATATCCCCAAACTGCTTAAAGAACCCTGCAAGAGAACATCAACATCAACAAAGAGAACATTAGCACAACAAACTTATCCAGCGCACTTCACCATTTTCTCTAAAAAAAATCCATCAGTGCTCATCATAGTCTCACAGGAACGCACCTTGCATCTGATCCTCGTAGAAGCCGTGGGGTATGTGCCCAATGTACACTACGGTGGCGGTGTTCTCCGGCTCCTCGGGCTCTTGCACCTTCCGCAGCCTCTTCCCTGGCCCTCCTTCCAGCGGCTGCACCAGACGCAAGACACCACAGCAAACGCCACGGATTAGCAAGCAGAAAGCCAGAGTTTATCTTCCCCCCATCTCACGGCATGCAAAGCACTAAAACCAGGATGGAGGAGCTGAGCGGAGAGCTACGCACCAGGAAGTCCTTGCCCTCGCCGGCGCGGGGCCCCGCGATGCGCCGCGCGAGCACCCGCTTCTGGTTCCGCTTCTTATCCCGCATCCCCATCTCGCCGGGCGCTCCTCCTCTCTGCCGACTCTGTCCTGCGGGGGGCGCCGCCGCCGTTCCAGAGAGAATCAACTGAATCAGAGCAACGCGAGGAAACCTAGAGGAGGGTTGTTTGGGCGGCGCGCGTCCCGTACCTGGATACGGTGCTCGTCAGGCGCGGCGGCAGGGGCAGGAAGCGCCGGAGGCGGGGAGGCCGTCGCGGGGTGGGGACAGCAGTGGAGGAAGAGAGAGAGAGAGAGAAGGGGGGTTAGGGTTTTGCCCGTGGGAAGTTTTGATTGGAGAGAGATGAGACCGACGGAGGAGGTTTTGGGCTTTGGCCCAATACATGACAGGTCTATTCATTGGGCCTTCTCTTCCTCTTCTTCGGAAGGAAACAAACAAAATAGGGAGGCGATTCTAAAAAAAAAGAATCGGGAGGCCCACACGTCTGGCGCGTGTGCCAGGGTCCCACAATTCAGCGGCGTTGCTGGGGACCCGAAGCTTTGACCCACCGTCACGTGTAACTGCCGGGAAGGTTCACGAAGCATCTGGAAGGAACACGACGCGCCCATGGCACTGGCCTGAGTGGCTCGGCTGACCACACCACCAAAAGGGGGAAGAGGACGCGAGCCCTCGCGAAAGCGTAGGGTCAGAATTGGACTGCACGCGACCGCGTCGAGCTGCTTCCCGTTCCCGCCTCGCTGAGAGATCTGCGGCGGCCACCGACCCGTCCGTCTTCGGCGCCGGAGAGGGCGAGCAGAGATGGAGGACACGGCGGCGGCGGAGAAGGCGTCGTCGTACAGGTACTGGGTGCGGGAGGCCACCGGGGACGCCGCGCCGCTCCCGGTCCCGCGCAAGCTCGACCCCGCCGCCAACGGCAACGGGAACGGCAACCCGCCGCCGCTCGGCTCCGTCTGGAACCAGGTCAGCCCCCCATCTCTCCTCTCCATCCTTTCATCTCCCTGTGTTAGATTGGTATAAAGGAATCCTGTGGTTGCCTAGTGACAAGCATGGCAAAAAGGATAGCAAATTTATGATGTCTCGTGTCTCATCAGTATTCACCCATTTGTCCAATCTAATGGGGGGAAGCTTCGGATGCTAGATCTGGTCTGTAGTTTGAACTTGCTTGCCAAATAGCTGATCTGTCTGCCAGTACTATGGGCAATGGCTACGATCCGCCATTGGCTTTGGGATAATGCTGGTGTGCGAACCAACCATAGCGTTCCAATCCATGGAAACCATTGTGGATTGCTGATGAGACACGAGACATCATTTGATTGTGGATTTACAGACTTAGTTGATGAGTGTTCCTGCTGCTTACCAACATTTGATTGTGGATTGCTGAATAAATGTGACTTAACCTTTAAGCGTGAGATAGAGAAGTGACTTGACCTAGACATGAGTTTCCACATATATAAATTGATTTATAAGCTTGAACTAGTGGGAAAAATGTCTTGTAAGTTCAAACTATTTAAGGCACTATTGAAGTTTTTTATTCCAAATGATTTCACACAGTTTTAATTTACCCCATGTTTGGGTTGATTTGTCTTCACAATGGGCGATTTGCTCTACCTTCTAATATAGGCTTCTTTGAAGTAAATAGAAATTGAATGGTGGGAGGAAATATGGGGAGTGGTGAGTCATGTCATCTGAGTTGTAACCAACCTGTGCATAGTTTCGATATGCATTCCGCAGCTTTAGAAGGAACCATTTACCAATGCATTTTTACATTTTATGGCTGCACTGCTGGGTGCTACAGTACTGTTTTCTGATTTGTTGCTCGCACTTTGCAGGCTGGAACCTGGGAGGAGAAAAACGTCAACTCATGGGCCAATAGTAGGATTAAGGTACAGTAGTTTGACAGCCAATTGTTTACAAAAATACTTGGTGTTAAATGATGTTTCAATTCTTCCACATCTCTTTTGACATTTGTTGGCTGATCCATTCTACAGGATTTGTTGGGTTCTCTAGGTTCATTGGAGTTCCCAACAGGGAAGGCATCCATTGATGAAGTGTCTAAATGCTTAGGAGATGTAAGTATAATTTAGATAATTCAATTCCATGGTACCTATTACTTTGCGTCTGAAGAGAAAACACACACTAATTACTCGAGTTCATTCGCTGTCAGTATCACCTAATGCAATTGATATGGCCTGTCACTTAAGAATTTAGATAAAACCACGAGTTTCTGTCTTGTGGTTTCCTCAAAGGAAACAAACTCTTCTGCAATATGATGCTTCCTTTTTTCTCAACGTGTTTACTCTGATATTTGAATTGCACCTGTACTCAAGCATACACTCAATTAAAGATTGATGATCTTTGTACTGTACTTGGAAGTCTATGTTGATGCATTATCTGCCTTCTATTCAATTACCTGGACAAACTTGTATTGTAAGTCCGTTTAGGGAACATCAGAATTTGGCTAAATAAAGATTACCTGGCAGGCAGTGTAGGACTTACTTAGAACTTAGCCTCAAATAATTTATCAGGAATCTAGAAGCACTGTGTACAGCTCAATGCCCACTCCTCCACCTGGGCTACCCAAGACAACTTCATCGCACCCTCAACCTCATTGTGCCTTATGTTGGCTGCACCCTAAAACTAAGATAGCTTAAGTTTCTGCTGATTGATGTTTTGGAAGAAAAAAAAAAGGGAATGTGATTAAATGAACTTGTGAAAGATGAGGTGAATTTTTTCCATGGGATGTGTTGACCCGTAACAGTGGAGTTTGTGTGTCCCTGGATGGGTGGAATCTTCAGTGATTACTTGATAGCTTCTCTGACTAAGTAATTCTGTACTCGTGATAATTTAACATCTCAATACGAGTTCATTGTTGCTATGCAGGCATTTCAGGTCACGGTTCGTAACAAGAAGAGAGTAGGGTATAATTATGAGCTAAGCTTGAGATTTAGCGGTAAACACCTCATCATGTTAAGACTGACATCATTCAGTTAGGAATTTCCACTTCAATCCCTATTAACACAATAATTCATGGTAATGCTTATCAGGTGAATGGTTAATTAAAGAAGAAAACAAGAAGGTCAAAGGCCATTTAGACATTCCTGAGTTTTCGTTTGGTGAGCTTGAGGACTTGGAGGTAAAGCTTCTAGTCCATACTAGGGGATCTGTACCAAAGTATTTAAGATAATAATACTGGCTGCCACTACATATTCATTTTTTCTCTTTTTTTCATCTGATTTCAGTTACAAGTAAGGTTCAGTGATGACAAGGACCTAGCATCCGATGACAAAACACGGATTTCCAAGGAATTGAAGTCCTTTCTGACTCCGATCCAGGAGAAAATGCGCATGTTCGAAGAAGAGCTCAAAGGTAGATAGCGAAGATTAGCAAGTCTGCAGTGCTAGGCAAGTGGCGCTGCTGTGCTAGATGAGTAAGCATGTCAAAACTGAGGTCCTGTTTTGGTTTTCCCATCTTCAGCGGTCGTACTTGGACGACTGGGACTGTATGTGTGTACTAATGTTATGCACTTGTTGAGATGATCAAGAACTCTCTAAACTATAAACATCTCTTGATCTTCCTTACTTTTGCACGGACAATATATGATAGCAAAGGAATTTACCATATTTCTGTGTGCATGTTACATCCTGTATCCAAAGCTAAGAACGTTGACACCTTAATTACTATCTGAACGTAATGAATATGTTAGATTTATATAAATAAGCAACAATTCAAATTAGTATTCAAAGACTAATAATGTCTGAAATGTGACTTACTGATCTGGTAGAGCCAGTAATTATGTAGAGCCCAAGTTGAAATTGAAATCCTTGTCTCCAATAAGTTTAGCACACCTTGGTTTGTCTCCATCTATCTTATTCATGTGCACTCACCTCAGCCACAAACTCCAAAAGTCGCCATTTCTCACCATCCAGCAGTCAATATCAAAACAATCAACCATTGAGTACTCAACCATTTCATCATCTCCATCTATCTCACAGCTTTCCATCAACCCTTGTCACAGATAGACATTAGGATACATGCATGCACATGTCCCGGTCTTCCAAATCCAAGGATTTTTTTCATTCATTCGTAGCTCTTGAATGACATGTTTGGACTATCCTATGCCCTAGCTCAGCATCCTAAGTTTTTGTTGAGCGTGCAAGAATAATTGGCCAGGAATGCAAATCTACTTTGATGGGGATCTCACGAGGAGCAGACACCTGTTTCTTGGACTTGGGAGTAATTGATTTGGGCACACCCAGCTTTTGATTTAAAACGAGTGTTCAATTATAATATTTTCTTCATCTTAGAATATAGCTGCTTTTAGATTAGCCTAAAATTCGAAATTTATTATCTTTGGCTAACAACATCTCTAAAAGATAGTTAATTTCAAGTAAAAAAATGCATGTTGTGGTTTTTTTTAGTTATTGAGTCTTTATATTTGTTTTGTTACTTATAGTTAATGTTAAAAATGTTTGACTTAGGACAGATCTAAAACTAGCTATATTTTGGGATGGATGCAGTATTACTTTTCTAAGGGGAAATGGTTATCTAGCTTAGTGGAGAATTTGGACAGGCAATGCAAACTCAGTTACTTGCCTTATCCTCCAACCTCATCATCTTAACCTGATTTTTTTTAACAACATGGTTGTGAAAAGTGATTCTTGAAGTAATGGCCATCGCTGACGTTGATACATTTAAGAGAGAGCAAAATCGTTTAATAGTGGTGTGACATCAGTAAGCTCAGATGTTCTTGTTTGTCACTACTCGTCCTAATGACGACAAAATGATACCTCTACTGCTCCCTCCGTCTCTATTTAAGTGTAGTAATTGGGTGTGTCACAAATTTGACTCAATTTGTAGAAAATATGTACAACATTTGTATCTTCAAATAAATTTGTTAAAATATTATAGTAAAAAGATATTTTCAATGATACTAATTATGTACCATAAATATTGATATTTTTAATATAAAATTAAACAGTCATTTTTTGGAAAGCGAGAAAGACAATTATTTAGAGACAGAGGGAGTAGAACTAGCACCGACACTATTTTTAGAGTATACTTCAGCAAACTACATGATCCCAAGTGTTCAACGAAATCAGAGTACACGGACGATTGTGCAACCGCTTTGGCTCTTTGTCCAGTTCAATCATTTGGCAATTTGGTTTCAAACTTTCAATATTCCAAACCGTATATACAAGCGTGTATGGCTGATCGGTTACGGTCTTTGTTTACGGGAAACAAAACAAGGCCAGTGTGGAGGACATGACAGAGGAGGACTGAACTGAAGTGGCAGTTTCAGGAACTCTTTGTCGTCTAGTGTGGATCTGCATCAGCCAATCCTGGGCAGCTGGGCAGTGGGCTGGTGTTTCGGGCCCACCAGAGAAGCAGTCACTCTGTCCATGGCATCTTTTTGGCATCTTTGTGATCCGTTTTCTTTTGGATCTGCTCATGGTAGTAATAGCCAGCAAATCACGTATACACCAAGAGAGTGTAGAGTGGCACATGCTTTAGCTGCTCTTGGTGTCGAGCGTGAAACGGAGTCGAGTCCGTTGTTGAACGAGCTCCCTGTATTCGTGAATTGGTTGTCGCCGATTGTGCGACACAACCGTACTGGAATGAGATATTCCGTTTCAAAAAAAAAAAAAAAAAACCAGAAAATCTTTTTGAACCAAAAAAAAAGGGCAGCAAATCACTCTTCTTTTCGTCAATCTAATGTGAAATTCCTAAGTTTCACAGGAAGCCTTGAAGTTCAAATGACATTCATTGTCATAAAACCTCATTTAGTCAGGATCTCGCGAGGCATCACAGAGAGGACAGACCACTAGGTAAATGACGCGGAGGAGGTAAGATTCGATCCACTGGCAGGCCATTTGATCTAGACTTGAGGATTTAACTAAGCATAAAGCCAATAAAAAAACTAAGCGCCTGCATCTCAAGGGTCAGACATCTTGCAACTTGCCCAGTGTCAGCCATTATGCACTCGTTAACCCCTGAGGCCTGAGCGAGCTAATTAATTTAACGTGCTCATCAGCTATGCATGCGTTTAGGCTTGGTCCAGCTTCTTTTTCGCTGCCTTGCCGAGTGGAGTATTTGTAGCCGTGTTAATATCTCAATCCAACCGGTAGGCATGTTGAGTGGCTACTTTAATTTTGTCTTTCTTTCTTTTTTTCTGTCTATGGCCTTCCAAATTGTAATCTTTTGTCTTTCTTTCTTTTTTTCTGTCTATGGCCTTCCAAATTGTAATCTTGTATTTTTTTTATATCAATGAAACAAGCATTATCGTGTTGGTTCAAATCAGTTATGCATGCCGTACGTACAACCTCTGGTTGGTCTGGTCAACTGGTCTGGTGAGCGACGGCTTCGTTTGCTTTAACCATATTTCTTCGCCTAGTTAATGGCCGCACACATGTGCACTGTATCAGGCCAACAGATTCAGATTTTTTTAAGTCATTTGTTGTTATCTGACCAGGTGGGATCAATCCTACTAGTTCTCCTTGGAATCTTTGATGTAGACGTGTTTGATGTAGAAAATGTTGTGTTTTATATTTTGATCAACATTTAGTCTAATTATATGTGTGATTAGTTTATGAGAGTTAATTGTATTCAAAGCACACCTTTAAGAAGACGTTGGTTTTATATCAATTGCCAATACTGTGAGAAACTAAATGCCAAAATTGTGTTTTTCCACTAAATGCGTAAGATTACCTCTCGTATTCTATGATTTTAGCTTAAAAGAAAGGGAAACACATACGTGTGCCAACAAGACATGTGAGAAAAATTCAAACTTGTAGTCTCTCAAAAGAAAAGAGAGAGAACATTTCGATCTTGTATATAACAACAAAATTGCTCAAATGGTCAGTGAGCCTGGCTTGTTATGTTGTCTCCCCAAAATTAGAAGCAAGCAGGGACAAAATGTCATAAGTAAATGAAAGCAGCCGCGAGCTATTAGAGAGAGACTAGTATAGCTACAGGGCACCAATCATTTGCCACAAGAGTACTGCTATATTAAATCCAACCAGGAGATACCGAGAGAGAGTCTGGATAGGTGGAGAAGAGAGAGGAGAGGATGCTATGAAGGCGAGTGGATAGGCAACTGCTTGCGTCTGAATCTCTCTTGAACTCGTCATCTTGCTCTTCGTTGCCAGGTAGGGGTTTCGATGTCCCGCCAGCATTTCTTTCCATGAGTCGCTTCCTTCTTTGCTTCCCCGTGTTAAGAGTTGCAATCCCGTACTCCTGGTCGTCTTACGTTTCTTCAAGGAATATAGTTCTCCTTCAGATTATGTTTGAGTTTCTCCTTCAGATCTCGTCTCATGAAATTTTAGACAATTCCGGAACTATATGAATTTCTGGTCCTGATAATTCATTGACTCGTGGTTTTGTTTGGAACCATCACAAAATTTGCTTGGGTATTTCTTTCCCCCCTGTTTTGATTTCCTCCCTGTGATGTGGCTTGAGCTTATAATCACAGGTCTGTTGTGAGCTTGCTGTTCACTCATTGCTGCTCTTAATCTGTTGATTTAAAAGCACGATACTGTTGCATCAACCACAAGGCTACTGCTGTTGAAGGGTCTAACTCATATTGCAGCTGCTCTTCTTATCCAGCTCTAGGTGTTGTAACTATCGTTAGCATACGAGTTTTTAACTCTTTTGACATTTATTCAAAGTATCTTTTGGGCGTCAACAAAGTCTATGTGTCATTACTGGAGCTGAGCGCCCATATTTGATAGGTCTTGGGACTGCGTGTTCTTATTTCAGATGTTCGCTGTGCAGGCTTGGAGAAAGCAGTCCTTCTCGGTATTTTCTGTCCCAGTGGTGAATGACCAAAGACATCGACAGCCTCAAGGCGCCATGAGCACACAGAGCATTATCTCTGTGAAGCAATTCACTGGCCCTCACAGAGTGGGCCAGGCATGCCCTACTTCTCATCCTTCAGCTCATAATCTGTTCGATGCTAAATCCGGTCACTGTGATTCAGCACATGATCCACAGTCATCATGGGCTGCTACTCAACCCTCGA
Organism: Urochloa ruziziensis; assembly: GCA_015476505.1. NCBI lineage: Eukaryota > Viridiplantae > Streptophyta > Magnoliopsida > Poales > Poaceae > Urochloa > Urochloa ruziziensis. The sequence goes on along the minus strand of CM027123.1, from coordinate 50,184,034 downwards.
GCATCAAGTCAGAGATGGTTGGTTCGTTGAGTCTGACAAAGATCCTTCCGTTTGACCTTGAGAAATGCAGTCCTGATTCCAATCCTGATAATGCTGTTTCTCGCACATCGCAAACCGAATTGTCGGATCCGATTTCATCTAGTTCTTCCACATTCTGCACAAGTATGTTCTCCTCATTTCAGACAAACTCTAAATTGTGCCGGCAAAAAGGCGCTCTGCCTTTCCTGCCTAATCCTCCTAAACGTGAGCAGCAACAGATTTCATCTGGGCAGTCATCCTCATCCAGCTCTTCTTCACTGCTCTTTGGTGCTGACCTCAGCAATAGTGGTCATGATGATGCTGAGCATTCAGGTGATCTCAAGCTTAACCTTTCTGGAGACGCTTCAGAAGGAAGTTTCCATGGAGAAAGCAATGCCACGGCTTTCAGTGAGCAGATGGAGTTTCAGTTCTTGTCTGAACAGCTTGGAATCGCCATCACCAACAACGAAGAGAGTCCTCGATTAGATGTGAGTCTACCATTGATCTCTAGCTTCATGGATATACAATACTAACGAAGTCTTAATTGTTCACTTAGAATCTATTTGCCATGCCTAAATTGAGACTTTGTTCTTGATCAGGACATATACGGCAGACCACCACAAACCTCTTCTTGTCCAGTACCATCTTACTCTGGCCAAGAAGAACTCCCGAGCGCAGTATCTCCTGTTAAACTTCAGTTGAGTTCATCTCGAGCTGAAGCATGTAACAAACCAAGACTAAGATGGACACTGGAGCTCCATGAGCGTTTTGTAGAGGCTGTCAACAAGCTTGGAGGGCCAGAAAGTAGGTTGATCCTTCTAGTTTGGTTTAAACAAGTTCACTGATTTGATATTCATATTATGTTAATGTATCGATGATACAAAATCTTGTAGAGGCAACTCCAAAGGGTGTGCTGAAGCTTATGAAGGTAGAAAGCTTGACCATCTATCATGTGAAGAGCCATTTGCAGGTATTTGGGTGGAATTTCTTCCAGTACGTAGTCACTTTCTCCAGTAAACAGTTATTAGTTCTGATGTTCTACTCACTCGTTTTGTCGGGAAATGCAGAAATATCGTTTTGCTAAGTATCTTCCAGAGACAAAAGAAGGTAATGAAAGTAAAAACTCAAAGCCGCTTCAAAAATATATTCAAAGTGCTGATGATTTCTTTATGTTGTCAAATTCTCCTTTTGAATTTATTGGTTTTGTGCATGCTCAATGAAGACAAGAAGTCCTCTTCAGAAGACAAGAAATCCCAATCGATAATACCAGGAAACAATGCTGGCAAAAAGAAGTGAGAATATCCTCCTGGATTTCCTTTTCATGTTTGCATTGGCATCAGCACATGAATAGTGCAAAGATGAACAAATGCAGAACCATTTAAAGTAAACATCTCTTTACATTTCTTAGGAGTTTACAAGTAGCAGAAGCTCTTCGGATGCAAATGGAGGTTCAGAAACAACTTCATGAACAATTAGAGGTATGTACCAGACACTTATGATCAGCTATATATGGTATAATGTTTCAATGGTTCTTTCAACTTGTCTTTAGAAAAGCTGTATAAATTTCGGATTCATCTGTGCAGTCATGTTTGAAAAATACTATTCGAAGATCACCATATTCATCATCACTGTTCCTAGTAGATTTCTTGAAAAAAGTGATGTTTACCAGAAACATTTACATTGCTAGAACTGAAACTATTTTTTTCTGGGCATCAGGTGCAAAGGCAACTACAGCTGCGCATAGAAGAACATGCAAGGTATTTGCAGAAGATATTAGAAGAACAACAAAAGGCAAGGAAATCCTTATCCGCTACGAGAAATTCAACACAAGAGGAACTGCCTGAATCCACAGAGAAAGAAGAAGCCAAGATGAAAGTGGACACCTCTCCAGATCTACCGCCAAGGCACAAAATTTCAGATACTGGCATGGAATGCAACTCACAAGTGGATAACAAAAATGCAAAGGCTCAAAGCTGATCTTGAAAAGGAGACACTATGTCCATAGATGTGTTGAACATGGTGATTGGTTGAATGTTTGCTACTGTTTCCTTGTAGAATTTTAGCACTTGTGCCTAGATTATGATCTCTCTTCTATATATCTTATGACCATGACCAGGTAGTCTCCCCCTCCCATGTGGTCGTCCATTTTGGCCTGCTATGTGAGCCTTTTGTAAGGGGGTAGAGGAGTTGGTTTGTGGGTGAAAAACGGTTTCAAATTGCCAACTTGAGACCGGTAACCGTGCAGTCCAAATTGATGATTTGGTGGGGGCGGTGCCTAGGCCGGAATCTCAGCCCATCAGTCTCTCTTGCAGTGCGAGCCTGACTGTAGTTTGTCTCAAAGGAAAAAAATGGAGAACTTGATAGGGTTTCTAAAGTGGCCTTAACTTTAGAATTTTGCGGTAGAACCCTGTCACAGGAACTCCTCCCATTCCGCTTCCATGGTCTACTGCAGCAGAAGAGGTTGCGCATCTCGCAGCGCAGGCCTCGGCACCGACCATGGTGGCGCTCACCCTCGTCGGAACAGGAACTCCTCCCACTCCGCTTTGAGGACCCGGTGTGTCCGAGGACCGGTGGATGGTCGCTTCCTGGTGTGATGAGTGATTGACAACGTGGTGTGGATTGACGTTTCCCTTGGCTCAATTGCAGGTGTAGAATGCGGCTTGGTTGCATTGGTGCAGGTGAAGAACAGGCGCGAAAGGTCTTAGCCATGGCGGCATCCGAGGAGCGGAGAGACAAGTAGGCTTGGTTCGAGGGACCCGGTGGCCAGTGGATCGAGTGCGGTTCACATGCTGGCAAGAACGAGCAAGGGGACGTGGTTCCGGTGCGAGGTAGCGGCTCACAACCGAAGCTCGTACGCGGACGAGAAGCCGGCGCAAGGTGGCGGCTAACAACCGAAGTTTGCGCGCGGGGTTTGGTGATTTGGCCACAAAATCATCGGTGGACGGTTTCTCTTGGTTTGGGCCTCAAAACCAAGGACCGAGGACTCGACGTGGCGGAGATGGGCTGCTGGGCCGTGTGTGGCTGGCAAGGGCGGTTTAACCGCCCCCCAGGGCCGGTTTAACCGCCCCCCCTATGCTGGCCCAAAACCGACGTCGAGGAGCTTCGATCCGAAGGACACGCGGCGTGACTGCAAGGCTTGCGTCGGAGGGAAGCTAGCTTGCAGTGGAAGGTGCCCGAGCCGGAAAATATGTGAGAACAAAATGTCAAATTTGCCCCTGAGGGGTATGTATCACTTAGGGGTAGTTTAGTCTTTAGAGCACCACCACTTGGACTACTAATAGCCCCTCTCAGGGCTGGTGGCTGCAATCTCTTTGGTTATCCTTTAGATATCTCTTTAGTTTTTCCTTTGAACTAGTTTTCCCCTTCATCCCCTCCACCTTGAACTACTTCGAATCATTCCTAGTTTGTATAGGTGAATTCATGGTTATGTGATGGAGTTTGTGCTGCTCATCTTTGTGCCATGATTTGATTTCCCGAACTCCCTTTTCTTTTTCTATTTTCGTGGGCATTTTCGGAGCTATTTTTGGGGGATTTTCGTTCTTCTCTTTCTAGGGCGTTTTCTCTCGGATTTCTTTGGGGGATTCACGTATGAGTGCCTTGTGCCTCTTTTGCTGGTGATCCTTTGCCCCCAAACGCCGAGAATCGCTTTGGATTTGAGATTTTCGGGATGAACTCGAGGTCATGGTGTTCATCACGAGATCTGAGATTCCGGGAGTTGTACTGAGTTAGACGCCGAGATCTTTTGGGAAAACACTCCACTGGAGGTCTAGATCATCTGACCAAAATCTCGCCTCAAGAGCTCAAGCGGTTTGGGAGATCCACTTTTGGTTTGACTTTTTCCCGAGCCTCCCAGGCCTGGGCGGTTTAACCGCCCCTCTCCCCCCGACCCGGTTTAACCACCCTCCCTGGGTGTGTTGGATCGAGTCGTAGTTTCGGGTCGTTTTGGTGTTCGTTTCGATCGATTCGAGTTCCGCTGCGTATTTCTTGTTCCTAGGGCTAGTAGCTTGACAGTGGCTACGTGATCTTGGCAAGATCGCTTTCGGAGGTCTCAAAGTTGATTTGGGAAAATAGCCGAATCGGTTGGAAATAAATTTTTATCGGCTCCCATTCACTCCCCCTCTCTCTTATTGCCGTTTCGGTCCTTCGGGCTTCCATGTCGCCGATCCTCCACTCCGCCCGCTTCAGCCTCCCCGTCGACCGCACGAGGATGGGCTACCGGGTGATGTCGAGGCCGTGCCGGAGGCACTCGGGGGATTTTTTTTTTTTCCATCGTTACCGAAACACAGGTGGTGTGGACAGCGGCCATCCGCTCTATCTGCTTGTTTTTTTTTTTTGATAAAGTATCTACTTGGATTTTTTTTAGCTGCACGGTAAAAAACAATGGCGGAGGCGGGGTTTGCGCGGGTTGCAAAACTATCGAGCTTTGACGAATAGCTCAAGATCGGCTCGTTGAAGCTCGCGAGCTTAAAGTCAGGCTCGAGCTCGGGTATTTGACGAATAGCTCAAGATCGACTCGTTGAAGCTCGTGAGCTTGAAGTCAGGCACGAGCTCGGGACGATTTTCAAACGAGCCGATCGAATCGAGTACCTCGCGCCTCGAGCTTATCTAGATCCAGCCCACACAGGCCCGGCGCCCCGGCCTCCTCGGAATGTTTTTCGAGCGCTCAAACACACGCACACGCTTACACAAACTATTTTTAAAAAATTACACGGTACAACGTAGGTGTAGCTAATTTACGGCCCCCGTACACCATAGTAAAAACTTTTTAAAAATTAAATAAGAAATATTTTTAAAAACTTTTAGAAAAAAATTAAAAAAAATTTGAAAAAACATTCAGAAAATTTTGTGGAAAAAGTTTGCAAGAAAAAATAGAAAAGTTTGAGAAAATATTTAGGGAAAAAAAAAAACCGCATCGTTGGCGGCGCCGCCGCTCCCCGTCGCGAGCTCGTTGTGCGCCATGGGAGGAGCAGCACCACCGCGCGCAGCCGCTCCCTAGCGGCGGGGGCGCTCACTGGCGTAGCTACTCCCTAGCGGTGGGATGCTCACCGGCGTCGCAATGCGGGTCCGCCGCGGGCGGTGCTAGCCCGACGACGAAGCCACCTCCCGACGGCGAGGCATGCGAGGGCGCGTATCTCCCAGGCGAGGCGAGTGGGGCCGGCGGCGAGAACCGCAGCTCGCCGGCGTCGCAATGCGGGTCCGCCGCGGGCAGTGCTAGCCCGACGACGGAGCCACCTCCCGACGGCGAGGCATGCGAGGGCGCGCATCTCCCAGGCGAGGCGAGTGGGGCCGACGGCGGGAACCGCAGCTCGCCGGCGCGGCATGCGGGGCGGGTGACGCGACATGTAGGGGTTGGCGGCGAGCCATAGCTCAAGGCCAGCGGCGGGACGCAACTCGTCGGCGCTGCACGTAGGGCCGGAGGCGGGGCGCACATGGTCTAGGGAGGGTGGAGCGCGCGGGGAACGCTGCAATGGTCAATGGGCAGTGGATGAGGATGGAGAGAGCTGCGGGCCCCACCACCGAGAAGATAGGAGAGTTGGTGCGTGTACAGGTGGGAAGTTACGGGTGTGGGTCAATTTAGCTTCGCGGTCACAACACGTGCGCACACTCACCCCTATGAACACAGGTACACAAACTCTACCCTTATGAGTATCTTCGAAGGACTGGAGCAAAAATTTCAGGAGAAGATGCGAGCAACAAGATTTAAAACTTGATGAATGGGTAGCGTCCCACTAGACTGTCCTACCATTGGTCAAATATAATGTAAGACAGATTTATAAAATTTTTGATTAATACATATGGTCAAATATAATGTAAGTGACGTTTAAAAGTCATTTTGGGAGGAATATAAGCACACCTGGGTTGCGATCCCGGATCGAACTCGGGTGGGCAGCGCTCGTTCACGGCCCCCTCGGATTTGGCGCCCTCTCCCTCAGTTCCACCGCACCTCACCTCCTGCTGCACAGCCGTCCTGTCTAGGATTTCGAACTAGGATCAGCGAGGGAGGGCTTTCCGAGGGAAGCGGGGAGATGTCGGTGCGGCAGCAGGGCACCATCAGCTGGTTTAGCTAGAGCAAACAGTTCGGATTCATCATCCCCAAGGGTGGCCGCCCAGGTGATGAGCTCTATGTCATCGACACGTCCATCAAGGCCAAAGGCTGTCCCAACATCAACGGCCAGGCACTGTCCGAAGAGCGGCGGCGGCCCCGTCGGCAGCGGCGGCGGCGGCGGCCCCGTCGCCGTTACCCGCGGTTGCTTCCACTGCAAAGGCAACCACTTATCCAGTACGTGCCCCAACCCCAACACGAGCTAGGCGAGGCGCACGGTGGCGCCGCGTCGTCAGTCAGATACAGTTGTTCTCGTACGTCGCTCGTGTGTGATGCTGAAGCTGGTTGGATGGAGTGGTGCGGTATGTATCTGTCTTGATCTATTATATCAGCTATCTGTCAATGGAATGGAGTACTAGTGATCTATGAAACCCAGATTATTTTGATTGAATGTCCTTTTGTTGCTCGGTTGATTGGATCATTATTTTGTTCTTGGCTTCCTTCTGGCGTGATTGTAATCAACGTTCTCTGCTTTAGTTGTTTGTTGGCAAAACCCCTCCCTCTCCGTGTGAGGTGAAAATTGTGGCAAGAAAGCGTGAAATTACTTGTATGATCGTTCGTTCTTCGTGTCGAGGTTCGCATTTGTTGTGCGCGATCCGGTTGCTGTGATCAACGCTTCGATCAAGACATTGGAGTATTGAAATTTCGATCCCGGTTTGAGATGCAAAGTGGGAAGGCGTCGCTTGGCCCTTGCATATGTCTATGTTATAAATATTTATTCTCTAAGTTCGCATGTGTTTTACGTACACCAGAGACTTCTTTTTATCGTTTGGTGCCATGCGAGATAGGGAAATGATTGCTCCGACCCGCAGCTGGCGCGCGCTCCGCCGCGTGAACGAGCGCCCATCCCAACTCCCACGAGGCTACACGACCCGTTGAGTCGGAACTGAGTGGCGACGGTTCCTGGGCGGACACTTGGGGGGGGGGGGGCTTTAGGGCCCTAGGTTGCCGGGGAGGAGGCGGATCCACCATCGGCGGATCGACCTAGAGGAGGGGGTCAGGGGCGGCGGCGGCCGCGGGCGAGACGGCGGCGGAGCGGGAGCGCCGCCGGAGCCGGGCGGAGGAGGACCCCCGGTTTTGCCGGCGGAGGAGACGGGGCGCGACGGGGAGGAGGACGACCGGCGGCGGCGCATCTCGCGCGGCGAGGAAGAGGAGGATGATCGGCGGCGGCGGAGGCGCGGGAGCGCCGGCGGCGGGGAGTGGTGCCGACGGGTTAGGGTGGCGGGGGAGGAGCGCGGCGGCGGAGACGCAGAAGCGCCGATGCCCAGCGGCAGTCGCCAGCAGGGAGCTTGCGCGGGTTAGTGGGCGCGTCGGCGGCGGCGGAGGGGCGCATCGACGGAGGAGGAGATCGCGCGGATCGGGAGTGGGTGGGGCGGGGGAGGATGAGGAAGGGGGAGAAGGAGGTTAAAAAGGAAAGATTTCCTAAAATTGAGTGTCCTACAGATAGAAAGTTTTACATTTTGAGAAGGGCCTCCTCCTAAAACTAAGAGGAGGGCCTCCCTTTAGTCAAAGTCCTTTTCCTATCTTTTTTTTACCAAAAAGGGCAAACGTCCGTTCCTTCCACCGGTTTTCATGTCAACAACAACCCCGCTATTTCATGCTTTTCTCTCATCAATTCATTGCTAGTCTCTTTCTACTCTTGGTTAGTGTCGCTAGTCTCTTTCTACTCTTGGTTTAAGTGTGTTTCCCTCTATAATTTCTCATTCAACAAAATCGACTGGCACTATATTTACAGGAGTTGATGATTTTAAAACATTGCAGCCATAGAATCATCGCTGACAGGGAAACATCATTTTAAGATTATTGGTGAAAAACCATATTTTGTAGCGAGTGTCAATATTAACGAGATTCAGTTTCACGAATGTACAATATATTCTTTAAAAAAAAGGACGAATGTACAATATGTCTGCAAACATCTTGTACATGCCACATGTTTGTCTTATCACAGAAAAGTAGGCTAGCAACAAAAATAAAATGTGTCAAGCTCGCTTCTCTCCCCAAAAAAAGCCAAGCTCTCAACAATCTATGCTCTTATGTTCATTCTTGCAGTTTGCTTGTGACCTCGTCCTTCTCACTGCATCTTAAACTGCAACAGAAACTTCGAGGATTGTTAATGTACAAGGTTGTGCTGTTAACAACACTTCGGGCTGTGTCTTGTGGAATATAAAGCTGGTAAAGGATGGAAATGGTGGGGTGACTCTGTCACAGACTCACTATGTAGGAGAAAATGTTAAGTCGCTTCGGTTACAGCGATCTTAAATCTGTCTCAACACCTTATGTCGCTAGCGTAATCTTGAAAAAGAATAAAAGGATAACGAGAGATCAGCTGAGATATTCTCAAATCATTGGTTCATTGATGTATCTAGCTAGCGCCACAAGACCTGGCATTGCTTTTGCTGTAAGCAAATTAAGTCGGTTTGTGTCAAATCCTGGTGAGGATCGCTGGAAAGCTCTTGAAAGAGTAATGCGCTATTTAGTAGGAACAATGGACTATAGAATTCACTATTCCGGGTACCCCAAAGTACTAGAGGGATATAGTGATTCAAATTGGATTTCTGGTGCTGATGAGATTAAAGCCATGAGTGGATATGTGTTCACTCTCGGAGGTGGCGTTGTTTCCTGGAAGTCTTGCAAGCAGACCATTTTAACAAGGTCAACAATGGAAGCAGAACTCACAGCACTAGACACCGCCACTGTAGAAGCTGACAGGCTTTATGAACTCCTAATGTACTTACCGGTGGTTGAAAAACCAGTACCGGCAATCCTAATGAACTGTGACAATCAAACTATAATTATCAAGGTGAACAGTTCAAAGGACAACATGAAGTCATCCAGACATGTAAAGAGGCGACTGAAGTCTGTCAGGAAGATGAAAAACTCCAGAGTTATAGCCCTAGATTATATTCAAACGGCTAAGAACCTGGCAGATCAATTTACAAAGGGTCTTTCACGAAATGTGATAGACAATGCATCCTTGGAATTGAGCCTGAGACCTACGAGTGTTATTCCATAGTGGTAACCTGTCCTGTGTGATCGGAGATCCCGTGAAGCAGGATGGTAAAACAAGCTACGGTCTAACTGAGAGAAGAGAACCTTTGTATAAGGCTTATACCAGAAGAAGGTGCATTTCTCTTCTAAACCTGTAAGGTAGGTTGGTTTACAGCCTTAATGTGTTCCAGGAGGTTTCTTGAACAAGAGGGTTGTTACTAGAAACAAAGATGTTGTGCTACAGAACATCTCAAAGGAATACACCTATATGAGTCTGTCTACTAGTCATAGTCTATGGGGTTTGGGTAACCTCTAGAAACTCATGAAAAGGCATGGAGTACGACTCATAAGCTCCAAAACAGCGGAGATGCTTTGCAGCTTAGTATCAATATAGAGCTCTGATGAAACTTGTTTGCACAAAACTGGCAATTCAAGACATAGTCCATTGTACAGTTGTAGATAAGTGTAGCCCTTGTTCTAGATGGAAGTTCAACTTAACAGTCTCCATCAAAAACTGGTATATCAAAGGGGTATGATAACATTTCTTAGCATGGCTTAAAATTCTTGGTGGAGATTGTTGAATTAATGGGCCTAGCCCATTTATTTCTCAATAATAAAGAATTAAAAGCACACTAATTAATGTTGACAATAAATGTGATTAATACCGTATGGGAATTAAGGAGAATCCCAACCAACTTAAATGGTGGACTATAGGTACACCTTTTGTGAAGTTGGCTAGAGGAGATCGGCGAGCCACACGCGTGCACGCGCTCGCTCGCCTTGCCGAGCCGGGCCGAGGCCGAGGCCGTGGGCGTGGGCGAGGCCGAGGCGAGGCATGCCGTGTCGTGTCGTGCCGTGCCGTGCCTGAGCCTGAGCCCTGAGCCTGACTTGCGTGGCGGGGGGAAAGGTTTTGCACTGTTGAAAAGTTATTCGCGATACAGGGAATTCATTGGCTGATTGATTTCCCTTCCTCGAATAGAACCCGTCCAGGTGCATCCCCCTTCCTCCGCCAGCAATATATTATCTCCTTCCTTTCTCATCTCGGGGTTACCCTGAATCACACCCTCTGTTGCGCCCTTTCCATCTCCATCGTCGACCTTCTGTGCGCACAGATCCGGCGAGAGTAGGTGCCTCCGTTCCGGTTGCCCTCAGCGAGATCCTGCTCGGGATAGCCGGGCAATCAGGTTTCTGGGGAGCGTCTTCACGCGACTGCTCGCCCAGAACTGTGTCATCTTCACCGGCGCACTGTTCATCTACTCCACGCGTCGTCGTCTTCCTCCTCTGCTAGCTGCGATCGACTGCTTCCCGGTGGTCGTACCTATGTTCCCTAAGTGAACAGCGCGACTACATCCCGAAGGCCATCTGCACTGCATCAGCCGCTTCCTGCATCGAATTCGTACGGCTACATCAAACAAGGTCAACCTACGAGAAACACCATGACGGGTGAATCTCTAGTTGATAACAGTGCAACCGGTGGCTCCGTCACTGCTCCCACTTTTGGGTATAATCTGATACCCCTCTTCTTCGTATTGTTATTTGTGTTCTTATTTAAAGATGAGTTAAATTTAAACACTTGCACATCTCTGTTATCACTCATTTTAATCATGAATATATTGTTGAATGCCCTGTGTAATTTTGGAATTAAAATGACACCGAAAGTATATAATTTTCTAACAGAGAGCTCCCACGGGCCACGGGCCCACGGCAGCTTGATAGCTTTCCAGCTCACGACGGCGCACCAGAGATGCCTCCCCACTGGAAGCCGCTGACGAATCGAGATGCGTCACCGCTGTGCGAGTGCGAGCAACTGAGTCGCGTGGGAACAGGAGCCGGAGGGTGCATAGGCCGTGCGTTAGGGCGTGTTTGGGAGAGTTTCGGAGCAATAAAATCGGTTTCACTCCACCATTTCCAAATTTTCTTTTGCTAAACGCGTCCGTCTCCACCATCTCCATGTCCAAAAAAAAAGATTTAATCTTCATGTTTTTTGTGAAGTAGCTCAAGAGATGCTTAAAAACAAGAGTTACATACTCCCTCCGGTTTGATAAAAGAAGTCGTTTTGGACAAGATTTGAGTCAAACATTGGGAATATAAATCGTGAATAACTTTTAAGTCATTGAGTTTGGAAATGTGAAAACTACATGAATAGATTTGTCTTGACAAAATACTTTCATAATAGTATACATATGTTAGTTTTTAATAAATATCTTTATAAAAATAACAAGTCAAAGTTGTACTTTGGAGACCGTGTCGCTGTCCTAAATGACTTCTTTTACCAACCAGAGGGAGTACATCCTCATAAAGATAAGACCCTGTCACCGGTTACGAGATTTTTGTTATTTTGACCACGAAACTGACGGGCTTCGTTAAAATGACCATTGAACATTAGGCTTCGCTAAAATGACCACGAAACCGTGGTTCCATACGGTATAATGACCAAATCTGAGTCTTACATTTTCTGTAATGTTTTTTAACTTTCCACCTCTTGAGCTGACCAAAATACCCTCAACTCAAAAACACAAACCTCATCTGTCTCCTCCCTATCCCTCCAGAGATCTCGTTCATCGCCGCCCGTCCCGTTCTTCTCGATGGCGCCGTCCCCGGCGCCGTCCCCGCCCGCTCCCTCGACGACGGCCGGCGCCGCCCCTTCCGCGACGGCTGCAGGCGGCGCCCCGCCCACCACGACGGTCCCTGCACCGACGGCCGGCTCCTGGCACGGGCGCCGGCGCCACCGCGCCCGCGACGGACGCTCCCTCGTCGACGGCCGGCGGTGCCCCACCCGTGTCGGCGCCCGCGACTGCCGCAGGCGGCACCCCGCCCAGGACGGTGCCCGCGACGGCCGGCGCCGCCCCGTCCATGACGAGCGCCGGCCCTCCCGCGACGGCCGCCGGCGCCGCACCGTCCACGTCCCAGGCCGTCGATCCGGGCGCTGAGCTCCCCACCGGCGTGCCGCCCCTCCTGCTTGGGCTGCCGCCGCCCCTTCTGCTTGGGGCGTCGCCGCCCCTTCTGCTTGGGCCGCCGCTGCCCCCTACTTTACTGCCAGGCGCTTCTGAGGAGGTCGAGCAAAATGAAAGGTAAAATTGTTGTATTGGAAGAGCTTGTGGTGCTGCGTGTTTTATCATTAGGCATGCAAAGACAGTAGCTTATGCAACCATTATATTGTTGTGCAGGCTTGCATTGTCAAGTGGATCAAATGTCGATCAAAATATTGAGAATGCCTTTGAGGTAATTGATTGGGATGCTTTAGAAATTATCGAAACCGTTGATGATGAAGGGAGATTGCAAGTTGCTAGTGATGAGCAATTTTATAATGCTTTGGGCTTGAAAACTCAGGATGAAATGATAGGGAAGGGTAAGATGGTTGCGCCTACAATTCCATATATAGATATTGATGATGATGGTGCAGCCATTCCTATGGATGATAACATACCAGATGAGAGGGTGATTAACTACGACTCAGATAATCCTGAGTTCAAACTGGGTGCCTTGTTTCCCTCTATGGAAAAGTTTAGGCTTGCAGTAAGGCAATATGCCATGAACCAGGAATTTGAGTTGCATGTAGCAAAAACCACCAAAGTAAGATATGATGGATACTGTATGGGCGCTGAGGATTGTAATTGGCATGTGCATGGACGACTAGAAACAAAGGGTGGACAAACTATCATTGTAATATTTTTTCTTTAGCTTCTTTGTTATATTACTTTGTCAAATATGATGTTATATTACTTTAGTTTCTGATGGATGAGAAGTGCATTCAATCCGGCCATCAAGTGTAATTATGTCACCTCAAACATAGTTGAGGTTTTTAACAAGTGGATCAAAGGTATCAAAGATTTGCCTGTAGCTGAGCTTGCTGACCAGTTAAGGGAGATGATAATGATCCTATGGCACAAGAGGAGAAAGATTGGACAAAGGATACAAGGTAAGATACTACCAGTTGTCCTACATATCTTGAGGGCACAAACTAGGGGTCTTGGTCACTTGAATGTTATACAAGGTGATCATTATGCTGCACAAGTAGTTGACATGACAGGTACTAATGTGAGACATGTTGTGAAAGCTTACTTACATAAGTGTTCATGTGAGGAATGGCAACACATTGGTAAGCCATGTCAACATGCTTTGGCTCTTATAACACAACAACCCACTAGGGATGTGCAGATGGAGAACTTTGTGAATGAATACTACTCGGTGGAAAGGTTCAAGAATGCATACAAGAGATTAATAGAACCACTTCCTGATAGATCACAATGGATGAAAGTTGATCTAGAACTTGAAATTGGTGCACCACTTGGTAAAAGAAGTGTGGGCCGGCAAAGGAAGAATAGAATCAAAGGTGCTCTTGAAGGTGGTGGTGGTGGTAAGAACAAGACCGAGAAAGAAAAATTTAATTATGAAGGAATGAGGATTGAGAAAGCAAAGAAACGGATTAAAGGTCCCACCACTTGTCCTAATTGTGGTAAGTTGGGACATAGAGCTAGTAGCTGCTAAATGGAACCAAAAAAAGGCAAGTGATTTTTCATATTTGTACCTAATTTTTTATTTGTACATTGTGCCTACTTGAGGCTAAAAATTGTTCACTTGCTGGCTGCAGGAAGAGACAACCGAGGAAGAACACTACCAAAAATTGGTTCCCTCCTCAGCCTTCATCAGCTAGGTATCAGCCTTTACATTGCTCTTGCTCTTTTTTAGTTCAAACTAAGTCATACAAAATTGTTCTAAGCATGTCATGTATATGTAGTTCACCAAGTGTGGAGATGGAAGAAGGAAGCTCATCTCAGCTCCCAAACAAGAGGCCTGCTAAAAAATTGGCTCCAAAGAAGAACAAGAATGCCTCTGTTTGAACTGTTTTATTTTGAACCAAATGTATGAATGTTGGTTGTTCAATGTATGAACTTCATGTACTTGTTGAATGTGACAATTATTGTTTCATGATATTTTGAATGGTGAAATACTTGTTAAATTTTCCATTTTTTCCTTGCTGTATATTTTTTTTACCAATGGGAGGCGCTACCTGGGCGCCAGGAGCTTTTTCCTGGGCGCCAGGAGCCTCTGTCTGGGCGCCTGGCTGCTCCTCCAAATAGAGCCAGGGGTATTTTGGTCTTTTCCGTGGCTATATACCTCTAAATAACAGCAAAAACTCGTAACTAGCTGTTGTGGTCATTTTAACGGACAGGGCAACGGTTTCGTGGTCATTTTAGCGAAGCCCGGTGGTCATTTTAACGAAGCCCGTCGGTTTCGTGGTGAAAATAACAAAAATCTCACCGGTTACGCAACCCAACCTACCGGTTCGGGATAGAAAAAAAAAAAGAACAGTCGCCCGTCATCTTCCCCGACCTCACCTTCGCTCCGCCGGCCATGGCCCCTGCCCCCACGGCCGGAGCAGCGCCACCGCTTCCCGCTCGCCTGAGCCGCACCGACCGCTCGTCTTGCAGCGTCCCCCGCCCGCCCCTCGCCTCGTCTTGCAGCGCCGCCGCCGGAGCCGCTCGCCCCTGTCCGGCCAGCCGCCCCGAAGCCGCCCACCCGCACCCCTTGCCTCGCCGCGACCGCGAGCCGGCGGAGACGGACGCGCCCCCGCTGCGCTCCGAGCTGCGGCTCATGGAGACCGTCCCGTTCAGGCCCGACAGCTCGGGGAACGGCGCTCCGCTGCTCATGTCCAGGGCGGCTGTGCCTGAGCGTGCGAGAGGCATAGCAGCGTGTGGCACTGCGAGCCGCGGCAGATGTGCGAGATGGCGGCGGCCGCGATTGGAACCGGCGGCGGCGCTCGTCCGGCTTTTTTTCCCTGAGACAACGGCGCTCGTCCGGCTTGGATTGCAGAAGAAGAAAGGGACAGGATTTTGATTTGGGGAAAGTGCAAATATAGTTTGGCTTAGATTTTGTAGACAGCTTGCTTCTTCCCCAATGGAATCAAGCTTCACGCCATGAGTGTTCAGAGAACACAGGGGAGGAAAAGAAGCAAGCGTATCAACCAGAGAGAAGATGGAGACACTGACAGGTAGACCCATTCACAAAAGGTAAAATAGACTGTCTATTCCTACTAACTACTCATGTTTCTAGAGGTAGAGCACCACAATTTGTCAAACACGTCTTCAGCTCTGCTCTCTCCGTCCCACAAAGAATGCAATCCTACAAATTGGATCACAACTACCTTTTTAATTAGGTGGCCAGATTTGATTTGCATGTCAAAATTAACCACTTTAGGTAAAAAGGCGAGTGTAGGGGAGTCTTTTCGTACCACCATTAATCTGTCTGGAAAAAACTAGAATTGCACTCTTTATGGGACGGATGGAGTATATTTTTTTTTGAAGATTGTGGAGTGGAGCTGGAGCTATTTTTACGGAGTGAAGCTCTCCTAAACACGCCCTTAGTTGGGAAAATAATTGGGTGCGCACCGCGGCCACCGTGCGCACCCCGCCCCTGTATGGCTGCGACGTCGGCCTGCTCGGCTCCCCTCCCTTGCTCGCATCGGCTCCGTATCATAAAAGGCCCGCATTTGGCTCTCCTCCCTCGCTCAGGCCCACGTGGCAGGCACACAAGGACGGGGGTGCGTACGGTGGCCACGGTCTTCACTTTGTGCATCCAATTATTTTCTCTTAGTTGGGCCAACTTGGGGAGAATCAAAGCAAATCTGATGCATAATGCAAAAACCGCTTGGTTCGTACAGAACAGCCCGGTTCGCCTTCGTTATAAAACCGGCCGGTTCAGTTTTTTCTGGTTCAAAAGCAGGGACGGTCTTGTAAGTGAACCGAACAATTAGAGGCTATGGTTCGGTCTTTTCCGGTCAAACCGACGGTCCGGTCCGGTCCTAATAACTAGGGCACACCCCGTCATTTTCATTGTCACCGCCAAGCCGCGATTGCAATTTGCAGGTGATCATTTCCTTCGACTTCGATCGAGCCGGTAGAGGGCATGATATAACACGTTTGAGTGTGCCCAGCTCAGAATCAGGTTAATCCAAGCAGAAATCCTCACGAGGATTGAATGGTCCGTCGTGGACAAAAGCAATTGTCCGTCGTGGAATGATAATGAGCTTGGAATGAGAATTCTCAGATCTCAGATATCAAAGCGATTTATGACGAACAAGATTTAGTTGTTGCCAAGATATACCAGCTACAATCGTCGTCGGTCCAGTGATGATTCGTGAACTCTATCTATCAATCACTGAAGTGCCGCTGCAAACTTGGTGACTATTTTTTCTTTTGTTCTTTGTTTTAACGGGTAGGGTGACACGTCTAACATGAATGTGTGTTAAAAAAATTATATTTAATAATCAAGAATATAATATTGTATATTAAAACTATTAAATAGTACCACATAAAAATTATATATTCATACATCAAAAGCATTGGACCTTCGGCATAAAAGAAATAAATTTGCAGAATTATCATGACACATGTATATGTGAGCATCTCGGCGCCGAGCTGCCACGACTAGCTTCTTGATGATGAGGAGGTCGAGGAGGTTGCTCTTCTCGTCGCCGGCGGCGCAGAGCAACGACACCAGGCACCGCCACAACACGGAGCATGTTTCACTTCTTCCCGGCGAGCTTGGACATGACGAGCGTCGCGGCCACTCTTGCGCCACGCTCGGCGCCGGCACCCTTCCAAAGAAATATGTACTCTGAACAGGCGATGGGAATGAATGGAGAGATGATGTGCTTTGAGGAGGAGGGTGCGCCTTATATAGGCGGACAGGAGGGCTAAGGGGATGAATCTAGATACTCACGACTATGATAAACAATCAATTCACTGATTAACTCCTACAACTATGGTAAACAATCAATTTACTAGTTGACTCCCACAGTTATGGTAAGCAATCAATATCTTAATTGACACTCACATGTATGGTAAACAATCAATTCCTTAATTTCTTGATTGATTGGCCATTAGGCAAGTTAATTGAGACAATCCTTGATTGATTGGTCATTAGACAAGTTATTAATTGAGAAAATCCTTAATCCATTAGTGCGTAAACGCATGCACACATGCAGAAAAGAAAAGGCCACTAAGGGAAGGAAATCGTCAAATCGAGAAAGAGAGTAAGAGGGGGCGTAATTTACGACAGGATTAGGAGTGGGTACGATGGGTGGATAAAAAAGGGCACGGTGACAAAAAATTGGGCGAGGGAGGCACGGGCGTCGATTTACAACGGGGAGAGGACGAGTTAGTTTTAGCCACTGTATATTATGATTAACTTTCAGAGGAAAATGTAAAAACAGTCGTTCATACAAAAATAGAAGTTTTTCTACTTTGTATGTTTCTGTGCATATCTTAAGAACAAAACTGTTGACTACGGAAACTAGAGATTCATGTTGAGTTTTTCATTATCTGCATGCCTACAACAGTATGTGTGCTTGAAATTCCTCTGAATGTGAGGAGCACCGAGAAGTAGATCAATGATACACAAATTTTGCTCCTGTTCTGACTGTCAACGTAGTCCCATGGTAATTATCTTGTGAACAATCCATCCAATCATCTGAGGTACTGATTTGGAGGCTAAACATCTGCAGCACAAAATTCCAAATATACATTATGCAAAATCATTGCATTGTTGATCTTGCTCAGTTCAGAAATAGCTTTCTGTTTAGAGAATTATTGGGGAAGAAACAGTCACTACCTTCTTTGTTGCACAAAGAAAAATTTAGGGAGGTGAGAAACCTTACCATCATCAATATTTGGATCAGCGTATACATAAAAACTGGCAGCTACAATTAGATAGCAGAGAATTAGCATCAACCCTTTGAAACAATTCGAAGTCCCATCCTAAAAATGTTGACAAAGAAAACATTAAACAAGGGAATCTCGCAAGAGTACAACAGTGGGTTCCTAAAATGGTGTTTATATTGTTTTTAGTACCTGCAACAAAAATGCTACGACCAGTACAGTTATCAAAAGGCTTGCAGTTTCAAACAGATGGAAATTCAAATCCATTGATTGGCCCATCATCCATCCTGTCACTACACTAAATGGTATCTAAAAAACAAGATGAAAAGGTATCAGTAAGTTTAGTGGAAAAATGGGAAATAAGTCCCTTGTGAGCAGCTCTTGGGAAACAAGATTAACATGACTGGTGGCCAATCTAATTCTGAACAAGTTCAGATTAAAGGAAGTGAGCAACACACAGTTGAAAAACCCACCACAAACATGGATATCTGCGTCGAAGACCCAATAGCCACTCCAAGAGAAATGTCCTATAAAAAGAAAAACAAAAGTTTTGCAAAAATATACTAAAAGAAACGATTACTAGAAATGGTTAACAATGTCAAGCTGCTGCTTACTAATTTGTCTTTCACGGCGAACATAACAGCACGAGCATGTTCTGCAGCATTTCCCACAATTGGAAGCAAAACGGTGCTGATGAATGCAATTGGTATTTCCCAAGCCTTGGAAGCCCCCTACAAACGACTTGCAGGGCTAATCCATGTCTCCATGATAAAAGATAAATGTGTTTGCTAGAAATTGTGACAAACAAGAGAATTGACCAAAAAGTATCATCCATTAGATTAGTGAGATGCAATACCTCGATAGAATCAACTAAAAAGTCAGAGAAAAATGAGATCCAAGCAGTGAAAATTGCAAGCCAAGCAATCGCTTGCCATCTGGAAATTTCAGGATATGCATAATCGTAGTCGTCATCTCCTTGATCTCCACCTCCTCCCTGGTAAAATGCAGACTAGTACTTCAGAAACTTGCAAAGGAATACATAAATAGCGGGCTGAAGAGAATGAGTTCATGCTTACCTCACTAGCTTCATCTCTACGGCGACTATTCGACAACTCAAAGTAAACGAAAGCAGCATAAGCAACAAGCATTATGCAGCTACTGAACCTTGATAATGCCAGTGCTGACTGGCCCAAGTTAACCTCAGTGTGAGTATAGTACAACATAGCAGGAGACACCAATCCCATCACCGCCATCAAGAGCAGCCCAGAGTTCAGCACCGCATCTTCCTGTCAATAATTCAGGATCAGCACTCCGTCTGTATCAAGCAATCCTGAATACTTATAGGATGGCCACCTTTCTGAAAGCTTGCTCGGGTTTGCCGCAGGCAAGTCCCCCACCGAAGAATGCGCAACCGAGAACAAGAAGCGTGTTCGACAGGATTGATCCGAGCAGAGATTGCTGAACCACCCGTAGCTTTCCACTCCGTAGGGCATGGATCGATATGACCAGCTCGGTAGCATTACCAAATGTAGCATTCAGAAGGCCTCCAGCTGTACATGAAATGTGGAGAAAGTTCAGGTAAAGCGCAGCTGCGTGTGCAATTCAATTCAGAATGCTTCAGAAGAAGAACAACTGAGTGAGACCTGTTCGGCCAGTGAAGAGTCCTAACTGCCTGCATCAATAAGGAAATAGTCAAATATTCTTTTGTGCAAGAAGATCGCCAAAAGATACAAGAAGTAGTTACTTACTCGGTAGCGAAACCCAATCGCTCTGCCAAAGGAATGATACCCAGCAGGCTCAAAGGAAACACCCAGCCCTTTAGAAAACAGGGTAACAACATCAGTAAAACACCACAAGCGTGCAAATGTAGGAGTAGAAGTTCTATAAATGGATGAATCCTTGATGAAATGACCTGATTTTGGCTGGTATAATCGACCAGTATTGCCAAGAATCCACATGGTATCAGAAAATTGAGCTTGGATTTGAACAGCACAACCTTCATGCTACTGAAAAAACCCCAATCTGAAGATCCTAGATCCCTTTGGAAACTTGCTCCAATATTGTGGGGCACTGATTGTGGTGCGTCAAGATTGTCATCCTCAAACACATCTGCTCCATTTGCAGGAGCCTGTTCTATAGGAAAATCGGAGGAGATAAATCCAGTGAGTAAAGTATGGTGATATACCGAACAAAAATCATGGAGTTCTGCAAATGGAAATCCATGCTGACGGCACCGATAAGAGTATGGTTAGCAACAAGAAACTATGAAACCTATCTGAAGTGCAAAGTCCTTTGGAAAACTTGATGAAATTTCACACGAGTCAATTGATGATGATGGCATAAGGCCAATGATTGTCAATAAAGAGAAAAACGAACAGATTGTTTCACAACGATCCTAAGTGTGAAAATTATTGAGATGCGAACGGAATTCATCGTTAACAACTAAACGTGCGTGATCTGTTTAAGGAAATGCAACCGCACAAAAAAATAATGATTGATATGGAGATCTCTCGATTGCTTCTCAGGCACGCAGTGATGATGCAAGCAACCGGGCCAACACCAAAATGATGATGCGATTTCAGTGACAAAATTTACACATGAATACAACCTGATGTGAGTTCTGATGCCCAGGCAAGAGCCTCCGGTAGTCAGCACTCTCTGTCGCCATCTCCTGATCCAACGATTGGAACCCAATCAGAATGAGAAATATCATCAATAGAACAACACGATCTCTTTATTAGAACAAAATGGCCTACCTCCTCTTGTTGAAATGTAAGTCTGGAACCTAACCGAAATGGGGGCACTCTATGACGAGAGGATGAATGAATGGAAGGAGGACGAGAAAGGCCAGGTCCATGGCTAGGTTAGAGATGTACACGACATTTTTCATCTACTCAGGAGAGAGAGAGAGATGGTAGTTTTAGCGGTGCCCCGCATGATCCCGCGAAATTGTCGCCTATTTGCAACAGGTGGCTTTGCAACGTGGTCCGTATTACACACACAAACTATCACGGCATGGTGGACACAGTGATTTTATGATATTGGCAGACGTATTTTTACCATATCCAAAAAAAAATTGAATTAAGAGCTGAAGTATTGACACCATGCAAACAGAAATTTTAATTGACCTTACAAAAGGAAACAGCTGTTGGTATTTCAGAGTCATCACAACACACAACAGCTATGGTCATGACTTTGACAGCATTGAAATGTTGATCAACGAGTTACAGCCCAGAAAGCATCAGCTTTTTTATCGTTTTTTCAATGGTTTTCCCTTCCCAGCAATAGATTTGGATCCACTGCTCTCGTTGCTCTTCTTCGAGAATCCAGTTATAGCTTTCTTTGCCTTTGACCATTGCTTTTGTGACTCTGCATTTCTCATGAAAGGGCAAACTTCACCGATGGTGATCTTTGGGACCACCCGCACCTTTTGTGGCTTATTGATATCCTTATACTCACCACCAGTTGACCCATTTGTACTGCCAGTAGACATCATTCCCATAGAACTCGGCAACTTCTGCTCAGATGGGAGCTGCACTGTAGCTTCCAAGACTTCTGAAGGTCTCACGTTCTCAGTGACATTTGGAAGTACTGATAATGCTGAATGGGTGTTCGGCAACACCTGAGATATACTGAAAGGTGTGCTTCCCATGCCCCCTACAAGATCTCTCCAAGCTGATTTCTGAGTCCACATCGAGCCCTTTTGAGGTTCATTCGCAACCATATTTTGGGCACTTACATTATTGGTAGAACTTGTCTGAGCCTCGACACCTTGAGGATCTGCTGAGTTTTCATCTCTGGGGACCGTTGAAGATAACACATATGTTCCTTTTCTTGCCAAACCTGGAGACTTCAGTTGACTTTTTCTGTCTTCCGCTTTAACAGGCAAAGTCTTGCCTGAAGTTCTTGTGTCTGAGACAACTGAAATATATTCTTGTTTCCCATTTCCAGACCAAGACGAAGCCTCGGTTTTCTGCCTCTTATTTGGCAGGGTAGCCTCTTCAATATTTGGGCGCTTTCTTAACTGCAGGTCCTGCATATAAATAAAGTTATTCTAATTATGTTTATGCATAAAATTGCACGAAATTTTGTAAAGGATATGCTAATTTCTCGAATAAATACTTGCAACATGCATACATTTTTCACTTCCTGCTTTTCCATGTTTGCTTGCACTACTGATTTATTGGACTTGCGGGGAGCAATATTAATCACAAGGTCATCGTCAAAATCTTCATCCGAAGACTCTTCAGCTTCTTCCACTTGCAAATCTTCCTCTGGAGCCTCTTCAGATTCTTCAATTTGCATTTCATTCACAGCATCAGAGGGTCCAATGGTATCAGTATGAACGTCACATTTCTCCATTTCTGATGAATTAAAAAGCTCATTTTCTTTCTCAAAAAGCTTGTTCATCACAGAATTCATAATGTTGCGTTCCTTCTCATATGCAGCAGCATTAAGAACTGAAGCATATTCATTATTAGCTTCTTCAGGAGGTCCACAGTGCTCCTCACAGTCACAGAAATGAATCGGATAAGAAGGAACTTCAATGTGTCGGAAACTGTACTTGTGCTTTCCTGAGCCTTTAAAAGGCAAGGCTTTTACCTGTACATTGATTGAGGAGAACACATGCTGTAAGTTATGGGATATTGCTCTATATATCACACAGAACAATACATCATCACATTTGTTTACAATTTTTGTTACATTACTGGTCCAAAGATTTCGATAAGATACTTCCATACCTAGAGCACTACAGGCCATATCCTAAGATATGGGTAATGACAACATAGATTCTCACGTATTTGAAACAACGAAAACTAACACTGTTGGAGAAACAGTCCCGGCCTATAAAACTTGTTAGCAGGATATGTTAGGCCGGCCCTATGGGCCCTAGCCTGTTGGTCGTGTGCATCTATAGGGATTACTTGATGATTATGTCATAGGCAAGGATATCCGTCGGTTGGTTGTGTTTCTATAAGCCAAACCCTAGGACCATCCTTGCCAATATATATGTACATGCTTTGCACCCCATAATCAATCTATTATTCCTAGCCATACTTGTTTTCAAAACTATATGCATACCATAGCGAACCACCTATGTCCTTTGAAAGTAGGTCCGTTATTTTTTTTTCAGATTTGCTTTTTCACTTATAGGAAGACCGTGTGGCTAGAAGCGCTACTCAACAATTAACGTAATGTAGAAAAAGCTTAGTACTCATTACCAAATGACAGACGATCTACAATCTACCCACGAAGTATAAATGAGAAAGATCAACATTGAGAAGTGGAATATGAATCAATAGCCTAATACTTGGACCTATCTTAAGGACTAAAGAACTATACGGCTCACAAAGCCTCACATGTACTGGAGAGCTTGTGAGAAAACTTGCAGAAACAAATTCAAAAGACCTGTACGACAACACAGGCAAATGCTCACCTTCCTGAGTTTTGGGAAGTAAAGGTTAATCTTAGAGCCATCCAAAGCAGCCTTATCTGGCTTCGGAGTGTCCTTCTCCACATTATCTTTCGCCACAGCTTCCTCTGCAGCCGCGGCTGCCTCCTGCTCCCATTCTCGCTTCAGGCGAGTAAGGTAGTGCTCCTTGGCCTTCTCCAGCCTAAGCTTCCCTCCTTTCCATTTGCACCCATTGTACTGCACGCAGAACATCATAAGCTCAGACAATCTCAGCACAAAAGGGCTACGGCAAACAGGACACAGAAATTTCTGATTAAATATTCTTTGCTGAGTTCATTAGATTCAAGAATATATTTAAAAAATGCATTATTCTCGATTAAGATGAACATACAGGAGCTGCAGAATCTAGTGCTGCTAATTGGGAGAATTGAAGTGGTAATACGAGAAGGGGGCGATGCTTACGGTGGAGAAGAGCTTGGCGAGGGCCTTGTCGGAGGGGCAGTGGAAGTCGACGTAGGCGAAGCTGCGGCCGTTGGTGCGCACGAACTCGACGCCGGCGACGCGCCCGGCCGAGGCGAACACGGCCTCCAGGTCGGCCGTGCTCACGCTCTCCGCCAGCCCGCCCACGAAGATACGCAATAGAGCGCCTGCGCCGCTGCCTTCTACTGCTCCCCCCTCCCCACCCGACGCCGCCGCCGCCGCCATGAGAAGGGGCCCTTGCTTGCGGTTGCGGTGGTGGCTGGAGACGCGAGAGCGCGGAGGAGACGGCGGCGGAGTCACGGAGCGGAGGAGGGCGGAAGGGACACGACACGGGGCTGTAAGATTCGTGCGGAGGCCTTTTCACGTGGGCCGAATTGAGGGAGAGATAGACGACGGTGCGGTGGTGGGTGGTGGTATATGGACCTATTGGGCCCCGCTAGTAATGGGCTTAAAAGGCCATTCTACTCGAACTGGACCAAAAAATGGCCCTGTTTCTTTTCTTTTTGTTTTGATCAAATCCAAACCAAAGCATGCAAATCCGACACTCCCCCTGTCAATGCAATCAGATTGCCATCAAGTTACAGTGAATGGAGACCATGGCTGCTCTTGCTGCAGCATAACTTCACTCGATAGCTGGCTTACACTAGCCGTAGGTGCATAGCAGTGAGTTGATTGAGTTCTACTATATACAGTAGTAACTAAGATATATTTTTTGCTTCTTCCACCTAGCAAAAAGAAACTCTGCCTCGCATGGCATGTCCACCCTTTTGAAATGCTGTGTGGAGTGGGCAATAGGAGCATGAACCGTCTGGCCGGCCGGCGGGAGCCTCAATTGCCGGGCTAACTCGATCAGTCAGGAGCTCAGGGCACGCCATGGAGTGCAAAGAGCTTGTGTCGTTGTATTTTCGATCAAAGGCATGTATCGTTGTATCCATCGATCTCATTGGTTGTCTTCGCCGTCCTTGAGCAGATTGCAGATGTCTGAACATTCGACAAGGCTGCAAGTAGGCAACACATGCATCGAAGGGTAGGTCAGGTTCATGCCGATTGAGGGCTGGAACAATTACTAATTATAATCTGAAGATCGTGCTGCTGATTTATGTACCAATACTGCCGGCTCCGGAAAGTGTCCTTGAACACCACCAGGGGCCTGCACGCACGCAATCCATCCATCACACATGCCAACACAAGAAACAAGATGTCAGTTGCAGTCCATCGTATTCAGTCCAGAGTTGTTGTTTTTTTCAGAACAATCCAGTAGATTTCGATCAAGCTCAATAACGACTTCGATCGAATTGATGGATGGATCATGGATGGGATGGTAATTAAGTTGGGTACCTGCGGATGTTGAATGGCCCGGCGACGCCCGGCGCGCCGTATCCGCCGAGGACGCAGGTGCTGACGCACTTGGAGGTGCACCGCGCCGCCCCGTTCGACTTGGGATGCCGGATCCTGTTGCTCTCCCCCTGCCGCCCGCCTTCCTCGCCGGCGGACAGCGTCGGCGGCAGGTTGCACAGCGGCTCCGACGACCCCGGCGCCGGACCTGGCGTCGGCGACGAGACCGCGAGCGCCGCCGCCAGCGCCACCACCGCGGGAACCTGCAGCAGCCTCACGACGCCGGCGCTGCCTTTGATGGCCCGCGGCGGCGCCCCGCCGGGCTTGGTTGGCGGCCGCATCGCGCAGCTCTAGCAGTTATGCGCTTGCACTGTGGCAGCATAGCTCTGTTTGAAGGAAGAAGAAGCGAGGCCACCAGAATCCGGCGGGGATGGCGCCAAGAGACAAGCGTCTGGCAAGGCGCGAGAGGAGGGCCTCAAATTCGCGGAGCTGACGTGGGCTCTGCGCAGCCAACTGGTTGCATTTTTTGTTGCCAGTCACGGTCAGTCAGTCTGTCTGCGTGGGGGCGTGGGCGTAGCACTCCGTACTGGTTGTAGGAATTGTTGCATTGCAAACAACTGCTGGTCCTGAATGTGGCGGAGAAATGGGCTCTCATCCTGCATTCCTGCTTATACATCTGAAGTTGTGAACAAACAAATGCTGCTCTTCATCATACCGGGCCCAAAATATGTGATGCTGCCCATGAGTTTGCATTTCTCAGAACTAGAAGATGAGATCCTACCTGAAGCTGCTGAGCGAAAGGACCCGGAACGAACCAGTGGCATTGACAGCAGAGTCCTCTGTTTTTTTAAGAAAACAGCAGGGTCCTCTGAAAGTTGAATTACACAAGTTCAGGGGGTGGAGGATGCTGGGAGGGGCATTCCAGCGACTCCACACCCAACTGTGACTCGGCTCGTCGTACAGCACTAGTACTAGTACCCGGTCGACGACGCAAAACTAGAGGTGCATGCATGCTGCAGGGTTGTTGGGCTTCTGGAAGATTGATCATGTCATCGACCTCGCGAGATCCGAATAGTGACGCATATGTCCGATGACGGTGCGCCAGGCTGCATGGCGCATGCATGTGATCGGTGACGGCTGTCGAGCCGAGGGCACGCGCGGCTTGGTTTGCAGGTATGGCTGTATGCCTGTATGAGGTATGGGAAAGTGTTCTTTCCATGGCACATTGGCACGGCTGTCCCTCTGTGATTGTTCTCTCGTCCGGCTGCCATCCCGTGCGTGCTGCGTCGTCGGTGAACATTCATGCGTGCATGCATTCCGTGCCGACCGGTCCTCGATGATGCTACTACACCTGGCAGCAGCGAGCAATCATTTCCACTCCACATGCTTTCACCCCGTGGTAGCAGGGCCCGGCGCGGCAACCGGCAGCAAACGGATTGAACGACTTTGATTGACCGGCTAATAGAGTATGTAGTTAATTTTAGTTGATGTCAAGAACATACATGCTAATTAATAAAGTCGTTGTATAGGTTGGTGGCTTTGGTGCCTTATTGGTTGCTTGTAAAAGCTGGACCAAACAATGGCACATATTTGTGGATCATCGTGTATTTGTATTGTATAAGAGATCTAGTTTTTCCGCGGGCTGAAGTGGACCAAAACATGGCCGACAGGCAGAGTTCGGTTCGGTCATGGTACATAACAAGAAATATTCAAGCGATACAACTGTAAGCGACATGAACGTATTACGGAGGAATTCCTATACATTATTACGGATGGACCAGCCGGTCCGAAGCCAGACAGCCCAAGTACCCGCTCGAGAGACTTGCGTAGCGCTGGGTTGGTAAGGTACGGAGTACGTACGGTTGGGCCGCGCGTAGCGCAGCATATGAGTGGGGTGGGCATGCCAACTGTGCGTGCTGGACAGGAACATTCGCATATGGGATCACGTTGCTGCATACGGTATATACTGGTATATATTCGGGTACCAACAATGCCACGCTGGAACGAACGAATGAATGAATGTACTCACGTACCTGTCGCCAAGAAAAGGTTCCTCGTTTGTTTTCCATCTGCCCTTTTTTTTCCTCGCTCTAGAAGAAAGAAAACGGCACCGCCACCGTTACGTTAGTTCATGCATGATCAATGATCAGGGTTGGATTGGAATATCCCGCAAAAAAAAAAAGTAGTTTCTTCACTGCACCAGTCAGGAGTCTAGTCGACCCAAACTGTGATGTGTGTTAGGACGTACTACCTCCGTATCGAAATACTTGTCGCCATTGACTTTTTTCGCAACGTTTGACCATTCGTCTTATTCAAAAAAGTTATATAAATATCATTTATTTTATTTATGACCTACTTTATCATCAAATGAATTTTGAGTTTGTCTTATCTTTTCGTATATTCATTTCGATACGGAGGGAGTACGTATACGAGGACTGGCTCGTGGTCGTGGCACAAACAAAATGCAGGGCGCTGTGGCGAGGACGCAGGCGAAAGCTGGAAAGTGATCCTGCCAAGGAACGACGAAGCGTCCGTGACACACTAGCTAGTACTGTAGTACATGCCCGACAGCAGGAGCTGCAGTGAAAAGTGAAAGAAAGCTCCAACTGAACTCACCGAAAGTGCGTGTGCTTTGGGCCCGTCTGTCCGTGAGCTAGTGTGCGTCGTCCGGGTCCCTGGTGGACTCCTGGTCCCGATAGCAGAACGCGTCTTCCCCTTTACACGCGCGCCGCCGTCGCCGGTCAGGTCACCTCCTCGCCGGGCGCCGCCGCATCCATCACGTATTCCTCGTCTCCACGATGGCCACCATCGTCTCCAATTCCGGCAAGGCCCCAGCAGTACCAGCGGCGAACATAGCGCATCACGCACGCGTCATCCTGCGTGCATTCGCTCTGGGCCGTGTTTAGTTCCGCGGTGAAAAGATTTTGGAAGGGAATCTTTTCACATTTGAAGTATTAAACATAGACTAATTAAAAAACTAATTGCAGATTACGTTTGGAATTCGCGAGACGAACCTAATTAATCTGTCGTTAGCACATGTCACTGTAGCATTACTGTAGCAGTTAGTGTTTAATCACGTCCTAATTAGACTCATTGGATTCGTCTCGCAAATTCCAGTCCATCTATATAATGCGATTTGTTTTTTACCTACATTTAGTACGCCATACATGTGTATTCATTTTGGATTTTAGATTTTGGAACTAAACAAGGCCCTAGTCTACGCGAAACAAACGATTCACTGTGGCGGGCAGTGGCCGTGGCACGTCGGCGACGAAGCAGCCAGCCACGAGGCCGTGTTTAGTTCCCGAAAAGATTTCGGGTTTTAATTTTACCGATTTAGGAGTAGTAAATGTAAAAAAAAGGTGGAAAGTTATATAGATAGGTTGGAAATCTCGAGACGAATCTAACGACGGTAATTAGAGGGTAATTAATTCATAAATAGTGGATGATTACTGTAGCATTACTATTGCAAATCATGGATTAAGTAGACTCATTAGATTCGTCTCGCGATTTCCAGTCTTTCTATGTAACTTTTTACCTTTTTGCCTATATTTAATACTCCATGCATTTAAAATTCTCTTTTAATGTGACGGATGAAAAGATTTCGTTTTGCAACTATACGTGTGTCTGTGTGCGACGAGACGACACGGAACAGGAACCCGTCCACTGTATCCATCCAACATGCCCGTATTAAATGGGCCGAAAATGCAGGGGAAGCCCGGCAAAGCTGACCTACTCCTACGTGCGCGTGCTCATGTGCGCTTCCGTGGACTACCCGCAGTGCGGCATAAATACCGTACATCCAGTTTGAAAGACGGATGCATCTATCCATCTTCAGCGAGATTTTGATTTCTGGATATTGAAATTCATGATACAATAAATAAATGTCAGAGACGGGATGGAAGAACTACTAGACGGCCAAGATGAGAAAAGTGGGCCAGCAGTATGAACACGGTGGGAGGAATAGAATTATAGGAGCGTCGAAAATGTTAGCCCAACACAATTAAATATGCATAGAACGGTTCTTTGGTCCAAACGGCTGAATGGGTCCACATGGCAGCTTCAATAAATAAAAAACGAAAAAATATATAATCGTATTAACCACAAAGCAACAAATGCAAGAGATGGTTCCAGTCACTAGTTAGCCACCTCCCCCATTCAGCATAGTAGTTTAATTATTTACATTGTGAACCCTTTTTTTTTGTCGTTCATTGTGACGTCCACTGCGGGCATACTCGCTCCATGGTCGCTTTTCCTTAGTGATATCACGTGTCAAGAAACCATGGCTCACCAAAATTCTTCCCGAGTACATTGTGCTTCATGTCCAATAACATATCATGCTTCCTGTTCTCCACTGAATGGATTTAAGTGTCGAGTAAGATCCCTTTATAGTTTTTCAAAATAAGGACAATGAATATCGGAATCCAAAAACCGGTTGGGAGCACATGCCCCCGCTAAACGTTGTATGGCCCATTTGTATATTTTGTAAAGACAACGTACATAGGGCATATAAATATATGACAACAATTCTTGTTTATAAGCAACATGACAGTCTAGAACTTAATTCCTTACCTTACCCCTTTTCATGAAGATTTGTTCAGTTAAAATACATGTGGTTGATTATATGGGAGTACAAAATCACAAGCCAAGAATAGATATCACGCAGCAGTGCTTTTCACGAATGTACTCATCAAATTGATTCGAATGGTGGCCTTGAAATATTTAGAAGATTGGGAAATGAGGATACTTGCTAGCAAAATCGGATATGTACTATAGCCTTTGGCAATTTCATAACGACAAGTATGAATATTAAAAAAATCAGAGTTGTTGGAACCTTAGCTTGAACTACGTAGTGCGTGAAACCTTATCATATATTCATATGTTGTTATTATAGCGAAATACATGGAGAATTTAGAAACGTATATAGAGGTAGGTAATAATAATAATGAATAATAATAACATAGTCATATAACTTAGACGTAAATTTAGCGGTTTATATCGGTACATTCGTACGGTAGAAGTGGCCAATTTTGTTTATAAAAATAGAATAGTAGGTCAATAGCTAATATTATTAATAATGATTAGGGTTAGAATCTACATAATTACTAGCAGGGATTTTTTTATTTTCCTACAGATTTATAGGATTTATCTTTCTTAACCTGTTTCATAATAATTGAATATAACTTTGAGTCTAATCAATTTGCAATTGTAAAATAAGATCCTACTATTTGGTACAGGACACCAAACGACCATGGAGCGTTGAATGAAAATGGAAGAATGTAGCGAGAGCCCGCGTGAGCGCCGAGCGGTTCACGAGAACTGTTCTTTGGTCCAAACTCCAAACGGCTGAACGGGTCCAACTGGCAGCCTCATTGCAAATGAAATGGGAGAAAAGATAATTAAAATTATTAACCATAAAAGACAAGCGCAACGGACGGGCCCACACACCACTTACCAGTGAGCTACCACCTTCCCCATTCAGTCATCAGAGCATTTGTTTTTTGAGGAAAGCAGAGAATATTATTGAGTAAATTTACTGATGCATCAGTCAGTGTCTTCGTCAAAATCACCACGCTGTTGCCCCGCGGCGCCATGTGTGCAGGGGCGAGACAGCGTTGGCTGGTTGCCTGGTTCGGTTCGGTTGACCGATTCAAACCTCTGAAGCTGCCGCGTAATCCTGGCTAGCTAGCACAAGTGGAGTGGTGGTGTGGTACGGAGCACATTGCGCAAAAGCCACGGAGCAGCCGCGTAGCCTGACGAGCACGTTAGGCTGGATCTGGCATGCATGAGATACGAGTAATTGATAATCGGTCACCCCATGCATACATTACATTACATGCTATACTTTTTATTATTCTTGGCAGTGAGTCAGTGCTAATACTGGTATATACAAAGTACAGACTCGTGCAGGCCCACCTAGCAGCGACTGTAGTATGTAGGCAAGGACCAAAAGCCCAATGCCAGGTCGGCTATTAGCCCTTGTCCTCCGGTCAGTTATTGTGTTTAGTTTACTCTCCTAATCAGGTTGCTTGGGCTCTGCATTCTGAAACACACTTGCAGGTTTGCTCGCCGCCGTTTTGCACGGCCCGAGCGTGATCCTCATCGGCCTTTTTTGAATTCGAACTCGGTCCGTTGGTTGTCGTCTCCACCCCACGGGGATGCGTAAACAAGGAGGGAGTAGGAACCCAAAGTGTCCAAGAACATCGAGGACCAGGGTTTGTTCTTACCGTTTGAAACCAGGACGGTTCCCGTGGAAACCGGTGTAACCGATGGTGAGCGGTTTGACGAAAACCGCTACCGTTAATAAAAAACCGTTACTGTTAAACAAAACCGGTACTGTAGATCCGAAAACCGCTCCGGCTAACCGCTACCGGTCCTCAGCGGTTTCTAGGGACGGTTCGATAAAAAAAAAACCTGTCGAGGACACGCCAACACGGCAATGCCCCGTCACGAACACGTCCATGAGTCCATCTCCTTCTCCTTCTCCACGCAGATGGTCCAGCACAGAACTCGCTCGCAAGCACAGGAAAACAAAGCCGGAAGCTAAACCAAACTCCCAGTCCAGACCAAGCCGAAACGCTACGCCAGCCAGCCAAGCAAAAGCATCCCCGCCAACCAGAGTGACCCTCTCCCCCACGTTCGAACGCCGCCGACCCCTCTCCCCTCGCCGCCCGTCAACCAAACCAACCCAGCCCGCTCCCCGCGCGTCGCCGTCTCGTCACCCAACCCAAGCCGCCGCAAACAGACACCGCCACGGCCGCGTTTAGATATTTCACGAAAAAAATTTACAGTATATCGGGCACACATTTGAAGTATTAAATATAGACTAATTACAAAACTAATTACAGATTATGTCAGTTCATCGCAAGACGAACCTAATGAGTCTAATTAATCCGTCATTAGCACATGTTTACTGTAGCAATTTATTGTCTAATCATAACCTAACTAGGCTCATTAGATTCGTCTCGCGAAGTACACTCCATCTATATAATGGGTTATTTTTTCGATTACATTTAATATGCCATGCATGTGAGGGAACATACTCGAAAAAAATTTCGCGAAACATCTAAACACCGCCGTGGTAATCCAGCCAGCGAGACGGGCTCGAACTGCGCTGGGCAGCTGGCTGGCGGCCGGGCCCCACATGCCATGTGAGCCCCTCTCCCCTCTCCCCGCGCTGCTGCTCCTCCTTCAATCACACCCCCCATGTGCCCGCTCTGAATGCCACTGCGCCTTCACGCGCCACCACCCCCCGTCTCCTTCCTCCCCGCTCCTCCGTGATCCCTTCCCTGGATCAAAGCTTCAAGCCCCCGCGTTCTCCCCCTCCCTTCCTCCAGATCGGAGCAACCACCAGGACATTCCCTCCCTCCTCGGGACGAGCGCCACCACCGCAGCCATGCTCCCCCGCCGCAGCGCGGCTGCCACGGCGGCGTGCGCGCTGCTGCTGCTGGCTTCCACCCTTCACCCAGCATCATCGCAGCAGGAGGGCGACGTGCCGGAGTCCTACGCGGCCTCATTCGCCTCCCGCTTCGCCGCGCCGCCGTCCTGGCCGTTCCCCAACGCGCGCCTCCGCGCCGCCTACGCCGCGCTCCAGGCGTGGAAGCGCACGGCCATCTTCTCCGACCCATCCAACTTCACCGCCAACTGGTCGGGCCCCAACGTCTGCGCCTACAACGGCGTCTTCTGCGCCCCCCTCCCCTCCTCCACCCCCTCCACCTCCTACTCCCACGCCGCCACCCCCACCTCCGGCGACCTCACCGTCGCCGGCATCGATCTAAACCACGCCGACATCGCCGGCTACCTCCCAGCCTCCCTCCCGCTCGGCGTCCCCGACCTGGCCCTCTTCCACATAAACTCCAACCGCTTCTGCGGCGTGATCCCAAGCACCTTCCGCCACCTCCGCCTCCTCCACGAGCTCGACCTCAGCAACAACCGCTTCGTCGGCGCCTTCCCTTCCGTCCTCACCACGCTCCCTTCCCTCAAATACCTCGACCTCCGCTTCAACGAGTTCGAGGGCTCCATCCCCCGTCCCTCTTCGACGCCCCCCTCGACGCCATCTTCCTCAACTCCAACCGCCTCCGCAACCCGATCCCGGCCAACCTCGGTAACTCCCCCGCCTCCGTCGTCGTCCTCGCCCACAACAAGCTCGGCGGATGCATCCCGTCAAGCATCGGCAAGATGGCCAACACCCTCAACGAGATCGTCCTCATCGATGACGAGCTCGTCGGCTGCGTCCCCAAGGAGGTCGGGTTGCTGAAGGAGGTCACGGTGTTCGACGTCAGCGACAACCATTTGCAGGGGCAGATCCCGGCGAGTGTGGGAGGGATGGCCGCCGTCGTCGAGCTTGATTTCGCACGGAACCGCCTCGAGGGCGCCGTGCCGGCCGGGGTGTGCGGGCTGGCGAGCTTGAGGAACTTCACCTACGCTGATAATTTCATAACCTCGCGCCCGGCTTGCGCTAAGGCTACTGCTGATGGGGCCTGGAATTGCATCCCCGGCGCGGCGGCGCAGCGACCGCCGGCTCAGTGCGCCGCCGCCGCCGCTCACCCGTTCGACTGCAGCAAGGCGCAATGCCAGTCCCCGGGGTACGCCCCGACGCCGGGCGGCGGCCGCGGTGGACATGGAAGCGGCAGGCAGCCGCCCACGCCGGTGGGATCGCCTGCGAAAGGCAGCTACGCTGGGAACCCGCCGCCGTCGAGCTCTCCTACCCCATCCTACCCGTCGCCGCCGTCGAGCTCTCCTTCTACTCCTTCCTACCCGTCGCCGCCGTCGAGCGCCACCACTCCTTCCTACCACCACTCGCCACCGCAGGGATCACCACCAGCCACCCCGTCCTACCCCTCGCCGCCGCAGGGATCACCAACCACCCCGACGCCGTCCTACCCTTCGCCGCCAGTCGAGCGCCACCACCCCGTCCTACCACCACTCGCCACCGCCCACCACGCCGTCCTACCCATCGCCGCCCTCAAGCTCCAGCACCCCATCCTACCACCACTCGCCGCCGCACGGCGCGCCGACCCCGTCGTCCCACCCGTCGCCGCCGAAGGGATCCTCGTCCCCAACTCCGGTGACCCACCACGCGCCGCCCCCGCCGACGTCCGCCGACGAACCGGACGTGCGCTACGCGCCGCCGCCGCGCTCGTACGGGCCCAAGCCCTCGACGCCGCCGTCGTCTCACGGCTCTCCTCCGTCGACGGGGTACCAGCCGCCGTCCTCCGGTCACCCGACGCCGTCGCCGCCCGCGGAGCACCCGGGCTACGTCCTGCCGCCGCACTCCCGGGGACTCCGTCCTCGCCGCCGTCGCACCCCGGCGCCCCCTCGACGACGCCAGGAGCGCCGCCGTCGGAGCACTGCTCGCCACCGCCTCAGGGAGGAGGGAGCCCCGGCACCGGCGGTGACCACGGGCACGGGCACGGCGGGAAGCTGCCGTTCCCGCCCGTCCACGGCGTGGCGTACGCCTCCCCGCCGCCGCCGGGGAAGCCGTACTACTAGTCGCGTCGCCGGAGCGCCGGCCATCGGCGCCGACATCCACCCGACACCGCCAGTATAATACTTCTCCATCTGCATCCCTGTAGTAATTTTGTTCATTTTCTTTTTTTTTCTTTGATGATGATGGGTATTTGATCAAATTGAATCAAAGAGCTGCAATGTATTGATTCTTTCTCTCCTCCTCTCACTCTACTCTACTCTACTCTACTCTACTCTACTCACCGAATTTAATTATTAAGTTTATTAATTCATTGATTTGGAGATGTATAATTCTACTCTTGTACTTCTTCCCCATCGCATCTCATCGTCCTGTGTACACGACCGATCACATGCGCACGCGGTGGTACGAGATCTGCGATCTATGTTGGGAATGGGTTAATTCCCCCGTCGAGACGGGCGTGCCGAATGCAGCCGCCGCCGTGGGAACGAGAAAGCGGCAACCTCTTGAGATCGAGGGGAATGTTTCGCAAAGCCAGGTGGATTTGAATTCGATGCCAATGCACGCACGCTCTCGTCTCCCTTTCGGTGGTAAAGGACGCGTTAATTCGGGTAAAGAAAAGAGGAATCTTCGACGGCTCGCTCGAAGGAGAACGTGGCCATGGCGGACCGTGGAGAAGAGAACAAGTGAAGGTTGGTGGTGGCTAATGGCGGCAATCAATTGGAGGGCAGGGCAACCACCGTGGTGCCGGTGCCTGGGCTGTACTTGCCGGATTCAGATCGGAGGGAAAGGGACAGGGCAGGGGGGTGTCCCGTGGCGCATCCGCCGCGTGGGCGTGTCCGTCCTCTCGCATCATCCCACCCACCCATCATGCTCCATGTGTGCGCCCCCGCGCGCTAGCTGTACTCTGCGACGGTGAGCATGCCGGCCAGCATGGCCCCGCGGCGCCGAGGGAGGAAAAGGGTAAAGAAGACGCCGTCGCCGGGCAAGGGCCCGTGGGGGACATGGGCCGCGTCGCGTCGGCGTCAGGTGTGTGCTCGCGCGCATGCGATGCGACGGGACGGCGACGCGACGCTGCGAGCGCTGGGCCGGATGGGTGTTGCCAAAAGCAAAGCACCAAAGAGATGGGTCGCCATCGTCGGTCGTGGATCATGGATTGGATGGGATCCGATCATCCGAGACGTGCATGCTGCTGTAGTTTTTTGAGAGGCCATGTGTTTGTTCTGCGTTCATCAGGCTTACTGGATGACCTTTTTCGGAAAACAAAAGGCTTACCGGATGAATAGCGGTAAGGTGTTTTGCAGGACACCTGGAATTCTGAATTGATTACGCCGGATCACGTACGGTCGGTCCTCTCGGTGACGGGTGGGTCGGTCTGGTACTCTGGTTGAAGGCGACTTCAGATCGGAACCCTGAAATCTGAATACGAGTCTTGCCGGCAAAGCAATGGTACAATGTACTGCCCTCGCTCGATCTAGATGCAGGATTGTTTCTCGGTTTCGCGAAATGAAAATGCGACAAAGAAGGCACAAATGCCCATTTTGATCTACTGCAGAACCGTGTCATACTGTCATTGCTCTGCGATTTTGTGTTCTACGGAGTACTCCGTACGTACGTGAATTCATAGCTTACTGCTCCTGCTAGCCTTGACTGACTAGTTCCAAAGCCAAACACAACTTGCTGAACTTCTTTTGTATGAAAAAAATTGAAACAACTTGTTTCAAAGACAAGTGTTTTGCTTCTCGACGAAGCTCGATGACTGGCCAGTACTCACCGCTAGTCATTGTGCGATCAAAGGCTCGGTAGCCGTTACATTAGAGATTAATTATTCGTTCAAAAGGAAAACATCCGGGAGCATTTGTAAGAAGAAGAAGAATAATTAGAGCAACAATCACGATTGGGAGTAACTAAGGGCGTCTTTGTCATTTCACAGCATAAAGCAACAATCTATGTTGGACACAAGCATATGATCCAAATAATCTCCTAGCGCTAACTATTGCAATCCAGTTTTTTTAAATGAACTATTAAAGTTTGTTGGGATCCATACATAGCCTAAGTAGCGTGTCCGTAGAACACACAACATAGTTTGTTGCAGAGTAAGAGGTTGTGTAGTGGTGTCGTATGCGGCCATGGGGGACATAGCACACTGCCCATATCAATTTCTTAGACCTTTTAAACATCATGCTAATCCTCATTTCTACGTTCACATGATTTTGTGTGTGCAAAACAACTTATGCTCCCTTATACTCTTGGGCCTCCACTACTTTTTAGCTAGTTGTTTTTTTTTTGGAAAGAATGGCAGGGACATGCTAGTTGTTCTTTTTTTTAAAAGAAAAAGATTAGCTAGTTGTTCTCCCTCTCATGTCTTGGATTCTATTCATATATTGTTCTTTCATTTTTTTTAAAAAAAGAACGGGCGTATTTCAGCGCATAGCACTTACCTTAATAGGTTGTATTCGATTGCATCTGCTTGATCATGGATGTTACTTGAAAATGTCGGCTTCTGTTTGATCTAACAAACATATATGCACCACTCAATAGGGACATATTCGACAATAAAATTAGGCGAGATCTGCTATGACATGGGCCTTTCTTGTCAACCCGAATCATGAATCGAATTAGGGGCATGTGCCCCCCTTCTCCCCTAGGCCCCATTCAGATCTTCCCTAGCGATCTAGTACGATCCTCATATTCACTATCATTGTTTTTTTCTATGTGGCCACAAGGTTTCTTACTTTCTTCCAGAAGGCTAATCAGGTTTACCAATTTGTGAAGCTGATCCAAATAGCTAACGTGTTATAAGACATGTGAAGTTTTAAATTCATCATCTCATGTCATAGTTTTTATAATCAGATTGTACCGGGGTCAAACATGAAAAACCCACAATTGGAACCTTGGGCGGTTCAAATTTGAAAAATAGAACCAGTCTCATTAGCTGACCGGACCCGATTGACTATCCATGTGGAAAAATATAATAACCGAAGCCTCAGCCAATTCTATCAAAGAAACCAAAATTTGATCCTCAACCAATCTGGTCTGGTTAAAAAACCGACCGAACCATTTTTTTAAGAAAACCATTGAATCGCCATTTTTTCTTTTGAAAAAAGAATCAGAATTTAAGGCTCATGTAATTCGCCCTGAGAAACCTGATCTGGGGTTGTGGGGCCTCAACCAGTGCGATCTAGTTAAAAGATGTCCAACTCCCTTACTAACATTGAGATGATAATTAAGGTGAGAAATTTAAGGACGAGTCTCATCCTTGATTGTTTCGTGGTTTAGGAATGAGAAACTATATCACAATAAGTTAGGGTAACCATTTGTGATGCATCGATGGTGTTCCACTTAAAGCATAATACCACTCTCTGTGGTAATTCTATCGTCGCATTTCCATCCTACTTAGACTGTAATTCCCACCAACTGAGTATGAAATTTTAAATTCCTCGCCTCTACATTCTTATTGTTTCCTTCCTTCAAATTACCAGTGACCACACCGGCACTTCAAGTCAGAGTTGGCGTAATAATATGCTCGATGAAGCTTGAGGACCGATTTTCAAAGAAAAAGAAGCAGCAGCTTGAGGACCTGCGGGTATTCACGAGTCGATACCTGACGTCAGGTTCAGTAGCCGTTATTTCTGAGGGCAATTACCTGTTCAGACTTCAAAAAAGTATAAATAAAAACACCTGGGAGCAAATGCTACTCTGAGATCCTCCTGATTGGCATGGCTTCTTCGGCATTCTTCTGGGACGAAGAGCATTTTTTTTGGGTGAATAGAGCAGCTGAATTAGCCGTTGGCATTCAAATCATCACGGTGCCATTTCGATCAGACGTGAAATAGTGGAGCACTGTGCGAGTGAGAGATGAGACGGACACACATTTAAAGTATTAAATATAGACTAATTATAAAACTAATTACAGATTCTGTCAGTAAATCGCAAGACGAACCTAACGAGTCTAATTAATCCGTCATTAGCACATGTTTACTGTAGCAATTTATTGTCTAATCATGAACTAACTAGGCTCATTAGATTCGCCTCGTGAAGTATGCTCCATCCATGTAATAGGTTATTTTTTTGACTACATTTAATATGTCATGTGAGGGAACGTACTCGAAAAAAATTTCGCGAACCATCCGCCGGTGTCGGTGGTGGTGGCGCAGACGGGGAGCAGTCGACCAAGAGCAGACCGGCGCGAGATGCAGCGGCTGCCTGGCTGGTGGTCCGTGTCGCTGTCGCATTGCGGGTTACCGTAATAATCACCGTGTGGGTAGAAGGGTAAAAATGGCAGTGGCCGTCGTCGTGCCGGTGACGACTATATGTGACGGGCAGCGGCGCCCGTAGCAAATACTCCGGCCGCACAGACGCAGCAGGGCCCACATTACAGTGACACAAACGGCACAAATATTTTGTTCGGCAAATATTTCTTTCTGGGAACCCAAAATACAGTTAGAATGTAAGCGCACCGGAGAAGCACGCGCGTGGCAATGGTGCAGACCGCAAAGAGAACATACGTCTTCAGGAACTCTTGTGAGTGGGACAGAAGCAGCTTTCATGAGTTCATGCACTCCATGTTCAATTTTTAGGACAGTAGTATTTCGTTTTTTTAAGGGCAGAATGCAAATCTCTACGCAGACTTAAAATGAAAATACGAGAATGTGTTTCCTGCATTCGAGGCCCGGAAATTTCAGAGCCCATCTCTTTATTTCGGCCCAGATCGAACCTGACATGGGCCGGTGTCTCTGTTTCTATTCGGGCTGGCCTGGGCATGTACAGCGGCGGCCCACACGGTTTAAACTGTGCGCGCGCGTATGAAATGGTATACGTAAGTTTATACCGTGTTTGTGCAACGAAATGAATCTATTTTTATACTCGTTAACAAGAAGCTTGTTTTCAGGTACCAGCTTGACAACTTCTACATATAAACACATCATATTTTTTCTGTTTCACACCTCTCCTATACCCCTTACGATTAAAACATTATCACTAAGGTTTTTGACTGCATGTTGATGTCATGATTAAGGGATAACATAGTTGCATTCATCCCCGTTACTACAAACACTCAGTGGTCACTGCTATGCAAGGGCGAGGAGATCATCACGGGTGTTTGCTAGTAGCTCCAAGCCTCCATCCAATGTGTCGCCGTCTCGCCGCCGGCGAGAAACGTGCACCGGTGCTGCACGGTACGCGGACGAGAAATCGACATCCTTCCTCAGCACGCTACTGACAACACGGCCCATGCCAAGGCCGCGTGTTAGATCATGTAAAAGTTCTCATTTTCACGAAAAGTTATCCGCTTTGAAAATCGTGTCAGATTATTTCTATCTTTATGCACGTTTTCATAGAAACAGTTCTTCCGCCCATTTTTCTCGATCTAAACACCCTTAAGGGCAGTCCCAACCCTCCAACTAGAATATTTTCCACAACATTAGTTAGATTGTCATATAAGACTTTTAGCTTTGGTGGCACTGTATTAAATAAAAAAGAGAGTAAAGAGAGGAAGAAACTGGGTCTTGCATGAGACCCAATATCTACACGAGAACTTATGTACTAGACACTACCAAACTTTGCATTGAGGGGGTGATGATTTCTTAATGATAGATAAATAGTAAATATGATTGGTAGAGAGGATTGATGATGCATTTATTAACGATCCATATCAAAAAATCATGGGTAATGGAGTGTAGTTTCTATAGTGATTTTTTTACTTATGTGGCGACATAGAAACTACCCATAGACACTATGGGTTGGGAATGCCCTAAGCACGCGTGTGGGCTCTCTCTCTCGGGCTCTGGGCGCGGCCGAACACAAATGGTTTTTTTATCCATGCCATTACAATTTTCACGGGTTGAAGATATGCCATTAAAAATCGTCTATTCATAACCGTGTCATTACCGTTCACTCTTTGTTTGAAATATGCCATTACTTACCTCTTCAACATGTTTCACAAAATATTTGGACCAAATTGCCCCCATCTTCTTCTTCTTTCCCTCCTTCCTCCCTTCTCCCGTTTCTCTTTCTTCCTCCGATTGCTGGCCATGACCGGGGTGGGCGAGCGCCGCCGCCGGTGGACAAGTGCCCTTCATTGCACGGGCCTCTATCGCAGGTTGGGTGGGCTGGCGGGCGAGCTCCCGCCTCAAGATGCACGGGTGAGGCCTCGAAGGCGGCCATCGCCGCGAGATGCGCGGGCGAGATTCCGCCGCCGCCATCGCCACAAGATGCATGGGTGAGCTCTCGCCGGCTGTAGGATGTCATCCCTGCCCTCTCCGGTGAGGAGACGGGCCTCGGAGTAGCGCGACAGCCATCCCTCTCCGGCGACGAGATGAGGCTCGGAGGAGGGACTCGTGGCAACGGCGGCTGGGCTCGCGCAGAGGCGACACTGCCTCTCCCTTACGCAGCTCGATTTGCTCGGCGCGCGGGGTGAGCAACGGGGCCAGCAGCTCAGGGCAACCCGACCTCCTCCCAACTCGGGTGGCGGGTGACGAGCGCACGCAGGGCACAGCTCAGGCGACGGCGGCCCCCGCACAGGGCACAACTCGACGGTGGCGGTGGCCGCAGGGCTCTCCCTGAGCTCCTCTCCGCGGATGAGAGATGAACGAAAGAGATAGAGGATAGGGGAAGAGGAAGAAGATGGAGGCAATTTGGTCCAAATATTTTGTGAAATATGTTAAAGGGGTAAGTAATGACATATTTCAAACAAAGAGTGAATTGTAATAATACGGTTGCGAATAGACGATTTTTAATGGCATATCTCCCATCCGTAAAAAATGTAATGGCATGGATAAAAAAAACCAACAAAAATTGGCACACATTTCTATCCGTTGGCGGTGGGCCGGTGGCGCCCCCACTTTTGCGCGCCGCGAATCTCCGAGCCCATCCGACGGCGGCGCCGCTAACCGGGGTGATTTGGATTAACAAACGGCCCGATTAGTTTCCCTCCACGGAAGGTTTTCGATTTTGATTCGCGTGGGCTATCCCGCGGCCTGCCCCTTTCCGCCGCAACCATTTCCGCGGAAACCCCCCTCTCCCGTTCGCACCCCCACAGATTTCCCAACGCCAGGCGCTCCTGCTAGGTCTCGCTCGCCGTCGCCGGATCTCCCGCTTGCGGCTTCTCTCTCCCCCCGCCGCCTCCGCCGGGAGCCGCTGCGGTCGCGGGTGATTTCCAGGGTCTTCAATCCGGTGAACTCTCGCGCCTCCGTGTGCGTGATTTTGTTTTTTCGCGGGTTTTTTTTTAGCATGTCTGGTTGGGGGCATGAGCGCTGGTGAGGTTTGTGTCTCGCTGTGGGGAAAACCGTGAGGAGGGGCTGCGGCGGGCGGCGGGGCGGTGTCTGAGGACAGGGTGTTCGGCGGAATGCCGCCTCAGGCGGGTCTCCCCTACTCGCCTGAGCGGCCTTGGCTGTTTCGGGGAACTGCGGGCTCTGATCATTAGTTAGTTCCTCGCGGAGAATCCTGGGAGAGGTCTCTGTGGCTGTAAAATGATGTAGGGCCGGAGGCCATTTTTGTTGTGTTAAAAATTAAAATGCGTGCCATTGGGCTTCTGACGCTGTGTCGGCATGCTGATCCTATTTGGGCTCATTTGGGTCCTTTTTTTTGGCAAATGTGGATTGACCGCACCAGTGCATGCCTTTCACTGCTGAATCCATGCCACTCCTGATGTACGACGAATCTGTGATCAACTGAATAGCCAAACTGACTCAGTATTTTGTTATCTGCTCTCATGGTGAGCTTATCTTACGTTTAGCACCTAATACGTGGGCATCTCTGTTGGAATGTATGAATCAGGTCTTGCACTCTTATGATCGCCAATGCAACCCAATAGCAATCTACCAAGGACCAACTGGCACCAGCATGCAAGCGCTATCGAAGGCTGCTCTAGCTCTGATGACTTTCTGAGTTCAGGCTTTCTGTTGCCTTTGCCTATTCAAAAGCCTAACCCAGAAGCAAATCGCGAGGGAATGCTTTCTCTAAGGTATGCTGTAATTTGTGCGGTGCAAATTGGTTGCAGCCTTTGCCAGATAAGAAAGAAAACCATTGTTTTCCACTTTTCAGGTCTTCTGGTTGTAAAATTCAAGGCCCAGAGCGTCTTCAAGGTCCGTGGATTGAGAAGGTATGACTGTAATGCTGGCTGACATGTATGAATATTCGATGGTATTAATACTTGGTGATGCTTAAATCAGCATACAGTTACTTACCATTGCAACTCTTTGGTTTTATTTAACTTTACATCAGGAGTCAGATGTCTTTAAGCCACATATCTCCTGATTCTGCTCCATGATAATAAAAGCTAGTGATGGTTGGGTTATGTGAACTCCTAAGAACAGAGCAGGATTGGTGTAATAAACTTGAAATCTATTCATTAACAGTGTAACATGTAACTCCCTCCGTTTCAAATTATAGTTAGTTTTGGCTTTTCAAGGTTCATAGCTTTTGTTATGCATCTAGGTGTATGTTATGTCTAGATTCATAGCAAAATCTATGAACCTAGAAAAGCCAAAACAACCTATAATTTGAAACCGAGGGGGTATGTAATAAAGTGTACTAGTGGCACCCGAACTGAAAAATTCAACCTCCACCTTCTCTTTACTTACAGTCATTACCTTTTTATCCTAAGATTATCCAGCCTAATTGGAACTGTTTGCATTGCTTAACACACTTTGTTTACTTCTGCAATTATTTTTCATCACAGGCCTGGCGGACTCTATGCAACACTCAGGTTGCCTGCAAGAGCTATTTAAGGCCTGGT
Organism: Urochloa ruziziensis; assembly: GCA_015476505.1. Classification (NCBI taxonomy): domain Eukaryota; kingdom Viridiplantae; phylum Streptophyta; class Magnoliopsida; order Poales; family Poaceae; genus Urochloa; species Urochloa ruziziensis. The sequence goes on along the minus strand of CM027123.1, from coordinate 50,140,873 downwards.
TTAACTGCAAAAGTGAAAGACTGTGATGGGGGTCATGCTCACACTTATGGAGAAGGCTCATATAACACGAACAAAATGGCCACTGTACCAGGAAATAGGATTCTCTCTCAGGAAAGCATGCACCAACCCGGTGAAAGTGGTTTTGTGGAGAACAATAGCACCCATCGACCTGCTGGCATTGACTCCTCTACAAGGACTTACCAGAGCAACCATGTGGTGCAGACAGATATAATGAGAGCAAGAAATCAGCACAATTATGTAAGAAACGATGCTGAATTACACCAGTCTGCTCCAGTTGCCGATAGCGTGTACACTGATGATAAATTAGATGCCATGGATGATGATGATATTCTGGCGGTTGGTCCTTTCATCTCAAGGCCAAATTTGGATAATTTCTTTTATTGTGCTTATGTTTTTCTTCAACTGTCAAATTTATCTTTCAGAGTATTGATGTGGACCGAATAGTTATGGAACATTATCAAGCAATGAATACACCCAAAGGATCTGCATCCCAAAACACGTCAACTCCACCAGGAAACAAGTGTAACCTCAATGGCATGGATGAGACTAATTTACCACAAGAACTCTCTGAACTATGTAACCATCAGTGCAAGGTAGGCCAAATTCTTATTAAGTCTCCATCATTGTTCTATGCGTAGGAGCTATTTCGGCATGTTATCTCATTAATTACTACATTTGCAGTTAGCTTTTTGCCCAGAGGCATTGGTTCACTTGCAGGAGATGAAGAATGAGCTGCTTGCAATAGCCAATGAGCTTCTTGATGATGATGGTGAACTTGATCCTCAACGTTCCGAAGAGCTTCGTAAAAAACGGTTTGATTCTTTTTCCTGCTTGTCAGTATTACTTTTAAGCAGTCATCTCTGCTTTGCCACAGTAATGCTGATATGTGCTACTATTATACTTTGCAGATTGCATCTTAAGAAACAGACTCAGCTACTTGAGGAGTATATGACAAGGTCAGCCCAAGATGAAGAGAGACAGAGATCACACTCTATGGCATCTACAGCAGCTATACAGGGGAACCTCCCACCTATGACCCCCGGAAGCACATTAATAATGGATGGCAGTAGGTTCCAGTCTCAGGTTTACATCAGAAATGGACCTGGGACTAGTGATTATTCCCCTGCTCCATATTCCTTTTCAGATAATCTAAGCACACCATCAAATTCTGCATGGAGAGAATATACCCCGAAGGTTATCGATATTAACTACACTGAAGGTTCTGGTGATAAAAGATGGAGCAGTACAAATTTCCCGTGGACTAAGGAACTTGAGGTCATTTTTCTTCAAAATCATCTGCTAATTGTTTTCATCATCACTGACTTATGAAAACGATTAAATTGTAACGCATGCTCAGGCGAAGAACAGAAATAAGTTTGGAAACCGTTCTTTCCGCCCAAACCAGCGAGAAATAATTAATGCCACAATGAGTGGGAATGACGTTTTTGTTTTGATGCCAACTGGTGGTGGGAAAAGTTTGACGTATCAGGTAATAACTAGGACCAACTTTTTTTTATCCATTCCTGTTCTTGTTAAATGTTTGAACATTCAACTCCTTGTCCATTTTATGGGTGTAACAGCCAGGGACCAACCTTAATGTATAGCAGGAGGTAAGATTAGGTATTTAGACAGGATAAGATTATAGATGAAAGATGATGTTGTTAGCATTTCTTGTTAGGCTGGCTCTATATAAAGCCCACGGCTGCCGTCCTTTGGAATCAAGCACTGGGAATTAATCTAGGCCTTTCCAATCTATAGTCTAATCCCTGCCTAGCAGCCAACACTGTCTGGCTATCCTCTGGGTGTACACTCTTCCGACTGTTGATTTTGTTTAAGTTGGCACTGTTTCCCCCCTTCCAAATGATGACATTTATACAGTATTATTAGATTGGACAGATCTTCAGGTTTTATATGTTAATGTGCAAGAAAAGATAATTTGTGAAGATTTTAATGCACTGGGACACGTTGAAAAAAAGGGCGTACCCAGTGCCGTAGGCTCCTGCACTATGCGGGGTCTGGGGGCAGGTTGTTTAGCACACAGCCTTTCCCGCACATAAATGTGCAGAGGCTGGGGCTTGAACCCTGGACCTTCCGGTCACAGGCGGTGAAGCTCTACCACTGCACCAAAGGCCGCCCTTTTTGCACTGGGACACGTTGGCTGATAAATATTCCTGCAGACTTGACAATTTAGTCTAATTTGAGTGCTTAATCCATTTATCAGTTACATTAATTCCTTTGATAATCACCTAATTGTATTTCTTCTACCAGCATTGACGCTCATCTATTGATATGCAGCTTCCAGCGCTAATTAGTGAGGGCTTAACGTTGGTGGTTTGCCCTCTTGTCTCACTCATCCAAGACCAGATCATGCACTTGTCACAGGTAATGAACCATTTCATCTCTTTATACATATTTCTTGACGCTCCTCTGATTGCTCACCTTTTGCCTGGACCAGGCAAATATTCCTGCAACTTATCTGAGTGCCAGCATGGAATGGACTGAACAGCAAGAGATCTTAAGTGGCTTAATGTCATGCCATTACAAGTTGTTGTATGTCACTCCAGAGAAAATAGCTAAGTAAGTGGAATGGTGCACATTTTAGTTACACATATGAAACAGCCAGTTATATTTGAATTATGCTACATCATGTCTTGATTACCATTAAGGTTATCCTTTTGCTCTACAATATACTCCTGAAAATGCGATTCATACAATTTGTTGTTTCCAAGTGCTGAAGTCATCCAGCTGTTAATGTTTTCCAGCCTTCCAGATCCAAACTAGTTGCTGTGGTGTGCTGTTTTTACTGACATGCTGCACTAGTCCTATGGATATATCTTGTTTGTACTATTTGTTGGCTACACATTCCTTTTGTTGATATCATTTACATGCGTTCTTTAAGTGTCTTAGAAAGCATAGCTGGCAATTTTAGCAGGTATAGTTGCAATGCCCTGTTGTGACTGTTGGAAATATATTCATAAAGGCTTTCTATACGAAAAGTATTCATATAACCAGTTAGCATTGTTTTGGGTACAGGAGTGATTCTCTGACGAGACTATTGGACAATTTACATTCACAAGGGCATCTTTCTAGAATTGTTATTGATGAAGCTCACTGTGTCAGCCAATGGGGTCATGACTTCCGACCTGATTACAAGGTATTTCAATCTGACAAGAGATGCTTATGTTCAAATAAAAAAGTGATTTCTTGATATAGCTTTTACTATCTGTCAGAACTTAGGTGTTCTAAAACAAAATTTCCCCAAGACCCCAGTCCTGGCCTTGACAGCAACAGCAACTGCTAGGGTTAAGGAAGATGTTGTGCAAGCTTTAGGCCTTGCAAACTGCATTGTTTTCAGACAAAGTTTTAATCGTCCAAATCTAAGGTAAGTGCCTGTAAGGTATTGTCGCAAGTTCTAGTGTAGCAGTCAATCTTATTTTTAAGTTGGTGTTTGCAGATACTTCTTAAGGCCCAAGACGAAGAAATGCCTTGAAGACATTGATAACTTTATCCGCGAAAATCATTTTAAAGAATGTGGCATCATATATTGCCTTTCAAGAATGGATTGTGAAAAAGTGGCAGAAAAACTAAGGGTTATTTCTCTAAACTATAAACTGTTCAAGTCACCAATTTGTTATGATTATTTAATTCCTCAATATTGCTCCCTGGAGTAGCAGTAGTCTGTTTATGCATATTCTGAAAGTTTCAAAAGAATTATTCAAGGATACACATGTTTGTTTTTGTCAGTAGTGTCTCATCTTTGTCGAGGGTTTGCTTGTTGGCTGTAGTATCTATCTGGTATTATAACTATATATAATCAACATATGTTATTTTCCTGGGCCTATGTTGTCAGCAATCCCTAGCTATTTCATAATTCACTATAGTCTATAGATGGATATTAGCTATTATTTGTCTCGAACATGTAAGAGAGTTGTGCATCGTTTCATTAAAAAGAAGGGAAAACAGATACAAGGGAGAGGGCATAAATACCATCTCCCAGACACTTCAAAAACACATATCCCCAGCCCTCTCCCACCCCCCACCTACACGTAGCAGTCTATTTGAGGAGCTTGTGAACTGTCAATGCGGCCAATGTTCATTGAGTTGGCTTTGATACCACATCACCCCTTGGTGCTGCCAAAGATAGAAAATCGATACCAAATGGTAAGCAAGCCAGTTTGGTATATAGTGGGTTGCATTAGTGTCCGGTTCAGGATGTGCATCCCAGATTTCGTACCAGTTTGATTACTTCTCTACAAAGGAGTCCATTAAGTACTTGATGCTTTTTTCACAAGCTTAAGTTGATGTAACTATTTTGTCCAGCACCAATTGCTATTTGGCATGTCCCATTTTAAATGGTGTATAAATTTAATCAACTAATGGAAATTTTGGCATAATCTAGTACTAATATCTTGAGTTTAAATGTGCTAATGCAGATAATTCAGCTTTCCATGTAGAACTTCTAAATGTTTCACCTCCCCTTTGCCAGGAATGTGGGCACAATGTATCACACTACCATGGTAGTATGGATCCTGTGGATAGAACACGTGTACAGAAGCTATGGAGTAAGGATAAGATCAACATAATCTGTGCTACAGTTGCATTTGGCATGGGTAACTTGATTCTTTCAAACGTCTGTTTGTATAACATCTATTGTTGGGTGTCCCATACTAATGTAGTAATGTGCAAACTGTAGGTATCAATAAACCTGATGTTCGCTTTGTTATTCATCATTCCCTGCCCAAGTCAATTGAAGGATATCATCAGGTACATCTCATAACTCAAGTATCACACCATAAGCAAAATGGAACTGTAAAGTTGAAGCCATTTGATGATCGAGCATTCCCTTAGGAGTGTGGGCGTGCTGGTAGAGATGGGCTGCCTTCCTCTTGCTTGCTATATTACCAGTATTCTGACTATGTAAGTCTACCTGTGCTTTAATACCTTCTCGGCAGCTTTCACAGTCTTTGTATTGTATCACAAACATGTAATTTATTTCAAATTTTTAGATTCGGGTCAGACACATGCTTACACAAGGAGTTGCAGAGCAAACAGCAGCATCACGCGGAGGTTATTCAAATTCACATGGGCAAGCACTCGAGACACACAAGGAGAATCTCTTACGCATGGTATTTAAAATTTTATATGCACGCTTTTGTTATTTGCTATATGGAGTATGGAAACCATGATAAATATGTCATCTAATCTTTCTACAGGTCAGTTACTGTGAAAACGACGTGGACTGCAGACGCCTACTTCAACTGATCCATTTTGGAGAAAGGTTTAATCCTTTACTTTGTGCAAAAACCTGCGATAACTGTCTAAAAGAGTTGAGGTGGGTCGAGAAAGATGTCAGCGACATTGCTAGGCAAATTGTAAGTGGACAGATGTGTCACTTCCTTCCAAACACATACGTGCACCTCTCTTGATATGAACAGTCACCTGTTGCTTCTTTAGGTTGAGCTGGTCACAATGACCGGGCAGTCACATTCATCTTCACACATTCTTGAAGTTTACAGAGGGTCTGTGAGCCAAAATGTATGTGTTCAGATAACTACTCAAGATTATTATGTTTGGATGTTTTTTTTTAGTGCACTCTTGCCACCAGGGGCAACTGTCACTGCCACACTGTTATGATAATGGTTTTTGACAACTCATCACTTTTCATAGGTCAAGAAGCATCGTCATGATTCTATACCTCTTCATGGAGCTGGGAAGCATCTAGGTAAAGGTGATGCAGCAAGGATAATGCGACATTTAGTAACTGAGGGAATACTTATTGAGGATGTGAAAAGGAGCGACAACATATATGGATCAATATCATCTGTCCTGAAGGTGAATAGTACTTGACACGCCTTGGTGTATTTTTAGATAAGTGCTACTATTTATTTTCTTTTTTCAACCTCGGTAGATGACTTGGATCTAACACATACATTTTCCTGATCTTGGTTAAGCAGGCTAATCATTTGAAAGTTAATGAGCTTCGGTCTGGCAAACACAGCATTGTTCTGAAGTTAGTTTTCTGCCTTTTACAACTATCAAACTTAATTACAATATTATTGAAGTTATCACATGTTCTGAACTTGTTTTTTTTCTTCAAGTTGATAAGACACATCTTGCTTTCTTGAGAATGATCTCCTTTTAGTCCTTTCCTTTTTTTATTTAGCCATACATCCGCTTTTCATATGCTACCTTCTTTGATGAAAAGTAGGATAATCTTCTGACTATATATGTATATCAATATGCATGTATGTAAAAAAGTGATTTGAAATTTGTCACAGCAAGCTACCTTCACACCTGAAATCTCTTGAAGGTCAACTACTAAACACTGGGTGTCGCGCAAGTGTGATGAAAGTTAACTTTGTTGCTATATTTTGGAGATACTTCTTAAAACTAGTAGGGGCATTTTACTACTGGAAGAAGTCCTAGTTGAGCCTTTATTTTGAAATCCTGACTGGTTTAAGTTCTTTGAGACCAGCACAATTGTTTGGTTACTGGTTGTTACAATGGCCTTCAATCAGTGATTTTATAGTTTTGTGACCTGACTGGTTACTGTTTATAAATTGCTAGGAGCCGGTAGCAGCCTATCTGGGTTAGTAGGGTTGTCCTGCCCAGGACACACTTTTTTCAGTTTTCATGTTTTCTCACTCCATTTATTGTGTTGAGTGTTTGCACAATGGTAGTATGGTACACACATTTGGGTTTCCAAAATTGAAATACTTCACCATCGATCTTGATGGTTTGATGCTGCAGAACTAATATACCAATATTTCAAATGAGACTCGGTTGACCTGAACCATGATTTGGAAACATTAGCGATTTGGCATTATAAATCAGGATGTGACATACTGGAGCGCGTTGTTCATACATCACGAAACCCTGATACATTTGAGTTTGATATTAATTATGCACATTCTTTGTTGCATAAATTTATCCTGCATCCAACAAATGTTATTTTGCAGGTTCCCTGCTCCTGATAAGGCCTCCAAGATGGGGAAACTTGATGTGTCATCAATTCCACAAATCAATAAGACTGTTCAGGAACAAAGTGGAGTTGACGAGGTAAAGACATTGAACACCTGGATCAGTGCAGGCGTGGTGTTGGGTCTTTATATGTTATTGTCTCTGTTCTGATAACTATTTTCATTCATTGCAGAATCTTTCATCGATGCTCTATGATGCTTTAATTAGCCTTAGGGAACAGATATTGGATGAGTGTAATGAAGGATACAATGCGTATCATATATTCAAGTAAGTTGTTTGTTACAGCTTCATGGTTAATATGTCAGCAGTCACTGACTTCTGACATCGTTGCCTTCCCATCTTTAGAAAGGACACGCTAAAGGAAATGAGCATCCGGGTACCAAGGACAAAAGAAGAGCTTTTGGAGATAAACGGCATTGGCAAGTAATGCATCCACTCTGCCATTTTCTAATCTACTTAGTTCCAAAAGTAATGGTTACACACTTGTCAGAAGTAGAGCAAGAACTTCATCAATGTTTTACATGCTTTCATTCAGGGCAAAGGTCAAGAAGTATGGGGACCGTGTGCTGGCAACCATCGAGGACTTCCTCAGCAAACACCCAAATCCAAGGAGAAACAGCAGCGGTAGCGGCAGCAACGAGCCCACCGATGCAGCCAAGAAGCGAAGGGGCTTTACTGCCAGCTATGCCGGAAGCAACGGCGATGATGACTTCGAAGAACGCACGGGCACAGTTCAGTCCAAGAAGCGTGCGGCGAAGGCACGAAGCACCAAGCAGGGGGTGTCTGTCTCCGACGCCGCGAGCATGGTCCACGGTGGCCGCTGCATGGACGCTGATCTTGATGGAGCCGAGGCGTTGGACGACGAGCTGTGTAGCATCCAAAAGCCTGTGGCTTCTGGCAGGATTCTGCCGAAGTGGGCGCCGGCCAAAGCCAAGGCCAGCAGCGTCCCCCCTTCTAACTTATTTCAAGAATTTGGGTACGTGAAGTAAGCATTTTAGGATACCAGTAGGAATGTAGGATGGCCAACCAGGCCACTTGTTCCACAACTTCATCGAGCAAATGTAGAAGTTAATTATTAGTGTAAAACGGCTTCTGTGATGGGAGCCTTGTAAAAATGTATGTGCCACTGCAGTGAATGATAGACCTAATAAGACTTCTTGTTTCCATCTCTTGTCATGTCTGGTGCATGAGAGCTTAGTGGCTGTATTAGAGTAGCCTCGAAGGACATACGAGAGCAGAAGCATGAGTTTTATTACTTTTCTGGATAGCATCCTGATAGTGCAGTGCAGAGCTTCCGTTGTGAAACAATGACCTTTTCCTCCCTTCATACACATTGTAAATAAAAAAAAATCATACTAGCATAGTATGAGACGACCTTTAACATAGGATTGGTGAAGTGTATAAATGTACTTGCCACTATTTATATGTAGAAAAACACAACAAAGAGTGACAATATCCTGGAGGAGATTGTAGATAAACTTATGTGCGGCCAAACAGCCATGCGCACAATTCCCATCAACAATTCTGTTGGTTGAATCCCCAAGTGTCAAGTTTGTACTTCTTGAAGTATCTATTGTTGGTTAACAATACAATGGTTGGTTAGATCACGTCCAACAGTTTTTCTGTACATTTTATGAAAATGTTATAGCGTGAACAGTGCTAAAAGTTAAGTACCAACCTTCTTGGATTATTGGACCATCCTATGATACAAAACATTTTGATTTGATATTAGGAACTTTGAATTGGTTTGGATTTTATGCAATTGTTTTGACTAGTTCATTTGGAAATCTTCATCTCAGTTTCGCAATCCATTTCCCGCCTCTAAGCACAACTGACAACACAACGTTAAATGTAGTGCTCTTCTGACGCGTGTAGCGTTGGTGGTGGTGGTCTAGCGTTTGTGTGGGTTTGTTTTGTGCGGTGGTGCATGCTTCGACGCGTTACATATGAATGCTTCCTCTTCTTATATGACAGAGCAGTGCTCCTGCTATTTTTTTTTTTAAAAAGTGCTCTTCTGACAAGTTTTCTATGACATTGTGGATCCGTTTGCAAAAAGAAAAAAAAATACAACATTACATGACCATCAGAATCTGACAGCGGGTCAGAACCTGTTGGAAAATGATCCTTGTGCTCTCTTGCCAACAACAATCAGGTCTGATTTGGACACATCGATGTCCAGGTCTCGTTAGGGATTACTACATACACAATAATTTTCTCCAAAAAATATCAGGTGCTCTGAGAGCCGGTGAAGCGTCTCCACGTAATTGTCTGCCAAAACACCCAATGGGGGCAATGGATGATACACTTCAACTGGTTTAATCTTAAGCTGCACAGATGCTTTCGGCTTTGCAGAAGCTAGGAGAAGTCAGAGCCTCTTGATGCCCACCATTTGTTGCTACGGGAGCTGCGGACCCGCTGAAACCATCTGTCCCAAGAAGAGTTCTCCGGACCACTAGTGCTGTAAAGATGCCAGGATCACAGTTACACGCGTGCTTATTATGTACAAAAATTTTGCAAGGTGAGATAGTTGAAAGAATATTAGTGGAGGATCATAACTTACATAGGAAGAAGCGGGTCAGGTTTTCCTTCTGTACTTGTAATCACACTGGTTCATTCATAAGGACGATACAGGTCAACGATTGGAAGAGACAGCACATAATGTGATGGAAAACAAATGTTAAAATCAAATCTACTTACTCCTGGCATGCAGTAGATGCAGGTTCCATGGTTTCAAGCTCATTCAGTTCATCCTGCATGAATGCTATATAAAGTCACAGCAGAACATTGCCTTGATTCATAAAAAGATAAAAAAAGAAGGTAGAACTTTGTCCCCAAATAAGTTGCCGGTTCACAGAAGTCGTACAAAGAAATCATTCAATAGGCACACTGTGTAGGATATATGTACCAGTTACGAGTTCTGGTTTCACTGAATTCTGAAGGGTGCAGGTTTTAGCCTAACCTCTCAAATGAATGGTGAACCTGGCAGTAACCAGAGGGCCTTGGACATATAACAGAAATAACAACTTATGTGATCTTGAATCCTTTCTAAAATACAAATAAACCTTTTGGTCTTGTAAAAGACTGAAAAGGCAACAAGAACAATGGTCAAATTACCGATTCTACATGCCTGTCACATGTACCAAATCATATAGATATTCCATGTAATTTTCGCTGAGAAACCCATGTACCAACAGCACCTATTAATGTTGTGGGATCTAAATTTCACAGCTCTAGCTATACAATTATGCCAACAGGACGCATAACCAGTTGATACAAAAGCAAATCACTCGCAGTTCCCCAATGCTAATATTTGTGACAGAATGTAGGGCTTTGATAACAAATACGTATGACACAAAGATGCGAACACAAAGCTAAGAATGCATAATCCTTTCATCTAGTCTCGTTGCTTCACATACGTGATCAGTCGTTGGGGAAATGAGATTAGTTTGTTCATATTTAAATAGTGACTATGAAGCATAGATCATTAACATTCCTTCGAAACACATTCTCAGTTCATTAAATCAAAAATTTGATATTAGCATTCTGTGCATCTTTTGCAGAGAAATCCAGTCTATTCCTGGGACAAATGCCAGATACTGGAAAGATTCAGTTAACCTTTGCATAGATAGATAGATCAAAGAACAGAATGAGAAATCATAACAACTTGTTTTAAGCTGCATTCCTCTAAAAAAAGAAGCCCTATTAACGAGTTCCAGATGATCCTCGACTCAGAAGAAAAGGTTTGGTATTTGTGTAGACAGAGTAACAGGAGAAAGGTGCAAAAGACGAGTAAGGCCTGCAATTTCTTCAAATGTATCCTTTCTGCTAGAGTTTTTTTTTTTTTGAACTGAATCCTTTCTGCTAGAGTTATCCTAGTGCAGTGAGAAATCAAGTTCACAGCTCAAGATTGCCTATCACGGTACATGCAAATCAAGCTATAAATGGCTAGCACACAAACATCACGACCCTGGTGCTTGCTGCCTGTGCAGTTGCTTGTTAAGGTAAATTTCACATTCCATCGTCGTGAACTCGTGACTGACTTGTTATTATAGGCAATAAAGTGTCTGGGTCCTCCATTTCTACTCGAGCACTAGACAGCCAGAGATGTAAGCGAGTTTCTATATGGAGGCAGCAAGCAAGCATAACTGACTACTCCTACAGCAATACTCCATGCGTAAGGCACAATTTGGGCAACAAATTGGACGGGAAAAATCGGGAAGCTTGCTTGCAGGAGGCAAGATCTGGATCACACGCTTGCCGGGCCAGTTGACTCTACAGACGAGGAGGAGGTTGCTTTGGTTAACTGGTTGATGCAGGGAAGAGAATAGAGCGGACCTGGAGGGACTGGAGCTCCTGGTCGAGGCGGGCGATGGCGGCGGAGAGGCGGTGCTTGCCGACGTACCCGACGTTCCTCAGCATCCCCGGTGGTGGCGGTTGCTGCTGCTGCTGAGGCGGCGGTTGCGGGCCGGAGGAAGGCCGCGAGGCGGGCCTCTGCGCCTGCACCTGCCTCTGAGCCGGCGCCCCCTCGCCGCCCTGCCGCTCCTCCTCCTCGTCCTCGTGCTCCTGGTCCTCGCCCCGCGGCCGGCGGTCCTCACCCCCGTTAGCCGTGGCCTCCCCTCTCATCCTTCCTCCCTGAGGTCAGACCCGCCGTGGTAGCTTGTCGGCTGTCGCTGGTTCCTCCCGTGCCTACTCCGCCACCGCCGGGGGCCCGCCGCGGCAACGCGCCAGCGAAGCGGGTGGGCGGAAAAGAAAGGGTGGATCTGCCTGCCTGCTCGCCTGTGGTGGTAACCAGATAGATAAGCAGGGGGGAGGAGTGGGTGGGCGCCGTGGCGCTAGTTGCTCAAAGCCAACCAAGAACCAACCAACCAGGGAAAGGGGAGCGGCGCCCGTGCGATGGCGGCGGCGGCGGCGGAGGCGGCCGGTGGTGGGTTGGTGTGGGTCAATGGCATACGCAGCAGCACAGCGAAGGAGTCGATGGGTCGCGACGGGGCAGGCAGTCAAAGGTGGGCAGGGTGGAGGAATAGCTCTCGCAAAGCAAGCCAAGGGAAGCAGGTGAAGAACTGGCTGACGTCACGCGGGCACTCGGCCGGCCGGTAAAAGGAGATAAAAATGGAGGGAGGCACGGCAGCAGCACGCAGCGGCGGAACAGAGCTCCTCCGGGGGGAAGAGGAAGGAAAGGGAGATGGTTTGCTTTGACCGGTCAACGGTCAATCGATTTGTCACTTGTCAGGGACTCAGGCAAGGGCAGAGCCTGTGGGTGGCTGCTAGCAGCTGCAGGCAGCAGCGAGCGGCCGCCGGGTCCAAGACGGCAAGACTTGTCGTTTCCCGCGTGGAATCCCGTACGTTGGTTTCGTTTTCGTCGCCCCATGGGCCCACGGCGTTCACTCGGAAATATTGCGAGCAAAAACATTTTTCTATTTGGTATATATATACATTAGTAACTTTTTTGTTGTTCGATGGATACTCTTCTCCGTCTTAGGCTAGTCTCATGCCGTGCTGTCATCACACGGTTGGCAAAATAAAATTTTGAGAACTGTGTCGGGGAGTGTCATCATCATAACATCCTCTCCCATCTATACTCCCCTCGTAAATAACACTGCCATGTCAACAAATTTGTTGATGTAGCATGATATTTAATGCTTATAACACTCCCTACTGAGATTGGCCTTGTGGGACACCACACGGAAGTTGAACGGACGGGCGAAATTACGTGAGAGGTACACCTGTAGATTATACCCGCACGAGACCATTTTTTTTCCTTTTCAAATTATTCTCCGATATACTCCCTCCGTCCCAAAAAGAATGCACTTCTCGCTTCCCGAAAAATTCCAGAATCTTAAGTTTGACCAATTATAAATAAAAATATATAAATATTTATGATATGAAATATATATCATTAGATTCGTTTTTTAACAAATTTATTTAGAGCCATAAATATGAATACAATTCGCTAGAAACTTGGTCAAACGTGAACAACTTTAACGGGCACGTAACCCAAACAAGCATTCTTTTTGGAACAGAGAGAGTAGCAGTGAAAGTTTGAGCAATTCTCCAAACTATAACTTGATTCGACTTATCCCCTAAAATATATCATTTTGTTCAATTTATACCATAATACATCTTGTCTTTTTATTTCTCCATGGACAAGTTAAATTTTAATTTCAAATTTTACAGCATCACAACGCATGTCAAAAATATATATTATAATTTCTTCATTGCTATTTTTATATAATTTTGTAGTCTAATGATTAATTTATTAGAAAATATCTTAGCCTATCCAAATTATAATAAAAAATATGATGTATTTTTTCCCGACACGTGTGTAATGTGTAATAACATCTTACAAAATTTTAGGAGAGTAATTTAGACCTTTTGTTTTGTTGATGACACGCAGATTAGGATTTTTTTTTTAGAGAAACACAAATTAGGATTCAGGTATGGTAACAAAGTTATTTTGGAGGATGGACATTGCAAGATAGTTCAGGCATCTTAAAATTTCTAATATTTAGGGGTGTTCAATTCCTTCAAATTTACAAAAAGTTACAAAAGTTTTCATTTAGAGAACAATGTCAGTTCATTTCTTCGCTTTGTACACGTGGCTCAATGAAAAAGTTTTCTATCACTTTTCACCAATTCATCGGAATTAAACAGGCCCACACCAACAGTACAATACATCAACACAGGCACCAGCACTCCAGCACTTTTGTGCTTTGTACCTTGCCAGAGCAGAGAGCACCCCATCTGGATCAAGGTAAAGATGGAGTGCTCCGGGTCCCAGTCTCCAAAACTGCCACTACACACACTACACAAGATGGGTCTACTATGTTGACTATAGTTTGAATAAATGCTACTGGCCGTTCCCGGTAAAAATATCAGCAATGTATTTCTCTGAAAATATATACTACCTCCGGTCGAATATACATGATGTTTCATACAAGAAAGTGTGAAGGAAACAAGCTAGCTTTCCCTGTCCGGACGTCAAATAAAAATAAACGGAGGTAGTACTATTTAATAAGAGAAATATAAAAGTTCACTGTAAATTTCAGTCAAATAGTGGTAGCACTGAAAGCATAGACGATCTCCGTTGACCAAGTTTCTTTTTACAAATCACTGTTTCTTTCTTGTGGCATCTCACATCCACTTACTGGATGGTCATCCTGACTAGTCTATGAACCACAAGTCAGCGTGTAGTCCACGGTCCAGGACCTTAATTTTCAGTACGACAACAGGACCGAATGATTTATAGAGGGATCACACACCAGTACACCATGGAATTCAAGAACAGATTTTTTCTGAAGGCACTTCTTAGTTGAGCTTCGAGAGATGGTTCATGTGCTCACCTTTCTTCTCCTGGCTCATCTACTAATCCTCCTGTCGAGTCCTATTACAATCTTAGCTGCAGAATCGACCAACATATCCGAGATCGAGCGGCAAGCCCTCCTCGACTTCCGGCAAGGCATCACCTCTGACCCCCTTGGCGTCCTAAGCTCATGGACCAAAGACTCTCTCTACTGCAGCTGGAGAGGGGTTACATGTGGTAATGCTCTTCCACTCCGCGTTGTTTCTCTGCAGCTCAACTCTCTACAGCTGACCGGGCAATTACCGCCTTCTCTTGCTAACCTTACTTCAGTTACGCGGTTAAATCTTGGAAATAATTCGTTCTTTGGAGTCATCCCTGAGGAGTTGGGCAATAGCATGTCTCTCAGCAAGCTAATCCTCTCTCGTAATAACCTTTATGGTGTGATCCCTGCTACTTTGTTTGCTAACACATCTACACTTACTAGGGTTGATCTCCAGAGGAATTCTTTGACTGGTGTTATCCCGCCTTTTGGTAAGGTCACATCCCTCAAGTACCTTTGCGTTACTGAGAATTTCCTTTCTGGAAGCATACCTCCTTCGATAGGAAATATTTCTTCTCTCCGCTTTATATTGCTAGGCCAAAATACATTTGAAGGATCAATTCCAGAAAGTTTGAGGCACATTTCGAAACTTCTTGACCTAGATCTGAGTTTCAATAGCTTATCAGGGATTGTCCCCTTGCCTCTTTACAATATGTCTTCACTGAAATTCTTTAGCTTAGGCAGCAATGGCCTTGTTGGGGAGGTACCATCTGACATTGGTTACTCACTATCAAATCTCCAAGTCCTTACCATGCAAAACAATAATCTGGTGGGCCTGATCCCTTCCTCACTCGAAATGCGTCAAATCTCCAAGTTCTTGACCTTTCAAACAACTCCCTGAACGGCCGTGTTCCATCTCTTGGATCACTGGTAAAATTGCGTCAAGTGCTTTTAGGATGGAATCTGCTAGAAGCATACGATTGGCAATTCCTTGCCTCGCTAACAAATTGCGTCGACCTGACTAAATTGTCCTTGGAGGGAAATACGCTGAATGGTAGCCTACCTGGATCAATTGGTAATCTTTCCACAAGCCTAGAAAATTTGTTGCTTGGGTCCAACCAAATATCAGGCTCCATACCTGTTGAGATAGGCAATCTTGTAAACCTCACTGTACTTAGCATTGAGAACAATTTTCTCTCAGGAGGCATACCAGCTACAGTGGGGAAACTGAGGAACCTATTTATCCTGAACCTATCCAAAAACAAATTATCAGGTCAGATCCCTTCCTCAATTGGTAACATTAGACAACTGGGAAAGCTTTTCCTTGATGACAATGAGTTGAGTGGAAACATACCTGGTAGTTTAGGTATGTGTTTGGGGATGGTTCAGCTAAACTTGTCCTCTAACAGCCTTGATGGATTCTTACCAAATGAACTATTTGCTGGTCCTTCCCTTTCTTTGGGTGTGGACCTCTCGTACAACAATCTCATAGGGGAAATACCAGGGGATATTGGCCAACTGGTAACTCTTCTAAATGTTTCCAACAATCTGTTTTCTGGAGTAATTCCTAGTGCACTAGGCAGATTATTTGCTCTATCGTCCCTTCGAATGGAAGTGAACAAGCTTCAAGGACCAATTCCTGCAAGTTTTAAAGGGCTACTCTTTCTCCAGTATATTAATCTTTCTCGAAATGAGTTAAACGGTACTGTCCCAGAATTCTTCGAGAACCTGGCCATGTTAGAAATACTCGATCTATCTTACAACAATTTGGAAGGGCCAATTCCTACTGGTGGTTTCTTTCGAAATTCAACTGCTGTAATTTTGGATGGCAACAAGGGGCTATGTTCAAGGTCCTCCAAACTAGGATTACCAATTTGCGATGGGACATCTGAGAGAAAGAACCATGTGCTGTTTCTGTTGATCGTAATACCACTGGTTGGTATAACTTCATTTCTATTGTTGTGGTTTTTGGTATTTCTTTGGAAGAAAAGGGTGCTTGAATTTCCACAGTGGAAGGACGTGCTGAGGTTATGCTTCATTGCCCAGCCGAAGAGAATTGAAGTGGCCCAGCCGAAGAGAATTGAAGTGCAAACTTTACCACGCAACTGTGATACTGAGACACTGAAGAAGGTATCATATAGTGACATCCTGAGAGCTACCAATTGCTTCTCTTCAGTCCATACAATCAGCTCTACCAGAACCGGATCAGTTTATGTTGGCAGGTTCAAGTATGACAAAAGCCTAGTCGCCATCAAAGTATTCAACTTGAGTGAACCTGCAGCATATGAGAGTTACTTTATTGAGTGCGAGGTACTACGAAGCACGCGTCATCGTAATTTAATGCGACCTGTGACTCTATGCTCGACAGTGGATACAGGAAACCATGATTTCAAAGCGCTAATCTTCAAGTTCATGGTTAATGGCAGCCTTGAAAGATGGTTGCACTGTGAGTACTACAGTGGTATGCCAGAGAGAGTGTTAAGCTTAGGCCAGCGGATATGCATTGCAGCAGATGTGGCTATTGCTCTGGATTATATCCATAACCATGTTACTCCTCCTTTGGTCCATTGTGATTTGAAGCCGAGCAATATCCTTTTAGACGATGACATGACTGCCCGTCTTGGTGACTTTGGGTCTGCAAAGTTTCTATTTCCAGGCCTCATTATTCCAAAAAGCCTGGTTGAAGTTGGTGGAACAATAGGATACATGGCACCTGGTGAGTTAACATTTTTTTTGTATATCTGCTACATATAGTCTGTCTTAAACTTAAAAAGAAATTAATGCACTTTTGCAGAGTACGGCATGTGCTCCGAAATCACCACAGGAGGTGATGTGTATAGTTTTGGAGTGCTTCTTCTAGAGATGCTAACGGGAAAGCAACCGACCGATGATTTGTTTGTTGATGACCTTAATCTCCACAATTTTACTGACTCCATGTTCCCAGATAAACTTTCAGAGATCATAGATCCTTATATGATGCGTGAGGAATCTCAACCGTGTGCAGAAGTATGGACGCAGAGCTACATTGTACCCCTGCTTTCGCTTGGCCTTTCATGCTCCATGGAATCTCCAAAAGATAGACCTGGAATGGGAGATGTGTGCGCAAAAATCTCTGCTATCAAAGAAGGTTTTCTGAAGTCTCATGCTGAATTATCCTCATTGACAGGGCTAGTTACTGATCCATAGTTACCTGTTGAATTTGTAACTGGGAGCTTGCCTATTTGATGGACTGACTCAAATCCATATGTCAATAGACAATAGCGTGATATATTGTTCCTAGCTACACATGCACGCCACTTGTGAGAGGTGTAGTATGTAGCACTATTATTTGTTAACCAGCAACAAAACCGCTATGTTCTTTTCACCTGATGAGAAGAAATGACCTGGTCAGTGTCCAGTTCTTTTTTGCTGATTTTCAGTGATTTTCTGTCCTATCCGCACCCCTGGTAAGTTTGGATGAGTTTTTATCAAATTTGCAACATTTCAAAATTCAATCCAAAAGCTCAAATTTAATCCAGTGGTGGTGCACGGAGCTGAAATCATGATACTTGACGTCATGTCTTTTCTTTTTTCACAATCATAGGTTCTGTGTATCCTAGCTATGCAGAGCCTGTGAATGATCTTCAACTAACTGTATCACTTCATGTAATTGTTTGATATCAATAAAGCTTCATTTATCTAAAAAATTGCCGTGATTCAGTCGCAAACTCACATTAACAAATTACTTATTTTGGATGATGGAAATTGCAATATAATTCAGGTATATCTATATATCATTGTTCCAATTGTATCGTACATATGCATGCCTGGCCAAGTGGCCAGAGACCAGAGCAGTCCATCACTGCCTCTGGGTCCCAGTCTCCAAAACTGCCACTACACTCTACACAAAAAGAATGTCCTTCCAAAGTCCTTTCCTTTGTGCTCCCCTAGTCCCTCACATCTTGCTGACGAGTGACTTGAGGCAGTAGGTTTGTTCGAAAAAAAAAAGACTTGAGGCAGTAGTACGCGCACCAGAAATCGCCTAGGCCTCTGAATGTGGACCCCAAACGGTTTCTATGCAAAAAAATGGGGGCCGAAAGAGAAAAGCTTCACAAGATGGACGGGAGTGCGGCTGATTTATGCGCAGAACACGGCAGGTGGAATGTATGTACATCACCATTGTCATAGACTCATAGTGCTACCTCAGTCACATCTCACTGGAGATCAGATCAGGTGTTCTTCTCCAGAACCGAGAGAGCCGGCGACAGGTAGTTGTTTGCCTTGTCGGGTAGATGGGCCACCTGGAATGTAACAAGCAACAATACATGTCAGCAACACATCCGAACAAGAAAATCAATGCTTGTAGAAGCCAGATCAATCAGGCAACATGAGCCCAAACATAGTACTACTACTAGACGGTTTTCAGCTGGAGGCTTACCAGTTCATACAGCTCATTCCCTTGCTCCGAGACATGCTCGTAGCACACCTGAACAAAGGCAGAGACATGGCTTTCATGTTAGCTCATTCTTACAATGCCGCAAGGATTATCATTCAACTGCGTCATATGCAACGTGAGATGGTCATCTTACATCGAAGCTCTTGTTCCTTGCTGACAAATCATGCAGTGCTTTGACGCAGATGTCCGCCACATCGGCACAGCTGATGCCCTGCATCATGAGTTCAAGGCTAACGGTTAGCAACTACAGCAACAATGCCACTACCTGATGACTCTAGGAACACTGCGTGCCATATGTGTCACCTGAGAGATCCTGCTCCCTTGGTCGAAGATCAAGGCGCGCTGACCCCCAGGTTCTTCCTGGAATGACAAAAACGGATGCCATGTTAAAATGTGGCATATGGGATTTGGATAGAAGCAATTCAGTGACCTCATATTGTTCAGCACTGTATGTATGCATGTATGTGTGTATCCAAGGAAATGTGATCTTGTGTCATCGTACCTGCAGCGGACCTGGGCGCACAATCGTATATCCGAGGCCAGATCTCCTTAGCGCGTCCTCTCCAGCCTAGTAAAATTGATGAGCACTGAGCTGATTAGCTTTTCTGCAGTAGGTGTGCATCAAGAACAGTTTATATATGCATAAATGTATCAAGAACCTTTTTCGCTTTGAGGACTTGTTCTCGCCTGTTAGCTTCAATTCCTGAGCCTGTGCATGACACCAGCACAATGTCTGTTTCTTGACCACTCTGCAAAAGTAGCCAAAAAAAAAAAATTTAAGGTAAAAAGGGAGAAAGAACAATGTTGATAACAGCAGGTGGCACAAAGTCCTAACTTACAGGTAAAGCCTTTATAAATTCCATTTTCAGCTCAAAGTTTCTGGGGTCACTAGCTCCTTCAGATGAATCACCAGGTCTCTGCACAAGGATTTCGTCGGTAACCGGTAAGCCAACAGTTTAGCAAAACCGGCTTCTGTTGAAATGGAAAATCACAAAACATTGCACACTGACCTGCTTCTTGGGCTCAAACCTGATGGTCAGTGTGTGCACAAGAAACGGATCCAGTGGAGGATCTTGTGGGTTTACTGGCCGGAAAGCTGAAAACGGCACTCTTACCTGCACAAAAGCAAACATTTTGTCTATTTTCAGCAGTGCACAATCAGGTGCCTTAACAGCAGGGATAAATCTTCGAATGGCACTTACTCTGCAGAACCCAACTTTTGTGTTCATCCGGGCAAAGTACTTCTTGCTCTGTGAGGTGTCAGCAAGTGGACCAGTCTCGAGAATAATAACATATGATCTTCCATTTCCTCCCACCGAAAGAAGCAAACCATCATACCTTCAGGTAAAATGACGCAGCATACACGTGTCAAGACTCAAAAGTTCTTCTAACAGCAGACAAGTAAGTTGAAATTGGAAAAAAAAAAAACACAACAGCCTGCAGTACCTGTCTAGGGTGGAACCCAGAGGAAGTGAAAGCCGTTTAGACATTTCAACGTAGCCACCCCTTGTGAAAACAAACCCTGAAAGTAGTAGAAGGTTTCAGTGAAGAATTAAGAACTAGAGCACATCGGATTAACCTGTACTGATCCATAAAGCCTATCGCTAATAATTTGCGTTCTTTGATACAATGCTCCGTGATAGTAGTAGGTAGCAGGTAATACCTGAGAAAACAGCCTGTCCACTTTCTGCAAACTCAAATGACGCATCGGTGCCTCCATCGAATCTAGAAGGGTAGATATCCTGGAAGTATGATCCCTGCCGCACCTCCCATCCTTTCACAGATTTGGCAGACTTAAATTTAGCAATAGTCAGTTTGCTCTTGCTGCTCTTGCCAGCCCTTGACTGGGCCAGCTGATTGTAGTAATCCTGCAGAAAAATTGGACAGTTCAGTGAGTAACTTAGCAAAAAGACGCAAGAAGCTAATCTTACATGGTTATTAGAATGATCAATCATAAAAGATTTAGGTTGAGTACCTGGAAGGCCTTGGTAACATTCCTCACTCCTTGGTTATCAACCCTGTTGAGGTCTCCGGTGATAGTCGACCTCGCGGTAGCACAGTAAATCACCTTGTTGCAACCTGAAACAGCAGCCTGAACTGAAGAAGGGTCGCCGACATCGCCAACCACGATGTCCACAGACCTCGGAAGCATGTCGATCACTTCCGGATCATTCCTCCTAACTAATGCCTGTTGCAGAATAGCATCCAAACTGATCAGAACATGCAGATTTCACAAGAAACGCAGTCAAAATTGTTTGTGTGTGTGTGTGTGTGTGACTGAAGATGAACAGAGACTCAGAGAGCGAGCGAATACCTTGACGTTGTATCCGCGGAGCATGAGCTTGCGGACGACGATGCGTCCGATGCGGCTGGTGGCGCCAACGACGAGGACAGTGGTGTCCCGCGCGCCGGGCACGGAGAACTCGCACATGGGCCCGCCGGGGAAGAGCACGGCGGGGTCCCGCTCCGCCACGGCGGCGGAGGAGGCGCTGGACATCTGGCCGAGCCGGGAGAATTTGCGCCACACCTCGTCGAACACCTGCCGGGACCGCCGGCCCAGCCCCACCGGATTCACGATCACGTCGTCCAGCGCCACCATCCCCCTCCCGCCGCCGCCGCTCCTGGCCTCCGCCGCGGGCTCGTCGTTGTCGGGGGCGAGCACCGCCGTGGACTCCGACTTGGTCGCCTTCCTGGACCGGCGGTTCCGTGACCTCCGGGGCGCCTTCGCCGTCTCCTTGTCCAGCGTGGCGGACACCGGCGCCGCCGCCCTGGTGTTGGCGGAGAAGCGGCATGAGTTGCCGTGGCGTCGCCTGACATTGCTGTGCGGGAGGCCGAAGAACGCCGAGGAAGTGGACGCGCAGTGGGTCGCCGCCATGGCCGGACTTGATCAAGGAGTGTACTGTACGGTTCTGTCCCCCAGAGATTCTTGGCTGCCTGGCGCCGGCTTTTATCAAGGGATGGAGAAGAATCTGTGGAGAATTTCCACTGGCCACCACCATTCCCGCCCTGGCTTGAAATGCTATGAAATCACGTGTGGAGTGGGAGGTTTTCGCGTGGCCACTGGCCAGCAGCGTTGGTTGGCAGCTCAGGCTGTGGTTGCCATTGCTTCGTGGCCATGTGGGGCTCTAGCGGCAGAGGCGGACAGCGACGGAGACGAAGGCGAGGAGGAATTTTGGAGGGAAACGAAGGGGAGTCGTGGTGTGCTGGAGGGAGACGTGGCCGCCTCTGTGCTTCGCGATTGGACGACGTGGCCTCGTCGGCTTCACTTCTCGTTGATGGCTCCAGTTCTCTTCTTCGTGACAGCAAGAGATTCATTCATGCACAGTTTTTTGTGCTCTCATATTTGGTTATGTAGATATATGCACGATAAGCTAACTTATTAATACGTACAAAGATACAGTAAACTGAAAAATGTTTCATGGTTAAACCCAGTTAATCATAAACAGCAAATGAGCAAGGACTGAAGGGGGTCTAAAAAAAAAATCCTAAATTGATTATTGTATCTTGTAAGGTCTTACAGAGTACGCATGCTGATGATATACATCGATGAAGTTCAGTAACTGATGCAGATACAGTGAGGTTTTTCAACTAACCTAAGCCTCTAGGTTTCATGTGGAGGAAAAATGCTGCCGCCGTTCTGTCCGGCCAAGATAATTTTTCCGGTGATCTGGAGCGCAGTTGCCCAGTGTACATAACTGACGTCTTATTTCGCATGCGCTCTGGCTGTAACAATCTGGGCGTCTGTATCCACAGCAATCCCTCAAAATTCATCTGGAATTATTCAGGCCTTTTGGATAACTCTGAGCTTCGCACTTCTGCACCTCTGATTTAGTTTTTCCTCCTCTTGTGAGGGGGTTATGGGTCTTTTCGTGAGGACGATTCCGTTCCTTCCTTGCACTCTCTGGTTAAACCATGGTTCATCTTCATCATCGATGTCAGGGAGCGCCAGGTCATCTTTGGCGTCCTCTTCATCATCGATGTCACCCCCATGGATGAGCTCCAAGAAGGTCTTCTTCACAATTCTATCTTCCAGACTGTGGAATGAGATTACAGAGAGACGGCCACCAGTCGCTAGGCAGTCAAAGCTTGAATGAAGTGAATCTTCTAGGACCCGGAGCTCATCGTTAACTGCAATCCTGAGCGCCTGAAACACTCTTGTTGCAGTCTTAATCCAGCCCTGCCGTCCTGTAGTTTATCAACTTCTCATGAGATTCTTACCATACATCAAATGTCTTGGAAAATTATCTTTGTTTTGTTTCTTTGGGAAGAAATATTATATGAAAAAATAAGTAAATTTGAGAAACTACAAGAAAGCAAAAAGAAAAAAATAGTACAACAAGAAATCATTACTATTTGGAAATTTACCAAATCTGACAATTCCATAACCAAAACAAACAAATTGCCACATAATACTGACAGTAAAAAGGCAGTGAAGACTTTAGTGGCACCATCATACAAGGATTGCACATACCTTTTGAGATGGTACACTTTCTCTGGATTAGTTTGACAAGGTCCCCAGTAGAGTGCAGACCACCCATTTCCCGGGCTTTAACAATTTGCTTCTGAAGGAATTGCCAATTGCTTTCCTCCCCATAATCACGAAGGATACGTCCAACTTCAAGCTCCGGCCAAGAATTCAAGATATCCTCGGCTCTTAAAGTTGCCTGTCTAATCTCATGTATAGGTAAGAGTAGTACAACAGCTTGAAGAAACAAAAATCAAGGTTGAGTAGAACTATTTGGACATAATACTGTTTAGTCACTCCATACATGAACTAGCACAACCCTTTTCTAGCAAACACAGTTACAAAATAGAATCAATGCCAAAGCAAGTGTAGTTTTAAAGTTATGAATTGGTTTATTAGACAAAACATGTGTATTATTAACTCAATTAAAAAATTCTTCATGTGAGTTGATATCATAAACAAATACCCTTAGTAATTTTCAGCCTATGTTAACCGCCAATAAAGAAATTGCCTTAGATACTCGTCATTGCAGAAAGAAATACTCCTAATCACAAATTTTCAATAATGAGTAGAATGAAAAAAAAGATCTGAAAACAAGTGCACTGCAACACTGACCTTAGGGTCCATGCGCATATCAAGAGGGCCATCCTGGAGTACACTGAATCCCCTATTTGATCTGTTCACCTGATGGAAGTAGCAAGATGAAATGTGAATCAGCAAATAGGAAATGCAGAAGCCTCATCATCACTTCCATAACTTTGAACTCAGTGACATACCTGCATCGATGACATGCCAAGGTCAATGAGGATGCCATCAACTCCAGACGAGCCAACCGCTAGACTCTCATCGATGCTGCCAAGAACTTGCTTGATGTACTTGAAGTTCTTGACATGAGTGTAGGCACGCAGCGTCCCCTGTAAGGAACTATCTTCAGCTCCATTCGCTTCCCTGCCAGCAAGGAAGGCCTCAATGTGCCCACGGCCGATCTCCAGGGCAATGGGGTCGACGTCCATGCCAACAAAAAGCTCCATCTCCGGGTGCGCTTCCATCATCTACTACACAACGACACAGAGGCATTCCATCAACCACCTTGCGGGCACCAGCGTTCCATCGAAGGCAACGAGGGCCACATCGCCAGAGGTCACTCCGGCAAAAGCAAATGGAGCGCGAGAAGTGGTAGATACGCAACGACACAGAGGCATTCCATCATCTACTACACAACGACACAGAGGCATTCCATCAACCACCTTGCGGGCACCAGCGTTCCATCGAAGGCAACGAGGGCCACATCGCCAGAGGTCACTCCGGCAAAAGCAAATGGAGCTCGAGAAGTAGTAGATACGCACTGCGAGGGAGTGCCCGGCGGCGCCGAGGGTGCAGTCGACGAAGGAGCGGAGCGGGCGTGGCCGGCGGAACACGGCGAGGACCTCGCCAAGCAACACGGGGACGTGGTGCGCGTGTCCATGGCGGCCGTAGAGGCCCGCGTCGAACGCGGCCGCCGAGCGCGTGCGCCGCTTGAGGTGCTCCTCCAGCGGCCGCCTCTGCAGCCGCTCGCCGCCCTTATTACCCGACTTCGCCTTGGGCTTGGCCTTCCCGGTTGCCTTGCACGCGACCGCGTCGTGCTTGCTGCGGCGGTGCGGAACCGCGACGGCGATGGCGGCGGCGGTGAGAGGGCGCGCCGGCACGCGGGGGTGGAGGGGGAGGTGGTGGAAGGAGAAGAGGCGCCGGGCCGCCGCCATTGCCGCCATGACGAGCCGAGGCGAGCGCGGCGCGGCGTGGATAAACACGCGGGGAGCGAGGCAGTGTCAGGGGTGGCTGTGCGCCGTCCGATACAGAAATGAATGGCTCAGATAGTCACCATAAACCCCTCGATCTCGACGTACACCACCAGCCAAAACTTTCCATTTTTTCTTTGTATATAAAAAATTTTTAAAAGTACATTCCGACCATTTAATCATACAATATATAGAACCATATATGTAATTTAACTAAATTTTAGTCAAAATCTATAGCATTTCAGTTTCAAATCCTGCTACACCTTATATTTAGAATTTTAGTCAAAATATATAGAACCATCCCGTCGAAGTTCTGAAATACCATCATCGTATCATCGTATCTAAATGTACTTAGAATTTACTAATTGTTGGTCAAACTATATAACGTTTGAGCTTCCCAAAATAAACTGTCTTGTATTTTTGATGGGAGTATAAAGTTTCAGTTCCATTCACAAACTAAGATTTAGTACAAGTCAAGAGTCAGCAGTACAAATCACACGCCCTGCCTCACCTGCAACAGAAAGAGCAAGAAATTGGAGCGGTGCTACATGAGACGAGATGATGGATTTACTTTGCTTTATACTTTAAACAAAGATGCGTTCTACAAAATGGGGGGCAGAAATAAACAAAATACTTGTCCAATAACGCCCGTCCCTTTTACCTTTTTTAACCTATATCCCTCTCCTCGACTGGAACAAGAAGAAACTGGAGAGGGAAACAACATCTACACCAATTTTTCAGCAATACACGACTGACACTGTCCAGAGACACCTATTATACACCATCAGCAAGCAGCAACAAGAAAGATCAGTCCAGCTAGTACAGGTCAAATCAAAGAATCACCAGGCCCAAGGGTTGCGTCCCGTCGACGATGACGACAACGACGGCGTCAGCACTGGAAGCAGGATCGAGCTGGTTAGCACTGGAGGGGGTGCAAACAGTTACAGCCTACGGTGTTGCACCCTTCCGCTTCAGCTCTTTGGAGGAAGGCAGGCAGGCTCCCGAGCCTTTACATTGTTAGCCATAGGCTGAGGATGCCCTAGGCCTTCGTCGAAAGAATCCATGCGAAGCGACTGTTCTTTACCTACATCCTATAATTCAACCATCCAAGTTTTTCCCTTGGTGTGAGAGTGAGGAGTGCAACCCTGCATACTTCCTGTCCTCTTTCCACAAAGTATACCTGTACAGATGCAACTACTCATTTGCGGCGACTTCCGCTGCTCTTTGCCTCATCATTTCATTTACAGCAGCCCTCCTCCTGGAATCAGACTGCTGTTGCAACCTTCTAAGGTGCTCCTTGAGATCCCTGTATAAAGTTTAGCACGAGTAATCAGGTGTTATTTCGGATGGTAATGCTACATAAATACACACAACTGGACTATTGTGATGGAACAAAAGTGGAACAAATTAACACACCTGCACCTCGGCACATTGCAATCTGAATCTTTGCATGCTCGGGCATGGAGTTGAAGCATGTACCACATTTTTTTGCAAAGGACACAACCTCCTGAAGCACGTGTTTTGCACTGCATCCCATGGCGGAATAGTCCCTTGACTTTCCGGCAGTTAGGATACTGGCAACTACCAGAACGACATGTTGATGCATGAACCAGAAGATCAAGCATCTTCCTTAGCTGCAGCATCATGAAAAAGAAAATATATTTAGGTATGTGACCCCAGCAAATGGAAGTGTGACACAAGATCAAACTTAAAATATCTTTTAGCAACGGTGGAACAAGAACATATAACTCATGGGAACAACTAAAAGAAGGCTTTACCTGTTGAACACGCATTTGCCGAGCTTCTGCATTTTGGGCATCACGGTCTGCGGCTGATGGATGGTTTGTTAACTTGTGCTGATGATTGACTGCTCCTTTTTGGAAACAAGCATTGCACACATCGAAATCTGGACAAACTTCACACCGCCAGCCTTGACCAGTTTCAATATCATGACAGCAGACATTGCATGTAGTGACAAATGCCGGTGCAGTTGGATTGTGTAGGTGGTACAACACCATCATTGATGAATGCTTGGCGCGGCGAAGTGTGTCATACTGATAATGGTTTCCTTGACAAAGACTGAGAAATGCCTGCCTCGTATCGAAAAACTCACTTTCCAAGATGTCATCTCTATCTTTTGTATCTTTGGGCACGCCAATAATATCAACCTAAAATAGAAAGAATCAAGTAATATTTTAGAGATTATTTTGCTCTTGTTCTATACAGGGA
Organism: Urochloa ruziziensis; assembly: GCA_015476505.1. Classification (NCBI taxonomy): domain Eukaryota; kingdom Viridiplantae; phylum Streptophyta; class Magnoliopsida; order Poales; family Poaceae; genus Urochloa; species Urochloa ruziziensis. The sequence continues at coordinate 50,113,627 of CM027123.1, read as the reverse complement.
ATGAAAAGGGTTAGTACTGCTAGAGGAAAGAATGAAAGATTGCTGTCTATTCCTCCAAACCCTAGAAGGGTGGGCTATATAGTACATGTACATGGGCCTCTAAATGGGCCTACACTCTATATGGGCTATATACACCAACAACCAATCAAGTAATATCTTAAGAAACTATTTGCTCTTGTTCTGTACTGAGAAAAGGGTTAGTACCGGATGGAGCATATGCGTGTCTCTACTGTTACTTGGGTGCCTCTCCCTATCTTCAAGTTGTTGTTCTGCATCATAACACCTGCACCAATAACAAATAAATTTCAACAAAAGAACCTAACACGAACTAATAGTTTGTTCATCTTGAAAAACTGTATACAAGACAAATAATTATAAAAAGATGGTGACATAGCCATCCACAATGTTAAATGAAATATGTTTAAGAACAGCAATAACATGGGAGATTAAATCATTGGATTGCTACATTGCCTATTGCATTGCTGGGTACTCCCGTTCCAAAATGTAGGTCGTTTTGGCTTTTCTAAATTCGTAGACTTTACTACGCACCTAGATATAACATATGTCTAGATTCATAGCAAACTGAATGCAGAAAAACCAAAACAACCTACATTTTGAAATGGAGGGAGTACTCCCTCCATTAAAAGACACTACTCGGAGGCAATGATTATTTTTATCGATCTTAGGTATGAACAGGTAAATCACAAATCACATATGCGCAGTCCAGCATGGTCCAATATTGCTAAAGAATTCAACTTACTTGTCACAGATGTAAAAGCTTCTGCATTGATGGCAAACCCAACGTCTTCCTGACACCATAAGGATACAGCAATGACTACATGAATACTGTAAATGGACCATAATGAAATCTTCCTTCATAGGATATATGGTTTCGCCAAGCTGCATACACCAAAAGTGGATTGTGGTAAATATGTGCAATCCAAGTAATACAAAACGCAGGTATGTGAACAAAGAGATTTAGCGGAAGGACAGGCGTATACTATGACGCTAATCCAATTTCTCAGCCATACAACCCCGATCATCAGCCCAGAGCTGCGGGCCTCAGCGACGTATCGCAACAGTATTTACTACAGGTATTGCTACAGTATTTGCCACAAGGATCGCTACAGTATAGAATCAGATCTTTGAACACATTTATCTCGTAAATTGTAAGTTACATTTTAAATCCATTTGAACCATTATGCTAATCAAAATTAGTGCAATAGAACAATATCATAGATGAATACGTTTGAATTTTCAAGAAAAAATATTTTTCAATGTAGAAATAGAGCATTGGGGCATTCTTTTATTCGCTTGGAACATTTTCATTTTTTTCTCGAAACAATTCCAATTTTTGTACATTTTTTTCCTTGTTCAGAACTTTTTCCTAGAAAATTTTACTTTGTACTCAGAAAACTTCCTATTTTTTATGAAAGCATGCAAGAATGCGTGCGGAGGCAGTGAAAACATTGCTCGGACAGCATGTCGCCAATTGTGTGCAGAGCAACTGGCTTTAGGTCACACATCTGTAACAGGGGTTTTTGATAAGAGCATCGTATCGACAAAGCTTCCAGATTTGAGAAAAAAAGTCGTCGTCATTCCTTTATTTCTTACCAGGAATAATTTTTCTTGGAACATTCTATTTGTTCCAGAACAATTTCCTTTTACTGAAATATTTTTTCCTCGGGAACTTCTTTTCTGATCAGAATAATATTTTTACATCTTTATTTGAAGGCCCAACTAATAGGCCACTTGAATTCTTGTTTGATGGGCTTATGGGCTGACCTATTGTGAACAAAAGGGTCAACCTTTGTATAGGATCACCCATACTATAGAGCATTAGTAAAAACTAAGAAGCACACAGAATCAAAGAAAAAGACTACCTTTTGCATCAGCATAGCATCCTTGGAAGCATTCCCACTGAGATCTGTGTGGCCAGCAGCTTTAAGAGCTCTTTTTGTAATAATCTTCTTTGTCTTGCTCTTCTTCTGAAGCTTGCGGTCATCTTCTTCTTGAAGGAGTTGATTGATCATATCTTCTGCAGCTCCTGGCCAATAATCTCCATCAAAGTACGGCAAGCGAGCAGCAGTCACCTTAGCCTTGCAATCCCCCGTAGTAATGAAGAAATGGTCATAGAGATTTGTCAGCTCAACAACAATTTCCTCCTTGGAAGCTTTCCGCAGCATAGCTAAGTACCTGAGTGTCAAAGATATCAGAAATGAAGGAAGAACAGAGGCAAGAAGAGTAGCCAATTGGCAATCAAAGGCCTTACCACTCACGCAGTTTGTCAGATTTTGGAGTCTTTTGAATCTCAGGATGGCAATATAAGATGTAATCTTCACCCTTCAAAGGTGGGCAAGCCCATATGTAACAGCTTGTGAATCCCCGCAGCTTACAGTATTCAAGATATCCTATCTGTAAACATTGAGGACAGATTAGATTAAACACAATTGCTTGCTCAAAAAGGGAAAAAAATATCATCAAATGTTTTCATACAGTTTTGACCAGCCTGGTAAAATAATGGATTCGTATTGGTCATAAAAACCAGCACAGATAGTAAATTACCAGAATTTCATGATACACGAATGTACGTAAGGCCTCTCCAGATACTGTTTTAATCTCAGGTCTGAAGTACTTAACAGAATCCAAGTATGACAAATAAACACGACGCTGGTTTGGGAAAGAGCATTCTGCACCAAATTCTTGAACATACATTCCAAATAAGCATACTTCCACACCTTCTATTTTCTGGAACAAGAGAACAGCCTGTGCAACATTTCATAAAGATATGGTTACAGAAATTAGTGTGTGCCTGACCCCAATTCAGGCTTCAAATGACAAGAACTAATTCTTACCTTGGACTTGTAAGGAAACTCCTTGGGGTAATTTTCTTTTTGAAAAATGTCCAAAAAACGTTGTTTAACCTCCAGCTTCTTATCCACAGATGAAACAACCCTGACCACAAGACCTTCCGCTCCAGGAATCTAACAAGGAACGATTAGAGGTAAACTTAATGGAGAAAATGATACTATATCAAGAGTCAAACTTGCTGGAAATAAACTTGACAGTACATACACATGAAAAACAAGCACACACAGTAAACAAATACTTGTATACCAAGGTAATTTTCCTATTATAGCTCAAGTTAAAAAAAAAACTGAGCACTTCATGGAAGCCGCATCAGTACTAAGAGGGAAAAAAACTTGTCATGTGCAACAGTTCTTACCCACTTCACCTACTATGGTGATGTTGGGTGTAGGGGTAAAGCAACCAATTTTTTCCAGCCCATTTGCTATCCACAGTAAGCTTATATTCTTATAGACAGACAGCACTCCAACCTCCCAACCAAAGGCTACTATTTCATTATAAATTACAAAGAAACACACCAACAGAAATATAAATGTAATGCTTACTGAATAAAACTTTATCTTTGTGTTGGCTCAAAAAAAAAAAAATCTTTATCTTTGTGAGCAAAGCTCATTGTGCTTGAATCTCCATATTGAAATAAACAAACTGCCTTTCCACACTACGGAATTGGGAAATCAGGTAAAATAAGCAAAGCTCATTTGCTTGAGTCTCCAAATTGCGATAAAGAAACTGCTTGCTGATTTTTACTGTCCACCTTGTAGTTTGCCAATTTTAATTCTTCATATTAAAAGTCTTGGACAATTAGCAGAATAAATGTAAATATGGGTTATATGTTCAAATTTTGATTTAATTGGTACGCCTTCCTCAAGTCACTTAAGGTACAACCAAGCTCTAACTTCCCAGGTACCACTTCAGCATTTCAACGTTCCACAGATAAGATCTAATCTCACTAACCTCATCAATACTTTTCCCGGCAGCAGCCGCACGGTCCTGTTTCTCCTGCTTAAGCCGTTTAAAGAGCCGATCTTCTATATGATCACTAAGAACAGTTCTTGGTAGGTCTTTTGCCCCAAGAACAGCACTCTGTGGTAAAGGCTTGCGCAGTCCACATTTCACCTCCTCAACATAGCAATTGGGGCAAGTATATTCAGCTTGTCCTCCATCATTTCTTCTGCCATTAAACAGAGCACAAATTTGATGTTGCCAGCATTCACACTTGTCACACTGAACCCACTGCAGAATGCATCATTTGAAAAATGTTTAGCACAGAACAAAGATAAGAAACTGTGAGCTTTGATGATATAATCATATGGATGGAAATGAGAGACTTACCCATTCTTCCGTTTCCTCATCATTTCTTTTTTTCTCTAACTTGGCCTTCAAAAATACTTGGCCTTCAACCTCAATAGTCTCACCACGAGACTCATTGTAACAAGGGATACAGAAAAAATGGCGTGTATCACCAGTACCTACAGTGTAGTACGGTGCATTTCGTTTTATCCGAGCTCCACAAGGAGAACAATATATTGGTGGAGGTTCAAAAGTAAGTTTCTCCACTCTACAGAGCTGGCAAGAGTTCTCATTCTCAGAGTGACCAATAGCTTGATTCTTTTCAGCTTTAGCCTTACTCTGTCAAATGATGGAACATTTAAACGTTAGTTCCTCCCATAAAAAACTGTACAGTTAAGGCACACATTTACCAGAAGCATTGTAAACAGCAGTATGAACTATGTTAGCCAAGAGTAAATTGTTGTATTTGCCAAATAGTACAGGATAAAACATCATCCCTAATTTCTGACAAAGAGACGGTAAGTGCTTTTTTTGGTAAGATATAGCACAAGTTGCAATGTCCTAGAACCTAAGAATAATTTTCCACAACTCCCATCCATCTTGGAAAACAAGGATAGGGCTAAAATCGAAGTCCCATTTAGTCCTTGGCAGGTAAAGAAATTTCTCTAAACTTACTAACTAGTGCTCTGCAATGCTATATTGTTAAGTACAATCTGTAATTACATTATAGATTGTAACAGTAGCAACGACGCAAAGGAGAGAGGAATTAGCTATCCATTGGTAAAAACTACTTCATAACCAAGGACCTTGTTGGGTTTCATCTCTAGGCTACCCGAATTGCTAACAGGCAACCATGAACTACATCTTTTCTAATCACAATTGTCGGTTCTCTAATCATCTTAGCAATTTTGTCAAAGGAAATAAAACGCAAGGGGTTACTTAAGTAAAAAATTCATACCTGACCAACCCACAACCTTAGACCGTCAATATGTTCTTTTATTTGTTCTGGAGTGAACAATTCAGTCAACGAGACACCTTTTATTTTTGGTTTTCCTGATTTAGACACTGTGGCATCTGCTGGATCATTTGTTTCATTCTTAACCTCAAGGGCCGTTTCACTTCTCTCTTTGTCAATGGACAAGTTTTCTTGCTTGATATGAGAGTTCATCTCATTCGGAACACCAGGATGCCTTGTAGTCACATTTCCATCAATACCATAACCAATCTTTATGGGCTTTTGCGGAGCTCGCATGTCAGCCTTTGCATCAACCTCACGTTTCATATATGTTGCTCTGCTACTGTGCTCAAGCTGCTCAGGCTGTGTTTCTTGCAGTACAAAGCTGGGGTTTACATGAGGATTGGAGGTTACAGAGATATCATTCTCTGGAGCACTGGGTGATGGAGGCTGCATCTTTAAACGTTTTGGTACAGATGGCTGATCATCAAATACTTCAGCTGACACCGGGTCAACATCCATTCTATCACCTTCTACCCCATTCATTATTCTTTGAGTCACATTTTGTTGAGCAAGTTTTCTAGACTCAAGAGCTTTTTGCTTAGATGCTTGTTCAGTTGATTGGCGCAAGAACTTCTTTACAACGCTGCATACAGGACACTGCTCATCAACACAAGTTTTGTAATGGTGGGACACCATTTTTGACCTACTGCAGCTCCTGTACGAACAATCTTGTCTTTGACAGTTCTGAAAATGCTTCAAAAGTTCTTGCACCTGAACACAGCCATGGAACTTACAACTCCCAACAGGATATGTGCATGATTTTGCATGAAACAGTAATAGCAACCACCTTATCTGACGGAGGTAATGGATATTTCCAGTGACCTGTTCAAATCCTCCACCTGGGGGCTTTGGCACTGCAGGATCAATTGAAGTCACAGTGCAATGAGAAAGACGCCAATCAGACGAAAATGGTTGTTGTGCTCCATCCTGTGCCATGGCTCTTTGACAAAAATCTTCGTGTATTTGCTTGTCAAGTGATGAATTAGTAGTCACAGGAGCCTTTTCCATTGTTTGTGGCTGCCATTGAGGCCGCAGCATTTGCTCTGTCTGTGATCCTTTCAGCACATAGCTTACATCATTGGAACCGTCATCAAGCTGTGGATTAGAGGGCAACAATTGCTGAGAACCATGTGAGGCAGAAGCATGAAAATTTTGAGATCCAGATAGATGACCAAACATCTGCCCTCCTTTAACATTGTCAAGAGCATTTCTTTGCTGGTATTGACCCTGGAAGCTTGGAAGATCAACAGAATCACTGGCTTGTGAAGATACCAATTCAGTGTGTGGCACAGTCCCCTGTTCTGACAGTTGCATTGAGTGGCTGGAAGTCATTTGAGACTGTTTCAAAGAATTGCTCCTCAGCATAGCCTGCTGATGCTGTGGATTTGGCTGCTGTTGATTTATATGATACTGATTTTGAACAAACTGGGAATTAGGCTGCACCTGATGGTGCGTCATTGAGTGCTGGCGTAGTAGTTGGTCATGAGACAACTGTGATGACTGAAAATTCATTTTTTCTGGTTGATCCAAAACCTCAGTTTTTATCTGAGTCTGTGGTTGAATGGACTGAATGTTTAACTGATTGTTAACCAACATTGGATTCATTCTTGATCTAGACTGCAAATTTGCAACATTCATGTTCTGACTATTCGCTGTTGCTAAAGGTGTAGAGCCAGTAGCATAAAAGCTGCCGGAACTAGCCATATCAACTGATGCTGCACATACAAAAAGAAATTGCAGCTTATTTCATTGCAATTCAACAATTTTTGAACTTACATGAGAAAGTACTTAATTAGAAACAGCAATGTCAATTTAACAAAATTAAGCTGTACTGCCCTCCCTAAGTACAGATCATATATGTGTATGCTTGAGAAAACTCAAGTGCCCTCTATTATGTACTGCAGAAAGAGGAAGGATGTAATGTTGCCACTATTTAGAATCATTTCATTAATAACAATAAGCTATAACACTGGTTCGAACTTCAAAACTAAACAGAGATGGACTTAAATAATCATTGAATTATCGACAACAAAACCATACACGTCTACAAGCCTCCATCTGAAGATATTCAGATTGGTGCTACAGACACTAAATCGGTAAAAGTATCACCACACTCCTTGGGTCAGGCAACACATTAGTTAGGCTCGCAATCCTAGCAGCAAGGAACTGTAAAATCAGCATGCACTGTTTTTCTGTGTTCCCTGATTGGCGAAGAATAATCTAACTAGTTAGTTTGGGTGACAGGCAACGATAGATTTAAATGATGATACTATACAGGTTCAAGTATGAACTACAGAATCATTGCAACTTTCTGATTGCTGTTCTTTGCAAACATAACGCCAGGTTATGGCTAATAGGAGTATAGAACAATCATCCCTAAGATGGTATGAAAAGAGGATGCATATGCCAAAAGACAGCAAGCTTACTCGGTATTCTCTGCTGAGGGTGCTGATTGAATTGCTGCTGCAGAGGTTTGGGTGAATTGCCATAAGGGGGTATGTTCATATATGCTTCTGCTGCCGTGGTCCTGTTTGTTAGCTGCATGTTCGACCCATGCAATCCTATTCCACCATTCATGTGCCCATCTGATAAACCATATGCAGATGAGTTGTCCAGCATGCTCGAATGTATTCCAGAATTACTGTGGGCCCCAATGTGCTGAATTTGATTGCTATTTTGGTTGCTAGAAAATTGCTTCTGGTGCTGCATCTGTGATGCCACAGCTGACTCACCATTGAAATATCCAGTTCCATTTGAATAGTCAGGATTGGCAGGTACATTCTGTTGGGTACTGAATCCTGGAGTCGGGATCATATGAGGCAGTTGTCGCTGAACACCAACTGAACCCATTGTTGATTGGATGCTATTTGGGGTAGAATTTTGTGTAATGGTGTTATTAAATGCTGGTACCCATTAGACATCGAACCTGCAAAGAGGAATTAAGTGTGAGCAGGGGAATATAAAGAGACTGGCAAAACAAAACTACGAATATATAGTGGACCAGTTAGGCACTGCATAAGCTTCCACTTCCTGGCTTCTTGCTAAAATGTTCAGATCTATTTCCAGACAACTCGAAGAGTTGCACCCTTTTAATACGCAGATGCTAGATCGTGGCTGGAGGAGAACTTCACGTAACGGAAAGCACATACCAAAGTACTTAGAAGTAAAATTATATGCACCTGGCATCGAGGTGCCCATGTTGGCATTCTGAGGAACCATGCCTGGACCCGACGATGAAAGAGTATTGTTGTCTGTGACATAAGGAATCCTAGAATTCCCACTGGTGCCTTGTGTCATACCAGGTGTTGGAATCATCGTGCCATAACCAGATGAAGATGCTATTTGCCTTGACATTTGTGGGTTTTGTTGATTTTGTTGGTTCTGAGCACTCAGGGTCTTAATAGCAAACTGCAATTGTGGCTCAACTGGTCCCTTCATCATACTGTAGTAGTCATTCTGCTCAAACAATGCCAGCGTAAGAAAAATCAAAATGGTGAAACAGCAAGATTTACTTTTGCTCCCCAGAAAACTACTTGATCACTAGTAGACCAAAGCATTGCAAAAGCAAAGGGAAGGTGATAGAAAGTACCCTGTTTGGAAATTTCCTATACAAGATCTCCTCGAGCCGCTTTGCCAGTTCTGGCAACCGCTTCCGCCAATCAGCTGATGATTGTTTCCTTCCTATATACTCGAATCTGCCGATTTAAGGATGGCAAAAATAAATAAATAAATAAAAAATCAGTCCTATACCATGTCAAAAAAATTGGGGACTTGGGAGGGGGATTCAACTAATTTCAAAATTTGAAGGTTAGTCAATAACATAATTGATGCATCCATTGTCGCCTTCGTAATTATTGAAAGGAAATGACATCAGCTGTACAGAGATTGTTATGGTAGTATTTATTGCCAGACTGTATCTTAACAATCTGGATGTGCTGCTTAGTGTCAAGGATACGCCGCCATTCTGCCAGCCTAGACTCACTAACTCCGTACAATTAAGACCCTGGGTACAAAACAGTCTACTTCAGTCAAGTCAACAGTGACGAACACTTACATCTTTTCGCGCATAGCGGTCCGTAGCATCACAAACTGCTGGTCTGCTGCTGTGAGGGCTGCCATATCCTGCATCGGCTGGTGCTGCTGGAGCCCGTCAGCACCGCCAACACCAACACCGACTCCGCTGTTGGCAACCTGATTCATCTGCGCCGCCTGCCCAGACATCTGCCCGGACAGGTGGGCAGCCTGTCCCACATTCATCTTCGCCGCAGGCCAAGCCTCAGGTCATCCCGCGCAGAGCCCCTGGATGCAGCGGGGCCACAGAGGAGCAAACTTTCTTTCAGCACACACACACACCGCCAATAGCAGGAAAGGATCTATCTTTCGCCGAACCCGAGCTAGAACGCTTCCCAATTGAGCAGAAACAGCACCGTACCAGCGGTGGTGTCATGTATCAGCGCAGCAGCAGGCGAGCGCCGGCGCCCAGGCGTGGGCAGCTCGCGACGACCATGCACCAGCGATCAGAGTCCCCGCGCGCGGTGTCCGGGCCTCCGGGGCGCCGGGGGCGTGGAGCCGGGCCCGCGAATTGGAGGGCCCGTGGGGGCCGGCCCGCCCGAAACCCTAGAATCCCGGCGGGGGGCACGCGGGGGGGCGACCGGGGCGGCGGTCGGGCACCGCGGCGATTCGCAGCTGGGGCGGCCGTACGGCGGCGAACAGCGGCGGCCGGCGGTGGGCGCCGGGGCGGCGAGGGTCGCGGATTCGGAGGAGGTCGGGGAGGTGGAAGGGGATTTGGGGGAAAAATTGTCGGGGGCGAGCGACGCGGGGAAGGAAGGGGAAGGAGGAGGAAGGCGTCGACCAATCGCGGATCTGCGCGGATTCGGGCGCGGCGGGTCGCTGCGGGTGGGCCCGGGGAACGGCGGCTCTAGGCTCTGGTGCAGGGAGACGGGTAAATGATTGGGTGCAAAAATAGCAAGCAGAGAGGAGTGAGTGTGTGTGAGAGAGGCTTGGCTGCGGCGTGTTCTTTCACACGTGCGCGACCGCCGCTCGTTAAGGCTGTTATAAAAAGATCGCCGTGTGTCTCTTTTCTTCGTTTCTGTTGTGTGTGTTATCTAACGTCAGGTAACTGTTTTTTCCAGTTCTGTGTAAAAAGTTTCAGCGGAATTGCAGCGCGCGTGCGAACAGCGATGGGTGTGGCCATCAGATATTCAGATGACATCTTTTGGGGAGAAGGATAGATCTTTGCTACTTACGGATTGGTCGACACACGATGAATTGATCATCCAGCGCACAGCTTTGCTACACCCGGATTCGAGCATTCTTGGCCCGTGCGAATAGCATATTTCACGTACTCGGTGATGAATCGTACTACAATTTTTTGTTGGATGATCTTATTCTTTATATTTATAATGATTGACCGTATATTAAAAATAGGCGGAATGGGCAAATTCGTCCTCCAACTATTGCCTAAAGCTCAGTTTCGTCCCTAAACTACGAAAACGGTCGTTCTCGTCCTCAAACTTTCGCAATCGGCTCAGTTTCGTCCTCAGTCCGATGTGGAATGCCACGCAGGCTTGCCTCGTCACGGCCTAGTCACCTAATTTTATAAACTACCCATTTTACCCCTGCCTATCTCTTTTCCCAGCTAAGCGCTCCTGAATCTTCTTGTTGTCGATGACGAGCTCCTTGTCCTGCTCGGACTGGCATCGCATGATGAGCTCGACGACGAGGTTGTCCGCGGGGTGGCAGAGCGTGCCCTCACGGAACTATCTGGGTCAGGGTCCAGCGCGCTACTTCGCGTGTGGGCCGGGCTATGGCATGAGAAGACAACATGTTGTTGTTCGTCGGCGTGTCGCCGGAATTGCTGCCGCCGCCGCGAGATCTCCGCCAACGGGTCGCCTCGGCCTCCTCCTCCCTCCCTCCGCGGGGATCCGCTGCTGCTCCCCCACGCGCTCGAGATGTGTGAGTCTCTTGTCGCCGCCGGCCAGCATCAGGGACTTCGCTCCTGTCTCGATCGGCCGCAACAGAGCTCACATGCATCTGGATTATGATCCTTGTCGGACTTCTTCATGCATCCGCGCGCAGAGCTCACATACATCCGCCATCAGCTAGCTTCTTCACCAATTTCTTCATGGCCTTGGCCGCCCCGCCAGCCAAATCCGCCACCTTCACTACGCCATCTTCAAATCGGCCACCTCCACATCTCCCTCGCCTCCCTCTTGGACTCCCTGACACCTCATCCCTGAGCTCTGACCGATCCATCACCAGGAGTCGCCCAAACCACGGCTGTCGCCGCTTCTCCTCGCCACGGGCCCGCCGCCGCCTCCACCGCCCTCCCTGTCCTCAATCTCCGGCGGTGCGGCGTGAAGCTTGCGACCCGCCTAGACGCGGCTAGGTGGGAGGCGGGCTGGGGCTCCGGGCAACAGCGGCGAGGAACGAGCAGAGGGTGGAGCCGTGGAGTTTGGGCTTGCTAGAACAGGACTTACGGAAGAGGATACAAGAAAGAGATAGACATGGGTAAAAAGGGTAATTTGTAAAATTAGTTGACTAAGCGGTGACGAGGCAGGCCAGCGTGGCGCTCCACGTCGGGACGAAATTGAGCCGGTTGCGAAAGTATGAGGATGAGAATGGCCGTTTTCGTACTTCAGGGACGAGATTGAGCTTTGGCCGATAGTTTTTGACCGAATTTGGCCGATAGTTGAAGGATGAATTTGGCTATTCCGCCTTAAAAATAAATACTCCCTCTATTTTTTATTTTTATAAGGCAGAGTCAAACTTTACACGATCTCACAAATACAATTGGACCACTTACGACGACATTCATTGTGCCCACCTAATTACAAACCGACAGTGATAAATTGTTTGAGATAGCACTTTCTGCAGTAGTGTAAGAGAACAATATATAGCACCCATTCGTATCTAGCCATTTCAACTTTGCAATATAAAAATTAAAAATTGCTAGCTAAATTAATGATAAAAATCGCAAAAATTGAATGTTGATATGTGTGCGCGCTTTATAAATACAGATGAATCAATTTATTATATTCTTTAGATAAATAAGAATGTTTGCAAGTGTCATAAAACTTGTACTAAAGTTATTTAGGATGCGATTTTTTTTAAAAAAATCTTTGCCTACCACGATGAAGCCTCCATACTATTTTTTTTAACTTCAACTGTTTGTAAATATTTGATACATTGTTTGCCTTTAAGGTACTGTCCTAAACTTAGTACTTTCTCTTACCAAAAGAAAAAGGCATGCCAACATTATTTTTTGCAGTGCCTAACATTGGTAACTGACTTTTTTTTATTAAAATGTATTTTATAGAGGCCTGATCAATTTATAGGTACGTCTACCGCAATGATTTTATCTTTTTGAATTCAATATTTAAAAGTTATTAGTAACTCAAAAATTGACATAACAAAATAATAGGATTTTTGAATTCAATATTTAAAAGTTATTAGTAAGTTAAAAATTGACATTATAAAGTAATAGGATTGTTTGAATTCAATATTTAAAAGTAAATAGTAACTTAAAAGTTGACATTATAAAATAATAGGATTGTGATAATGTGCTTTGGTGTTTGTTCTTCGCTCCACATTTGAATTTCCTTTTTCCTCTATTTTCTCCAAAGACGAGTGTCTTTTAAGCTCTATCAAGGAAGAATCTTCTTCTCTAGTAATGGGGCTTCTCGATCGAGTTGTTCAGGTTAAATTTAGGATTTCAGTTCTGTGCGAAATTTTGTCTAAGTCCTAGGCCAAGAGGAAATGGTGATCACTCATGGTTTGATGGGCAAAAGTGATAAAGGGCGTTACAGGTGGGGAGGTATGAACTAGAACATCATCTAGCAAAGCCAGGTTAGTGTAGTGGAGAGGCGACAAAAGGGTGGTAATATGGAATTCATCGGAGACACATGATAATGAAGGAGGGATGGAGATGTCACACGTTGAAGGTGTTCGCCATCAAGGGGCTTGAAGGGACTAGAGAGAAGATCCATGACTCTTGAAACTTGATCCAATTACTAGAAAAGATTTAGATTAGGCCAAAAAATAAGAAAGAGCCTATATATGATGTCATCGAGCTCTAAAAAGGGAAAAAGGAGAAAAATTCAAGTATTTACGATGAAGGGGTAGGACAAGGTAACAAACTTTGTTGAACCTGCATTTAAGGATACTTCACCATTTTTTGTTACCAGACAGGCATAGCCCTGCCCCATTTTCATTATGTAAAAACAAGGCATAAAGAGTATTACATCTTTTAATGTAACATCTCCATCACTCAAGTGGGCAACAGTACAGTAAAACTCTTGTCCCTTCCAGGCTACCACGACTCAAATACGAAACCCGTTATGCAGTCTTGTTTGGCTCTTGTTGTGTATATATTTCTAGTTACAACAAATCAAATATGAAATACATTACTATGAAACAAATCAGGGAAAACCTGAGTGTCAAGATCTGATAAGCAGAAGACCTAATCTACTAGATAATTGCTGTGAATGACTGCAGAAATGATTAAGCAGAAGTACAGTGGCTACACCTATGGAAAAAGTAACACGAAAGAAAATAGCGTTCAATTCATCCTCATCAATCCATTCCGGCGCACTGGGCCCCTGCTACTCCCGGTTAAACCAAATCACAACCAAAGTCAAATAGGTTTTTAAGTATTACATAATACTAAAAATGATACCCACCGCACAATTTTCACTCAAACAACGACGATAGAAACATGAGCTGTTTCAAAGTAACAAATTGTATTCCTAAGGCAATACGCCTTACTGCAAAAGACGTCTTCTTCAAACATCCAGTCTTCTTCAGCTGATTCAGTCCTCACGCTTAAGTGAAACTCTGACACTGCATGTACTTCAATCGCTCCCTCCATCATAGCTCGGTAGTCAATCTGCAAGAGAAAAGGAAGCTCATCAAAATTATCGCATTTCTGATCTTTTCTGGGGACAAGGATTATACTGCTTGCTCCCAATCTTTGTTGCAAGAGTCAGAATGCACATATGTTGCTATGACAAATTTGGACTACATTTGCGCTTGTTCAGTTGTCCAGTGTTATCAAATGGAAACTAGATGTTCTGAGAATATAATGCAAGGATAGAACAGAGATGAATCAGTAAATCATTTTGTATGCTTTCAGGACAGGGATGTTCTGAATGCAAGCAAGGACATAGCAGGCGTAATGACATATCAGTGAAGAATTTCACCGGTTCTGTCGTGCACGTCAGCATTATTTTTCTGGGTAGGCGGGATGGATGCAGACTGCTCACAGAGACAATCATGGTTCAAAACCTGTAACAGACAGCATATACATCAGTAACATTGTGTTTCGAAACTGCATTATTGTCTAAGAAAAATGTGAATTAAGTTTTCTGACACGGAACTGATGGTCTGGATCATGGGCGTCATATAGCTCTTGAAACTTAATACCCCCTTGTAAATTTACCCAATCCTACACTAGATATCGCAGAAGCATCTAATCTAAATATTCACTAAAAATACCTGTTATGCCCCCAGCTTCCTCTCCTTCCCCTCTCACAAAGTCACTCCAAAATCTGCTCCCGAGTCACTACCAGAAAAGGTGGATTTCTTTTTCGGTGTGTGTGTGCCCGCCCGACACATAATAATGCTCCCGAGTGTCTAACGGTGTTGACCGCAAGGGTTAAAATTGCAAAAAGTTTTGGGTTGGACGAAGAAGGTAAAAGTGTACCAAGGTTCCAAAACATACCATATTTGTGCTGGATGAAGATGGTGTCTGCCTTGCCACTTGTGAGTTTTGTCGGTTTTGTCGACTCTGGGTGTCGAAGGTCTTAAGTGCAAACATCACTTGCGGCTCAACTGGTCCCACCATCATATTGTAGTAGTCATTCTGCTCGCAATACCAGTAGTATCAAATAACCAAAATGGAAAAAGCACTAATGCTTACATTTGCTCCCTAGAAAAGTACTTGATCACTAATAGACCGGATCGGAGCTTCGTATTAGAAGAAAGGGAGATACCACACATACCTTGTTTGGAAATTTTGTGTACAAGATCTCCTCGAGCTGCTTTGCCAGGTTCGACAAACGATGCTGCTGCTGAGTCGACGACTGTTTCCTTTCCATGTACTGGAATCTGCAGATTTAAGAATAGTCAGAACCCTAGTCACGTACCTTCTATTGGCAATCAGCCACATGCCAAAAGGGGATTTTGGGAAGAAGACCCGACTAGTTTTCAGAAGCTATTATTTCGTGCAAATCCCTCGTAAACTTGAAGAGGATTTAAGAATACAAGTCGTAGTAGTACTAAGTATAATAAGTACTCTAGCAGCCTAAAATAGTCGATATTTGCATTGCACCATTTATAGTTCAGAGAATTAATCTTGAGAAAATTCCTTCCATATGCCATTAGAAATTTAACTCATCCCTTATGTGCCATCTAAATTTAGTCGATCCCTTCAGTGCCACTGGAATTCCATAAGGGACGTGTTAAATTTCGGATGACATAGAAGGGATTTTCTCATTAACATTCGGTTCCTGGTTTAGCTGCTCTAATATAAGCCTGCACAAGTGCCTCACACACTAGCACACATCAAAATCGGTCTCCCCCTTCTCTAACGATACACATGCGCGCATATGCATAGATTCCCTGGTTCCCTGGTTGTGATCAGTGAAGCCATACGCAAGCACGCACTCACACGGTAGTAAGGGGGAAAAATTCAAAACTTACATCCTCTCGCGCATCGCAGTGCGCTGCATCACGAACTGCTGGTCCATGTCCATCCAGGCGTGGCCGACCGTACGATCCGTCGGCTGGTGCGCCGGCTGCCCGCCGGCACCAGCACCAGCGCCGCGGATGTCAGCAACTAGCTGATTCATCTGCCCCGACATCCCGGACAGGTGACCGAGACGGGTCCGGTGGCGGTGACGATGGGACACGATCGGATAAGCCGTGCGGCGGCCGGCGGCGGGAGCAGGAGCGGAATGGAGAAGCTGGCGGGCGATTTGGGGGAATGGTAGGGAAGGACGAAGCGAAGTGGTGATATAGGGCGGCTGGGCAAGGAAACCCTAATCCCTAGGAAGGAGGCGTACGTGGCAGGTTGGGTCGCTGCAGGGTGGGGCCGGGTAGCTTCTAGGGCTCGTTTTTGGATGCTGGAAAGCCGTCGCGGCTGCGTGGGGACTGTGGGACGACGCGAGCCAAATCGCGCCGTCGATCCGGCAAACGCGCGTGATCCAATCGAGCGTAGATATGATGTCCAGTTCAAAATTAAACACGCACAGTGAGAACATACGGTTTCGTTGTTTGTCCAGAGACCGCCCCCAACGATTTCATCCATCTCTTTTTTTTTCAAAGTTTAAGGACGGCAAAAATTTCATCATCCTAGTACGAAACAAAAACCAAGCAATTGGAAAAGGGTATTTGCATTATTACTAGCTATTGTGGGTATTGGTACATACTCTCATCCTATATGGCCTATATATATGACATGGTAACGATAGATGCCCAATGGTGGCGGTACCATAAAACTACCATTCACAATAACTAATGCTCAATAATAGTCATAGATACAATACTGCTGCTTATTAGTAATAAAAGCTCCATGGAATGTTGCTATGAGAACAAGATTAAGTGTAACTATAGATGTCAAATTCAAACTCATTGATATATCAAATAGTACATAAGATCGAAGAACAATGCAACGTGTATTGTTAGATTTTGGGCCTTCCGGGTACGCAAACCAAAACAACATTATGAAACGGAGGTGGCACAATGTAAGTTTCACACGGCCAAATAAACCTGAAAAGTAGACATAAAATGAAGTAACCGACTGTCATCACGATTCGACCCTTCAACTTCAAGGCTGGGAAGATGAAACTTTACTTGTATTCAGATAGCGCAACTTTACTTGCATTCATAATTTCAGATAGTGCAGCTCTACTTACCATGGCATATATATATGCATTCATATATACTTTCATTCAGATAGTGCAATTCTACGGGCCCCAAATTAAATGTTTAAACCAAGTTGTACTTCAACTCTCACAAAAAATCAAGTCTTAAACGGTGGAAGTGCAAGGCAGTCTTCAACGTAAGAGTGGATCGACCTGCTGTGCTGCCTACAATATGCTCTTCCCATTTCATGTGCATATATTACGCATTGACAAACAATTTAAAAAGGCCAAGAAGAATATAAATATAAAAGATGTGCACATGATCTAAATCAGTTTGGATCTGTAAACTGCATTTACTGCATCAAATTTTATGTCTGAACCCCTATTTCAAGAAATGTTCTAGTGCACAGTATATGTACGGCGCGCATTAGCACAAGAAAAAAAATATCCAAAAGCTTTCCCATGGAAAATTTAGGTGAGAACCGTGTTACTCTGTGGGAGGTGCGGGTCCTTAGAACTCAGCTGATGATCCAAAGTTGTAGGCTGGCGGAGGCATATATGATATATCATCGGCGAAAAAGGGAATTACCTATATACGCAGGCTCAGCTGAATAGGAGCCATTGTTGACATGCAATGAGAAGCAGCCCGCAGTATTAAGATGCTACGTATCTTCAATTACTTTGCGAACAATTGTTTTTTTTTCTATTCTTTATTTACAAACAGGTAGCTCCAAGCTCAACTATTTTTATTCAGATTTTACCCCTAACATGTATTAGGGCAGATTACTTGTTCCAAGAAATGAATTATCACCATACTAATGGTAGAGAATGAAAAAAAAATCTCATCAAAACTAACATTTGCTGAATTTTTCAACAGGACATGCAAAAAAAAGTGGTGCTTTGAAAGTCCGGGGCTATCTCAAACTACCAATTACATACAGTCTGTATTTATTACCAAAAGGCAGTAGTCGCAGCACACTCGTAAAGTCTTTTGTTGGATAGCTTAATTATGTAACCTTTGTCAGTCTTGATAATAAATACAGACGGTAGTATATATGTAATTCGATAGAGGCAAAGTTTGTGAATATTTTAAAGTACAAAACAGCCTGTAAATCAAACCTCTGCCAAAATCATATTTTACTTTTGGCCATTTCGATCTCAGCAAAGAACTCAATGCATGCAAAAGAAAGAAAAAACTTCAGATGTAATCCCAATGGGATCGACAAAGTTAACAACTCTGATATATATTTCTTGGTTATATATGCATCCAAGACGCAAAATCCAGCGCCTCACAGCTGAATCGGTCGATAATTCTGACCGAGGGAGATGATCTCCGCACAACTGCCTTGTCAAGTCTTGAGAGAGATAGAAGGCAAGCCCGATCTACAAAACTCTGATGGCAAGTACGTACTGTACGTCTCGATCTCCTCCTCTCCCCTTTCGTCGATTTTGTCTGAAAAAAATTGAGCCCCTCCAAGAGTTCAATTCTTTGCATGGGTACTAGTGCTAGAACCTTGTGAAGAAACATGTGCTCGACAAGGTGGTGTGTCAACACTCGACGCCCAACGGGGAACTGTGATCACATCATATTCAACTGCCCTTTCACAGTTGGGGTACGTCTAAGCGGCGCTATTGGTGCACACCTCGCCTATTTCCTGCCGGACAAACATCCCCAAGAAGCACTTTGAGAGCTATTATTCTGCTGATCTAGTGGCAATTGTGGAAGCACCGCAACGACATTGTGTTCAATGAGATGCAATCTTCACATCGAAGGTTTTGGAACATCTGCAAGCAAGAGGCTTAGCTCTGGAGCTGCTGGTGGCCCCAAGCAGAGAGATTTATAGAAGATGGCTGTTGTAGTGTTTTTCTTCAATGTAACGCCCTCTAAAGTCTAAACTCTGTACATTTCCACTTGTTTTTCTTGAAAATTGTTGGATTGCGAATGAGATGAAAAAGATTTGGTCGCCCAAAGCCCTCAATGCAATTAAGGTGGGGATGCTCCCTCATTGACCCTAAAAAAATATGTGCAGATCTACTAGAAGTAGCAGCATAACCACTAGTATACACACCTACATGCATTTTTAATTGACACTTTGCAGTCAGGTTTCAGCCATCTGAAAAGTTACCCATACGGGATAAATTTGGCCCTTTGGTTGATTTTACATTTTATAGAAATTTAAAAAGTTTTGGTTTAATCAAAAAATTATAACTATTTTTTTCAAATCATAAAAATATGAAACTAGTACCTATTCCTTATACGTTGGTGGTCTATTTGAGTCTTATTTATTCCAATTTCTTACATTTCATTGTAAACATTAAAACACTAAAAATAGTTAAAAAAACGTGTAAGTAACTCCAAGTAGAATGCCAACAAATAACCTCTATTTAATAAAAAAAATTGTGACAATTTCATATTTTTATGATTTGAAATAAATTAGTTATGACTTTTTTTATCACATTGGAATCTTTTAAATGTCTAGAAAATGCAAAACCATTCAAAGGGCTAAATTTGTCTGGTTTTGACAGTTGGATGGTTCTTTTATCCGGTTTTATAGTTGTGGGTTGAAAAATCAGATTTTTGACAATGTTGGAGATTGAAAATGGAACTTTTCCCTAACATAATAATATGCTTCAAATCCTGTAAAAGGGATAGAAACAAAGTGTATGTGTTTTTCTATAACCACAATGAGGTAGGGAGGGAGGGGGGGGGGGGGGGGGGGCGCTGAACGGGGTTGCATTCTATTGTATAAGTTAATGGTATTAATATATGATCATAACCAAATTAAATATGCCGACTTGCCATGGTAGGAGATGGGACATTGTGAGTCACCCGGCACAAGGAAAGCTTCCTATGAAGTACTTTCTCGGATTAAATTCACTTGCCAATTTTATTTTTTTTCACAGTACTAGCATAAGGGCACGTGCCACAGGCACATGTTTTAAAAAATTATTAAATTAATGATGTAGTCAACATGGACTCTTTAAATTAATCTAGAGCGTCATAAAATTCAACGGTGTAGGAGTATGTAGTCAACTTGGATTCTTTAGATTAATCTAGATCGTCCGATCGTCATTATAAAATCCGACGGTGTTGGAGGGACAAGAGTAATCTGGTACGAAAATTTCGTCGTCCTTTATAGTATAGATTTGGTCTTGACTTTGATCACTATTTCTATTAGAATGTATTTATAAAGCATGTTGAAATTTATAAGGTTATGAAATTATTTTTTAAAAATCCCATCTACATGCAAACTGCTGGACAAGTGCCGCTGCTGCCGCCTGATTCATGTGCCCCTACATCTCGGACAGTGAGATGGTTTGGTGGCGGAGACGATGGGAGCGGGGAGAAGGGCACAGTAATCTAGGAATGGTCAATGATGGGTGAATATATGGCGAGATCGGCTGGGAGAACCAAGGCATAGCGATTGGGTCGATGCAAGTGGGCCTATATAGCTTATACGGCTCGCACAATCTCCCGCCCACATAGTTTCAATTGCTTGATTACGTGCCAGAAATTTAGATACTACATGTCATTCAGTTTCATCAGGTGTCGATTTCTTTAGTTCGTCAGCGGTTCGCTGAGTATAAGGCTAGGCAAGGACGTTGGAGTATTAATACTGTACTAGTTCGCTGAGTTCAACTGGACACGCCGATCCACCATCCAATGGCTTAAGATTTTGCAGTATGCAGAGGCAATGGTGACTGTCGACAGTTCTGTGTCAGTGTGTCATCCAGATAGAGAGGGAATCGAGAGTTTTGGGTGTCATAATAGCATCTTGACATTGGTCAAGCGAGGCCAACATGACAGCAGCTAGATTTACGATTATGGAAGAGCAAAGCTCCTTCAATTGATTCGATGTCGATTTGGATGCATACCTTTTTAGTGGAATCACAATTCAGAGAGCACAGCAGATTCGTTTGTCAGAATGCCAGCCGATTTCACTAGTACAGTGGGACGAAACCAAAACCAGTACTACCTCAGTTCCAAATTATAAGTCGTTTTGACTTTTTTAGGTTCATCATCTTTGTTATGTATCTAGATAAACGCTATGTCTAGATTCATAGCAAAATCTATGAACCTAAAAAAGCTAAACCAACCTATAATTTTGGAACGGAGGAAGTACCATTTACGATAACTAAAGGATAAATTTACAAACAGAGCTTTAGATCATAAGCTCCAAGGATGCGTTGGGCTTACACCACACCACTAGATTGTACTGTCCGTCGTCTCAGTCGTCCACCCTCCAAATAGCTCAGTATGTCATGTCCCTAGGTCACCATAAAAATACACCAGTCAATACATGATAGTTGAACTGCATGTATAGAGCATAGCTTGCAGAACTTTGCACTTCTTGCACACTCAGTGAGTTATGAAAGATCCTGTAGCAACATAACAATCTTTGTGGTTCTGCACCTCTACAGTAACATAATAAGCATGCAGAGATTGAAAAGAACAATCGACCAACGGAGTATACTTGCAACCAAAGCAAATATCAGATCCATGTGGCTAGTAAGCAAGAGTCAGCCAATATTATCGAAGTCACAAATTGATGTGTATCTGCAAATTGATACACACATGAGGTTTTCAAATAATTTTGTTCCTTAGCTGCTAAACTATATTACCCTGCAAAGCTTCTTTTTTTTTTTGTTGTTGCTGCTGCTGCTGTTGTCTTTGTTGGGGGTGGTCATCCTAAAATTATATATTACACCCTCTGTTTCATATTGTTTGATTAATAATACCTAGGCAGCATAATATTTGATTCATATTAAATGTGTCAAATTCATATCCATTGGATACATCAATAGTACTGCATATAAGATCCAAGAAAGAACAATCCGACTTGTAAAAACTAAGTTAGCTTTTGATCCTCCTAGCTACGTGAACTGGACAAATAACAAGAAATGGAGTCAGTGTAAAGAATACACAAACGCATGCAAAAGGCAGTAACTGTGACCATGATGCCTTCAAGGGAAGATGGACAAGAAAACTATAGCACATGCAATTAGTAGGCTACTTGCATATCAAAATCATATTACTTTGATAACTAAGAGAGATGACATCACAATGTTAATACAAAAAATGTAGTGCAACTCCAACAAAGAAAATGCCTTAAATGGTGTCAGCGCAAGGCAGTAAGCCAGTAATTGCTACAAGAACTCAGTCTTCAGCATAGGAATGGACAAGGATGTGATGATTAGAAATTGCTACAAGATGCTACAGAACTTAAACTACTTAGCAAGCAATTTTGTTCTTTTCTTTAAGAATGGGCAGCTCATGCCAAGCTCCACTAAAGGAATTGCACAAACACTACATTATTTGGTAGCTTAATTGTTAATTCTGCAACTTTTAACAATGTAGCAAAATTTGCAAACCCCTGCCACATGGAAGGTTTGTTACCAAACGGCATGTAAGCAAAACCTCCAAGATGATTTACTTTACTCATTTCTCAGTAAATGAATTCGATGCTACTAAACTTTTTTCAGATGTAACCCCAATGAGATCAACTGATCGATGGTTATATGCACACAAGACAAAAAATATCATTGTGCAAAACCTGATGTAATACATATAGGACACATGGCCTGACGGAACCAGATGCCACCTGATACCAAAATTAATGCAATCAACCAAGCTAATGTTTAGGTGGCAGACGACTAAACCTCCATGGGTGTATAAATTTTGTTAGTACTGCCTCATTAAATCACAGCATTCTATTCCGTTGCTAGTGTTCAAGGCAAGTGGGGAAGCATTGTGCAAGAATTTTGAATTGTTGCAAATCAAAAGCCATATTAAGTGGTGATGGCAGCCTTAGCAAAACAGAATTGCACACACGCATAGTTAGCAGTTTTCTCCTACAAAAAACTAAAACCAGAACACAATTAGAGTGCAATCATGTGGACGACTCAACCTAGTAGCAGAAGCAGAATTATAAAGAATAGATTAGCCTAATGGGAATTATATAAAGAATAGATTAGGCTCTCCTCAGATACTTACATGGACAGTGCAGCTACCACAGGCATGTGCAACGAAGCCAGAAATCGAGATTTGCCCTTGAATTTGTATATCTGATTTTCTTGCTTCACTTGTATTGCGCCATACAAATCCTTAGCCGTGGCACTCTCTGTCTGACAGGCAGTCAAGATAGCATCAATATTGTCCATCTGAAAAGCAGTCAAGATAATCTGCAGATGCTTCAAGTATTTGGCTTTGCGGCTTTGCTGACAGGACCCAAGCCTGATGGAACAGAAGCTGCCCCTTCCCAGTGGGCAGAAGAGCAACCTGGGAATCTCTCCCTCTACTGCCACCGGGAGCGGGAACTCATGGATTAAGCTGGCAGTGAGCTTGCCCGGCAGCCGGCACCACTGGTGTCGAGGCCTTGATGGACATGTGGAACACAGAGGCAGCAGCAGAGGCATTGTTGGGCGTGACGCGGCAGGCAGCGAAGAGGCTGCCACCAAGGGGCACGGCCTGGCCAACAAAAGGCAGGTTCTTGTCGCAGACCTTCTCCCACGTTTTCTTGACCACATGAAAAGCGCAAGTGCCGGTTTCTTCTTGTTGCAGCGAAATCAAGATGTGGGAGTCAACGACAGCATAGGATGAGATTGAGATGTCAGGCGGATGCCGGTACTCCCATGGGTCGAGGAAGCAAGGGAAGCAGCCATGTGGGAGGCGGCGGCAACCAGCCAACCACTTCCAGGAGGGACAACCATCGTGATAGATGCAGGGGACGCCCTTTCTGAAGCTGAGGGACTCGAACCATGGCGGAAAATCGAGATTCAGATTCAGATGCAGCCTGGGGCGGCGCGAGATAGCGCATACCTTGCCTCCGTGCGAGATCAGGATGGGATCTTGTTTGGGGTAGAGCTCCGGGCCCCGGAGCGTAGTACCCGGCGTGCTCGGGTCCTAGATGATGGTGCTCCCTCCTAGCCCGCCGACGCCGACGATCCAGTTGCCATGCTGTGAATGCGCGGTGGCAAAGGACATGCCGTGCTCAGCGCCAGGCAAGCCGCCGCCAAGAGTGCGGGCGCTCGGCAGCTCGTTGCCCTCGGCGGCGGCGGCGGCAGCGTCGACCATGAAAACGGAGTAGGACGGCTGCTCGGCCCAGAGCGCCCCCACGAGGAAAACCGGCTTGGCGAACTCCGCCGTCGATTCCGCCGCGTCGTCATCGCCGCGCCGCCGCTTGGTCGCCTTCTTCGACACCATCGGGAAAAGGGGCAAGCCAGGGTTCCGTTCGGGGAAAATTGAATCAGTACTACAGAAAGATTCGGACTTTTAAAAAAATACCATCAAAAGTTTTATATTTATAAAACTAGCATTGAAAGTTTCCTTCGTTATAACAATCTACAGTTGCTATTAGCGATGCTAGTTTTCTCGATCTAAAAACTTAAACAGTATTTTTTTAAAAGTTCAAATTTTCAACGGTACAAATTTAAATTTCCCTTTGGTTTGGCATCCTCAGCATTGTGGCAGGGGAGGGGAGTGGCGGCATATGCGGCAGATAAGCAGCTGTCGCACATCCTCCCTTCCATCTCACTACCAGGTGGACCCGCCTACGCACATGCACGCCCAGGCTACCTCACATGCGCACGCACGCGGACGCCGCATGCCTGCATGCATGATGGCTCGCATGCATGCAACAACCAAACTTGTTTTTTTTTCTTTCAGCTTTTTCTTCTTCTTTTATTTCTTATTATTTTTTCTTTTTTTTCTCGTGTTAAGATTTATGTTCTTTTTTACGATATTTTGTTTCTTTCATATGTTATTTTGTTACACAAGTTCGGATGATTTTTTTACTTTTAGCTTTTGTATGATAATTCTGCTTTATTAGATTTTGTTCCACATGTTAAGATTTATGTTACTCATATATGTTTTTTTGTTCCGCGTGGTCACATGATTTATTTTGGTTGTTAAAATCAGATGAATTGTTCCTTCTTAAAAAAATGTTCCAAATTTTTTAAAACCTACATATAGCCAAGTGTAGTCTAGTTTTGAAGATTTCATCAAAACAAACACAATGGTATGATCGGAATTTGATTTGGACAATCAGTTTCTGAGATATGATTTTTTTTTTCAAATTATCCTCTTCGTGGGGCCCGCACATATGAGGATGACTGGCATTTTCTCTCTCCTGCACCCACGCTGTCCACCCGCGCGTTGTGCCCGCGCGCTGGGGATGTGCGGCGACAGCGCTCGCTCCGCACGTATGGCGGCGTGTCGCTCCACCCTAGGGATATATGGTGGGCCTCTGCAGCGACCGAGCGGGGGATGAAATCGTCCGGCCCACCACGTCATTCTCCTTGTACTCTCTATTGGTTACTACCAATTTAAGTGTAACAAATCTGAAAAACAAACTTTATAACGTTACACTTTGGACGATTGTACCACTGTGACAGGTGTTTGTCACAAGCAACTATGTGAACCATCTAAACTTATTTTAGAAAAAGGGTAAAAACACATCGGAAAGCGAAGTTTAACATATCTACTTTGCCACAAAGGTACGTACGGTCACCTAAAAAAATATGCGCTTCATATGAAATTTGTCATTTTATATGAATTAAATTATATTTGAATTTGAATAAGACTTTTGCTAAAATTGTAAACGCGTGAACTATGGATGCTTCAAATTTTAAATCATTTTTAAACTTCAAAGGTACACTTTTGCAGACAGATTCTTGCCGTTTTTTAAAAAATAAGGTATTTTCACCAGAGTTGCTTGTTTGCCATAACGAGTGGTGTGCATCTCTAATATAAGCTGTCACAGGTCTAAAAAGCTTGAGAATAACTTATTCCCTTCGGTTTGGTTCCTTGTCTTCTGGTATGAAGCATGGCAAAGACTATCCGAGCTACCATGTCAAGCGGCCTACTTTTTGGAGGAGCAGATTCATGCATGAAACTAGCAAACAAATACTCCCTCCGTTCTAAAATATAAGTCATTTCAACTTTCTTAAAGAGTCAAACTTTCTCAACTTTGACCAAATTTATACAATAAAGTACTAACATTTATAATATCAAACTAAGTACCATTAGATTCTTATTAGATATATTTTCATAGTATAGCTATTCAGTATCAATAATCTTTGAAGTCATCTCTATACTTTTAGTCAAAGATAAAATAGTTTGACTCTCCAAGAAAGTTGGAATGACTTATATTTTGGAACGGAGGGAGTACTTAAATTATCAATTCTAAGTTGCTAGCCCAAGTTGAGAGGCTGCACATGAGTCGGCTAGTTTGATTAGTATACATATAGGAAAATTAGTAAACCAGCAAAACAGTAATTTTATCAAACCACAATAGCAAACAAATAGGCCCTGCAAGCTTGCAGATTGTAACAACCTTCATCCATTCATCATAATTAAAACAAACATGGCCCAAAGTGTGCTTTCTAGCATCATTGTAACAACCTTATCATTGTTCACTTGAGCAGACTAATAGCAATATAAAAAGATCAAAGTGTGCTTTCTAGCATACATTAAGGTGCATGCTTCTAGCATACAAATAAAGTGCTACTGCGCCAAGTAGGACATCACCCGCGGACGCAGCCAGTGCTTAATTGGATGCAATTCACTGAAAAAATGATTTAGAAACAATCAATACCAGCAAGAGGGGGAGCAGATATTATACTTTATAGTTTGTAGAAGTATGAAATATTCCAACTATATATGCTAATTACTAGTAGGTACTGTTAGTCTGTTACCCTATCACACTTTTCTTTTCAAAACTAAATTTAACAAGCAACACAATCACCCTTGCATCAAATTTGACACCCAGTGACATATTCAACAAAAGGTTCAAGATCCCAGACATGTCCCATGTTTCATAACCCTTCCCCCCCCCCCCCCCCCCCCCCCCCCCCCCTCCAAACTTGAAGATCCTGTCATTAAATTATAGAAGCAAATTATGCCTGAAACCATGTACCAAGTACTCCACAACTAGTGAGATAAAATACGAATTCCCAAACAATGGGACTGTAGCCCACTAGAAGCGTGCTGTTGTCATTTGTGAAGGACAAAGGCATAACTACACAATGATCACTCTAAACACATCTGACTAGTGCCTAACAAATGGAAACAACACATATAATGAATGTTTCACAGTGTTTAAAAAAAAACTAAGGCACTAGGGAATACCCTGTGCCTAGCCTGCCTAGGACGCTGAAGTATTTCCAGGCAGCAGGGTAGTATCTTAAGCCCTAACATGTTGGAGATTGCAAGTAATTCTCATATCAAGGCATGTTTTTTTTTTTTTTTTTTTTTTTGGGGGGGGGGGGGAGAGTGCTTTTATTCATAAGTAACACGATCACAATCATTTGAGAGTAGCTCTCTAATACATTTCTGGAGCTCTTGCTCTCCAAACAGCACAATGAAAAGTACGATTTGCTAGTTGGGCTAACGGCTAACTCATGTTGCACTCATTTCTAATCTTCTTGATACTAATCCCGGGCAGAAGCTCCATACAAGCATTCGTCTCTTGGAAGATATGCGAACACCTTGCCCTGTCTGCCGAAGGAGACAGGGAGGGCTGACACTACTGCTGCACAATTAGATTCAAGAATTGTGGGTTTCTTGACCCACTCCATAACCAGCTGAATTCCTTCTAAGCATGCCACTGCCTCTGCCTCTTCCGCCGATGCACAATTCCTCAGCACCCTCCATGCTGATAGGATCACCTCTCCCCTATGATCTCTCACCATCCATGCTTGCCTCTCCTAAAGACACTGACGAACTGTGTCGACCCTATAACCGATGCTGACCCCTTCCATGGACTGCGTCGTCGCGCAAATTCCATGCTCTCTAAATTCTAAAGTAGAAAAGGAGCTGGGCTCTTTTCTCAACATCCAAGTCTTGTAATACCATTAGCAGCCAGTCCGACCCTGACCTCTTAAGTTTGTACTCAGGAGCCATCTCCCGATCCTTCCTCAACTCACATCGCAGCGCATAGGCCTTGGTGCAAGCAACAACTGCATGGAAGCCATCCTCCTCCTCCCTTCCACATAGACAGCATGTGCTATCCACCTCTAACCTCCTTGTCTTCCTGTTTTGCACTGTTGCTAATCCATTATTTACAAGTTTCCAGGCAAAGATTTTAACCTTTGGCGGCACTGGTGTAGACCAAATCTGTGACTATATAGTACGCTCTCCATGTTTTGAATTACTAGAGGAGCCAATGTTCATCTACTTCACCTTATCCTGGAGCGCCAATCGATAAGCACTCCTCACTGTGAAATATCCAGATTTCTCCCAGTGATAGCAAGAAGATCCTCACATGGCTGTCTTGGCAGCCTGATCTAAAGAACTTCCTCGGCATCATGCTGATGAAAAATTCTTTTAACCATGTCAGCATCCAGTCTCGAACGTCTTCTCTAATTAGTTGTGAGACTCTTCACAATCTGCAACGTGTTTTCCTCCCAGTGATCTTAAGAATGGAATCCCTAGGTATCCAATTGTCCCTCTGATATTGATCCTCTCCTCTTCTGATCCGCCATATGATCCCTTTTTTCAGTAGCTCAAGACCAAACTCAATAACCTTCCACGCCGGGGATGTATCTCTAGGGAAAACTGTATCAATCAGTTCGCCATTGGGAAAATATTTAGCCTTCATTATTTGAGCACACAATGAGTTGGGAACACAAATAATCCTCCATGCTTGTCTGACCAGGAATGCTTGATTGAACCTATGTAGATCATGAAAACCAAGTCCACCCATATATTTGGGCAAGATCATTTTGTCCCATGCAAAAACAGAGAAATTGGCGTACCCTATGCTCCATATTCCTCCAATTCACCCCACTGTCCAACACAAGCATATGAGAGCTTATTAGTATACTGAACATACAACAGGATTACAGAGCATTTGAGAGCTTATTAGTATACTGAACACACAACAGGATCACAGTTTCTCAGATGTACAATTCTGCACCACCCGTTGCATATGGTCCTCATATCCTTCAAAGACTTGAGAGCTCGCCAGATCTTAGTATGGCCGCTTAACATTTATAAATGATACGCATACTATTTTTTCCAACCAAATGTCTAAAACCAATGTGTGAGGACAAGAGCCCAGCCAAGCTGTGTCATGCTCATCCAACCTTGCTATAAATAACACGCATGCACAATTTCTACCAGCCTCAAAAGCCATGATAATTTACAATTTAGCATCACCAAGTTAATTCTCTCATGCAAATAGAAGGCTTTTTGGCCTTCTCAACTTGTCTCCGAATCTTGTCAAGGATATATTTTTCATCTTTTTCCAGTGTGAACTAAATGAAAGGGAACAAAATAATTTGACCTACTTTCTTATTTCTGGTGAATGTCTTGTACAATTTATGTTTGGAACTGGAGGGAGTAAGGGTTATAAGCACATGGCAGCCTAAAGTCGGTTCATCCCAAACAGCCCTTCCGAATCGAAATAGCAGAGCAATTATTCTCTACCCAAATGTGCACGAGTAGGGGAAGGAAAAGTACAGGACTATTTATTCGATCAGGCAAGCTGTTTTCCATCCTATCTAACCAGCTTAGCGCCAAATACCCAGTAGAGGTAGCAGCACAACTATCAGTACACCTACACACATTTTAAAATGATACTCAATTCAATAAGGTTTCAGCCTTCTGAAAGGTCACCTATGAGGCAATTTTTCTAGCATCTACGATTAAAATAGGCTTTGGATCCAATAAAAGGGATAAAAACAAGGTTTATTCTATGCACAATGAGGCCTATGCGGAAGGGCGTAACAGAGTTGCAGCATATGTTACAAGTTAATGGTGAAAATATATTACCATAAGCATTATAATCCAGTACAAGGAAAGCTTCCTATGAAGTGCAGAAACTGTGAGAAGAGAAACGAGGTACATGGTAATTTGCTAAGGGGCGGTTCTTAAGGAACACACTGTGAAATAAAAGATGTTGATGGTGCTTACTTATATAGATAAAGAGAAAGTGATGGGTGGGTTAGAGAACCCAAAGTCACTGGAAATAGTGTTGGTCCAGTTGGCTTGAGATTGCAACCTCAGGCATTTCTTCGTTCAGAACCTCCTCCAGGATTTCAGGGTTCTCTATTTGATAAGTTATCAACTTTGCAAACAACTTCCCTGGAACCAATTTACGGACCGTGTTGTTATGTGCGTGAACATGTCAGAGGAGTAACACAAGCGGGAATCAGGAGATCACAGGCGCGGCAGCAATGGACGGGGAGCGTGGGCGTGGCAACAACTGACGACGCGCGCACGTTGCATGTATCATTTCCATTTTCAGTTCGTGTGTGTTGTAACCGGTGTGCTATGAAATTCCGATACGGGATACAGATACGGCGATACGGCCACCGATACGTGACTTTCAAAACAAACAAGGGAAACAGTAGGTAAGCACTGTTAAGTATCGGATACGGCCGAGTCTTGGCCACCGGCGTATCGGCGCTACCCGGCGGTGTGCATATGTGTATCGTTGTCTATATGTACTGAACCAGGAAGTTCAAGGGAAGGTAGCCGGAGATTGAATACAATCTCTCCTGCTCTTGTGTCTCTGTCCTCGCGCTCTGTTCTTGCAACTCTCGCACTTGTGCTCGACGCCGGCGGCCACGACGGCGTCGCGCGCTCGCCATCACCTCGCCCTCCAACATCACACTCGTACGCGCTGCGCCATCAGTACTCTGACACGTGTCATCATAAATCTTGCTGTGTTTGCGGTTGTCAAGTTCAAAAGTCAATGTAGAGAAGTGTTCCCGGTCCAAGGATGTCAAGTAGTGCCCTGACATTGCATCAACTTCTTCATGTCCCTTGCTTTTTACCGATAACACATTGACGGATAGCTTAAGAGCACCACCCTTGTGAGATAGTTCTGCCTCAGTAGAGATACTGCTGCTTGGGCTGCTTGGGCTGCCTCAGGCGCTTCCAGGAGCACCCATCCAGGCTGAGGCTCCCATCCACTTTCTCTGTGATCACTGCATCTTTGAGATCGAGAATCTCGAACCAAGGCACGAAATCGGGGTCGGCAATATAATTGGGACTGCTAGAGAGGGCATAAACTCTGTACCCGACGGCTGCCACTACAGGGCGTTGCTTTGCGGCCACCAGTTGTGGCCCGCGGATCACCCTGCGCTTGTTGGTGTCGTAGATGATGGTGCCGCCGGGATCGCCCCCGACGCCGACGATCCACCGTGACTGCAAGGGGACGAAGGTCTTGCCGCCTACGTCGGTTCGCAGCTTAGCGACTCGGGTTTTCCCACCCCGCGGGGATGACTCGCCGGAGGAGACGACGTCCACCTTATACAGGGGGTAGTAGGGTTGAGAAGCAGACCAGTCCCGACGGCATACCGCAAGGTACACCGACCGACCCCGGCCCTGATTGGGGTCTTCCAGCTTTGGATCGCTAACGAATGGCTGTGGGTAGGTCTCGGGTCCTTCACCAAGCTTTCGAACCTTGCTCCGACGCCCCATCCCCTTGCGGTCGCCGAGAGGCCGGAAGAGGAGATCGCCGGATATCTCCGACGAGACGGTGGAGGAGGAGAATTGGGCAGGCAGCGGCGACGCAAGGGGCATCCGATCTGTTATTAACAGCCCAGCCACCCCCAGCCATGCGACCCACAAACAAAGGGCCACGGCCCACGGCCCACGGAAAAACAGTTTTTTTTTGTTTTCTTTTTTGCGAGTATTTTTCTTTTCTTTTTTTAATCCCATTTTACTACTATTTCAGAGCTTATATTGATTTATGATCCCTTACCCTTTTACGCGAATTCAACATTATCACGCACAATGTAAGGCTTTGTTTTTTTTATCTTAAATAAACATTGTAGAAATCAGATTCAAAAGTCTCTCTAAGATCTTCTCGTCACAAAAAAAAAGTCTCTCTAAGATCCGAACGTGCAGATTTAATCCATAATCACTATTAAGATTTTTATAATCCCTAAGATATCCAAACACAGTCTAAGTTCAACGCTCTTAAATTAGTAGTTCATCATTTTAAACTTAGTATTTTGTATAAATGTTAAATTTTACACATTTGAAATTACAGTATATTCATATTGGACCATAGTGTACTCCCTCCCGTACCAGAATATAGTCGCGTTTAGGTTTTTCAAAAGTAAAAAATCTTTCTAACTTTGACCAACAATATCTCTAGAAATAATTTATTTCAAATAAAAAGTTTCATACTATAATAGTTAGTTTCACAATACATCTACTAACTTAAGTTTTATATTATTAATCTCAAAGATTATTTTGCTATATTCTAAGACGGAGTGGGTATTGATTTAACCCTATACTTCTTAAATTTACGCGTTGTGATTTCATCCTCAAGAAGCTCAACCTCACCAATAACAGCAACGCAAGATGGCGATGCTTCAGGAACGAACCGTACTGTCGGACCCCAGGTGGAAGAAAACAATGACGACGGAGAAATCTGTTAAAAATCTTCTGATTCATTTCATCAACTTTATTATAATTCAATACTTTATCATTTCATCATGGTGGTCGTCGGTACTTACTATTAAAGACATTGCACTTCGTAGTTTCCTAAGGTCAACATCACCAAGTGAAAGCTCTGCCTTGGCCTGTAAAACAGAAAAAGATAGGTTTATTTTTAACTTTCAAGTTAGGTTGTGACTTATCTCAAAAGCTAAAGGGGGATAGCATGTGTATCTTATCAAACATTCTCTACGCTAGACGTTTCAATGAATCGTTGATGGTTTTAAAGTATTCCCTTGTGATGTGCAGGTGGTAAGCATCATTCTTGTTATGATTCACATATTCAAGCAGCTCGTTTCTTTTCATCTCCAACCAGTCAACCAACTCCTTTGAAGTTTTCTCCTTTTGATTTTCTTCTTGGGCAAACTGTAATCTTTGCAATTCTTCAGTAGAAAGTTTTCCTAATCAAACATGTTAACCCACAGAGTGAAGGGGGAAATTGTGCACTAATACACAACTGATCATAGTGGCCCATACGGTAAAGAAAATCTTGAACAAGATCATCGATGACACAATTCCTTTCCTTTCTATCCATCCAACAAATAAAGTTCTTTATGATGTCATAGTCCTTGACAAGGTTTTTTCTGGATCATCATGATCTTTATAAAGATTCCTTTTCAGAAGCCGCATGACTTCCTGAAGATCAGCATGGAATTTTTTCTTCTTCAAACCCATTTTCATCAACTACCACTCAATGAGATCTCCCACGTCCTTCAGATTACTGACTACTTTCTCAAGTGTATATAGTTGATAAGACCCGAGCCAAGAATTTTCACAGTCTTTCCTCTAAAGAAGCGTTCACTTCTTTGATCTTTATATAGCATGCTTTGTCTTTGATAGTATTGCATGTGTCGAAATCGGCTAGAAGAAGACATGGCATTCAAAGAATTATCCCCCTGTAGAGAAGGAAAAAATGGTGAGTGAGATGTCTATTAACAATATGCAATGCATACTTGAAAGCTTCTAGAATGTTATGGAGATTACAAGACATTAACTTTGCCATGGATGAAGACAAGATCATGGCAAAGTGGGAAGAGTGCATAAGTTAAATATTTAGGTAGCCATACCTCATGATGAAGTGTGGAATGTTTTAAAAACTAGATATTTTGCATGGTAGGGAAATAGATAAGGATGAGAGAAATATCTAGAGTATGGAAGTTGCCACATCGCAACGCCACATGAACCATGTAACACTGTAAATAGGGGTGCCCTCTACCCCCCCCCCCCCCCCCCATGTAAGCCATGCTAAGCCAAGTAGAAGTTATACCATGGCATATGAGTCATAGGTGATGAGATGGCAATGTTGTCATATAGTATAGTGGTGTCATGGTACGGTAGCCACATAAAGAGAGTCCTCTCATATTGTATCAAGTTGATTTGTGAATAAAAATTTGAGTTTCTTTGTAGAGTATTGGACTCCCATATTGGTGTCCGGGTGAAGGTCTTCACAAAATATTGTGGGTAAGGGTCCACAGAATGACAGAAGGAACCGATATCAAATTCAAGGGCACCAATTTCTCAATAATGTCATTTAGCAATTCATCACACAATAAACAACAACAACAAAGCCTTTTAGTCCCAATCAAGCCGGGGTAAGTTAGATACGAAATCCAATGTAGAAAAAATGGAAAAAAAACTTATACAAAATACAAAATATAATAGCAATATTATATAAAAAATGAGTTACCTGACATATCAAGAACCTGTCCAATTTAGAAATTAATCAATGTTGTCTAAACAACGAGTTTCTACTGGTCTCAAAAGAAATGTAGCAAAAACTTTCTTCGTTGACCCTTCTTCATTTGCACCGGGCAAAGAATTGATATGAACTGAAGTATTGCCAAAAACATGTAAAAGCATAAACATAGTCTTTAGCAGAATTGGGGAGAATGAGATAAGCTATGGATGTTATATGGTTGTTGCGCATTTCACACTTAGTTTCTTTTTCCTTTTGTACCTAAGCAGCAAGATATTTGTGTCTTTCTAGTTCTCATCGTTATCAAACCCTCTGGAGAAACTAATAAAGAGTTCTTTATCCCAATTTCCTCTAGAATGGCTTCAACACCTATACATTTTCCAAGACAAAATTAGCAAGATACACGGAGGAGCAAGAAGCAAGAGAGATATAACTAACAATAGAATAAATATATACGTTTCCTTTTCCTTACACCACTGTAGAATAGTTAAACAAGATTAATACAAAAGGTGTAAAGGAGTAAACCTAAATATATAATGAGAAATTTGACTAACCTTCATATAGAGCCCGGTAGCATCTTGGACAATGTCCTCCCTTTTGTCAGTGGCTCTTAACTCTGTATCCATGTTGTAACCAAAGTTGCTAAGCAAGCCAGTTGTCTCTTGTGTCTATAGATTGTTTGAGGCTTATTATAGTGAACAAACAAAAATATGAATGCATACAATGAAGTGAAGGGTAGTAAAATCAGTCTGCCACTTATTTTGTTGTTGTAGCTGAGAGACATCCCAGACTCAACTTTCTTCTTCTTCTTCTTCTTCTTCTTCTTCTTCTTCTTCTTCTTCTTCTTCTTCTTCTTTGTCTCTTGCACCTCCAAATCCTCGTCAGGGTTCCTGTTGGAGTCCTTACCT
Organism: Urochloa ruziziensis; assembly: GCA_015476505.1. Lineage (NCBI taxonomy): Eukaryota > Viridiplantae > Streptophyta > Magnoliopsida > Poales > Poaceae > Urochloa > Urochloa ruziziensis. The sequence goes on along the minus strand of CM027123.1, from coordinate 50,078,526 downwards.
TCGTAGCAATGTTTACACACAACCTTATTTGCAGCAGCCCCATCCTCCCCCTCTACACCAACCAGTACAAATAGAAAAGAACATTGTTTTGTCATCAGATAAACATATTACACAATGGAACTTTTCACATCTAGGAATGAATATACGAGGCAATGGCAACTCAGCACATGAATTTTGACTACTTCACAAACTAGTGATAAAGAACCTAGCAAGGTCAAGCAAACATCTCTCAATAATCTGTCACACCTCTGACTCTGACTCGAGAACATTGAAACCGTCACACATACTTCATTGCAACCAAACATCCACTTCTGTACTGAATCACTACGTCGTGACATACATTAGCATAGAGAAGTATAACTACCTCTAAGCTCCAGGAGGTGGTGTTGGTTTCCGAGGGTGGTGAGAAATAGTAGGGGCACTGACGTTGGCTGTCAAGGCATATGAGCCGATGGAAAAACTCCTGCAACGGCGAGGGCAGAGTGAGGAGGGGCACATAAAGTACAATGGAAATGCATCTGGCTAGTGGCCACGTATGCCAGAAAGAAACGAAGTACACGCACATATAATCTATGTGCTGAAAGGAAATTGTACATATTCCCGAAGTATGATCCTCATGTATCAGTCCAATCAACATATTTTCTTAATGTTGAAGCAAATACATAATGCTACATTGCTACTACATTACTGTTAACTCGGCTCATACACTCAGAAATTTCAATGGCAAATGCAGACTACTAACTATAGATTATTCCTATTCCATAAAGAAAACATCATGTGTGTACCTAGGTCAAAACGTTATATGATTTACATGCCCAAAACTGTTCGCATGGTAGAAAACACCATGACCTCTAAGCCAATAGTACAAAAAAACCCCCCCAAGGGTCCAAACAGAAGCTAGAAATCAACATTGCATTTTGGATCTAGTCACCATCATGCAAACCTTGAAAACAGGCAGAGATGGTCCATAGAACAAATTAGATCAAATTTAAAATAACAATGCAAGATGATACGTATAGTCATTTACACCTAGACATAAACATAAAATAAGTCATGCACCTAAGCTTTCGATGGCAAATGCATCATACTCTCCTATTCCATATTGACTGATCAGTTACTGAAAACAGTATACAACTTCCATGTCCAAAATAGCATACACAAAGGTCATCATATGGTTAATAAAGACCACCAAGCTGTTGCTACAACTACTATAATCTTGCCCATGCACTCTAGTGCCAACACAGAAGAACACAATGTTGCAATTATATCTAATTGTCATCATGTAATTCCTAGGTAAACGCAGAAAGACATCACATTGAATCTATTTTACCAAACGAGTGTTCTTTTTCCTCAGGATGTGCACGCTGGCATATGTGATCATCGTCCACGAGCAAGCATCATCGTCCAAACGAGTTCATTTTCCTCAGGCTATGCATGCTGCAATTGACAGATAATGGCTAGATTATTATTATTTCAATTCTCGACTGATTTAAAAGGTAAGCAAATGTTCAGGAAACATCTTCAAGATGTGATGACTCTGATGAGGCAATGACACTTAAGATGTGATGCCATGAAAAAAGCTCATGAAAAGTAACCAAGAAGATACATGTTATGTATCCATAATTTTGCATGGCTCGAGCATATGCCAGACAAACAGCTTCGGAACTCACACTAGTAATATCCTGCTAAATCTAGTTAAATATGAAAATATTCCAAACATCATAACCAGGCCCAAAGGTTGACAACTATTCATAATTTATTGATATTTATAAGAACTCGTCTTCTTTTGCATATTGCCAATGTACAATCCTATCACGATAGATATGACTAGGCACTATTGTCCCTGAATTTAATGTGTTTGCCTAACTTCACTAGTTCATAATTTTACGACATATTGGTTGCTTAAGTTATTATTGTCCTAACTCAAGTACTTTCTCTAAAAAAACACTTGCCAATTTTATTTTTCATTGTGTGTTTAGGCTTGAATTGGATCACAATTTTCTATTAGAAATTTAGAATGTACTAATAAAGCCCGGTCAATTTATAAGGTTATGAAAGTATTTCTTTAATCCCATCTGCATGCATGATTTTATGGTTTTAATTAGTTCATTATTTTAAATGTTGTTGGTAATTAAAATTGAAAAGTTTGTCGGATAAAATAACAGGATTGTGGTAATGTATTCGTGTGTTTCTTCTTCCCTCAACACCCAAAATTTCCTCTTTATTCCTTTTCTTAAAACTAGCAAGGAGGCACGTGCCGCAGACACGTGTTCTGAAAAATATAGCGTGAGAAGGAGTCCTGACTATCGACGTGTGTGAGAGAGTCCTAGCTGCCGACGTATAGCGTGAGAAAGAGTCCTGGCCGCTAACGTACAGGACCCATGACCCACTTGTCGGATCAATGGTCCATAATATTTGATGACCATGGGTCCACTTGTCGGATTTGACGAAACAAAATTCTTTTTTAGTATAGATACGAGTGTTTTGAAGCTATGTCAAGGAAGAACCTTTTTAGTGATGCTTCTTTGGCGAGCAATTCATGTTAGGTTTATGAGCTTCAGGCTCCCCACGAAGTTTCCTCCTATCCTATCCCCTGGGCTCAGATTAAAGGCTGCTCCGATGATAGAGATGGTTTATTTAGCCGTTTGCGGCCAAGCGGCAAGGGGCGTTGCTAACGAGTTGAAGGTGATGGATGACGATAGTTGAAGGTGTTCAAAGGGACTCATTGAATAATCCTTTGAACTTGATCCAATGACTAAATGATTCAGTTGCATGAGGTGAAAGGGAATTGCTAGCGTCCGGACGTCCGATGGAATTTTTCCATCGGACGGTCCGTTGCAACATCGAAAATACACGTTTGCAACATCGAAAATACATGTTTGTAACATCAGAAACCACATACTGAAACGCAGTAAAACATCCGGACGGGGGGGGGGGGGGGGGGGGGGGGTGAAAATTCCCGCCGCAACATCGGAGCCATGTTACATGCAACATCGTTCAATTTTGTGCACCATCGAGACAAACCTATTGCAACATCACTATCATACAACTGCAACATCGAAAAAGTTCTACCAAAACATAGTATCGAAACATAATGAAACGTATGATTGCGATGGAGTAAAAATTCTCGCCACAACATTAAGCGATGTTTCATGAAACATCAAATCAAGGCTATTGCAACATCACTGTCATACAAATGCAACATTGAAAAAATTTTACTGCAACACCATGAACCTTGTCGACCATGGACCTGCAGTTGTGGGGATCTCGCCGCCGGCCTGAAGCTCGCCGCTGCCGGCCTCGTGCGCCGCCGCAGAGTAGCTCGTGCATCCCGTGCCGCCGTGTGCCGCCGTAGAGGAGCTTGGTGCCGCGGTAGCTGCGACGCTCGCGGGGATGCGAAAGGAGCGGCCATAGCAGTAGGCGCCGGTGGTGTGTCCTGTGGACGCGTGGGCTGTAGCAATGGACGTTATAGGACACAGGACGCGTGGGCGATTGGGAGCCGTCCGAAGTTCGGGGCTAATATCGGACGTACGAGTTAAAGCATTACCGGAGGTGAAAAAAAAGGATTAGGTATTAAGTAAACCCCTTTCTTGTTTATTAGAGGGTTATTTGGACGTATAGCCTTAATTGAAGCTAGTAAATTGGATATTTTCCCAAACAGAAAGAAGTCCAGGATTTGCGATGAAGGGAGGAGGAGTCTACGTTTAAGGACACCACGCCATCTAATTGTCATGTTTTGCAGAGCGGCCAATGGAATAAGGGGATATCTCAAACTGTGATGTGGCTGAGAGGAGCCGGCTCATGAATAAGTTACACTAGCACATGTACATCACTGGCACCTTTGGTGCAATCTAATCTAATAGAAATTCAGAGCAATTTTCTGAGGGAATTTGGTCTCTTGTTGATGGCCGTCATAGTGCCGATTCACTCTACCACGAAGCACGGACATTCACAAGCCACTCGACCAAGACCAAATAGTGAAAAACCTGCCATCTCCCTACCTGTAAATCTGTAATCACTACAAGAACACCTTTCCCCACATGTAATCACCACAAGATGTATACTGATCTTCCATTCTTCCAATCGATCTGTGAGGAACGGACGATGCAAAAGGGGAATGGTTTTTATTTCGAAGAAAAAAAAAGGAAAGGGGGGAATGGTTCAGAGAAGAGGCAAGTTCAGATAGAAACCCCAAAGCGACGGCAGCTGATTCCTTCGAGAGTTCACGGTACAGGATTCTCCAGGAGGAGCAACGAGATCTACAGCGGCCGCTATTTCTAGGTTTATTTAGGAGTTCGTACTCATCGAAGGCCTTACAAACCTGGACCATAGCCTAAACACAGATGGCTTGCATTGGTCATTACATTAGGGAAGTGATCAACTCAAATAAAGTACTGTTTAGCATATGATAATCGGAGGAAAATTATACTTTAGACAGTTAGATGCCTATTGGACGGCATCAATTGCAGTCGCTCAATGCCCTGTTTAGTTTCTCCATTTTACGTAAAGTTTAGAAATCAAGCCTGGGATGCAACGCAAGGCGAATGATGCAAAATGGTTGCCTCTTGACTCTTGTTGTTAAGGAGAAAATTGCAATTTTGGGACTTAACATCGTGCTTCGCAGTTTTATCATTCCTTGAAACGTTGGCCACTTGATTTCCATGCCATTAGATGTTCATGAATGATCATGCAAAGCATCGAAATCGCGCAGACAAGCTGAGAGGCTGGCGTTGGCATGATCATGGTGTTCAGGAATTGACAGAGGGAGTTGGCCTGAGAATGCGAAGAAGAGGAACAGACGCTGCCACCTGCGACTGTAAGCCAGCGCCATCCGCGAGCTATAGGCTCCACTGGACGAGTGGCGCGCGTTGCTGCGCCCATAGAGGTACGATAAAGTGTGAATTCATTATTAGGCCTACGCTCGTCTGATTATCATGTTCGGCCAAGCTTGTATTATATAAAATAAATATACATGAATTATTTGAGGCAAAAACAATTTGTACTTCATATATATTTTATATGCTCTTTAATGAAATAAAATAAAAAATTAAACATGAGTTCACTACTGTGTAGACATAAATAGGCATGCACATGATTTCGTTTAAATTAAATTACACTATTGCATAAACAAGGTATATTTGCATCCCATTAATATTATGTCCATAAAAACCAAAAAAAAACATATTACAATCATTTCGTTAAAAAATACTACAACCAGTGTAAGCCTATAGTGAATGATGTTTTTGACCTTGCATAAAATACGTAGCATTCCATTGTTATTATGTCTATCATTTTCTAAAAAAACCAGTCCCTTTTCATATTGTGCCCACAGCTGGACTAAAGGAAAAAGGAATGCAGGAAAAGGAAATGCCAAGAAATACATTTTTTATGGTGCTAGATGCACATTGTTGCAGTCAATGTTAGCCAAATGGAGGAGCCTACGCTTAATACCGAACCATGTAACACCAAAGATGGAGTGGAAAGCTAACAACATTTTTTTATAGGAAACATCAATGAATCTATGCTGCATGTTTTTACCATGGGCCATCAGGCCCACCATCAGCGGTGCGGAGGTATGCTATGTACAGGTCATGATAGGCTCTCAATAAATGATGAGTCAGCGACATGCATGCACGATGTTTGTTGGGCGAATAGCATGCGGCAGAAACATTGAGGAGACACGCACGGCACAACGGTAGGTCGAAGCCCAACAAAAGGGCGAGATGATTGGACGAACAAGCCAAACTTGAACAGGTTGTGGCCCAGGAAAAAGAATACGTGCAACAAAATAGGCGAGCCGGTAAAAAGAAGTTACAGACGGCATACACGCGTCATGTATCAATAGGGTTAAAACGGGAAGAGCTCTATCGTGCCTCCAAATTCTTCCAGCCTATGAAGGTACATATTTAGGTGGTCAAGATCGCGTGCCATGGGGTTACATGGAAAACTTGGTTACCGGGCAAAAACCAATTCAGAAAATTGGTGCTCTAAATTTAGACAAGACAAACAGGATGAAGATAAACATGTTAACACAGCTGGTGAGAACTAAGGGTACGGTTTGCATTTTACTTCCCAATATATCATCTCTACATTACTCAAGCGGATAACAGTAGAGTACTCTTGGTCTCTACCTCAAATATGAAACATATTACAATGCATTGGTCAACCTTCGTCCTGACACCAAATTAGTCAGTGCTTATTGCTTGGAGATATCAGGTAGTCAGAGCACGTAAGGCCTTATTGGTAACCTTAGCTGTATTTCAGTCACTCCCTCCATCATGGCGCAGTGGTCATTTCTGCATGGGAAAAAGAAGCTCATGATAAATTATCACATTCCTGGTCTTTTTATCGGATAGGGATTATTCAGCTCTCTCCCCTCAGCATCAATCCAAATATGCAGCTAATGGCAAGTTTGGAATACATTTGCACTTGTTCAGTTATCGGTGTTATCAAATGAAATATAAATCCTCTGAACGAAAGCAAGGATTGAGACAGAATTTTACCAGTCCCGTCGAGCTCATCTGCATTGTTGTTCTGCGCATCAGTCAGGAGGGATGCAAACTGCTCACAGAGATCACCAAGATTCACATCCTGTAACAGGCAAAAGTACAAATCAGGAGCATGGAACCGATGTTCTGGGTCTTCCCATTATCCAAAAGAAGTGTGGACATGTTTTCTGCCACAGATTCGTTGTTCTGGGTCTTTGGTTTTGTAGATCTTGCTAAGATATCAGTCACAATGAGCAATGATTTGTAACCCACGATAAAAAGGCGGAGCAGGTCAAGCAAACTGCTAACTAAGGCCCTGTTTGGCATAGCTCTGGAGCTGAACTCCACCAACTCCAACCAATTTTTTAGCCAAACACCCCAACTCTATCAACTCCTAGAGCAGCCCAACTCCATGGAGTTTGTGGAGTTTTAGTTCATTTTGATGGAGTACCTCTTTTGGAACTCCAGCTTTCTCAAATATGAACCAAGTCGTGGAGTTCGGAGGTAATTACCCACCACTGCCACTCGTTACGCAGAAAAACGGTTCGTTTCTTTTCTTTTCATCGCCCCACCGATGCCTCCCGGTCCCCAAACCTATCCTCCCCACCGAAGCCCCCTGGCCCACTGCTCACACGTCGCCGCCGTCGTCCCGTCGCCGAGCCACCGCCGCCCTAGCCCCACCGGCGGCCACGCCCCCATCGCGCACCACCAGCCAAGCCGGCCTGGAAATCGTGGCCCCATCGCACAGCGCTTGTTCCCAGCAGCCGCGGCCTGCAGGCAGCCAAGGCCGGCGTCGCTGGCCTTTGGCCTCGCGCGGCAGTGGGTTGTGGCCTCGCGGGGGGCGCTTGTCGGCTAGGCAAGGGTGCACAGACCTCCGGCCTCAGTCGGCGACTCTGCTCGTTCAATTTCGTCAGAGATTCACCGAACGGAGCAAGTGGGTGGGTACAAGGAAAAGAACTTTGCATCCTAGTCGAGTAGTGAGAGGAGAAAAAATGAGTGGCTAAAAGAGATTGGAGATTTTCTCCACTGACCATGGATTATGAACTTATAATATGTTTTTTTATGTCGTATAATGGAGAATAGTTGTATCATTTTTATGCCGCCCGCACTGCTCACTCGGGCGGAGCCTAGCGATGGCATGAGATGGTCCTCATCTTGCGCTTCATGGGGTCTCCCAAGGAAGAAGACCAGAAATAGACGATGACATGTGGAACCACGAGGTGAGGGCAATAAGGGCAATTCATCCTAAAAATCCTGTTTTTTGGAGTTGGAGGTACCGTTCTAGCCAAACACCACAAATGATCTGCTCTAACTCCACGTAGAGTTTGCTCCAGCTGGAGTTTGAGAGTGGAGTTGAAATTTGTGGAGTTGGAGCCATGCCAAACAGGGCCTAATTCTATGAAGTTTTTGATGATTCACCACTACAAATTTACCCAACCTCAGACTAGCCACCTTGCCAACATGTTCAGTGCATTGAGAGCCACAGATGTTCAATATCCACGCCGCTGATAACAGTGTCGACATAGGGAGACAAAATTGCAAATAGTTTTGGTCCTGGTCAAAATTTGGAACTAAATGTGCCAGAAAAAGATACCGGAGTCATTGTGGCGAATGAAGATGATGCCGTGCCCCTTGCCATTTGTGGGTTCTGTTGATTTTGCTGGTTCTGAGCGCTCAAAGTCTTAATAGCAAACTGCAATTGTGGCTCAACTGGCCCCTTCATCATATTGTAGTAGTCATTCTGCTCAAACAAACAGAATGGTGAGACGCAGAAACATCAAGTTTACTTTTGTCCCCAGGAAAATACTTGATCATTACTAGTAGTAGACAAGAGCTGCAAAAAGGAAAAAGGGAAAGAGAGCAATACCCTGTTTGGGAATTTTGTATACAAGACCTCCTCGAGCATCTTCGCCAGTTCTGGCAATCTCTTCTGCCACTGGGCCAACTTTTGTCTCTTTCTGATGTACTCGAATCTGGTAATTTAAGAATGGTAAAAAACAAATCCAGTCATAAACGTACTATTTGGTTCACAGAATCAGCCACATGCCAAAATTCTGGTGGCTTGGGAAGGGAACTAGACAGATTTAGTCCTTAATAGGAAGTTAATAACTAAGTAGTGCATCATCCAATTTTGCTTTTGTAATTATCGATAAGAAATCTAAGCAATTTGGATTTGGCACTTAGTTTGAGGATATGCTGCCATTTGGCCACCCTGAGCTTACTAACTCAGTAGCACCTAAAATTTTAATACCCTTGACTACAAAATATTGCACTTAGTTAGGTCAACACTAATAAGCACTCACACAATCTAAAAAAACTCACATCTTTTCATTCATAGAGGTCCGTAGCATCACAAACTGCCCATCCACTCCTGAGAGGGCTGCCATGTCCTCTATTCGCTGGTGCTGCAGGAGCCCCGTGTCTGACATGGCAACATAAGAAACTGGCGGTTTCACTTACCAAGACTGTGGAGAATAGAACAGAGCCAAAGCAAAGAGCAGACCAAGTGTGCAAATCATTTTGTATGTTTTCTGGAATCAGGACATGGATGTTCTGAATGCAAGCAAGAATAGAGCAAGCGTAATGAGTAATGACGTAATATTGCAAAATTTCACCAGTTCTGGCACACTCATCAGCATTATTGGTCTGTGTATCGGCCAGGAGGGATGCAGACTGCTGAAAGAGAGCATGATGGTTCCCAACCTGTAACAGGCAACATATTTCAAACCGCATTCCAATAATTAAAGAAAAATGTGATTTTTCTGACGCAAAACAGACGTTGTGGAACCCCTACTCAACGATCAATGACTTGTAAGTTGTAACCCCAAACTCCATGGCAAAAGGTCAAGTGAACCCCTAGTGCAATTAAATGGAGATTTTTAATTATTTCCATTGCAAATTTTCCGAAACACAGATATAGACATCTCAAAACATCTAATCCACTAATCATTACTGAAAATGCCCATTGTGCCCCCGTCCGCTTCCTCTCCTTTCCCTCCTCCCCTCTCACCCAGCCCTCTTGCCATAGGACATGTTGCCCACCTACACCCATGTCATTGCCACCTTGCCAACATGTTCAGTGCATTGAGAGCCACAGATGTTCAATATCCACGCCGCTGATAACAGTGTCGACATAGGGAGACAAAATTGCAAATAGTTTTGGTCCTGGTCAAAATTTGGAACTAAATGTGCCAGAAAAAGATACCGGAGTCATTGTGGCGAATGAAGATGATGCCGTGCCCCTTGCCATTTGTGGGTTCTGTTGATTTTGCTGGTTCTGAGCGCTCAAAGTCTTAATAGCAAACTGCAATTGTGGCTCAACTGGCCCCTTCATCATATTGTAGTAGTCATTCTGCTCAAACAAACAGAATGGTGAAACACAGAAACATCAAGTTTACTTTTATCCCCAGACTAGTAGACAAGAGCTGCCAAAGGAAAAAAGGAAAAGAGAGCAATATGCCAATACCCTGTTTGGGAATTTTGTATACAGGACGTCCTCGAGCCGCTTCGCCAGTTCTGGCAACCGCCTCACCCACTCACCCGATGACTGTTTCCTTCCTATATACTCAAATCTGCCCATTTAAGAATGGTAGAAAACGAAACCAGTCATATACCTTCTATATGGTTCACAAAATCAGCGACATACCAGAATTTTTTTGGGTGGCCTGGGAAGGGGATTCAACAGATTCAGAAATTAAATGGACTTGAATAACTAAGTAGTGCATCATCCATTTTTTTTTTACTTTCATTTGTAATTATGCATAAGAAATCATTTAGATTCAGCAATTAAAGGGACTTGAATAACTAAGTAGTGCATCATCCATTTTTTTACTTTAATTCGTAATTATGCATAAGAAATCATTTAGGTAGTACTATTTATAGTCGGAAGATCTCGGCAATTTTGGATCGCCACTTTGTTTCGTGATATGCTGCCGTTCGGCCAGCCCCAAGCCTCACTAACTCAGTAATACCTAGTACTAATATCTCGTGCTGGTTCGTTCCGAAAAAAAAAATTAATTCCCTGGCTACAAGACACACTTTTCGCGTTAGGATCATCACTCATCACTAATGATTACGTCAGCACAGATCAGCACCTCACGTGTTATCATCTATCTATAAAAGACTAAAAAAAGAAAAGAAAAACTCACATCTTTTCGCGCATCGCGGTCCGTAGCATCACAAACTGCTGATCCACTTCTGCCGGGGCTGCCATGTCCTCCACCAGCTGGTGCTGCGGGATCACCGTCGGCGCCGGCGACACCAACTCCGCTGCTACCCCGATGGCCTGGTGATGGAGACGAGATGACGACGCGGGGGCCGCGGATGAAGAGGAGGGGTGTGTTCTTGGGGATCCTGGAGGGGAGGGAGGAGTGGGGCGGCGGAAGGGAAAAGAGAGTCGTCGGCCCGGAGCGTCGCGAACCTGGGACTACTTTCGTGCGGCGGCTTGAAAAGGCTGGACCATTTGAGGGTTACAATCTGAACTTACGATTTATTTCATCTGGTCTGACAGGTGGAACCTAGCAAGTTGCTGGAATTTTACCAGAATTTTTCCCATTGACAATAGAAAGTAGAGGCCGGACTAAAAATATTTTTTTAGCGGCTAGCGTCCGGATGTCCACGTGTATACTAGCGGTCGGACTGTCGAGCAAGGACAAAAAAAAAAAAATCCCGCCACAATATTCATCTTATATTTCATGCAACATATAGGAACCAAAGCTCTGATCAAGCGCATGTAAAAAAGCATGTGTTTTGCGCAACATTTGAAGTTCGATCATCATAACATATTTATATGAGTATGGATTTTTTACGCATAGGGAGAGATGCACGCCCATCCAGCCGTCCGCTTGCTTTGGTGTGTCGGGATGTGCGAAGTTGATTTACGTAATCTTAGGCCTACGTCCATTAATGCCCTAGCTCACAAAATCGGTATGCAGACCTTTAATTTTGAAACTTGTGGTAACTTTTCATAAAACTTTATCCCGGAAGGCGCACCAAGAATAGTGCGTAGCGCACTGAGGCCATGTGTCTGAAGGCCTAATTCGAATGGTTTCAAACATGTTCGTGTGCATACGCCTTCGTCTATAAAAAAAGCTTTGTTTCATCTTTTCTTCGGCACCAAGAAACATTTAGCCTCTACAATATAGTCGAGTATATGGAAGGCACAATGATGTCAGTTAAGCACACGTGTTGGAAATCATTTTGCAAATTACACACGCTCGATAATGACGTGGTATTTAGTGGATGCAAAAGACTTACGGGTTTGCAAATTAATAACAGCGGCATGATCCATGACACAGTGTGCGACATGAGTCTGCACAACAAAATAGGGCTTTGACAGACAGGCCGTTCTGTCACGTTACCGATTGTCTGAAGCTATGCGCTCATATTCTAGCTAAGCCGCAAGCCGCAAGCCGCTCGCGTCGCCCCCCGCGGGGCGACCGAGCGGTCCTCCAACCCTAGCCGCCGCCTCGCCCATCCCCGCCACCTCTCGCCGCGCCGCCGCCCAAGCGGGCCGTCGGCAACTCGTGTGGCTCGTGATGAAGGCGACGGCGGGGCGCTTCTCCCCTCTCTCCGGCGGCACGGGGCGGGCGCGGCCGCCTGGCCTCTCCAGGGAGGCCTCGCGCGGCGCAGGGTGGTCTCTTCGGCGGCGGAGGCTTGGGCCCCCAGATCCGGCGTCGCCCTGGCCGGATCTGGGGCCTACGCGGATGGGGGGCGCTAGGAGTGCGCGGGAGGGGCAGCGTCTGGGGCCGTGGTGGCGGCGGCCGGCGGCGGTCGGCATGGACGGCGGCGGAGGTCGCTGGCGCCGGCGTTGGCTGCTGTTGTGGGCGCACGGGTAGGTGGCCGCGGGGTAGGCCGGCCGTTCTTGGCTGGCGCGATGGCGGCCACCGGGTGCCCCTGTTGTTCTGGATCTGAGCCATGATGGCTAGGAGATGGAGGAGCCGGGGGTGTGCTGCGCGCGGGCTACGAGCATGATGCGGTGGTGGTGGAGCTGCCCTTCTCCCTCGGCGCGTGCTTTGGTCCGGTGCCGCTATGGTGGTGGGGCTGGGGTCTGGAGGTGCTTGTTGGAGACGTCGAGGTGATGTTTTTTACGGTGCCGAGACTCGTTTGGTAAAGGCGTTGCGGAGGCGAGAGGGAGTGGGCTGTTGATATGGTCAAGCGCGTGCGGGAGGCATGGTGCGGACGGGCGAAAGCCTTCACTAACACATTTTCGGTGGCATTGGTGGCGACGCCCTAGTGGCGTCGTTCTCCCTGCTTGGGGCACCATTGCGAGATACCATGTTCTTGCTGCGCGGGGCTTGTTAGGGTAAAAATCATGTCCTTCTTTGGTTGTGCGGCAGCGGCGCCTTGGCGTCGTGCCCTCCTTAAAGGCGTCGCACTGGGAGGCCTGCCTCGACCCGTGGCAATGGAGGTGGGGGTTGGTTGGTGGAGTTGCCTATGTGCAGCGGCGGAGGATGTGCGCACAATCCATGTTGACGAGAGGTGCAGAGGGCCCATGGGTACTAGAGGCTTTGAGGTGACGCATGGTGATGTGGTGATCTTGACAACGGATGGGCGGAGGTATTGTTCTCCCAACGATTTCAGATATCTGAGTCATTGGTAGAGGAGTGTGAGGCGGTGGGAGAGGCGAGGCCCCCATGCAGAGTGTCCAGGCTCAGTGTTTTTCATCGGCGCCAGTGACGGGAGTGTTCTGTCGATGCTCCACTGGGTCAAAGGGATCGACGATCGTGCGTATGACTTGAGGGTGATATTCTCATGGTGGAGAAGTTCGAGGTGCCGCTTAGGCTTGCAGTGGGCCACGGCTTTTGGCGTGGCACAACGTTGGCGACGACGGCGCAGTTCGCGAGGCATCTTTCGCTTCCTCTCCCAGTTTGTGGTGGTGTAGTGTTTTGTTGGGTGCGTTGTTTGTGTGGTGGCGTTCGCTTCGGCGCGTTATGTACGAATGCTTCTTCTTTTTATATGATATGGCAGTGCTCCCGCCTTTTATTTAAAAAAATATTCTAGCCGACTGTTAGAAGCATACGAATTTTGGGGTGGCTGCTGACATCAAAATGTTGCACTACAGCAGGCCTTCTGCGCTGCAGCATTGGCCTTCATGTGGAGAATGCCGTACGCCAAATCCTCTTTGTGGCGACGCAAGTGGACCTGAAAAAATGAAAAGGGGAGTTGGGAGAATCAGCATAATTATGTACAATATTCAGTACGGAGTATGTGCAAGCAATAATATGCAGATGTGGTTGTACCGAAAAAGCGCGTGTAAAATGACATAGAATTCCCATTGTCCCTACCGCTCAGAAGAGTGGACGTCACCGGGTGCTAGTGCGCTTCCCACTAAACGGCACTATCTGGACTAGCATACCCCTTCTACGAAATGGTGTGCCGCCCCTATAAGGATGCTAGTCCACTTGCTCTGGTTAACACGGTTCTAGCTGATCGAGCATATTAATGCAACACAATCACAGAAAAAGACCTTTCCAGGTGTCGGACAAGCCGAGAGTGGGTATCTATGCACACAAAGTATTTACCGCATATTGTACGATGTAACTGCATAAAAGATGTCATGTGTAACTTCTAAAAATAAGGCTATATTGAAACACCCAACTATTTCTCATAAAATTACCATGGGACATTCATTCGATTAGTTTTGTGCACAAGATGGAATATACTGTGCAACATGTAGATTCCAAATCAATAGGCGAAACATTCTATATTGACTTTTTTTTTTTGCAAAAGCTATAGTGACTTTTTACGGCTCAAAAAAAATGAAAGCATTCCTAATTAACCGTTGTAACATTTAAATTAAGAAAATAAATGTTTACATAAATGTTCCAAATCACCGATTACCACATTCTATGTGGCTAGATGAAACATCTGGAAATTAATTTAAGATGAGATGAAATATGACTGGTCTTCCTCTAGTTCGCTAGTGCAAGGAGGAGAAAGATTCAGCGGAGCTCACCCAGAGAAATCTCGCAACAGCAACAACCACGGGTGAGATGCACAAGAGGGAATCACAGAGACAAAGAGAGAGAAGATGAGGACAGAGCCAGTTGATCCGTCAGGAATCAGGTCCGCTTCTCTCCTGTCTCATCTGCTTCTGTACAGAAATTTTGCCTCGCGTTTGTCCGGGGAACAAGAACATCCTTGGCGTCATCACCACCGCCGGCGCCGGCAAATGGACGGAGCAAGGGGAGTCGAGATCGGAGGAGGCGAAGGGTACGCGGCGGATAGATGATCTTGCGGCAATCCGGACCAAGCCCGCAAGGTATCTGAAGCCTAAACTGCCGCCGCCGCCGCCGCCGCCCGGAGCCCGCGCGTTCCATGTGTGAAGGGGAAGGCGGCGGCGCCCGCTCGCGCTTTCAATCCGTTGTAAGCTCGTGTTCCTCCGAATACATGGCGCGGGTTCTCTTCATGTCGTGGTGTACGGCGGCGCGGAGGTCCGTCGGCGTCGGCGACGGTGGACTGGCGAGGGCGGGAGGAGCGGCGAGCTGGCCACCCGGGGTGGACGGTAAATCAAATACCGTCCAGGGGTGGACGGTAAATGAGATACCGTCCAGGATGGGTTCGTTTTTGGCCGTCCGATCAATAATAGGCGGCCCAGATTCATCAGAGAAAGGATATGGTGGGAAGGAATTTCATTAGAAACCCCCTTGCTGAATTATTTTTCCTTGCATAAAGACCCCCCTCTACTCTCCGGACCGGCGAACCCCTTCTTCCCCGCGTCTCCCCGAGGAGGCGAGGCGGCGGCCGGCGGCGATGGCGGCGACGCCGAGCCATGGACGGTGAGTTCGCTGAAGAAGAAACTTTCAGGCGCTTCTCTCAGGCTAGCAGCCGTGAAGTGCGGACTGCGGAGCAGCGTTCTGCTTCCCACGAGCAGACTTCATGATCCTTGATTGTTCCTCCATCTCCCCTGTTCTGAAATCTCTCCGATTAGTTGCTGGGGCCACGCGCAGGAGCAAGGACCAATCCTCCCCTTGGATGGAGGAGGCGGCTACCGAGCTATGAACTTTGAAGAACTCCCGCTTTCATGCACGATTGTTCATCTCCCCTGTTTAATCCATGAGAAATTTGGTACTCGATCATCTCCAGTGAGTTCGACCCCTAACTGAATTAATTCCTGGTTGGCATTTTGAATTGTGTGACTCACCTGTTCCAACCAACAATCTTCGTTATTTTTTTTTACCTCCCAATGCTAGCTGCTAATCCCCTCTTATTAATTTTCGAGCATATTGCTATAGGCACCTCCAGGTTGCAGACTGGCTTTATAACTTGTAAAATACCATATCAGAAATTCACAAGCACTGAATTTTTTCCACAAAAAAATAAAAAAAACTGACCGAGGTTCATTGTTCTGTGTTAGGTGACACATGCTGAGTTTCCTGCACATTGTCTCGGTTGAGCAAATGTCAACTGTCATCGCAAGTGGTACTTCTCAAAGTTTTGTTCTTCCTTTCCTGAATGGAAAAACAAAAACAAAGGAAAAATAATTATCACCTAGTAGGTTGTTAAGAAAGCATAATATCTGCTCAGGTCAACCGAATCCAAGCTGTTGCTTCGTAAGATGTTCTCCTTAACTAGTTGTTTTGTCTCTGCAAATAAATAGCAATGACGACACAGCATCAAAGGTCAGAGAAGACTCTGGCGAAAACGATGGGATCGAGCTGTTAGCCGGCAACCATGTATCCTGGTGATCCTGCCGTCGCAATATAAATGAAGGGATGGAACACCACTAGACTAGAATCTCTATAGGCCGCACAGCAGTATATCATCCCTATGTCAATGGCGTCTGCAGGGACCAGCAGCAGGTAACTACACTAGAAAAGCAAAGGCAGCTGCCATCTTTACTCATGTCATGTCTCATATGAACTTTGACTGCATCTGTTGTTGCTTTGACATGAACTGCTTGGTGCATCGAATTTTATACTATATCAAGCACAAACAGTTCTGTTTGTGGCGAAATGGGTGATACATTTGGATTAACCACCAGTTTATCTTTGATTTGCAGTGAGAAGGAGCAGGTCATCCCTGCGATCGATGCTGACCAAGCGCATGCTCTCTTGAGCTCTGGCCATGGCTATATTGATGTCAGGTGCGTAGTCAAACTGATGATCCATGCGGGTGTTCTGTACTACTGTTCATGTTCTTACTGGAGAAACTTCCAGGTCAATTCGTCATATGATCGACGACTGCAAATTAACTGGTGGTTATTAAATGATATGAATCTTCAGGATGCCGGAGGACTTTGACAAGGGTCATGCACCTGGTGCTCACAATGTTCCCTACTACCTGTCAGTCACACCTCAAGGTCAGTTTCTTGATCTCGCTTCCTCCGTGAGGACCTGTTTGGATTGGGGATGTTTTATTGGAAAGTTCATGATGTATTCCAAATTGAACTTGCATTTGGGGAATTTGTATGGATTTGGATCCTAATTCACTCTAATCACTATATGGCAAGATTTCTGGTGTCGCGTTCTTTTGTCACTGATTATTTAGTCTGTTCTCTTTGATGATCCCCAGGGAAGGAGAAGAATCCACACTTTGAAGAGGAAGTGGCTGCGCTCTATGGGAAGGACGATGTGTTCATTGTGGTAGTTTACTATCTTCATCAATCTCATATATACTCATATTCAAGTATACTGGATTAGTAATTAGCATCACACAAGTATGGTTGGTCAACTAAAGCTAGTAATATAATGGCACCTTGCTTAAACTAAATTGTACTTGCATACTAGCATCACTCATCAATGAAAACAATTAACTTTTTATTTACTTAGGGTTGCAACACGGGGAACAGATCCAGGTTTGCTACTGCAGACCTTCTAAATGCGGTAAATCCAGGCCCTCTAAGCTATTAATCTGGTAGGACTAAATCTGATAACTGAGGGTCACACAAGCTGCTAACTTGGATGCTCAGGGGTTCAAGAATGCAAGGAACCTGCAAGGTGGCTACCGCTCCTTTCTTCAGAGTGCTCAGCAGCCAGCTCAACAACAGTAGCCATCACCAGTTAATTCAGCTTGCTTGGGGATGCCAGTTTGTGCGCTTTGAACAGCTCAGTGGAATCATGGCAATATTCCTGCGTTGGCAGGGTGTTGAACAACACATTTGTGAATTGTGATGTAATGAGCATTCATGAAATGATACTCCAAAATGAATGCAACTGATGCCTGCCAAATAAATTACAGAAGATTACATTGTTTTTTCTTGAATTTTCATGTAATTTACAAAAGTACGTTGAAAAACTTTAGGGTGCCTTGAACACAAAGAAGTGCAGTTGTGCCCCCATCATATTATCTCTCATTAAATAGTTTTTCCTTTTATTTTATCTAAGCCTTATCATCTACTATGTTCCCTCATACTTTGGTTAAAAAAAGAGTTCTGGCTATCATATATCAAGAGCGAAGGCTGAGGTGGCTTATGTACTTGTGTGAAGGGATCACGGTAACCTTCGGGCAGCAAGCCATGGATCGGAGGGCGCTAGATGGAGGAAAAAGGCTTGGACGTTGAACGAGGCAACGAAGGTCAACGCTCGAAGATCACCAACGTATCGTCGTCAAGACGTTGCGGAGCCAAGAGCGACCTTCGGTCCTTACTCATAGCGGGACGCCTAGAAAGCGTCACGAGAAGCTGCCTGACGAGCTATGTTACCCGAATACTTTAACATGGTCACACGTATCCTGATACTCTGATACATCTATTTATCCTTACTTTTATAAAAAAAGATTGATGTATTCACGTATCTGTATTGGGCGTATCTGTATTGGGCCGATACTAATTTACATATCTGTATACGTATCCGTGTTGTATAGCTGACAAGAGGTGTCAACAATACGCTGTCTCAAGCCAAATCCGGCTTGGATGTTGAATTAGACTTAGAAAATGTCTAAAATGTACTCCATCCGCTCTAAATTATAGATTGTTTCAACCTTTTTAGATTTATATTTTTTACTATACACCTAAACATAATGAATATCTAAATGCATAACAAAAAATATGAATCTAGAAAAGTTAAAATGATCTACTTTGAAACAAAGGGAGTATAGAATATTCAGATCTTAAAAGTGTGGCTGAAGAGTAAAATGGTCGAGTAAGTCACTCCAGTTACTATAAAAGGGGTTCGACCTCTCTTGTACAAAGAGGATTTCTTTAGAAGCAGTAAAGTGCAGAATGAATTGCAACACCACCACGGAATAGTTTCGCCACCGGCAGGAGCGTCCACCATGGAAGAGCTCATCGCCACAAAGAAGCCCATGGCCAAGCCCACCATAGACAAGCTTCTTGCCTCCTAAAACGTACTATAGGTAGAATAGAAGATAGAGAACCAAAACAAAGAGCAGCTACAGCTGTGTTTCAAGTTAGAAATGCAACTGAGGAGCAAATGCTGCTTTAAAAGCAAATGTTCTCAATGTGAGCAAGATTCGAGCAGATGTAGCATAAGGTTTCCATCGGCAGAACAATGTGGAAGGGATGGCACCGTGGCATCCAACACTTAAAGTTTTTGTATGGTACATCATTGCCAAAGGTAGCTACCGCCTACTGCAGTGCATACCGCCTGAACCATCCAACATGAATAACTTCAATTACATCAAACCAAAAAAACAAACAAAAAAAAAACAAACAGTGAATGCGTCAGCTGAATCTGCTCTAAGGGATACAAAAGACCACTCTGGTGCAGTAATGCAATCTATGCTCACTTGGCTCTAAAATTCGGGCTTGACCCGTTAGCAAAGAAAGGGTTTTGCAAATCACATCACAGGCTTGCTCCGAACTTGCTGAATGCCACATCACATCTTGAAGTGCTGCAACAGCTCAAACTAGATGCAACTTTTAAAGCATAGAGGACCAGACAGTCAGCATTGCTGCTACCCTAGTTCTTTCAAACTATATACTGTGGGCTCAGATGATTTTGTTCCTGATGTCTTCTAGCTTCTTCAGGATTTCACCAGGTGTTCTGTCAAGCTCATCAGCTATCTTCCTCTGCATATCAGCTGGTAGGGATGGATACTGCTCGCACAGATCACCATCTATTACATCCTGTAACAGAACAGAATTCATTAGTAACAGCTTGTTTCAAACTACCTTTGCAGTTCAGCTGTTACAATATCCAAATAAATTTCGTGGGCTAATGTGAACATACTAATGCTTAACAACAAATTTAAGTCTGACCACGTTTATATACGAAAAAAATGCTCAAGAGGAAAGCTAAAAGATCACTTTTTTCCTGGGACAGTAGAAATCATGTGGGATTTATACTAAGTATCATGATTTATACTTTTTACAGCGCTTTGTTAAAATAAGAAGGCAAGAAAAAAAAAATCATTTTTGATAGGTGCACTATCTCCAACAGTACATTTAAGAAAACTAGGCCTAACACTATAAGGTCAATCTTTAGTCAACTGTAGCATCTTTTGTTGGAGGGGAACACACTCCCAAAAAAAAAAAAAAAAAAAAAAAAAAAAAAAAAAGAGAGAGAGAGGATCTATGGGCTGGCAAAGTGGCGAGCTTTGACAAGAGTGTGGCAAGGCCCCACCTGTCTAGTGCTATCTGATAAGAAACCACCTTTGTGAGCAATGACTTGACAGTGTATTGACATTGCTAGACAATTGACTTAATGGCGGCAGCATAGAATAAGCAGATCTATACACTATAAAGAAAGGTCAGAAAAAATTTACCTTCACTGGAAAATAAGCAGATCTGTAAGCCATGTGATCTCTTCCACATAATGGTGGATGCTCTTGACGGAGATGCATCTCCAAGTGAGAGAAGAAGTCAACATCTTCCCTGGAAGTGAATGCAAGCAACGCTCCAACACTGCCCATCACTGTTCCATAAATAAGGCATTCCCCTCCACCAGGAATTAAAGAGGCCTTCTGCAAACTTGTGACAACATCACCAACATGAAACTGAACGATTTCCTCAACTTTGTTAGGGGCACCATTTAACTTCCCTTGCTCCCATTTAATCTTGCCTCCAGTTGGGTCTTCTTCAATCTCATCTGAAATATCCTGAGGAAGACGAGCAAAATATATATTCCCAAACTTATCAGCTCCAGCCATAGTGTCAAAATCTATGTGCTGAGCTGCTGTAAGCCATCTGGGAACACTGTCATCAGCAAAGATGTATAGTTGGTTTTCATCCCGTCTGTACTTGCAGTAGTGGAATGACTGCAAGGAAATGGCACCATAGAAGGACGATATTAGAAATATAAGCAACGAAGGCAGGGTAATCCGGTGAACAAACATAACACTTAACAATGGTTACAGGGAATTCTATGAATCACAATGGATGTAACACTTAAACTGAATATATGAAAACTCAAGGGAGAAAATATCACGACAAATAACCTAGAAGATACATGTTGCATATCCACAACTACACCGCTCAAGTATGCCAGACAATCCACTTCAAACTCTCATATTAGTAATAATAAAAAGAAATCATATCCTGCTAAGTCTAATTAAATATGAAAACGTCACACACTTCAAATCACTGTGAATATCACAAACAGGCCAAGAGGTTGGTAACTATAAGTTATACATAATTTAATATTTATAAACTTGTCTTCTTGGCTACACATTGACTTAAAGTACATCAACATGACAAAACTCACAAGCAGGGGAATGCAACAGAATTGAACGAAGATTGAGAGCATACCTCTTGCATATCGCCAACGTAGATCCTATCACGGTAGGTATGAATAGACACAATTGTCCTTGGAAAAAGCTTGTTTTCACATTTCCTGAGCAACTTTCTCTTCCCCAGATCATATAGTCTGAGCACTGAACCAACACCTGCAAGTAACCGTCCCTGGAATTGGCACATCGCAAGAGGTACTTCCTCCACTTGTGTCTTGTGTAGAAGTTCAAGTGACCTCCCTTCCTCCACAAACTTATAAATGTGAATGAACCCACCAGCAAGAGTCCTCTTTGGCCAGAACTGCAATCCCTTGGCAGTGCCAACAGCCAGAAGAGTGCCGTGCTCCTTATCATGGAAATTCACAGTACAAATACTGACAGCAGCCTCATTATCCTGCAATTCCAGCAGACAGGTTGTGTCCCTACTCCTTGGATCAAGGATCCTAATGCAGGAAACCCACCGCTCCGATTCTGCCTTTGGATAACCATACTGTTCGTCAGGAAATGTGTTGCTATCCTCAGCGCCATCTTCTTGACCATCACCATTCTCCATTGGATCCCCATTATTCGCATTTCCATTCTCCGCTGCACCAGAAGCCTCGAGGCACTCTTTCTTAGCAGCTTCTCGCTCTTCTGCGCTGAATGCACCCTTATCGCTCTCAATGACAGCAATATATTTTTTCTTAGGTAGAATCACAAACTTCCTCGGGGTGTAGCGCAGAGGGATGGCTGTCTCATTGAAAGTCTCTCCCAGGCGTTCAATGGTGAAAATACGTAGGGCATCTCCAGCAACAGCAACAACACCTTCTGAGCACTGATCAGAAGAAAAGGATGCAGCAGACTCAAGCGTATCACAGGACAGTGGTGTCAAGAGGAAGTGACCCTGATGAATATAGCCCAGCCAGGGACGGCTGGACAGGCAGAGCATTGCTTGCCTGTGGCTAACTATACAGGGAAATAGCTTTGGAGGTCTCAGGCCAAGGAATCGAGATCGTGTGTCTGATAGCTGACCCGTAACCATGTCAACATTGGTTCGGAAAAGAACACCGTTCTGCAAGCCAGCATTGAGGAAAAGGTTGGCTGGATAGTCTGCACCATCCTCACCACCAACTGATGCCTGGACCTCCAGGAACAGGAGTGACTCTGGTGCTGATGATACACTCTGCACACTTAGAGGCTGCAGGCAGTCATCAGGGTCCAGGGAGAGGATACGGATGGTGTTATCATAGGATCCTACAGCTAGAAATCTGGACCTTTGCCTCCCCTCAGGGACTGGCGCAATGGCCAGGCATGCAACATCGCCAGACATGTCCTGCTTCTCCACCTCCATGAGCTGACCAGTCATGTCCATCTCAAAATAAATGAGCTCTCCGCCACTGAGCGCAATTACCACCTGGAGCCGGTTTGACCCAACCTTTGTAATAGTTTTCTTTCCAGGCGTCCTCCACTCATTGACACGACCATCCTCCCTGATGTGCCTGATACCATTTGGATGGACCTGCATAAGAGAGTCCTCACCAAGGAGAGTGACTGCAAGGGAGTGAGTGGTATCCAGGAACTGGCTGTCACTAACTTCTTCAATTGTTTCACCAATAGAGAGCACAAGTGTAACATTAGCAAAGGAAACAACAATGTATGCATCAAACATGTCATTTATATTCTTCTTGACAGTCCACACAGCAATAGGTTCTGCAGGCAGCATTGATCGTGCCATCTCGCTGATGGCAAGGCCAGGTCTCAGGATGCGCAACGTGGAGCGCGGACCACGGCCACAGGCTGTGAACAACTGGGGTGTTTCCTCATCAAATAAATTTGCGATTCGCATATCCATGACTGGCATGAGGCTCTCTATGTCGTCTATGCGCATGAGGTTCTTCAGTGCCCTTGGCTGAAAGAACACCGGCTGGAACCCCTCCTCTGTCTCCATCAGTGTTGCTGAAGAGGACTCGACATCCGCATCCCGGCCAATATCACGGAACTGGTAAAGTGCATGATTGCCAAACTCAGAAGCAGCAAAGAGGAAACCTGATCGCAGCACACAGATAGCTGATGCCACAGGTACAGTGTCAAAATACTTGATCCTGAGCTCAGTAACAGTATCCCCGCTGTGTTCAAGGTCAACCTTGAAGATGTCACCATACTCTGTCTGAAGTAAGAAGAAGAACAAAGTCTTTTGCCTGTGTGTAGCAGCAGCAACAATGAGGACGCCGCGCTCAGCAGGGAGGTCAGCACGGCGTGGAATGACAGCACGAACCTCCGGGTGCCCTTGGTTCCGGTACAGCACAAAGTTGTCACAGCACACAAGAACCCCGCTCGGACCATCGCCACCACCAGGGACGGTCACGAGAAGATTGGCACCATTATCAATCGGCTCAGAGGCCTTGCGGGAGACATGGTTGAGCCCCAGGTCGAGCTCGTAGAAGGTGAGGATCTTCTGCGCCTGGTTGGCAGCCTGCCCCGTGGGGTCGCGGTCAGACTCGGCATACTCGAGCTCGATGGCGGCGAAGACTGGGTTGTCGAACCCACAGTCGAGCGCGGTGAGGGAGAATGTGAGGGTGTTGGACTTGTGCGCCTCGAGCGGGGACGAGATGGTGAGGCGCGCAGCAGCGTCACGGTTGAGGACGTAGACGAGCTTCTGCTTCTCCAGCGCGGCGATGCAGAGCGCGCGGCCCTTGGGGTCGACGGCGAGCAGCTGGCCGGGGACGATGCGGCGGCATCCCGACTTGCCGAAGGTCTCCTGGTGGACCTTGTCGAAGCGGTTGCGGTCGGGGGAGTACTCGAGGATGACGAGGCGGCCCGAGTCGGAGCCGACGACGAGGTAGTCCTTGTTGGCGCCGGTGAGGCGGAACTGCGCGAGCGAGCGGATGGCGCCGAAGACGTCGACGGAGAGCAGCGTGCGGAGGCGCCCCGTCTCCGGGTCCGGCCGGAGGAGGTCGAGCGTGGTGCCCCTGGCCACCGCGATCTCCTGCGTCGACGCCGCCGACCCGGACGCCGCCTGCTTCTTCGTGTCGCGCCCGCTGAAGCTGCCGATGACGGCGCACACCGCGCCCGTCGCCCGCTGCAGCGTCAGGCTGTAGAGGTACATGGCGGCGCCGGCGCCCCCTCCTCCTTCGCAGACGGCGGCGGCGCGGTCGTGGGGGGACAAGGGGACGGGGAGATCTAGGGTTTTAGAGGTGGCGCGGCGGTGGGCGGGCGGCGCTCGAATTGCTTGGAGAGAGGCTTATCAGACCCCACCCTTGTTGCGGCTTGGTGCCACCGCGTCACGATTCGCTACGCCTCTCCGCTTCCCTCTCGCGAAAGCGTATTTCTAAAAGACGCCTCCGAGCAGGCGGGAGGATAAGGGAATCTCCCCCCTATCCGCCGCATCCGCATAAATCTTCTTCCCAATCGAATTCAACGGGAGGGAAGGGAGCACAGCAGAAGCAGCCACTCCCACTGGAATCAGGCATGGCCATGGCGGCCGTGGGCATCGCGGGCGGCGCACTGGCGCTCCTCCTCCCGCAGAAGCAGCAGCGCGGCGGCGGCCGAGGCATCGGCGGCGCGGTGTCGTTCAGGCGCGCGGCGTCGTCGGTGGCGGTGCGGGCGTCGTACGAGGCCGGGGTGGGGGTGATGGCGACCAAGGTGGGGATGATGACCTACTTCGACCCGGAGACGGGGAAGCCGGTGCCGGTGACGGTGGTGGGGTTCCGGGACGGCGGGAACGTTGTGACGCAGGTGAAGACGACGGCCACGGACGGGTACGACGCCGTGCAGGTCGGGTACCACGGCGTGCGCGAGGACAAGCTCACGCGCCCGGAGCTGGGCCACCTTGGAAAGGCCGGCGCGCCACCGCTGCGGCACTTGCAGGAGTTCAGGCTCACCGCCGTCGACGCCTTCGAGCCCGGGCAGGAGCTCGAGTTCGCAGAGCTCTTCAAGGAGGGCGACCTCGTCGACGTCTCCGCCAACTCCATCGGCAAGGGGTTCCAAGGTACAGCAATCTCACACGTCCAATTGCAATGCCAACGACAACAATCATACGCATTTCTGCTAATTTATCGGCGAAACTCCGGCTCTATCATTACATCTCATGAAGAAGGTAGTTAGAAACACCAACGTGCTTGTTGCAGTTCTTGCTACTTCACTGCCAAACCCATTGGTTTGTCATGCAGTGAGCTGGAAATTGAATGATTTGTAGTTCTTGGCAAGGCTTGGTTCTAGTTTCAGGGAGTTTGCATTTGCAATTGCAATGCCACTCTTTGTAAAGCCTTTGCTATCCTACTGTGTTCATAATCGGTTCACGGTTTACTTTGCGCAGGTGGCATCAAGAGGCACAACTTCAAGCGTGGGTTGATGACTCACGGTTCCAAGAGCCACAGGCAGCTGGGTTCCATTGGTGCTGGAACAACGCCAGGGCGTGTGTACAAGGGGAAGAAGATGCCCGGGAGGATGGGAGGAACCAAGACCAAGATCAGGAAGCTCAAGATCGTCAAGATCGACAACGACCTACGAGTCGTCATGATCAAGGGTGCTGTACCGGGGAAGCCTGGTAACCTCCTCCGCATCGCGCCTGCCAAGATCGTTGGCAAGAACATACCCAAGAATTAGAATCTTTTTGCTGATTTTTGAGTGTTTCCAACCCTGCTGCAAACTTGATGTAATTCCTTCGCCAATTGACAGTTTTTGTACACAAGAAATTTCAGATTAGTAAAACCTATCCTCATATGAGTGTAAATTGTTGGTGTTCAGAGTGTTATCATCCATTCTGCTGACAGCTCCTTCATTTGCATTATTTGTACTGAGCTCTGATTGAATGTCTTGCGAGATGCTCGGGTGAATGGGTGATAGATCTGCAAGCAGATTCTGTTGTATGGCGTGGATTACAGATTACAGCTTGTGGAATGCCGATGTTTACGTAAATCATGGCACAATGTCCGATCTGTGCAACAACGTTAGATTGGAAGCCGCCAAAATGGAACGAAAAAGGAACCAGCAAATGTAACAAACAAGAAATATAGCAGATAACATAGTAAGTCAAGGATAACTCTGACATTGACTTCGCAGATAACATGTGAAACAGGGAAGTCAAGGATAACTCTGACATTGACTTGAACCCACCACAGCTAATGCTAGCTTAAACGAACAAACACAGATTACTACCACAATATTATCAGCGAACATGGACATTTTTCCATCTTTCAATGGCAGATTATTTGGTCTAACAAGGACTCACAACACAAGTCATCCATGCCTGTAGCCTAAAAAGCACAAAACCTAAAACCGAAGAAGAAACTGTTTCTGCCAAATCAGCTAGCTCCTGACCACAATGGTTGATATTTTTCTGCCCAAAATAGTATGTACAAATGGCGCATCATTGCTCAACCTGCACAGAAAGAATGAACAACGATAAAAGTTAAGAACAGTACAAAAACTGCTATCACATACCCACATCACTATTTTAAGTTTATCTATATTTTGGAAACTCAAGGTAAATGTGTATTACAGTTTTTCTTTAACCAGTAAGTTAAGACTTAAGAGCAAGCAAGCCAGCAATTTCATCTCTGTAGCTTTCATGGACTTCATGAACAGAATGCACTCTAAACTTCAGTTCAGAATTAAGGCCACTGCAGCAAGTACTAGCTACAAAAGCCCATCAAACAGAAGTTTTTGCAGTCTGAGATACCGAGCTGACTGCATAATTAGGCAACAGTAGATTCCAACTACCTTACAATTTTTTCTTTAGCTAGGGCCTGAAGCATACAGCTTTGGTGGACAAAACTTAAAAGAATGTATCTACAGTGTTTCCACCTCACTTAAACACTGATGCTTGGGGGGTTAAAAACTAAAAAGAAAGGCCCAAGGGCTAAGGCAAAAAGGAGTATTGTTCTGACTTTTTAAAGACCCAGCCCCACCAAGGTAACAAGAACTTCGCTTAACATATGCAGACAACCAAGTTACAATTTGCCACAGGATTCTGTTTAATTTTAACATTTCTGCCACAACCCCACCAATTAAATCCATGCCAAGACCAGGAAAATAAAATAAGAAAATTAAAGCAAAAGAACATCAACTTGTAAATATTTGCCTCTTTATTGCAAAAGAATCATATAGTGGTTTACGAAGTTACCTCATGCAGTGCCAATGTGCCATCACAGGCTAATCACTCCCAAAATCTTCAAAATTAACACCCTCAGATATTGTATCTAGCCGCCTATTTCCTATTTCTGATAATAACAAGGAGACCATTAGCTAAATGGAGCGTTGTGGTATTGCATCAAGCGGTTAAGGGAAAGAGCGATGGTTAACCTGTATGTTCTCCAGCAGCTGACTCTGGGAAGTTATTTGCCTCAGAAGGAATGAAAGGGGATCGGCCATAATTCTCGAGTATTTCTGCACATGAAAGACAGAAGATGCCTTTATGCATGCATTACAGAACAAATGTATAAAATAGCAGTAATGACGAAAGAAAACACTAGAAAAACATAGATCAGCAGTATCACATAAAGTACCTGCACTTTGGCTGAAATCCTCTGTCAAATCCGAAAAACTGAAATTACGAGGAATCTGGCTCAAGAAACCATAGGAAGACGAATCCATGTCCATAATTGGATCGCCCATTTGTGGTCCATTCAACTCAGAACTGCTAAAGGATCCTCCTGATACATCTCCAACCGACTGCTCTAGGAACACATTCTCATTGCCGAAACCAAAATCTGAGTTGCTGGAGTAGCCAGACTCTGTCTTTATTGTTGTTCCATTGTGTCCATTAAACTGCCCAACAGTTGAATTATGTGCTGCTAGCAGGCTTGATGAAGCATCCATGCCACTAGGAAGGCCATGAACAACTTTGCCGGCATACATAAATTGGTCACTGGATGCTGCACCATTTACTATACCACCAGAACCTCCATTGCGCAGCAAGCTATCTTGCATTGTAGTACTAGGGATAGTGTCTGGCAGAAAGGACACATTTTGGTTCACTGGGAAAGAAAAGATTGGACTATATTAGAACTTATAACCTCCATTGGTTTTATAAGCCGTATTTTGATCAAGAATGAGGATTAAGCTGATCATAAGAATATAAGATAACCGTAAATGGTTGATGGAAAAGACCATGGTGACCTTGCAGTTATGTCTTGAGAATAAAAAAAAAAGCTCCATAATGATATAATAATTTAAAAGAAGTTATTGTAACTGTTGTCAGTTAGTACAGATGCATAGCTGTTGAAACAAAAAGAAGCTTACATGTGGAGTTTGAGCCATTAGGGGCAGCAGGAGGCATAGAAGGTACTCCAGAAGGGCGGTCTTTACTCATAATCTGATACTGCTGCTCAAGAAGCTTATTGAAGGCCATTATTTGATTCATAAGCATTAGCCTCACATAGTATGCCTTAAAAAACTCACGATTCTCTTCCTCAAGTTTCTGCCAGACTGGAGAAAAGAATTATGAGTAAACAAACCAAAAATGAAGAAACTATTGTTTATATTATAACCATCGGATGGCACTAACATCCTTGAAAAATTCCAAAAGAATTGAAAAGGCACTAACCCGAACCATTCCCAAAATCCAAACACAAAAAAGTTGGAACACAGAGAAAATTAAACATCGATGAATTGATTACAGGACAGAAATCGGTTGCCAGGAGATCTCATTTGAGCCTGATTCATTGATTCTAGGTCCACGACAAAGAACATCCTTTTGTTTCTGGTTTACATATCATGCATGCTTCTTCAAGTTGCCCAAGTCTATAAAAGAATGGGGTGATAAAATGAAGGTCCAATAGAACTTAAAATAATGCATTCTGACTTCTGAGACTAAATCAGCAAAAAGAAAAAGATGTCAACTACGCACAATGTGTTTTTGCTCCAATACATCACTAAAAAGGTACTTTTGGACTCCTGAGCGGCATCATCATGGCAATCAAGAATTGACAAAATAAACAAATAACACTCAATTACGATGACCGTTGTTCCTCCAATTTCAAAGAAAGATTATGCTAAATGAACCTACAAGGAAAGGGGACATGTTTGTGTACAAGAGCATTACCAAGTTCAGTGAAACTAGGTTCTATTTTTGCCTGCAAAGATAGAGTGTCAACCACTTCTTTCTGGTTCATATAGAGCTGAAGGCAACGTTCGATGAGATTCTGGACCTGCAAAGAAGTTTATGTGTGAGGACTTATTGCTTAAAATGCAAAAGAGAACTAGCACATCCTATCCTGTAACAAACATTTCAATCACTTCTTCTTACAAAAAAAACAAAACCATATGCATTAGCCATTACTTAGTGTCAATAGATGAGATAAATGGATGCAGGCATATTTCAGGAACCATAAAAAGGCATATGTCTATATGCGCTAATGCCTGAGGCGAAATGAGAGTGAAAGCACAAGTCATGACAAAGGATAATTACTAAATATGTACACCAAAAAAGCAAAGCAACAACGGGAGCGCATGGTTTTACTCTAATACACTCATTCTTACAGGCGGCAAACCCTAGCGGTGTCAATAAATTCGCCACTCCTCTCTTCCCCAATGCAAGCCTCTTCCCCTACATCAATCCTGTACCAACCCAGCACTGCTATAACACAACCGTTTGTAACAATAAACTATCACGTTTACTTTTCAAGTCTATCAGCCTTTGCAGATATCTCTATATGGTACATTTCAGGAACCATAAAAGGGCATATATCTGTAGTGGAAACCCCCGAGGCAAAATGAGAGTGCAAGCATAAGTTATGATAAAGGATAGTTACTAAATGTTTGCATCCAAAAGCACAAAGCGTCAATGGGAGAGCATGGGTTATCCTTAAATACACATCATTCCTACACCCCTAGCGGCATCCATAAATTCACTACTCCTCTCTTCCCCCATGCACGCATCTTCCCCAACATCGATCGTATACCGGCCCAGCACTGCTGTAAGATCTGGTGCGCATGCAAAGCCTAATGAGGGCATACAATTGCTGCAACAACACAACCATTTGTAACCCTAAACTATCCCATTTACTTCTCCAACCTATCATGTAATCAAACACAGGGGAAATAAATCCGAAAAATGCAAGGAATTAAACTCAACGTTGCCTCTGAATGATGCGCGACCTATGAACCGCAATCCGAAACAGAGACCAAACGAAAAAGAAAAAGGGGAAAAAAAAGCAGGATGGACGAGGAGAAGGGGAGGTGGGAGTGGGATCACGAGGGTGCTCACGAGCTGTATGTCCTGCCGCGAGACCTTGCGGACGTCCTCCCCTCCCGGCATGCCTGACGCTCCTCGCGTCCCCTCTGCCCTAAATCTCCCTGCGACGCCAAGCCGAAGTAGTAAATAAACTAAACAAATAAACAGAAATAACAGCCGCAAAATACGATTAATCACACGGCGTAATCAAGCGAAGCGAGATAAACTCCAGCAAAACAGAAGGGGCGGAAACAGAGCAGGAATCATCTGATCCAGCTGGCCCCGCTGTGGAATCTCACCAAGTGTCGCCTCTCCCTCTCTATCACTCTTACCTCGAACTGGAGGAGAGGAGCGGGAGCGGGAGCGGAATACGAGGGACTGCGGGTGTGATCAGGCCCCGGAGGCGGTGGGGGAGGGGAGATAGGGTGGTGGAGGGGGAGGAAGGCGACGGCTCCGGCGATCAGGTGGGGGCGCAGCCAGGCCAAGGCAGGAGGCACCAAAGGGGGAAGCGGCCAACTTGTCGTTGTTGGGATGCTAATCCCGTCGGCTTATATGTAGGGAGTTATCCGGTTTAACAAAACGGGGAAGTGGAGGCCGAGTGGGACGGACACACAGCCGATTCCGTGCTGCCACAGGTCAGCTCGACCCTCATCCGAGGCCAGCATGGCAGATTGGCAGCACCCTTCCTTTTTTTTACCAACCAGTGTTTTTACCCGGAATGAAGACTATGGTCTTGTTTAGTTCTTCCATTTTGCAAAAAAATTTCGGCCGTGTTTAGTTTCGCGGTGAAAAGATTTTGGAATGAAATCTTTTCACATTTGAAGTATTAAACATAGACTAATTAAAAAACTAATTGCAGATTACGGTTGGAATTCGCGAGACGAACCTAATGAACCTAATTAATCTGTCATTAGCACATGTTACTGTAGCATTACTGTAGCAATTTAGTGTCTAATCACGTCCTAATTAGACTCATTGGATTCGTCTCGCAAATTCCAGTCCATATATATAATGCGATTTGTTTTTTACCTACATTTAGTACGCCATACATGTGTCTAAACATTCATTTTGGATTTTGGATTTTGGAACTAAACAAGGCCTTCGTGCCTCATCTCACGATACACGCCTCTCAATACATAAATTTTCTCCATTGTTCACTCTCTCTTGAAACTAAACACGTCCTTAAGCAAGTGTTCATATGAGATAATATACTGTCCAAAAACTACTGTGGTGTACTCCGTATATGACAGTGCTAAGACATTTGGCAGGAATTATGCTTTATGAGATAATGACATTGACTAGTTTTCGTGGTGTAAATGAGAAATGCCACTTAGATGGTGGTACGGGTAAAAATTACCATGATTAGGCAACAAGATTTTACGTTTTAAGCGAAAGGGCCTGTAGCGAGTCTCAGTAGCACCAGAGGTCCTAGGTTTGACTTCTCGCGGAAGCGAATTTTCTAGGATTTAACGACGTTTGTACTTTCAGTGATAGGCGGCGTTCCTGTCAACAGCGAGGCGCATGTGGTGACTTCGTCAATCTCAAGGATGTGACGGCCATCTACGAAGATACTCATAGGGTAGGGTTTGCGCGCGTGCGTTCATAGAGATGAGGGTGCGTGCATTGTGTCTCCGTTGTGATTTTTTTTAAAAAAAAAAGATTTCACGTTTTAGGAAAAAAAAATGTCATCCATAACCCATAATCATAGAGTTCTCCAATGTAGGAGTAGGACAAGAACGTCGCTTTCAGAGTTCCAAAACAATGTCTCCACGGATTAGCAAAGCCGATTGATCCAATGACAGCGACGGCTCCAAGAGCTGAACCTTAAGCTGTGAAGCAACTCATACACAGATAAGGATGTAAATGATTATCATGATTATCTCTATGAAATTTCATGCGGCTGTCATGTAATGCATCCAGGCAAAGGAAACTTCGTTGCACTCTTTTAACACAAATTTACATGATTCGAATACAATATACTTGTGTGTATATAAACAGTGCCAACCACTGTGCCACCTAAGATACAACCCTGCATGCCTACTCCTGTCTCCTGTCACCAGATTCTGCCATATCAGCAGTCCTAATCTCGTGTTTGGTACTTCAGAGGCTCAGATAACAAAAACTAGAGAAACTTGGAAGCAACTTGCAACCTGTGTTGAGAAGATTAACAAAATGGAGAAGCAAAAGCTAGACGCCAACCATATCAATTACAAAAGCCGATCAGACCACAAAACAGGTGACATGGCGTACAGATCAATCAGCAGTCGGTTCGGTGTCCATGCAAAGATGAACCAGTTTCTGCTGGTACTGCCCGAACACCTCGCTGACTGCAATCAGGTCCTCGTCGGCCACATTCTTGGAAGGGAACTGGAGCTTCTCATTCTGATCCCGCGTCTGTTCTGACCCTGATATGTCATCGGCAAGCTCTGCTTCTGCGGTGATTTGCGAGTAGATCTCATGGCAGGCTAGCAAGAAAATGGCTGCGGTGTCTGGCCGCTGGTTCTTGCGGAGTGTATCCAAAGCCTCCGGCAGGGCTCCAGCAGCAACATATAGTATTAGAGCTCTACAGAAGGTGCAAACAATGTGTTGGTACTAGGAAGAGGAATAAATTATCAACTCTTGTTAACTGCTTGGGGGCAGTTTTACCTCCACATATTATGCTCACCACGAAGAACATAATCTGCCCACCTCTGCAGTACCCTGCATGAATCAAGCACCATGGATAAGAGTTAAGTAGCGCAAAGAGAGGGGGGGGGGGGGGGGGGGGGGCACTAATGGCAGCTTCATGAAATAGCAAAAGCTAAATTTAGCCATCAGGCCTGTGCTGCACAAAAGACACGGGCCCACTTATATCTAATTCCAGCCTGGCATCATCAATTTTAGATCAACCATATTTTGGTAGAGCAGCGCCACAGGCACAGATATATCAGGTTGTTATCTGCACTGATGACTAGATCATAAATTTGATGCCACTAGTCGTTTGACTCTCATGCTCCATTCACATTGACTGACATTTGCATCCGTGGGGGTGTAAGGCCAAGCCATATTGATTAAATGAGTTGAATGGTAAAAACAAGGTGATTTCAGAAGGAATTTGGGAGCACGAACATCCATGAATCTATTCATATTTCAGCATGTAATAAATTGCCATTATTAAATTATACCTTGCATAGTCAGATCCATGCAAGTGGCTTGCGGCCAAAGTAGCAGCATCAATCCAGCACCCAGCATCTTGAAGCTGAAACAGAACCAGACGGTAACTATGGTTTGACTCATGTTCGGTCAATTTGCATTATGTACAAATAAAATTTAGAAAAAAACACAATTATTAAAAGGCTCCTTTGATAGGATGCAACTTTGAAGGGCATATTGGTAAGAAGAAGGGATCATTGAGTAAACAGGAATAGAATGTTATTTTCTCTAAACCCAAAGCTATCACTGAAAATAAAGGTCCATTGTTTAACAAGTATTTTGTTAGCCAAATAACAAGGACATAATTTTGGTTATATTTCAAAATTAAATTTCATCAACATCTTTTTCAGGTCTGGTTCATCATTTAAGCTACTTCTAGAGATGACACTGACACTACTAGAGGTCTTCTCATCAATAGTTAAAGTTGTGATTATCCACCATAGTTTTACATATAGACATGCAGTGGCTCCACTAGTGTGTCAGCCAAATTAACCTTACATGAAATCTGCTAATGTGACTTACAAACCTCAATAAATACAATTTTAGTGTTCTATGATATGCCAGTACAGAAATAAATAGCTTATAATCCACACATCATGCTGATCATCCATTGCATACATCAATTGAAAGAGGAAGTTGATAGTGACATAAAGAGCCTCTACTTTTGGGCCAATATTGTTCCTTTAACAGATACTGGAGCCAGAACTACCTAGGAGACTAATTGACTCGAGAGCAATATGATGTAAGGTAAGATATTTAGTATTAACGCACAAGGTAAATTGTATTTTTTAATATTCTATATTCATTAGAACCAAAGGGTAGATTATTTATATCTGACTAATAAATATAAGGAGACAGAGAAAACAGCATGACAAGCCATTGCAAACTGAGCCGAACAAAAGATAAGCATAAGAATTTAAGTTGTCATGTGTATACTTGCTAGTAGTACCTGTGAACATGCTTCCTGATATCTTCCCACGGCACAAAGAAGATGTGTGCCAGATAGTGATTTATCTGTTCTAACCATATTGGCTGCAACAACCTACATAAGATCATAACTTAGAAAAGACCATCCTCTGCATACAAACAGCTGTAGAAATCATGAAATTAACCAAAAAGGGTGTCCTAACAGCTGGAGTATATGCATTTTTGGGTTCTGATTACAAAGAAATCTAACAATATATCAGGTATGAAAGATTAACCAACTAAGAGTTAATGTTGATCACGATTGCTTGTGTGGGAACCAATAGACTGTATAAGTGGTTATGTTTAATTAAATGCTGATGGACACCTTGTGAAGAACACTAAATGTTTGCTTTCTGCAATTGAGAACACAATTGAACACTGCAATGCTTGAATCCTACAACTGTGAAATGAATATTGTATTCTGCTATCCTTTGAGCTTTAACCCTATTCCAGTTTACAATTCCCCATGTTTGAGAAATAAATTTTACCTAAACTGTTTTCACTGTTGCAAGTTTACTTACAACCACCATTTTGTTAAAAGTTGATATTGATATCAATCATTCTGTGACAAATATCAACAATTTAAACAGACCCATGGTCGAAATAAGCACGCATACAAAGTGTCATTCTTCTTCTAAAGATAAATAAGCACGCAGACCTTTCATGTGCTTGCCCCCTAATTGTTATCAGAATGGGTATATTGCATAAGAACAAACAAATCGTACTGAAAAATGTCCGTCTTATGGCTGCTCACCTTCACTGCAAGTTCATGCAAGGACTGTGAGACTGCAGATGACAGCACAACTGCTCTCAACGCATTTGGATAAAAATTTGATCCTTCAGGTGGTGTTGAAAGTAGCAGGGAGACCGCAGCTTCTAAGTTCCCAAGAGAGACAAGCCTGTGTTCACAGAATATGATAAACATGTGCCACAAACAATTACTAAGATATCATACTCATGAACAGGTTTGAAACAATTGGTTCTTACTCATGAACACGTTTTTGCACAGCCTCTTCACCAGTCGAGCTTGCCATGCCATGGTATCCTTTCATTTGCATTGAACCACAGTTGGTCTTGCTTAAATGCCATTGAGCTTAATTGCCCAAAATTCTGCAAAATGGTCAAACTGCTAAATTCAAGAGAATAGGAATATTCATCCAGAGTTAAAATTACAGTGAATCAGATTCAACTATTACCACAGCATTTTCCGCGAACTTTCCAGAAGCAGATCTCTCTCTTGAAACTATCCGATTCAATGCAGAGCCTTGTTCAGAATCACGATGTATACTTGATTGTGGGATATTATCTCTTGAACTACTTGTTGATTTATCCAGGGAATGGCGAAGAGCTTGAGGCAGCTGTAGCCAGAAAAGTGCTTCTTCGAAATCACCAAAAATCGCAGCAGCAAATGCGAACCTTGCATAAGTTCCCTTTTTCACTATAGCTGAATATAGTCTGGCTCGTCCATCATCAAGAATGCAACCTTCGCAACAAAAGTAGTGTCAACATGCCAAATCATTTACTGGAAAACAAATAAGGATGTTAACGTACCCTCCTTTCTGTATGGTTCCAACACTTTAAGGAGCAATTCTGCCACAACACCGTCGCCAATAGGAGGAAGTGCTGTCTCAATCATGTAACTACGAAGATCTCCAAATGTTGGTGCTACCTTGAAGCTGTCACTACCTAATTTATCACTATTATTACATTCAAACCAAGAGGGCTTCACACCTAGTTGCAGAACCATACGCAGAGCCTGGGACACCAAAGCATAAGTGGCAGAGTATTAGTTGGTTAAGAACTTGATTATTCAAAAGAACAAAATGTGATGCACATTTTTTAAGATTACTCAAGGAAACTTGTTAGCAAGGAGAATAGGCTGGCCCCTTGTGGGCCTTGGGTCCTGGCCGCACGGCTCCCAGCCGTGCGCCGGCCCTAGGGTATAGATGGTGTTGATCTATTAGGCAAGGATCTCCTCAGGGGTATTGTTTCTATAAACCCTAGAGAGCCTTGCCTATATATTGTACCCCATGCCTTTGGCAATGCTAAGTCAATCTATTCCCAGCCATACAAGCTTACATGGTATCACGAGACTAGGTTTTCTTTCCTAGGCCTCCTCCCTTCCGCTGCCCTAGCCGCGCGCCATCCCTGGCTGCGCCTATGGCCGGGTCTCCACCCCTCTCCCCCACGGCTGCTGCCATTGCTGCCGCCAAGACCAAGGGCGCCACCTCTCCTGATGAGGAGGCGCGCCTCAAGGCCGAGGCCGAGCGCATCCAGCGCCAGGAGGAGCGCGACGCGGCCCTCGTTCGCGCCGCCAAAGCCGAGCAGGAAGCAGCCGACGCCGGCCGGGAACTCGAAGCCCTTGCCGCGCGGCCTCAACGACCACTCCCTAGCTTCGAGCTTCAGCACCATGAGCCTCCAGCAACCTCCGAACGACAACTGGTATTTTGACTCAGGTGCTACATCACACATGACCTCCGACCCTACCACTCTCTCGTATACTTCTTATTCGCGGTATCCTTCTCCATCTTCCATTATTGTCGAAAACGGCTCATTGCTTCCTGTTACAGCCACTGGTTCTGCACAACTTCCTGGTTCTTTTCTTCTTAATAATGTTCTAGTTTCACCTAGTCTTATTAAGAACCTCATATCTGTGCGCCAATTCACTTCTGACAATAATTGTTCCATCGAGTTTGACCCCTCTGGTTGCTCTGTGAAGGATCTGCGAACTCGGAGAATACTCGCCAGGTGCAATAGTTCGGGGCCCTTATATCCGCTATCTGCTTCCACAGCTACAGCACTCCTTAGCGGCCCGTCTCCCTCACTCTGGCATCGTCGGCTCGGTCATCCTGGTCATGAAGCTTTGTCCAAGCTTGCTGCTCTTTTGCCTTCATGTAATAAAGAAACTAGCACTACATTGTGTCATGCGTGTCAGCTAGGGCGCCATGTGCGTCTTCCTTTTCATACTTCTTCCTCGAGAGCTTCTACGAATTTTGATCTTGTTCATTGTGATCTTTGGACGTCACCCGTTGTTAGTGTCTCCGGTTACAAATATTATCTTGTCATTCTAGATGATTGCTCTCATCATTTATGGACCTTTCCATTACGTATGAAATCTGACACATTTGCCACCATTGCTAATTTTTTTGCCTATGTGAAGACCCAGTTTGGCACCACAATCAAGGCGGTCCAGTGCGACAATGGCCGTGAGTTCGACAACTCTAGCGCTCGCACATTCTTCCTCACCCACGGCGTCCTTCTACGCATGTCGTGTCCCTACACTTCTCCACAGAACGGTAAAGCTGAGCGTATCATTCGTTCCACTAACAATATCATACGCTCACTTTTGTTTCAAGCTTCCATGCCACCGTCCTACTGGGTTGAAGCTCTCACCACCGCCACATACCTGCTCAACATCCTTCCCACGAAGACTCTTCAGTTCGTGACACCGCACTTCGCCCTCCATGGCCAGCTGCCGTCTTACGATCATCTTCGTGTTTTTGGATGCGCTTGCTATCCGAACTTATCTGCCACTGCCAGCCACAAACTCGCTCCACGCTCCACGCTTTGCGTCTTCCTTGGCTACTCTCCCCACCACAAAGGATACCGCTGCCTTGACATCACTTCTAACCGTGTGATTATCTCTCGTCATGTCACATTCGACGAGGCCACGTTTCCTTTCGATCGGGAGCCTACACCCCCATCGCCGGCAGATTTTGAGTTTCTGGACGTGTTTACTGATGCTGTGCTCGTACCTATTGGTCCGTCCCAGCCACTTTTGCCTACTGCAGGTCCTGGCATTTTACCCGCACAGCCACGTGCGGCTCCTTCTGGCACCTCCGACGCCTCGGTGCCACCTCCAGCGGCCACGGCCGGGCGCCCGGTGGCCTTCCCTGTTCGGCAGCCGGCCCCAGCCGCCTCTCCGTCGACTCCGGCCGGCCCCAGGACGGCTGTGGCCAGTTCGTCGCCGCCTCAGCCGGCCCCAGCCGGCCACGGCCACCCCGTCGACGCTCCAGCCACCTGCAGCCGGCCGTCTGTCAGCCACGGCCACGTCTTCCCCACCCCGGCCGGCCGCAGCCCCTCTGCCGCCTGCTGCTGGCCGTTCGCCGGCCATGATCGGGCAACCTCGGCCTCTCACCGACTTTCAGCGCGTCTACTCCCGGCGGACTCCAGTGCAGCCCACCTCAAGTCCGAGCCCCGACACCGCTGTCGCTGTTCAGCCGGCGCCTCTTCCAAAGGGGGCTGTTCCAGTTCCTCCAGTGGCCAATCAACACGCCATGGCCACTCGTGCCAAACACGGGCTTCGCTTCCCGGCGGCCTATCATGCCGCTGCACTCTCGCCTGTTCCACGGACTTACCGTGGCGCCCTGGCAGATCCAAATTGGCGGGCTGCCATGATGGAGGAGCACGCTGCCCTCCTGCAGAACAACACCTGGGAGCTTGTTCCGCGGCCGCCCCGTGCCAACGTCGTCTCCGGCAAATGGATTTTCAAGCACAAGCTCCACTCGGATGGTACACTCGAGCGCTACAAGGCTCGGTGGGTACTTCGTGGTTTCACACAGCGCCCCGGCATCGACTTTGATGAGACATTCAGTCCTGTTGTCAAACCTGCCACGGTTCGGACCGTCCTGTCTCTAGCACTCTCCCGCGGCTGGCCCATTCATCAGCTCGACGTGAAGAATGCATTTCTCCATGGGACACTCTCCGAAACTGTCTACTGTGCCCAGCCGTCCGGTTTTGAGGATCCTACTCACCCGGATTATGTCTGCCGCCTCAACAGATCGCTCTACGGCCTCAAGCAGGCCCCGCGGGCGTGGTATAGCCGGTTTGCATCTTACCTGCTCTCCCTCGGCTTCGTGGAGACCAAGTCCGATGCCTCCCTCTTCGTTTTTCGACGCGGGACAGATCTCATATACCTGCTTCTGTACGTCGATGACATCGTCCTCACGGCTTCCACTATGGATCTTCTTCGGCGCACCATCCAGGCCTTGCAGCAGGAGTTCTCCATGAAGGATCTGGGCACGCTTCATCACTTTCTTGGCATGCATGTTCAGTCTTGTGGTGACGGTTTGCTTCTCTCCCAGCGGCAATACATGCTTGAGATTCTCGATCGCGCCGGCATGACAGATTGCAAGCCATGCCTGACTCCAGTGGACACCAACCCCAACCTTCCAGCCGACGGCCCGCCTGTTCAAGATTCTTTTGATTACCGCAGCATCGCCGATGCCTTGCAGTACTTGATCTTCACCAGGCCGGATCTTGCATACGCAGTGCAGCAGGTCTGCCTCCACATGCATGACCCACGGGAGCCTCACCTCGCGGCTCTCAAGCGCGTTCTTCGCTACATCCGCGGTACACTTGACTTGGGCTTACTGCTACGTCCTTCGTCCACTGCTGATTTGGTTGTCTACTCCGATGCTGATTGGGCGGGCTGTCCTGATACTCGCAAGTCCACCTCGGGTTATGCTGTGTTCCTTGGGAATAATCTGGTGTCCTGGTCTTCGAAGCGGCAAAACACGGTCTCCAGATCGAGTGCCGAGGCTGAATATCGCGCTGTGGCTAATGGCGTCGCCGAGGTGACATGGCTGCGCCAGCTTCTCCTTGAGCTCCACTCTGCGCCACGCCGTGCTTCGTTGATCTACTGCGACAACATCAGCGCCGTCTACATGTCCTCCAATCCGGTTCAGCACCAACGCACCAAGCACATTGAGATTGATCTTCACTTTGTCCGGGAGCGTGTTGCTACTGGTGCTGTTCGTGTGATGCATGTTCCTACCTCCTCACAGTATGCGGACATCTTCACCAAGGGTCTACCTTTGTCAGTGTTCACTGAGTTTAGGTCCAGTCTGAACGTCCAAGGACGAGACGTTCCGACTGCGGGGGCGTGTTAGCAAGGAGAATAGGCTGGCCCCTTGTGGGCCTTGGGTCCTGGCCGCACGGCTCCCAGCCGTGCGCCGGCCCTAGGGTATAGATGGTGTTGATCTATTAGGCAAGGATCTCCTCAGGGGTATTGTTTCTATAAACCCTAGAGAGCCTTGCCTATATATTGTACCCCATGCCTTTGGCAATGCTAAGTCAATCTATTCCCAGCCATACAAGCTTACAAAACTAGTCACAATAAGTTAATAACGATTCATGAAACCTGCGCTACTAATTTTACATTTTAGAAAGGTGGTTGGTGACTCGTACAATCACTTGTAAGTTGTAACATGATTCTTTGTGAAGAAACAGTAATACAATATAAACAAATCTAAGCATCATTCTAAACACATGTATGCAAATTTGAGGTAATATATCCATGAAGCAGAGTTTATGCATAGTAATATAAAAAAGTATGATTTAAATATTCTGTGCACCTTACCAAAGCATGAGGTGTTGGAAATAATATTGGCAAACAAAATGGCATTGGCCTAAACCTCTCTTTCATAGCCACTGGCTTTGAAACTGAACCTCCCTTGGAGTCACTGGTGGGAAAAAAAAAGAAACATGAACAACATGGCACATGTAAATTTTCTGAAAAGGGAAAATAGAGCATCAGATGTAAGGTCATCAGCCACGTCAAACAAGCATCATGTTAAACCGAATACGGTCTAAAGCATCAAAGAAGGATGTCATTATTGAGTTGCATGCTCCAACCAGTTCAACCCAAAAGCTTAAGCTGATGGGAAGAGGTGGGCAATTCACTTATACTCCAACACTCCCCCTCACGTGCAGGCTCCACCAGGCCGCATACATGGAAATTGGAGTGGACTGCAATTATTTTATTTAATCGCGCCCGCCAGGATTCGAACTCGAGACCTCTGGCTTAGATACCATATTGAGTTGCATGCTCCAACCAGTTCAACCCAAAAGCTTAAGCTGATGGGAAGAGGTGGGCAATTCACTTATACTCCAACACTCCCCCTCACGTGCAGGCTCCACCAGGCCGCATACATGGAAATTGGAGTGGACTGCAATTATTTTATTTAATCGCGCCCGCCAGGATTCGAACTCGAGACCTCTGGCTTAGATACCATATTGAGTTGCATGCTCCAACCAGTTCAACCCAAAAGCTTAAGCTGATGGGAAGAGGTGGGCAATTCACTTATACTCCAACACTCCCCCTCACGTGCAGGCTCCACCAGGCCGCATACGTGGAAATTGGAGTGGACTGCAATTATTTTATTTAATCGCGCCCGCCAGGATTCGAACTCGAGACCTCTGGCTTAGATACCATATTGAGTTGCATGCTCCAACCAGTTCAACCCAAAAGCTTAAGCTGATGGGAAGAGGTGGGCAATTCACTTATACTCCAATAGTCATAAACAATTTTAGATGTTAATGCATTTTCAATGCAGTCTTAGAGAACAAATATTGTAACGTGCAATTAATTTTTGGGGGCTACCTGCCTAGAAAAGACAATGTGTACTTTCAGCACTTACACCCTCAGCTTTATTATCAGACACCAACAGCCAAGAAAAAAATAAGGGAAGGATTAACAGGCGGGAAAATTTGGTAAAAAAAACAACTTTGCTAACCTAGTGCCCTATCATGTTGACAGTACTTTTTTGTGAATGATGAGAGGAGATGATGGCTAGAGAGTTTTTCTTGAAATTAATTTAAGTTGTTTTCTATTATTTTTACATTTGTGTAGAAGTTCTTTTGTGTTACATGTTGGCAATCCCTTTAGCATGCTCTAACAAGTAGGAAAGATTATATCCAACATAGTTCAACGAACACAGAGTGTGATACAACTATATTGTAACATAATAGCAAGTTAAAGATCCAAAGGAGGTGACTATATGACAGATGCATTAATAAACACCTTAACATCTCATGAAGGGATCAGTAAAACTGTCCAGTGGTAGTATGAAGACTCGTTTATAGATATTAATAGAGTCCCAGTACAGGAACATATTTAAATGTCATAAATAAACAAAGCAATTCTACACTGGTATTAGAACCATTATATGCATGATTAAAATGACATACATGTTAACCTCAATCAGTCGGAAGCTACTATCAGCTCCGGCAATGCATAATACAAGTGGCTCATCCTTCTTTGTTCGGGTTGACAACCAATCAAGCTCCAAGACAAGGGTGCCAGGAGATTGCGGTTGAAGAAGGGCATTCGCCAAGGGGTCTGGACTATCCTAAAGCATAGTTCCTGAAGTCAGTACCATACGAGATAATTGTACATTTATGTTGAGACATAGAAAGACAGCAATATTGGAGACA
Organism: Urochloa ruziziensis; assembly: GCA_015476505.1. Taxonomy (NCBI): domain Eukaryota; kingdom Viridiplantae; phylum Streptophyta; class Magnoliopsida; order Poales; family Poaceae; genus Urochloa; species Urochloa ruziziensis. The sequence continues at coordinate 50,035,878 of CM027123.1, read as the reverse complement.
AACAAAAAATCATGCATGAATTGCGTTGAGGAATAATGATGAAAGAAGAGTGCAGCCAAGCAACTACACAAGCAATCCTTTCCATGATCAAATGGCAACAAGTGATTACTATATATCAATATTCAAAGTATATGAAAACACAAGGTAATCGAAAAAACATCATTTAACATTAAACATTGCAATCTGATGACAAACCATGTGTACATGTATGATTCCAAGATCCAGAAGAACGAAGATAATGGTGGCAGCAATTCCTTGTACTTACTAGGTCAAATATTGAGAATGTATTATCATAGAAGAGCACAGCAATGCGTCCTCTGCTTCGATCACCATGAACAACAGGAGAAAACTTTATTCTCCTGATGCCTTCCCTGTGAGTGCTAAAAGATGAAGAAAGGCCTGTTGTAACATCCCACCATCTAATGTTTCCTGACCGGTCTCCCATTACCTAAAAGATAATAGCATTAGATCAGAAGGTCCCTGGATAATCTGCCTTACAGATTAAAAAAAATGGAAGTGGGAGTGCAGACTTTATAAAAGAAACACAATGCTAAAATATACATACAACATGGGGAAGCCGATAAGCCATAGCAGTAACCAAACCATCTGAAGATGCAAATGATGATGAGGGCCACTTCGGCCTGCAAAAGAGAAATTAAAACACGTTTAACAAGGATCATACATATGAAGGCCATGCACATTGCAAGGTGATGATAATGTTTGAAGTTAAAAGAAACTGCAGAATGCATATAAGAAGGAAGTCCAAATTTGCTTTATTTTCAGTCTTGCTGTTAAATTTCACACTTACACTTTGTCTCAAGTCTGAAACCACAAATTGATACGTAATCAGTAGCTTTTCAGTTACTAACATTTCTTTTTTTCGAATAGTTACTGACATTTCTTAAATACCAAACTCAATCATATTTTCTACCTTGTGTCTTATTCCTAAAAGCGCCAACCATCTCCCACCTTTTTTTTCTCAAAAGCAGGAAGTGAGCCTAGCTCAACTGGTTAAGGTGTGAGGTGTGGTGCACCCTAACCACCCATATTCAAATCCCCTCTAGGTCGAATTTGGGTGCCTATTTTCTTCTTCTTAATGAAAAACCACCTAGTTCCTCTAGCTCGAAGTTGGATCTCGTTTTTTTCCTCAAAAGCGCAAGAGCTAAGTGCCATTTCATTAAGAAAAGGTGCCAAGATGTGTAACACACACACAGCCAAGGACTAGGAATCCATCTGTAAAGCAACTAAGCATCCCCCAACTGGCTCAATAAAGCCAAGGGAATAGGCATCATTGCAGGAAATTTCAGCACATCTTTGCATATACAGTAAACTGGAGGAACTGCATGATTTATAATTTGTAATCAATATGCACACAAAAACCAAACATCCTTATTCTTTTTCCTATATGAAAATTGAAATAACAAAAAGAGAAGAAAAAAGAACACTGCTGCTTGCAAAATTAAACAGATCTATGTAGCAGCAAGCGCATCATTCAAAATTAACACATAGTTTTCCCTGTGCTGAGCCTGTTAACACAATCAAGTGATGCACCCGATGCTGATGCTCTAGTGGAACCAAGTTGATGGCCACAAAAATCAGATGGTGCTAATCTAGTGATACATGCTTGAGAAAAATGGGCATTGTATGTATTCTAACTAAAGCTGCATTTAATTCTCCATTAATAGCTCAAATCTACAAGGATAACAATTGGAGTACCTAAAATCTCGTATTCGCCGCCCATGGACTTCAAACACACCAAGAGCACCATTGACTAATGCAAAAGAAAAACTTTCACATGTTTCATCAGAATTTTCTGCACCAGGAGCCTCTACAACCAAGAATAGATCTTGTCATCACATTGTATATTTGGTGAGTGTTTGATCAAAATGGATCCAAAGATTTCAGAATTTCTCTTTAATAAATTAATAAAGAATGCAATCTATTCAGTTAATATAGTTTTGCTAGTGACTGAAAATTACACCTGCTGATCGCTCCTTAGAAGTTGACGACTGCTTTGATGATGCATTTTGACCCGGCCGCGGTGCAGCTGGCAGTGTCCATTCTAACACTGTAAAAGGAAGCGCCAAAGACCTAAGCTACACCAAGTACAGAACAATCATGAATATCATGCTTCTGGATCTTTCACCGACTGAAAGAACTGATTTGCAAACAAAATAGCATGGCAAAAGGGAGGCTTTTGATGATACTGTAGTTGAACTTATATTTTTGGCTAAACTAACTTTTGAGTCTCATTGTCATCTTGAAGAACAGCTTTTAGCTCAAACCAATTTTTCCTTTCAACAGTCATGTGGTAATAATAATGCTTAGCTTTTTTAATATAACGAGTTGACAGATTTTCCATATCAGCTCTAAACAGCTATTGCTTTTCATAATCGCATAAATATAAGAAAAGGTAGTACCATCATGGGGTTCTTTGTCATAGCCCACACTTCAACAGGAGCATCACGGAACAGAATCAAAAGGTACCTGAAAAAAGAATATTATGCTTGAAAAAACATGACAAAATGTGGTGCATATGCATTGGTTAGTAGAAACATAAAACCAACCTTCCTGATGAAGAAGCCCTCAATGCTCTAATCGGTGCACGTTCAGGCTTTTGGAGCACACGAAATGGGCGATTTAGCCCACTTCTTAAGCATGTAATGATAAGTTTATTATTATATCCCCCAGTTTTATCATTAACCTGTAGTACTCAAAGTGTCAAACCAATGAGGAGTAATATGTGGACATGCTGAATATCAATATGCAGGTGATACAGGAGCATATGAAGTTGCAGTAATTAAACATAACCGCAAACTGAACCCAACAAGTACTTAACTTAGAAAAAACATCAGTACAAGTTTTGACTCCCAAGAGTGATTCATTGGCAAATTACAGAGACATTTTATTACAATCACAATTCACAATATACATGAGTTAAAAGTATCAGAACATGGGAGCACCTGATTATATGAGAATGAAACAAGACGTGAGTTTCCAAGCCATCTCAGTCCCCTCACAGTGCTGCTGTGAACAGAAAAACTGACTGACACTGCATTGGCCAGAACATCTACAACTTCAATGGTTCCATTCTGAGTCCCTAGAGCAACAAGTGGTACTGCTGGAGCAGGATTGTTTCCACCACCTTCAGGTAAGAATTATTGTTTCATGTTATGGAAGTGTGAAATTAAATGGCTAGAAATAATTTCTGAACAAAAAGCAAGGGGCATGATGACAATGAAGGACATACGAGCTACTGTGGCAAGTAATGAAGGGGATGGCACTGCTAGTGTAGTCACAGTAGAAGACAAAAGATGAAGCTGTCCCATCAAATTAATCTGTTGGGCGTAATGAACATGAGCAAATCAGCAAAATAATACATAGAGCACAGGAAGATATAGATACTGGAATACATATGCCCAACATTTAAATAGCTAAACAGATGCATCCAAACTGTAGTGAAATGCCCAATATTAGGTCCTCGCAACTGAACTATTGATCCTACTTCTTAATCACAGCATAAAAATTATTTAATAATGACAAAAAAGAGAAATAGTTTTCTGCTGCAACCTTTATCGTAAAATCGGGTCTATTGGAGCCTGTGTTGGCAGTTGCAGCATTGCTATGGCTCGGTCTACCTGGTTCCTTCCCAATATTAGTGACAGAAATGGAAACATTAGTTGGTTTAATAGTTGAATAGATAACTGCAGTTGCACTGGAATGACTACGTAGATTCGCACCTAGATTAGCTTTGTTAGGGTGTGCAGACTTGTCAAATGTCAAAAGCCAGGACCAGATCTTGCCATCTTCAGATACGGACGTTACGTATGTCAGAGTCCCTTGATAACCATTCTGGTCTGAATTTGTATCAGTGATGAAAGAAAGTGAAGTACGCTTCTGTGACAAATCCTGACACTGCTTGTCAATGTTTCGGAAAATAGACTCTGACTGCCATATTGTAGCTGCAAGAACAGCCGGAGGAGGAACTACAGTACCAATTGAAGGCATGAGGTCTTCTACTGCACACAATAAATGCACTTGTTCACCCCTGCAACCAACAAATGAAGGGAAGCATCAAAATATTTGAACCCAACACTGCTAGCACTCATTCATGTGCAGATGTGATGAAATTATATATATGTTTGCGTACACAGGACGCATGTCAATCTACTGACAGTATTACACATTTTTCAGGATAGAGGAGTGGTTATGACACATAAAATGTCTGGTTTCAAGAACAGTATGTCCTTCCATTTTATGGGATTCATTTTGATGGGAAAGAATAATAAGTTTTCCTTACAGAATACTGTGCAGACACAAATTGACTGTGCATTCATTTCTAAGTGTTCTAAGTTTTGTCAGTCCACTCCTGAGGTTTATCCCAAGTTTACCATTTGCTGCATTGAACCCTGTTTTCTCACTGCATTTAGACATAACTACGGCACTGGTAGCATTTTCACACAGCTGCACATGCAACTTATCTGATTAACTGAGTTTGAATAAGTTTGGGCATTAAGTAAGCGCTCTGATTTATGTGTTCTTTTGCTGAATTCTAATCCAACATTAGCCACATAAATGGTAAGACTGGGAACTCACTCCTTGCGCCTCCAGATGGTCAGCTTGCCATCAGTATGTGTGCAATAGAGCAGGTCGAGATCAGGATCGGCCATGACATCCGAGAACTTGCCAAATCCCCTGGGCAATGGAGTAATAGAGAGCGCAGTACTGTAACTGAGGTCGAAGACAATGAGCTCCCGTGGAAACGTGACGAAGAGGATCTGCCTCCACAGCGGGGAGAAGCAAATCCTCGAGGCAAAGAGCGGGAACGCCGCGAGTGCCGGGGCGGGCGCAGGAGCGGCCATCTCCTTCTCCAGCTTCTGCAACTCCGCGATGTCCCCGGCGCCGCAGGCCACCCGGTGCTCGTGCAGGGAGATGTCAGAGTCGTGCCTCGGGATGGCGGAGAGGAGGAACCCGCGTAGGCCGATCGCGCAGAGGTGCCTGGCGTCGAACGGGTCGCGGTGGAGGCAGGAGAGGTACTCGGGCGCGGCGTCGAACATCCACAGGACGCGCGGGTTGTTGGACGTCTCCCAGATGCAGAGCAGCGAGGGGCCGTGGATGGACGCGAGGAGCCACCCGGAGGCGTGGTGGACCCAGCAGAGGTCCTGCACCCCGCCGCTGGAGCCCGGCGCGACGCTGCGCGCCTCGTCGAGGTTGAGCCAGCAGAGCACGGCCCGGGCGCGGGCGTCCCAGACGGCGATGCGGCCGTGCCGGTCCCCCGCGGCGAGGCGGAGCGGGCGGCGGTCGTCGTCGTCCCCCGCGAGGGAGGAAGGCGCGGCGGGAGGCGCCCAGCGGACGGCGGTGACGAAGGAGGCGAGCGCGGAGGAAGGCATGGGGAGGACGCAGAGGAGCTGCATGGACCGCGGGTCGGTGACGACGACGCTGCTCCCGGCGCCGTGCGCGAGGAGCCCCGTGGGGCTCAGGTCGATGCAGCCGCCGTTGCCCCGGCCCGGCGGGCCCGGGAGCATCATCGCTGTCGCGCTGCCGGCGCCCGCCGCATTGCCGTGCGATCGCGACGACGGGGAGGCGGGCGGCCCGGCGGAGGACGCCATCGCGTGGGAGAGATGGGGTGGGGGGGAACGGGCTCTCAGATCTCGACGCGGAGCACCATTTCAGATTGGGAATTGAACAGGGGTCTCGATCGCGTCTCCGCGCGGCGCTCTCTCCCTGCCCGTGGAATGGAAGGGGCCTGCAAAGTGGAAAGGAAGACCGGTACGGCCTGTCGGACCACGAGATCCGATCTGATCCGTCGCAAGGGAAGCTCCGCCGGCTCTGAGATTCACGCACGGCTCCCAGTCCTACTGATGATGGGTATACCTACAGTGATCACGGCCACCCGACCCGATAAACCTGACCCAACCCGTTCAAAAAAAACCCGACCCGACCCGAGCACATGACGGGTCGGGTGCGGGCCACTTTTTAAACCCGAAGCACTAAAAAAATCTGACCCAACCCGACGCGACCCGAAAAATTACACATGAAACCCGACCCGAACCCGAGGCAACCCGCCCCGACCCGACCATGCCACGGGTCGGGCACGGGTCAACAATTTCGACCCGTCAACCCGACATGACCCGACCCATGATCAGGTAGATGGGATCCTGTGTGGCGAGCGAGCATCATTGTGACGAGCATATGAAATTCTAATCTAACAACATTTCCTTGGTGATCACTAACTTATCATGCTCATCCTTTTGATCTTTATCAATTTAAGATGCTCATATTTCTCCACACCTTCATCACAGCTAGTTGAGCCTTGCAACAAATTCAAGCCACTTCACCGCTGTGGCTCAAGTTGCTCACACTAGTGTATCTATGGACTACACCTGTGATATTACTCCACCTAGGTTGTCACTCAATTACCAAAACCAAACAAGTACCTTTCATCATGTTAATGGCCCAACTCAAACCCATGAAGCGACCAACGCCACGACCCTTCTAACCTTCGAATCGGACATCACCCCATCTCTTTCTCCGATTCCAAAACTTCATCCTTGTGTCTGATTCGATTCGGGACCATATCATCCAGCTCGTATTTGATTCGAGCTTCATCACGTTGAACGACATCAACAATATAAAATGGTGTAAAAATGATCATGTGGGGGTTTGGGGGTGAGGTGGAGGGCGGGGGGCTCATGCCCCCCTTATTGCACCTTCACTTTTTTAGTCGTCTTATTCTTTTATCAACCACCAAGAAATCTGTTCTTTTGTATTAATCAACAGCTGCCCTTTCGTATACTCTTTTCAAAGTCATTAAAATGTGAGAGTAAATTGAACCATGAACTTCTTTCAACACCATAAGAGGGATATAAATTCAAAAGACCAAATGTGAAGAAGGGTTATCCATGCTATTTGAATCATTTCATGACATCATGTCAAAGCATACTTTTTGGTCTTCCTCCTATCGTCTCGTTCCTCTTGTCGGCGGACCTCCTGCGCCTAACTCGCCCGTCGCGCTCTGCTCGGTCGTGCTGCCCGAGCCACCCGACGCCTGGTCGCGCGCCCAGCTCGCCCTCCACCCGCGCCGCCCCGCCTCGCGCTCAGCTCGCCCGCCGCCCCGAGCAGTGCAGCACCGTCGGCGGAATTCGTCGCCGACACTACAGCTCCGACCAAACTTTTTCGCCCAGTGCTGCTCCACCTCCTCCTCCACTCCCTCGCCAGCTCCTCCCCAAGCTCTGTCGCACGAACCACCGAGGATTTCAAATCCCCTAGCCACCAATCATTAACGCCGCCGAGCTCGACCCCTACATCGACCCGCCTCTCCAACCCTCCTCCGCCCAAACCGATGCTGTGGTGAGCTTCTACAGGATCTAGCGCACCTCCCCACCACCTCTTTCGCCGGCAACCCGCTCCGTCGCCCACCATACCTCGCCGCGGCCTAGTCCCCGAGCGCCCCTGCTCGTAAAAACTACATGGTTTGGTGCGGCTTGTCGTCTTGAGCAGGTAGGTCATGATCTCCTCGTTGGAGAACTTCATCGGCGCCGGCGAGCCGCCGACCCCTGCTGCAGCCGCCGATGGAGCCAAGGCTAGCCATAGCCTTATCCAGCTATTTTCTAGAAAGCCCCTGACGAACTTGCAAAATAAATCATGAAATATTGTGTCTAGGCCTCTTCGTGAAACACACCTAGAAAGAATCAAAATCTTAAATTATGTGGCAAGGAGGGGTAAAAGAGTCCAAACATTAAATTTAACACCGTTAACCAGTGAATGATGACGACAATGGCATGCAGGGAATGAAAAATTGAAGATGATGGCATTGAGGGGATGTGCACATTTTAGACGACACATTTTAGACGGCGTATATTGATGAGATAGAGTGGGCACGGTCTATATGTTGATGAACATAAAGAGTCTTGAAGAAATTAAGGTGATAAACAATATGCATATGGGAATCAAAGAAGACCAAATGAATTGGCTCAAGGCAAAGGTATGAAATGTAGGGCATTTCATTTTGTCGGTCGTGATGATTAGTGGAGAAAAGACCGGATTGATAAGATAGAATGTCGTACTATTAAGAGGGGTCTTGATGATGCTTGAGTCTTTACTGGGTGTTGAATAGTTCAATCTTGCATATGCATACTAACCTTGGCAAGGAACCAGTAGTCTGTAAAGACGCCTAGAATACGGTTGATGTTGATAGTGTGTGGTGGATCTTGGATTGCATTTCTGCTTTGACCCAGTGTGTTTTGGGTCGAGCATTCAGTTAGGATGTGTAGTCCTCTGAACAAGCTTTCCATAGAGTCTAAGATCACCTAATTTGGACATCGAAGCTAAGAGTTATGACCTTTTTACCGAGCCTCGATCATGCTGAAAAAATGAATTGCGGACCGTCCGCCACTTGTGAGGCGGACAGTCCGCCAAAGGCAGACCGTTCGCCAATACCTGGCAGACCGTCCGCGGTTGTTTTACATGTCCGGCGGACCTAACGACGGACCCTTTACACAGAAACGTGTTATGAGGGTTCCAGGGCACTTTTATAAGGCGGACAGTCCACGAAAAGCGTAACGGTCAACTCAGAGAGACGTTTATTGAGAATATAGCTGTTGGGTTCAAATAGCGGACCGTCCGGCCTTGTGGGGCGGACAGTCCGCCAAAACAGAGCGTTTCGGGCTGTTTGAATGTAACGAGTAGTTTGGGAGTGTTAGCCTATATATACCCGGTCTCCTGCACCTTAGATGAAGGCTGAGTATTCCATTGAGCATTCTTGAGCTTGAGCAAGTCCTGCCCACGAGTTTCTGCATGCGTTGCACATGAGAGAAGGTGAGAGGCAAGATTCGAGTGCATTTGCATAAGAGATTGAGCTTTAGGCACTTGGTGAAGTGCTAAGTGAGTCTTGGCTTGTTACTCTTGGTGTTTGCCGACACCTAGACAGCGTGGTGGTGCTGTGATTCGGTGATCTTCTCAAGAGAAGCTTGTGAGAAGGCCCAATGTGCTTGTGAGAGGCTTTGTACTCGCCTCACCGGAGTGATGAAGAGCAACTCTAGTGAAATCGAGGTGTGGAGCGGTTCTTTGGTTCAAGACGGCTCAAGATCAAGCGGTGCCTTCATAGAGGAGCGGTTGAAACATTGAATCCACCTCAACATGGATTAGGGGTGACCGACAAGTCACCGAGACCACTGGAAAAATTCGGTGTCTCTCCTTTGTGGTTTGTTCACTTGAGTTCATTTAATTTGTGCAACTTACATTCAAGAAATTTATATTCTTAGAAACATTCTTGCTTTATTGTCACCCTAGGACTGCAAACCTTGATATAGACATACAGTGTTGGTGCACATAGTTGAGAGACATATTTTTGGGGTGTAGTCGAGTTTTGACCGATCGTTTTAATTTCGCTTTTTATCAGTTAAGTCTCGTAGAATTTTTAGAACCGACTATTCACCCCCTCTAGTCGGCCTCCTCGATCCAACACAGGATGTCTATTGTATCTTTTGTTAAATTGAGTCTTGGTTTATTACGAATTTATTACGAATCATAGGAGTTTTTTTCGTTTGCGTCAAGTTTTGAATGTCGTAACCGGCTAGGAGTTGTAATCTCAGGGTATAAATATAAACCTGAGGGTCGTGAGAAAAGGACACACATCAATACAAACAAAACCTTTCATACTCACTTTTACTACTCGCAATTTTCATACAAGTCGGCAACTTCGTCACCTTTTTCGTTTTAACGAGTTCTTCTAGGCAAGTCAAGGCGATCGTGATCTTCAAGGCCTGCTCATGAGTTTCGTATTTACTGAGTAATTTCTAAGCTTTAGCATCGGGCGCATTGTTGTTGCTTCGTTTAGATTTATTCGACAGTTATCGACATCTGCTAGATCTACAAGATCTTTTTGTTATTTTTAGATTTTGTCACCAATTATCCAGCTTAGAACACGTTCTAATCGGCTCCTATCGAGGCTTAAATTATGAAGTTTATCTGATAGGTGTTTAAATCTGTCCTAAGTGTTGCTCCGCTTAGCTTTATTAGATTGCTTTCGTAGTTGTCTGATATCGCTTTGCTTCAATCGGTTTCTATCGTTTGGTTATCGGAATCGGTTTTCTACCTGTTTCTCTGTGTACTGAAATCGGTTACTTTGTCTGATTTTGACTGTTGAAAGAATCGCCTTTTTGCTATTTTTTAACGTCCGATTTTGTCCTTGTCAATCAACATGTCAGATTGATTGGCACGCTCCGGTTTTCAAGGTTACGCCTTTGCTCGTGTGTTCCCGCATCGGCCTCCGCCTGATTTTTGCGTTAACAAATATTTAAATATTTAAGTATCTCAAAGGGTATTCATCGATACTACATGTGTCAAAAACGAGCATTAGTTTTTACATCACTTTTGAGTCACTATAACAGAAAAAAAAACTTACCCTTATGCAAAAAAATGATTTATAGGGCTGAAATTTGCTCAAATGCACAAAGGGGGGAGCTTCATTTTGTTTTGCATGTGATACATCATGTTCCATAAAGACGGCGCCTTGCAAATATCACCGAACAAACAACCTTTCGTGTACTTAGTAGGGAATTATCCCTTTTACATGACTATTTGTTTTGCTCTTGCAGTCTGGATACAGATGGCTAGCGTTTTTTACATAGTATATAAGAACGACTAGTGTATGCACCACAAACCACATGTTTCTTCGTGTGTTTGGCTGTGCATGTTGGCCCAACCTTCGTCCCTACAATCGACATAAGCTTGAATTCCGTTCCAAGAAGTGTGTTTTTATTGGATATAGTAACCTTCATAAAGGGTACAAATGTCTTGATATCTCTACTGGGCGTGTTTACATCTCTCGTGATGTTGTGTTTGACGAAAGCATTTTTCCTTTTTCTGATTTACAACCTAATGCTGGTCGTCGTCTTGCTTCAGAAATTCTTTTGCTTTCACCTGATCTAACCAACTATGACGGGGATATGAATCATAATATTTATCATATGCCTAATACTTTACCCGAGCCATTACTTGTCTCTGATGATACTAGTCCAGGTTCAGCATCTGATGGTCCACAACAACAAATCTCTGCAAGCAGCGAAGGTCCAGGTTTTGTTCATTTATTTCCACTCTCTACCGAAGGACTTTCTGGTTCTGGGCTACACGATGAGACCAGCGTTGCTCCTGGTGTTGTTTCGTTGCCGCAAACGGAAATTGTCCCAGCTGATTCTTCTTTTGCAGCAGAGGCACATCAACCTCCGTCAGTATCGGTCACTCCGACTTCATCACCTGTTCCATTGTCGTCTGATAACCAGCTCACAGAAACGCCTCCAGCTCTCGATGTCCCTGGATCTTCTGTGGCTCCACTTGTTTCTTCGACTGTGCCCCCTGGATTCAGTGTGCCAGCTTCAGAATCTTCTGAGCCTGTTATGGAGCAACCTCTAGCTCGCCGGCATATACCTCCGACCACTCCAGAACTTGCTGCTCGCCCTATTCATGGCCCGATTCCAGTTCGTCCTCGTCCTCGGCTTCAAAACAATATTCGCAAGCCTAAAGACTGCTCGGATGGCACAGTCCATTATGGTATGCTTAGCGAAATTCAGGAGCCCAAGTCTCTTACTGAGGCCTTGTCCTCTCCGCAATGGAAGTACGCTATGGATGCAGAGTATGAGGCTTTGATGCACAATAAGATGTGGCATCTTGTTGCTCCACAATGTGGTCAAAATATCATCGATTGCAAATGGGTATATAAAATCAAACGGAAGGTTGATGGCTCGATTGATCGTTACAAAGCCCGATTGGTGGCTAAAGGATTCAAACAACGATATGGTTTAGACTATGAAGAAACATTTAGTCCGGTTGTCAAAGCGGCTACAATTCGGCTAGTCTTATCTTTGGCCGTGTCTAATAATTGGAGCATTCGCCAGCTAGATGTACATAATGCGTTTCTTCATGGTGTTCTGGAAGAAGATGTTTTTATGCGTCAACCTCCTGGGTATGAAGATAAAAATTGGCCTACTGGTATTTGCAAGCTTGATAAGTCTCTCTATGGTCTTAAACAGGCGCCTCGTGCTTGGTATTCTCGGCTTAGCACTAAACTTTAGCAACTTAGGTTTCATGCATCTAAAGCTGACACGTCACTTTTCTTTTTCAAACAAGAGAACTTATCATCTATTTTTTGGTGTATGTTGATGATATTATTGTTGTTAGCTCAAAAAGTGATGCGGTCCGACAGTTGTTGGATAACCTTCGGAGCGATTTTGCTCTTAAAGATCTTGGTGATCTTCATTATTTCTTGGGGATTGAGGTATCTCATCGTTCTGATGGTTTGGTTCTCTCTCAAACCAAATATGCACATGAGCTCATTACACGGGCTGGCTTAAAGGATTGCAAGCCAGTTTCTACTCCTTTGTGTGTTTCCGAGAAGCTTGCTGTTGGGGTTGGTGACCTTCTTGATAGTGCTACGACTACAAGGTACAGGAGTATTGTTGGAGGTTTACAATATTTAACCCTTACACGCCCTGATTTAGCATTTGCGGTGAATAAAGTGTGTCAATATTTACATGCTCCGACGTCGTCTCATTATACTGCTGTCAAGAGAATCTTGCGGTACGTTAGTGGCACCATTACTCCTGGATTGAAGTTGTCCAAGTCATGTGTCTACTGTTGTTAGTGCCTTTTCTGATGCGGATTGGGCAGGATGTGTGGATGATCATCGATCTACTGGAGGTTTTGCTGTTTTTCTTGGCTCTAACCTCATTTCTTGGAGTGCTCGTAAGCTAGCCACGGTATCTCGGTCTAGTACTGAAGCGGAATATAAAGCATTAGCTAATGCAACAGCAGAAGTTATTTGGGTTCAACAGTTACTCTCGGAGCTGGGGGTTTCTCATCCACGTGCGGCGATCCTGTGGTGTGATAATATTGGTGCTACATATTTGTCCTCTAATCCGGTTTTTCATGCAAGAACCAAGCATATTGAGGTAGACTATCATTTTGTTTGCGAGCGAGTTGCTCAACGACTACTTGACATCCGGATTATCTCTAGCAATGATCAAGTAGCGGATGGATTTACTAAAGCTCAGCCTGTTCATAAGCTTCGTGAATTTTGTAACAATCTCAATCTTGTAAGTGGCTAAGAGTCATGTCGATTGAGATTGAGGGGGGGTGTAAGAATACTACTTCCTGTCGGTATACAGCTCACGACTAGAGTCCTACTCGGTTAATGTCCTAGTGTCCTACGAGGACATGTTATGTATTCTTGAGTATATATACAAATCACCGGTATGCCTCAGGGTTGTACCGATCTATTCTAATTTTATAGTCTCAACACTTATTTTTATTTTGAAGTTTGGTCCTATGTAAACATTTGCTTTTTGTAAACCATAGACCATATTAGAGAAAAGCTTTTCATTCTCGAAATTTGTTGGAAGAGAGGCTGCCCTATTTTTTCATATGATTTTTCACATTCAAGTTTGAGGATCCTTCTGCATCCATCCATCCGTTAAGTTCTGATTTCGTATTCGAGCTGGATGAGCAATCTGTGCCTTAGCTCATTCCAGTCACATCGACTACGACGCGGCCCGGCGGCCTCCGGCCGGCTTCAGCCTTCTTCTCATCCAGGTTACATGGGCTCGACGACGCAATGATTAGGCCGACAAATGCTACGGCCCAACTGCAAAACCAAGAATGGAATCGACAACAGACCCAGTTGCAAAACTGCAGAAGCAACGTCGGTCGCCGGCTCGCCTGCCCGCCGCCCCAGAAGCAAGCCAGTCAAACGATCGGAACGATGAGCTCATTTCCCCACGAACTCGAGCGGTAATGGCCGCCGCCCACCTCGCACGCAGCCGTTTGGAGTTCTCGGCTCCTCGTCCTCGACCACGCTGCCATCAACGGTCAATGCGACCTCCATAAGTACACCAACCATAATTCCCTACTTAAACCCCTCGACTCCAATACTCGACACACACCCCCGCTCTCTCCTCCTAGCTCATTCGTGAACCCTCGAATCCAATCCCTCAAAGCGAAATCGAGCCATTGGTCATGGCGGCGGGGTGGTCGTCGCTCCCGGGAGACCTCGCAAACCTCGTCGCCGATCGCCTCCTGGCCACCAACGACCTCGATTCCTACATGGATTTCCGCGCCGTTTGTCACGGCTGGCGGGCCTCCGATCCACCGCCGACCCCAAGAGCAGCCCGCCCGGCGACCCGCGCTTCCAGCCGCGCCAGTGGCTCTTACTCAACGACAGAGATCACGGCTTCGACAGCGATGACGAAGACGAGGAAGAGCTCCACCAGAGCAACGCCGGCGAACGCCTCGTCGTCAACGCCGCCACCGGCCGCTTCATCCGCACTTCTGCAGGGACCTCCAGCCGGCGCTCGGCGGCGGCTGGCTCGTCCTCGCGGAGCGAATCCCCCCGCACGCCGCCCGCCTCCGTAACCCATTCACGGGCGCCCATGCCGCCTGCGCTGGAGACGAAGGTTGATGTTGCTGCTCACGTGATCGGCTCAGAGTATGGACTTTATGCGTATAGGGTCATATGCCCATACGCATATCCAGCCGCACACAGCCGCGCTTGCTCTGAGACCCATGCGTGACTCTTTTTGAGCTTGGTAAATTAATCTGGCAACAAACAGTATACTCTAAGAGCAAGTATTATAAGGGGTTGAGAGCGGATTAAATCCTACATAGAAGAGAGAGAAAACAGGAGAGAGAGGCAAGCGAACGAGTTGGCATGCGCCCGCTCGAGCGGGCTAATAGCAGATGCCCCACCGCTCTCCTGTATTCTATTGGCTAGAGTTCCTGCAGAACATTAAATGCACAGGCAGGTCCACACCAGAGTTGCTCCCTTTGGCGTGATCAGAGTTGCTCCCTTTGCCCTTGTTTAGTTGCAAAACGAAATCTTTTCACCCATCACATCAAAGGAGAATCTTAGATGCATGGAGTATTAAATGTAGGCAAAAAAGGTGAAAAGTTACATAGATAGACTGGAAATCGCGAGACGAATCTAATGAGCCTACTTAATCCATGATTTCCAATAGTAATGCTACAGTAACCATCCACTAATTATGAATTAATTACCCTCTAATTACCGTCGTTAATTCGTCTCGAGATTTCCAACCTATCCATATAACTTTCCACCTTTTTCGTTTACATTTACTACTTCTAAATCGGTAAAATCAAAACCCGAAATCTTTTAACCGAAATCTTTTCGAGAACTAAACGCGGCCTTTGGCGTGATCTGACGCTTTGTCAGCCCGCTGCGGGCGCAAGCCATAAAACTTGCTCTTAGGTCTGTGTAATGCTGATAGGGGCCGCGTTTAGATGTTTCGCGAAAAAAATTTACAGTATGTCGGGAACACATTTGAAGTATTAAATATAGACTAATTACAAAACTAATTACAGATTATGTCAGTTCATCGCAAGACGAACGTAATGAGTCTAATTAATCCGTCATTAGCACATGTTTACTGTAGCAATTTATTGTCTAATCACAACCTAACTAGGCTCATTAGATTCGTCTCACGAAGTACACTCCATCCATATAATGGGTTATTTTTTCGACTACATTTAATATGTCATGCATGTGAGGGAACATACTCGAAAAAAATTTCGCGAAAGATGTAGACAGGGCCAGGGTAACTTTTCAGCTTTAATTTGAAACATTTATGGAAACTATGCATCCACTATCCACTGTATCTCCACCTCCCACACGCACTATGGGTTAGGCGCTCCATCATGCTTGATTTCTGGGCAGCACCGTACCAATCCACAAGCCACAATCTTGGAAAGTTATTGAAGATTCAGTTTGTGCTCCTGATATTTCTGCCCTCAAGAGATTGTTTCAGAATAACAAAGGAATGGTACTACAAAATAGAGACATAAGTTATTATGTTTGCATTTGGAAATAATACCAAGTCAGTGTAAAGAAGACACGAGACAGAAAGAACGATACGCACCTGTTGCAATATAATGTACGGGGCTCAACACAAAGTGCGTCAAATGTCAGGTTCACATGAGCCTTGAAAAAGAGTAAGAAGGATTAGTCAACTGCGATCATTTGGGATGCACTCCAATACATGAAATTTGGGATAGCCATGCTAATAATACGAAAGCATAAACTCACCGTGCAAAGATTCATGCACATTGGAACTCCAAAAGATATCTCGCTTTACTCCAAATTCTCCGTTGTTTGGATTCACTAGGCACGAAGCTAAGATAGAACAAGAAGATGCAAACACTACATGGATTGAATCCTCCATTGCAGGCAGACACACCGCGTCAAGGACGAAAAGACACTGACACACTGTCAAACGCCAGAAACACTACCGTCGTCCGTCTGCTTCTGTTCGTCCTGCTGGCACGGCACACTAGCCATGGGCCTGTGGTGCTTTGTCCACTCATGTTGTCCACTAAGGGCAGTCTCAGTGAGGATTTCATCGACACACTTACCTATAGTGACACATCATCTAATAGAAGTTTGAAACTATGATGAAACACCCTCCCTCAATGCAAAGTTTTATCTCGTGTTGTTCCCAAGACAACATGCAAGACACAAACTGTCTAGAGTACCGTGTAGACAGAGTTTCATGAGGATGAAACTCATTTCACATCTCTCTTCATTAATACACTGCCACATCATCAAAAATTGCTGACATGACAGCCTATTTAATACTGATGAAACTCCCACTGAGACTGGCCTAACAGTTAAAAGCTGCCGACATGTGCTTGCACCCCCTACGAGTAGCCTTAGGCCGCTTAGCAGGCCGTGTTTAGATTGGTTGTGAAAATTTTTTGAGGGTAATAAATGCATCTTTGACCAATAATTAGGAGTATTAATTAAAGGCAGTTTACAAAACTATCTCCACAACCCTAGGTAAATTCTCGAGACGAATCTAATGAGGTCTTTGACTACACGATTAGAGGATGGTTACTGTAGAGTTATTGTACCAAATTATAGATTAATTATGCTCATTAGATTCGTCGCGCAAAGTTGCACCCATCTGTGAAAAGGTTTTACAAATAAACTTCATTTAGTGCTTCATGCATACAAGATTCTTTGCACTTAATGCCTCAAAAAAATTTGAGGGGGCATTTAAACACGGCCTATGTTAAGCGCTAATTGATGTCAGGAATTCAGGATCATCCTCAAGCCAGCTAAAATATGACTCTAGCTATAATGTTTCTTTCCACGTGTCATTCCACGTGTCATGTACTGCGTGCGTGTGCACTTGTCCCTATGCGCACAAAGTATTTATCGATCGGCTCGTCGCCGACGCTCGTCCTTGCCAGCCATTTAGTTCTACCGTATACTAGGCTGATCCCAGCAGCGAAAGTTTCGTTTTCTCGTGGAATCTGCAGGAGAAATACTGGTCGTTTACGTTCACAACAAGCTGCGTCACTGCGTGGAGGTTTTCAAGCTGGCCACGGGGGGCAATGCGCTTGAGCCGGTGAAGAACATAGGCAACCGTGCCATCTTTATCGGTACTTAACTACTTATAGGTCCCTGTCCGTCGATGCAGACAAGTTCGCTTCCGTCCAAGCCAAGTGTCATCTACGTCCACTGCTATACTTCGTACCAAGTCTACAGCCTTCAGGACGAGAAAGAAGGGACCGTCGGTGGAGCCCCCTGCACTCTTAGTCTTAGCTCAGAGGCTTGCCCTTTCAGTGTCGTTCAACTTCTTTGCCGTTACACCTCTCATGTTCAGAACTCTCACCTTGGGTCGGAGCTGCAGCGCCGCGAGTCTGCTGGACTGCTGCTATGGAGATGAAGCTTTATTTAGCTGAATGGCGTCAGAGGATTTTGCTGCCACCGTACCGCGCGTCCATGTTATTACATGATCGTTTATTTTGCTCTTGCAGTCTTCCTATGAATGGTTAGCGTTTATACGTAAGTTAAAAACACAGTCTATAGTGTATGGTACGGTAAAAGAGGATCATGCGGTGTTATTTTGAAGTTTGGTCCTATCTAACCATTTGCTTTTGTAAACCATAGACTATACGGCACAGGCCATAGGTCCGGCCCAGGTTGTAACTGTGGTTGGTTTGGGCCACTCCTATATGGGGTAGTTGCAGTGGTCGCTAGCCCAGTGGTTGTCTCACGAAGGGTTATGGACCCCTGTGTACGGGTGGGGCAGAGGTTCAGGGGTTTTCTCAGCCTACGTGAGAAGGTCTTCTCTTAGAAAAATACCCGAGGGCTGTCTTACCCCTTGCAGGTCGAGTTTTTTCATACGGAGTATATATCAGAGAAAAGCTTTTCATTCTCAAAATTTATTGTAAGAGTTTTTTTCACCGTTAGAGAGGCACGTTCCACATCAACGGGGGAATGAATATTTTATTGGACCGACCACGGTTCAACGGTCCACGCACGCGCTGCATGCACCAACGACAGCAGGCAAGGCAATGGCAATATAAACCAACGAGCAGCCGAGGAGTGCAATATTTGTGTCACGCTCTAGACTTCGTTGGGAGGCAAACGACTCTAATGCATGAAGAGCACCACAATTTCATTTGATAATAATACACAGTTGTAACATGCGGCGATCGAGAAATCGTGTGACAGCGTAACGTTGGAATCACGTGGCGAGGACGCACCGACTCTGGTTGAACGCATTTTTTTTATCGGTATGGATGCATTTCTTCTGGAGATAATACTGAGGTACCATCAGACATGACACTCGTGTGGGAGAAAATAGACATACTGTAGCGAAAAAAGTATGGTGTAGAAAAGTTTGAAAGGCAAAAAAAGGTTTATGTTCCATAGAATGATTTATTTCGCATTTTATGTTCTTCTGTACGGTCCTTTAGTTCCGCAAGGTTATATTATTTGTTCCACTTTATTAAAATTGGATGGATTGCTCCTTTAGAAAAAATGTTCCATTTTTTTAAATTCTAAAGTTTGTCCAGTGTGGTCTAATTCTGAACATCTCATAATAAGAAATGTAGTGATGTAATCAAAATTTAATTTGGCTACTCAGTCCGTAAATCCGAAAACCCCATCCCTCGTGGGACCCACTCATGTGAGGGGGGGGGGGGGGGGGGTGTGCTCGGGATGTGCGTGTCGGTTTAAAGTAGCCGGGTGTCGCTCCCAGCAGCGGGCTTAATTTTTTTTAGCTGGGACAGAGCCGGTCTGTGGAGATGTACTTGTACGTTAAAAAAAAGAGAAGAAATGGTTCATACGGAAGCAACGGCAGAGCAGCAAAGCTCCCCGCGATATGATATTACTAGGAAGGATGGCGCGCTACGCTGCGCCAGTATTAGTTATGTTTGTAATCATGTGTTGCTGTCATCTATATTTTTCTTAATCACTGATCATTAAAGAAGACCGTGGAAGCATAAATTAATATTAAAACAGCCACAAACGCTACATGTACAGAAGGAAGAGCACTCGGAGGAAAAAAACACTTGATGGAAAGACTATCAAAGAACCACTCAGCACAACCAGTTCTGTATGTTGCCAGAAGCAAAATATAGAAGTCGCATCAGGTTTGTAAATTTTGTAAGGTTACTAAACCCACTAAAAATGTTGTTTTCAATGTAAACTCAAGATTGAATTAATTCAGTTTCCAACTTTCCATCACTACTCCAATGAAAAAAAAAAGTATTTCCATACATGCTAAGCAAACTAATCAGAAGGCAAAAGGGGAAAAAAACCACAGGACGCCTCATCTTTCATTCTACTTGACAAATATTATAGTATCATCCCAAGCTGAAATTTCTGAAATTAACAATCTGCATAAGGGATAAGAAAAATTAAGTTACTGCAACACCATGATGTTATATATTAACAGAATCAGGTAACAGATTCAAAGAATGCATGGCTATGCATCACAGGAGGATAGCGTTCTTGTTTGAAGGAAACTTCGGTGGGCATAAAGAACAGAGATCTTCTAGTGCCAGCTAAAAAGCAAAGGAAGAAATAAGTAGGCGATAAACTGAGTGAACTTCGTCAGGCAGGTAGGAAACAGCTTCAGTCTCAGTGACAAAGATTCATACTGAGAAGTCAGGGCAGTGTTTAGATGGCGCTGGGAATTTTTTCAGAGTATGTTCCCTCACATGCATGGCATATTAATTGTAGTCGAAAAATAACCCATTATATGGATGGAGGGTACGTCGCGAGACGAATCTAATGAGCCTAATTAGGTCATGATTAGACAATAAATTGCTACAGTAAACATGTGCTAATGACGGATTAATTTGACTCATTAGGTTCGTCCTGCGTTTACTGACAGAATCTGTAGTTAGTTTTGTAATTAGTCTATATTTAATACTTTAAATGTGTGCCCGACATACTTTAAAATTTTTTCATCCTCCGTCTAAACACGGCCATGAAGCTTGCACAAAATTTATTGCAGGGCAACAAAGAAACTCGTTGCATTGCTTGGTTGACCATATGGCTTCAGAATGGCAGGGTCCGTGATAAAGGAACATGGATGAACTGGAATAGGCAACAACAATAAACAAAAATTTAAAGAGACCCAACTCGTTAATTAAATTACAGAAAGCAGAATGAATTGTATGGCCTATATATCATCAATCAGAATAGAGCAATAACTACATATGAAACCAGAATGGCATTTTAGATTAGAAGCAGTACATGTAAAAAACATTTTCCGGTAAGAGAAAAAAATCAGAAAAGAAATCTTATGCATCTTTTTCTTTTCTTCCATGAAGTTCCATATCCTGCCAACATGTTGCTGCAAAGAACAGAGAAAGGGAAGAGAATTAAGGCGTGCATCGCTGCCGATGACCAGGTGCCGGTACCACTATAGGCTGGTGTTGTCTGAAACAGCAGTGGCGTCTGGCACCCTCCGGCCATCGCTGCAGCGCTCCGGCTTTCCATGAGAGACACATGAAAACGGCTCGCATCCTGGAGGCATGAGCACAAAGACAAAAGAATCAATCAAAAGAATTGCAAACAGGAATTCGGTGACGGTACCCATGTCGCGGCGAGAGTGACGGGCGGAAGGGGTCGGTCAGCTGCCAGGCAAGGGCGTGCGCCCACCACCGGCCCTTTGGACGACAACCGCCACCATGATGATGGCTCATGGCAGCGGCAGCATGCTCCATCGTTGCGCGGTCACGGCAGGACGCCGCCCTGGCGGGCTTCCGATGGCGAAGGGGCAGGAAACGGAGGGGAAGGCAGAGAGGAGCCTGTTATCCGCCAACGCGCGAGGAAAGTTGTTGGCCTGCGGCGACGATGGTGATGGGGTTGGGGAGGCTGTTGATGGCGCGGGGTAGCGGAAGAGGGGCCGGACAACACGCCGCACGGACCAAGCGGGAAGTAGAAAGAAGAGATAGAGGAATCGCCAGTAGTTGTCGGACGACACGCCGCACGGAAGGAGTAGAAAGGAAAAGGAGGGAGAAGAATTGCCAGGGCTTACCAGAGAAGGAAGAAGCAGTTGACGAACCCGAGGAGGAGCGAAGAAAACGTTGCGAGAAATCCGTCGATAGGAGCAATGGATAAAACGGCGGCGGAGAGTGCTGGTAGGTCGACCTTGCGTGAGGTGGACGCGGCGCCGTTCCGGGCCGGCCGCAGGAGCAAAGCCCACAGCAGGTAACGACGAAGGAAATCAGCCCAAAAAAATGAGGACAGACTGAGGCCTCAAACGGGCCGACGAAGAAACTGCACGGACGGGTAACAGGCAGCTGCACAAAATCGATGTGTAGTCTGTATATGTATACGTACGCACACGTGGCTGTCGGTGACGGGATGAAACCCAAGAAGCGCTGGGAGGCGAGGAAACCTCCCAGCGATATATATACAACTATTACTAGGAGGGGCAGCGCGCTACCGCCGCGCCTGTTAGAATTAATTGTTATCGTCGTGGTTGGTTTTTTATTTCATCTATTTTTTAATTTTTCTAATCACTAAGAACACAAAATGCTTACATGGATGAAACAAAACACACACATATTGAATGAAGCAGACAATATGCATGGAATGTACGTACACAGTAGCAATCATGAACAGTGATGGTGTCATGCTGGCATGACTCCTGAACAAACTCGATGGCTGTAAGGCATATGTTATCGACCATAGAGAGCATGATTGTCTTGACATAGAGTGCACAGTTAGGAGGGCCTTTTGCCATTACCGCGCTAGAGCTCGTAGGAACTGAGGGCTGAAGCGGTGCGATGTGACGTTGTTGGCCTGCTGACCGGCGAATAAGAAAGAGAGGGGAGAGGACAACTTGAGGACAGGAACTACGGTTCGGCGAACTCGTCTCACGAAAAACGGTGGTCATGAGCTTCACATGTAAGGTCGGTAAGCCCGTGGTGGACGGTATGTCCCTCCGAGGCAGCTGCATCACCTCTGATAACATACATTAAAATCACAAAGTTTAACTTGGAGTTATATGAAACAATGTGAGAGATCTATTCATTTGTGAGCAATGTATGTTATCACTTTATTAGAACTACTTAACTTTTTTGACAATATTGTGGACCAAAAACATGTTGTCATGCCAATTTTTAGAATTTTTTGACCAAATTCAAATATTATTGTCATTATTATGTGGCAATTTAAAGATAGAAGTTTGAATTGTCCCAAAAAAACAATTGAATTTTTCATCTATCTTCTAGATATAGAGTAGTATGGGACATATAAGCCTAAAAAAATTTTTGTGTAATTTTTTGAATTTTATTGGAAGTACATATAGTTCAATTTGGAATTACTTTCAATAAACATGTAGAAAATCATTTAAATGATAGAAAGTATCAAATATCTTCAATTTTTTTTGAAACTCCTACACGACAACTTATACATATCACTCTGAATTTTAAAAATGTATTAGGGTATATAAGATTTTGTGTTTGTAAGTTACTTCAAAGGGTGCTTTGAAAAAGAAAAGAAAGACAAAATTTAAGCAGTATAAAGTCTGCTGCAACAAGGTTATTTCGGCCCAATAAACATTTGGCCCATCATATGGTACCATTTTCAACCGTTAGATCCAGCTTTGAATGGCTGAGATGATCCGAGCATCACATAAATAGGGCTTGAAGCCCACAACCCTAACTCCTCCGCCATCCATTCCCTCCCTCCGCCTCTTGCAGTCCTCCTCGGATCCGCCTCCACCTCCACCTCCACCCCTTCAGCCTTGGCTCCTCCCGGGCGCCGCCCCCCTCCCCTCCCCTCCCCGCGCGCCGCTCCACTGCCGCCACCCCCCGGCCACATCCTCGTCGGGTTGCCTCCCGTCGAGCGGCTCCGCACCGACCGCCGCATCACCGCTCCCCCTCTCCACAGATCCAGCACCGGTCCCCCAAACCCTAACCCCGGTCCCTCCTCCGCCGCCACCCCCCGATGCGGCACTGGAGGCAGCGGTCGTCCCTGTCGCTTGTGCGCTCCGCCTCGCCGGCGCCGCCGTCTTCCGCGTCGGCCTCGCCAGCGAGGGGCTCGAGTCCCTCGGCGACACGGATGGAGGGAGGACGGAGCTCGGGGAGTGGTGGATGGAGGGAGCGCAGAGCTCGATGGCGACAACGAGGACGACGCCCGCAGCAACGCGCACGCTTGCTGTGGCGGCTACAACTCCGTAAGTTCTCCCGACTCCCCAATCGATCTCTCCCCCTCACCCCCGTGTGTTCCGAGCCTCCGATCTGGTTACTCCTTAGGATGGTTAGCCCCGATCCGCTCGATTGAGTCCAGATTTTGCACTGGGATGTTGGATCCATGCATGATATGTAGGTATTGAGTTCAGATTGTTGCAATTGTGTGAGTCAATTTTGAGTCATGTGCGTCAGTCATTGTCCCCAGCAGTGCGTAAGTCATGGAATGGTGAGGATCTGCTCTGTAATTGCTTCCTGCTGTTTTTGTGTAGTAGCACTTGTCTCCAGCTGCATTTGATAGTACTAAATCAACACCGCGTGTAGTTTCTGGATGAACTTGGCTGATATGTTAATGGTATGCTGTTGAAGTGCACAACCTTTCATTGCTGTGGCAGTAGTTGGGGCTTTTTTCTAATAGCCATTAGTCTCAGTGGCTTTTGCTTGTGATAATTCTAGTAAAAAAAAGTGCAATTTGCCTAGTAACAAGTTCTAAGTTTATGGGACATTTTAGGTTAGGATGTTGCGCTCTTATAATAGTTAACATTTTGAGGACTCATGGTTGGCATTCATTTAAACGGAGATGCTGAGATGTACCATGCAGGACCAGTAGTCCTTCCTTCACATGATTTGAACTGCTTCAGAATGAATGCCTGATTTAATAGCATGGTAACACCACATATATGTCCTCGACTGTCTGTCTTGCAAATTTAACTTGGTGCAACTTGCATTGTGTTCTTTTTTCAGTAGGCATCTGCATCTGTGGTGCATATGCTGGTGTAAAAGATGTTGGGTGGAAATATTGAACATTTGAATCAAATGTTGTTATGGTACTGTCAGTAATGAGCCAATCATGTACTTTCTGATGTGTTTTTTTGTACGTTTTCTTTTTCAGTTGTGGTGAAGAAAATGCTAGCTTACAAGGACTGAAACAGCATCAGGACCTGTGAATTGTGATTGCCATTGAGCCATCTGTCTGAATGTATGTCCCAGCCTTTAGAACTGGCAGCAAAGAGGTATAGTGATAGTGAACACGGCTTCTGGATTCAAAGGTTTTTTCATGTGAAAAATTTGCAGAAGTCACTTAATTGTAGCTCTCAGAATATATCTATAATTGTAGTTCTGTTGATTAAAAATCCTCTTGATTAAAATCTGGGTAGAGTGAATAACACAATAGAAATTAGTGTGACCAAAGTGAGTATTTAGTAGAAGTGTATGCTTCTGCTAGCAGCTACTTTATAACTCTGTTGCTAGGTACTTTGTGTACTATTATAGTTCACTGTCTCTGCTTTATAACTCTGTTTTTTTTCAGTAGCATCAGATTAGCACTTTTACAAACGTGTCTGCTAATCAGATATTTAGATAACTGAATTTCTTCTCCAGTGCTTGTGCTAGTACTTGTAATTCTGTATTAGCTCATATGCTTTTTGACTATATGTTGCTTGGTGAGTTAGAATTTAGAATTAGTAGTGGATTGGTTGAGTCTTAGTGTCTTGAATGTTGATTGAATTGTGAACTGTGCCTTTCTTTGTAGGATGCTGTGAAAGATGTCAAGGTTGCTGCAGAGGAGATATAAATTCAACATGCTGTAGGTAGGCCTTTTTTATTGTCTGGTTTGTTGTGGCAGCGACCTTTGGTTTAACACATGTTAGCTAACACTTGCTTGCCCTCTTCACATATCATTTTTCTAATTCCTGTGAATTTGATTGCGAGTGTGCATACCGTCAAATATGAGACGACTGCAGTCATGTTTACTTTATATCGTTTGTATGCAACAGATATCTACCTCTGTGGTTGGGCTCGAGGCATTGCAGCTGTCGACTGATCATAGCACATGCATTGAAGAGGTAACATTTTTGCAGACGTAGCTGATTCGGTATATTTGTGCGTGTGCTGACTTTGCTGAAAAGATGAGCCTGCCTCCAATATAATTTTTCAAACCCAATTACATTATGTGAATACATTGGCCTGTTCAGCAGCGTGGCTTTACTATCTGCATCAACTGTTCTTTTGTAGTAGTTGCATTCATATAGCATAGGATTACAGGAAGGCAGTCATGTTAACACCTCATCACAATAACCATACAGAATACATGTTATGGTTCATGCCATATGGTCAATATGTCATCCCTCTTTCCCTCCGTCATTGCCGTTACATTGGAACCACTAGCCATGTTTTTTGTTTAAATGTGTGAACAGATGAAAGGAATATGGGTGATTTGGCCAATGAATTTTTACTGCACACGGACTCATTCTTGTGCCTGTGTGCAGGAAGTGCAGAGGATCAAACGTGAACATCCAGATGATGATCAGTGTATGACAGAGTTAAGGCCTGTCTGAAGTCTAAAAGTTACAGGTTGATAAGTAAGCAAAACTGACTTAAAAATTTGACAAGTGAAAAGCTGGAGAATTCGAACTGAGGAGCTCTTTTGCTGGATGAAAACTTGTACTCCATATGTGAAAACTTGTATGTGATGTACAGTAAGAAATACTTTGTATTTGATGTAATATTGGATGAAATTTTGGAAATGAGATTCATGGGCTGGAATTTGAAAAACCTGATGGGCCAGAATCTGGGCGTGTACTGGGCTTGAAATGTGATGACGTCATCATTTATGTTGTCTGCCACGTCATCATTTCGTTGTCAGCCACGTCAGCGTCCACGTCAGCCACGTTGGCGTCCACGTTGTCAGCCACATCAGCGTCCACGTTGTCAGCCACGTCAGCGTCCACGTAGGCAGCCACGTCAGCGTCCACGTTGGCAGCAACGTCAGCGTCCACGTTGGCAGCCACGTCAGCGTCCATGTCAACAGCAATCCATGACGGTTGTTTTCGTCGCTAAAACTGGGCTCTGGGCCGGGCTGAGTGGGCCTCAGGCTGTTCTGCGGCGGTCAAAAACCGTCACGGATTGTTCAATCCGTGACGGTTTTGTAAGAACCGTCGACCGATTTAATCAATGACGCTCAATCAATAACGAAACCCGAAACCGTCACGGACACTGAATTGCGACGGATTTTCGACAATCTGCGACAGAATGATTCCGTCACGGATTAAATAGTGTGTTGTAGTGTGGGGCTCAAGAGCATGGAAAAAGGCGGCGAGTTGACACGTGAAGCGAGAGATTGTACGAGCAGCCGAGGAGCGCAATATTTGTGTCACGTTCTAAACTTCGTGAGGAGGCAACGAGAGCTCTAATGCATGAAGGGCACCACAATTTCATTTCGAATCATGTGGCGATGACGCACCGACTCTGGTTGGACGCATTTTTTTACCGGTATGGATGCATGTATTTCTTCTAGAGATAATACTGAGGTACCACCAGACGTGATACTCGTGTGAAAAATAGACATACTGTAGCGAAATAAATATGTTTAAAAAAGTTTTAAAAGGCAAAAAAATAGTGCACTGTAGCGCACTATAAGCTGACGGCAGCGCTATAGTGTGTTATAGTGCCAGAGGCGCTGGGGAGGGCGCAAACCTCCCCGCGCTATAGAGATATACTTACTCTTTTCGGCGACATGGATGTACCTATTTCTTCTGAAGACAATGCCAATAAGCAACACGTAAAGCGCAACGTTGAATACACGTAAAGCGCAATGTTGAAAGTTTGAAACCACGTGGCAGGCAAGGATGTACCAACTATAGATGACGATGCTTTTTTTGACATAGATGTACTTATTTTTGCTAGAGACAAAATTAAAGTTGTACTCATATATGAAAAGGAAAAAATAAAAAAACAAAAAATGAAAAAATAAAAGAAAAACAAAAAAATAGAAAAAAAAATGATACAGTGCACCGATCGCTGGGAGGGCGCCAAACCTCCCAGCGATATAGAGTAACTTATTACTTAGGCCTTGTTTAGTTCCAAATCCAAAATGAATGTTTAGACACATGTATGGCGTACTAAATGTAGATAAAAAACAAATCGCATTATATAGATGGATTGGAATTTGCGAGACGAATCCAATGAGTCTAATTAGGACGTGATTAGACACTAAATTGCTACAGTGATGCTACAGTACATGTGCTAATGACAGATTAATTAGGTTCATTAGGTTCGTCTCGCGAATTCCAAACGTAATCTGCAATTAGTTTTTTAATTAGTCTATGTTTAATACTTCAAATGTGAAAAGATTCCTTTCTAAAATCTTTTCACCGCGAAGCTAAACACGGCCTTACGGCGGCCTGCACAATGAATGCGACACCGTTGTAGCCAGCCATCAGTAGCTAGCACCTCGCAGTCCTCGCAGCATCCGTCTCCTCAAGCTACACAGGAAGCAGAGCAAGTGCACACACACAGCTAGCACAGCCCGGCAAAGAGGATCATGCCGTCTACTGCTTGTCTCAACACTTTTTCTTATTTTGAAGTTTGGTCCTATCTAACCATTTGCTTTTGTAAACCATAGACTATACGGAGTATATATATCAGAGAAAAGTTTTTCATTCTCGAAATTTATTGTAAGAGTATGACGGTAGGAGTATCATATCCATGACCCATCCAGAAGGTGATGTACAGTACTATCTGTGCGTGGTCCTAAACCGCATTCTCTAATATTTATATGGGTTAAAAAATGGGTGGCCTTATCTTTTATGAAAAATGAACAAAGAGAGCTAATTGAAAGCGGTTCTTATTCATCACTTTTGCGGTTGAAGTGGCCATGCTTGGCGAGAAGGTTCGATGTCCATGTGGTAGTCAAGGCAGCAGATTAGGGCAGGCTCCATCCAGAACGACACGTACGGGACGTCGAGCTTCACGCCAGCGTGTCCAGTCACACGAAGAAGGTGTCGACGATGAGGCATGTCGTGGTCGGTTCCACCACGATGGAGAGGAGGAGCTCCTAGACGTGCGCGGGGAGCATGTGCAGCCGTGCAGGACGCCCTCCATGGAACCAATCGAACCCCAGCGGGCTCATGGGCTCGACGACGTAAGAGCAAGTATTGTGATAGACGGAGAGCCAGCATAATGTTGATGTGGAAGAGAGAAGTAGGAGAGAAGGCCGCGGGCGAGCGGCGAGACGGCGGCATCCAGCGAACGCGAGCCTACCAGCGCTGCTGAGAGCAAAGCTAATAAGCTCGCCCGCTCCTGGGCGACTCGTGTGCCAGCTCAGACAAAGCTGTCGAGCGCTAGTGGAGGGACCCATGCCTAATTAATGTGCGGCTATGGTTACGAAAGGGACAGCAGCCAATTCCCAGCTGCAGAGCGCGTCCCCCCATAGCATACGCTCGCTTTGCGCCGGCGAGCGATGAAACGGCAACTTCATTCTCTCTCCTATTTTCTCCCTCCTCCACATCAGAATATGTTTACGTGGATTGCTCATTAGCCAGCTGACTCAGTCTCATAATACTTGCTACCAATTGGCTGCTGTCGCTTTCTTGCCATAAATGAGGCTACTGTTGCTGAATAAAAAATGCAATACCAAGCTGAGCTGGAGCTCGTTTCGCCGGCAACAGGCGCAATTACAAGCCTTGCTCTAATGATATTAGGCCCACGTGTGCAACAGCCCAATTGCAAACCAAGAAGGGAACTCATGGGCACATGGCCCAATCGCAAAACGGCACAAGCGGCGTCCGTCGGTCGCCGGCTCGCCGCGCAAGCAAATTCAAACGATCGTAACGGCGAGCTCGTCTCCCCACGAACTCGAGCAGTAATGGCCGCACAAGCAACACCGATTGCGATTGGCCATGGCGGCGGGGTGGTCGTCGCTGCCTGGCGACCTCGCCAACCTCGTCGCCGACCGCCTCCTTGCCACCAACGACCTCGACGCCTACATGGGCTTCCGCGCCGTCTGCCACGGCCGGCTGGCGGGCCTCCACCGCCAATCCCAGGCGCAGCCCGTCCAGCCGCGGCAGTGGCTCGTGCTCGAGGAGGCCCGCCATAGCAGCAGCAGCGTCAGCTTCTTCGCCAACGCCCACCAGAGCCACCAAGTTGTGCGCCTCTTCGATCGTCAACGCCGCCACCGGCCGCTTCGTCCGCAGGGACCTCCACCGGGGGGCTGCGGTACGACTTTTTCCTCG
Organism: Urochloa ruziziensis; assembly: GCA_015476505.1. Classification (NCBI taxonomy): domain Eukaryota; kingdom Viridiplantae; phylum Streptophyta; class Magnoliopsida; order Poales; family Poaceae; genus Urochloa; species Urochloa ruziziensis. Next base: position 50,006,356 of record CM027123.1, on the reverse strand, counting down.
TCGCCGCCGCCGGCGTCCTCGAAATATTCCCGGCGCCGAGCGTGGATCCCGCCGGCGTCGCTTCTTCATCCCACGGTCAGCAAGATCATGGGTCTGGTAAATTAAAGACGAGGCCACCGTTCGTCACGAAAGATTTCCGGCGCCACGCAGGAGGAAGACTAGCATGGAACAACTGTTCCCTTGTGGAATCCGAAGGAGAAATCCTGATCGTTTCCGTCCTGCGCCGCGGCAAAGATGTTTTTGTACGTGGAGGTTTTCAAGATGGCCACCGGGAGTGACAGTGAGCTTGAACCGGTGACGAACATAGGCGGCCGTGCCATGCATCTTTGTGGTCCCTGTCCGTCGATGCTGACAAGTTCGCGTCCGTCGAGGCCAACTGCGTCTACTACACCTCGTCGTCCCGCTTCTACCACATCTGCAGGCTGATGCAGGGCGAGAAAAAAAAAGAGGATCGGTGGAGCCTACTGCACTTTCGGCTCAAATGCTTGCGCTAGGGTCGTCGAGCTTCTTTGCCGTTACACATCCATTATCGAGAAGTATCAGGTTCTTTGTGAGATTTTTGCCTGCTACTTACCGGGAGATTTTTTCTTTGTTTAGACATGCATATATGCAGCTTGAAGCAGCTCGATGGCGTCGACGATCTCGCAACCGCTCTACCAGTACCTACCAGCTACCCAAGGTTTTTTTTTCAACCGAAACCGGACCGGTACCGGTTCCGGTTCCGGTCGGTTTGAAACCGTTCAAATTCAAAAAAGTATGAATTAAAAAAAAATCCTAAAAAATTATAAAAATAAGCTGCGACAAATGTAATGGTGTAAAAAAATTTCAAATATTCATTCGTTTCAAATATTCGATCTACTTCGAATGAGTATAAAACGATCCTGAATTCCAGGATACGAGACACGTACGATGACAGCACCTATGTGGGTGCAGGTATGACTTCACACTTGAATCAACTTTATGCTACTTGCCAATACTATCATTTTGTAATGCTCTTATGCTTATTGCCGATACTTTAATTTTGAAGCTGCCACAATTAATCCAAGTCATGCATATACATATCAAGCAACGAATCAAGAAATGTATTCTGCATTAAGGCACGCGTTTGAGCCCATGACGGATCTCGACACAACCGTTAAGGCATTGCAAAAGGTTGAGATGTTTCGCCAGGAGATTGGCGACTTTGGCACTGACATGGCTATGAGAATGGCGGTTGACCGAAATACAACCCCATGTAAGTGTCCTTCTTCAAAGCGTCAATAATGTTTTTCCATTCTATCGAACATATTACTTACATATTCACTTTTAAATGCAGCATCGTGGTGGATGATGTTCGGAAGATTCACTCCGAACCTGCAGCGGCTCGCTATGCGGCTTGTTTCACAATGTTGTTCATCAAGTGGGTGCGAGCGGAACTGGAGTACATTTATGTTGCTGCATACAAAGGTTCGCAATCGGTTGTCGCACAAGAAACTTAATAAGCTTGTCTATGTCAACTACAACCTTCGATTGCGACTTTCGGATGTCTCAGACTATGATCAGCGTGATGATTATGATTTCACGGATCAAATGGCCCACCTTTCATTCTATGATGAGAAGAATCCTATTCGGGAGTGGATGGAATATGGTCGATCCAATCGAGCTCCAGTTCTTGATGAGGACGATGAAATAGGAGACGTCCCTATCCCGTCTCATATTGTCAGAGATCAGATAGACCCCCAGGATCTCCAGGCTGCTACGGGGGATGATAATATCAGTGACTAGGCACGTAGAAATGTGTGTGACTCTCACCTTGGGAAGAGAAAAGAGCGGAAGGGGCCTCAAAAGGGTGACGTCAAGCGTCAACGAGGAAAAAGGGTGTTGCTAGAAGAAAAACCTGTGGGCAGCAACGACGATACTGATGATGCGGAGGGTGATTGTAGTCCACCGTATCAGAAGTCTCAGGATAGTAGCTCCGCTACAGAGGATGATGATGGTGGTTCTGACGGTGATCGTGGTGGTGGTGGTGATGACGGTGCTGCTGCTGGTGGTGGTGGTTATGGTGCTGGTACTAATTATACTACTGATGCTCGTGGTCGAATTATTTTCACAGATATAAATTGCACGTACATACGAAGCTATGTTTGTAATTCGGAGTACTAATTAAAAAATATGTTTCATTACAGGAGAGGATCAATTCACGCATGCTACTCAGGATCGAGACCATGGTGCACCCTCCTCTCAGAGGAAAACGCTTGGACCTAGGGACGACGACACTCCACTGTACTCCTCTTCGTCGTACGGTGATAGCTCTCACTCTACTCATAGCTATCCTACAGCTGACATAAACGTGCAGCCCCCACAAAATGGGTGTACGAATGGGAAGACCCCCATTTTTATAATATGTTAGTTCAGCAATGGTCTACAACAACGGCGTGGACGGGCCAATCTTGGCAAGACTGCAAGGCTGACCTGTTTCGACTGCAAGGCTTGAATGTCATGTCCACCGCCGAGTACCAAATGGCGACTGAAATGGGGGTCTTCCCATTCATGCGTTGAACTTCTGTTCATGTATATTTCTATGGACTATGGACTATGTTATTTGTATGGATTATGACTTATAAGTTATGACTTATGAGTGCATGACTATGGATTATTGATCTTTTATTTGTAAGCAGTGATTATGTTTTTTATGATATTTGTATGCATATTTGTAAATTTTTATTTTACTGTGGTCTTTTAACATTAATATGTGCATAACTCATGCAAAAAAAATCATTTTTCCATTTCCTGAATTTTTTTTCTTTTTCGGTCGGTAACCGGCCAAACCGGGGCGGCTAACCGGTCAAACTGACTGGCTAACTGCCCCGAACCGCCGTCGAATTCAAAGATTTGCATTCGACTGAACGGGGGCAGTTACCGCTCCAACCAGAGCGGTAAGCTGCTACCGCCGGACGGCGGGTTTGCCCCCCGCCGATCGGGAAAAAAACCTTGCAGCTACAGCACCTAGCTATGAAGAGCCGTTGAAGACTTTCAGAGCGATTTGCCGGTGGTACTATATTATTGTACTATTCCAAATGTTAAACAAGGGCTTGTTTCAGCAGTTTGGTCCTGTACTCTCGTTCCGGACAGTCGAATATTAATTTTTTAGAATAAACTAATTTCGATTCAGCAGTTTAGTCTTTTTTCGCATTCGATTATGCCTTTTATTTCCTCTTATGATAAAAAATGTTCAATATTATATAGACCGACAACATAAAATTATTAAAGGGATTTATCTATATAGCTTTGATGCACCCCCACCACTACAGAAAAGGCCTTCACAGCCGGTTTCGCGCGCTACGCGGTCGGCGAGATTCGAACCCGCGACCTCAGTGCTGTGCATAGCCTCCTCTACCACTGCACCACTAGAGTGTTTGTGTCTATATACCATTTTGATTCCCCTTATATTAATGTTTTCCGAGTGTAAATTGCTTATTTGAGGCTCTAAATGACTTCAAATAAAAAAGTGATGAACTACAATGTTTCATAACTTTTCAAGATCTACAACTTTCGTTTTGGTCAAAAGTTCATCCGAGGTCGTTTACAAAATTTGAATTTTCAAATTTGAAAAATTCAAACTTAGATTCGGTTGACAAGATGACTTCAAATAAAAAAGTGGTGAACTACAATGTTTCATAACTTTTCAAGATATACAACTTTCGTTTCGGTCAAAAGTCCATCCAAGACCGTTCACAAAATTTGATTTCGTTTAGCCCTCCTAAAATGTGTTAGTAAAGAACCGGTTGTGATACTCACCATCACAACCGGTTTTCAAAAACCGGTTGTGATAGTGAGCATCACAACCGGTTTGTAAGAAAAACCGGTTGTGATATGCCGGCCGACTATCACAACCGGTTTTTGAGAAAAACCGGCTGTGATAGGGGGCATCACAACCGGTTTTTACAAAACCGGTTGTGATAGCCCGTCTGTGAAAGTGGTTTGTGTAGTAGTGCCCACTAATAAGATATGGGTTTGTTTTTGTTGTAAAACAACCGGACTTTCCAAGAAGGAAAGGAGGACTAGAAGTCCTAGTCCTTATCCGGTTGCTTGTGGGCTCTTACCATAATCTCTAGCCTTAGTTCGGACTATATAATCGGAGGAGCACCCCCTATTGTAATACATCGATTTGAGGAATAAAGAGAAGCTCCACCTATATATTGTGTCTTGTCTACTTTATACTTGTTCTTGTATTCTTGTCGTGAGAGGCGTGGGAGGGAGAAGATCCAACCGTTGACGACGTGTTTCACAACACGCTATCAGCACGACCGCTCTTCGTCGACTACGCCGGAGGAGTCGCCATCAAGCTCGACGCCGGCGATCTCACCGTCGCCCTCGCCGACGACTACTTCGACGACGTCGACTACATCAACGTCGCCAGCGAACGGATCTGCACCAACTCGCCATCAAGCAGGCATGTCTACGACCATGCCTAATGCCCTACGCGGTATGTATCTACTGATAACTGTCCTACGCGGCAAGTAGAGTAGATCAACTTGGCATCCAAAAAGGTATGAATATTTTTTTTAGTAGATTAGATCGGTGAACCAACCTTCGAGTTGGCCGTTTAAATCTGCTAAATCAATCTACTACCAGTACCGAATAGTAGACGGCTTGCTTAGTTGTTTTTTATTGATCTCGCACGATCGTCTATATATTCACGAAGAATAGTAAATATAGAATTGTGTATAACCAGAAGGTTTAATGTTGTACTCTTTTTTCCCTTTGTGAGTTTTTACTTGAAGGTTCTCACATAAGGTTTTTGATGAGGCAACATGTGCAATACAATTGCGGTTGATATGTACTCTTTTCTCCAAGAACCGTTTTTCCCACTGGGTTTTCGGATGGAGTTTTTGATGAGGCATATGCATTCGCGGTAATCGCCCAAGGGGGAGTGTTGTAAAACAACCGGACTTTCCAAGAAGGAAAGGAGGACTAGAAGTCCTAATCCTTATCCGGTTGCTTGTGGGCTCTTACCATAATCTCTAGCCTTAGTTCGGACTATATAATCGGAGGAGCACCCCCTATTGTAATACATCGATTTGAGGAATAAAGAGAAGCTCCACCTATATATTGTGTCTTGTCTACTTTATACTTGTTCTTGTATTCTTGTCGTGAGAGGCGTGAGAGGGAGAAGATCCAACCGTTGACGACGTGTTTCACAACAGTTTTTGCCGACAATACTACTATTGTATTCCAAATGTTAAACCAGGGTTTGTTCAGCAGTTTGGCCTTGTACTCTCGTTCCGGGCAGTCAACGTTTGTCGGGGTCGCTCGTCAACCGTTGGTGGCATTATTCCATATCCGTCCTAAATATAAGGCATGATATATCATATGCCCTTATCTAATGGTAATACAAAGTAAGTCTTCCAGTTAACAAAGAAATACCTGGTAAGTTTATAATTCAATTGATTGGGTATTTGCTCAGAAACTCAGTAGAACGTCTTATATTTAAGGATAAATTTTAGACATTTGGATGCCTTTTATTTCAGGATGGATTGAGTAGATGTTAACGTGCACAACACTAGGGATTACTTCTCGTAATTAGTGGAAATGGTGGCTTAAGTTTGAAAGCCTGCGCGTGATAGAATCTAGAAGATGACATTTTTCCAGGCATCGAATTGAATTGGTGTCCTACAATGGTGAACAAAATGTGAGCACAGATACGTGTGTTTCTTAATTGAGTACAAATACGTAAAAAGGAATATATGATGACGTCTAACATCTTTGTTCATTGTTTGTGTTTGATAGTAGGTGGACACATAAGAGAATAAAGTGGGGCACATGCCCTTCTCAAATTCTAGATTCAAATTTTATTTAATATAATGATACAATTAACTGAAGCAACTGTATCTCTCTTCGATCTTTTCCATTCACTCTCATTCCTAAACAACTTTCGTTCTCATTATTTTATTTATTATAATGACGCAAATCAGAAGGACAAAGTTTGTTGGGTATGATAATGTGAGTCTTGTAGGGACGCCTAGAGGGTCTACGATTTAGGTTGTGTATTTAGTGGATTTGTTTCCGTGTTTGAGTGTCAGTTTAGTCTATTCATATATGCATCCAGATGCGAAGCTACAAGGGGGGCTCTAGCCCCCCTATCGGCTTGCTGCCCATGGATTCCCCCTAAGCCCCTGCTATTTTTTTTTTGACATGAATCAAAGAGAAGAAGAAGAAAAGAGATGAAGAATGAGGCGACCCAATCCCCCCTCCCCCTCCAAAGTCTCTAGGCTAGCTTCGCCACTGTATTCATCTTCAGACTCGTAAGAGATCGATGAGTTGGTGACTAATTGTATTTCCTTTTGCGTTGTAACTCTCATTATAGACTTATATAGTGAAAATCTCTGATTGGGTTATTTTTACTAACAAGGTTGATCAAGCATTAGGATTTGACATAAAGAGACATCATATTCTAGGTCTTTTACCGAGGGTGGTGACTGGTAACCTCGCTAGCGCCCAAGCGTATACATGAATGTAATTTGGTACTTTAATATTAAAACTGAAGTTTTAGGTTACACTGCAAAACATAAACTTATTCTTTATGTTGAAAATTATTACGCACGATCAATTTCGACGCTTTGCTACAGTTTCATTCTTTCTTATATACAAAAAAAACACGAAAAGCACAATCAGTTCACATAACCACAAGCATAGCTGCATGGCCTGCATCGCGCCATGCCGCCGATCGACTTGCCAAGCGAGTACGAGTGTAGCTGGTGACTAAACTTGCGCAGCGGCGCCGCCGGTCTCGGCCCGCGCGTCCTCCAGCGCGCGCCGCAGGTCCTGCGCCACCTGCGACATGGCCGGCCGGAACTCCGCCTCTTGCTGCCAACGCCCGTCGCGACATGCCAAAAAAAAAAAAAAACAGAAGGTCACACGTCAGTGTAGCCATCGATCGCCCGCGCCGCCGCGTCGACAATGGATGGATGGCTCACCTGTACGCACCGGCCGACGATGTCGGCGAAGCGCGAGAGCGACCTGACCGGCGGCGCGCCGAGGCGCGGGTCGGCCATCTTCCCCAGCGCGGCCAGGTCGTGCAGCCGCGGGCTCGCCCACGCCACCAGGTGCCGCTCGCCACGCGCCCGCGACATGTCGTAGGGCTTGCGCCCGGTGAGGAGCTGCAGCATCACGACGCCGAAGCCGTAGACGTCTCCCTTGGCCGTCCACGCCGCCGCGCTGGGGCACGCCGCCTCCGCTTCCGGCGGCGGCTCGTAGCTCAGCGTGACGCCGCAGTAGTCTGACGGCTGAAGTTTTGCAGACAACAGACATGGTGGGACTGAAGAAACTGATGTCATCTCTGAATTTCGTTTTTCAGATTAATTTAGCAGTGCTACCTGCGGTACGAATGGAGCGAGACCGCATCCGGAGACCGATACCCTCAGATCGCCGTCGATCAGGATGTGCTCAGGCCTGAAGTGCCGGTGAACCACATGCTTCTGGCTCCCCTCGTGAATATACCTTGCAAAGAACACCAGAATCAAGGCACAAACTCATCAGCAGAAGCTACTTGGATCCGTTCGCACATTGGCAACTAATTTGCAATTACACGATGAGATTGATCCTGGCATAACATACTCCAGTGCTGTTGCGGCTTCAAGAGCGACGGCTATCCTGGCATCCCAGGAAAGCGTCTCTGCAGGTTCAGACGCCAGGTGCTCGAAACGCAGCATGTCATCTAGAGTGTTCTCGCTGAAGTGCTTGTAGACGAGTAGCCTCTGGCCGTGATCCACGCAGCACCCAACAAGTTCTTCGACGTTGGGGTGCCGGAGCTCAGAGATGGTCTTGACAATCTTCAGGAATTCGGCCACCGGCATGTTCGCGGTGTCACCGCGAAGCTTCAGTACTGAAAGCTAGAGAAAATACAGAGAAGATGGTTCAAGCGAGAATGCCAAAATTAGTACTCAAGGAGCTGGCTACACGTCAGAAATCAGAATTGTTGTTTTTGCAGGTATATTGTTACCTTGTTTCCCGGGTGATCTGCTACGTAAATTTTGCCGAAACAGGTCTGCTCTTATCAGATTCTGATCGCTGAAACTGTTGGTGTGTTGCTGCAAGGATGCGACAGTGAAGAATGTGAAAGGAAATTGCTGAGGTCGGCCTTCTGAACTTCCCTGACCCTGAACATTCTTATCTGACACAATAATGTCCTTGCCTGCTGTTCTTGAGTGATGGATGTATCGATGATCCTGCTGCCTTAACATAATCTCTTGGAGGCCAATCAATCTTCTCTTCAGAACCTTCAGTAATCAGCAGATTTTGGGGGGGGGGGGGGGGGGGGGGGGGGGGGGGGGGAATTAAATGAGAATGCACAAGTGCATATGAAATGACAGTTATACCCTCTTTTTATGTACCTGAATGACGTTCTTTATCTGGTTTAGCAACTGCACTCACTCTAGGAGGCTCCCTTACCCAGCCCGGCGTGCTCACCTCAACTCCCCTCAGGTATCTTACACGAAGAGAACTCTTCCGGCGCCATTTCGACACCGTGAACACGATCGCAACCACAGTAATGCTCAGTGAACTGGCGGCGAGGATACTGAACCCGGCAGCTTTCGCCGGGGACACCCTGTTGTTGTGTCTCGGAGGAGCGTCATGTGGAGTAGCTGGAATCACATATATAGGAGGATGTGAACCAGAAAGGACCGGAGGCTCTTCTGGTGCAGCTGTTGCTGGCACATGCTTTGGAGGAATTGTAGGAGGAGGAGGTGATGTGGATGGAACAGGCGGTGGTGGCGTCGCCGGAGTTGGAGAGAAGCCGGGGATCGGTGGTATGGTGAATTTGTTGCCATCTCTTCTGCACAGAATCAAGGAGATAAGTTTTGTCAGACAGATAGTGAATTCTACTTGTGGTAGACATGTGGAGGTAATTTTGGCAAAGTAAATGGTGGTTGTCTTACAGGAATTTGGGGATGGAGAGAAGCTTTTCTGGGATTGGTCCGGAGAACTGATTGTTCTCTACGTTCCTGCAAATGAGTAAGAATGAAGATTAATTAGGTGAGAAATGCAGAGCAACTGTTGAGACAGTTGCAACAGTTCTCAGTGCTAGTGTGCAGTATTTGTTTCAACGAAAGGAAACTAAAGACGTTCTGGTACAAATATGCTGAAGAAATTACAAATCTTTCAGGGGAAGATCTGCTAGCACATCAAGTGTCCCAGATAGCTGATTGTCCTGCACATGTCTGCAAGGTGCAAATACGCAGAAAATTCAGAAAACATACTTTTGCATAACCAGCCAAAAAGAGAAGCCCTGTATACTCACAATGTTGACAGTGAGCTTAGCTTTGCCATCGAATCTGGAAGTTCGCCGCTGAGACTATTTGAAGAAAGATTTCTGCAAGCGAGCTATTAAAAAGCAAGCATCAGTGGACTGAAGACTGAACACCACAGGATCTGTTGTTGATATTCAGAGTTCTGTCTCACAGTTGTGTAAGTGCAGGTGGTAAGCTCTGGGGTATAGGCCCCGCCGATTTGGTTGTTGCTCAGGTCTCTGTTGCGGTGGCGGCCGATCACAAGATGATCAAAGCAAAGAAAATATAATCTAGACTGAGTGGGGGAAAAAACAGAGACTTGAATGCTTACAGTACAGTGACGGCAGTGAGGTCTCCCAGTGTCTGGCTCAGCTTCCCTCCCAGGCCTGCACCTCGGAGCTCTCTGTCAGGTTGGCACTCATCAGTCACAGTCAGGACATGAACAAATTCAGCACTGATGAAAGATTTTCGTTCACTGAAGAGCATCGTCAGTGGAAAGAGTTACTGCATTACATCGCGGTTACATTCGGGCCATCGCACTGCACTCCTTGCCATGCTTCTTTGCAGGGGTCACCTCCTAAATCCGTCCAGCCATCGAGGTTCGGCAAGCCCAGCGCCGCATACAGGTCGTTGATGGCATCAACTGCATTGCCAAAAAAAAAAAAAAAAAAAAAAAAACCCGGCAGAAATTAGCTTCTACAGTTCTACACTTATATTCAATGAAAGATGGAGGCGAGCTCGAAGGTTCCTCTCACCGTCTTGCTGGTTCGTGTAGGTGTCGACGAAGGGGATGGGGAAGGGGAATGCGTGCAGCCCCAGCAAGAAGAAGGCGAGCCATAGCGTCACTCCCAAGTGTTCTCTGCTGCTGCGCATTGGGTGTGTGAATTCAGTCAGAACTTCAGAGCTCGAAGCTGCAGGAAGCGGACGGAGAAATTCAGGCGCAATGTGGCGGCAGAAACGCTAGCTGATGGTATATGTGTGCGCGAATCTTCTTACCCAACGCGAGCAGGAAGAGTGTCCAAGCGATGGCTGCTGAGGCTGAGATATGAGCTGGCCCAGACCAAGTTTTCCAAGCTTGTGGAGGAAACATGTCGCTGGCTACACGCCTACACTGACTGCCTTTGCAAGATTGTCTCGGCACTGGCGTGGACCAAGTGTATGATATGATCCGGATCAGAATATGAGGATGGTGATGAAGTGTAATGCAATCCAGTTATGCAGAGCCAGGGCAGGGAAGATCCGGCAGGTGAGCTGCCTGTTGACTGCTCGGCGTTGCAAGCAAACCCCCCTCGGAGACGAGAAAAAAAATCAGGAAGGGGCGAGTCGAGTTACGTTTTGCCGTAACGAATTAAGCCCAGCCCATGTGGTAGGATAAAATGGGCCCAGTTTAGTTGGTTTTGCAGCCTTACTGGGGATAAAATGGGCCCGGTTTAGTGGTTTTGCAGCCTTACTGGGAGTTTGCGTTTGCTGACAATGTTTTCAGATGTGGCGCAACTATTTGCCTCACTCTCTATCTAATCTAACGGTTAGTTAGCCAGCCTCAATGAAAATTTCATCACCAATTTTGCTGACTTGATAAGATAATTAAGAGAAAACTCACTTGGTACAACTACCTAATTTTCAATCTCACAGTGAAACCCGCTCATTGAGTTTGGGTCCAAAACTCAGAATCGTTGGTCACAGTTTTAAGTTTATTTTGAGAATATTATTAGCACATTCTTTCAGTGATAGGTAATAAGTCTCCTAGATATGCTTATAAAGACGTGCATGTATTTATAATTATAAGGATTAGTATCTGACCCTCTCATAGTAGTTCAATGTTCTTGAAAACTAATATGGTTCACTGAAACATTGCACGTAAGAGAATATAGTGGAGCACATGCCCCTCCCCCTTCCAGATTCTAGATTTAAATTTTATTTAGTAATGATACAATTAATTGAACCAACTGTATCTCTTTCTCCAACTTTCCAATTCACTCTCGTTCCTAACCAACTTTCATTCTCATTCTTTTATATGAACTCACGTTTCTAGACACAGAGCTGAGCTAGGGGAGTAAATCGTATTGTAAGATTATAAAGCGTTTTGATCTCGCTGGCGTCCCATAAAAATGTATAAAAAAATTACGAAGATGCATTATAAGAATGAGAATGAAAGTTGGTTAGGAACGAGAGTGAATTGGAAAGTTGGAGAAAGAGATACAGTTGGTTCAATTAATTGTATCATTACTAAATAAAATTACGAGATCTTCGCGCAGATCTTTTAAATTTTATTTAAATTACTAAATAAAAATTACGATGTACTAGATTAAATCATTATAAGAAATGTGTGCAGATCTCATAATTTTAGTAAAGGGGATGGCGATACCCAAAGTGTTTAACCCATTACCATCTCATATGAAAAAAGGAAAAAAAAGAAGGAAAGGAATTGTCAAATGTAGTAGCAGCTGGGTTACAACCTATAGCTGCTGGCTACTGGTCTCTTCAAAAAGACAATAGTACGGAGGGAGGACATATCCGAAAGTGTTTCACCCGGCATCATCTCATATATATAATAAAAAATTAAGAAGAAAAGAGACTTGCCATGTGCATTAGCAGTTGGGTTACAACATATATCTTTTTTTTTCGTGAATGGGTTAATGGTTACAGCCTTGTATCTGGCTACTCTCTGTTCAAAAAGCCAATGAGCACTGACTATGATGCGGAACGGAAATGGCCGATAACGATTTGAAAATAAGCGATCGAGTGGCAGCAGGTCGTGTCGACCCGAGTCTATCTACGCGTGTTTAGTTCCCGAAGAGATTTCGGTGAAAAGATTTCGGGTTTACATTTTACCAATTTAGGAGTAGTAAATGTAGACGAAAAGGGTGGAAAGTTATATGAATATGTTGGAAATCTCGAGATGAATCTAACGATGGTAATTAGAGGGTAATTAATCCATAATTAGCGGATGGTTACTGTAGCATCACTGTTGCAAAACATGGATTAAGTAGGCTCATTAAATTCGTCTCGCGATTTACAGCCTATCCATATAACTTTTCACCTTTTTCGTATACGTTTAATACTCTATGTATCTAAGATTCTCCTTTGATGTGATGGGTGAAAAGATTTCGGGTGGGAATCGAACATGGGCTACATCGCTCTCGCGCCATGCCGCCATCCAGGGTAGGTGCGCCGCGTGCTGTAGCTGTCTGCGTCTGAGCAGTGAGCAGAGCACGAGAGCAAGGTCTAACGTGGAGCCCCCATACCTGTTTTAAAGCCCGTCAACCAAATTCGTCTAATCACATCGCAAAACCAAATGCAACAACTCCTCTTGCCATGACACCCCAATTTGATGGCTAATGCCACAGATTTTTTCCCCACCTGAGTTCAATTGTGCTCCGATCACTTTCAAGCTTCAAAACGTTATGGAAAGGTAGGAGTACCTAAATACGAGAAGAAGAGCCCATGAACCTGGACGGAAATTGGAAGATCCATATTGACATATCCTCTGCCTGTACTCAATGAGCATATACTCAGTGTCTAGCAGTGAGTCGTGAGCGCCCATCCATTCTTGCCTTGTTGGTTCTTCTTTCCTTTAAGAGAAACACTGCACATTTGTTGTCGTGGTCATTCTTCTTTAATATGACAAAATAGATCTTGATAGATTTTTCATCGTGCTCCTCCAGCACCCCAATGCAAAGATGGGGATGCAAATTGCAAAAGTCCAAAGCCGCAGGACACATGAAGATAAGCTTCTTTAATCGCCCACGGATTAGTTAATCAGGTGGCCGCTTAACCCCATTCCGATCCAAACCCAATGCCTGACCGTCACATCCCCAACCCAGACCCAGCCATAATATTCCACGGATCCCCGCGCGGGCCTCGAATGGTGGCCCGCCAGCTGGCGCCACTTGCTGGTAAACAAGCTGGAAGCCGACGCTGACCTGCGGGCGTGATGGGGGGAGCGGTTGAATACTTGAGTTGGTTGGCAAGTGGGATTTGGGAAGCTGCGGCTCGACATTGCTGTGGGCGCGGTGGCGGATCGCGTTGCATGCGCTGCGGGGGTTGATCGGCTCGGGCATGGTGGTGGAGATGGAGATGGAGGCGGATATGGACGGCGTGCTCCGGCGCTTCGATCTCCGCCTCGACCGCGACGGCGGCCGCCGGAGCGATCCATGTGAGTGCGCTTCGCGGTGTTGCTCTTGTAGATCGATAGGTGTTCGAGAGAACGCCTGGCTGATCCTTGCGTGCGCGTGCAGGTGGGAGTGATCGGAGCAGGAGCGGCGGCAGCGGCAGCGGTGGAGGAGGAGGAGCGGAGGGGAAGGAGGGCGGTGGGGTGAAGGAGCGGATCGCGCGGGCTCTGAGGATCTACAAGGAGTCGGCGGCGGCTGGGGGAGGCGGAAGCGGCGTCGGCGGAGGCGGCGCGCTGGTGCAGGTGTGGGCGCCGGCGCGGGACGGGGGGCGGCGGGTGCTGGCGACGCGGGGGCAGCCGTTCGTGCTGGCGCCGCCGCAGTGCCACCGGCTGTTCCAGTACCGGACGGTGTCGCTGACGCACGCGTTCCCCGTCGGCGGCGCCGGCGCGCCTGGGGAGCGCGGCCTGCCTGGGCGGGTGTTCGACGCCGGCGCGCCCGAGTGGACCCCCAACGTGCAGTACTATGGCACGGGGAGTACGCGCGCATCAGCTACGCGCTCATATACGACATCCAGGCCGCGCTCGCGCTGCCCGTCCTCGAACCCGACACGGGGTCCTGCGTCGCCGTCGTCGAGCTCGTCACCACCTCGCCCACGCTCCGATTCGCCGACGAGGTCGACAAGCTCTCCAAGGCCCTCCAGGTTCAGCTACCTATCCTCTGCTCCAACTCTTAGATCTTCTGCACATCGATCTTGCTAGTTGCTGCTGCAACTGCAAGACGCAACACTATTTCATGAAATGTTCCAACCACCTCCAACTCCATTGAACAGCACAAACCTCTGGCAAAATTTGCTTTCAAGTTTCTGAAAAATTTGACATGCTTTCCAAACTTTTGTTCACCGTATATGCCAAATGCAATGCAGGAAGTGGCGTTGAGAGGTGCAGAGATCTGCCGCCCGGCACCTGAGGTGCGAATGCGATCACATGAAATTTACTCATTCGCTGTCACGAACTCACGATCATGCCATGTTTCATTTACTGATCCCATCTGATGCCATTTATCATGAGCCAGGTCTGCAACGACAAGGCTGCTGAGCTGGCAATGTCCGAAGTTTCAGACATCTTGAACACAGTTGGTGAAGCTCACAAGCTGCCATTAGCGCAGGCCTGGATGAGATGCAAGCGCTGCAGCACCAGCACTGAGCACGCCAACCTGACGGCATCCGGCACGCCGTTCTACCTCGCCGACGATGCTGACCAGAGCCTCCTCGGCTTCCGTGAGGCATGCGTCGAGCACCACCTGCGTCCCGGCCGGGGCGGGCTCGTCGAGGAGGCGGCAGTGGCGCGCGGGCCCCGCTTCTGTGCCGACGTCACCAAGTACTCCATGGACGCGTATCCGCTTGCGCACCACGCGCGCTTCTGGGGCCTCGGGGGCTGCCTCGCCTTGTCCGTGCAGTTGAGCCACGATGACGACGAGCCGTCCATGGATGCCGGCAGATGGGAAGCCTGCGTGCTGGAGTTCTTCCTCCCTTCGGAATGCAGAGATGGCGCGGCGCAGAAGGCGGTGGCGGATGCCGTCGCGGCCACGATCACGGAACACTTTGGCAATGGTCATCTGAAAGCGATCAGCATAAGTGCGTTGCAAGATTTGGCTTTTGAGATCGTTGCAGATGAGTGTGTGCTTTGGCCTGATCGTGTGACCATGGCTGATGCACTTGAGCTTCAGCTGAATGATCATGGAGGAGACGAGATAGATTCAGATGAGGAGGGTCTACATCTGACAGCAGCCATGGGTACTGCTGACATTGAAGCACCCGAGATGAACAATGCTGATCAAAATGGAGGCGAGGATCCAAGATCACAAGTTGGTGAGACAAAAAAGAAGACGAAAAGAAAGAACGAAAAAACTGTCAGTTTGGAGGTACTGCAAGCGGTATTTCTCAGGAAGCCTGAAAGATGCAGCGAGGAGCCTTGGCGGTAAGGCAATTTTGTCTCAAGAACAACCATGAATTCCTCGACTATTTAAGCGCAAATACTCATTGTTGATTGTCCTGAACATTAACATGAACGATTTTCATGACTGAATGTTGGATCATGAGCCAAGTACTCAGGTAACATGTCTCTGTTCTTATGCAGTTTGTCCGACAACGATGAAGCGCATCTGCAGGCAGAACGGCATCTCCAGATGGCCATTCCGCAAGATCGCCAAGGCGAACCGCTCCCTCGACAAGATCAAACACGTCTTCGATTCGGTGCCAGGCTCATCAAATCCCATGGCCACTTCTACTCCTGCCACCGCCACTGCCGCTTCTCAGCAAGCTCCAGCTGCAGCTACTGCTCGCGGTGACCATGCCCTGCCATGCCTATCAAGTGCTTTGGGAATGGCCTCCTCCCAAGGCTCATGCCACGCGCCTCCTCCTCCCAGGGACGCCGCATTGCGCTCGACTTTGCATGGCGTGGACGCCGGCGTGGTGACTGTCAAGGCCAACTACAGCGGTGACATCATCAGGTTCAGGGTGCCGCGCTCTGCAGGCGTAGCAACGGTGAAGGGGGAGGTGGCCAAGAGGCTGGCGCTTGAGGCCGGCGAGTTTGACGTCAAGTACCTGGACGATGACAACGAGTGGGTGCTCTTGTCCTGCGACAGCAGACTTCCAAGAGTGCCTTGAGGTCGTTCCAGCTCTATCAGGAGCATCGTCGTCGTCTGGCTTAACATCGGCTCAGCCGGTAGTCAGGCTAATGGTTCAGGAGGTACCAGAAATCCATGGGAGCTCCTGTGGCAGCTCAGATTAGTCACAGAAAATACAGCATTGGCCCTTGGGGCTTAACCAATGTTCCTTACAAGCATTTGTAGAGCTTTCACTGGTCAGTGTCACTACTGGACCTCACAAAAATTCAAGCCAATAGTTGGAGCATGTTACACTATCGTAGTTGTTCAGATGGTCTAGAGACCCAAGGCACAAAAATATGTAGTCAATGTGTTTCTAGTCGTATGTGTAATGTGTTACAGTAAAGAACAAACTTTTTTTTTGAAACGAACCAGGCAAGAAAGCTGCCGATTATATTAAAAGAAGAATCAACGCCCAGACTGGACAACACAACAACCCACAACACCAACCCCACCGGCCGCTTGGATTGGGACATCAACACGGCACCACAACTCTACTCGAACTCGACTCAACAACATCCGGTCGGATTGGGACGTCAACCCGGCTGCCTAACTCAACTCAACTCCACCGCGGCATTTCACAAACACTGATTAAGGCAACCGCGGCACGGTTTTAGATATGCTAGAAGGGGAGGAAAAATATGCTACTCCACAACAGAATATTCATGTGACAGTCTCCAGTCCCCATCAACCAAGAAGTTGATCTCATACCTTCAGCTGGCACACAATCAGTCAGTCAGTTTACTTACATGAAGACACACGAGTTTACTAACGTGAAGAAATGATGGACTTATCAGCATGAAAACACACTAAAGAACACTCCGTGGACATTGCCTCACCCTGGGCCATCCATAATTTGCAAATTCTGATGTGGAGAACAGAAGAAAAGAGACAATGGGGACAATATTAGGCACATGACAATGTAATGTGAGTGAAAGGGCCTCTAGCCTAGTGGTTAGAGCACTTGAGTAGCATCCAGCAGACCCAAGTTCGACTCCCCGTGGGAGCGAATTAATAGGGTCTGAAATAAAAAAATATGCGAAAAAAGGTTAGGGCTTCCCTTGCCGACTTCGGTAAAAAATGTGGATTTGAAAAAAAAAATCTAGATATTGCTGTGAGATATGTTTACCCTCAGGTCCTCACTCCTCAGCCATTCCAACGAGTTTGGACTCCGAAAAATGCTTACCTCTAGAGTTTGACCTGTACTGTGTTTAGATGGGTGGAACACTTTTTATAAAAATGTCACATCAAGATTTGGCAGGACTGATGGTATTCTTCGAACAGCTGAAGCTCTGTTCATTTGGCAGGACTGTGCTGAAAAGTCTATTGATTTTGACTGATTCTGGGCTGATTCAATAGTGTTCTGTGAAGGAAATAATCTGAAGGGCTGGGCGGGCAATACTAGTTTGCGCTCGCCCGCAGGGGGGCGCCGTGCGCTCGCACTAGCTGACAAAACCGACAGCCCCCCGCATAGGTTCTCCTATATAGAAAAAAAGCGTACAAAATTCTTCAAAAAATTTTGTAGCAAAATTTTATCAATAAACTTTTGCTTGTTTGCTTGTGACAAAATTCTTCAGTGTCAAAAAATTTGTAACAAAATTTTGTCACACAAACATTTGCTTGCTAGTGACAAAATTCTCCAGCGTCAAATTTTTGTCAGCAAACTTTTGCTTGTTTGCGTGTGACAAAATTCTCCAGGACCAAAATTTTTTAACAAAATTTTTGTAACAAAATTTTGTCGACAAACTTTTTTAACGAAATTTTGTCGACAGACTTTTGCTTGAGTACCAAAATTTTTGCAACAAAAATTTGTCAACAAACATACATACAAACTTAGGAGAGGATGATGGCACTTGGAAGCAAGCGCACGGTGGCTCGAGGCGCTGATCAGCGGTGGTCATCCCGTCCGTGTGGGGTCCACCATGTGTGGTGGGGAGGCGTGCAGCACCGAGCGTGCGTTGCCTCCCGTGCGAGCGGATGTAAAATTAGGATCGCGGGGCTGGGGTTACGAGGCAAGCGAACGAAGCGGTCAGCATCTGCTTACACTAGAATTAGATCACCATTGACTCATTGACTCATTGACCGAGACTGACTCGGTGTGCCGTGGCCCTTATTGGGCCGTGGCCCGTGGCTCCATGTTCTCCACTTCCGGCCGCAAACCACCGCACTCGCCTCTGATCCGGATCTGCGCGCGAAGGGCACCTCCACCAGCTCCGGCGCAGGCGCTGCAGAAACCTGTCCCAAGCACGGAGGGGGTACACCGGACACGCCATCCGCGGCGAGTCGTTTCCCCGGTGTCTCCCTCGGCTCAGGAGTCAGGAGTTGGTTCCATGTCTCTCCCCTGACCAGCGCACTCCATAGCTAGCTCCCCCATTGTCTTTCCTTCTTTCTGCCCAGTCGATAATTAACTAGTCAATTTCAATTGAGTCCACAGGGGTGCTTACAATATGATCCTCCATAAGAAGGGTGAAGAGCTGTACTCCGTGGTGGAGACCACCATGACCTCGGAAGTGCAGAGCCTCTGCAGGCCTCTGGACGCTGCTCCGGCAGACGGCGCGGCGTTCTTGCAGGAGCTGCTGGCCAAGTGGAACCAGCACATCAAAGCTGTCAATATGATCCGCGATATGTTGATGTACATGGATCGGACATATGTGTTCACCAATCATAAGACGCCCATCAAAGAGCTAGGACTCCGTCTTTGGCGCGAACACATGATCCACTCTGACAAGATCCGGGAGAGGCTCGTCGAGGCGGTGAAGCAGCAAAGAGGAGGGGAGGATGAACTTATAGCTGGTGTAAACAAGATGCTGGAGGAGCTTGGGGAGGACGTTCCGGGTCTTTTCTTTCCAGACGGTGAGCTGCATGATGCAGCAGGCCCATAGGCGGGCAGGATATGCCAAATGCAATGCCGATTAATAATCAACATCATCGACCATTGGTATTGTTTCTTAGGTTGTACCTTATGTTCATCGAGCAATCCACTATACTGTATTCCATCGCTGGAGATGACCAGAGGAAGGAGAGTCTTTTACCCCTATGCCATTAAGAAAGTTGGTGCTTACCTGTGTGCCACAAAAAAGTTTGGAGACACTTGTATGCCATGAGCTCAACTTTAGTTTACCCGTGTGCCATTCCGTCCACCTTCTGTTAGAAATTAGCTCTGACAGTGGGACCCACATATAGGAAATGACCTCTCTGCCCTTGTCTTTTATCTCTCTATGGCAAATGGCCCGTCATCCCTTCTCCAGCCCATCTCAAATCAATTCCTCGCCGGCCACCAGCCAGCTCGCCAATATCCGCCGGAATCGCCGCCATTCGGCAGCCGTTGTCCGCCACCATTCGGAGCTCGCCTCTCGCCGTCCATGGCACACCTCCCCCGCCGGCCATGGAGGGCAGGGCGCGGTCGATCTCGCCGCCGCCGCCATGGAGGGCAGGGCGCGGTCGAGCTCGCCACTCGCCGGGCACCGCGGCCGAGCTCGCCCCCCGCCGGCCATGGAGGGCACGCGCGGCCGAGCTCGCCCCGCGCCGGCCATGGAGGGCAGGGCGCAGCCGAGCTCGCCCCCCGCCGGCCATGGAGGGCACGCGCGGCCGAGCGCGCCCCCTGCCGGCCATGGAGGGCACGGCGCGGCCGAGCTCGCCCCGCGCCGGCCATGGAGGGCAAGGCGCGGTAGAGCTCGCCCCTCCCCCACCGACGGCGCACGGCCAGCTCGCAAGCGCGGGGGGTGGAGGGCGGTGGGAGATGGAGGGAGGAGGGAGAGTGGCGAGGGGAAGGAAGAGGAGGGAGAGAGGTTAGGGATGACAGGTGGGTCCCGCAGTGTAGAAGGGCAAAATAGTCTATTCCCATCTCCGTTAGCCTCAGTTACCCCTCCATCCGTCCAAAATGGCACACGGGTAAACGAAAGTTAAGCTCATGGCACACAGGTGTCTCGAAACTTTTTCATGGCACACAGGTAAGCGACAATTTTCTTAATGGCATAGGGGTAAAAGACTCGAGGAACGATGCCGGCCGCTACAATTTCGTCGACTTATTTTCTGGAATTCTAAACTTACCGTCGCCCGTTCCGTGCGGTCGATTCCACAGGCCCCGCGCTCTCACTTTTCCACCCCACGTGGTGGGACCCGCTGCCAGCCTTTTCATTCACACCTCGCTATAGATGGCCATGCAGCCCGCAGCCCGTTGGCCCGCCCGAAGCACGGTCAATTTGGCCCGGCCCAAGCATGGCACGGCCCGTCCTCCTTAGTGCTCGGGCTGGCCCGGCCCGATAGCCGTGCCCCGGCGTGGGCCGTCACCCCAGCCCGTGGGCTGGCACGGCCCGGCACGGAGTTAGTAGGCCGGCCCGGGTAGCGGCCCGAATAATTGCAGCCCACATATAAAATAGTCTCTCTAACCCTAAATCCCCATCAGGCCAACACCCCTTCGTCACCCTTCAGCTTCACCGATCCCCTCCCTTCTTTCCAGGCGTCCAACGCCGGCGCCGCTCCTCCCCGCCGACGTCGCCCGCCGCGCCCCTCTCCTCCCTCCAGCGCCGCCGCCTACTGCCCCTCTCCTCCCTCCAGCGCGCGCCGCCTCCTGCCCCTCTCCTTCCTCCGGCTGTGCTGCTACAGTCCCGTCCCCGTCCCCTGGATCCATGGTCGCCTCCGCCACCGGAGCCGCCGACCCACCGTCGCCTAGCGCAACGCCCCTTTCCTCCGCCTCCGCCTCCTCCTCCCCAGCGCCAGCGCGCGCCTCTTTCCTGGCGCCGCCACTCTCCCTACCCCGGTGGCTGCCTTCCTCTTCTCCTAGATCTGCGGCGACCGGCGAGGGCGCGGGACCGGCCACGGCGAGGTAGGTGCGCAGCGGCGCAGGGCCGGCCACGGGGAGCCGCCGGGGGCAGGAGCAGGAGGAGGCAGCGGCGCGGGGCTGGCCGCAGGGGAGGGAGGCGGCGGTGGATACAGGGAGAGGAAGGAGGAGGCGGCGGCGCGGGCTATGGGCGGCGCGGGCTATGCTGTAGTGCCAGGCTAACTCGGGCTAGCCTGGCCCGAAACGGCACGACGGGCCCGGGCTTGGGCCGTCACCCCAGCCCGTGGGCGCGCCCGGCACGGCCCGTGAAAGTGCGGGCCCGTGCCAGGGCCGGGCCGGGCGGCCCGAATGGCCATCTATACACCTCGCTTTCCTGTTCTTCCTACGGGTCCACTCCTCTCCCATGGATCCGGCGGAGGGGGCGAGGCGGCGGCGCCTAGCTCCGTGTCATGAACGCCGCCGAGCTCCGTGCGCGCCACCGGATGGACACACGACGGTGGCCACAGTCGAGCTCCGCCGTCACCACGAGGACGTGAGGCGGCGACAGCCGAGCTCCGCCCCTGCCGGGAGGGCGCGAGACGAAGATCCGCCCCCGGCGGGAGCAGGCGAGTTGGTGGTGGCCGACGGCCAGCCGGGGACACAACGCCCGCGGAGCGTCGACGACCGTCCAGGTTTGTCATTTTTTAATTTTTTGTTTAAAAACATGTTCTGATTTTTTAAATCTTTCTTCTCCATTCTTCGTGAACTTTTTTGAAAAACTTTTGTGTGGAAAGTTTTGCTCTTCCATTTCGTTGAAAACTTTTCTAAATGTTTTTGCAAACTTTTAGAGAATTTGTTCTCCAATTGTTTGAAACTTTTTTGTAACAAAAAGTTTGCAAAAACTTTTTTGAATTGTTTTTCTTTTTTGTAAAAATGTTTTCTGAAAAGTTTTTCATTTTTTTCTGAAAAGTTTTCCATTTTGCTATAACAACTTTTTTAAAAAAAACTACTATAAAAGGAAAGAGCGGACCGATGAAACTTTCTAAAACATGTTTATTTGAAATCGCCAGGATGGAAGCCTCCGTCCGGGCGACCGTAAACTAGCCACGCCCCTTATTTTCCATGCACTTTCTTTGGTATAAGAGGGTGTGAGTGTGAGGCATGACGAATTGACGAAGCTTAATGTTAACCATAGATGTTTGTGGGCTTTGGTTGCCTCAATAAGCAGAAGAATATATTCTTAGTGAAAAAAAATCTTCAGAGAGATATGTCCTGATGCTATTCTCCGAACATCTTCAGCATCTAGTGCAGTATCGTTTCCACGAGCAAACCACACAGCCTCCTCCGATCTGGATCTGCACGCGAAGGGGGAGGGCACCTCCATCCACCAGCTCAGCCGCCGGCGCTGCGGACGGCGCCAACTCGCACGCCGGCGGCTTCCTCATGGCAGGGCACGGAGGGGGCCACAGGCACTGTACACGTCGTCCGCGGCGAGCCGTTTCCCCGGCGTCTCACTCGGCTCCGGAGTTGGCTCCATGTCTTCCCTGATCAGCGCACAAGTGAGAAGTGTGGGTCTACAAATCCAGATCTTCTTCTCAGTCCCAACACCTACTGTGCAAGCTGAGTCTGCACTAAGCACTAACCACACAGCCTCCGCCGGCTCCCGGTCCTTTGGCGGCGGATCTTGCCTTCGTCACCACCACGAGGGGTTCCCCTGCTCCGGGTAGCCTTGACGGCCTGGTCGCGGAGTTTTGTGCCTCGGTTACGCGGGAGATGGAACCGCATGTTCTTTCAGCCAAGCCCCGGGTCCGTCGTGCGAAGATTCCAGCGCCGGGGACTGTCCTTCGCCGCAGCAGTCACATTGCAGCCCTATCCCACAACCGAGGCACTAAACCAGTTACGGTAGCGCATAACATCATCATGCGACGATTGGGCTTGGTACAGCAGAACCAGGCGCCGGACACCACGTCGTTCCTTGAGTACACACGCCTCTTCGCGGACGGGCTTTCGGATGAGCACTGTCTGGCCATCCGGGAGCTGTTTGGGCACATGGTTGATGGGTCGGGTCAGTCGTGTATCCTTGAGGATGAGGAGCTCTTGGAGGCAGCTAGGGAGCTGTTCCCGGAGGATGTGCCTGATGGTGGACAGGATCAGTAGTTTAGCTTCTTTTATTTTGGTCGTCTTTATGTTGTTCCCAATGAATGAAAACATTGCGAATTGGAATGTGCGGGGCTTGAACCGCCGGTCGCGTCGTAGTGCTATCAATGAACTAGTTAGGTCGGAGAAGGTTTCCTTGCTGTGCCTACATGAAACAAAATTGGATGATGTAAACAACTCCCTTATGATGGAAATGTTAGGTATCGATTTTGACTACTTTGCTCTTCCTGCCGTGCACACTTGTGGAGGTATTCTGATCGCTTGGAATAAATACGTTTGGGATGTTTCACAACCGAGGAGAGGGAACCATTCCCTTTCTGTTAAGGTCGCACTCCGAGCCGCGCCCGATCATACTTGGTGGCTTACTATGGTGTATGGGCCACAGGATGACGAACACAAGGTCGCGTTCCTTCAGGAACTACGTGACACAAGGGCATCGCTTGTTGGGCCGTGGCTACTTTGCGGGGACTTCAACCTTATATACCAAGCTATAGACAAAAACAATGACCGGCTTTCTCGCCGCATGATGGGAAGGTTTCGGCGGTTCTTGAATGACTTGGAGCTCAAGGAGCTCCACCTCAATGGTCGCCTATTCACATGGAGCAATGAGAGATTGCATCCAACTCTGGAACGTATTGATCGTTGCTTTTCTTCGGTCGATTGGGAGAATCTTTTTCCGAAATGTGCCCTGGGGGCTCTTGCTACCCGCTGCTCGGATCATGCCTCACTCCTTTTGCAACTCGATGATGGTTTCCATCCGAAGCGACGCTTCCGGTTTGAGGCGATTTGGGCTAAATTTGAAGGCCTTCTGGAAGCGGTCGAGGAGGTTTGGACGGGGCCTAGGCCGCAGCTGGATCCGCTTGCCAATATCGACTGGTTGCTGCGACAAACTGCAAAGAACCTAAAGAGATGGAGTGCCAAGGCGGTCGGCTCCATTCGGTCGCAGATTCAGATCGCTAAGGAGATCATCTTTCGCCTCGAGGCGGCTCAGGATCGACGGTCGCTCTCACAAGCTG
Organism: Urochloa ruziziensis; assembly: GCA_015476505.1. Classification (NCBI taxonomy): domain Eukaryota; kingdom Viridiplantae; phylum Streptophyta; class Magnoliopsida; order Poales; family Poaceae; genus Urochloa; species Urochloa ruziziensis. The sequence goes on along the minus strand of CM027123.1, from coordinate 49,982,379 downwards.
AGATCTCTCTACGGAAATTTTTTTCTGAAAAGTTTTCCATTTTGCTATAACAACTTTTTTTAAAAAATACTATAAAAGGAAAGAGCGGACCGATGAAACTTTCTAAAACAGGGTTGTCTGAAATCGTCAGGATGGAAGCCTCCGTCCGGGCGACCGTAAACTAGTCACGCCCCTTATTTTTCATGCACTTTCTTTGGTATGAGAGGGTGTGAGTGTGAGGCATGACGAATTGACGAAGCTTAATGTTAACTATAGATGTTTGTGGGCTTTGGTTGCCTCAATAAGCAGAAGAATATATTCTTAGGGAAAAAAAATCTTCAGAGAGATATGTCCTGATGCTATTCTCCGAACATCTTCAGCATCTAGTGCAGTATCGTTTCCACGAGCAAACCACACAGCCTCCTCCGATCTGGATCTGCACGCGAAGGGGGAGGGCACCTCCATCCACCAGCTCAGCCGCCGGCGCTGCGGACGGCGCCAACTCGCACGCCGGCGGCTTCCTCATGGCAGGGCACGGAGGGGGCCACAGGCACTGTACACGTCGTCCGCGGCGAGCCGTTTCCCCGGCGTCTCACTCGGCTCCGGAGTTGGCTCCATGTCTTCCCTGATCAGCGCACAAGTGAGAAGTGTGGGTCTACAAATCCAGATCTTCTTCTCAGTCCCAACACCTACTGTGCAAGCTGAGTCTGCACTAAGCACATCCTTATTTCAATGCTCGTTGTTATGCCTCATAATTTTCTGTGTATTTCTGCAAGCATCTCCCCAGCAATCCAAGTATCTAACTACTTTAGTTTCAGTGTTGATCATGTTTTTTGGTAAATCAACTTGGTGGATTCATTAATTCTATGGTAGCTTGGATTTAGCCGAGAAATCTAGTTACTGCTTTGATGGTTTCAAATTCTGCCCACACTGCTTAAGATTTATTCCAGATAGAATATCCAGACGGTCCATGAGTCAGCACTGGAGGGCTTCTTCCCAACATTAACCCTCGCCTCCTCGCCATACTATCAGTCTATCACTACCATATATGAAACCTGGAAACCTGCTAATGATATGATATTGGTCTTTCTGTTCTTCCACCACGTGTCACTCGGTCCTCATCTACTGTCATGCGGCCAAATTGTTTCTCAACTGTTTCCGAGAGTTCAGTAGGTAAAGTAATCAATTTAGTAGTTCCAGGTGCTTTTGCTCCAGCAAAATCTCATTGTAGAAAATGGACCTTTTGTGTACTTAAATTTGGATGCAAGATTCAGTTCTCACATCTCACTATCCAGAATGCGCTTTGCATGATATTACATGCCCTCTCCCCCCTTGATGGGTTCAGAAATGGTCTGTCGCCAGACTGCAGGCAAATCTGATGTCTTTTCCATGCTGACCATCAGTTTCCTGCAATCCTAGTTATTTATGCTGTCAAATAATTGGGGAGGACTACAAATGGCATGAACAATGAGCAATGAAATCAGTGTCGAGTTTGGAACTGATATGCTGGCTCTGTTTCATATACATATCCAGTTTATTAAGAACCCGTATTTCACAATTTTGCCCATTGATTGACGTTTCAAAGTATTTTTGTTTGCAAAACAAAAGAGTGATTCTGTTATGTAAATATGTCTTTCAATCTTAGTGATTGCAGAGTTGATTTGGTGACCTCATAAATAATGCACTTGCTCTTGTTTCAACTTTCAAGGGTCCTGCAGTGTGTAACTGTAAATGGATTCCCAAGCTAGCACAGCAAAACGCGACCTGGAGTGCATGCTTTTTGATGAAAGCATGGAGGCGAAGGCCCTGCCATTATCACTTCTGAAGTGCATCACAAATGATTTCTCTGATAACCTCGAAATTGGACGTGGTGGGTCCGCTGTGGTCTATAAGGTCCAGACTCTCAGTTTTCCCAGTGTCTTAGTTACAGTTGCTCTGAAAAGTTAATGTTGACAAAGGTATGTTGCTCCTGCAAGGGACTGCTTGAGAATGGGGAAGTTGCTGTGAAGAAGCTGTCTCAAACGTCTCATATTGATGACATGAAATTCCATGTAGAGGTTGACTGTCTGATGAAGGCCAAGCACAAAAACATAGTACGATTTCTTGGATATTGCTCTGACACACAAGGGCAAATTGAAAAGCACAATGGAAAGTCTGTCATGGCAGAGGTACGCCAAAGGTTGCTTTGCTTTGAGTATCACCTTAATGGAAGTCTTTATGAATACATCAAAGGTATGATCACGTGGCCTGTAACTTTGCTTTCCACAATTCCACTTTTATTTTTTACTTAAGATTATTTGGTTTTAATATCGTTTTGCATTTAAAAATCAATGACAGTAAACCTATATTTTCCACTCCCTTTGCAGATGCATCTCTCGAATGGGGAAAGTGTTATCAAATAATAAAGGGAGTTTGCGAGGGTTTGCAGTATCTCCACAAGGAACGAATTGTTCACTTAGATTTGAAACCTGCTAATATACTGCTAGACAATGATATGGTGCCGAAAATTACAGACTTTGGTATCTCAAGATGCTTTGATGAAAAGCAAACCCATCTTGTTACTTCAAAAATTGTAGGAACAGCGTAAGCTGCTTACTCTTGTGTGTGTGTGTGTGTGTGGGGGGGGGGGGGGGGGGGGGTTGTCAACATTTTTTTTGTCTTGTTTGAATTAACTGCATTCCTTTTTTTTATACAGGGGATATCTCGCACCAGAATTCTTTTATGGAAAACTCTCATTCAAGTCAGACATATTTAGTCTTGGTGTTATCATCATAGAGATACTGACATCAAAGAAGGACTATCCCGATGTTAAGGATGTAAGAAGACTTCATGTTTCAAGATATACGCTGGATGCTCTTTGCTCACCCACTTTTGCATAATATTTTTAAAAGAAAACTCATTCTTTGGTCGAGTTTTTTTTTTACTTGAGACATTAAATATTTCATTACCGAAAGCACATCAAGTGGGCATCGAAAACCCATCTCTGCTTATCATGATTGTCTGCAAAAGCATAAATTTACCCACTTATCATCATGATTGTCTGCAAAAGCATCGAAAACATTTTGGCCTGAGTAGAAGTACATGGAGTACATAAATTTAAAAGGCATTAAAATAAACACCGCCGCACATGCCATTATTTTTGCAGAAATAACCCATCTCTGCTTCTACCAGTTCTGGTTGCTTAAAAGACATCAAAACATAATTGACATGGTGTGTTAGAATGTTAGTGTTGCATTTCAATTTTGAGATCTTTTTGTTAGTTTGATTTCGTAGTTGATGAGGTTTGTGAATTTCATCAAACATATAGTTTGTATACAGTGGCGTAGGCAGGATTTCCACCGTGGGTATTCATTGTGAAAAGGCAGCAAGATTCCTTGGTTGAACTAGTGAGTGATAAGCATAAAATCCATATAAGAACACTGGAAGCAGGCATGTAGTAAAGGTTTTCTCTAAAACTATGGGTATTCACGTGAATACCAAAGAATACCCCTGGCTACGCCTTTGTTTGTATATATACATATTGATTTTCCAGTTAATTTGGAACATGATCTGATTCGTAACTCATAGCTCATTACTGCAATTTTGTAGGTGCTTGAACGTTGGAGGCATAAGGTGGAGCAATCACAGAAAGAACAACAATTGGAACAAATAAGAGTGTGCACTAAGTTGGGTCAAAGATGCTTGGACTATGATCCAGCAAAGAGGCCATCCATAAATAGTGTAATCAATGTTCTCGAACAAACAGAAATTAAGAAGCTGCGCATTGAAACTGGCGCGAGCAGTTCAACAGCACTGCAGGCAAGTTTAGTCGCGGTAGAAAAAACTTCCATTGATAATTTTAGGATGGAGGCAGACCCCAAAACCGTCGCCACAACATTTAAGATGGTGACACAGGCCATCTGTGAATTTTACGCTCAAGGCAGGACAAATGTTTCACTTGAGGACTTGCACAGGTTAATCACCACTCTATCTCCATTCTCTCTTTCCTTATCTCTGCCCAGTTGATAATTGGTAAATTTCAATTGAGTCAACAGAGGTGCTTACAATATGGTCCTTTATAAGAAGGTTGAAGAGCTGTACTCGGTGATGGAGGACGCCATGGCCTTGGAAGTGCAGATCCTTTGTAGTCCTCTGGACGCCGCTCCGGTGGACAGCACAGCATTCTTGCAGCGGCTGCTGGCCATGTGGAAACATCACATCAGGGCCGTCAATTTCATCCGCCAGTACATATCAATGTACATTGAACGTACATTCATTCCCACCAATCATAAGACGCCAATCTACGAGATAGGGCTCCGCCTGTGGCGTGACAACATAGCCCGCTCCGACAAGATCCGGCCGAGGCTCATTGAGGCGGTGAAGCGGCGAAGAGGAGGCGAGGACGAACTGGTAGCTGGGGTAAACGAGATGCTGACGGAGCTTGGCGCTGAAGTTATGAATGTTCCCTGTCTTTGCTTTCGAGACGGTGCAGGAAAGCTGCATGCAGCAGGTCCATAGGCAGGACATTAATTTGAAATGTGATGTGTCTTGCAGTCAGCGTTGTTTTATTTTTGTCCTTTTCTCTTACTTTTTTTATCAAATTTGTAGAAATTTGTACCAATATGTACATAATTGAGAATTGGATTCATTAAGGCCTCCATAAAAATGTCTTGGTGGTGTATTTATTGAGCTTTGTAGATGTTTATATATATTTTATATAAACTTTATTAAATTAAATAAGTTTGACTTAAGAAAAAAAAGGAACTAGGTGCACCTCAAAAAGAAAAAAAGAAAAAAACGGCATATATTTTGAAACTGATGAGGGGACCATCATTAACTTCGATGAACAATAGTATTGTTTTAAAATTGCAGTACCTCATACTCCTTATGTTCATCAAGCACAGTCCATTATACTCTGATGGTGAAAAAAAAAACAGTTTCACAACTCAAAGCCAAGTTCAGTGCCGCCCAAACATTACCCTGGATCCGCCACATGAACTGTGGCCTCATGAGCAAACGATGTAAATCATACTGCACATATGGCTCTACCCATGGATGCCAGTATACCACGTCTCCCATACTGATGAGAATCCTTGTTACTTTGTAGCGCTCAAGGTAACATCCAATACACATCACCACTAGATATGAAAGGAAAATGTCAAATATACACAAGGAACCTTAGACCTACCGAATTTGCTACTTCATTTTTTCTCCTTGCTGTATTCACACTAAAAGAGAAAATGGCATACAATCTAGGAACGTTGCTGGACAAAGAACAAAGGGAGATACAAAACGATCGAACAAATGAGACGTTGGGATGACTCGTCGTCGTGCCTCTAGCGGGTTTCAGCGCTGAGTCCGCAGGCCGCACGGGACGGGTAGTTAGGGCGACGGGCGGGTTAGGGTAGTGTAGGTATTATACATACCTACGGATTATATTAGTATATATAACCGGGTAAATAAAAGAGGGTAAACCACCATTGCTACCAATCGTTCTCGTCCCCCTTCGAAGCCTCGACACGTCTCACCACGGCGGCGGCGGCTCTCCCGGTGGACATCGTCCCTGTCCTCGCCCATCGTGCACCTGCAGAAGGAGCACGATCCCTTTCACGTAGGTTCTCAAGGATTGGAGCTAGGAACCGGCAACGAGCTCACGGGTTACTCTTCTGCCCTAATCGCGTTCTGATCTGTGTAATGCATGGCTTCATCGTCTTCTTTGGGGGCAGGGCATGACGTAAAAGCGTTAATCTGTTCTTCACTTGGATAGTTAAGATTTGTTAGGAAAGCATCAAATTAACGTATTGCTTCATCTTTGCGATTGCTGAAAAAGAAAACTCGTTGTAACTTGTACGTTCTGGTCGCTTAGAAGACATAAAAAATATAATTCAGATGGAGTTAAAACCTTGGGGTTGCACTTTAATTTTAAGAAATCTCTTTGCTAGTTTGATTTCGTAGGTCGTGAGGTTTGCGAGTTCCATCAAACATGCATATAGTCTGCAAATTTATGCAATGATTTCCAGCTTAGAACATGATCCTATTCTTACTCTTCTCTATCAATGAAATTAGCACAATCTCGTGCCGGTTCGTTCAAAAAAAAATGATCCTATTCTTAACTCATAACTCATGATTGTGATTTTGTAGGTACAGGAGGCATACGGTGGAGAAATCACAGGAAGACCAACAGTTGGAGCACTGATGCGGTCACACATGGAATGCAAAAATAAGTCCAATAGTTCAACAATGCCGCAGGCAAGCTCACCGGTGGAATACAAGTCCACTAGGAAGGGCAATTCGAAGGTAGAGCGTTTCAAGCACAACAAGCTCATAAAAGACCCCGAATTCGTCGCCAGAGTATGCAAGGCGGTGACGCAGGCCATCTGTGAATTATACGCTCTAGGCAGTACAAAAATGTCACTTGAGGACTTGTACAGGTGATGAATCACCTCTCTCCAATCCCCTCTTTTCTTCCGTCTTCCCAGATGATAATTGATAAATTTCTTTTGAGTCGACAGGGATGTTTACGATGTGGTCCTCCATAAGAAGGGTGATGAGCTGTACACAACGATGGAGATCACCATGACCTCGGAAGTGCAAAGCCTCTGCAGTCTTTTGGATGCCGCTCCGGAAGATGATGCCTTATTTTTGCAGGAGCTACTGGCCAAGTGGAATTGCCACGTCAGAGCCGTCAAGATGACCCGCAACATATTGCTGTACTTGGATCGGACATTCGTTCCTACCATGCGTAGGACGTCCATCCACGAGCTAGGGCTCCACCTGTGGCGCAACAACATGGCTCGCTCCAACAAGATCTGTCCAAGGCTCATCCAGGCGGTGAGGAGGCAAAGAGGAGGTGAGGAAGAACTGGTAGATGGTGTAAACAAGATGTTGACGGAGCTTGGCGTTGAACTTATGGATGTTCAACATCTTTGCTTTCGGGACGGTGGAGGAAAGCTACATGTAGCAGGCCCATAGGCAGGATATTTTCTCTCCAAAAATCAAGATTATCTTCATGCTCCTGGTGGCTTGCATGTCACAAAACATTGTGTTTTATGAGATAACTGCGTGGTAGTGAAATATTACAGATGAAAGAAAATATGGGGATACACTTCGCCATTGTTAGATCTGCTGAATTACTAAAATGCTATAAGAGAAAATTTTGCCACTCCACGACAATAATATTATTATGCGTCATTCCCTCGCCAACGATGTAAGCGCTGGGATTTTGGGATTTTGTTATGAATGAATTGTTGTTTTGCCCGATTTAAGCTTTATTGTTCTCAATGGACCTATCTATGTTATGTTGATGATGAAATGCTCTATTATGTTGATGATGAAGTACTTAGTCTAAATTCATTTCAAGTCAACGTTGAACTGTTTAGGCTTAGTTTTGTTATCGGAATGTAAATATTGAACTGCATGAACTGAATGTCTATATTGAACTGCTTGCATTGATGCATGAACTAAATGTCCAAATTATGATGAGATTATGAGAGTATATGTTGTTATGAAGGAGTACATACATGTACGCATTCTGTTGTATGTGCAGGATCATTCATAACAATGCACATCCAGTACTCATCAATCTGATGGATCAAACATTCAAACTACCAAAGCTGATGATCAATTGGTTAACCGCCAACTTAGATGCATTGATAGTAGGTGCTAAATTACACAGGTAGTTAAAGGTTGAACAAATGCAATGGTCTAATTAAACACCGGTAGGACTCGTGTTAGTAGGAACAAAAATGTACCGGCACTTAACAAACACTGAGAGACTTAGTAAGCCATACATATGGCTCTTAACGAATACTGATTAGAATAAAGATATATCCTAACCGGTGCTAAAGACTGACACATTTAGTAAATTGTTTGTGTCAATTTTGATACCATCATGAGTAGTATATCTTCATTTGCATCAGCATCGTGATGCCGGGCCGATCACCATTATGGATGAAGGTTTCGTTGTGTTCTTCGACACACCTTGTAGTCATTTTGCACGTTTCCGCGCGAGAGAACGAAACAGCTCACGGAATAAGTCGGGATAGCTCGAGCCACTGGCGGGGTTATAGTTTCTCTTCCAGCACAGCTGAGGTTATAGCTAGAGCCACTTGGGGTATGCTCAAACACTCCCATTAAATAAGACTCTTTGGGTTTGAATGATTTGATTTGACCATGTTTTCTTCAAAAAAATGGAAGGGTGGTTTGAAAGCGTATCGTGTCTCCTCACCGGCCACCACTCACCACCTTCCCTACTTCGCGCCGGCCGCAAACCACCTCCACCAGCTGATATCAGGCGCCGGGGCTGTGGAAGCCTCTCCCGAGCGGAGATCGGACGTGCAACAAGCCCGAGGCAGAGCAATCCTCTCGACCCTGCTCCGCCCTTGCCAACTGTCGCGGTGGGACTTCAGCCTTTAAACAGTTCAAATGTTTACGATCAGATCAACTGGACAAGCATATTTTTCTTTCGGTGTACGTACACCATGGAAGCAATTGTTTGCGTGTCTTCGATGCAGGGCTTCATCAGATCCTTGGGCTTCTGCATAGCATACCACTCCGTCCTCTGGGAGTCCACACCTACTGCTCAAGCTAAGTCTGCAGTAAGCACATCCTTTTTTCAATGCTCATTGAGTCATTGTTATAGCTCACAACTGCCTATGGATTTTTTTCAAGCATCTCCCAGCAATCTAAGTGCAAGCGCCTAGTTAGTTTCGGTGTAGACTTTCTTTTTCTTTTGATAAATCCACTTGGTTGAATTAAAAAAAATTCTTATGATAGGACTTAACTGAGAATTTAGATTATGAAAAATTATGGCCTCTACCACAAAGCATACACATACTTCAATTATTATATCGTCCCAGCTTCAATCGCTGGATTAATAGGAGAATTTAGTTAGATCATCTTCTGTGAACCATTAGCCAAATTTACAGATTTTATCTCCTTTGTAAAAATAGAAACCTCTATAAAAAGAGAGGCTATCCAACAGACTAGGTATCTTGACTCTCCATCTATTCAAAACCTTCCACGTCCGTTGGTATTTTTTTTCCCAATAGTTTCTCCTGCCGCCGATCTTCCGCCTGCTGCCGCCTCTCAACGTCCGTTCTCCTGAACCCATCGCTCATCAAACCTCGATTCGTTCATCTATATCTGAAATAAGAACTCAATTGCGGTAAAAAAGAAAGAAAGTCAGTGCACGAGAAAGCTCGAGAACAAGCGCTCAGACCTCAATTTGCCAGAGCGATCCTCCTAATATTGACGTGCGCACCTTGATCATCGCTGTTCCATCTGCGGCTCTGCCCCCATCTCCTTCCAGCGAGGCGCAGGCCGCCCAACACTTGCCACCGCGCCTAGCGTGGTCGCTATTGGCCCGGCCAAGCAGCCGCCCATAGCAGGACGCGTGGAACAACAATTGCAGAAAGCCGGCGCGCGCCATAGCAGGAGGGCGAGGGCCCGCCCATAGAGAACCAGGAGCAACAGAAAAGGAGCGCGCGGCGGGCGTGTCTAATTTGCGGGCGACCGCAGGGAGAGCGCCGTGCGCCCGCGCTACGGACAAAAACCGGCGCTCCCACCTCGCATGGCTCTTACGCACATGCATGCACTGATCCGGCTCATGTGCACTGCTTTCCGCATGTTTTGCTCTGGCTGCTGTACAAACAAATGTTAATGATCCGGCTCCTGTGCATTGCTCTAGCTCCTATACAAACAAAAGTTTTGTAATACAATAAAAAAATTGTACAACAGAAAAAAATTTGTTTATAAAATTTTACGAAAAAATATTTTGTAATAAAAATTTTGAGCGAGCAAACTTTTGATTGCTTGCGACAAAATTTTTCAGGGCCGAAATTTTGCAACAAACTTTGCTTGCATATTTGCAACAAAATTTTGTCAACAATTTTTTGCTTGCTTGTGACAAATTCTCCAGCGCCAAAATTTTTGCAACAAAACTTTATCAACAAATTTTTGCTTGCTCGCTTACGACAAAATTTTTCAGTGTCAAAATTTTTATAACAAAATTTTGTCAAAGTATTTTTGAATAGAGGATAAAGAGTTGGCAGAAGAGAGAGACACACATACGCGTGAGCCGTACGAGGGCGTCGCTAATCTGCGCTCGGCCGCACGGAGCGGACCGTGCGCTCGCACGTCAACAGGCCCACCCACCCACCCGCAGCAGCACGCTGGCTCCGCCCCCCTCCCTGTTCAACATTTGTCCAGAAAAAACATTTATTTAGAAAAAATTTGTCCAGAAAAAATTTGCAACAAACAATAATTTTGGGAACTTTTTTTAAGAAAAGAAAGTTTTGCAACAAAAAGACGTGAAAAACTTTTTCGTGAAAATAATGTTCATTAAAATTTGATCAAGCAAACTTTTGCAACAAAGTTTTGTCCTTTTCAAAAAAAGTTTGAGTAAACTTTTGCAACAAAAATCTTGTGCAAACTTTTGCAACAAGTTTTTTTTCCAAAAAAAAGAGAAAAAAAGAAAAGTACCTCGTTGCGGCGGCCGGCGGCCTCCTCTCCGACGAAGGTGCCGCCTCACCGGGGCTCGTCGGGGCAGCGTGCCGTCGCTCGCCGGATCCCCGTGGCTGCTTCGTCGCCGCCGCTCCACTCGCCGATGCCCCGCGCGTATGCTCCCCGCATCACCTCGCCAGAGCAGCTCCAGTCCATGGGGGCTACAGCCCCGTGCCGCTCCTCGAGGCGCGCAGCAGCGCAGGCTGACAGCGAGGAGGCACGCGGGACGGAAAGGAAAGCATACGGCGGAGGGACTTCCATGGCGGAGTGGGCAGCACTAGGAGGGAGGGAGGAAGGGGATAAGAAAAGAATGAGTACCGTGTGGGTCCCTCCATGTGAAGGGTGAGCGCACCGAGCGCAAAGAAGTCGTCCTGCACTCGACCGCATAATTGAGATTGCGGCCGTATGACATGGTCCCATCCACGTGAGGGGAGTTAGCGCACGCAAAGAGGAGTCGGCGGACCGACGTGCGGTGCGCGAGCGCACTTACCGCAGGAAGCGGCCGGCTGTAAGTTTGAGATTGCGGCGCGTGCGGGAGGAGCGCGATGGCGAGCTGCGCTCGCTCGCGAAATATGAAGGGCGAAGGAGCCGGGATACCGAGCCAGGGAAGACAGAGAGGAAGATACATATGTTGGATCCTGTTTTTTCAGGATACTCTCTATGTTTAGCTAGTCAGTGAGTTTTATAGAGGCTCTTGAAGATTACCATTTTCTCTTAAAAGGATGTGGGGATAATAATTAGTGTTATTTGATTGCTGTTGTAATCGCTCTTTTCACATGTTCGCAAGCTCGAAATTTTAAAAACTTGCTTCTGAATCGTGGGACAGAGCTTTTGTACATTATTTATCCATATGTTCTTTTTCATCATTGTAACTACATGGTACGACATGTCCTTTTTTCACCATTGCAACTACATGGTAACCATCAATTTCACGCGATCTTATTGTTTACGCTGTTAAATACCCTTCCTATCGGAATATAACGTTTGACCATTCATTTTATTGAAAAGATTGTTGCAATTGTACGAAAAGATAAGTCAAACTCAAAAATTATTTGATGATAAAGTATATCACAAACAAAATAAAATGATACTTGCATAATTTTTTTAATAAGACGAATGATCAAACGTCATGATCAAAAGTCAACAGAAACAAATATTTCGATACGAAAGTAGTAAGAGGAGAGGTCTACACTATAATTCATGAACAATGAGCAACATGATCAATGTCTAAGTTTGGAACTGATATGCTTGCTCTTTTTTATAATACTAAAAAATCTCGATATGCAGGGGTAAGACAGCCCCGTTCATTTGCTAAGAGAAGATTTCTCACGTGGATCGAGAAAACCTTCAAAGCTTTGTCTCACCCTTACACAGGGGTCGTAACCTTTATGAGACAACCACTAGGCTGAAGACCAATGCAACTAACCCAGATATGAGGGTCCAAGCTAACCTTAGGATCTGAGCGGGACCTTCACATGTGTTTTGATGTGGTGAGAGAAGATGTGATTTTTATTTTAACCTGAGTCAAACCTAATATACTTGAGAACTGCTACTAAGACCATCTAACCAACCTGGCTAGAGGTCCAACATATCGAGAACTCTTGAGGAATGCTACTAAGACCATCTAACCAACCTGGCTAGAGGCCCGGTTATCGAGAACTCTTGAGGAGTGCTTACTAAAACCATCTAACCAACCAACCCGGCTAGAGGCCCGGCAACTCTTATTTTACAACTGCGCCAATCGATTGACGTTTCGCTATAGGGTCGAAGTTTTTTTTTTCTGCTTGCGAAACAGAAGAATGGTATCTGTTATGTAAATATGTCTTTTAATATTGCTCACGTGATTGCAGAGTCGAATCATTGACCCCATACATAGTGCACTTGCTCTTGTTTCAGGGGTATTATTGTGGTATGTGACTGTAAATGGATCTCCTAACTAGTACTACTACAAAAAGTGACCTTGAGAGTTCATGGTTTCTAATGAAAGCCTGGAGGCGAAGGCCCTGCCATTATCACTTCTTAAGTGCATCACAAATGATTTCTCCGATAACCACAAAATTGGACACGGTGGGTTCGCTGTGGTATATAAGGTGCAGAGTCTCAGTTTCCCCAGTGTCCTAGTCACAATTGTTCTGAAAAATCAAGTTAATGCTAGCTGACTGAGGTATGTTGGTACTGCAGGGACTGCTTGAGAATGGGGCAGTCGTCGCTGTGAAGAAGCTGTCTCAAACGTCTGATACTGACGAGGGGAAATTCCATGGAGAGGTTGACTGTCTGATGAAGGCCAAGCACAAAAATATAGTACGATTTCTTGGATATTGCTCTGACACACAAGGGTTACGGGTAGAGCTCAATGGAAAGTCTGTTATGGCAGAAGTACGCCAAAGGCTGCTTTGCTATGAGTATCTACCTAACGGAAGCCTTGATAAATACATCAGTAAAGGTACGATCATGTGGCCCATAACTTTGCTTTCCACCATTATTTTCTTTTACTTAGGATTATTTGGCTTTTCCATTCCCTTCACAGATTCATTTTGTGAATGGGGAAAGTGTTATAAAATAATAAAGGGAGTCTGCGAGGGTTTACATTATCTCCACAAGAAACGAATTGTTCACTCAGATTTGAAACCTGCTAATATACTGCTAGACAATGATATGGTGCCAAAAATTACAGACTTTGGCATCTCAAGACGCTTTGATGAAAAGCAAACCCATGTTGTTACTTCAAAAATCGCAGGAACACTGTAAGCTAACTAAGAGTCTTGAGCACTCAATCTTTTTGGTCGCATTTGGATTAAAGTGCATTCCTTCTTTTCTATTTATACAGGGGATATCTCGCACCAGAACTCTACTGTGGAAAAATCTCATTCAAGTCAGACATATATAGTCTTGGCTTTATCATGATAGAGATACTGACAGGAGAGAAGGGGTATCCCGTTGTTGAGGATGTAAGAACAGTTCATGCTCATAGTTTATATATTCCCATACATTGAATCTTCCAGTCAACTTAAATCACATCTTATTATGAACTCATAATTCATGCTTGCAATTTAATTTGTATATATAGGTACTTAAACGCTGGAGGCATAAGGTGGAGAAATCACAGGAAGAATGGCAGTTGGAACAGATAAGAGTGTGCACTGAGGTGGGCCAAAGGTGCTTGGAACCTGATCCGGCGAAGAGACCCCGTGCACAAGATATAATCAGTGTTCTAGAACAAACAGAAAGCGAGGAGCGGCGTGCTGAAACTGGTGCCAATAGTTCAACAGTACCGCAGGCAAGTTCAGTGGTGGAAAAGACGAACAGGTCAACTAGCCAGCGGCGCAGACTTAAGGTAGAGACTTTGAAGATCACAGACCCTGAAACCAGAACATGAAAGGCGGTGATGCAGGCTATGTCTATGTGCGAATTCTACGATCAAGGCAGTCAAAACATCTCCTTCGATGAGTTGTACAGGTTAATCACCTCTCTTCCCCCGTTCTCTCTTTCCTTCTGTCACGAAAACGTTGCGGGGAGCCGGGACTCGTGTGAGTTCCGAATTCCCCCGCCGCTGCCACCGTCGGTGTTAGAGTTCCGGGTTGAGGGTGGAGGCTGGCCTTGGAGGTCTAGAAGGGGTTGGGGTGGCAGCTGGCCCGGCGGAGGTGGCGGGCGGCGGGCGGAGGGGCCGGCGGCGAGGGCGCCGCCGGTCAGGCGGTGGTGGACAACGGATGGGCTGACGCCGGCGGCAGGGGAGAGGAATCGCGAGATTAGTGTGCAGGCGGCGGTGGAGGCCGTTGTAGCCGAGGGAGGAGCCAGCAGCGGGGCTGGGCCCCACTTGTCGGCGGCGACGGCGGAATTCGGGGCTCACATGAGCCCCGCCCCATTCACAACATCTACGTTACCTTCTGTCGTCAGCCTAGTTGATGTAGAGTAATTGGTTTTTTTTTTATTTTTTTGCGAATGAGTAATTGGTAATTTTCTATTGACTCCACAGGGGTGCTTACAATCTGGTCGTCCGTGGCAAGGGTGAACAACTGTACTCGGCAATGGAAACCACCATGACCTCGGAAGTGCAGCGCCTATGCAGGCCTCTGGACGCTGCTCCGGAAGACGGCATATTGTTCTTGCAGGAGCTGCTGACCAAGTGGAATAAGCACATCAGAGCTGTCAATTTCACCCACGACGCATTGATGTACATGGCCTGCTCCGACAAGATCCGGGAGAGGCTCATAGAGGCAGTGAAGCAGACAGGAGTAGACGAGGACGAACTGCTAGCTGGTGTAAACGAGATGCTGACGGAGCTTGGCGAGGACGTTCCGGGTCTTTTCTTCCCAGATGGCGAGCTGCATGATGCCAAATGCAATGCCGATTGATAATCAACATCGGAGAGCACTAGTATTGTTCGTAGGCTGTAACTGCTGCTACTCGCATACTCCTTATGTTCATCGAGCACAGTCCATTATACTGTATTAATTACTGAAAAAAATGGAATACGAATTTTCACATCCAGCAAACAGTGTTGGCCTTGATTCTGTTCTCAGCCTCTTAAAACCGTTTGATCAGAGCCGCGGTAGGATGTGCTTGTCACATGCCCAAACGAAACTGTTGATGGCACATTATGTGGAAACAAAATTACGCAGTTAATTTGTGAGAGAGATACTCAAGTTGCACCAACCTAATGGAAACATATGGAACGTTAAACTAACAAAAATTGTTAACACACTGCTGAATTGAAAAGTCAGCAAACGAAACCACAAGGAAGTAATAACATGGGAGAAGGTGGGACGATACCTCGCCTCATAGGACCCAATTTAATTGAAGGACAAAACAAGATTAACAATGGCCCTTCCTTTCCTCTTGGCACAATTCTTCTCTTATTCCTTGGCACTTCAATACTACTCTCCTTCCTATATTCAAATTACTACTCTCCTTCCTTAGCCTCCGTTAGACCGTTACTACGGAACAGGCAGCAATGATGAGGTCCGTTCTGGGCGAATTGATCTGACCTGGTTTTGAATCTAGCCAATGGCAAAATGGCCGTTCGGTTAAGACCCACGGGGAACGCAGGCTTGCCACATCTGGACTTCCCACTCTGGCCGTGTTTCAGGCTTTCAGCGCTCGAGGCCCGGAGGCGACGGGAGTTATCAGGGCAAGTATACTGGGCAGTCTCATGCATTGGCACGTAATCTTGAGACGATTTAACAGACAACTCATACAATGAGTTGTTGTTGTAGCTGTCTCGTAGTAATACCATATCCCTTAAATTGTGGAGGGCAATAAAAGAAACTTTGGGAGTTACCAGACAACAACAACCGTACAATGGTGGAGAAGTCGTCTCGTAGTCCTAAGTTTTAGCTCATGAGGCGGTTGTTTCGCGAAACAACGACCTCTTTCTTTCACCTCGCTCTCTCTCCTCCACATCACCAAAAATCCTATGTGGCGTTGCATGAGACAACCTATGAGACCGCTTAGGCGCTTACGTGTAGCAATGTCCTTGCTCTTAGGGCGACGGGCCGACGCGGGTTAGGGTAGTATGGACATTACCTACCATACTTTATATAACATATATAAAACCGGGTAAATAGAATAGGGTAAATCCCCATCGTACGCATCGTGCTCCTTTCCATTGGAAGCCTTGACGTCTCACGACGGCGGCGGCGGCTCTCCCGGTGGACATCCTCTAGCTTGCCCTCGCCCATCGTGCACCTGCAGAAGGAGCACGATCCCCTTCACGTAGGTTCTCAAGGATTGGAGCTAGGAACCGGCAACGAGCTCACGGGTTACTCTTCTGCCCTAATCGCGTTCTGATCTGTAATGCATGGTTTCATCATCTAATTCTTTGGGGGCAGGGCATGACGTAAAAGCGTTAATCTGTTCTTCGCTTGGATTGTTAAGATCTGTTACGAGAATCTCAATTAACATTGTTCCATCTTTATGATTGCGCAAAATCAATAGTAACTTTACGATGTTCCTACTTGTTCTGGTCGCTTAAAAGACAAAAAGAAAAATCACGAATGGGGTTACAACCTTGGGATCGCACTTCAATTTTTTTAGGTGTACTTTTTTTCGTAGGTGATCTGAGTTTTGTGTGTTTCATCAAACTTATAGTAGTTTGCAAATTTACATACATTGATTTTCCAATTAACTTGGATCTGATCATGATCGTATTCTTAACACACTGTAGGAGGCATAAGGTGGAGAAATCACAGGAAGAACAGTTGTTGGACTAAATAAGACCGTGCACTGAGGCGGGCCACAAATGGGACGCAAAAACAAGTCCAATCGTTCAAGAATGCTGCAGGCAAGTTCACCGGTGGAATACAAGTCCACTAGGAGGCGCAATTCAAAGATTGAGCCTTTCCAGCACAACAAGCTCATAAAAGACCCTGGATTCGTCCCCAGAGTATGCAACGCCGTGACACAGGCCATCTGCGAATTCTACGCTCAAGGCAGTACAAACTTGCCATTGGAGCGCTTGTACAGGTGATTAATCACCTCTCCCCAGTTCTCTCTTTCCTTCTGTCTTCCCAGCTGATAATAATAATTGATACTAAATTTCTATTGACTCGATAGGGATGTTTATAATGTGGTCCTCCATAAGAAGGGCGAAGAGTTGTACAAGGCGATGGAGATCACCTTGACATCGAAAGTGCAGAGCCTCTGCAGGCCTCTGGACGCCGCTCCGGAAGACGACGCCTTGTTCTTGCAGGAGCTGCTGGCCAAGTGGAATTGCCACGCCAGAGCTGTCAAGATGACCCACGACATATTGCCATACCTGGATCGGACATTCATTCCTACCAATCGTAGAATGCCCATCCATGAGGTAGGGCTCCACCTGTGGCGCGACAACATGGCCCGCTCCGACAAGATCCGGGCAAGGCTCATCCAGGCGGTGAGGAGGCAAAGAGGAGGCGAGGAAGAACTGGTACATGGTGTAAACAAGATGCTGACGGAGCTTGGAGCTGAAGTTATGAATGTTCCACATCTTTGCTTTCGGGACAGTGCAGGAAAGCTACATGTAGCAGGCCCATAGGCAGGATATTCTCCCCAAAAATCAAAATTATCTTTATAGGATACCTTTTTCTCCGGTTTAATTAGAAGAGTGAAGTGTGCCATATGGAACTAGTGCTCAATAAATGGCATCAGAAAGGTATTATAAAAAAAAAGAAGGATGAAAACAATGAGAGTCATAGTACGAATAATCAGGTGAGTTTTTTTGAAATGATAAAGTTTTGGTTTTGTGCTCTGATATTTGTTAATTGGTAGTGCTCAAGGTAATGTTGAATATACACCACTAGATAACATCATGTGAGGCTTGTGTTCCACAAAACATTGGGTTGGGTTCTGTGAGGCTGAGTTAACTGCACGGTAACAAAATGTTACAGGTGAAAGAAGGCATGGTGATACACTTCGGCATTGTTTTAGATCCACCGAATTACTAAAATGCTAGAAGAGAATTCTGCTATTCCACGACAAGAATATTGTTCTGTGTCAGTCCTTCGCCAGCCATGGGGTATTCAGGTGACAATCTCCACTCCCCATCGACCAAGAACTTGATCTCATACCTTCACGGGGCACCAAAATGAGTTTATTTACGTGAAGACACAAACTGATCAGCATGGAAGAACTGATAAAACTAACCTTCCAGGTCTTAGCTTCAGAGTCGCAGAGAATCTTCCATAGTCACCTGAATACTCCATGGACATGGTCTCACCCTGGGACCATCCATCGAACGAGCCCATAATTTGTACATTCTGATGTGGAAACATACACCAACAGACTAGTAAGAACTAAACAAAAGAGGCCATGGGGACAATAGCAGACACATCGCAATATAATGTGAAGCTGAAAAATATCCATACATAGCTGTAAACTAACTTTGTTCCAATATAACGAGTCAAAATTGTTTACCTCAGCCATGCCAACCCAGTATACAGAAATTTCTTGGGGCTTTAAAGAGTCAACATCCTTTATCTGTTCCATAACTTTACCATGAACAGCTGCAGGGAGCAAATATAATTTGTCACCAAATTTTTCCAATGATAATTCAACTTTAAGCAATGCACGCTTCTTGCTACAACTTACCTTCTAATCTGGCGAGAAGATGAGATTGAATATATTTTCCGTTTATTTTCCTAGACCCTAACGGAACATCAAAATTAGCAATCTCTTCGGCTAGGCCAACCAAAGCCTGTTGACATCAGTAAAAGAGTAGATGTACAAAAGCATAAACACTTGCTTGAGTAAAAACATAATCAATAATATTCATCCCCTATATCCTCATCATACAAGATCTGAACAAAACCGCTAAAGGAAATATTGCTTTAGGCCCAGCTCTAAAGTTGACAAACACAGGACATTACAATATTATCCTCTCCCCAGCAACAACAAATATTATTCGAGTTTGATATAATTATGGGAAATATTTATCTAAAGAAATGAGGGGAGCTAACCGATCAGCCAAAAATACATTAGTATATTTTCTTGTGGATGATGAGGGACAGAGTTTTGCTAACATTCAAACATACGCCGGACACAAAACAGGGCCCACAAAAATTTATATACGAGTCTAACCCTTGATGCATACAGAGTTAAACATCATGTAATCACTAATGTTAAAGAGAAAAGGCTAACCTGCAGTTCTAGTTCCAAAGAAGCAAGTTCACTTTTGAACTTTACAACTGCGTCATCCTTAAGTTGCAACTACAGAACATAAAATCAAGTTAGCATGCAAAGTGACATAGCAACCACTCTATATCCTTTAAATAAAAACCATGTCTAATACATGACCAGAGCAACTCCACTGTATCTTGCTGACCACCTCATGACAATAAACACAGTGACTGGATGCTGTATTCATTAAATGTCTAGACTCTGTATTGAAAAGATTAAGAAATTGAGCAGCCTTTGGCCATTCATATGACAGCTTAGTATTGGAGAGACTAAAAAGTAGGAAGAACCATGTGATGTTACAGTCTACTGAACTATTTTCAAGAGGACACTGAAAAGAACCTGTCTCTTGAGAAACCGGTTATATTGATTTGCTTCACTGAGCCTCTTTAAAAGCTTACTCCGTTCTGAATCAGCTAATAGAGACTTCAACTGCAAAATTACAAAAAGGAAAAGGAGTGCCAGGAAAGTTAGAATTACATTTTTGAAATAAACAAATAAATAAATGCAACATCATGGATTTGTCATTTATTCAATTGAAGCTAAAAATTTATAATCCAATCGTCAAGCAAATCAGCACTGCAAGCAATTTTTTTACCTTCTAAGAGCAACTCCAAGAGACTCTCTATATTCTTTCTAATTGTTAGTTTAGAGATTTTGATTAAAAAAGTATCTTCCAACAGCCTCTCTATTTTGATTAAAAGAGAATAGCTCTCTAGAGTGCATGCAAGATCAAAATAATGTGCACCTAATAGATCAAAAAGACACATTCCGATGGACTATATGTCAAAACGGAAATTTTACAGTTCGCTCTATGTACAGAGCGCTGGCTGCCCCGAATATTGTACCTCGCAACCACATTATTTGGAAACTAAAATTACCCCTCAAAGTAAAAATATTCATGTGGTACTTGATTAAAGGTGTAGCTCTAACCAAAGATAATTTAGTAAGACGACAGTGGAAAGGATGTATGAAATGTGGTTACTGTAATTTAGATGAAACAATACAACATCTTTTCTTTGACTGTGACAATGCTAGATTGATATGGCGTATGGTACAAGTTTCTTTTAATATCACACCTCCGTTAGATATACATCATTTGTTTGATGGTTGTTTATTCGGAGTGGATAGGAAGCTACAGTACAAGGTTTTGGTTGGGGCTTCAGCACTTTGTTGGGCAATTTGGTTAAGCCGAAATGACTTGGATTTTAACAATACAAAAGTCTCTTCTTCTATGCAGGTTTTATACAGAGGGACATATTCGATCCGCCTCTGGAGTATGCTGCAAAAAAAGGAGGACCGACCCCAAATCCTTTGGGGGTGCCGTGTGCTTGAGACTACGATCATGGAGGTGTTTGCCAAGCACGGATGGTTTTATAATAATAGACTTCCTAGTAGTTAATTATGGATGAAACTCTTTTGTGTTTGTGGCCCATGAGGGTGGTTCTAGTCATCGTGGTTGTAATAAGCAAAACTATAAACAGTTGCATGCATAATTTCTTGCAGAGACTGGATTATTGAAATATAATCCCTTTTCTATAAAAAAAAAAGAGTGCATGCAAGATATAGAAAGGCTGTTGGAAAACAGGAAGATACAGAAAATAAATTTTATGCAAATGACTCTCTAAATGATGATTTAGAGAGTGAGTTTTAGAGAGACTCTTGGAGATGCTCTAAGTAATTTAGAAAGGATTGCATTAATTATCAGTCATGAACTGGACAAGGATCTGACCAGTGACTTTTATGTTAAATGTGACAAACAGGGTCCAGAGGTGCATAGTCATAGACATAATAGAGATGCAACTTTGTCTCATATTAAACGCTGCACGTCAAGCCTCCATTGACAAAATTCCACAAAGACAATGAAATGTAAAACATGCACATGCAAGCAACACAGAAATAAATATAAGAACTTTATGCTTGAATCTTAATAGTAGAAAGTATTTAGTATATCCATCTGATATGGCGTGGAATAGGACTAGCTTTATTGATCAATGGACTAAGAATCTTAACCAACAATGGCAAGGTTAACCTAGATCGCCCTCCCTTTGGAGGCTCTGATCTTTAGGATTAACCCCTTTGGAGGCTCTGATCTTTAGGATTAACTCTTGCTTAAACCCCAAATCTAAACCACTAGCCGGCTTATATATCCACCGGCCTAACAAACCCAACTGTGGATAACCACGCTAACAGATGCTTTGTTGCCAACTAACAGCTCCTAAGCAGCCGGCGCCTGCTTGTTCCTGCGCTCATAAGTCTTCCCCACAAATGCGTCCACAACACTTCCTCCCTCGCTGGGAAACAGCTCGTCCTCGAGCTGGAACGTCGGGTGCTCCTGCTTGAACTCGTCGAGCATCTCCCAAGTAGCATCAGCAGCAGGCCGACCAACCCACTGAACGAGGACTTGCCAATTGCCCCGGTTGAGACGAGCTTTGACGATCCTGGACGGCACGGACAACACACGGCCATGCTTGATGGGAGGAAGAGGCACCACCTCCGCGGGCGGCGCGCCGACAAACTTCTTGAGGAAGACCACATGGAAGACAGAATGAATGCGGGCGCGAGGTGGAAGTGCCAGCCGGTAAGCCACCGCGCCAATGCGTTCAACCACGCGGAAGGGCCCGTAGAACTTGGGTGCCAGCTTCCCTGCCGACCTGTCGACGATGCTGGCGGCCAGGCGTTGGTGCAGGCGCAGCCACACCCAGTCTACCTCCTCGAACACCACCTCGCGATGACGCGAGTCATGCTGCGCCTTCATAAGCTCCTGCGCATGAAGTAGCCGATCCTTGATGTCCGCCAGGAACGCGTCGCGATCCAGCAACTGCTTGTCCACCGCCAGGACCTTGGCCAGGACGGGCTTGTACGTCACCAGAGATGGAGGGTCGCGGCCGTAAACCACCCGGAACGGCGTCGTTCGAAGCGCTGTTTGGTAGCTGGTGTTGTAGCAGTACTCCGCCCATGGAAGCCATCGGAGCCAGCTCTTGGGGCGGTCGCCGGCAAGGCAACACAAGTACACCCCAATGATGCGGTTGGTCACCTCCGACTGGCCATCTGTCTGGGGGTGGAACGCTGTGCTCATGCGCAACTTGACGCCGGCGAGAGCGAACAGTTCCCCCCAGAACGCGCTGGTGAACACCGGGTCTCGATCGCTCACAATGGAGCAGGGCATGCCATGCAGCCGCACAATGGTGTCGAAGAAGGCGCGAGTGACGGACACGGCTGTGTAGGGATGCCCGAGCGTGATGAAGTGGGCGTACTTGGAGAAGTGGTCGACGACGGTGAGGACGACTGACTTGCCGCCGACGCGTGGGAAGCCCTTGACGAAGTCCAGCGCAATGTCTGCCCAAACAGAGCTTGGCACCTCCAGCGGCTGCAGCAGGCCCGCAGGGTGCATGTGCTCTGTTTTGTTGCGCTGGCATACAGCACACTCCTTGATGAAGTCGCGGACGAGGCGAGCGGCGTGTGGGTCTTCTGGACGCCCTCGTGTCCTGCTCCGTGGGCCATGTCAAGGATCTGAGGCCAGAGAGCGGACGAGGACGGCACAAAGATGCGCCCGCCGTGGAGCACGAGTCCATCCACGATGGTCCAGGCCGGCGATGCCTCCCCCGCTTGAATCTTCTCCTTGGCCGCCACGATCTCCGACAGTTTCTCTGTTTCGAGCCGGAACTCGTTGAAGAGGTGGAACGCCGGCGCAGACACCGCGTGGGCGGCGACAGACGTCTCGTCACGGCGAGACAGAGCGTCCGCCACAATGTTCGTCTTGCCTGGATGGAACTCAACACCGAAATCAAAACCAAACAACTTGCTCACCCAGGTATGTTGCGGGATCGTCGATAGGCGTTGGTCGAGGAGGAACTTGAGCGCGTAGTGGTCCGTGCGCACCACGAATTGGCGCCCCCATAAGTACGGCAGCCAGTGTCGCACCGCTTTGACGAGCCCGATGAGCTCGTGCTCGTACGCCGCCAACTTCGCGTGTTGTGGCGCGATCGGCCGGCTGTAGAACGCGATGGGGCCGACATCCTGGTGTAGAACGACGCCAAACCCAGAGCCGGAGGCGTCGCAGTTCACGATGAACGGCCGATCGAAGTCCGGCAGCTGGAGCGCCGGCCCGCGTGTCAGCGCCTGCTTGAGCTCGATGAAGGCCTGTTCTGCTTCCGTCGTCCAGCTGAACGCCTCCTTCTTGAGCAGCTGAGTGAGGGGGCGTGCGACGTTGCCGTAGTTCTGGATGAACTTACGGTAGTAGCCCGTGAGGCCGAGGAACCCGCATAGCGCGCGCACGGACGTCGGCACGAGCCAAGCTTGGACCGCCTCCACCTTGGCCGGGTCCATCGTGACGCCGTCATCGTGGATGATGTGGCCAAGATAGGACACCGAGCGCTCGCCGAACGTGCACTTGCTTTGCTTGAGGAAGAGACGGTTGGCTCGCTGGACGTCGAAGACAGCACGCACGTGCGCAAGATGCTCTGCCCATGTTGCGCTGTAGATCAGGATGTCGTCGAAGAAGACGAGGGCGAAGCATTGCAGGAAATCTTGGAGCACTGAGTTCATCAGCGCCTGGAAGGTCGACGGCGCGTTCGTGAGGCCGAACGCCATGACCAGGAACTCGAAATGGCCATGGTGCGTGCGGAACACCGTCTTGGCAATGTCGTCTGGGTGCATGAGCACCTGGTGGTAGCCGCTGCGTAGGTTGAGCTTGGTGAAGAAGCGCGCGCCACGGAGTTCAACCAGGAGCTCGTCCACGATGCGGATCGGGAACTTGTCCTTGATCGTCAGGGCATTGAGGGCGCGGTAATCAACGCAGAAGCGCCATGTGCCGTCCTTCTTACGGACGAGCAGCACTGGTGACGAGAAAGGCAAAGTGCTGTGCCTGATGATGCCTTGCTTCAACATCTCCGCGCACTGCTTCTCGATTTCGTCCTTGAGGAGCTGCGGGTAGTGGTAGGGGCGGACGACGGTCGGCGGCGTGTCAGGGGCCAAATGGATGCGGTGGTCCGAGGGCCGACTCGACGGCAAGCCCTGTGGCGAGGTAAAGATGTCCGCGAACTCAGCGAGGAGTAGCTGCAGGAGGCCGGCGTTGCTGTTAACAGCGTGAGCGTGAACGTCGCGCCCGGAGTTCAAGCCGTTCCACTGGATGCGGTGATCAATCCGCCAGAACGACATGGACAGGCGGTCGAAATCCCACAAGATTGGTCCCAAGGTGCGTAGCCAGTGGCACCCCAGCACAACCTCGTAGCCCTGCAGTGGGATGACGAAGAAGTCGATGTAGAACCGCTCGTGGCCGATGAGGACCGACACGTTGGGGCAGATGCCGTCGCAGGCGACGCGATCTCCGTTGGCGACCCCCACGGTCATGCCTGGACGTGGAGTGGGGGTGACGCCGATGCGACGTGTCGTGGTGGCGGCGATGAAGCAGTGGGTAGATCCTGAGTCCACCAGCGCGCGGAGGTTGTGGTTCATCAAGCTGACCCCGAGGTGCATGGTCATGCTCGTCGCGACGCCGGTGATGGCGTTGAGGGAGATCTGGACGTCCTCGTCGCCGGCGGCAAGATCGTCGATGTCGACCTCGTCGTCCACCTCCAGGAGGTAGATGCCGCGCATGGTGCACTCCTTGAGATGCTCGCGTGAGAACTTGGCGGGGCTGTTGAAGCAAAGGCCTTCCTCGCGGCGTTTTGCCATCTCCTCCGGAGTCAGGCGCGAGAAGCGTGCTCCTGGTGTCGGGCGCGGGCGCGTTGCTGCTGGTGGAGGTTGCGGCGAAGTGGAAGAGCTTGGCGTGGCCGAGGCGAAGCGATGCAGCGGAGGGGCCGCGGAGTTGGCACGGCCGGCGGCGCCACGGCCTGAACCGCGCGCGGCTGTGGCTGGGGCGTCGGACAGACTGAGGCGACGCTCGAACGCCCAGGCTAGGATCATGGCATCCTCCAGGGTGGCGGGGCGGTGGAGCTCGATGTCAACACGGAGGGGGTCGCCGAGGCCGGCGGTGAAGATCGCGATATGTTGCGCCTCCGTGACGTCGTCGCACCGGGCCAGGTGGGTGAGGAATTGCTCCTGATAGTCCGCGACAGAGCCCGTGCGCTTGACGTTGATGAGCTCACCCAACGGATTGCTTGCGCGACGGCGGCCCGAAACGAAGGTTCACGAGCTCGACGAAGCGCGCCCAGGTAGGCACGCCCTGGTTGCGCTCGAGCCGGTAGTATCACTGCTATGCGGCGCCCTCGAGCAGGGTTTTTTTCCCGCGGTTGCAGCGGATTTTTTGAGAATAAAAACCGGTCCGATAAACCGGTTAAATCGGCCGGTTAACCAGTAGGAGCGGTTTGGTAGGGTCGGTTTTGAGCAGTAACCGGCCCTATTTAGCTACCGGTTTGAGCGGTAACCGGTCAAACCGGACCGGTTTCAAACGGTTTTTTTAACCCTGCCCTCGAGGTGGTACGTGGCGAGCCAGACTTTGTCGTCATCGTTGGCCTGGGCTTGCCGGAAGAATTGCTCGTAGCGATGGGTCCAGACGATTGGATCGAAGGAGCCGTCGAACAGGGGAAACTTGATCTTGTGCGGTGTTGATGGCGTGATCGCGGCGATAGACGCGCCGACGACGGTTTTCCCCCTGTTGGCCGACCCCGACGTCTCGGCGTCCTCCAGCTTCTTGGACTGGACATTGTTGACGGCGACGTGGAGGCGTGCTTGGTCGACCTTGAGGGAGGAGACCTCACCCTCAACTGCCGTGACCTTGGTGAGGACGTCGGTGATGAGCTGCTTGAGCTCAGAGGCGGTGGGCTCGGCCATGGCGGCGAGCGGCCATGGCGGCAAGCCCGGCGCGAAGGAGGGTGGGAGGCTTGGGGGTGGCGAATTGGCAGCGGCTGTGGTGGTGGATGGCGCAGGAAGAAAAAGCTCTGAATACCAAAGATGATATGGCGTGGAATAGGACTAGCTTTATTGATCAATGGACTAAGAATCTTAACCAACAATGGCAAGGTTAACCTAGATCGCCCTCCCTTTGGAGGCTCTGATCTTTAGGATTAACTCTTGCTTAACCCCAAAATCTAAACCACTAGTCGGCTTATATATCCACCGGCCTAACAAACCCAACTGTGGATAACCACGCTAACAGATGCTAATCCTGTTGCCAACTAACAGCTCCTAAGCAGCTGGCGCCTGCTTGTTCCTGCGCTCATAAGTCTTCCCCACAAATGCGTCCACAACACCGTCCGAAGTGGTAGAAGAAAATTCTGGATTGATCATTCAGAAATGATAATGTGTTGTAT
The DNA here is from genome assembly GCA_015476505.1 of Urochloa ruziziensis. Taxonomy (NCBI): domain Eukaryota; kingdom Viridiplantae; phylum Streptophyta; class Magnoliopsida; order Poales; family Poaceae; genus Urochloa; species Urochloa ruziziensis. The sequence continues at coordinate 49,956,016 of CM027123.1, read as the reverse complement.
ATGTGGTGTGTGTTCATACTGTATGTACATTTGTGCTTCTGAATGCAATCATGCGCAGAACTCCTGGGTATTCAAGAAAATAAAAAGGTACTGTGTTGTAGAAGTGCCACTGCATAGGTGAAACATATAATGTTTGAGTTCAACAGATACCTCATCAGAGCTCAGCTTTTGGGAAAGCAGATTTTCAGATGCATCACCATCGGTAGTCTGCTCTGGTGAATAGTCGGAGGGTGTAGGGCCATCTTCTAAGTTCAAACTTGTTGCAAAGGATCTCCAGCGCGAACGTCTTCCAATAATTGGGCTCATGGGATATGCCATAGTAGTGAATTTGTGCTCGTGACTGGAGTTTGTCGAACTGGGGACATAGCAGCAAATCCTTCTGGGAACCCATCGGTTTTCAGTCCCCAACTTACTTGAATATACAAAGTTGTGCTCTTTTCCCACATTTCTTGACAACAGAAATTATGACATGTTAAATTTTTTTTAAAAATGGAACCATCTTATCTGGTTCAATGCACATGTAATCCAGCAAGGTGCGAATGTACTAGTTTACCAAATTAAGATAAGGTAAAGGAGACCCCGAAATTGAATATCAAGTAAAGAACCATTTAAACAACAGGAGCAACTGAGCAGCCTACCTTGCAAAACTTGCTGTTAAGCATTCCATAATGTTGCCCTGAGGGGGAAAAGGAGAAAAAAGATAACTTCTTATGAATATAAGGAGAAAGAAGATAACTTCTTATGAATATATATATTTTCTGATAAAAAAAACACTACATCATTACAGAAGAGGAATATAATTTTCTGGTTAGAAGCAACTCTTTATGCGACGAGCAATTGTCGAAAACAACCCGTGATATCTCCATCTGAAAATATGAGCTGACGGGACTAGACAATATCTGATGAGCTACTTTCTTTCTTATTTTCAGTTGAACTCCTGTTTCTTTAATATTTGTATTTAATCAGTAGGGGGTAAGCCCCTCCTGTTTCTTTCCAAAATAAGAAATCTGATGGTCGAAAGTGCTATTGCATATACCGCAACGACTAGCCAAGCAAATAAACCATCAGCATAACAATAGGATCATATACTAAAAAAACAGTAATCAGCTACTAGCACGAGCTTCGCAGGAATTGCAGAAGGAACTCTAAACCTGAACGATTAAGCAAATGGAAAAATAAACTAAATGTGACAGCTTGCCTCCTGTGTGTCACCAAACGTATCCCAATCCTAGCTAAAAGAAAAGAAAAAACTGAAAACCCAATAGAATCCAATACAAGTAGCAAACATGCCGCATCAATCAGCCAGAACACCATCCGAAGGAATTCGAACGAAAACGTACCTGAAAATACCTTCCGCGAATGCGAGATGCAAGGGGGGGGGCGGTCTGAAGCTGCTGGAGCCCTGGAATACCGGACGCGGGGCGAGGGGAGGAGAGGGCCTGGCTGGGCTGGGGGCGGAGGAGAGAGGACGCGGCGGGGAGGGTGAGGGGACAATGGCGCAGAGCTCGCGGCCGTCCACAATTTTTGGCTGTTGCTTTCGCCTTCTCGACGAGCGGGTTGGGTTCACTGCTCGGAGCCTCGGGGGTAGTGGGGCCGCGGTGTCAGCGAGAGGAGGCTAACAGCAAACACGTGCGCTTCCACGCCATCCTTTTCTTGTCCTCAAACCTTGAGGTGACAATGACGTGAAAGCATTCGCATTTTTTTTCGTAGTTATTCAAAATATTTTTTCATAGGGAAAAGTAAGGGCAAGGATGTGTTTTGTGTCATTTTAAAGGATAATCATGCAATGCATGCTAAAAAGGACTTTATTGCACAATCAAGCTTCAACAAAAAAAAAAAAATCGGGTAAGAAAACTTGAGCAATCGAAGCACGCATTATTTTGCCTTCACGTCTATGCCATTAATCGAGAAGGCATATTTCCCTTTTGTTTGCTTTTTCAATGGAAAACATGGGGACAGAAAATAAACCTTTTTTCAGGCTAAACTACGCAAGAAAAGTTAAACCACAGACACACATCTCGTGAAATCCGCATGAATGATTCCGCCTAACATGTGTTGCGTTTGGAGTTTGGTTGACACACATGAAAGTTGATGCCGCATCCAGTACAAGCTGCATACCATCCAAGGTACTCAATGCTGACGCTTGCTTCCACTCATGCTCACACCGATCTTGCAAGTAAAGACATATGCACACGTACGAATTCAGAACACACATGAATGGTTCATCTGACCAACTGAATGCAGAGGATGAGAGGTACCGCCAGCAGAAGCAATGCTGTCGCTATACCTGCTGACAGGCGATGGATAGTTTGACAGTACAAGCACAATCACAGACCTACTGCATGCAGTACAAGATCCCTGACTTCCCAATCCTGAACTACACCAAAACAGCTGTACAACTTTACGATAGAATGGTGTAGCTGGAAGCATGACGAGGCAGAAGACTTGGAAACAGAAAAACATCTGTCAAAAGAAGGCAAGACATCGGTCTTTGTTGCCTTTGCCCCTAACTGAAACCCTTAAAGTCTTCTTCAGGATGATCGAACCTCATACAGCAGCAAGAACTCCTTTACTCTACTAGGTACATTGTCCGGCCTCTTTTTTTTTAGAGGAGGTACACACATCCAATCTTGTGATGTTGAAGATGTAGCTGAACAGTCATTTATCTTGCAGGTTGGCGGCGAAGGCAGCTTTCGGAGACTTCTCCATGCCCCAATACTGACGCCTTGGGGTGCCATTTTCCTGACGCATGGCTTCGGCAGAATGACCATACCCATCAGCTCCACACTGGCATACAAGTAGGAAAAAAGAAGATTGTTACGCGTGAAGCATTCCAATTGGTGTTCCCATTCATGGGCTTATTTTCACTGTGAATTTGGGATATGAGGCGTGGACACAAAATTAGGCAACTCGTGACTAGGAACGAAAAGGGGAACGGCTTCACATACCAAGTGAGAAAGCATGTCGATGGTAAGATCCAAATCAAATTCTTGTAGCTTCAGCGCATCGATGATGAAGTCGGCAGACACATTTGGGAACATGTGGGAGAGATATGCCACCACACCCCGGAGGTGAATATCCAAATCACTCCCCAAATATTCCGATGGATCGAATAATACGCCATCAGCCGCGTCTCCTTTCGAGGAAGACTCGGCGGAGATATTGAGCTTTGCCAGGCTCTCGGCGTAGAAATCCAGAGAGAGGGAGTCAGGGAGGTGATACTCAGCAGACTTGTCAGTGGTCTCGGCCATTTCAGCTTCACCTGATTGCTTCTTGGAGTCCGTCCTTTGATTCAGGCTCTCTGCTGCAAAGCTGTTCACTGAAGAAGGCACAAAAGGAGCGGCGTATGGATTCAGCTGAAAACCCCAGTCCATTTTTTGCGATCCAGCAGACCTGTCAAACATGCAAGGAAATATCAGTACATGGACGACGAAACAGTCGTGATAGAGCGCTTGAGCTTTGCAACTTCATTCAAATGAGCACAAACAGTTCAGAATTCTACAAAAGAAAAACTAAAATAAAATTCAGAATGAAATGGCCTGGTCAAAGCAACAACACAATGGGCACGATGAAAGATGCTTCTGAATTTTCATGACATAGGCACAGTCAGTCATGAGCCTTGGTTCATCAGGCCCTAAACTGAATTTTTGATGTACACCAGACTTCAAACTTTTAACAGTAATGTACATGTGGTTTACATGAGGATCGTATACAGCAATCAGATGAGTTACCCCGCAATAATATTCAACGAGAAATTATATAAACGAACATATTTACTAGCAGAATTGCTTGTGAAGACCTACAACCAACAACCATTTCTTTCATGCTCCAGCCCAAACATGTGGATACAGAAATTAAATGGAGCTCAACTTAAACATAACAAGGAACCCAAATCGTGAAAAAAATACGAGGTAATTTCACACCCTAAATTCAGCAACAATACAAGCAACTAGCTGAATGAATAATAGACCGAATGTCTTTGTCCTCCAAAGCGACGCCGCAAACCAAGCCAACATTCAAGCGAGGAGAAAACAATCGGACACCACGCCGGCCAAGAGCCAGCCCCGGCCCCGGGAACGCGAGCAATCCGCGAACGAGGGAAACGTACGCACCTTGACATGGCGGCGGGCCGGCGGAATTGCGCCGTGGGGCGTGGCCGGCGGCGGCGGCGCGTCGGGCTCGGATGCTTCGTCGAGGTCGAGGCCGAGGACGCCGACGTGCTAATAAAGCATGGGAGGCGGGCCCGGCGGGGGTGAAGGGGGAAGGAAACGGCCGCGGCGTCGTCTGGACGGCCGGAGATGGGCGCGGGTCGCGGATGGACGGCTGGATGGCGTCCGCGCTCAAGCTGGCCTGCGGCTATTAATGGAGCTCCGCGCAATTTTTTCGAGGAGCAAACAGGGGTGCGTGTGCCCTTTTTTGGCCGAATTGAAATTTAGCAAACTTCACCATTTTTGGCCTCGCGGCAATGGGAACGAAGAAAGTCGGCGACTGTTTGTCCCGACAACTAGGTGAATAGCTAAGTGCTCCACGTACTTTTCATGGCAAGAATGCAAGATCTGACCACTCTTTTATAAGAGCAGGTTTTATAAGCTCGTAGGCACGCCAGCTACTCCGGCTCCACATCACGAGACTTGTTATGCTGGTAGCGGCGGGACCCATAAGCTTTAATGCGCTGCACAGGACTCCGCGCGATGGGAACGAATAGGAGCTCAGCAACCTGGGCAATTAATGGATGCGCCCGTTGCTGCTACCGCCTTGCCAGTCGTCCGCTCATTTCTCTTTCTTCATTTCTCTGTCCGCCAGCTAGACTTTTAGTTGACGTGTTCAACGAGTCGCTTGCTGATTCATCTTTATAATACTTGCTCTAATCCATTGTCGGGATAATTACATCAAGTGTGATAGTAATCACTAAAAGGAACATGACCAGTCTCATATAGTGTGCCATTCTTCGGGTGCTTTACTTTACTACCACAAGCATAGCAATGTTGAGCATCCATAGGAAAACCAACCCTATTGAATCTGTCATATTTACTCCCACGAAGTCCACCTGAAAAAAAAAATTGGGATCTATCACAACACGAAATTATAGGTGAGAAAGAAACTCGATACTTGTGGTTTAGAACTAGCCAACTTTTTTCACCCCCTCTAGAGAAAGCACACTGGTTGGTACAAAGGTATCATGTTCCAAATGTAACTCTGCGAAGAAAAGCTCCTCCTTTGAATTTTGTTGATTCTTCCCTTTTGCTATGAAATTCACGTGGCCAAAGAATCCCTTCATATCGAGGATTCCACAACTCGTAATGGCACTGATCAGATCATATTTAACCTAAGCAAAAAAAGAAATAGCAACAACAATTAATAAAAGGTAAAAGAAAATCAGCAATACTCAGTCACAAACTCTCATGAGGGATACTTGTCACAAACTTGACATTTTCAATACTCAGTCAACTTTTGAAAATTTAACTGTCACTATTTTCCAAAAAATATTTGGTCTGGAAGCATTAAACATGCCAATATAACTCTCTCCAGCACTTGTTCCATTACACCTTGTTTCCTTCACCAATCGATCCTCAATCCATCCCCCTTGATAAGTTTGGCAAGAACTACTCTTAATTTTTTTTTCTTGAACCTACCCCACCAAAGCTACTTCATAAGTGTAATTCCTTGCTTAATAAGTTGAATCGAGGAGGGCGGGATGGGGTGGGGGCTTTTCATTTCTGCCTGCACTACCCTTGTTATCCCTACCTAATAAACACTTAACCGCAACATCTACAAATAAAGACGTCCAAGCCAATATGCCATAAATGTTTGTACGTAAGAAAAAATAGTTTACCTTATTATTCTTGTCATTGTTGTAATGCTTCAGGGCACTCTCTGCAAATGTCGACTCAGATTGTCGCTTGGCTGCCTCCTTATATATATTTTTCTCTGAAGTCTTACACACATCTTCATCTGCAACGATGAAGTTGTCATCCAAGGACTTGAAGTATGCATCGTCCTCGGCATCCATTGAATGCCATTCCTCAGTATCGGATTCAAATGTTGGCAAACTGTATAAAAGATGTGCACACTTTTCATTTTTCGTATAAAGGAATTGGTGACAGAGACCAAACTGTTCAATTTAAAGTATGCACATTTTTCATTCCATGCGTGACCATATTATCCATTGAACAAATAGTTGCCAAATGTATAGAGCCAGCACAACTAATTTATCTTGTCATAAACTCTCATGAGGGATGCTCAGTTAGCTGACAGTCTGACACAACATTACCAGAAGTCCAGAAATAAAGATGATAGAGTCAGAGGCGAGGATATAGGTAAAGGAGAGGTTAATGTGTATTCTTCTTTTGGAATAGACATAAGGTTTAGCCTTGTCTACATAGTCTGGAAGCTGACACCTGATGGAAATTACTCAGCTAAATCCGCCTATCAAGCGCAATTCATAGGATCTTCGGACACTAATCTGGAGGAGATCATATGGAAAAGTTGGGCGCCGCCGAAATGCAAAACTTTTAGCTGGATGGCAATCCAGAACAGAATTTGGACATCGGATAGACTGGCAGCTCGGGGATGGCCGCACAGCAACAGATGCGTCCTATGCCGCTCAGCCCCAGAAACCGGAATTCATCTGTTCAGTGAATGTCGGTACACCAGACGGGTCTGGGAGGCGTTGAGTTTATGGGCTGCGAACGTTGGCATAAAGCCAACATCTTGGGAAGCGCATGAAGCTTTAAGTGATTGGTGGACGGCGCTGACGCAGGTCCAGTCCAACAGCAGGAGAGGGCTAAGAACACTAATTATTCTAGTCAACTGGGAGATTTGGTGCGAGAGGAACGCTCGGATATTTAACCGCACGGAGTCGAATTGCAACCAAATGATTCAAAGGATAAAGGACCGCGCAAGCATGTGGATTGCAGCAGGGGCAAAACAACTTTCAGTATTCCTTGCTAGGGAGGCCCAAGAGGGGCGGCATACTTTCGTTGTATAGTATAGTTTCTCCGGTTTTCTGATTTTTGTGTACAAAGCTTCTGTACTTTTGTCAGTCCGTTTTGCCCATACGGGCACTTCTGCTTTTTAATATAACAGGCAGCTCTCCTGCCGGTTCGTTTCAAAAAAAAAGGTTTAGCCTTGTCTTATCTGGCTCGCTGAATATGCCCTTTTGCATGGGGGTTTTACCTGGCAAAGTCAAATCATGACAGCCCACATCTTTTGCAATCCACAACCAAGAGGCAAGAGCAGCGATAAGGTAATTAAATAAAGGTGTGGTGTGCTGAACTCACAATCATCTCTGCTACAACAAAGTCATTAGCATGATGCAGGTGGGCCGATGCTGATTGAATATGGTGGTAGATGTCATATAGGCCAGGATTTTGTCGGTTTTTCATAGTGGAACAGAGGGCATGCATGGCGCTAAGACAAACCACAGGCATATATGCAATAGAAAGCTTGATGTGATGGCATGCAACGAAGAACAAACTAGTGAGTTGAGGAGAAATTCAGCTTAGTGTGGCTGCTTACACTGCGGGCTCCCCGTCAATCGCCGGTGGTGGACTGCCAGGCGGCGGAGATGTAGGAGTGCCCGGTTCTTGATCCTCTGGTATTTTGATGAAGGTGAGGCGAGGAGGACTGGATGAGGAGAACCAGATGTTATTAGCTAGCTAGAGAGCAGTAACAAAAAATGAAAAGGACAACGAAAAGTTTAGCGAAAATTAATGCTGCAGGTACCTGTCCAATTCAATTTCGGAATCCGATCCAGGTTCCTCCTGGTGTTGGAGCTGGGGTGGGATACGAACGCCGGCAGACGGCGCCGGCGGCGATGATGGTTGATATCCGGGTACACTGTGCACGCAGCATAGCGATTCAGATTAGGGTTCCAGATAGAGCGATCGGAGGATCGGATGAGGAATTTAGGATTATTAGAACTTACTCATCTGCTGATCTCGGGGCAGCCATGGAAGCAACTTGTTTTTTCTTTCCCGAAGGAGGAGGAAGAACGACCGAGGATTGGAGGTGACGGCCGCGTACGGAAGAGACGGCGATCACCGCTCACCAGTGCAGAGAGCTCTCGTGTGCGGGCGCTTCTCGGCGGTTTCTATCCGAGGCTGCCACGGTGGAGGATTCAATTCTCGTTCAATTCAGCACTAGCCAATCTCGAGAGTTCTCCCTCTCTCTATAAAAAAGAGAAATTTTAGAATGCTTGTGAATAATGAGAGCCATCTATTCTGAGAAATCGGATGGTGAAAACAAAGTGAGTACCTAGAGGTACCTAAATTGAGGTACCAAGAAATACCAAATACCAAATTCATACTAAAATAGGAAAGGTACCTCCCGGTACCTCTCGGTACTTCATGGTACCTTTATCAAAATAGGAAAGGTACTTCCCGGTACCTCTTGGTACTTTTCAAGCATTGTAAAATAACTCTATAATAAAACCCTCGAGAGTTCTCCTCTGCTACGATGAAAGGGCCGGGGGCAATAATAATTCGGTGTACACAACTACTCCAAAATGTGAGACTTTGCTATCCACCCATAACAATGCTGGGCATCAATAAGCATAAAAGTTAAGCACCAAAATGTTATGCTTAATAATAAGTCTACAAAGCTCGCGCACGCCACCCAAGCCTTTCACCATTCTTTTGGTGCTTATAAGTCGACGATCTCAAGCATAACAACGCTGTGCATCAATAAGAATATAACAAATTTTAAGTTGGGCCGACAATGGTATATAGTAGGGGCCATACAGGTGGCGCCTATGCAATAATTATTCCATAAAAGTAAACTCTTAAGAGATGTCTCTCAGTCATAGTAATCGATCATGGCAACACGCCCAGACTTTGATTTAGTATTCCACCCTAGCTGATTGACTATCATAGTAATGGATCACGGCCATCACACCAAACTTAGTACAATAAATACACGGTTATATGGAACATCAAGTGCTTAGATCATTCGTGATAGTAATCGCTAGCGGCAATGTGACCCATCACATATAGCTCACCATTCTTTGGGTGCTTAAGTCGACGATCACAAGCATAACAATGCTTTGCGTCGATAGGCATACCCTTCCCATAGAAGTTGTTGTCATATCTAGTGTCACAAAGCCCACCTGGAAAAAAATAAAGAAAAATTCTATTTACTTGCAATTTTAAGAAACATAAGATTTTAAATTTTACGGTTTAGAAATCAGAACTAACCAACTTTCTTAATCCCCTCCAGAAAAAGCACACAAGTTGGTACAAGGTTACTGCCGTCTCGGCGTAACTCTGCAAAGAAGAGCTCCTCTGCACTTTGTCGATTCCCTTTTGCTGTAAAGTTTTTTTTTTTTTTTTGAACAAACTTTTGCTGTAAAGTTCACATGACTGTAACAACCCTTCCCTCCTTCCAATATATCACAACACGTGATACCACTGATTAACTCATATTTAATCTGAAATATTGAAAGAAAGAAAGACAAAGATGAAATTAGTGAACAACAAATTCAGCTTATAATGAACAAAAGATTGACAAAGGGTAACAGAATAATACATGAGTTTTACTTTATAGAATTAGCGAACAATTTGAATATACTGTGCCATATTGTCATGCATTATAGACTTATAGGTCTATGCTGGAGTCATGCAAATAATTTATAGCGCAAAACAATGGACCTAACAACTTCTACCTTGTTCTTGTCATCATTGTTGTAGTGCTTCAGGGCACTCTCTGCATACAGAACAGACCGTCGCTGATCTTCTTCCAAGTCTATATCATCGTCTGGCAATGTAGAATTGCACATATCTGCAGTTGCATTGGTAAAGTTGTCCACCAGCGACTTGAAGTATGGATCCTCCTCATCATTGGAGAAGCCTTCGGGTGACCTATATTAATTTGATCAAAAGGTTATGTAGTTCGCTGTTCTATTAAAGCTAATAAACAAAACGTTCTGATAACTTTTTTCTCAATGTACTGTACCATTCTCCAATTCCATCATGTTCGCAATCGAGCTGTAGCCTGTGGATGCAATAACCTTGTGAGTAATGATGCTGATAAAGATAGCTTCCATAGAAGCACACGATGCAAAATCTTGCAGCGTCCTAATCAGGATTGTGGCTATAGTTGCCTACTTAAATCTTAGCAATTCACAGCACTGACTAGGTGCAGAGCAGAACATATGACGTGAGGAGATGAGATAATAATTCACTTTACCCTGCGGGATTCACATTGACCGAAGGCGGCGAACCGGTGGAGATGTAGGAGAGCCTGATTCCTGATTCTCTGGTTCGGTGAGGAATGTGATGCGAGGAGGACTAGTCAAGGAGGTTCAAGATATAAGTAAATCAAAATCAGATGAACAATGACAGATGAAACTCTGCTGGTACCTATCCAATTCTGATCCCGAATCTGATTCTTCTTGGTGTTGGGGCTGGGGTGAGGCGTGAAGGCCACGGCTCACAGCACTGTTGAATGACTAACTTGGTCAGCGGAAGGCATGACAATTCAGATTCAGATTAGGGTTCCTGACCATTGATGGAAGAGGATTACAAACTTAATGAACAGGAGACGACGGGGCAGACATGGAAGCAGCTCTCTGCGCGGGACTGCACGGACGGGGACTGGGACGGCGGCGGTAGGGTGTCGACTGTGGAGGGACAATCTGCTGCCGATGCTTCGTTGGTCGGCGTCGCCACCACGGTGAGTCGGCCACGGCGATCGAGACGATATAACGTTCAACTGCACAAGGCCCGATCGAAAGCCTGATATGAAGCCATGAAGGTTATATTTTAGACTATGGAATAAACCGGCCTCCGCCACTCCCTGCGAGTGCTTGTAGCCAAGAATTCGATACACACAGCATGAGCTGTTTGACAACCATTGCACATAATGCAAAGCTCTAACTAGTCTTTAACCAAGACTCTACTCCAACTCTGAATTCCAACGACAGAAGAAGTTCAAAAGACAAGATAAGACTCCAAGGCTAAAACCTGTAGCCTATTCCTATTTTTCCAACCAAACTTATTGAAGATCTCCATGACTGTGACCTCCAACTTTTGCTACATTGTTGCTTCAGGTTGTTCATCTCATATGTAACGGAACATTTGGAACAGCAACTTCTCTCTGTTTCTTCTCCCTCCAAGGTTCCAACTTCCAACAACAATCTTCCAAGCCAAGTCCTAAAAAAAAAGCATCTTCCATGCCTCCAAGATTTGTACACTGATTTTTATGTTGATGCTTAACTCAGGTGTAACATGTTTTGCTTGTTGGTTAATTCACTTGCTCCTCACCCTCTTTGACCCAACAGCTTCTTGCTGCAGGGGTCTGTACCTTAGGCATGGCTGAATAGCAGCCTTGACATGCTTGTAGTTGCTGAACAGCAACAGTAGCAGTAGGAGTAGTTGCAAGCATGGGAATAGTAGTAGTAGTTGGTATAGTTGTTGGAGTGGCAAGGCCATACCTCTGTACTATCTAATGCTGTGAATATAAGGAAAGGAGGGAGAGCCGAGTAGCTCAGTTGAGCAGAAAACCTCTCGTGTGCTGTGTGTTTCTTTTCTTCTCCTACTTCACCTTCTTCTTCCTCTAGCCAGCCACATAGGTGTGTGTGTGTGTGATTGTGAAGCTGCTGCTGCTGCCATTGCTAACATTGCTTGAGTTCAGCATTGTAGTTTCAGTGATGGAAGCGTGTTGGTTCAGACGTGATCAGTCAGATAAGCTGCTGCTTGTCTTGCTTTGATAATGTAGTTGGTACTTCGTTGATGTATTAGTAAATATTTTTAAATTAGAAAATATGCTTCAACAAAGAACGAGAAAGGAAGCATTTATATAATTCCATAGAGTAAACAGTTAAGCAACATTTCATTAATACTAAGAGCTCATGACAATGAGCACATACTTGACTTAATACTCCATTACCCAGCTGCTTAGCCAAGTCTATCATAGTATTGCTCACTGCTATGAGCCCATGACTCTGGCTCATACAATCAACAAATATACTTATTCTATGGGTGCCCCCATCAAGGTGACCAGACTCTAGCTTCTGTAGTATGCTCAAAAAAAAAAGACTCTAGCTTCTGTAGTTATGCAGTACTACTGTCAGGGTGCTTAGATCATCACATCATATAGTAATCGCTCATGGCGACGTGACCCATCTTGTATAGCTCGCCATTCTTAGGGTGCTTAAGTTGATGGTGACAAGCATAACAGTTCTGTTCATCCATAGGCAAAACATCCGCATAGAACTTGTCATATCTACTGTCTCGAAGCCCACCTAAAAATAAAAAATTTGTAATTATTCGCATTTCCAATAAAACACAAGCTTCTGAATTGTATGGTTCAGAACTAACCAGTGTATTTACTTCCCTCCAGAGAAACCACACAGGTAGGTTCAAGGGCATCACCGTCCCAACGCAGCTCTGCAAAGAAAAGCTCCTCCTTTGAATTGCTTTGATTCCCTTTTGCTGTGAAGTTCACATGACCAAAACTGCCCTCCTTAACCAATATATCACAGCTGATGATACCACTGATTAACTCATACTTGACCTGACGCGATGAAAAGAGAGGTAAAGATAAAAGGCAAGTGCAAGTTTAGTGTATAGTAAATAAAATCATTCAACAAAGGGTAAAAGAATAGCAATCAGGAGTTTACTCACAACATTACAGAAGGATCTTTGACATTTTGTAAAATTTACAGTGTATAAACTCTATGAATAGTGGCAACAAACTTTTGTTAATGCATTATAAGATGTACTAGTGTTGAAATTATTCATCAATTATATCTTCCATGTCCTAAAGTTCTTTTTAGACAAGTTATAGGTTTAACACTGATTGTTAACAAATCGATGGCCTTTTTGTGTGATCCCATATTTTGTCAAGGTTTGGAGGGGGGGGGGGGGGGGGGGGGGGGGGGCAGTGTGTGGGAGCATCAAAATGGACATGAAATGAAGGCATGTTTGGTTGGGCACCATAACCAAACGCAAGTAATAGTAAGCACATGACAATGGCTGTCTCGTTTAACTTGAGTTTTGAGCCACAGCAGGATTCCTATACACGACCTGCTACAAGTTCTGCAGAAATACATGGTGAAGTTTGGTTAGTAGCCAAACTTTGATAAGACCAGAGTGATTTATGAAGTGGTGAGATTTTTGCCCATGTTCATGTTTAATATGTTGCGATGATACAAATAAGAGTTTAATTATTCTATCTATTCCTTTTGAAGAGGTAAGCGTTGCCACGAATTAATAAAGAACTAAACAACTCTAAACCTGATAGCTTTGTGTCAGTTTTCCATCTATCTTAGCTGACACCAAAATGCCACATCACATCCCCAAGGGCTCCCATCATCCTACGACAGCACAACACCCATCACACTGTTTTTACATCCTAATAAGGTCTAGGTCTCAAGCCTACAAGGTCATATCAGAGTCGACTATGTATGAATTTAATCAGGCACAAACGAAATTGCCAAGTAAATATTCACTTTTAATATTGTGCCACGCATTAAACTAAAATGATGCAAATAACTTTATTGCACAAGACACTTCAGCAAATAATTGTTACCTCATTCTTCTCATCATTGTTGTAATGCTTCAGGGCATGCTCTGCATACATAACACTGTGCCGCTGATCTACTGCCTTAGGGTCAATATCATCGTCTGACAATGTAGAGTTGCACGTGTTTGCAGCTGCAGAGACGAAGTTGTCCACCAGAGACTCGAAGTAGGGATCATCCTCATCACTCGAGGAGTATTTGGGTGACCTATATTTCAAAAGGTTAGGAACTTAGGATTATGTTCTCATAAAGCTAATAACAAAATTCTGTTATAACTTTTATTTTAATGCACATTCAGTTGTGCTGTGTCTTGGGTGCAGTAAGAGTAAACTTGCGAGTAACAATGTTGATAACGCCCACATCATTTTTCCCAAAATCCCAGTACACCAAAAAAAAAGGATCAAAATTTGATTGATTGCTCAGCTATAGGATGAGTGACTATAGTTGCCTACTTAAATCTGAGCATTTATGTTGACGCGAAAGGTTGATCGGTAGACTTTTGCGATGCAACACACGAAGGCCTCAGAGATCTATGTCAACAATTTCATAGCATGGACTAGATGCAGAGCAGAACACATCACGTGAGGGAGATGAGATAATGATTCACTTTACCCTGCGGGATTCACATCGACTGAAAGCGGCGAACCAGGTGGAGATGTAGGAGAGTGCGGTTCCTGATTCTTTGGTTCGGTGAGGAATGTGATGCGAGGAGGACTAGTACAGGAGATAAGTAAATCAAAACCAGATGAACAATGACAGTTAGATGAAAATGACAGTTAGATGAAGGAAAATAAATAAGATAGATGGAACGCTGCTGGTACCTATCCAACTCTGATCCCGAATTTGATTCTTCGTGGTGTTGTTGGTGGGGTGTGGCATGAAGGCCAGGGCCTGCAGCGCTGTAGCATATAACGATTTAGATTAAGGTTTTCATGATCGGTGGTAAAAGGGGTGGTTCTAACTAAATTATATTCAGCAGAAAGGCACACTAAAGATTCAGATTATGGTTCGTGATCATCGGCGGAAGAGCTCGGATTCTAACATCTTTGCCCTTGGCCATGAACCTCATTTCCTTTTTGGACCGACTTAACTTAATTCTTATCCCTATTCTTTTATCCTTCTATTCTGGATCCAAAGAAGAAGAGTAAAATCCATACAAATTCCTAACTAAAAATGCGATTTCTAAATATTTTGTTGTAATTCTTCGAATTCTTTAACGAATCCAATAGAATAATATTTTAAATTCGTAAATTAAGTAATATAAAATAGAGAAATAATTAAAGAATACAATCCTTATCCATCTTTTCTTTCTTTTTGCTTCATATACTAAATAAAAAAGAATTTAAAAAGGAAACAAATTCTATAAACTTACTGGACAGGAGACGGCGGGGCAGACATGGAAGCAGCCCCTTCGCGCGGCACTGTACGGACGGGAACGGGACGGCGGCGGCGGCAGGTGCGGAGGGACAACCTGCTGGCTGCTGCGGATGCTTCGTCCTAGGCCTTGAGGTGCTCCCGTTTACCCGGCCGGCCAACGTTCAATTGCACATGTTTTATTGCCTGTTGAGCCAAGCCAGGCTCAAGCCGCGATCATGAGCCTGGCGCACAGTCCGGTTCCGAGCCACGCGCTGACTCCGGCTCTGAGCCAGACGCAGGCTCCGGCTCAAGGCCACAACAGCGCTGGGCCGCTGGCTCATGGGTAAGGTGTGGGCCGAGGCCCAGTCACGCTACGGTCCCCGGTGACCAAGCCCAAGAGGAGGAAGCAGCGGAAGGCCGGAAGCCAGAAGGTTCCCGGCAAGCCTGCGACTGCGAGAGTGCGAGTCCGACCGCGGAGGCGGCGATGGCGGCGTTCCTCGCCATCGTCCGCATGGCGCTCGAAACGAGAAGAACACGCCGGTGTCGCCTGGCCAATCAGACACTGAACACAACAGTACGTCCTTCCAAGAATAGGGTATGTTCCCGAGTATGCTGAATTGCGGCACTCAGGGACATATTTTTTCATGGCAGCATGCATGCATGCAAGCAAGCAGGCGGGGCGATCAGCATATGCTGATTTGCGTGCAAAAGCTTAGGGTATTTTTAGTTGCTTCAATTATTGTATAAATCGTATGGTCAATTTCTTAAAACACCGTGTGCGAGCACCCGGATCTTCCTGCGTTGTAACTTGTAAATTGTTTTCTTCTAAATATAAAAATACAAAAAAACGAGACGGAAGGGGCAAACCGCCCCTCCGCTTTGAATTAAGAAGAGGTCTCGAACCCGGCTCGGCAAACTGAGGGCGAGCCCCAGTAACCGGTGGCCCGCCAGAGCGCCTGCTAAATATAAAAATACACAGCAGCTCTCCTGCGTATTCTCAAAAAAAGTAACATGTTTTTTTTTCAGTTCAACGTATAGCTTCAGTGATAAAAGCATGTTGGTTCAGATGTCAGTCACATGAGCTGCCGCTTGCCTTGCTTTATTTGATACTGTAATTGGTACTTCTTTGATGTAATAGTCAATATTTTTGAAGTTAGAAAAGGCTGCTTCAACAAAGAACGAGAAAAGGGTACATTTATATAATTCCACAGAGTAAAAGGCCAAGCAACATTTCACTAATACTACTAGCTCATGACAATGCGCACCGACTTGATTTAATACTCCATTACCCAGCTGCTTAGCCAAGTCTATCATAGCATTGCTCACGCCCTGACGCCCTGACACTGACTCATAACAAATACTATACTTATTCTAAGGGTGCCCCCATGCAAGGTGACCAGAATGTTCTGTAGAACTGTCCAGGTGCTTAATCATCATATATAGTACTGGCTCATGGCAACATGACCCACCTCATATAGCTTGCCATTCTTGGGGTGCCTAATTGGCCGATTGCAACAATAACAATTCTTTGCATCAAAAGGCAGAACATCCAGATAGAATTTGTCGTATTTACTGCCACGAAGCCCACCTAAAAAAATAAGGAGTCTGTAATTAATTGCAATTCCATGTAAACACAAACTTATGAATTGTATGGTTCAGAAATTACCAGTGTGTCCTCTCCCTCCAGAGAAATCACACAAGTCGTTACAGGAGTATCTCCGTTCCAACGTAGCTCTGCAAAGAAAAGCTCTTCTTTTGAATTGTGTTGATTCCCTTTTGCTATAAAGTTCACATGACTAAAACAGCCCTTCTCATCCAATATATCAGAACAGGCGATCCCACTGATTAGCTCATACTTGACCTGAGAAGTGACGAAAAGACAGATATAAAGATTAGTAGTGTATAATAAATAACAACATTAGCAATCAGCAGTTACAATATTGCAGAACTTATAAGATCTACTAGTGTTGAAATCATTCATCAATTCTATCTTTCATGTCTTAAAATTCTTTTTAAACAAGTATAACTTAAACACTGACTGTTAACAAATCTGTGGTCTTTGTGTCTGATCCACTATTCTGTAAAGGTTTTGAAAAAAAAAGGGTGGGCAGATATTGAAAGAACTGAAGGCATGTTTGGTTGGGTACCATACCAAACACAAGTAGTAGTAGCCACATGCCAATGGCTGTCTACATGGTCACTACAAAATACCAGCTTCAAGTTCTGAAGAAATACATGGTCAAGTTTGGTTTGTAGCTAATTTTTAATAAGATTAGAGCAATTTACGGAAGTGATGGAGATTATTGCCCCTGTTCATGTTTAGTATGTTGCAATGACATAAATGATAGTGGATTTGTTCATGCAATTCCCTCCCTCTATCTATTCCTTTTGGAGAGTTATAAAGCATCGCCATCAATCGACAAAGAACTAAACTCTCTTAATGTTTTAGCTTTGTGTCAGTTTTTCCTCTTGTCACTAAAATGCCACATTTCACTTCCCCAAAGGTCCCTATCATCCCACAACAGTACAGTACCCATTGCTGCGGTTACAGCCTAAGGTCTAGGTCTCAAAGCCTACAAGGACATATAAGAGTCAACTATGTATAAGTTTAATCAAACACAAACAAAATTGCCAAGTGCCCACTCACTTTTGTTATTGTGCCATACATTAAACTGAAATGATGCAAATAACTTTATTGCAGAAGACAATTGAGCGAACAACTTTTACCTCTTTTTTCTCATCATTGTTGTAATGCTTCAGGGCACTCTGCGCAAACAGAACACACTTCCGCTGAGCTTGTGCCTTGTAATCAATATCATCATCTGACAATGTAGAATCTAATGTATTTGCAGCTGCAGTGACCAGAGTCACAAAGTCCTCCTCATCACTTGAGGAGTAGTTGGGTAACCTACAAGTCAAAATGTAGGATTCGGTTAATAACAAAATTCTAAAAAATTTTGTGATAACTTTTCTTCAATGCACTATATATCAATTTTATCATGTTTGTAACTGGGTTGTTTTTTCAACCGCCATCGAAAACTGGTGTTCTAGCCTCTGTGTAAATTAGCACATCCTAAAACTCTCCCCCCACCCTAACTCTCACTGCACTTGTGATGGGTCGCCGTCTCCAGATGGCGCTGTAACAAACTACCGGCCTCGGCTGGCTTTTTGAATGAAAGTTCAGGTGGGCATGCTCTGCCCCCGTTGCTCCTTCAAAAAAAAAGGGTTGTGTTTTGGTTGCAGTAAAAATGAAATCATAGTATGGCAGCTAAGCACTATACCGGAGCATCCAATCTGTATCATCATGTCAGTAATTCATCTAACAACCCTTATGAACAGTACCAAGGACAATTGCTAGGTTTACCAGTTATGTAACCAGGGTGAAATCACCTAGTACCAGTAACTATCAAATTATTTGGACTGACAATTTGTGCCTTGACACCCAGCTGGCATGCCATATGAGCATAGCGAACACGACAGCAGCAATACATTGTGCAATGTTAGTAGTTTCTTAGGACATCTTGGTCCAGATCATACATAACTTCAAACTTCTAGACATCAACTCAGTTACAAAGATTACCAATTAGCTGGTGTTGTTGTTTCTAACTTGTTAGGCCAGATCATAACAGTTAGGGGGGTGGGTGGCTTATATGCCAGCCGGTCTCTTTAGAATTAAGCAAAGGGAGAGATCCTCATCTGCCTGGGCCTTTGGTTTAGGCATCGTCATCTTCCCAGTGTTAGAGCTCAGGTGTCCATTATCTGTTCGTTTTATATTCCAAGTAACCCTCAAGTTCCTTAGAGCTCTAAAATCCATTCCATGGCAAGTTGCCTATTTTAATTTAAAAAAAAATCACAGCATTGGCTGGGTATAACTGTAAGCTAGCCAGTGGTGCAGAGAAGAGAACATTACATGAGGACAGGAGATTACCTTGTGGGATTCACATTGACCAAAGGTGGTGAACCAGGTGGAGATGTAGGTGAACCAGATGGAAATGTTGGTGGCCAAGACGGAGATGTAGGAGCACTCGGTTCTGGGTCCTTTTCTATGTTGGTGAAGGTGAGGTGAGGAGGACTAGTCAAGGAGATCAAAAATAAGTAATCAAAATCAGATGAACAGTGACAGTTAAGTGAAATGCTGATGGTACCTATCCAACTCTGACCCCGATTCTGGTTCTTCCACAATGATGCCATCCTGTAGGGTCGGCAATAATGAATGCTGATCTCGGGATATGCTGCAGCATAGCAATTCAGGTTAAGGTTCATGACTGGATGTAGGAGGATCAGCAGAGGGTAAAGGGTAATTGTTAGATTATTTTAGCTGACAAGGAATCTACTTAAATGTAAAAAATTCACAGCACCGACTGGATATAATTATACACAACAGGTGGAAATCGGCTTACTCTGTGGGATCAATATTCATGGAAGGTGGTAAAACAGGTAGAGATGTACGAGGGACTGGTTTCTGATTCTCTTGTGTGGCGGTGATGATGATGGCAGAGGGCTAGGTGAAGAGACCAAACAAAAAAAAAAGGTGCTCCCGTGTACTAGTATTCAGCAGAAAGGCATAATAAAGATTCAGATTATGGTTCGTGATCATCGACGGAAGAGGATTATAAACTTACTGGACAGGAGACGGCGGGGCAGACATGGAAGCAGCCAGGGGCGGACCTACGTGGTATGCCAAGTATGCCTTGGCATACGTAGAATTCTGGGTATTGCTCTTAGCTCCAAAGCAACACCAAAGTACTAGCTTGTTCAGCGCACGCTCAGACACAAGAACTGCTGAAAAAACAATATCGTATAGGTGGCCGGCATACCTTAGATAAAATTCTAGGTACGCCACTGGAAGCAGCCCTCCGCGCGGGACTGTACGGCCGGGAACGGGGACGGCGGCGGTGGCGGCAGGTGCGGAGCCGCGGAGGTGCAATCTGCTGCAGAAGTGCAGATGCTTCGTCCCTGGCCTTTGCCTGGCGCACAGTCCGGTTCCGAGCCACACGCTGACTCCGGCCCCGAGCCAGACGCAGACTCCGGCTCAAGGCCACAACAGCGCTGGGCCGCTGGCTCATGGGTAAGGTGTGGGCCGAGGCCCAGTTACGCTACGTCTCCGGTGGCCAAGCCCAAGAGGAGGAGGAAGCAACAGAAGGTTGTTGCCGCGGAGGCCAGAACTCCCGCCGCTCAGGTTCCCGGCACGCCTGCGACTGCGCGAGTCCGACCACGGAGGCGGCGATGGCGGGATTCCTCGCCAGCATCCGCATGGCACTCCAGGCACCGCTGGTATGTTCCTGAGTATGCTGCAGGGACATGTTCCCAGCTTTCATGAAAAACCGTGTGCGAGCGTCCGGATTGGCATACGTTGTAACTTGTAAACTATTTTCTTCAAAGATATGTCTCTCCTGTGTATTCGCGAAAAAAAAGTAACATGTTTTGTTTCAGTTCAACATATAGCTTCAGTGATAAAAGCATGTTGGTTCAGATCAAAGAACGAGAAAGGGTTCATTTATATAATTTCATAGAGTAAAAAGTTAAGCAACATTTCACTACTAGCTCATGACAATGCGCAGACTTGATTTAATACTCCATTAATACTCATATTTATACTTATTCTAAGGGTGCCCCGTGACCAGACTCTTTTGTAGAACTGTCCAGGTGCTTAGATCATATATAGTGCTGGCTCATGGCAACATGACCCATCTCATATAGCTCGCCATTCTTAGGGTGCCTAATTGGACGATCGCAAGCATAACAGTTCTTTGCATCGTAAGGCAGAACAACCAGATAGAAAAATGTCATATTTACTGTCACGAAGCCCACCTAAAAAAATAAGGAGTTTGTAATTATTTGCAATTCCAAGTAAACGCAACTTCTGAATTGTATGGTTCAGAAATTACCAGTGTGTTTTTCTCCCTCCAGAGAAACCACACAAGTCGTTACAGGAGTATCTCCGTCCCAGCGTAACTCTGCAAAGAAAAGCTCTTCTTTTGAATTGTGTTGATTCCCTTTTGCTGTAAAGTTGACATGACCATAACAGCCATTCTCAACCAACATCTCAGAACAGGCGATCCCACTGATTAGCTCATATTTGACCTGAGAAGTGATGAAAAGATAGATAAGGATAAAAGCGAATAACAAGATTAGTAGTGTATAGTAAATGAAAACATTAATCAAAGGGTAAAAGAATGGTACAATCAGGAGTTACTTACAATATTACAGAACTTATAATATCTACTAGTGTTGAAACCACTCATCAATTCTATCTTCCATGTCTTAAAATTCTTTTTAAACAAGTATAGGTTTAACACTGATTGTTAACAAATCTGTGGCCTTTGTGTGTGATCCAATATTTTGTAAAGTTTTTTTTAAAAAAAAAGGCGTGGGCATTGAAAAGAACTGAAGGAATGTTTGGTTGGGCACCGCAACCAAACACAACTAGTATTAGCCACATGTCAATGGCTGTCTGCAGGATTACTACAAAATACTAGCTTCAAGTGCTGCAGAAATACATGGTCATGTTATGGGCAGTTAGCAGGGCCTATATGGGCTGAGTAGGGCCCAAAAGGGAGGCCCACGGTACTGTTCACACGGCTACAGTGCACGTGAACAGTACCCGTGGCACATTAGGGTTAGTAGGGGCCGCCTAATCTATAAAGGCGGCCAAGGTCTTAGGGTTATAGGCATCGAAGAAGAATAGAAGCAGCCGTAGGCGCCCTGTTCTTTGCCGATCTGGCCGGGTTTCCTGCCCGGCCAGGAGTTCTTCCTCCTCTATTCTAGTCATTCCATAACAATTGGTATCAAAGACCTTCTCGGTGCATCGCCCTCATGGCCGGCACCGACATCGATCCTGTGGCCTACACCATCGCTGCCAAGATCGATCTCATCCTTGTCGAGATTGAGATAATGAATCAGCGCCTCGACGGCCATGAAGCTCGCATCATGGCTGTGGAGGTGGCCAGGGGCTGCTCCTCGGCGGTGACAACACCATTGGCAGCCAAGGCGGAGGTCGCCGCTGCGGCATCCACGTCGGCGGTGTCCTCATCCTCTTCCTCCTCCGTTGTCCAGCGTTACGTGCCGCCACACCGGAGGGCCAAGGCGGAGGCCGCGTCCGCGTCGGTGGTATCCTCGTGCCCGTCCTCTTCTGCCTCCGAGCTGGAGGCGGAGGCACAAGCCAAGCAGATCAAGGCCACGGCGGAAACCAGCTACAAGAAGTCCAATGGGGAGAAGCCCATACCGGAGCCGGCCGCGCCGGGGACCAACGAGGAGAAGTCCCCAGTCAGCTTGACGGCCGGGTGGCTCGTCCCCGCAGACGATCGGGGCACCCTGCGCATGGCGAATCCGACGACCGGTGCACCGGGCGGCTTTGCCGGCTTTAACCCGAAACACCAAAAAAACCCGACCTAACCCGACGCGACCCGAAAAATTACACGTGAAACCCGAAACCCGACCCGAACCCGACGCAACCCGACCCGACCCGACCATGCCACGGGTCGGGCGTGGGTCAACAATTTCGACCCGTCAACCCGACATGACCCGACCCGAACCCGACATGACCCGACCCATGATCAGGTATATCCTGGCTGACCTGATGCGCAGGTCAAAGGATGTGGCCCTATGGTTGGCTGTTGTGTGCATGGGGAACAAACTATGTGGGCCAGTGGGCTGCAATATTAACCGGCCTGCATCCAGGGTGAAGCCAATTCTGTCCTTTCCATGGGATCCAGGGAGATGTGCAGTGAACGGGCGGGTGAGCCTTGGACTCGTGTTCTTCATGTGGAGAGAAAGCACTATATTACGGTGTGAAGTCAAGCAAGTTTTTTTTCATCACAAATAAAAAGTCGAGATGTAAAAGGCTTATTTCTTAGTGATAGGTTTATGTTGAGTCAAGTCGTTCTTCCGCGGCAGCTCGAGGGCGAGCTGCTTCGAAAGGAGGGGAGTAGTGTTATGGGCAGTTAGCAGGGCCTATATGGGCTGAGTAGGGCCCAAAAGGGAGGCCCATGGTACTGTTCACACGGCTATAGTGCGTGTGAACAGTACCCGTGGCAGATTAGGGTTAGTAGGGGGCGCCTAATCTATAAAGGCGGCCTAGGTCTTAGGGTTAGAGGCATCGAAGAAGAATAGAAGCAGCCGTAGGCGCCCTGTTCTTTGCCGATGTGGCCAGGTTTCCTGGCCAGGCCAGGAGTTCTTCCTCCTCTACTCTAGTCATTCCATAACAGGTCAATTTTGGCGTGTAGTTAATTTTTAATAAGATCAGAGCAATTTATGAAATGATGGAGATTATTGGCCAAGTTCATGTTTAGTATGTTGCAATGATACAAATGATATTCGATTTGTTTATGAAAACTCCCTCCCTCTATATATATCTATCTGTCTGTTCATTTTTGGAGAGTGTGTTGCACAGTTGACAAAGAACTAAACTCTCCTAATGTTTTAGCTGTGTCAGTTTTTCCTCTTAACTGACACCAAAATACCATACTTCACATCCCCCCTCTCTATCATCCTACATCAGTACACCACCCATCACTGTTGTTAAAGCCTAAGGTCTAAATCTCAAGCCTACAAGAGCATATAAGAGTCAACTGTGTATAATTGCCAAGTACCCACTCACTTTTGTTATTGTGCCATACGTTAAACTGAAATGATGCAAATAACTTTATTGCGGAAGACAGTAGAGCAAACAACTTTTACCTCATTCTTCTCATCATTGTCGTAATGCTTCAGGGCACTCTCCGCATACAGAATACACTTCTGCTGAGCGTGTGCCTTGCAATCAATATCATCGTCTGATAATGTAGAATCACATGTATTTGCAGCTGCACTGATGAAGTTATCCACCAGTACTTGGGTAACAAACTGTTACAGGGTTCTGTTCTATTAAAGTTAATAACAAAATTCTGTGAGAACTTTTCTTTCAATGCACTATATACCAATCCTATCATGTTTGCAATTGTGTTGCGTTTGGATGCAATAAACATGTGAGTGACAAACAATGCTGATAAAGCACACATCATTTTCACAAAAGCCCACTCCACACAAAAAAACAAGGACTTACGGACCAAAATGAGATTGACTGTTCGGCTATAGGATGAGTGACTAACTCCTAAAATGTGGGATAACTGGCCATGAAACTGCTGCTTCTATTGAAATATTTAAGTGTATTCATTTCTACATCCATACATAGAAACGTTTATTTCCAACTCAATTTACCATTTATCGTAAAACAATATAGCATACACTATGTGTATGGTGTAGCAAATGTCATCCTTTTGATGGATGCAACATTGATTACCAAGTTGCCGAAAACAAAGATGATTGATTACCAAGTATGGCAGCTCAGCACTATACCTGAGTTTCCAATCTGTATTATCGTGTCAGTAATCCATCTAACAACCCTTATAAACAGTACCAAAGACATTTGGTTGGTTTAGCAATTATGTAAGCAGGGTGAAAATTAGTACCAGTAACTGATAGATTATTTGGGCTGACAACTCGTGCCGTGACACCCAATTGGCATGCCGTATGAGCACAACAGAGGAATTTGTGCAATGTCTATCAAGTTGTTTCTTAGCATACATAGCTTCGACACATCAACTCAGTTACAAAGAGTTACAATTAGCTGGGGTTGCTGTTTCCAACTTGTTAGGCCAAACATTAGATCATATCAGTTAGGCGGCGTGGCTTTTATATGCCAGCCGGTCTCTTTAGAATTAAGCCAATGGAGATTCATCTTCCCCGGGCCATGGGTTTAGGCATCCCCATCTTCCCAATGTTACCTGAGCTCAGGTGTCAGGTTTGGCATTTGTTCACTTTATATTCCAAGTACCCTTACGTTCCTCAGAGCTCTCAATTCCGCACCATGACAAAATGCAATTTAAATCTAAAAAATTCACAGCATTGGCTGGGCATAACTGTAAGGCAGTGGTGCAGAGCAGAGCAGAGAACATCACATGAGTAGAGGAGATTTACCCTGCGGGTTTCACATCGACCGAAGGTGGTGAACCAGGTGGAGATGGTATTGGTGGACCAGATGGAGAATAAGACGGAGATGTAGGAAACTCCGGTTCCTCATCCTGTTGTATGGCGACGAAGATGATGCGAGGAGGACTGGTTGATGATGAGATCGAACATTAGTAATCAAAACCAGATGAACAATCACAGCTAGATGAAATGCTCTGCTGCTGGTACCTATCCAATTCCGATCCCGATTCTGATCCTTCATGGTGTTGGGGATGGGGTGGGGCATGAATGCCAAGGACCACGGCGCTGGCATCCGGCCGTGGCGGCGACATTGACCGCCGATCTCGGGGCACGCTGTAGCATAACAAATCAGAGCAGGAGGATGATGGTTCTTGCTTACTCAGGAGAAGGTAGGTACACGATTCAGATTAGGAGGATGATGATTCTAACTTACTCAGAAGAAGGCATAACACGATTCGGATTAGGGTTCCGGAATCGATAATTCGAGACGACGGCCGCGTGCCGAAGTGCCGGCCATTTTGTTGGCCTTATATGCGTGGAGAGATTTGTTGACCCCTTTATTTCAAAAAAAAAGATTTGTTGACCCTTTCTCTTTTTTTTTTCTCTCTTCCTAATCAATTTGCTACACTCCATGCCGCAGCTCGCTTTTCATATTTTCTGTTCCCTACGTTCTAGGTCGTTTGGTTTTCTAAATTCATAGATCTTGATGAGAATCTAAACGTGACGTGCATCTAAGTACATTAGCTTTTCTAAATCCATAATTGCAAAGTATGTCCTATAATTTGAAACGGATGAAATATTATCAAAAAGAAAGTTATAGTTTTATCACGACAATTGCATGCAACAAGCCAATAGTCAATAGATTTTTTTTGAGCCACCTTATAAGACGTAGACAAGCTCACATGCATGTCCATCCGGTACAGTTGCAAGTTGGTTTGAGCATTTCAAATAAATGGTACAGTTGCACACAAGTTGGTTTGAGCATTTCAAAAATAAATGCTACTCATATAGTGCGAACACAGATTGTAGTCAGTTTCGCTGAACTTGCAAAGGGTGACCACTCTTTTATACTCCCTTGCCCGGGTAATTACTTCAACCGTGATAGAAACCGCTACACGCAACGTGACCACTCCGATATAGTGCGCCATTCTTTGGGTGCATTACTCCACTTCGACATGCATAACAATGTTCAGCATCAATAGGAATACCCTTCCCATTGAATTTGTCATCGTTACTCTCACTTCCGTCATATTTACTCTCACGGAGTCCACCTGAAAGGAATATCGGAATCTATATATCACAACATGAAATTAGAGAGAAAAGAAGCTTTTGAGACTTGTATGGTTTTGAACTAACCAACTTTGTTTACCCCCTCTAGAGAAAGCACACAAGTTGGCATGTAGGTAGAAAGCTGTATCTCTGCAAAGAAAAGCTCCTCTGAATTTTCTTGATCCCCTTTTGCTATGAAGTTCACATGACCATAGCAGCTGTCCACATCAACCATTCCACAACTTGTAACGCCTCTGATTAAGTCATATTTAACCTGAGAGTTAAAAAAATAAAAAAAAACAATATCAAATAATCAGTAACAACAATTAACCAAAGGTAAAAGAACATCAGCAATCAATGATTACTACCTCCTGTCACAAACTTAACGCTTTAAGCGTCAAACTTCAATAAGTCAACCATCAATATCTAGACTGGAACCATTAAACACGCACATATCTAATGTATATCTCTTATTCAATTACAATTTATCTCCTTCACTAGTCGATCCCCAACCAAACCCCTTCCTCCCTCCCTCCCCACTTAGAAAGATTACCATTGGCACACATTGGCAAAGAACTAAAGTACTAAACAACTCTTAATGTTTTTGCTTGTGCCAATTTTCACATCGTAGCTGCCACCAGCCTGACACTTTCCCTTGCTTCATATGTTGACCAGAGGCTGGCACTACCCTTGTATAAACGCTTGGCTAGAGCACCTAATAAACAATAAAAAAACGCCCAAGCCCTTGTATAATAGCAACAAACTGCTGCAAAATATGTCACTTTTGATTGTACTGTAGCTGGTTCATTTGTACGTAAGAATAAACAATTTACCTTGTTACTTTTGTCATTATTGTAATACTTCAGGGCACTCTCCGCACATTTATCAGTTTGTTGCTGATTGCCTGGCTTTGTATCTATGTTG
Organism: Urochloa ruziziensis; assembly: GCA_015476505.1. Lineage (NCBI taxonomy): Eukaryota > Viridiplantae > Streptophyta > Magnoliopsida > Poales > Poaceae > Urochloa > Urochloa ruziziensis. The sequence goes on along the minus strand of CM027123.1, from coordinate 49,928,976 downwards.
TCCTTTGAATAGTGACACACAGCTGCATTGATGAACTTGTCCACAACGGTCTTGAAGTATGTATCGTCCTCAGCATCCGAGGAATGCCATTCCAGATTATCAGATCCAAACGTCGGCAGCCTGCACAGAAGATGTGCACTCTTCATTTTTCATATAAAGGCATTGGTGAAAGAGACAGCTTGTCTGAGGAAATAGGAAAATGGTTGTAAACTAGACCCTGAGCTCCCCCGCACGTTAATCGGTCTAACTTAAATCAGGTTAGGCGTCTATCGTTTCTTCCATCTCACTTTTGTCTTCATGAACAACTGGTACTTCCATTTTCTATGGAATGGAAATGGGGGATACGCCTTGATTCAGAATAAAAATGGTGAAAGAGACAAAAATGTTCAATGTTAAGCTATGCACGTTTTTCATTCGATGCTAGCCATTTTATCCTTAGAACAAGTTAGTTGATAAGGTACAGAGCAATGGAACAACTAATTTATCTTGGCACGAAGTCACATGATGATGTTCAGTTAGTCAATACAACATTGCAAAAAAGCTGATAAAGTCGGAGAAGAGGATAAGCCAAAGGAGAGGCTAATGAAGATAGGAAAAGGTATACTATGCAGAGAACTCTAGTAATAAACATTGCACTTTCTGAACAAAAGCGTGGGTGTGTGCTATGTTAGACGACTTGACCAGGCATCCTGAGTACACTGGCCTACTAGTTTAACACTTGCACATGGAGAGAATGGTGTTATTTAGACATATATTGACTGTTCACTGTTCCCTGCATTTCCATCAGTTATTTATGGGCATTGATATAAATCGGTAAAGGACTGTCAAGGTTCAGCCTTATCTTATCTGGCTACCTGAATGCCCTTGCATGGGGATTACTAGGTAAAGTAAAATCATGGTAGCCTACCTCTTTATCGCAATACGTAACCAAGGACAGGAATAAGGTAAAGATACAGTATGCTGAATGCACAATGATCTGCTACAGCAAAGTTATGAGCATGATGCAGTGGATTATATTGATGCAGATTGAATATGGTGGTAAGAACAAAGAGGAAAGGGCTTGGCTGGCTTGTCATGGACTCATGGTGGACCCGAGGGCATGGCGATAAGACAAGCCATAAGCTTGGTGTGATGGCATACAACCTGTGAGGAGACAAATTCAGCTTACTCTGCAGACTCCCCGTCACTCGATGGTGGTGAAACCCAAGGCGGAGATGTAGGAGTTTTCGGTTCTTGATCCTCTAATATGTTGGTGATGAAAGTGAGACGAGGAGGACTGGTTGGGAGATTAAAAAAAATGTTAGAGATGAGTAACAAAAGAGACTTGACAGTCCAGTGAAATGCTGGTGCCTGGTTGGTACCTATCCAATTCAAATTCCGATTCCGGACACGATTCCTCTTGGTGTTGAGTAGGAAGTCCACGGCGCAGGACGCTGGCATACGAAGGGCGCGCCGATGTTGGAAATCGGAAGGAACTGTATAGTATAACAATTCAGATTAGGGTTCCTGACAGAAGGAGAGGGGGAAATTTTTAACTTTTTTTACTTACTATGGATTGTATTGAACAAGTGGAGGCGGGTTGGGCACGGAAGCAGCCTTCCGTCCTGGGCGTAGACGGAGGCGGCGCAGGGACAATCTGGCCATGTCGTCGAGGTCGGCAATACGCCCTCCTCGCCGGGACGGCGGCGGCGACGGCGACCGAGAAGGCATAACTGCACTCTTGAAGAGGAACCGACCGGCGGCGGCGACCCGGAGGTTGGAGAGGATCAAAGGTGAAGTTAGGGAGTGAATCGATGGTTAGTTCGAGGCGGCGGCGGTGTTGGAGGAGAAAGACGCGGATAACGACACGAGGAGGAAGGGAGCATAGTTAAATTGGGAACGTATCCTAACTCAATTTCCTAACCCGTAAGAACTATAAGAAATTACATGTGGGCTACATAATCTTGATCTAAGAGGAGAGGTGGAAGAGGGATTTACGAAATCACCACGGCTAATCATCTCTCTGGATCAAGATCGAGGTCGAGGGAGTCCCCATCCGGAAAACTACTCCCCGTATCTCCGTTGGTGAGAACCGGAAAAGCATCTCCTCGTGTCGTCATTAAAGATATCTTATCCATTACTAAATATTAAAGATAAAATATTTCTTTCGTACTCTTTTTACTTTGCACGATACTCTATTTTTTACTTTCGTATACTGTATTTTATTTACTTTGCACGATACTCTTTTAAGGAAACTTTGCACTATATTCTTTTGAAAAGGAAGCATGTCATATAAGAGAGGAAGCTTCATATAAAGTTTGTTATTACATAAAAGTAAATATCTCAACTCGACTCAACCACACAAGCAGTCCTCCTCATCTTTATTTCTTCCTTGATCAAAGCAAGAATTCTTTGCGGTGTTCCAGCGCATCCATAAAAAATTCTCATGTCACGCTCCTTCTAAATATTCCGTGTCGTGTATATCATTATGGAGGCCTTGTCCCCGTTTTATGTTCTTGGGCAGCCCTCTCAGTGAAGCATTCCACCAAAATTCCATTCCCACATGTCGATCTGGAACCTGGACCAAGCCACCGGTCCACTGAGCAACAAGCACCCAAACTTCTGTGCAAGCCGTGTTTAGATGGAAGTGGAAATTTTTTAGATGTCACATCAAAGAAAATTTACCATTCAGGAGTAATAAACGTAAACTATTGGTAAAACTAATTACAGATCTAGCCAGCAAATCGCGAGACAAATCTAATGACGGGTAATTAGAGGGTAATTAATTAAAAATTAGTGGACAGTTACTGTAGCATTACTGTTGCAAATCGTAGATTAAGTAGGCTCGTTAGACTCGTCTCGCGACATACACTCCATCCATGTAATGGATTATTTTTTTCGTCTACATTTAGTACTTCATACATGTAAGATTCTCTTTCATATACTCTATGAATTTGCAAAATCTGATCATAAGACGACTCGGATCCACATGTGTTAGAGAGTAGCGCACGTCCAAACATGGTACGCATTACGAAGTCCGATTCCAAGACAAGTACAGTACTACAGACAACAATCACAACGCGGAGTCCTATTTTAAAATGACACAGTACGAAATCCATACGAGTAATGTGGGTCTAGAAGCGGTACGGAGTCAAATTCCAAGCAATCTGGTCTACTCAAAAAAAAAAAACAATCTGAATGGGTAATGCGGCCGTTAGATAAATCCCAGTCAGAGTGGCCACCAAGTCACCAACTGAAGACGGTTCTCTCCGTATCTTCAGAACAGCACTATTTGAATGTATTCATTATTCAGCAAACAAAAAAGATCATGTGTGAATGTCAGGAACTTGAGAACGAACGGCCAAGAAATTGCGATCATCACACAAGAGGTAAATTTATGGTGCTGCGTCAGTATCACAATGAACACTACAACAACAGTTCATTTGGACTTGAAACACAAACACACAACACCACGTTCACTGCTCTAAACGAGCTTGATCAAAAGACCATAGAAATAGCCAATTGAGTACTCACAGTCCATATACTAGTTATTAGGCATGATCTTAAATCTTAATACTATACAGCTCGATTACAGATGTGATGTCCACCATCAGGAACCCATTCCTACCAAAATGCTGACCCTGTGAATCCTGACACTCAAAACAAGGCACCTTGGCCTCTACGGCAAAAGACACCACACAGACAGCGTGTGTCTCTGGAACTCCATTTTCGTCCTTCACAATCCTGGCCGGATCGAAGCGGTAAATCATACCAGAGTCTTTACACTCATTGTAGTTTGCGCTTATATTTATAACAGCCAGAAGTGGGCCTCCATCACGAAGCCGATACAATGCGTGCTCGATATGGTCAAGTTTATGCATTTCATAATGATAAATTTTGGTGATCTTGTACCTCGTAGCTTGTGTCTCTTCGAGTGTACCCTGAAATCATGCATGAATATCAATTAAATTGAACAAGAAGCAACACAAACGGCCAAACAAATAATGAATTAGAATGCCTGATGATGTCATTTTCCAAGTCAAGATGAATAAGAAAAAAAAACAAAGGTTTAAACAAGTTAAGATTCATACCCCTAGAATATCTGTATACTGTCCCTCCTCTAATATGCCGATATCTTGTATCAGTGACAACAATCGCCAAATCTTCCCTGCTGACGGCCTAGTTCTTGAGATTTGATCAAGACGTTTCAGATGGCGAATGGAGAGTGATACACTCCTTTGGCATTGAACCTTCAAGTTGGGCTCCAATGTCGTCACGGTACCAAAGTAAGCACAGTCAGCTGTCCAAAGAGAAAAGTTATTATTATTATTATTATTATTATTATTATTATTATTATTATTATTATTATTTGTGAAGACAAGAGAAAGTGTTATTATACTACTAAATGGATATTTCATGTTTGCTGCAACATGCAGGGCATTTGCGTGCAACAGAAATATTGTGTACTGTGCAATGATAATCTTGAAAGGAAATGAGAAAAATAAGAGGAAAAGTTGCTAAATTTTGAAATATCTGACATCAGAAATTGCCGTGCAAATTGGGAGGAACGATGAAGATGATACACCATAGGGACAAGTAGGAATGGAGGATGCAGGAATGGAGTTGTTTGGTTCTACACCACAGACTGCCACACTGCATGTGCGGCGGCACCGCAAAAAAAACGTGGACGCTGCTTGGTTCACGCGAAAGCTGCGGCACGCCACGCAAAAGCTAGTGTTTTTCTGTGTGATTTCTCACTACAACCGCGGCGCCATTTTTTTACGCCAGACTTTGGCGCCGCCACACCTGCGACGTGGCATCCAAGCAGCCCCAATATCTGCCATATCTGGAGAGTTACAGGAGTGGAAAAAACCATGATGCCTGGCTGAACTGCATTTGTCTATGTTAACGGGAAGAGGTGAAAGAGAACAACTAACGGGAATTGATGACATAATGTTAATGAAGACCTAAAGAGAGGACGGTGCTGCAGGGGAGATGGTTCCACAGGCAGTGCTCAGCTGTACGTTTGGTGCTGGTCGTAGTTAATAGGACGCAGTAAGAAGTAGGAGGGTTAGCGAAAGTTCTTGATCAGTTCAACTTCGGTGCTGGTTCTGGTTGATAGGAACAGCCAAAGATGGGAGAAGTATGAGGATTAATGGAATTGAAGTGCTCGATCAGTTGAAGCTTCCTGGTTCGTAGGAATAATGAGGGAGAGGATACAGATTGATGAAGAAGCATTGTTTGGCTAGAGGTCATGCACTGAAGGAAGAAGCATCATTTGGTTGGAAACTCAAAATTAAGTTGATGTGGCCTCGGGAGACCTGAGCTTTATAGCAAGTAATAACTTGAGTAGGATCACTTTAATAGCTGCTCTGGTAAACGATGTACATTGGACATCCTAACAAGTTTTTGTTAGGGCAGATGATAATATAATGAGACCGTAGGTTAGACCAGAAGCTGAGAAAAGATAGTAATTAAAACTTGGATAACCTGAGAATATTGCAAGTTTATGCTACTGATGTTAAATACAATCATGAAAACTTTTCTTCTCACACCTGAAGTAAGCTTCTTTTCATTTTAGTAGTTATCTGGTGGTGTCAGACCGCTTATTTCTAAAGTTGAGTGGTAATGCATCAGTTAGAGATTTGCTACACTTGTAGACTTCATCTACATTCTACAGAAGATACACAACTGCTTCAATATTCTGCTAAATTGTCAAAGGGGACATAACTATCAAATATTCTGCAAAACGTACCATGCCCTTGAACTCGTAATTTTGACAAAATCTTTGTCATGCCATCATCCATTACTTGCCTCCTCCAAGTCCATTTCTCTAGGGCCTCAGGATACTTCCAAATTGGCGACATACTTGTCAAACTGGAACGTAAATGTACCGAATGCACAAAGTGAGTCAGAGTGGCATCTTCATGACATCACAAACATGAACTCCTTATGAGCCAACATCTGAACAATAGACTATGTGTTAATATCTAGGCAACACATGGATCATGGATCATACGGACCGGGGCTCTTGTTCACCGACTAAGGTAGACTGACAGAATGGGGGTTGGAGACGAGAGAAACCGCAGTCTCACATTACAGCTAGGACGTGCTAAACGATGAAGGTTTCGGAGCGGCGCACGGGGCAGGTGCTCGGCGTCGGCGACGGAGACGGAGACGGAGAGGAGGCTGGGAACGGCGGCGCGTCCTCGAGGATCGAATCGGAGGCAAAGGGCGCGCTTCCTCGAGGCCAGGGATGGAGGGGCGGCGCGTCCTCAAGAGTCGAGAGAGGATCACTGGAGTTAGGGCGGCGGCGAGGGGAGAGGAATGAGACGAGACTGGCGAGGGGAGGTTTCTGGAAGGACGGTTCTGGGTTCATGATGAACATGGGCCGTTCGCAAAAAAAAAAGAATATGGGCCGGATTTCTTGCATACTGGGCCTGCTAGCCATAAACGGGCCCGACGGAGACCAATTTGAAATTTTGCCCAGTTTGCCCCGAGTCAGCCTTCGGGGACTAAGCCCAGCCCGTGTCTAATAGGCCGTACGTGGCGCGCTCATTTCGACGGACAGAAAAAAGGCAGGGCCCAGCTATTTAATTCGTTTAATTTTTACGCAAGTGAAATTGATGGGCACAAGAAAACTCACCATGACCGGGCCTATGCACTTTTGGGGACCCGAAACCTCCTCCTAGGAGAGTTCTAGTCAATCCGGCTCGGTCCTAGAGCATCTCCAACCAACCAACCGATTGAGAAAGTCTATTCTCCTAGTTAAAGGGGATTAAGAAACAACATTTTTCAACTTAAAATTGGATGGTAGTTTTAGCAAATTGAAAAAAAAAAAACACCCCACCCAGATACAACCACAAAAGGTCCATCTGTTGCCACATCGGATCTGGCAAATAGCATACTACCATGTGGCCTCGTAGCTGCCATACCCATTGCAATTTGGAGAGAGAAAACCGGGGTGGTGCAACGACCAAGTCATGGCCGAGCGGGCGGTGCATGAGGGCGTCTCCAACAAGAAGATTTGAGCTAGCTATTTGAATGATGACTAGGCTCGGATGATGATGTGGGGAAGAAAAAGAGATGAAAGATAGTGTCACTAGCTACGAACAAATAGTCAGGCTATATTTCACATGGATCAAGAAAACAAAGGCTCATGTGAGAGATAAACGAGTGCGAAAGTCTAATGGGTCAATAAATGCTTCGGAGAGGGAGTGTGAAATTTTTTCTTTCACATCCAACTTAGCTAGCTACGTAGCTAGTTCCATTAGAGATTCCCTGAGTGCTTCTGCAGGGCGGCCTCCTCCAACAATCTAGCAGCCCTCTTGATAGCTCGCTCAGATAGCCTCTTGCCACATGAGCGGCTGGATGGCAGCATTGTGCATGGTTGGGGCAGCACAAGTGGAGCAATAGGAAGGCATGCCCTGCTACATCATGGTGCGAGAGTGTCCCGCCCTAACAAACGGTGTCAAATGGTGGCGCGCTAGCCCACTTGTGAGCAACAGCGGAGACGCTTGTCGACCACCGCGCGGGCGCAAACATGCTTGAAGGAGGCAGGCACAAGTGGAAGACCTAAAAGGAGAGAGGAAAATCGAGGAACATGGAGAGGAGATGAATCCCCTTTTTAAAGTGTGTGTGTGTGGGGGGGGGGGGTGGTGGGGTTATCTCAATTGTGAAAAAAAATATAGAGAGAATGGAGATTCTTTTCTCAAACTATTGGAGCTAGGTTTTACTCAATCCTTTTTAATCTGAAATATAGAAAAAGGAAATTAGTTTTTTTTCAATCAGTTAGAGCTGCTCTTCTTTCTTCTCATTCCTACTAATGGGCTCTCCATCCTTCCTTCCTCGCTTCCGCCTAGTAAGCAAAAGTATGATATAGGCCTTCTGTTGCCAGTGGGCATGCATTCAATGCCAAATAAACCTCACTCCCTTCCTCTAAAAAATTATACTAATTTTATCATAAGTTATTTTTAAGTTTGATTGAATTTATAATTAAAAATATTAACATTTAAGATCTCAAACAGATATATAATAAAAATATATTTCATGATAAATTTAATAACATATATTTGGTATGACAAATGTTAAATTTGATCAAACTTAAAAATATTTGACTTACAATAAAACTAGAATGGTTTTTTTTTAAACGAATGGAGTATTACTTAGTCAATTCAGCCCACTATAGAGTACGTGGGATTTAACCTAATGTAGAGTAATATGATATTGTGTCGAAGATTGCCATGGTGTAAAGAGATAGTATGTTCAAAGTTTAGTATCATGTTGTTGTTTCTTAGACACTCTCATGACAATTAAATATATAATGTGATGTCATGTGTTTATTGAAGTGGACTAGTAACATTAGATTTTGTGCTTTAATACAAGATCTCATGGGGCCTTGCCAGACGTATATCTTGTGCAAGATACAACTTTCTTCTCTTAAATATTTACTAGATTGGCAAAAACGAATCATATGTGACATCTAATTAATATGCGTGGTACTATCAATTCATATTAGCCTTCTTGCTATTGGAAGCGCTATATAATGCTTCGATATGTGTACTGTGGGAGAGCCCTTTTCATATTTGTATTTTATGATGTTGGATTACAAGGTTTATTATATCATCGAATATATTATTTAGTTGGAATCACGTATATTTAAGATATACTGATGAAAATATGTGCATCTTTATTATGTTTTGTACATGCATGAATAAATGTGGTGGTGATATACGATATATGCTCCCTCCTTTCTAGATATTAAGCTTATGCAAAACACATCAAGTTTATATATAGTATTTTGAAGCAAATTTTGAATATTGAATCTAGCCGTACAAAACATTGACAATTTCATGCCTCATATCGTTGTGAGACATGGAATTGACAAGGCAACTAAAGAGAAATAACAAAAAAAAACACAGAAATATGTATGCCACCACTTCATTTTTTTGGTAACAAATAAAATTCACCACCCTCGTGCATATACGTATGTATTATTACATCATTTTATATTTTAAAAACTTGTAGGCATCTTTTATTTTATATTCCAAGAATAGTATCCACCATAGTACCAGACATGTTTATAAGTATCAAACATGAGACATTAGCTATAAGAAAGAAAAGGTTGATCCATAAAAAAAATTAGAAAGGTAGAAGATTGGGAATCCCCGAGATGCTAACATGCTTAACGACCGGAATATGCATGTGTGTACGAACTACGGAGGATGGCAATACGCAGTGCTGATTACATTTGTCTACTTCCACATGTTCTCTTTTCTTTTCCTTAACATACTAACAGACTGCCGCAACTATATAATATTGCATTGCCAGCCATTGGCTAGCACGCCTCAACGGATCCGAAGGCCTGGCAGGCGAGCAGGCGCCACGTGGCCAAGGAAATTACCCCCAACTGGGTGCCACAGACCCGTGCAGAAGCGGCAGTTCTTCACAGAATAATCTGCAAAGATACACAAATACACACATTTATTTAATGATTGGACATGTACGCACGTATATATAATTAACAGTACTAATTAAATATGTACGGTAGTAGCTATAACATACCTAAACTCGACCTGAGCCTGAAACACCCAGTGACAACTTGGGGGCAGTTAGTTCCGACGAGCTCCGCGAAGAAGAAGGAGATTTGTTTGTCATCGGCGACCAAGGCGCTGAAGTTCACGTGGAAACAAAGAAATTCGTCATTAGGATCAGCAGTCAACCAGCTCCGCTCGAATACATGGCTGTCAATGCCGGTCACTTGGCGCAGACTCACATCCTGGATCGATCATATACATATATGCCTCAGCATGTTAGTACGTAGTGGCTATAGTATATATATGCATGCAGTAGGGGGTACACGCACACGTATATGCGTGCATGAAAGAAGGCAAACATACCTTTTCAATCTGATAATGCAGTGAAGCCACTCTCGCGCAGGTAGTTGTCTGACTTCTTGCTAGAATTTCGGCATACTGCTGGCTGGTCTGCGGAGCGTGTGCCTCCCTTGTCCAAGGGCCGTATGTAGTGAGATACCTCCCCGTCAGCCGACCAAAATACGACCTACAGTATGCACATGCAGATTGTGCGTCAATCAAAACCTCCTCTAGCTACGACGACCTCGAGATAAAACGCATTTGGCAAATCACAACATTTAACCACATGAAGATGGCTATATATTCCTTTTAGTCGATCGGAGTGTAGTACGTATACATGCAATGCAAAGTGTGATCGATTTCTTTTTTAAGAGGACAGAGATAATACACACACACACACACACACACACACACACACACACACACACACATATATGTGTGCATGTAGGATGTAAGGTGTGCTTAAGTTATGTTTCCGTATTTGTTGATTTTAAGCTAGGGGCATGACTATACGATGCTAATAATGCATTCCTTGGTATCCATATTCGGTTTCTTTGGTCCATGTGCTATTTTTATGTAGATTATACATTGTGAAACGGATATAATGATCAAATCATCAACACACTGGATGAAAAAAGATGGTGACACTAATATACATGTGTGTTACTGTTACCTATCCTCCTGGTTGTTAGTATTGCTGCTTCCAGCTCCTCCTTGGGCTGCCATTCGCGCTACTACGGCAGTAAAAAAATAATACAGAAGTAAATAGTCAATTAGCTACCGAACAAGCTAAAGAATAAATTGTATATATCGCAATATACACAAATCTGCACGTACGGTGATGAGCACAAACTAATAACTGCCTGCACGAGTTATTTAAACTGCTATGAACTAGCCAACACATACATGTGCCAAAGCATTGAACTATATAACTCGTTAGTTCAATTTTATTATAGTTACTGAGCTATACCAGGTAGGTTCATTGGTTGACGGAAGTACGGAACACAACATGAAACAAGCTAATTTAATTTCGTGACGAAGTAGTTCGAAATCAATTCGTGAACACGGGCGATCTGCGAGGCGGCGGCGACAGCTGTACCTCTGTAACGGCGGCGGGGAGCGAGGGCAGCGCGACGAGCTACTTGGAGAGATGAGCGATCCTTGAGCGCGCGGCGGCTGAGGTCGGGGCGCGACGGGGAGGGCGCCGCGAGACGGAGGCGGCGGGAGAGAGCCGCGCGAAGAGGAGGGAGTCGGCGCGTCGCGGAATGTAGGGGGAGAGCCGACGAGCTACTTGGAGACGAACGAGCGAGCTTGAGTGAGCGCGCGGCGGCCGAGGTCGGGGCGCGACGGGGAGGGCGCCGCGAGACGGAGGAGGCAGGGGAGAGCCGCGCGAAGAGGTGGGCGGCGCGGAATGGAGGGGAGAGCCGCGCGACGAGCGGCGGCGGCGGCGCGGCGCGAAACCCTCGGTGCCTGGTCGGCACGGCAGCAGTGGGGTGGAGGAGGAGATGGCCGAGCGGCCGAGGCGACGATGCCGTGCAAAAAGCGAGGAGGGGGAGAAGCGGTGTGGGCCCGGGCAGGGTTGAGGAGGGAATCGCTGGTGGGCCTGGGCGTGGTTTTGGAGGGAAACGGCCGCGGAAGTCTCTGGACGTCTGGGATCCGCGCGGCTGCGGACGGACGCCTGAGATGCAGCATACACTAAATTTTAGTTCAGCAAAAACTTCACGTTTACGAAAAGATTTTGAAAAGATTATATCAGCTGCCATTTCAAAGCAAGAATAGATAAACGCGTTGTGCCAGAAACCAATTTGATCAGGATCGCCAACATTGCTTAATGCTGAAAAGTGAAAACCGAGACAAATTAGGTTATGGTGTTTCGATAATTATCCATTCACGCCATCCTTGCACACGCGGGTACAGAAACTGGTACATGTTGCTAAATGTAAGCATCTTTCTGCTCATAGTCTAAGCATGCTAATTTGACTGAGTCTATTCTCGCGGAGCCCAAAAAATTACAATCAAAATTAATTCATCTCAAAACTTCTAGCGCATCTTGACCCGTGGAGAAATGGATCTACTTGGAACCTTTTTTGAAGGGGGCAAATGCAGTTCCTAGTTGCTCCTGACAGAGGGAATAAGTTTCAGGGCTCAATGCGTTCTGAAATTGTTCTTTGAGATTAAGCTTCAGCACTATCTGCAAGATCCTAGTGCAAAAGTTTCGTACTTCCTTGCGGCGTGACTTGTTCTCGGGCAACTTTGAAAGAACCTCTTGTATCAACTCGCACAGCTGAGCCAGATGGTTCATCAGCACCTCTGATGCATCACCAACCCATGATTTCAGTATGCAGTCCACCAACTCCAACAATTGATTTCTCCGGTATTCAGCTCTCGTGTCCTCGACCTTCTCTAGCACAAAACCAAAAAGTTCCTGGCCGATCCAAGGATTCCTTCGAACAACCTCCTTCACAAAACCAAGCTTCAGTCGTGATTTCTTCCTGTCGTAATCATTCAAGATTGAACGGAACTTATCAACCACACTAGCTAGTTGCTCTTCGGAACAATTCATCGAATTGATGATCTTCAGAATCCAGAATGTTGCATTCTGGGCTACAGAAGCAACTGTGCTATATCTTGACCGTGATGCCAATCTTAGAGCTCTCTCCAGCAAGCTTTCAAGTTTACCAAATTCAATGCCATTGCCTTCTGGATACTCCCTTCCTTGAATATCCTTCTCTGCAATATACCACTAATCCGTTGCCTGAACTGATCGCTACCATCAGCACCATGTGATTTGACAAAAGCTTGCATCAAGAAAGAATACACCTCCAACACCAATATTTCCCCTGAAAACATGAACATAAAGGCTGTAAGAAACAATAGAACAGAAGCTGCTGCCAGATGTAATTCAAAGACAAGTGCCAGTACTGTTTTTATTATCTCTAGGCTATAATACAATATAAATTACATGACCAATGATAATCCCTCAAGTAGCTCTTTAACTTGAAGAAAAACATCAGCACAACCAACTCTTGACTGAACTGTTTGAAAGCATAACAAAGCATAGCTAGATAGAAGTGCATTAGAAAATATCCCAGAATATAGCAAATGGCAAGTAACCCTTCACAATCTATCAGCATCTAGACTTAAAGAAGTAGAAAGGACTAGAAATATACCTGGATTCCTCTGAAGATATATATCTAGTAATGCAAGCACGCGGAGCTTGAATCGCATAAGTTGAGATTGCTTAGTCTCACTACCAGGAAGATTGCGCTCCTTGAATATCCTTGCAATGTATGGATCAATACGGAACATAGCATCATCATCCATGCCATCTGAATCATCTGAATCGTCCCCATCTTTAGTAGCTTCTGCTTTATCTCCATCTTTTGCCTCATTAGCAACTGCTGCTTTCGAATCATCTTGATCTGCATCGCCTTCATCAGTTGAATCATCTTCCGTATCCTCATCCGAACCATCTTCTTCATCATTTTCACCAACCTCTGCATCTTCCATTACAGCGTCGTCATCATCTTCAATATCAACACGACCATCATCTTCATCATCACTGTCAGTTTGATTACGACCTTTCAAATCTATCTTCACAACTCTCAACATATCAAGGAGACCAGTTTCTGTAATATCATCACAGAACACACGAAAAACCTGTCGTTCCAAAGAGAAGGCACAACTAGCATATCAGAAAACAAATGCTTTTACTATATTTTCATATGATACCAAAAGCTAACTTTTGCAACGGTAGCCATTCGAGGATACACATAATATACTTGCCTGTTCAATGGTAAAACACACCGGTCCAGATGCATGAGGCAGAATAGAGAGGAAAGTCTGGACAAGAACATCCATAAACTCTAGTGACACATCCTCATTGGATTCCTCCGAACCGTCCTCATCAGATTCCTTTGACGCATCATCATCGGATTCCTGTGAACCTCGTTCACCAGATTCCTGTCCAGTGGAGCTGTCACCCTGAGCAATGGCAGGAAAGGATTTCTTGCAACATATAGTCACATCAACAGCGGCCTCCCAATACTCATCCGGATGGAGAAGAACTTGTAGCAGTAACTGAATAAGGAGATAACGCATCGCATGCATCTTGGTAGAGTCCAATCCAGGGCCAGCTTTTCTTTCCTATTCACACAGAAGAACCCATAGAAATTAGATGAAAACAAAACTGGAGAGGAAATATATGGTACGAGCATGGGGAAACATTAGTTGTAGTGAAACATGAGCTTTCATTCAACACCTAAATAAGCACCACAAAAAAAAGAAAAATAGAAACACAGTTTCCAAATAAAAGTTACATAGAAGAATCCTTTTAATTTACACACTTTCTACTTGTTAATCTAATGACGGGCAGCCCTCCTGCCAGTTGGAGAAAAAAGGAATCCATTCAATTACTGCTCAAACTTGGTGAAGCTGCATTTGGTTGTTACAATTTTACTGCATTGAAACTGTGATGACCCATGTGGAATACCACAGTAATTCAAACATGCAGGAAATTCAATGCACATGTATTTGTTTTAGAATATCAGTTTGCAAAGCATACAAGGTCCTAAATGTGCACATATTTAGATTATTCCATCATCACACTAGTAAATACCGCTCAAATAAATGCGCTCACTGATAGAACTGTACAGTCCTAGATTGTACAGTGAATCATTCTTCAGAGGACAGAGCAGATACTTCAATATGAAAAAGCATATACAAAATAAGGCAGAACAAATGTTTCCCTAAAGAATTTATTTAGCAAGGTCAACCAAGTAGCCAACAACTACCAACTAAAAAGGAGAAAAAACACATAACATGGCTCATTAATGAGCTAGGCAGAATGATAAACAATTCACAAACCTCGTGGAAAAGCATCGATTCTACAGCCAGCAATTTCTTGAATGCGTTATCATCATTGCCACTCAAGGTCCTGAAGAGTGAAACTGAGGGTATGTTGCATACGGTGTTAATGAAATGCATGAAGTAGTAGCCTAAGTCGTTGGACTTGACCTCACTAGCAACATCTAAAGCCTCATCCTTTTGTGCATCTTCTAGCAAGAATTGAAGTTGCTCTATGCATTCATTACGAAGTGATGTGGATATAGGATTCTTTGGCCATTTGAACTTCTCTTGCAACTCAAATGATGTAACTTCTGTTCCTAAAGATGCTGAGAACAGACCTTGGACTGCAAGGAATTTCAATATTTCAGTCTGCACTTGAAATTTTTCTTCAATGCACTTGACCATTTCAGAATCTGAATTTCCTTTAGATGTAAGCTTTAAATTTTTTAGAACACATGAAATTGTGTTAACAACCCAACTCTTCAGAAGATCCACATTCCCTTGCCCAAAAGGGTCCAGCTCCCCAGTTGGGACGATTTCTGAATTCTCATCAGTAGTCTGACTTTGATCAGATGGTTCATCGGTGACACACTCTTCATCTATGAATAGAGCCATCAAATTTTGCACAAGACACAAACAATCTTCAACACTTTGGAATTTGCCAATCAACTCTTTAACAATTTTTGTTTTTGTCATGGAGTCAAATCTTCCGCCACTAAACTTCTGCAAGTTAATAATGACAGCAGCACGCCGATCATTGTCATGGCTTACTACAGTTGCTAACTCTCTCAGAAAATGTTTGCCAGCATTATACAGCCAAGAAGATTCATTTGATAAAATATCCATCAAACCATGAACAACTTTGCTGGACAGAACTACTTGAATAGCTGAAGGAGACAATTTTGGGAGTAGGTTAAGAAGTAGATTAAATGCCAAATGTTTCCTGTCATGGGATGAGAGCAACAAAGATCCTTCAATTACAACCTCACAGAAATTATGCAGATTCTTTTTGCTATCCTCAGACGAACTGGCTTTCTTATTCTTTTTGTGCTTCTTGCCGGAACTGGTACTAATATCATGCTGAGATGCTGCCTCGCGAACAAGCATATCCGTGATCACAAGCCACAAACTATGAATACGAGGAAGACAAAAGGCAGATTCCTGCACAAGTTAAATCAAAGCCAAAGAATCAGCAAATCAAATGACACATAAGAAACACAGCTCACAAAACACTTTGACAAAAATTCTTACAATCATTTGTACCAAAAAGAATACCTTGAAACAAGCAGCAATTGATTTAAGATGTTGTTCTGCAAAGAAGTTGTCAGGGCTGAATGGATAGGGGAGAAGCTTCCCAAATATTTCCTTTTGGACACTAGTTCTCTCCTGCAACTTCAAAGCTAGAAAGAGTGCATCTGGATCTCCAATATCAGCAGCTCTGTTGAACCAATCCTGAAGACCAGGAGCTTCAAGAACCTCAGATAATACAGCTTCATCAGGTAGCTGCGATACAGAGAAAGGTTAGTAGATATCAAATGAATCAAGTGGGAAAATAATAGCACTAGCAAAAAGTGTACCACTGGCAAATATACAAAGATCCAATTTACATAATGAATACAGCGCAAACATCTTTCCCTCTCCCTCTCCCTTCCATGATGGAAATAATAAGGTTGCAAGAAATACATAATGAATACAGCGCAAACGTCACTATTACCATACCCACAGATTATATAGGACTATATGCTGATCTAGGAAGCAAAATAGAAAATCCACGTAACAACCATTAGAAAAGGCCAAATCAAAGACAGCTTGTGATAAGAATGCCGTGAAAGATTCTAAGAATAGAAATTTAATGTGCAAGGTGCAGCAGTGGAACATCTATTAGAGGCAGATGTTAAACACAACAAATTGTTAGCTCTCAGAATAGGAACAAGAGACTCTCTACAATAGTGTCACATGAAAACAGTATTAGTAGATTTTTCAAGAAAATTACATGCAAATGGTTACCTTTTCAACAATAAACCTTAGAGAAATGTAATGGTCAAGGATATGTATTCAAGGCCATGCCAATCTCAACAAGTACAAAAGAACAGAGGTAGCATGATGGTAGCACTATCTTCATTGCTTTGCACATGATCCGTTTTACTTCACAGTCCCTTCGATTTTATTTTCCTCAACATAATGTTTTCTTATGAATGACTCTCACTATACTAGGAAATGAAATGTCATGTAAGTGCAAAATTAGCATTCTTATTAGATGGATAAGGGTAAAACCACATAGCAAACTTTTATTCAGCAATTTACTTGGCCATCATGGAAAACACCATGTCAAGTAATCTGCATGCATGCATAAAGTTCACCAAAATGATTTACTTAAAGTTTACGATCATTTTGCAAACTAGTTACAAATTTTGATATTTACAAACATAAATATATAAAAACATGTCTGTTTGTATCACTGGCAGCCAAACAAATCCAAATTTCTGAAATCACTTTCTTCAAACAAACATAAACTATGCATAATTGACATTCTTCAAACATCAAAATTTTCCTTCGCATCAATAAGTAACCACTGTAAAGCAATCAGAAATGTTCAAATCAAGAATTTGTTGTATGATTGAGCCAGATAGTGATATAATTAAGGCTTGTTGCACCACAATAGCATCAACATAAACAGGAGATTGTATATCTGGACTATTTCCACATATATAAATCAAATTTGCAGTACAGGAAGAATACACTCTTGATGATGAAGGACAAATTTGCACGGATCATCAGCATTGCTCAAGTTTATACTCAGCTTGCCTAACATTATAGGCATCATGCTATGGTAAAAGCATAACATGAAACAAAGCAGTTTTGGCATGTGCTTGAAATGTACCTTCCTGACTAAATCCAGAATCACTGCAACTGCGGGCTCTGTTAAATATCGTTTCTTGCTACTGAGTTCAACAATCTCGCTCACAAAATCCTTGACAATGGATGAGCTTTTGTCGCGTGTCCATTGTCGCGAAACCCGTCCAGACCTCACAATTGCTCCAAATCCAAACAGGCGGCCCAAAAGATTGTCCTTAGCTTCCTAAAACAGAAAAAAGCAAGTTGCCATCAAAAAGGGAAAGAAGATATGTGCATGTAGCCACAATCACAGTAGTTTGGTCATGTTATTACCGGTCCCTTCATCGAGGATGAATATTCCAATAAATTAGGGATCAACTTCATAATTGCTTCAACCCTGATTGCACGAATTGATTCGAGCACAACAGCAAGACCCAATGCAAATCCTTGCCTTGCATACTGCAAAGACACTTCCAAAGTTAGTGAAGTAACCAAAGATCAACAGAGCATACCAGGGCATCATCGAACAGAAACTAAACTCGTCCAGAAGCAAAGCATTTCTACCTCTCTAGAAGAAGAGATACCACGAATAAGCCGCCGGATGGCGTACCGCACTGATGGGGCGCAGTTATCCAGTCCATCATCCTTCTCAGCCTCCATCTGCGAGGACCCATCCCCATCGGCAGCTTCCCTCTCCCCCTTCCGCGCACCCTTCTCGTAAGCCTTCTGCACATCCCGAAGCTCGGCAACCAGCGCCTCGGCCGCTGCTTCCCTCACCGACGCCTCCGGCGAAGCCAGGTCCCTGAACACGTTCATGTGCAGCCCCGGCCCCGCCGCAGCCACCGGAGCCGGCGGGGGAATCACCGGCTCCGCGGCCTCCGCGGCAGGAGGCTGCGGCTTGGCGGCGTCGGACTCGGCCGATTGGCGATGGCGCTCCTTGTCGAGCTCCTTCCTCTGCTTCTTCCGCTCCATGGCCAGCTTCTTCTTCTTCGCCGGCGCCTCCGCGGCGGCGGCATCATCCCGGGCGGCGTCCGAGGCTGGCACAGCCTCGGGCACCGTGAGGTCGGTCTGGGCCCTCTTTTTGCCGGTCATCGGAGCTCGCTCGCCGCGATTCTTAGCACGGCGTCGAGGCGGCGGACAAGGAGGCCGCGGAGGAGACGGCTGGGGTTTATGCCGAGACGAGACGGCGGGGGGATTGGAGGGGGCTTGCCTAGGGTTAGGGTTTTTCTTTCTCCTCTTCTTTTTTGTCCGATTAATTTTTTATTTATCTGCGCAGACGTTGAAGCGGTTAGAATTTTGCAAATGGACCAAGCCCATTCTCCCCATTCTCTAGGCCCATGATCAAGCCCAGCAAGAATCTCTCGGCCGCATGACAGACACGTGGGCCCTGTCTGGCGACGCGTGTTGAGGAAGTCGGGCGAGAGGCCGACGTGTGGGCCCGTGGAATAAATGCGCGGCGCCACGGCGGAGGGAAGAGGGAAAGGAGGCGGCTCAGGCGAGCAAGTTGCGGTCGCGGCCATGGCGGACAAGCCCAGCCGCGCACTAGTCCTCTACGCCGCCGGCCACGCCGCGCTGCTCGCGCCTCCGGCGGGCTCCGCGGGCGCGGGGAGCAGCCTCGACGCGTTCGCCTCCCGCGCATCCTGCGGCTTCCTCACCCTCCGCTCCCCGCAGGCTTCCCCTGGCACGACCGGTACTGATCCAGCGCACCTCCTGCTCCCCTCATCTCTGCTTTCGCTGCTCAGTTCTTCTCCCGATTGATAGTTCCGTGGTGTGCTACACATAGGTGCCGAGGAGAATAGCAGCACGATCCTGGAACTGGCGCAGCTGCTCGACGTGTACGATCATCTGTACCCTGGAAAGGTGAGATCCTGCTTTCCATTTTGTGTTGAGAGGGAGTGTTTTATGCTAGAATGTAAGTTTAACGTTGCTTGAACTTGTTAAATGTTAGAATGCCGAAACTGGCCAAGAAGTTGCCCAAGTGGATCCACAGGAGCTAGTAGTTCCCAAGCTGTCTGAGAGGTGAGGACTTGGATGTGTGTGGTTTGTGCTGTCCTGTACATTAATTTGTCAAGTGATTGTACTAACCAGTTGTGATGGTAATGAAATTTCAGATTTATGGGACTGAGGGCTGCCATAGTCACCAATTGCCCCCGTGTCAGCTCCTTTGCATCGAATCTTGGTTTCCATGTCTTCCAAACCAATGATTTTGCCGTGCAGTCTGGCTCATCCAGTGTTACTAAGGAGGTTGGAGTAATCAACCGAGCATTTGGTCTATTAGGATTCTCGGACGGGAATGTGCAGGAAGCATCTGAATTCGATCTAGTTTTCGTGCATGTTGCCATGGAGAATACAAGCAGCAAGTTAGGGAAGTTGGGAATGAAGGCCGATCTAAATCGGCTTGAGAAATTAGTGAGCGCGATCATGGAAGCTGCACCCGTTGGTTCAGCTATTGCTTCCCGTATTCATGTCTCTGTGATGTTGAGCTATGGATCTGCTTCTGGAAATAAGGATGAGTTTTCTTTATTAACCTCTTCAACTGAAACTGACTCAGACTTGAATCTACTGCGTCCACGCCAGAGCTATACCATGAAAGCAGGACACACATTAGAGGATGTCAGGTAGATTTTTTTCCCCTAGTTTACTTGCAGGTCTGATTGAAGATAAAGTTGTTAATTTCGGAAGCTCCTGTTGCTGTATGATATGCTCTCTTTGTTTGCCATTGTAAAGTTTTTCTACATTTCATTTGCAGTATGTGTAAATAAAATATAGCACGATCTTAGGTATAACTAAATCATTGTACAGTTCATCTCTTCCCTTTATAAATGAATGTGCAGTCACTTAAGCCACAACCAAGAGCCATCTCTTACTCATGATGATGAAAGGGTCCCTCATCCTTTTGATTTTATGGAAGTATATAGATAAGGTTATCAGATTTATATCAGTCAACTCTGAAAGCCTATGTAGTTATCACTTATTAACAGTAATAGAAGTACGTGTAGAGCTCTTTTCGCTATAATATTATTAAGCTTGTACAGATTTGCTTACTGCTTGCTTTTGCAGACTTCATCATCCAATTCTGCTGGCACAGTGGCAGGAAGGAGTGACTCGTATTGATTTGGCAAAAAGGTTCTCTTTTGAAGAATTTATGAAGGTGCGCTCAATCTATTCTACTTGTTGTGTTGTATATTGTACCCAATTCTGCATATGGTACTTTTTCCATTGTTCTCGTGATCTATTATAATTTTTGACAGCTCAACTCAAACACGAAAGTTCCATTTTCTTATTTCAGTACTGGCTGGCATTAGAAAGAATGTGGTTCTTACTTGTATAGAATGCTATCATATTCTCACACTGGTCACACTGGTATACTGATATCAGGTCATGTTGACACTGATTGCTTTGCGGTGTATGCATATCTCCATCGTAATGCCCAGTTAGGTGCCTACCAGTATTTGTCATGAACCTTGATTACAAATAAGGTCTGATGGGGTAATACTGAAGGCTTGGGGTTTGACTGTTCTATCATTCAATGATAAGTTCTCCCTTTCAAATTAGGTTGTCTGTGCTACTTGCACAAGCTTTTACACAGGAATTATAAAAGCTATTGGATTGAGGTTTGCTTTTTAAAGGTTCACCTAAGCTTGACATTTAGCATTATCGGATGGTTAATTAGTTAGCTTTCCTTAACATTTCTATATCACACAAAACTGGGGTTCTATAATGCCAAAAATCTGCAAATATGGAGCAGCTTCACATATTGCTAATTACTGCATTCTAAAGTGAAAATCTGGTGACATATCTTGTAATGGGTGCAGAAGACTGTAGACCAGAATGGATAACCTTTTCTCGGTATAAGTTATCTTCACAGGAACACTTAAGGGCGTGTAATGGAAATGCACCGTCAGAAGTTCAGAACACTTATAGCAACAACATTTGCAGATTTCAGATATGTGGAAATGAAACATACAAAACTGAAACACACTAACACAGTCATAGATTATATTTGAATGTCGCATATCAAAGGTTCAGGTTAATTCACATGTGTGCTTCACACTTCTATTCTGCTTTGTACTTGAATTTTTCTT